>JAUMJM010000005.1:62625000-63872500 GCA_033558235.1 Neomorphus geoffroyi | reverse complement strand
CACTGCATATAGCAGAGTATCCAAAAGTGGCAATAAATGGCACTCGTTCTAATCTATGGAGATGAAAATGCCTGCAGATTGCACTGGTGGGCAGTACTGCTTTCTTCTGACCTGGGAGCAGTTCTGCCGAGGAGGAGGAAGAGGAGGAAAGGCAAGTTTTGCTGCTCTGGCCGTGGAGCAGCTGGGTGTTTTTCCGAAGCTAGAGCCAGGCTCCTTTGTGTGTGCTGGGATTTCTCCAGCAGGTGGAGATCTCAAAACAGTATTGTGCACCGAAAGAGAATACTTTCCAAAACAAAGCAAAACTGAAAAATTCTGGTGATTCCAGTAATAAAAAGTTTGAAAAAGAGGGCTAGGAAAAAGCACCCACAAAAGCTGTCATTTTTCCAACAGCTACATAAGCATTCCTTTCCTAGGCAAGTGATGCATACCTTTTGCTAGTAGAGAAATATATTGTGTGGAGGAATGAATCTTTTTTTCCCTCTTTTTTTTTTTTTTTTTTTACATAGGGTGTAGTAGGCTAATGGAAGCATATAATTACCGTGTTAGTATTAGGGAGCAATATAGCTGCAATAAATTAAGAGTGCTTTGCAATTAGAATGATGAACACAGCTGTGGAGACAAATGGCATATGTGCTAATTAAATAATTTGTCACTTGACTGTTAAGCAAACAATACAGCCTCTTTACATTACAAACTACCATCTCTAGGATGGCGTGATGGCCTATTAACGAAATGGAATGAACAGATTGCATTGCCATGTTTGGCTGATAGTGACTGCAAACGTGGGGTAAAGGTGGCGTATTAAGGAAACTAACATTAGTTTTTAAAATATCGCAGACTTTTATGTTAGAGAGCAGCAGAGTTCCTGGAAATAATCCTGTTAATGCACATATAGCTACAGTACCTAATGATTCATTATCAGCAAGCATTGGCCTTTTGTTTCACATTAAATGAACTGGGCATTTGCCATCCAGTGAATGTCAGCTAATAGTAGAAAGTAATGACAGGATGTGGTTGTATGAGCCCCTTTCATCCCAGGAACTTTCAAAAGCCATTTGCAAATGTTTATAGGGGCAGGTTTTCAAAAGGAGTTCTGCCTGTACCAGCCCTCCAAGTGGGTGAGCAAACCTGCACTGGGAGCATCGAGGAGGAAGGACTCCATCCTCTGGGATGCCAGCTCCTGCTCCTCCAAAGACAGGAGAAGCTTTAATTTGCCTTACCATTCCCCCTGCATCCCTGTGGCCTGATGCCATGGCACCATTTTTGCCTGTGCTCCTGTGAGAGAATTGCTTTCCATTTTTACCCCCTTCTATAAAACCCTGTGATCCTAAGCAGGGAGATTTTCAGCCAGCCGCTGCAGAGCATGTCCCCTGACATACAGGCAAACAAGCTCACTCTAAACCAGTTTCTCGCTGTTTACGCTGGCTTTATATAGAAAAGTGAGCTGGAGTCAAGGGCCTGGCCCCATTTCCAAGGGTGCAGTGGCTCAGCTGCTCAGCCGGATTTGGGAGGGTAGGGCTGTCGGGCAGCCCCTCCTGCAGGCAAGCGATGTGATTCCCTCCACGGCTCCTGCCCTCACTTGCAGCTGCCTCCCCAACACAGATGCAAGATAAAATAAAAATTAAAAATAAATAAATAAATATATAAATAAATGAATAAACAAATAAACAAACAATAAATAAATAAATAAATATGAAGGCATTGAAAATGCACCCACCACCTCTCTGGCAAGAGGAGGAGAAGTGAATGGCCGGCACATAACAGATGTTTCCGAAGTCCCTGAAAGCTGTACTCGAAAGTGCTTAGTTACTATGGTGCTAGAGGTGGTATTACAATTTACACAGCCTAAAAACAGCGATCTGTGAAAGTGGGTGACTTCATTTGTCTTTGAAAGCCTCTGAGCAGCTCGGTATCTGCATGTTCCTCCTTTCAAGCAGAAGTGCTTCTGCTGTGGAGATTTGGGGTTCCTGCAGTCGTGGGTCATTTTACTGACACATTGGAACTGTAAAAACAAACTGGGCTTGCTTCATGACCATTGTGAAAGCTGACACAAAATCAAAAATGAGAAAAACACCAAAGTCCCAGGAGACTTAATCACCCAAATAAGATAAACCAGTCCTATTTAAAAGACTTCTACAGGAGAAAAAAAATATAGAATTATTATAGTACTTCTATAATTATTATAATAATAATTCTAAATATAATTTTATTATACAATATATTATTAAATACTCAATTGTCAGGGACAAAATCCCCCAAATGGAGTTTTTGCACAGGGAGTGTTTTTCTGGCATGTGGATTATTTACAAGAGCCCCTGATGTGTGCACCTTTGGTGTGCAAGCCTCCCCCTCGCCCATGCTGTCCTGGCTGCTGAACTGGCTTTGGGCTTTGTGGTCATCACTCATCTAGTGTCCTATTGTTTATAAGCAGTGGAAGCTGGGAAACGGAGGGATGAAGTCAGAAGCCAACACCGATCCCTCACATCACCTCTTCTGAGGGGGAAATGCGGTGAATCTGGGAGCTGTTCTCTAAAGACAGACACGGGGACTGGACACGGCTTTCTACAGTGAGGAGAAAGAGATACACTAGTTTTTCCTGTTGGTCCTGGGACAGGATTTGGCACTGCCAGTATTTTAGGAAGAGGCAAAAGAATCTGCAAGATCTGACTGTTCTGTTAGTAGTACAGTGTACAGCAGCTACATCCAGTTTTACAGTCCACCTGCAGGGATTTTGTTATGTCGGTGAAGGTTCGATGCTAAGATTTCTAGGCACAGAAACCTGCAGAAACCATAGAATGAACCTGTGTGGTTCATTCGTATGTTTGTTCTTCAGCTAACTGCGACAGGTGAGTGCATCCTTATAGTCTCTTCCTGAAAATGTGAAAATTTTAAATAATAAAATAATGTGATTGCTGGTAGAAGCATAATTAGCAACACCACCACCAAGGTTTATATAGATGTTCCCCAGAGCATTTAGATGCATCAGTACTTGGGATCTGCCCGCTGCTGGCTTGCAGGTTGTGAGGCTGGGCTTGGGGAGTTCAGCTGGTGGAGGCACAAATCATGCCAGCTGTTTTTTCCAGGTTGGGTAGAGAGAGTCTTGCAGTCCTGCCACCAGTACTCTGCTTTACTCCTTCACCTGAAGTAAAGCCACAAAGTTTGACTCAACTCAGCAAAGCTCTCCTGGTTCTCAGAGCCACAGGACATGACCTGTCTTTGTCACCTCCCATCACCTTTGGGATTGGCAAGATCAAATCTAGCCCTGCTTATTCCTTCCTGCTTCTGACATGGGAATATGATCACCACTGAATGAACAGTGTGAGCTCTGCTCGCACCAATTCCTCTGAGGAATGAAACAGATAAAAAGCAAAAGGAAAAAGAAAACTCACACCTCGGCTTGCAAGGTATTTTAATACTCATTCTACATCAAAGCCACTTATTACCAGAGGGTAGAGTCCAAGGAAGAGACGGGAAACTGTTATTTTTCAGATCAGGGACTGGCCAAGACATTTCTTCAAAGCGGATGCCTGGCCCCTTTGCTGCCAGCATCGCTGGCTTCCTTAAAGGGTGGCTGAGATTTCATCCTCCCAAATGCCCCTGGCTAGCCAGAGCACATGGCATCAGCCAGGGACAAGCAGGTAGGGAGGCTCTGTCTGCTGCTGGCGCCAGGAGAGCAGCAGTTTTAAGCACTTGGGACCAATTTTGGAAAAACACCCCTGCGACAGCAGTAGAAACAGCAGCCTGCAATGTGCTGTGGTGCCAGGTCAGGCTTCAGCATGAGATGTACAGATTTTACACTATGCCACTCACTGTAAAACAACAGGTCAAATTTTCCCCCCACCCCAATGTTCAACACTTTCTGCATCTTTAACCACAGCTGGCCATTTTTCTAGTGGCAGTAATTATCGGTTGTATTCTTCTTTTTAATCACCAAGGCTGTGCACTTACTCCCTGTCTACTTTCAGCAGCCGCTTCGTGGAGAGGTGTGTGCTGGGCTATGGGAAGTCCTAGGTACACTCGATGGAGATGGTGACAGAATGAAATTACTTCAGTGAGACACTGGAGTAAAAGCAAGGCAACAGCAAAATTTCTTCCTTCCTTATTTAAAAGGGAACAATTACAAGAGTAATAGAGAAATTAAATACGCATGTACATAAAATATGTTGCTTTTATTTTATATATCCACTCCACCACAGTTTTTCATATGGTCTCAAAGTACTAGAGTGAAATCTTGGCCATACGGGCATCTGTGGCAAAATTCCCACTGACTTGCATAAGACCATTTCACCCACTGTTTCCACTGGGAATCACACTGCCTATTCAAAGCATAGCTGGTGAAAACAGCAGCGTTTAGACCATCTGGGGACAGCAAATCAGGCCTGCTACCTAGCTGGGTGGCTTGTCTGAGCATCTCGCAGAAGCAGAAGGAGAGAGGGGAAGGCTGATGGCGTGGTGACTAGGACCCCGCATGCAGAGGGAGAAAGTAGCTCTTATAAAGACATTTTCTGATGATTATTTTGGGAAACCTTCTGGTAATCCCCAGTCAATCTGCATGCTAATAGAGGTCATTTACCAAAGCAGAATACTGGGGAAAGCTTTGCATAATAAGAATGTTAGTTTGATTTGATACTAAAACTTTTCAACTGTTCAATCAAAGCCAAAGCTGAATTTCTGGGGGGAAAAACAGTATTCAATGCAGAAGTGAATCTGGACACAGTTTAAGCAAGCTCTTTTTGATCAATTAGGCCTTTCTGTGATGTCATCTTTATTACTTATTCTAATGAGATGGGTGTTGTAAAAAGGATTGGGGAGTGAAATCCATTGATAATCTCCTTAGCACTGTGGATAATATATAAGGTTTCTCCCCCACATTGAGAGCTCTAAGCTGTTCTAATATACTTTAAGACTTCTCAATATCTCCCTATTCTTAAAGGAAGATGATTTTCTTTTTTATGATGGGGTGTAGATTTGTTCACTCTCTCTGAATAATTTGGTTAGAGATTTACAGCTGCACTTAGCCATTTTTATTCAGTGCTGTACTTTTTGAGCACAAAAGCCGTGGTTTAACCCCAGATAAATGCTATCTGCTGCGGGGCGTTTTGAGTGTACTAAAGATGTAGATGCTAGTGCAGCTGCAAACTTCCTTCTCAAGCCTCAGAGCTATATTAAACTAATTTAAGTACCTAGGCAAATATGCTGAATCTTTTCTGCAGAGGGGCATTTAGACGGAGAATGGGAATTCTGGTGAAGTATTTGCACAGCACTTCCTCAGTTTGAAACAAGTGTTCGAGATTGTAATCAGGTTGTACTGGCCACCACTCAGATCTCTCTCTATTATAAAAGATGCATAACAAAGTGATAAAAGCATTAAAAGAAGAAAATTCATGACACTTGGATTGGGATGTCTTTACCCTTAGTGCTGACATTAGCCCTTCCTGTGCATCAATAGGAAGGAGAATCCTAGCAAGTTTTCCAAACCATCTAGAAAACATCAAGCAAATAATACAGAGAAATAATGCAAAATAAAGAGAAGAAGGAAGGAAGGAAGGAAGGAAGGAAGGAAGGAAGGAAGGAAGGAAGGAAGGAAGGAAGGAAGGAAGGAAGGAAGGAAGGAAGGAAGGAAGGAATCATAAGGTTGAAAGAGGCCTCTGAGATCGAGTCCAGCTGTACCCTTCTTCCTTCTAAACCACGTCCCTAAGAAACTCACCTACCCGTATCTTAGAAAAGGTTTCCACTCTGCCTTTCAAGACTACTATAAACTGCAGAACTGCCTACTCTTGTAGGAAGGAATCAATTTATTTCTGATAAAAATCAGTGTAGTACACACTCTCTCTCTCCGTTTTATCAGCCACGTGTGTGTATGTTTCAGTTTATGTGGTGCATATAGCTTCATATAAGCTTTCAATATTATCTATTTTTCCTTTCCCCTCCACACTCTTCCTTCTCAGTTTCTTGGCCTGATTTTGAAGACAACATCCTCTTTGTCTGAAACCTTTCTAAAAGGCTTCAAAGAAACCCCTAAACGCCTTCCTGCCTTACAAAATTTAAGACTCAGACTTGCAAAGACACAGGCATGTGCTGCCATCCCGAGTCCCGCGTGCAGGCCCATTGGTTTGCATAACTCAAGCCAAACTGATGGACACACAGTGTGCAACCAGCAGTTGCTGGGACTGGGAATGGGCATTTGACTGTGCAGAGGGCCTGAGATGATAGTTTCTTCCAGAAAGTGACTAACAATAATCCAAAAGGTAAGACATAACGAAAAGATAACACAGAAGAAATCCATAGACAATACAAGAGGATTCTGTTTGTGTGTTTCTGAGCTTACAGTTCCTTTCTTTTGACAGACATCAATGTTTCTCCTAATGTAAGTTTTCTTTCCAAAGGGAAAGAATTCAAATGTTTCTAAAGAAATAGGGATAAAGAAATAAAGGCACTTGGCAAAGAGAAATACAAGGTGATGGTTTGGTCAAATGTGCTTTCTCCAAGCAGAAGAGACTGTTTCTGCCCACTGAAAGGAAGAGAGTATGCAGGGAGGGCACAGCTCTGTGCAATTTCAAAACAATCCCAAAGGATATCTGTTAGCTGGGCAGGGATGTGAGAACTCCTCATAGCTAGTTAACTGCGTTTGCTGCTGAGGTGACGAGCCACAGCTCTGGTGATCCCAATGGCATGTACTGATTTTGGCATTATGAACCATCCCAAAGAAAAAGCTCCTGCAGCAAAGGACCACAACTCCTCGCTGAGTGGCATCTACTGCGAAGTATGGGATGGATTCTTGAGAACCTATAAAAATAAATGATCATAACAGGACAGGCCTTGAGGATGCTTGTGGAAGAAGGGGAAGTCAGGGGTGAAGGTGGAAGAACAGGCAGGTTATGTCTCTACTTAGTGACCAACAGGGATATTGATGGAGAGGCAGGGCAGCTCTGCATGCCATGTAGTCACATGTCCGTAAGAGTACCTTGTCCTTTTGCATACTGTTTAGAAAGGAAACTGGAGTGGGGCAAAGATATCTTATATCCTAACTCCATCCTATTTGAAAGCTACAACAAGCAAATTACATTGGGGAGAAAACACTGCAAATTACTTCAGAAAGGAGAGTGGGATACGATGTAATGAGAAACATTTTTAGAAGCTGGTTGCACAGTTATGTCAGTAAGGAGAGCTACTGGGGAAGGGATACAGCACTGGGAAACTTCAGCGAGATACAAGCAGTTAAAGTTTTCCAGACACTAGATATTTTCCCTGAATTTCACTCCATTGCTAGACATAGTCACAGACTGGGCTCACACAGCTCTGGTACACCCCTTCAATATGGAGCTCTTTGGGGACTCCAGAGAGGCTTCTTCTCTGTGTGAAAACCACCCAGAGTATAGAAGGCATCATCATAAACAGTGAAACAGTTATGAGCAAAAATCAGTCTGCAACAAACCAGAGGGATTTTGTGAGAAAAGAGAGCAAAGGAAAATCAAATGTTATGTCTGGTAGACATGGAAAAACATACGTTCAGTTATTAAAGAGTGTGAATGAGGACAAACCTGCAAGAAGGAACCTGTCAGAAGGTGACACCAGCCAAAAGTGGGAATTGTGCGTCCTTTCATGATGAGAGTTAAGAGTTGAATTAGGGGAACAAACCCCTCAAATTTCAAGGTGGTGTTGTAAAGCCATTCCTACTCACAACTAACTCAACACTATGTAAACCAGTCAGCTGGGGAGATCTCAAGCCCATCCCCCTGGTAGGTGGCTGCTGACACAGCTTGGCCAAGGAGGTGACTCTGCCTGCCCCCTCCTGACGTGTACCCTCGCACCCTGGGAGGAGATGGATGAGAAGACTGAGCTTTTCTGGCTCATCACTGAGAGGAAGTTATCACAACGTGACAGGTCTCATATCTTCTCCCGGACAATGCCTTGGTCCCCACCTTGGGGAGCCGAGTCCTATGCGTCTGGTGGAAGAGGGGGGACAGCGCAGTCTGGCATGGTGGGGGCTCTCCCCCTGCTGCCGCAGCTCCGGCTCCCTCTGGAGAGTGCAGACGCCGAGCCAGGTGGGCTCTCCCGAGGGCCCGCCATCGCTGTCTCATTTACATCCAGCGTTTGGCAGGGAAGCCAAGCGGTACACAGTGCACTGGCATGACACGATGTCTTGACCCTGTCTTACACAAATGTCAAGCTGTCCTGCTTTGTACCCCCTGCAGCTTGATGGGACTTGCTTTCCCCCCTCCGGTGGGGCACACAACATTATTCACGCCTGGAGACTTCTAACGGTGAGAAATGCAGATCTTTGACCAGCCAAACACGGCCATAACCAGGCTGTTTACTTTTTCTTTCTGGGGCAGCAGCTTTCTCCTGCCCTCTTTCACCAGCCTTAGGGTTGGTCAGAAGTGAGGGCTGCAGGGACATCAGCCCTGGGGCAGAGACAGCAATATTAGTTTGGGGTTTGGTGTCTGCACCCTGCTGCCAGGCCCATCACACAGCCTGGGTGCATGAGCAAGGGCACACAGCACTGGGGGTCTCCAGTCCCCAAAACTCTGCCAAGAGACCCCTTCCCTTTGGCTGTGAGTGGGGCTAGTTGCTTTAGTTTCCTGATTAGTCAATTTGGTTTTTCGGATCGTTGTAGTGACATGTGCTTGGGCCAGTCCAGTGTTTCATTCCTCAAAGATCTTCAAGGCTGGCTCCCAGGACTTTTCTGTGTCTGGGCTGGAATTGAAGTCCAGTCTTTTTCTGATGAGGCCAGCACACTCACCAAAGTCAGCTCTGGTCATCTCCAGCAACACCAAGGCAAGACATGCCTTTGCTGACCCACATCACCACATCCAGTCTTGCAGCAGAAGTCCCCTGTGTTCGCATGCACGAACTGCCTCACATCTGCCCGGCCACGCTGCCAGCTCCAGACAATGCTCCCACAGTTTCTTTCCACCACACGGGCAACTCGTGCAAGTGCAACAAAACTGCCAATTAATGAAGAGTTGTTAGATGTTGCCAGGGCTCATGGGCCCAGTCGGTGACCCAACTGTCACCACGGTGGACAGTAAGACAAGGCAAGATCTCTCCATCAGTTTAGGGGCTTAAAAGCAGTGACTCACCAACAGACAACCATTTATTTTTATCATTGACCAATAATTATGGTATTGTCTGCCAGATATAAATGCCACACTGTTTCATGACAGTGGCCTTCCCTTGTCTTCTTTCCAAATGTTTTCTATCAATCAAATGAAGAAGATAAAATCGATAGTGACCATTTCTGGTGGTGGGTTTGCACACTGCATGAGGCAAACCCAGAAATAAAACTTGCCTTATGGAGAAGGAGCCAAATCCTGAGACCTCCCCCAGCCAGAGTCCCCAAGAGATCAACTCAAGATGCACATGGCTTTTCAAAGAGGCTGTAGTCTGTGTAGTAAGCATAAAAAACTGTGACATCCTCTATCTGTTCACTGAGCTGGTGCAGCCAGACTGAAATTTAATTAGTGGGAACAGTCTCCCATACCTGTAAAATGAGGTGAGACAAGAAGCCATTCACACACACCGGGCAAGGAACCTCAGCTGGGCTTTCAGTGGTGCACAAACACACCTGCACTCCTACAAGGGCTTTGGCTAAGCAGGAACGTCAGGGCTGTGCACTTTTTGGCTGGTCCTCTCAGGGAGGATGGGAGACCGGATAGGGGTGCTCTAGGCTTTGTGCTGCCTGCCCCAGGAGCTGCCTCCAACCCTCTGACCCCACTAGCCGCAATCGGTGGGCCATAGAAAACCCCCATCCATGACTGGCATTGCCAACAACTGTCCAAGGCCAACCTGCCAGCAGATCCTGGGAAGCGCCATTTCTTTCAGGAACAAACAGATATGAAGGCTCCATTATATGGAAAACACTTATCTCCCGCATCTGCCAAACCCAACACATTTCCTCCACCTCTTCCCAACACCCCTCCTCACTGTTAGGGACCCTTGTGGCTTTTTCAATAGTTGTTTTCTTTCTGCTTAAAACAGGGCTGCTTCTCTGCAGGGAGAAAGGCCCTGTTTGTGGGGTGCAGCTGCATTTCAAAGGTACATTGTTGGTGAGTTATGAATTTGCATGCCTTTACTAATGTGTGGAAACAGGAGAATTCTTTTGCTTTTTAATCGAAATTGATGTTATTCCTCTGCCAGTGGTACCCAAGGAACTGTTTTGTTCCATTTCCTCTCCTTTCATGCAGCCCTATTTATGTTTAGATCTGGTTTGCTGCCACCAAGAATCATTGTCATTACCACCAGTGTGTAAGGGCCGGCCAAGTCCAGCAGCTGTGTGTTTAATGCCTACCCTCGCTAAGGTTTATTTCCTTGACAACATGGTCTTGTTTGAAGCAACTTTCTTCTCTTTAAGAAGAAAGAAAGGAAGAAAGAAAAAGTCCCTTTCCAGTGTTTCTTTTTCTTTTTTTTATTCTTTTTTTTTCTGCTTTCCTTTTTTCAGCTTGGTGACAGGAGTGGGATTTTGGGGTGTGAATATCGGGGCTACCTCCAGTTACTACTTTGATAGTCCCCATTTCCCCCCTCCTGAAAAGCTCACCCTGTGCCTTGCTTGCCCTCCGCATTTAAAATGGAATACCTAGGTGGCCAAGAAGGACCCGCTGACCTCTATATCCTGTTCCTTTCTCCGCGCTTTGCTGCCAGTTTCCTCGATAAAAGGGGAGAGTGAGAGATAATTAACAAAAAACATGGCCCCCAGACAATGAAACAACTGGCCTTGGCCAGCCAGAAATTTATCCTGGTTTTCTAGGTGAACTTTCTCCCATCAATCTTTCCTTTAACCTCCGTGTTAGTGGAAGCAATAGGAACACCCCCTCCCCTCCCCCGAGCAAATGCTTTCTTTTGAGGGGGAACAAAACCCAGCATCGGAGAGGGCCGAGGTAAAATCTGGGTGGTATCGTGCCGCCGCACAATGCCCTCACTGTTCCCCAGGCCGGCGCTGGTGTTTTACAACAGGGAAGGGGAGAGGATGAATGGCCCGATGATGTGAAACAATCCTCCCAATTCAGGGTGACAAACCCATCCTCTGTTCCGTCGGGAGGGGAACAAAAAAATGGGGAAAGTGGGCAGGGGAGGCATTAAATCCAAACCAGTTTGTCTAAGAAAAATATTTCTGATCCTGGAAATGCTTCTGCGAGATGCCAGGGTGAAGCATGGGATACTGTTCTTCCAGCTTTCGGTTATCAACACGGCTCCAGCGGCTGGTGGAGAAGGACCAGGGGATGCTTTGTCCGAGGGGAGAAAGTACAATAGCCCCTTAGTGCCGGCATCTCTTGGGCTGCCCCGCACTCGCTCCCTCGTGGGCGCTGAAAACCCTGGCGGTCACAAAAAAAAATGATCGGTGGTAGGGTTGGAAGTATGCAGGACAATACGGGTCCACTTCAGGTCCCCTTGAGAGGGTATTATGGCAAGGGAAAATATTTGTGCTCTGAAGATGACACTCTCCATTTTGTTAATGGCTCTCATCTGGCACTGATAATCGCACCCACCGCACTCCTGTCAGTTGTCTGTTGGTTCCCAATTAATGGGGCATGCTCAGAGAAAGCATCCCTTTTTCTGCAACCAAGACAATTCCATTGTGTTCACCTACTTGAGAAGAGGGAAAGGTGAATATGAGGGCATTCGGCATTGTAAATTACCAATAAAACACAAACTGAATGAGCACCCCTCCAATAAATTAGGAGTCTCTACTCCCATTGGGTCAGGCATTGGGAAAGGCACATTCAAGCTTGCAGTGGGAGAATTTTGAGCAGAAACTAATGCAACTTGATCACTTTTTTGCCCAATCCTATTATTACTTGCAAAAAAATAGTTGCCTTAAAAAAACAGTGCTAGTTTTTTGTTTTGTGCACTGGCAATACGGTGCAACAGTCCAAACAGATGCATTAACACAAGCTGCTGACAACAGCAAAAAGGTGATGCCGTCACGTATTAAATACTAAGAACTACTAGAAGTCTCTTTTTAAAAAAAAAATCCATGTTTTACTATTCAGGGACAAGTAAAAATCTCGGTAAGAAGTTCAGCGTCTCCAGAGAAGATATAGCCAGGCCACTGACTTTCACTCTTCCCAAAGGACAAAACAAAACAAAACAACACGCACACACCTGCAGAGGCGTATCATTATCTGGATTCCAAGTTGAGTATCTTTGGTACAAAGTCCTCTTGACGAATTCACAGGTAGTATTAAATACAAGGGCAATACAGGGACATCCCCCCTCCCAATGACCGATCACTTTATTTTTCACTATCACTCATATAAAGTCTATCACATTTAACTTGAGTTGGACATTATAAAAACCATGGAAGTGTAATCCGTGCCATTTATTCCATCTCAATATAAGCTGCCTAAGGCAGTGAGGTGGACAGGTGAGCAGAGATCACACAGAATGAGGAGAGCTCTGTGAAGCCAAGCACAGGAAAACTCAAGTTTACTCAGGACAGTTACAGTCCCAGTTTACAAGTCAGACTCTTAGCTAGAGTAAATCTGCTTACATTCTTCAAACCTAAATGATTTAATTGCTTTCACCTACTTCTTGATAACATTCTCATTTCTGTGGTGCTCTGGTTCACTATTGCAGTTTTACAGAGAGTATGGAGTGTTTAATACACACGGACATGCCAAGGGAGAGATCTCACATCAATGGTACTTGTGTAAAGCTTAAAAAAATAAGTTGTTCTTCAGTGCTTCACTGGAAAAATTAAAGAAGCTATTTTAGATCACAAAATATCATCTTCTGCTTGCAACTGACAAGTATCAACTAAATACATCTCTGAATGCTCTTCTGAAAGTTGCTCACATGTCACCATCATTACAATAAAAAGTAAAATTGCTCTGTTGACTTCACCAGACTCAATCCAATTTCCAACTCCAGAGTAGTACATCTTTTGGCTGCAGTAGGCACAGAAAGGTCATGTTTTTTTAGAAATATGGGAAGTTTCCTCAGTGCACTAAGTGCTAGAATTGCTGGTACTGCCGTTATGAATTCCTTTGGCTTCCCTTTCTGCTCCATGCTTTCCAACATTAAAAAAAAAATGGCGGACTGCTTTTCTAGTAATGCTCCAAGTAGAAAATAATGCTCTTCCAGGTCATCTCTTTCCTGGAGAAAGCTCTACTTTGTTCCAATTTTAGTGGGATAGTTCGCAACCTCCCAGGTGGGTGGTTATTTCTGAGAAGGAATTAAAACTAGTAGCCACCACTTTGGAAAACTGTGTGTCACAAAAGAGGGATTTCCAAGGCTGTGGGGCAGGAGGAGAGCTAGTCTTCTCAAAAAGTTGCTCTGGCTTAAACAATCCAAACAAATAAAGGCCAAACAAAACCATACAGAATCTCAGATAAACTGTCAGAGTTTTTTCCAAGTAAATAATTTATTGTGGATATAAATGGCTTTGGGTTAGATTACAGAGGCAGGCTGGATCCATACAGCCACAGGGATGAGACGCTGCGCCATGATAACACTGGTGAGAGCACTGTAGATGTATTAGAGTCTGCAGCCTGAGCTGTAGTTGGAGGAGACTAACTTTGCTGATTCAAGGGAGGACATGCAACATCCTGATTATTGGTCCACATGTGTGCCCACCTCAGTTTGCCTTTGCCCATTACATGTAGGTATTACAAGCCCCCTTGCTAATCAGCCATACTGTTAACCCAGAAAGTTCCTTAAGGTCTTCTGCTCATGGAAATAAAATTTCTTCCCAGCTCCTGGACTGGCGTGAACAACACACACAAAGCCTGTGGGAAGTTTTCTCAGGGAAAGGACTCTCCCTGTTCCTCCATGGCACAACACCAGGCTCCTTGACTGCGTCTGTGGAGCAGCCTTGGGGCCAGTATCTTAAACCAGCAGCCTGCGGGGAAAAGCCCAAAGAAAAAGATAGCAGGGTTGTGGTAGCACTGGCTGAAGACACAGAGTCCTGAGAGACAGAGAGTGTTTAGATGATTATACCGGCTGCTCATGTTAAACTCAGGGTTACTTGGTATTTATGCCCTATGGCCAACATCTCATCAACTTGGAAGTGGGCACTATGCCATCTTAACAGATGGGCCTGAGTGATTTCAGCTAAGAGACTGTGTATGTCCATCAAATATGTTTGTTTAGGGAACCGTTCCCAGCCTGGAAACACAGGACCTATAATGTGGTGTCCAGAAAGATAACACTATCAGCTTTGACTCTCATCTGCCCAGTGGTAAGCACAGACTGCAAGTCTTTCTCTCCGCTTTTATTCCCACTGCCCCGCAGAACTGAGTGCCATCATTGCACCCTGCAGCGGTGGGGATGTGCCCGTGGCCAGGCTGTCATGGTTCTCCCATCTAGGGCATGCACATAAACTGCACAGCATCCCTGGGACAAGGCACATGGCAATGCCCAGAAAGCAGGAGAAGCCTTCAGCCCTATTTGTGCCTTGTCACACCTTCCCTTGCCAAGTGTCTGTCATCAAAAACCAGCTGGAGGCCAAACCAAAGAAGGTGTGAGCAGAGAGCAAAGAAAGGTCCTCAGCTCCAAAAGAAGATGACAGAGTTCAGTTCCAAGACACTGCCTGCAGGAGACGACATGGGGGGGCGGAGGATGTTAAAACCCTTCGATCACAGCTATGCACAAGCCTCTCACTTTCACAGACCATACTAATGTGGTCATCACTGCTGTGGGAGCAGCGAGTTGTCCCGCAGCAGCAGGACCTGGAGACGCTGGACATGGAAAAATCAAGGTGAGCTGCCAAGGGAAACCACTGAGACATTCAGCTCAGGGGAGAGTCTGAGGTGCAGGAAAAAAGCATCAGTTAAACACAGGACCTCCAAAGAATTGCTTCTTGGTGAGGGACATGTCCTGCTGCAATGACAAGTGTCTCCTCACCCAGTCCTGGCAGCTGCAGAAGCTGGGTGGTAAGGTGAGGAGACTCCCTGAGCACTGCAGGAGGCAGGGGGGCTCCCAGACATGACAAACTCATGTGTCAAAGTAGCCTCCTCTCAGAAAGAAGTGTGTAGTAAAACCATATGGAATATGATACATGCTGAAGTGTCCATCATTTTTTTCACCTGAGCAATACGTAGCTGCAAAAAGTGACATCAAAAGTTTGTCCCAGTCTTCAGAAGTCCTCTCATTCAAAGTGAATTCAGATGAAAAACACTGAAAAGTGATAAAGTCTTTTCCCGATTCATACTTCATGATTTTCCAACAGGTCTGCAAAAAGGGATCTATTTTATCCATTCAGTTCTGCATGATGCCTCAGAAAGCAGAGGGTTTTATTTGACACTGAAATACAGTGCACACAGGATACTTAAACTTCCCATGTGGGGATGCTTGCCTGTATATCCTTTCCAACCCGAGGGATGGTCTTAACAAAGCTACTAACTTGTCATGGGATGTTTTTGTCGAGCTAAGGATTTTCTTTTGATTTTTCCTTTCCTTTTGGAAGCCCGCTCCTGCCTGACACTGCACATGTGCAAACATGTAGAGACAAACATTTTCTTTTCCCTTCTGCCCCGCACCAGCATCTTCTACCCATATGGGACAGATAATCTCTTCTCATATCGGCTCATCTTCTTCTTTCAACACAATTTCCCTGACATCCCAAATTACAACCAAATGGGTAGACGGAGGAATGAGCCTGAAATCAATTTCAGATCACTCAAAACAAATAGATTTATAGCACAGATAAATCAACGAAACCTTTGAGGGTAGATCCCTGAATTCTTGCTTCAGTCCTTGACGTATTTAGTACCTGTTGATAGAGTCTAAGACAGCACATGGTCATCAAGGCGAGGGGCTGGGAAGCAGGACAAGCATCCCTGGCAGGGCATGAGCAGCCAGCTTTGGGTCAAGAGATTTGGATCCAAGTGCCTTGTAAGGGCAGATAAGACAATTTCTGCACCTTGACACAGCCCTGCTTAGGAAGAGCGTGTAATGTTGTCTGCCCCATGCAGATCAGCTAGAACTGAGTGAGGTCCACCCAATCCCTTGCCTGCAGTGCAAGTGAATGTGAACAACAGTATCCAAATCATCCTAGTGGTGCTTTTAGCCCTACACAGGTAATAAAAGCTCGGAGAACCCAATCTGTGTCTTGTGCCTTGGTTTAAAGCATGAGAAAGGCAGCACGGCATTGAAGTTGCAGTTGTTTGGGAGGTAACACAATGTTTCCCAAATGGTAAGGAAAAATTGACAAATAAACCTCCTTAATCTCAAAGCTGAAGCAAGCCAGCAACGCGAGAGAGCAAACTCATGTCACCACAGATGCTAATGCTGTAGCACAGATACAGGAGCTGACTTTGGAAAGTCAAGAGGTTTTGAGATTAATGTGGGAAGTCAAGGCAAGAGGTTGCCCCAAGGTCAGACTCTGCCCCTCCGGTGAGCCCTTATCAAGATCCAGCACCGAGAGCCAGGGACTATGCTGCTAATTTGGCCGTTAATTTGGATACATACTCAAACAGGAAGAAAACAGTTTGTAGGCAGAGAAGAGGGGGCCTGATTCCCTACACAGAGGCTAATGGCAAATGCCTGCTGTGGCCAGTAGGAGCAGGTTGGTTTCCAATCTCTTGAAAAGGGAACGCAGATTTTTAAACCTCATTTTTTTTAACACAGTTTCTTTCTTTCTTTCTAAAAGCATTTTTTTTAATTAACACTGAAGTTCAGGTATTTTGTGAAAATGATACCTAAGGAAAAAAATCTTACATTTTTATGCACTTTCATCAAAGGTCCCAGTGTTAATTATTTGCTGTGGAAAATAAACAAATCACGGTCATAAGTACTGGAGCATATTGCTATTTTTGTTCCTCTCTCTTTCAAGAGATTTAATTTGGCTTTGAAATCAACATGACTACTTCAAGAAGGAGCTAGTTTTCAGCATGAGGAAGGGTAATAAAACCTGATATTTTGCTTTTAGTTTAACTGCCTGGTATAATTTGTCTCCTTGTTGCAACCTGCTTCCAGGGTCCTTTAAAAGATATCACAGGGCACATGCTAAGAGGTACACAGGTTAACACTTTCCTTCCATGCTAGGAAGATGCTGTATTCCTACTTTAATAATGAGCATTATGTGTAGGGCAAGGAAGATGGACCAGTACTAGATACAAAAGGAAAATATATTTTGAAACATATTTTCTGAAATATTTTTTAGAAAGCAGAGCTCATGGTTCAGTGATCCCTGGGCATTTGTAGGCTGTGTGGGGCTTATGTCATTTTCTTTTGGGGAGACACGTGCAGGACTTTATCGTCAGCACAGAAGTGTTCGTGTTCATGTTGTCTGTCTATGAAATACGTAACACATAGGCCCTAATACAGTATTTCTACTTTTACAGGTAGACTACAGCAATCACCCTCTGAAGCTGCTCCCCTGGTCACTCTGGGCACTAACACAGTAGTGACCAGGCTACTGGACACACCACATAGATCTCAGCCACCCCCACATTCTCATTAGCTAATGCCTCCTGAGAACAGCCCCTCTGCAGTGCCACTTGCATAAGTACTGCTTATCATCGTCTCTTCTGTGGCTGTCTGGTGGATTTGAGTAGAGGCACTGGCAACCAAGGAGTGGGATGGCCAGAGGTGTCCGATGGCCATACGTCTCCTGCTGTGGCAGCCAACAACAAAGGTGATGCCTTGATAAAACACCATGGGAGCTCAAGGGAAATTAAATAAACTGACTTCTGAAGTAGAAAGCCTGTAAATACAAACCCTGCGATGGGCACTGAGGACTACCACAGGTGACACGCAGGTACCGCCAGTGCCCTGGGACCCCAAGGGGAGCAATATTCCCTGCAGCAGCCAGGACAGGTCATTCAACCAGGCAGCTGCTGGCTTGAGTATGCTGTTTCCCACTGGCACAAGGACTATGCTGGCATGGCCATACAGCTCCAGCACCTACCCCAGCTCAATCAGGTACTGCCCAGGTCACCTCAAGCCACAGAGGTGGGCTTCTCTTCTCCTCAGTACCATTAGTGGCCACGTGCAGCAAGTGTGCTGGGACTGGTCAGGTATGAAAGAAATTCACTTTCACCTTATGATTCAGCCACCATGATGCCTTAGGGTACTAGCTGGAATTGGGAATAAACACATTTGTCATGTTATTGCTGAACAAACAGTTTGCTAAGAGCTGCCTCAGGGAAGGCACAATGCACCAGGGTAGTTGGTGCTGCTGATTAGATTGAAGACTTGGAGCATGATCCTTCATCCCTGTACTGGCAGCGGCATGGAGATGTAGCTCTCAATATTAATTTTCCAGTTCCTAAAAGTTTCAGGTTCACATCTGGCTACAATCTATATTGTGGAGGCCCAGTTCAGATCTCCACACTGAATACCTCAGAGGCTGCTGCAGTGTCGATGCAAGACAGAGGATGCCAGCAATATGTAGACACACTGGGAAGAGCGGCATGTGTGTGGCATGCAGAGACAGTTTTTCGCTCACTTATGTCCCTAACTGTCCTACCTCCATGCTGACTGATTTCATTAGGTCTCATTTTCCTCTTCAAAGCTCTAGGAAGTCTCAAAGCATCCAGGGTGTTGATGCTAGTCTCAAGTCATCAAAACAATATTGCGGCTAATGAGATCAAAGAAGAAGTCGTTATCTCATCTCTCCTGACAAAAGCTATGGGCAACTTGTGGCACAGCTGACTGGGAACATCCGAATTTCAACTGGTACCAGCTCCCTATCTGACGGAGAGAAGTGGTGCACGAGAGGGAAGGCAATAATTCCTACCTCTGAACAATTTAAAAATTGAAAGTAGCATCTATTCAGCTCCTCCAAGCAGTTTCAAAGGACTTGTAAGGCTCCGATTGCCATTGTGTAGCTGGTAATTCTGTGTCACAACTAATTACCACCTAATAGCCGTTGTGGGGACAAAGTCCTCGGTTTAAAAGAGAAGTCTATTTCGTCTCGTATTCAGGCCTAATCTGACCCTGAATAGTGGAGATTACATGAGGTAATACAGCAGTTATTTCTACCTGCTGTAGTTCATAAGCTCCATCTCCAGCTGAGGCAAAAACCCCCTCCCCCTTTACAAAGATTATTTGTCATTAAAATGCTCAGTAGCTTTTTTTTTTGCTTGCTTTTTTTTTTTTTTTTTTTTTTAAATCTGGATGTTGCCTACACTTTCAGAAAGGTTTTTGAAGGAAGATTAGCAGGATTAGGAAAGGTTCACATATGTTCAGCTTCACTATTGGTATTCAAGACATCACAACTTCACCACCACCCAGGAAGCCCAAGAAAACCGAGAGCGGAGACGGAGAGGCAGAAAGAAAGAGGCCTCCTGGCCAGAGAAAGCGAAGAGCGCTCCAGCAAGTAAAACAGTTGAGTCAGACCCAGAGCTGTGAAGGCTGTCAAGCTACAGAAATCCTTGCCTTTCACTCCAGTAAAAATATGGCTCTTACTCAGCACCTCACAGCTACATGCGTCTGTAGTCGTGCTAGTAGGCTAGCCTTGCTCCTCTGCTAATAGCCCAGGCAGATGTGCCATGAGAAATTCACAGCCAAAGAGGAGCTTTTCCGCAGGCAGATGCAAGCCTTGAAATACTTTAGCTGGCATGAATGCCCGCAACAAAGCAAGAGGGAAACGTATGCAATGCACATGAGATGTGTCTGACCTTAATCTGCTGGCGCTGGGTGTGCTGCACAGACCAGGCGTCGAATGGCAAATGGGTGTAATCACTCAAGTATTTTCAGTAAAGGACGGGCAAAGCAGTGCAGGTGCAAGGGCAGAGTTCCTCATGGTCCTGCAGGTCACCCTTGGGGTCCTCAGCCCGTTTTCTGGTGCCATGAGGGACACAGAGCTAATGTTAAAGTGCCTTCCTCCATTCTGTCAGCCACCTACCAAGAAGTCATGAAACAAGAGTACAGACATATAGAGCCGCCTAATCCCTTGGAGACATTTAACCTCAGCGAGGGTACAGGTCACTTCATCAGGATGTGTCCCGTGCCCAGGACAACAATAAGTAGTGGTTGTATTTCTTCAGAGTTGTGATGAAAAGAAAGAGGGTTGGAAACAGGGAGAAGAAGGCCATTGGGAAAACCAGCATAAACCATGTCCTTGCTAGTAGACTTCATAATTACATTCCCATATTTTTCAGTTTTTGAGAAAATGGGGGTTTTCTGGATTCAAATCTATTGGTACAGGTCAAGATCCATCCAATAAAAATACGAGGATATCTTTCTTCAGGTTAATTTTTGTTTGCATTGTGAACAGCTAAGCAAGGTTTAAATCCATGCAACCCATGCTGTGAATTTAGGGACCTTTCTAAAGCCTGGAAAACAGCTTACACAGTCATTGTGAATGTTCTGCTTTTTTAGGCAACAATTTTTCTCATTTTGGATATTCAAAAAAAAATGCCCAAGGCATTCTCAACTGTTTTTCTCCTATCTTGACTTTTCTTGATCTTAAAGGTTTTTTCCAGCATAAATGATTCTATGATTCTTTCTCACCAACATCCTGCCATCTCTTCTCTGCCCCCCGAAATGCTTCCTCCTAATAATGCATCACTTTGCTCCTTTCCTCTACTTCCCATCCCCAGAAACACACCTTGCCAACTGTTTTTCCCTTTATACCCTTTCCCAAGAGTCTGCATTTCTGCCCTCTCTCATTAGATGCTCCTGGTCCTTCTCAAGCTTTTCCCTCACAAGTCGCTTGATTTGAGCCTCCCCCTGCCTGTAGATGGGGCTTCTTCCTGAGTCCTCCCGGTTTCCCTGTCCTGGCTGCCTCTTGTATCTCTGTGCCAGACACCCCAGCAGCTAATACAAGAGGCAGCTGCAACCAGCAGATCCTCAGCCACTCTGGGGTTTTGGCCTTATACTTCAAGGCAGCTTTGGAGGATGTATGACTCAGGCAAAGCACGCCAGGACCTCACTCGCATAGTTGGATTGACAGGGGGAGGCTTCATGTGGAACTGTTAAAACAAGCAATGTTATTTAAGGCATTTATATTTTCACTTGTGAACATATTCTTCAAATGGTTCCAAAGGAACATGTGCTTTAAATCGCTGCGCCTTGATAAAATGAGTTCAGGCACATGTGGGAGTGGAGTGGATCAGGGCCACCACTCTGGCCAGGCAAGCACAGCTCCCCACCCAACTCAGCAGAGGGAGAAACAGTGCAAAGAACCCAAGGTAATAAATTCAGCATGTTATTCAAAAGATCAAAACTCCTTCCAGCGTGTTACCGAAAGCAAGGAATCTTTCCTTTTTTTTTTTTTTAATTCTCTTCCAGCAAATACGTAAAACCCCTACCAACAGAAGAACATCTTTCTATATCTCAACAGCCTGGGGAGGGACTGTCTATGGGGTTCCTTTTAAGGAACTCAAATGGGAAAAGGGGAGCAACTCTAGCACAGAAACACCAACAGCGTGGAAGAGAGGGCTCTGGGCAGAGCGGGACTCTTTAAGCATAGGACAGGATGAGTGGGCCACCAAGTCTTGTAAAATGCTATCACATGTGTGCGCAAAAATATTTCCTCCAAGTTTCAAGGGGGAAATTTGGAATGAAGTGGTCTTCCTGGTGCATTGCGTCCTGTGAACATAAATTCCTTCTGGATGGTTTCATTTTCAGAGGGGAGGGAAAGATAACAGAAACTTCAGATTCAAAGCATCAAAACTTGTACTTTTAGAAAACCCATATCTGCCTTTTACATTTGAATCAGGACTTAAAATCCTGGGTGAAACAGCATTTGCACAGCAGTTAAATTCGAGTAATGCTCTCTTTTCTTTCCTGCTTCTATACAGATTTTATCTTTCTCAGGCACATGAATGATAGCTCACGCTTGCAGAGGGTGCTGGTTCAGAATTTTGCCTGAAACAGCATGTGTATATAGTGCCTCCTGTAAAATGGGCCTTTTATTCTGGAAAGGGGAATCAAACTTCACTTTCAGGACAAATCTGACAAATCCCTCTGCAGTTCCCACAAGAACTGGGAGTCCTTACTCCTTCAGAGGCAACAAAAGTTTTGCAATGGCAAGATTTCATATTTTTTTGCAAAACTTACTGCTGCTGCCTGGCTGAACACAGAAAAATAGCACTTGCAAAACTCAACACTGTTCACCTGCTTCAGCATCTTGCCCGCACCTGGGAGGGTGAGCTAAGATAGCCACGAGGGATGCCTCACCATAAACCAAACAGTGAGACTGTCTTTTGTATTCAGTTTTGTTTCTTGTTCTTAAAAAGGAAAAATACTAAAGGAAAAAAAGGGGGTGGGAGGTGAAGGGGGGTGACGGCACCAAACCACCGTGAATAACTCTGCTACTCAAGTGTTTTACATAGGCGCCAGCAGTGGCAGGGGGCCAAGCACTACAGCCCACCTCCACACTTGTTCCTTCGGGGCGGAGGGGGGCGGGAAGCGAAGGGAGCGCGGGTGCATATTCATGAGTGGGAGGAGGCCTCGCCTGCACGATATAAAATGTGTTGGCTGAGTCGCATGAAAAGAGCAGCTATTTTTTGTTTCCTCTGCTATTAGCAGCACCCCTTCCCCACAGCAGCGGGTTAATGAACAGAGGGGAGGCAAGCATCGCCTGTCAAGGAAGGCATGGCCTGGGTGTGTGTGCAGCCCTGCTCCCAGCCCAAGCAGCACACACTTCCCTAGGGCTTCAAGGGATGTGCTACTTTTTTATGGTCTGAAAAAATCAGTGTCAAATCCCCATCTTGCTCTCTCAGCTTCATCCCCGAATCAAGCCTCTGGGAACCATGGGGTAAATTCCAGGGCTACCCTGGCACATCACTGCAGGGTTCCCTCCTTTTGCCCAGGGATGGTTGGCAGGAGGTGACAGGAGGCCTCCTCAGATGGTGTCAGGAGACCTTTGGCTTCACGGTGGAGCTAGGACCCCTGGTGTGATCGGGTATGGTGGGCATCACTCTGCAAAGATCCAGAAAGTTCACATAAAAGCCAGTGTGCTGCCTACCCATGTTGTGTCCAGTTGTCCAGGACCAAACCCTGCTCCCAGCTAAATGTCTCAAGGATGGAGCTTATAAATACAAACAAATAGCTAGAAAGTGCCTGGGTAGCCCAGGAAAGTTGGAAAGAGTTGATGAAGGACATACGGTTCCAACACTCCCTAAAAAAAATATAATTGCTATCTTCAGGTGGCCACGTGCCCTCTCCTTCTAATGAGTAAGATATTTAAAGTCCCGAACTGTTTATGTGACATTTCAATAAATAATGTGGAGATTTGACAACATTTCCATATTCCTCCTTTAATGTCTGAATGTCTCTGACTTAATCCCAGTTCCTTGGCATTTATTACTGTTTGTTACACTAACAAGTGAGATTATGAGAATTCTAATGAAGGCTTCCAGTGAAAAACTCTGTGATTAAAATGCCATAATAACAGTTGCATGCATTTATGTGCCTGATTATCATAATCTATTTAGCACAAGTAAACATACAAACAGAAGGAGAAAAGCAAGCCCACTGACACTTCAGCTAAAGGAGAATTGGAAATGAGGGAGAAACAATGTAAATATGTAAATGTCTTTGTGTATTCTTTTTATCTTTTTTCTCATCCTTGCTTTTTCCCCCCCTGTTTGTTAATGAGACGTCTATGGTTCGTCACATGTGGTCCCTTCTTTGCTTGGCTGAGGTGCAGTTTTCGAGCCATCTGCTGGGGCTACTCTCATGAACAATGCCACCCAGAAAGCAAGGGAGACATTCACCGCAACCTTTGACATCATGGGCAACAAGAAATGGTGTCGTACAGACTTGGGGCTTTGATATGTTCATTCTGAACGCTTAGTTCAGCTGTTACTCCATTAATGCACATCCCAATACAACACAAGTAGATGACAGCCGCCCAAAACTCCCAACAAATTAAGGAGAAATCTTCCTGAATTTCTAGTATGGACTTCCGCTAACCAGCTTTTAAAATCTTCTTATTTTTTCCTACATTGAAGAATAGATCAGCTAGGAACTTCTCCACTCCAAGGGTCAAGGGCCTCCTATAACACTGGCGGTCAAATGCCAACGGCCAGCAAGTGGTTCAGCATAAGCCCAGCAATTGTTGCCACCATACAAAACCCATTCTGAAGGGCACTGGCACCTTCAGATGGGGGAACATTTCCATGATGAGCCCATAGCAACAAAATCCCTGGGGCTCGGTCAGACAGATACAGTAACCTGTCAGCATCAGGATTTTTTAAAACATTTTCCTCCTGAGCACTAGGTAGGGACATAACTTGAGGAAAAATTTGTTTCCAGTCGGTGTTTACAGGGGAAGAAAAACATCGCCATGTTTTCATGTTCTCCTCATCAGTAAAACTCCATCAGGACTTTCTCATTTCTAAGGAGCTCTCAGCCAAAATAAAGACAGTAGAAAATGGAAAAGAGATGAAGGGTAGTTTTGATACTGAAAATGCATAAAAGTGCAACTTACAAAGAAATGGTAAAATTTTAAAAAAAGAATTTTAAAAATGCTGCCCAGGAAATTAAAAATCAGAATCAAGAGTTGCTTTATATGGGAATTTCCTGAAAAAAATGAAAGTAAAATATGGTTTTCTGGATTAAATTCAGTCCAGACAAGGACTCTCCATTTTTTACAGAGAAGATACGTTCAATTATGTCAAGGTTTTCTTTACCCCTCCATCTATATAACACACGCATTTTTTTTTCCACTCTCAGGCCCTGCTGCTGGGACCAGAGGATGAAGGCAGTTTGGACCAGCTCACTGGATTGAATGCACAGAAGTTTTTATAATCCTGCTGGTGTCCTGGTTGGTCAGTGCAGTGCAAAAACTCAGTTCTATGGGACAGAAAACTGTATCTGAGCAAATCACAGCATGGATATGTAATTCCATCACCAGCTCCATTTCCTTGCCTCTGTTGGTCTAAAAGTCAATCTTAGCAGTTGCATTGATTTGTTTCTCTCTGATGTTCATTCTGCTCTTTCTCCACTACAGTAGCTGATTTTGGGAAGACTAAGGGACAAAATCAAGCCTAGGGAAAGTTAAACAGATAATTTTTTGCTAGCGTTATAGTGCCTCTGTAATAGAGTGGTACCTGGATTAAACAACAGCTGAGGCTGGCAGGTTTTCATCTCCCATCTCTGGATCCAAGGAAAGGCATGATGCATAACACATCTCTGCTTAACAAGGTGATATTTCTGCAGTGGTCCCGCTCCTCCCTCTCTGAGGTGCTCAGGGATGTGATTTAGTAGTGAACAGGTATGGTTGGACTTGATGATCTCAAAGGTCTTTTCCAACCAAATGATTCTAAGACTTCTCTGTGGACTAGAAATTCTTCACCAGCCATATGGAAATGGTGCCTCACAAGTACCTCTCTGCACAGAAAAAGAAGCCTTAGTGTGGAACCGATGCTAAGAAGAGCTTGAATGGTTTACGACATGGCATGCAATGGATGCCTGCCGAGGATGCCCAGGACAGGAGGTGCCAATAGGGCAGCATAAGGGCCTGCCAGCACTGCGCATGCTTGGTGTTGCAGCTTCCTTTTCCTCACTTGCCAATGAGCAGTGAAATTGTTGGTAACACATGGCAGCTATTAAAAACAATAGCTATCATACTGTTTTATAAGCTTTAGGAACTGCCTTTTGTTAAGGCAATAAAATGGTGGTATGGAGTTATTTGCTGCATCCTTAAAGCATTTCCAACAATGTATTAAAACTGAAATCATACTGTATCTTGCAAAAAATATAGTATCTTACATTAAACACAACAAACCACGGGCAGGAAGCCTGCATGTCTTACACCTGCTCTGAACAGTTAAAAGCAGTCTCATTGAGAGGGTTTTCATCATGTCTTAAGGTCAAAGAATGTTAGTCCCCATTAATCTCACGGGCGTGAGACATGTCCTGTTGGGGTAAACGGCCATGCTTGAGAGGAGGGATGGCTGAAAGATGTAAGACACAGAAACTAGCCTAGGTTTTAAATAGCAATGTAATTATTTTGTTGTAGGTAACAGCAGGCTCTGAAGTGACAAAAGTTTACAAATAAAGAGGGTTTCTTCTGCTAGATGAGAATAGGAGATGGCCTATTTCCTGCATATTTTTAATCCTGCAAGTATCACAAACATCAACTCTGGTACTTCTGAGACTTCCCTCTGGGTGACTCCTGTGAAGATTAGAAGCTTTTCCAGTCTCTGATTGAATGGGAAGACATGCTGAGCTTTTGGCAAAGAGCATGCGTCTCCAACATTTCAATCGAACAAGTGCTAACAAAAACAAATGTAGCACTGAAACAAAAAAAAAAGAATCCCATCAGAATAAAAATTACTGCCTCGCTCAATGAACTGGGGTCCCTTTCTTGGAAATCACAGGTATCAAATACATTAGTTGGACAGGTGCAACAGCATCAAAGCCTGCAGGCTGGACTTCACTTTTAAGTCCAGAAGGACAAGAAAAAATACATTTGTATCTGATTCAGATACATCTAGAAAGAAAAGGAAAGGAGGCGAGAGGGAGGGGGAAGAAAAGCAAAAAAGGACCAAACCTTTCAGAAGTTATTCCCTGCCCGGAGAGTCCTCTCATACCTTAAGCAGAGGCTAGAGAACTTGCAGGCAACCCACACACCCTCTTGTCCTCAGTGTCAGATGCTGTGATTCGTGGTCCTTTCATGTGGGGACACACACAACATGGACAACAATTCTGACCCCAGCAGACTCCTTGAAGCCCATACTCTCAACACGAAAGTTTAAAAGGCTCTGGAGCTGCAAAGACCAATTTCGAGCCCACAATCCTGCTAACAGATGGCAGGCAGACAGCACTGGGGATCAGGCCTTACTGTTTCTGAGACATCATTGAAGATGTTTTCAGCTGCAGATCCTGAAGGAGCCACAGTCACACACAGGCTCTTCGTCCTTTGAATACCTCAGATTCCTTACAACCAGGCTGGGGCACTTTCAGTGTAGCTGTGTGTTATTCATAAGGAAAGAACTTGGGCTGTAGACCTTGAGGGAATATAAGCAATAACAATCCCAAACAATAACCTAATGACATTCTGAGTGATTTTCAACATGAAAGCAACAGTCTGGTTTTTATTAAGTTATCACTTCATCATGTTCCCTGATTGCCTTCATTCACGCCTTATCTGCCTACTATTGCAATTTAAAAAAAACCCCTACATATTCATTGGTAAGAAAATACGATCTCCTCCACATTTTAGTGTCAAAAGCAAGTTGGGGTGAAGGGCTCCTCTGGGAGCCTTGGCTGCTGTCCCGGGAGGTGCTGATGAGAGGCGGTTTGCAATATTGAGCCTTATTGAATTGAGAGAGGAAATGTGTGACATTTGATTTCACATCTCACGGCAGGGATCACCCCTCTTCCACCTTGAATCTCTCGCTTTCTTCTGACGAAGAGACAGAGAAACACCGCCTTGCTGCCCCTGGACTGTCCCCACGCAAACTTCACACTCCCACGTGCAAGGAGTCCTGTGGGCAGCAGCCGGCATGAAGTTCACATACAGACAGGTGGACTGTGATCATCAAAGAAATTCCTTGCCTGGTTAGGGACATAGATCCTGGTTTTCCCTTGGTGGTGGTGTGGGGTTTCCTCTCTGAAGAGGAGGAGGGGAAAAAAAGGGGGGGGGAGAGGGGGAAAGGAAAGGGAAAAAAGAAAAAGAAAAAGAAAAAGAAAAAGAAAAAGAAAAAGAAAAAGAAAAAGAAAAAGAAAAAGAAAAAGAAAAAGAAAAAGAAAAAGAAAAAGAAAAAGAAAAAAAGACGCCTGCTACACAATCCTCCTTCCCCGTCCCCCCAGTATGCTGCGAGAGCCGCGTTCCCAGGGCGCAGCGCGGGCCCCGGAGCCCCGGCAGCCCCCGCCGCTCTGCTCGGCTCCCCGGGGCAGGGCAGGCCGCTCTTGGCCACCTTTTCCCGGCCACCCCTCCCGGCTGGCAACTGCCCGCTCCAGCCCCGGCCACCGCCTCGCAGCCTCCGCCCGGGCTCCCGGGGAGCTCCTGAGAGGGACCCTCGTCCCTTTGGGTTGCGGAGGGACCGCAGGTTCGGCCCTTTGAGAAGGAAAGGTCCCAGGCTTTTGAGAAGGGAAATTACCGAGCCCTGGGAGGCGGAAGGGAGATAAGGGGTGCCACCGTTTTCATAGAATCATAGAATCATCCGGTTGGAAAAGACCTCTCAGATCATCGAGTCCAACAGTACCTTCGCCCTCGCCCCACCTGGCCTGCCCGGGGCCCCTTCCCACTCCCCGGGCGGGGAAGCGGAGCAAAGGCGCCGGGGCTTCGTTAGTTGTGCTCCCTGTTGCCCTGTTTTAGGCGGCCCCAACAACGCGCCGTGTCGGAGCCGTCAGTCAACAGGTAGAGGCAGCCTTCCTGCTGCCGCCCCGCCACAAAATACACGCAAAGTTTAGACAGACGTGCTTGTATGTCCCTGTGTCCCTCCCTGCTCCAGCTGCTCACCTCCAGCGCTCAGCCTCAGCTACCCCCGCCTCCTCCCACACCCCGCATCTCTGGAGGAGGGAAGGGTAAGGGGATGCCTCTCACTCCCTCCCACCCCGCATCCTCGGGAGAGAGGGATAGGGGATGCCACCCTGCATCCCTGAGGGAGGGAAGGGTAAGGGAGGGAAGGGGATGCCATCCCGCATCCCCAGGGAGGGAAGCGTAAGGGTTGCCCCCCCGCACCCCTGGGGGAGGGAAGGGTAAGGAATGTCCCCCCTACATCCCCAGGGGAGGGAGGGGTAAGGGATATCCCCCCGCCTCTCCCTGAACAGATCCCGCATCTTCCCAAGCAGGTGCGGAAACCGAGGGCTGGTGAGACTCCTCCGGCCCGGGGGAAGCCCGGGGCACATCCCGGGTGGCCAGAGCCGGGAGACAGCGGGACACACGCCGGGCGGCGGGCGACGGCTGGCCCGGCTGTCGCTGGGACAGATTTTCCTAATTGACCTGTTACGGATCATCCCCGCAACCGTTGGGAAACACATTTCCACGCTTCACTTCTTAACGTTTTAAATACATATTTAACGGATGGTTGGGGCTTGCCCGGGCCAGCTGGGAAACACACGGGTGTAAAAATAATATAACAAAGGCAAAGGGGCCGGGGGGGGAGAGGGAAGGGGGGGAGGACCTGGGTTGAGGGGGGGATTTACCCCGGTGGAAAGAAGCCCTGGTCCCGTTGCAGGGAGCTGCCGGGGCGGGGGGCTCGCCTGGAGGGAGGCGGGATGCGCTGCCGAAAGTCACTTTTTTTTGTTAATGCCTTTTTTCTCTGTTAAAGTCTTCTTTTTCTCCTCCTCCGACCTTCAGTATCACAGTATCATAAGGTTGGAAAAGACCTTTGAGATCATCGAGTCCAACCTAAACCTCCAACCTTGTTGGAGTGTGGTTTAGGGGTAAGGGTTTTTGGTTGCTCTGGCTTCTTCTTCCGCGGGAAAGGAGCCGGGGAGTCCGCGTTGAGGGGGTGAAATTCGGTCGTATGGATTGAGGTGGCCAAGATAAATTTTTTCTCCCTCTTGCCTCCCTTCGCAGCGCTTAACGGAGGGGGTTAGGGCCGGGCTGGGGGCAGGAGAGGGAGGCCGCCTAGGGAAGCGCTCTGGCGGAGCCGAGGCTGAACCCTTCCCGGCAGGACAGGACGGGATGGGGCACCGGGAAACACCGACGGGAGCCGGGCAGCGGCGGCGGGGCGAGGGACCGTTTGGTCCTGTCTCCGTCCCGTCCCTCCCAGAAGCTGTTCCCGGCGCTATCATTGTTGCATTTTCACAGAATCACAGCGTGAATTGAGTTGGAAGGGACCCATAAGGATCATCGAGTCCTGCCCCTGCACAGGACAACTCCAACACCCACACCGTGTGTCTGAGGGCATTGTGCAAACCCTTCGTGAACATTGCCAGGCTTGGTGCCGTGACTGCTTCCCTGGGGAGCTCTTCCAGTGCTGCACAACACTCTGGGTCAAGAACCTTTTCCTAATATCCAACCTAAACCTCCCCTGGCACATCTTTCCGCTGTTCCCTCGGGTTCTTTCGTTGGTCACCAGAGGGAAGAGATCGGTGCCTGCTCCTCTTCCTCCCTGTGTGAGGAAGCAGTAGATGGCTATGAGGTCCCTCCTCAGTCTCCTCCAGGCTGAGTAGAACAAGCGACCTCAGCTGCTCCTCATACGGCTTCCCCTCTAAACCCTTCACCAGCTTTGTGGCTCTCCAGCAGCTTTATATCCTTTTTGTACCGCGGCACCCCAAACCGCACCCAGCACTCGACGTGGGGCTGCACCAGCGCGGAGCAGAGCGGGACAATCCCTTAAAATTTGTTATAAATTTGATAAAAGTCCCTCCTCCCCCCCATCACCGGGCTCCCCCCCCCCCCAAACTCTATCCACCCGCCCCATCGAGCCGGACCGGCCCCGGTGACATCAGCCCCCCCCCCCCCCGCCTCCTCTCCGCTGCCACCGATTGGCGCATCCCCCCTCCCTCCCTCCCGGTGACACCGTCCTTCCCCGGCGCGGCTATAAACCCGCCGCAAGGTGCGCGCTTGCTGCCGTGTTCGCCGCTCCCCACGGCACGGTAAGTGCCCCCCCGGCCCCGCGGAGGGAGGGACGGGACGGGACGTGTCCCACCGGGCGGCAGGGGAGGGTTGCCCCCAGTTCCCGCGGGCGCTGACCCGGTTGCCCCCATCCCCGCAGGCACCCCCGGTACGCCCCGCCGGGCCATGGACTCGGACGCCAGCCTGGTCTCCAGCCGCCCGTCGTCCCCGGAGCCCGATGACCTCTTCCTCACAGGCAGGAATAAAGGCAGCGGCGGGGGGGGCTTCACGGGCGGCGCCGTGTCCAGCTCCACGCAGAGCGATTCCCCGCCGGAGCTGAGCGCAGAGCTGCGCAGCGCCATGAGCGCCGCGGGGGTGGTGGTGGTGGACAAGCTGGGCTTCAAGTCCTCGTCGTCTTCCTCGTCCTCCTCCTCGTCGTCTTCCTCCAAGAAGGACAAGAAGCAGATGACAGAGCCGGAGCTGCAGCAGCTGCGGCTGAAGATCAACAGCCGGGAGCGCAAGAGGATGCACGACCTGAACATCGCCATGGACGGGCTGCGGGAGGTGATGCCCTACGCCCACGGGCCGTCGGTGCGCAAGCTCTCCAAGATCGCCACGCTTCTCCTGGCACGCAACTACATCCTCATGCTCACCAACTCCCTGGAGGAGATGAAACGCCTGGTCAGCGAGATCTACGGAGGCCACCACGCCGGCTTCCACCCCGCTGCCTGCCCCGGCGGCATGGGCGCCCACTCCGCCCCTCTGCCCGGACACCCGGGCCACCCCGCTTCGCACCCCGTCCACCACCCCATCCTGCCCCCCGCCGCCGTCTCCAGCGCATCCCTGCCCGGCTCCGGCCTCTCGGCCGTAAGCTCCATCCGCCCCCCGCACGGGCTACTCAAGTCGCCCTCGGCCGCCGCCGCCGCGGCCCCGCTGGGCAGCGGCTTCCAGCACTGGGGAGGGATGCCCTGCCCCTGCAGTATGTGCCAGGTGTCCGCCCCCCCACACCACCACGTCTCCGGCATGGGCACCGCCAGCCTTCCCAGATTGACCACCGACACCAAATGAGCCCCCCCCCTCAGCGCAGCCCCGACACCTCTAGGACCTACAACCCCCACCCCTCGGGGCTGTCGGAGGGGCAGCAGGAGGGGATGGAGCCTGGTCCAGGATTTGCCCCGCTGCCCCAAACGGCGGGGAAAACCACCCCGATCAAGCAAAATCCTGCGCATCTTCTTTATTTTTAATTCCACGTCGCTGTCAGTAACTTCGCTAGGAGGGGAGAATAGTCCTAGGCTCGCCGCAAATGGACGAAACAAACTGCAGAGGGGTTTTTACTTGTTTGTTTGTTTCCTTCCCCCCCCCCCCCCCCCCCCCCCCGGCCCTTCCTCCCCGTTTCGTTTCTACGCGTAGAGCCTTTGGAGCTGTTTCTGGGTCACATCCCACCCTGGGAAGCCCATCCCCGGCATTCCCCGCACTGCCGGGGAGCAGTGGGGCTCCTGGTGAAAGTGTAGCCTGGAAAGACTGTTTATTCCTCCCCGTTTCCCCTGCCACCGGTTTTTTTCTGTTTTCCTTCTGGTTCGGGATTTGTAAATATACCGTTCGAGGATAACGATGCAAGTCCGCTCTGCCTGAGCTTTCCGTCCGTGCACTTGTACTCTGTAAGCATCATGAGGGAATAAGGGGTTGGTTTGCCTTGATTTCGTTGGTTTGGGTTCTTCGGGTTTGTTGGTTTAGTGGGTTTTGTTTTGTTTTGACTTTTTTTTTAAGGTATATAACACATTCTATTTTTTTCGTTCCTGCCACCTTTAACAAAGTTTGAACTCTTAAATGCTCTTTCTGTGTAGGAACTTTCACACTGTCCATGTTGCAATACTGAGAACTTGGGCTTGTTTCTGAAATAACAACTTTTCTTATCGCTGCCCCTTGCAGAGATTTTATCATCTGTTTATTTTTGTAAAAAAGGAGGAAAAAAAAAAAAAGAAAAAAAAGAAAAAAAGAAAAAAGTTGCTAAATAATATTTATTACTTGTTTGGTTGCAAAAAAAGAGTGAACCACTGTTGAGATTTTAAATAAAAAAACAAAAAAGCATTTTAAATAAACTGCCTTTTCCTCTTCCTTGCTGTTCCAAGGCGAGCGGGGAGGTGGAGGCAGGCGCTGGGAGCGGCGCTGGTGCGGGACCGCAAAACTGGGAAAGGATAGGAACATATTAGGCACATCCTTGTCTTTTACCTGAGATCTTTTACCTAAGTTTGCTTCGCCGGATAATCAAAACCCGTTTGTTTTATTTTGGGTTGGGTTTTCTTTTTCCCCCAATTGTTCATCACAGAATAAGGGCGGCAAGGAAACAAACGACTGTTACTGCATTCGTAATTTGAAAATTTTTGTCTACCGAATCCTGCACTTGGCGAGAGTTAAATATTCGTTCGGGGAAACATCAAACTTGGCGGTGGGGTATTTGCTCATTGTAATCGCTTCTGCGCACTTGACCTTCAACCAACAACGAACTAAACGAAAATCCACGGAAACAAAAATTACTTCAGGATAGCCTTTATTTATTTTTTTTTCTCCCGAAGATGATAGTACCTCTCACCTGTGTGTGTTTTAGCAAGAAGGTATTTGGCCAAGAAATATTTCGCCCTCTGGCAGACCCCAAGGAAAGGGCTATCTTCACTCATGGAACATCGCAAACAAATCCTACTTTTTAAGGAAATGGAGGGCTGCTCCCGGGAGGGGGCGGCGGGACTGGCAGCGGGGCTCCCTGGGCGCAGTTCCCACGGTCTCGCTGCTCCTGCCCGCACCACCCTCCAAGACCGCAAAACCTCCGTTCTTGCCCAAGCAAATCCTTACACATCTCTCTCTCTCTAGACCGATAAATGGCTAGACAGTAAAATAACTCGCTAGCTCCACACGCATATATACAAAGTGGTGTGTATAATACACAAAGTGGTGTGTATATATATATATAAAATTATATATACTATTATTATATGTAGTATAGTAAAAATACATCCACTATATTTACAAAATAATGTGTGTATATATATATATACTCTATTTGGTCTGTTGAAATATATATATAATGATGTGTTTATATATATGTTTTTATATATACATAAAAACACAGCCCCCAGACCCTCCTGCACCCTGAGCTGCAGTGACCCCTCTAATTATTTACTCCCCACCCCACTGATCTCCATTTCTCCAAATTTTATAGAATCACAGAATGGCTTGAGTTGGAAAGGACTTTAAAGATCATCCAGTTCCAATCCCTCTGCCATGGGCAGGGACAACTTCCACCGGATCAGGATATATAGGAGATATATAAACATATATATATATTAACAGACCATTAAGGAGTCTGGGGAGTACAGACACCCGTGGGGGAATGAAAGCGAGCCCAGAGAACATGCTTTTTGGGTGGGGTTTTTTGGTTTGGTTTTATTTGGGGGTTTTTGTTGTTGCTGTTGTTGGGGTTTTGTTGTGGGTTTTGCGGGGGAGGGTTGTGTGTGTGTGCGTTTGGGGTTTTTTACTGTGTTCAGTTTTGGGCCCCTCAATACAAGAAGGACATTGAGGGGCTGGAGCGCGTCCAGAGAAGGGCAACGAGGCTGGTGAGGGGGCTGGAGAATAAGACCTATGAGGAGCAGATGAGAGAACTGGGGTTGTTTAGCTTAGAGAAGAGGAGGCTGAGAGGAGACCTCATCACTGTCTACAACTGCCTGAAAGGAGGTTGTGACGGGGTGGGCGCTGGTCTCTTCTCACAAGTGACAAGTGATAGGACCAGAGGAAATGGCCACAAGTTGTGCCAGGGAAGGTTTAGATTGGGCATTAGGAATAATTTTTTTACTGAAAGAGTTGTCAGGGATTGGAACAGGCTGCCCAGGGAGGTGGTGGAGTCACCATGCCTGGAGGTGTTTAAAAAACGGGTAGATGAGTTCCTTAGGGACATGGTTTAGTAAGGAGACAGGCACGGCTGGACTCGGTGATCTCAGAGGTCTCTTCCAACCTAGTGATTCTATGATTCTATGATTCTATGAAGGCGAAGAAGTTCCTAAGTGGCTGGAGTGGGATGGGGTCCCCACGGGCTGTGAGTCAGCCCTGTCCCGACAGCCCCCCGAGGCTCCTGCCTCGTGGGGTTTACTCCTTCCTTCTGTAGCTCTGCCATTTCTTTCAGGGAAAGGAAACGGGGCTTGGAAAGGAATCCCCCCCATCCCAGCATCCCACCCAGTAAGGAGGAGAAATACACTTCCTTTCTTCAGAGATACCCAGCTCAACCTCCCCGAGCCTTCGGAGAGAAGCTCCCCTTCCTAGCACAACCCCCGCCCCCGTACCAATTTTGGCAAAAAACCCCCACCCCAAAACATTAACGTGGGGAAGGATGAAGCCCGAGGAACAAACGCCGAGGAGTGGGACAGGCCACGGGTGCGCTGGTTGTCGCAGTGCCTTCTCCAGCAGCAGAGCTGGCCCTGAGCCTGATGGCCAGGAGGGTGCTGGCGCTGCTCGCTTCCAGGCTGCTGCCTCTGTATAGGTCTGCGCCTTTGAGGGCGATCCTTGAGATACAAGACCCTCTGGTGTGCGGGGAGAAAATCGTGCTAAGTATTCATAGAATCATAGATTAGTTTGGGTTGGAAGGGACCTTAAGGAACTGGATGAACTTTAAGGTCCCTCCAACCCAAATCATTCTATGATTCTGCCTTGAGCAGCCTGGTCTGGTGGGAGGTGTCCCTGTCCATGGCACAGGACTTGGTACTGGATGATCTTTAAAGTCCCTTCCAACCCAAACCATTCTGTGATTGTAGAAAAATAAGGAGCTGACAGGCAATTGTCTTCCAGTGGCTTGGGACGGTCCACCTCGACGGCCGCTCTTCTGCCAGGCTACCCTGCAAGCCAGAGGCCAGGCTGGGCCGGAGAAAGGGCAGAGACCACCCCATTCCCCGCCGGAGTGTGGAAGAAAAAGTCTGCTGCTCTGTCGAGCCAGGGAATGCCGAGCCCCGCCGCGCCGAGGCTGCGGAGCTCCCCGTCAGACCAGCTCTGCTTAGGATGCAGCCCCCCGGTTTTGCTCCTCACAGACCCGCTACCGGTGCCTTGCAGCCCCCGCCCCAGCCTTGCCGCGGTCTTGTCCCCTTTCCCATCTGTAGGAAAGCTGAAATGAGCATAGCAGCTTTCCCAATTAGCGGGGCTCCGGCGAGGGAGTGCTGCTGCGGAAGTAAGGCAGGAGCAGGTGAGAATTAGAGGGAGCATCATTAAAAGCTGTTCTTTGTCTCTGTTAAAGGCAATAATTAGCACCCTGACAGATGCAAAAGTCGGCAGTGGTCAGAAGCTGGTAAATCCTGCTCGTCTGCCTCCCCGGCCACTCTCTCGTATCCTTTTCCCTACTCACTTTTTAGCCCCACTCACACCCTCACACCTTCCCTTTCCCCTGCCCCAGCCTCTTCTCCACTTTCCCCTTCTCTTCTCCACTTTCCCCCTCTCTTTCCCTCCTTTCCCTCTTCCCTCTCTTTCCCTCCTTCCCCTCCCCTTTCTCCTTCTCCTTCTCCTTTCTCCCTTCCCTTTCCTTCCTTCCCCTCCTCACCAACCCTCCCAGGCGCAGAAAGAGAGGGGCAGCCAGAAGTTGGCAGCACATTTTAGGCAGAAGCCACAATGCTTCAGGGAAGCCCAGGGGAAAGGAAAGTCGGCCACATCACGGAATCCAGGCAGTTCCTCTGCTTTTAGCCCCCAAATTCCTTGTTTCAGTTCAACAGGAGATTTCTTCAGCCTCTGCCTAGCAAATTTTAAGCCAAGTAGCCCTAGATCTGCAAAACCCTGACCAAGGCATGCTGCTGCCTCCAGGCCCAGGTCCACAGCTCCTGCAAGGCACCTGTTCCTCTTCCGCAGAAAGGTACTAGGGCACCAGCCCTGCTCACTGCTGATTTGTTCCCATGGGATGGGATCTATCAGCCTTCTGTGTGGGGCTGCAGACTCCCTTCCTTTTCATCTGAATGAATGTTTGCAGCGAGTATTCAAATGCCCCTCAGCAGTTTTGGGAGGGTCTCATCCAACTCTTCTGTGGCCCCACCAGGCCTCATGGTGGTAAAAGAAGCGAGGGCAGGCTGGTCCCCTCTGAAGCCCCCTTCCTGCTCCAATAGGGCTGTGCATTCCCCCCACCCCAGAGATGGAGACATCCTCAAGGCAAGTGCCAGCCCCTTGTCTGGGCTGCGTTGTGCCGAGCTGTGCCACCAGCTGTGCCTCCCCTGTCCCCTCCTCCTGGGCTACCTGCAAATGAAATTAGCCACCTTGTTGGGCCCCCGGTACCCCCTTGCCTCCCTTGTTCCCCATATGCTCCCCTGCACCCACAAGTGCCCCGCAGGGCTCTGGCCAGATAGGGTTACAGGGAGCCCATATGCTCAGCACACACCGGTGGGGCTGCCGGGGGTCACCTGCGCCTACAGTTAGGCCGGGAGGCCCAGGGACCCACATTGCTCCTGCAGGCAATTCCCAGCCCCTCCTGCACCCTGAGCTGCAGTAGCCCCTCTAATTATCAACTCCCCATCCCGCTGATCCTCGTTCCTCCAAGTTTCATAAAATCATAGAATGGCTTGAGTTGGAAGGGAGGTCAAAGATCATCCAGTTCCAATCCCTCTGCCATGGGCAGGGACACCTCCCACTGGATCAGGTTGCTCATAGCCTCATCCAATCTGGCCTTGAATTTAACCTTGTTTTCCATGCAAGCCGTGCAAGACCCCTTCCTTCACATCCCTCCTGCTCTTTTAGGCTGTCTCAGGTTTATCGAGACTTGTGCCAATGGAAGAAGGGGGTCCCCACCTACATAACCCGGCCCAGACAGCCCCCTCCAATAGCTCTACTCACACCTTCCTTTTCCCCCTCCCCAATCTCTTCTGATTTCCCTCTTCTCTTTCCCACTTTCCTCTTCTCTTTCCCTTCATCTCCTTTCTTCTTTCCCTTTTCCTTCCCTGCCCTCCTCACCAACCCTCCCAGGCATAGCGCAGAAAGAGGAGAGACGGGCAGCCAGAGGTTGGCAGCACATTTTAGACAGAAGCCACAATGCTTCAGGGAAGCCCAGGGGAAAGGAAAGGTTGGTCACACCGCAGCACTCAGGCAGTTCTTCTGCATTCACCACTCAAAGTCCTCATATCTTTTCAACAGGAGACTTCTTCAGCCTCTGCCTGGCAAATTTTGAGCCAAGTAGTCCTGTATCTTCTGCAAACCCTGACCAAGGCATGCTGCTGCCTCCAGGCCCAGGTCTGTGGCTCCTGCAAGGCACCTGTTCCTCTTCCGCAGAGGCACCAGCTCTGCTCACTGCTGATTTATTCCTGTGGGATGGGGTCTGTCAGAGCCTCCTGTGTGGGGCTGCAGGCTCCCTTCCTTTTCATGTGAATGAATGTTGGCAGTGAGTATCCAAATGACTCTCAACAGTTTTTTAAAAAGCAGCCTTTCACAGAAAAATGTGGGTATTTTTTATCTACAGTCCTCTCCTAGTGATATAAATCAAGGCCTGCTTGAAGAAGAGGCTGCTGGCAGGGGCAGGTACACAAGTACAGTTTACATGTTTCTAGTTATATGTCTAAGCTGGAGACAGAAAATCTTAATTATTTTCCCCTTGAAAGTCTCATACTGATATTCTGGGGCCAGACTCCTCCTGGACATCATTGCATCCTCCCCACTTCAGAGTCAGGGTGCTGAATATGACACATGATAACTGGGGTATCGTTCCAGAGACAAGAGCTAGGGCTGTAGTAAGGGATGCTGTTTCCCTTGTTGGAAAACAGGGCTTATTTTTACACTTCCATAGGTGAAAGACTGATGTCCCATGTACCCTGACAGCCTGAAAACTGTCTGAGCCATCCCCCAGAGGATGACCAACAGAACACTGGTGCAACAGGAGCCTAACAGCCTCTGATGATATCACTAGGCCAGCAGCTCTCACTTGGTGTTGAAAGATGGTGTTTGCAGCACAGCTCAGCTTTTCCTGTGTTGGAGTGGTGTTTTCATCTCTGTGTGGGATGGGCATCTCCGGTACCATGTCTAAATGTTATCCAGATTATTTCTGCTCAGGCAGTTTTGAATGTGCAGCTGAGGACCAGATTTTCAGAAGAGTTACCAACGTCTTTCCAAATGCTCAGTGCTCACAACCTAGCCCTGTGCTTCTCAAATCCTCGTTGCCCACACAGAGACTGAGATGGGCAGAGAGTTTGTCAGAATCCTGGCTCCAGCCATGAGAGCTGGCCCTTTCCAAACTTCCAGTCCCAGTGGGTGCGGATTAAAAATAAGCCTTGGGCACACTGTCATCTTTCTGAGGACCACAGGGTCAGCAAAACTGAATTTTTTGCTACAGGCTTTTAATAATATTTAAGTATTTCTACTAAAAATTGTTAAGGGGAGGCAGTAATTATAACAGCAATGGGCCCATCAGACTGCATCACCTCTGCCTCTGCTAAAAGGCATGAAGTACTTGCTGGTATAATCTTCAAAAGTCCAAACACGTTCCCATCTCACTATCCTTACTCCTTGGATGGTGCTTCTGAAGGCAAGAGAGGTTTTGCATTGCTTTCAGTGGCAACATGGCTGGACCTGAAAGGTTTTTGCGAGCTCCTGGTCCATCTGCTTGAAAACAAGAAAGCAAGAGGTGAATGCTCAGTCTGTTTACCACACACACACACAGTGCTTACCCCAAGCCTTTTACCCTAAAAGATGGATGTAAATGCAAAAGAGTGTTTCCCTTTTTCATTCATCCCTATTCTTGGGATTAGCTTTAGAAGTTTTGTTCTGCCATTTGTCTTCACTTGTTGGAGATGTCTTGACAAACTCCTGAGAATTAATTTCCCATCAGCTTTTTGCCTCCTCTTCTTGAACTGGCAGGTCAGATCTCACCATATGCATTAGAAGAGGTTATCTAGATGGGCCACCCTGCTCCATTGTCCCTTCTTATGCCTGTCCCTGTCCCAGCAGGAAACTAGTGTCATGCACATGGAGACAGCACTGAGGGAATTAGACTCCTCTTCCGAGCAGCCCTCCACTCCCTGCCTGTCATCAATCATTGCATCCTGCTGCCAAAACCAATACAATTGGATCAGACCCAATACACGGGGTGTTTCCTGCGAGTCAGAAGTGTGCCTTTTAGTTTAATATATTCCCAATGTTGATCCTATTAGCAGAAAAAATCAATCAATCACTGTCAGCAAACATCACCAGCCTACCAGATTGATCACAGTGTCAGGATTGTTGGAGGATTCTGCAGATGCAGAAGGCATTTGTTAAATGCTATTTTCAAAAAGACATATACATATATGTATAAGATGCACACTTACACATGTCTTTGTCTGCTTAAAAAAAAAAAACCCACACAGTTCCTTTTTTTTTTTTTTTTTTTTTAAAAAAAAAGCAGTCACGGTACTAGTCACTTTCACAAGAAAAATCCTTTTGACTAGGAAATTAGCAGAGATTTGGAAAGGGGGGCGCTTGTTTTGTTCCTCCTGAGGGAGTCGAGCAGGGTTTGGCTTGCTGTGCCTAAAGGAAAGAAGTCCAGAGACATATGTGCCATAGGGGTAGGAAAGCTACAAACGTTCCAAAGAGTGAAGGTGAGGCAGCAAAAGCCATCAGTGTTTTGCAGGAGAGATAACTGACCAAGGTGCAGATTCAGTCATCCTCCTCCAGTGCTCAGCTGTCATTTGGGGCTGTGCTGCACAGCTCACCAAGTTTCTCTCTCCACAGAGAGAAACAAAAATAATTCAATTCTTTAATGCTGCTCAGGTGACACAGAAAGAATATTTCCTCTGTCATGGGCAACTTAGGGAGCTGAGTGCACTAGGACAGCAGGAACCCATTCCCCATCCCAAACCTGGGAAAGCTCGGTGATCCCAAGTGCCATGCAGAAGCCAGCATTTTCCCTCACCAGCCTCAGCTCCGCAGAGACAGTGGAAAGCAGGTGAGCTCCTGGCCCTCTGCACCACTGGCAGGGTGTACCCAGCACAAAAGGTACACAAAGAGGGGGATGAAGGAGCCTTGCCCAGGCGTGATGTCCCAGAAGGGTTTTGGGAAATATTTTTTCCTAGTTGGAATGCCAGCCATAGTGGGGAAAAAACAAAGGGTGCGGGAGGGATGAGCTGCAGTGAGAAAAAGAGAAATTGAAGGGCTCTTTAGATATGAGATGTTAGACGGGAGGCTGTGTAACTGTGGCCCCTTCCCCTGTGCTCGCTGGGATATATTTTTGGGACTGGTTTTCCCATGGGGGCTGGTTTTCCCAGGCACTGGGTAGAGGCACTGTGAGGAGAGATTTAACATCTTGGGAGCCTCCCTGTCTGCTCCTCACTTTCCAGGATGGCCAGTTCAAGCCATCTGAAGTTGAGCTTGTGTGAGCATTAAGTAGGTGTCCTCTGAAAGGCAGCTTCTTGTTTAAGTGCCTGAAGATGGCATGGGGAATCACCTGTCTCCTATAAAATGTCACGGGTATACTAGAGGGCAACATGCTCTGTGTTGAGTCTGTGCACTGGTGGGAGAGCCTGGTGCAACCTGGGGATCACACAGTGGGCAGCTCCAGCCCACAGCTGGACAGAACACCCTGCCAGTAGCAGCCCCCTGGCTTGCTCATCTTTTTCAGGGAGGATTTAACTGGAGCCAGGTTAAAGAAGGGACGGAGCCTCCCAGGGACTGACTCTTTTTTTTCCTGGCTTTTGGTTATGCTGAAGGCAGAGAAGGAAGTGATGGGCTTGCCCCAGGTATATCTATCACCCATCAGCAGCATGCCAGGAATGGCTTAGTGCTACCTAACCAAGGTGTGGGGTAAGGTCTGCAGGAATCGCCCCTACTCACACAGCCCTCCTCATATGCAGACTTTGACTATGTAAATGTTGTGCAATTTCATTATTCCCACGTAAAAAAAGGACCAAAACGCCTTAATGAGATGGAACTCTAGTGGGAAGAGGAACAGACTGCAACTCCCCAGGCAGCTTTTACACTGCTTGAAGTGGTTTATAGAAATAGGGGGGAAGCACCCATCTGGGATGCTCACCAGAAAAGCTGCACCCCAATCAGAACTTACCCCAGGTGCTACTTGAGCACCTTCCTGTCTTATAGACCTTGGCATCCAGCACCCCTAACCCAGAAGTGGGAGATTACCCGCAAACATGCAAAAAGCTAGTGAAAAAGACTGGAGATGAGAAAAAGGGAGATGTAAATCCACAGCATAAGTGTCCTGCAGAAAGGAGAAGCCTCTCCTGAGATGGGGCTCTGAAGAGCAGGATTTGCTTGAGACAACACAATAAACACACGATTAAGATTTCATTTCTTCTTTCAGGTCTACCGGGGAAAAATGCTCGGTAGCTTCATTAACAAACCTGTCTCTAATCCTAACCATACAAACCCATCCTTCTGAAAAAAACCCAAAATTATATTAGCAGAAATCCACCTGATCTTCCAGAGTCTGTTAGTAAATTAACTTTTAATGTATTGAAAACATATTCATTATAATGTATAAAGAGGCAATTTTCATTTTGTTTGTGTTCTTAAGAGTGTGACAGCGTCTTGTTTGCAACTGCCCCTGGGTATAAGCTATCATTGTGTAACTTAATTAGATATTCTACATGCTAGTGTGAGGGACATATGTCTATTCACTGTAACAAACATCAAGAGTCTGCCACATGCTTTCATGTTTCTGCTACGTTGAAATAAAGGCAGAGCAAGTGCAAGCTCTCCCAAGGACCTGTGGCCCCAAACAGCTTGAACACAACCCGCCAGCATTCACCGATTGGTTACAGTTTATTAACAGCCCATAAACTTCTCATCTGCTCCTGGGCACTCGTTAGGGTTGTCACCTGCAACTGCCAAGAGCAGCACAATCCCTTTGCAGACGTGAATCGGAGTTTCTCAGACACCGCCTTTGCTCGCTTTCTCCTTCCAGCTCCAGACACACTTACTTTATACAGGCTGGTTGAAGGTGACCCAAAAGTAAAAAGAAAAAGATTCCCAGTGGAAGCTGCAAAGCGGCTACTCAGCTTCCTTGTCGTTTCAGCTCACGAACCTGCAGTGAGACACTGATGTGCTCAGGTTTCCAAATCCCAGCCTGAAACCAGTGAGTTGGCATCGCCTGTTACATGTGCTAGGCCTCCACCTCTTGTCTATGTTTTCCCAGCCAAAACATAATTTCGGCAAAATTCAGGGATTTAGGAAGATGAGAATGTCTGACAGTGAGTCAGATCAGTTAGTCCAGGATTTCTGACTGGAGGCAGTGATGGAGACTTAGAGACAGGGTATGAGGACAGAGCATGGAGAGAACAGAATTTCCCCATATACTGTCCGAGCATCTGAACACCTGCAGGTACCAGTAAATACTTCAGGAAAGTCTTTGACTTCACTGTGTAGTCCACACAGACAGTGCAACTCCACCAAAACACCCAGTTAACACATTCATTTGGCTATGAGCCTGCAAAAATCCAGTCCTACAATCCCCTTCAAGCATCTCAGCAGCTTCATTTTCTGTGGCACCATATGCTGGGTGTTTCATCTACATCCAGCATCATCATGCCAAGTCTTTCTGACCATGCCTTCACATCAGATCAGAACAAGACCTTACCAACTGGGAGGTGGGGAGATATATCAGCCCCCTGCATTGCTCCAGGTAACCGAGCACAGGCACCTGACTGAGGATATCAGGTGGGATAATTGATGGGAATTAATGACATTTTACAGAGACAAATAGTCTGGATACAGCAGCTTAGAGCAGTCAGAAACAATTCCAAAGTGTGCATTTTTCTTGGCAGTTTCTCAGTGCTGTTGCCATGCATTCAATTAGCCTGGCATCTGGCTGCCCTCTGCACCCACTTCCGGCCATGGGCCCCACAGAGGGAGTGGCATCTCTGCCCACCCCACAGTCACAGCTGAACCACACGAGAGCTGCCACGGGCCAACTAAAGGGGAGTTTCCAGTCTGGCTGCTAACAGTAGCTTCCATTTTTGTCATCGCAGCAGTACTGGGCAATGATGGAGAAAATCCTGCTAGTAGTGACCATTTTGGAAATACCACATTTGACAAATGTTCTCCAAGGTGGATGTTATTCAGCTGAGTTCATGGCAGAACTTCTAGTTTTACTATTAAAATAACACTCCTGCAGCAGTGACCTTGAAGGTGAGGTGCTGCTCAAGACCACGGATGGCAAAGGTAGGGTCCAGCCATTGTCCCAGCTTCAAGGATACTGGTGAAAATTCACCCTAGCTCTCCTTGCCTGCCTCTGCCCTCTGGGCACAGTTGTGGGCCATGTGAGGCAAAGAAGGTGCTGTGGATCAGGTAGCCTGGGGAAGCTGAGCACACAATGAGCCACATGAAGTTTTTGATGCTAATACTTTTAGTGCCATTTTAGTACTTTTAAATTAGGAGTAGCTGAAAAGACTATATTAGAAATAGTGCAAGTAAATAGATGCCCTTGGGTGCCATGTGTGTCAGCATGCAAAGGCAGCAGAGGAAAAGTTAGAAGCTTTTTATTTGTATTTTTTATTCCCTGCTCACATGTGGACACACGCGCAACCAGAATGTCTAATACTCCAGACACCTTTATCAAGAGGCCAAAACATACTTCTTCCAGGTTTGCTCTTTAAGGAAACAAAACTGTTCTGTTTATCCTCACAAAGGCTCATGCAAGGCGGGCCAGACTGCTAGCTAATCCCCACCGCCTCCCATCCCGGGACCCTCCGGCCTGCCCTTGGCTGAACATCCTCCTCAGACCAAAAGGGAGGGAATTCATCCTTATGGGAACGGTCTCAGCCTGACATGAGCAGGAACGCTAATTATGGGCCCTGCACTGCTCTGTATGCAGGGGGAGGTTTCCACGGTGCGCCTTGCCATGCTGTCCCGGCTATTGTTCTTCGTGCGCGTCAACCATCTGGAAAAAGCAAGCTGTGAGAGCACCCTGCTCACTTCAGCAAGCTCCCATGCACTTCCTGTGAGAGAGGATCCACTTGTGGCCAAGGAAAAGGATGCAGCCATGCTGCTGCTCCCGCATGCAAGGATGAGGATGGCTCTTTCACACTGTGCCACCAAGGAGCCTCTCCGGCAGCCGTGTCTTCTGTGGGCAACTCTCGCCTCAAAATTAGCATACAACATCTGTCGTGGCTGAGCCCCAGTGCGTACGGCGGAGGGCTCGGCACCGTCCTGCTGTCAGCACAGGCACGTGGCTCTCTGCAGCTCTTGCACTACCACACAGGCACAGCCAGCACACAGGGAGAGCCTAAAGTGGGCGCTGTGCTTCCCATCAATGCCACTGCACAGTCTGTGGCATGCTGGAGGTGCACATACCTCCTCTCCCTGTGCATATATGGACTCACTATACACGCCATCCAAGGCATAAAATTATTATAAAAGTTCAGAGAAATTTTTACCTCACTTTTTGAGACAATGTCTTGAAGATATTTGTGAGTGACATCTGTTTTGCATACCTTTACTTGTAAAGAAATAAGTCAGATTTGCTGGTTGTGCTGATGCTTCCACTTGCATTCTTTTTTGGCAGTACGTATTTGGTGAAGGAAGGTTTGTCCAGGCCAGGATGGACAAGCAACTTTTCCATCACACCCACATCTCTAATATTGAAACGCACCCTGACCTCACTGTGAGGACACTGCATCTCTGTTAGCATTAATGGGTTGGCTAATAGAAAGAGAGTATGGGGAACTGTAAGAAGTAAACTACTACAGTGTCATTTGCAGCAACACGAGGTTGGTCGTTCCCACTATTTGGTACGTTTACTTTTCCTATTCTGCCAAATCTTCCACACCAAACAGGCACAGGAATCATTTTATTGACTGTTTTCTGAGGCCAAGGCTGTGGTGCCTGCCTTGCTTCTCCATGTTATTCCACCAGTGGGGTTCTCAAAGGGTCTTCAATTCTCCACACCACTGAATGACTATGTATGGGACAGATATATAGGGGAACCTGGGCATCATTCCACTCAGCATGCAAAACCTAAGCAACTTAGATAGCTAAATGCTACTTAACAAAGTGCCTCGAGAATCTAAGGTTGTTCATCATGCTGATTTGCAGGCATTGTCTTTACCAGGAAGCTCACACAAAATCAGTCAGAGCTGCGACGTGCAGCACTGTAGTTATCACATACGGATTTGCCACGTGAATTCCTTACTGCACCCATCTCCCATTGTAGCCAAGGCTTTAGGTCCCACACGCTGATCTTGCTCTGCACCGTGGCCACCTAAGCACTTACACCTCGGTCACCTGGTGAAGTGATGTCTGTGCAGCATCACAGATGTGGGCCCAAAGCCGCCTGTTCCAGCACGTCCCTCCATTACATGTTCCCCTCTGCAAATCCTGAAAGAAAATACACAGTCAAGACCTACCACTGCAAAGACAGCTTTGTCTTAAGTAACAAAAATCCCAGCTTGTCCAGCAGTGGAGGACAAGTTAGGACCACAAGCCAAGCAGCACAGAAAAAGGGGTTTCAGTTCCCCTCTTTCCCAAGCATTCAGTCCACAGTAGGCTGGAACTGGGGTGGTTGTCAGTCCTCATGCTTGCTGGTGATAAAAGTCCAGCTCATGGCTTTCCCCAGGTTTAAGCAAAACTGAATTTTGCTAAGGCAAGAAAAAGATACAGCTCTGTCCAAGGAGGAGGATGTGAATGTGAATGGGGAATGAGGCTGGGGACTGAAGCAGCAGTGGGAAAACAGGAGGCAGTAAGAGGACTCACAGCATCATTCCACAGAGGCAGAGGGTGGTTAAGGGAAGAGGCTCCTCCTGGATGCATTTTTGTCTCAGCACATCTTTGATACAGCTACAGTCTGACAGGCTACAGTACCTCTCGTACATGAAGCTAGAAGTAAGCGAATATTTACCTGGGGGTTATGTTACCTACAAGGTATATTACCAGCAGCACCCAAGTGTCAGAGACAGCTTGTCCTGCATTCACACAGTAACAGTACCTGAGGGTCCCAGGCTGGAAAGCCAGGCCAGTGTGGTGGAGGAGGCAGCACGATCTGGTGCTCCTCAGCTGAGCCCATCTTGGAGTCAAGGCGCCAGCAGCTGCTCTCCTTGCTGCTCCTTGCCTGACTCAATCACTCGCATCACTAAACTGCTCCTACACAGTTTGCTCCTTAGAGAACCCACTCTGTCCACTGAAATTATATTTTTCAAACTTACTAGCTTGCTGTCAAAACCAAACAGACAAACAAAGATGACGTTTTAATCCTAATTCAGTGGTAGCCAGGCACTTACTCCTTGCCACAAGCAACTTGTGTTTCAGTTTAGCAGGTTCTTCTGTACTTTGCTGAATCCATAGGGTAGGCTGGGATTTTCAAAGGCACCTAAGGGAGCTAAGAAGCCAGCCTCCATTTAATTGTAGTGGGATCTGAGTGTCCAGTTCTCTTCAGGTTATTCTGAAAATCCCACTTCTAGTACCTATGCAGGCAGTGGCCTTGTGCACTGGCTGTCAGGCTACTCAAAGATGAAAAGAGTCAACATCTCAGCTTTCCATCCTCTGGTCTCAGGACCGGATCCCAGACCCCCCCAATCCCTTTTGGCATCTGAGATCACCCTGTTCCTTTTCTCTACAGATGGGGGGGGGGTTGCTTCCTACATACAGCAAGTAGACATGGAAATCACCCATGCTGCAAGGAGGCTGTGCCAGCAGAAAGCAGACCAGGTGAAGGGGAAACAGTACCCCTCTGTGCTCTCCATAAAGGGGGATAGCGTCTTTGTCTCCTGGTGCCTCCTGTTTTCGCAGGTGCTCTAGGAACTTGGCTGCAGGATGCCAGCCCACCACATCTATTACCTTTTGGATGCCTATAATTAATCATTCATCCCCTTCTGGGCAGGGAGAATGGGAGCTTCGCCCGACGTGGCCCCAGCCCTGGCTGCCTCCCCGCAAGCCCATTCGGCCAGTTTGTTCCCTTTCAGCCCGGCTCTTCCTGCCGCTTTCTGCCCCCTCAATGGGGAAGGAGCGAAACCGGATGGCTGGCTTCAGCGCAGGGAAATGACTTCAGAGCCACCTTTGTTTCTCCCCTCATTTCTTTGCCTGCACTTGGCCGTGTGTCGCTATGAAAGGACTCGTTTGAAGCTGTCTGGAACATCCAATAAGCGGCACAGCTTCAGCCAGAAAAGCTCGCATCTTTTCGGGCCGAGGGAGAGGCTAAGCCAAGCCGCCAACTTTCTGCAGCACAACTGACCATGACATCGGGCATTGTGTTCAAAATTAGCCACAGGCTTCCAAGCAAATTGTCCTTTTGGATTGTATTGGTGTAAGCCCTCTATAGTGTTTGTCTTTGGCTGCTGACTGCAGAAAGCCTCCAAGAATATTTCTTGCTCTCGTGAGGAAAGCCAAGGCTTTGAAATGGATTTTATACACTAGTGTGTGTGATTTCACAGCTCACTGGCATGACTTTATTTTGTGAAAGACTAGATATTATTTTGCACGCATCTTCTATCATGTAACGTCATTAAAGTGAGCATTTGATTGCTTAATTCAAGTTGTTTGACAAAGAAAAAAAAACCCTAATTTTATTCTTTTATTCTCATTTATTTTCAGGGAGTTAAAACTATGGCTAACAATATATTTTTCATTAAGGCTTTTGTGTTAACAGAGTATAGGCAGCTGCTACAAGGTGATCTACTTGTACTTTGCATTTGCGTTTTTGTGTATTTTTTAATAAAACAAGCCAAGAAACTACTGATGTCTGCAGCAAAATACAAATATTCACTCAACAGAATTATTTCCAACTGAGATTTGAGTTTGCTTTCTGAGCAGCCGCATTTTAACAGAAACAATAACTGTATTTGAATTAGAAATTACTTTCAGTTCATCCTTGGTACTGTTTCTGTCCTTGTCGGCCTGCATTTTGAAAATGGATCATTACTATGAAAACAAGAGAAAAAGCAAGAATTTGCCACAGTGACCACATACATGACCCTCTTTACTAACCCTACACAAGGTGTGTTAGCTCAGGTACACACCTACCCTGGTGATGTGCTGAATTCCCATCTCTTCCCCAATACAGCATGAAGGAAAGGCTTGAACTTATGTATTACATTTAGAGTTTGTGTGCAATACCCACAGCAGTGCAAGTGCCACAGCCCCTGCAGTACTCCCAGCATGGCGAAAGGGGATCCAGCGCCACTTCAGTGGCCTTTATGTCTGAAGCATCTCCCTCAAAGGCACTGGGGCCCCTCAGTAGTCTCCCTGGACCCACCAGGGAGTAAGCAGGGCAGCCAGGCCACATCACAGCTTTATGAGCATCCAGAAAATGCTAGGCAAGAGCTGACTTATAACTAGGAGGCAGCCAGTACCGCTTCCTCCCCTGGGTGTCATTCTCCCCTTTCCCCGCAACACTAATTTGCCTGTTTCTTTCCTATTTTTTCTCCTTCTGCCTTCTGTCTAGTCGGGTGGCCAATTCGGTCACCCACCACAAACGCCTTTTTTTTGCTGTAATCAAGAAGGTGACTTGAACACAATGAGTAAGGCCAGCCCTGGCCCAGGTTTGCCAAGTCTATGCTGACAGAAGAGGCTGTGTGCCATGCCTATAAGCGTGCCAGGAGCTAGCCTGCAAGCGTGAGAGTCTGAGAGGAGACCCCTGCTTTCTTTTTGAAGGTTTTTCTTTCTTTCTTTCTTTCTTTCTTTCTTTCTTTCTTTCTTTCTTTCTTTCATTCATTCATTCATTCATTCATTCATCCTTTTTTTTCCTCTTGGGGATCTGGGAAATGCAAAGAAAGGGAAGGGATAGCAGCAACTAGGATTGAACTCGTGCAACATTAACTCAAACCTGTTAGATTTTTAATGCACTTTTTCTTTCAGGGAGGAAAAATATACATCTAGAAGGGGGAAAAATGAAGAAAAGGAAAAAAAAAAAGCTGCACTGGAGCAGAAGTCTAAGCAGTAATTTTTCATCTTTGAGCCTTGGTGCATTATATTGAGCAGTATATGTGTTCCTGTAATTCACTTGCAGAAGGAGAAGGAAGGAGAAGGCAAAGGAGAAAGAAGGAGGAGGCAAAATCATGTGTGCATGCCCAAAGTTTCTCTCCCACAGCAGAAAACCCCACTCCCATCTGGGACCCTCAGGGTGCTGCTGCTAGAGAAGTGGTTGTGAACAGGCTGTGAAACAGAGAATCAGTAAAAGAAGATGAGAAAACCCTTAAGCTTAGTCCTCACCCCCTCTCTGGTTTCACTTGGTACAAGGAGGAAAAGGATCCCATTACACCAGGGATCCTGATAACTCCTCCTCTGACCAGGGACCCCCCAGAGGCAAGAGTTGGTTCCCTAGAAGTTCCTTACCCAGCCATGGCCCTTTTTCTCCTTTCAAAGGGAAGTTTGCCCATGTGATCGACAGTTTGTTCAGCAAAAGAGCATTTAGGGGAACTTCAGTCTCAGCAGTTTCTTGAATCACAGAATCATAGAATCATAGAATCACTAGGTTGGAAGAGACCTCTGAGATCACCAAGTCCAACTGTGCCTGTCTCCCCACTAAACCATGTCCCTAAGAAACTCATCCACCCATTTTTTAAACACCTCTAGGCATGGTGACTCCACCACCTCCCTGGGCAGCCTGTTCCAATCCCTGAGCACTCTTCCAGTAAAGAAATACTTCCTAATGTCTAGTCTAAACCTCAACTAGTTCAACTTGCGGCCATTTCCTCTTGTCCTATCACTTGTCACTTGTGAGAAGAGATCAGCACCCACCCCGTCACAACCTCCTTTCAGGCAGTTGTAGACAGTGATGAGGTCTCCTCTCAGCCTCCTCTGCTCCAAGCTAAACAACCCTAGTTCCCTCAGCCACTCCTCATAGGGCTTATTCTCCAGCCCTCTCACCAGCCTCGTTGCCCTTCTCTGCACGCGCTCCAGCCCCTCAATGTCCTTCTTGTAGTGAGGGGCCCAAAACTGAACCCAGCACTTGAGGTGCGGTCTCACCAGTGCCGAGTACAGGGGCACAGTCACCTCCCTGCTCCTGCTGGCCACGCTGTGTCTGATACAGGCCAGGATGCCACTGGCCCTCTTGGCCACCGGGGCACACTGCTGGCTCATGTTCAGCCAACACCCCCAGGTCCTTCTCTGCCAGGCAGCTCTCCAGCCACTCTTCTCCAAGCCTGTAATGCTGCATGGGGTCGTCGTGACCCAAATAGAGGACTCTGCACTTGGCCTTGTTGAACCTCATCCCATTGGTCCCAGTCCATCGATCCAGCCTGTCCAAATTCCTCTGCAGAGCCTCCCTTCCTTCAAGCAGATCCACACTTGCACCCAGCTTGGTGTCATCTGCAAACTTGCTAAGGGTGGATTCAATGCCTTCATTGAGATCATTGATGAAGATGCTAAACAGGACTGGACCCAGCACTGAACCCTGGGGAACATGGCTCGTGACTGGTTTCCAACTGGATTTACTTCCATTTACCACAACCCTTTGGGCCCAGGCATCCAGTCAGTTTTCAACCCAGCAAAGGGTGTGCCTCCTATTGTATAAAATTTCTTCCTTATATCCACTTTAAATCTACACTCTCTTAGTTCAAAACTGTTACCTCTTGCCCTTTCACTACACTCCTTGACAAAGAGACCCATCTTTCCTATAGGCCCCCCTTTAAGTACTGGAAGGTCTCCCTGCAGCCTTCTCTTCTCTAGGCTGAACAACTCCAAGTCTCTCGGTATCTTCAACCAGCAGTAAAACACCACCACTGAGCAAAAAGAAAGTGCTTCCGTGGGAGGAGTCTCCAGTTTACTGTCTGTCAATGCTTGAGGGATATCTGGCAGTCGGGAAGGGATGCTGAAAGGTGCCCCTGACAGTCTTTCACCCAGGTGTTTTCAACCCCAACAGCAACATGTTTGCTACTCAGAAACATTTTCTACATTTTGAGCCCAAAGCATCACTGGACATGAAATGATCTCCCTTTTTTTAAATTGTCAGACAAAAGTGTATAGAAAATTCCTTTGAAACCCACCTGTGTGCGTGTTTTCCTGAAAAACCTTGCCTATAACATGTTTGGACCTTGTTTCACATGGGCACTGTGCTTGAGAGCAACCATGGGCTTTCACCAGCAGCACCGAGTGCCTTTGTCCTGACTTTGCACTCTCCCTTCCCCAGCCCACAGCAGCGGCTTCTGCGCAGGGAGAAGGTGAAATAAGGGAAGCTCTGACTGTGCCCTCCCTGGTCCTTGATCCCAAGAGCACAGCAGTCCCCCACTGAAGACATTCAACAGGTTAACTGAGAGACAGATCATAGAATGGTTTGGGATGGAAGGGACCTTAAAAGATCATTCAATTCCATCTCCCCTACCATGGGAAGGAACAACTTCCACTGGATTAGGTTTCTCCAAGCCTCATCTGATCTGGCCTTGAACACTTCCATGAAGGGCCATTCACGATTACTCTGGGCAACTTGTGCCAGCACCTCACTACCTTACAGTATAAAATTTCTTCCTAATATCTAATCAAAATCTCCACTCTTTCAGTTTAAAACCATTTTCCCTCATTCTATCCCTGCACTCCCTGATATAGAGCCCCTCCCCAGCTTTCCTGTAGCCCCTTCAGGTACTGGAAGGCTGCTATAAGGTCTCCCCAGAGCCTTCTCTTCTCCAGGCTGAACAACCCCAACTGTCTCAGCCTGGCCTCAGAGCAGAGGTGCCCCAGCCCTTAGATACTGTTCATGGACTCTGGACTCACTCCAACAGGTCCATGCCCTTCCTGTGCTGAGGATTCCAGAACAGGACACAGTACTCTAGGTGAGGTATCAACAGAGCAGAGGGGCAGAATCCCCTCCCTCGACCTGTCTATAACGTGTGTCTATAACCTCCTGCTTTTCACCAGGACACAGTGGAAACCAAAGGGAAGTCTGGAAAGCAAGCCGGGAGGTGGCTGGGAGGTATCTGCGAGGTAACCGGGAGGTAACCGGGAAGTGACTGGGCGGTGGCCGGGAGGGTCAGGGGAGGTGGTGAGGCGCCCCTCCTGCCAGCTCCGCCGTGCGCCACAGCCAATGGGCGCCCGCGCCCCGCCGCGCCCGCCCTCCCATTGGACAGGGGGTTAAAGGGCGCGCGGCAGCGCCGCTGCCCTGTCCCGGCGGCTCCGCTCAGCGAGATGGCGGGGAGCGGGGGCGCCGGGAGGGATTGATGGGAAAAGCTGCTCCTCTGGTGTTCCCTGTGTGCCTCGGGATTGTAATGCCCCAGCACTTCTTGTATGCAAACCCTCCAGTGGGAATCGTGGTCGCAGCAGGACAAAAAATCCCCACAATTATCCATGTATCCCATCCTCCTTTTGCCAATGACTGGCGCAGCCGTCAGGAAAAGCCTGAGGAAAGCCCTGTAAACTTAGTCCTTGCCCCTTCTCTGGCTTCACGTGGTATGAGGAGGAAAAGGATCCCATTTCACCAGGGGTCCTGATAACTCCTCCTCTGGCCAGGAACCCCGAAAAGCAAGAGTTGATTCCCACACCCACCCCAATGTCCTTCATCAAAGGGATGTTTGCCCATGTGATGGTCCCTGGTGAAATGGGGTACTTTTGCTTTGCAATATTTCATGATTATACAGTAAATATCAATAATCTGTAACTGCTAAAGGTGCAATGCCATGGTTTTGTCAGCTTGCAGACATTGCATAACTGGCTGTAGCACTTGGCAGACAAAAGTGTGCGGGTAGCTTGTCTGTGACCTGCCAGAGGAAGGTGATGGGGAGAGTGAGGTGATGTTCTGAATTTGAATCTTTAGGGCTAAATAAAGACAGTTTCAGAGCCCCTGAGAGAAAAGACACATCTTCCAAGAACAGCTTGGAGACCAAATAAATCGACATCGTCCCTGTTGCTGGCACGGGCAGCATTTATGAAAAAGAAATGGTGACTTTGTCCAGTACAGTGAATTAAACTTCAAGGCTAGTCCAGATGGTCATTATACAACTTGGGTGGTGGCAGGATCTGAGATGCAGGTTGGGCAGCCTGCACAACTTCAGAGAAAGGCTTGCCAAGATTCACTGCCTGCCTGGGAGCGCTTGCCCGCACCATTGATATGGGCAGGACATCGCCAGGCACTCAGAAAGCTCCATGCGCTTTCAGAGTTGTGCACACATTACAGTACTTCTAGGAATAAAAAGTCTCTGGAGTTGATCTGGAGGCTTTTGCTGCAATAGAAGTAAAAGTCTCCAGGAACACAGCCTCTGAACACAAAATGAAAGGCAGCTTTTCAATACCCAACTTACCAGAAGCCTCTTTCTTGCCATCATGTTCCTACTCAGGTCACCTCACAGCTGTTTCTGCATCAACAGGCACTGTTTGTTACAGTTCTCACTCCTCTGCTTTTGCAATGGAATTGCAAATGCTTTTTGTTATAAAGAAATTGCAAACATTTGTTAATAAGAATAGCAAGATTAAATTGTTGCATATTTTGTATGCAGGAATTTCAAAGTCCTTTTGAAGTTGGTATAATTTTTTTTCTGTATTCCTGCAAATGAGGCAGTGGGTAAGAAGTATCACTTAAAGAAGACATCTGAAGTGGCTTGGGCCAGGGTTTGCCAGCAGTCCCCGGTTTCATGCTAAGAACAAATCCAAAGCAGCTTCTGGGCAGCCTGGGAGAAGTTCAAAACCAAAATTAGTCTTTAAACACAGAGGTGATAAATATGATTAATTTTTAATTTATTTGGTACTGCCATTGCTACCAATTTTGCTGCTGGGTACAAGCTTCATTGTATGCTGTCTTAGTTTGGTCAGAACTAAAAGTAATGGAGCAACTTTTTATTGATGATTTCAAAACAAAGCTCTATATCAGTTTTCTGTGGGCGTCTCCCAAATCACCAGCATCCACTCCGCTTCTTGTTGACATTTCCCCTGAGTCATTTCTAATGCAAAATGAAAAAAAAACAACTCAAAACTTAAGGCAGCTTTCTGAAGGCTAGGTCTGACACTCTGTCTGATCCAAAGAAATGTAAATAAGTCTAATGTTGTGGCACAGAGCAAATGCCGATAAGGTTACATAGTTAGCTGGCTGGCTGGATAACTTATTAAGATATTATTGATTTAATAAACTGCATTCAATATCTGGGTGCTGTGGGAGTTCTGAAGGCTTCGTTGCAATACAAATCATTTCTTAGACAGAACTAGCAGGTTTCTTTCCCGTTCCTTTAATTAGAGCATTAATCTCACTCCCTACCAGTTTTTCTTAGAGTGGCCCTTGGAAACCACCAGGACAAAATCTTTTACTCTTGCTGAGTCAGATTCCTGCTTTAAAAGCAGAGACTCCAGCCACCATGCAGCCAATTCCTTCCCTATGGCAAGATTATGGTGTGCAGCAGGACATGATCATTTTATGAAGTAAAGTGACTTTTGTCAAAACCAGTGTGAGGCAACCTAGCAATGTAAATTAATTAATTAAAATGCCTCACAGCAGTCACGTAACTACTCACAAAAGAGGCAGCTGAAACAGGATAAAAATCAAAAGCATCTGTACAAAGTTTTAGAGAAGCTGATTTGGAGAGTACTATTGAAAATCACTGGGAAGGTTCACTCTGAATAAGCCATTAAACCCCAGAGCATATGTGTGCTCCTGGTTATGGAAATACTACAATATGTAGCTGGCTGTAAACTACAGGAATCATAGGAGACTCTGGTAGACAACAGCAGAAACACAAGCCACAACTTTTGGAGCTGCATCTACATTTAAAAAAAAGACACTCTTCTGTTCATGCTTGATGTAGACAAAAAATTTATGGCCCTCTGGGTTACACTGGCTTTGTCCTTTCTAGAAGTGGCTAGTAAATCACAATGATTTCATTCTGATCAATTGACATCAGTCTCACTGTAGACATCATGAACAATCAACAAAACAGGAAGAAAAATGTACATGAAGCAAATAAAGTGCTTGGTTCTGAACTGAAGGCCTCTAAATAAAGAGAAAAGAAGGAAAGAAAGCAGAAGATGAGGCTTGGATTACCTTCTGCTCCTCAAGATTATTAGAATTATGGAAGAAGATTACAAAAAACTTATTTTGAACTATGTGATCTTTTTATGCTAGCATTTATTGGGATTTTTTTTTACAGCACTTCCATTTGGAACTGATTATAGAGAGCACTAATTAGCTTAAGCAGATTTTGAACCTTAGATAATGCTCAAAGCCTGCTGGATTGTGCAATAGCCTCTGACTACTGGTTATCTGGTACTCAGAGTAGTGTATTTCAAGTGACTTGAATGTTAATTTGATAAAAATAACCTCTTTTCTTTTGGTGGTTTTACCCTTAATTCCAAAATATTGCCCTAGGTCAGCTCACTGGGACAATTTCTGCAGAAAACTCCAACGAGCCTCCTGGTGGAATATCTCCTGCCCATACTTCTTCCTTTGTGTTGGTCCTGGCGAAGGCAACTGTAAAAGCTTTCACTTGGCACAGACAAAGAGAAGGTCGGAGGCAAACCTAAGCACAGCAGAGAATTGATTGTGCAGTTCCAGCCAGGACTTCAAGAGAGCTCTCCTGCTAATACAGACGAGGTACCTGCACATAAAAATGGTCCTGAACCTGTAACAAGTGGGGCCATCATTGCAGAATTTGTGCTGAGTAGGAAACAATCTTTCTGACATTCTGAACTTGAGCTCTCATGAAAAAATAGGGCAAGACCTTGTGATCAGAGCAGTAGATGCAAAGAAGTCAGTTCGGAGAGCAGAGGAGAGATTAGATGGATTTGCAGAAGATGTCCTGCAGTTTTCAGTATCAGCTACCATTAGCTTATGGCTTCCTGGTCTGATGTATCGCACACTCTTGTTGTGGACCAGCCTGGAGTATTGAAGGCTGGATCCAGCATCTGCTGGATCAGGAAAATATCTTGTAGCTAGCCCATTGCAAAAAGCCTGCCTTGCATCTAGGTAAGGAAAGATACCTGTGAGGAAGCCTGGGGAGCTCTCCATCTGCAGTTGTGAATGCCAAGGAGCAGCAAAGGTTTCTTTTTAATTTTGTCTACCCATCACTGTAACCTTCACTTTGCTCAGATTCAGTGATAGTGTTTTCACTTTATCCATGAAGGGGCTTACTGAGGTCTGAGGCAGGATGACTGTGTACGGTGTAGAAAGGCAGGGCTGCATGCCGCCTGAATATGGTTGCTATTTGATTCTGTTGTGACTGACAGAGGATACTTTTATAGGGACAAATATAAAATCAGTCCTTACGGGACAGGGAACTGGATTTGTTTAGCCTGGAGAAGGAAAGCCTGAGAAGAGTCTAATAGCAATCTCCTGCTGCTTACCTGGACGTTACAGAAAAGGTGGAGCCAGACTTGTTTCAGAGACATGTGGCAGAAGGATAAGAGGCAGTGGACCAAAATCAGCAAAATTCTGAGTACTTTGATGTAACTTCAAAGTCACCAAAAGTGACTTAGAGCAAAAAGCCGTGCCAGAGACCTCCCAAAGTCCCTTCCAACCTCATTTTTTTATGAATATGTGACTACAAATTCCAATCCACAGCCATATGCTCTAAACCCATGTTTGTTAGCAGTTAACTTCCGCTGTGATGCCTTTTCATACCTGTAAGGTTTAAAAATCATTGCTATTAAATTTTTCACATTTTCTCATTGTCCCCCCGGCCCATATCAGTACTTCAAATACTTTGTATGATAACTTAGAAGATCTATTTTAATACAGTCAACACGATGAAAACGAATCAGAGTGAAGTAATGCCGCATACAGCTGCAACAATTTGAAATATGAATAACTTGTGACAGTCACTTATCTAATAACGTAGTTGCAGTCCTTGCGCAGCAGCTATGGAAGGTATTATAACACTGCTAGTAGTGGAAATAAGTGATACCCTGTTTATATGTGTTTTTTGTCGGGACAAGCGGATGATCAGGCCCAGTCAACATGGGTTCACCAAAGGCAGGTCCTGCCAGACCAACTTGATCTCCTTCTATGAAAAGATTACCTGTTTAATGGATGAGGGAAAGGTTGTGTATGTGCTGTACCTGGACTTCAGTAAAGCCTTTGTCACCGTTTCTCACAGTATCCTGCTGGAGAAACTGGCTGCCATCAGCATAGACAGGCGCACACTTTGCTGGGTTAAAAAACTGGCTGGGTGGCCGGGCCCAAAAGATTGTGGTAAATGGAAGTAAATCCAGTTGGAAACCAGTCACGAGCCATGTTCCCCAGGGTTCAGTGCTGGGTCCAGTCCTGTTCAACATCTTCATCAATGATCTCAATGAAGGGATTGAGTGCACCCTTAGCAAGTTTGCAGACAACACCAAGCTGGGTGCAAGTGTGGATCTGCTTGAAGGAAGGGAGGCTCTGCAGAGGGATCTGGACAGGCTGGATCGATGGACTGAGACCAATGGGATGAGGTTCAACAAGGCCAAGTGTAGAGTCCTGCACCTGGGACACAACACCACCAAGGCAGCATTACAGGCTTGGAGAAGAGTGGCTGGAGAGCTGCCTGGCAGAGAAGGACTTTGGGGTGTTGGTTGACAGCCAGCTGAACATGAGCCAGCAGCGTGCCCAGGTGGCCAAGAGGGCCAATGGCATCTTGGCCTGTATCAGACACAGCGTGGCCAGCGGGAGCAGGGAGGTGATTGTGCCCCTGTACTCGGCACTGGTGAGGCCGCACCTTGAGTGCTGGGTTCAGTTTTGGGCCCCTCACTACAGGAAGGACATTGAGGGGCTGAAGCGCGTGCAGAGAAGGGCAATGAGGCTGGTGAGGGGGCTGGAGAATAAGCCCTATGAGGAGCGGCTGAGGGAATTGGGGTTGTTTAGCTTGGAGAAGAGGAGGCTGAGAGGAGACCTCATCACTGTCTACAACTGCCTGAAAGGAGGTTGTGACGGGGTGGGTGCTGATCTCTTCTCACAAGTGACAAGTGATAGGACAAGAGGAAATGGCCCCAAGCTATGCCAGGGGAAGTTTAGACTGGACGTTAGGAAAAATTTTTTTACTGGAAGAGTGGTCAGGGATTGGAACCGGCTGCCCAGGGAGGTGGTGGAGTCACCATCTCTGGAGGTGTTTAAAAAACGGGTGGATGAGTTTCTTAAGGATATGGCTTTGTAGGGAGACAGGCACAGTTGGACTTGGTGATCTCAGAGGTCTCTTCCAACCTAGTGATTCTATGATTCTAAGATTCTATATCAGTCTATTTCTTGTGTGATGGAAAAAACTCAGGATCTGTTTAAATGCAGTCTTTTGGTAAAGGAAAGGAAACCCAAACTGCTAGTATTTGTTCCTGGGCAGTTCGGATGTCTTCTGGCAAAATAATGACAGTCTGAGGCTCCTTGGGCACAATTCAGTAATTATGAATTAGAGCCATCTTCTGGGAAGGAAAACAAAAAAGAAAACAAAAGCCCCCCCAAAATTCAGCTCTCTAAATTGAATATACTTGGATAAAGATTCTGCACGTCCTTCCAGATTCAAGCAAACTAAAGACATCTTCCTGATACTTGGTCTTTTTTCCAAAGAAATTTCCCAACTGACATATGTAAGACCAATGAAACAATACCATGATAATAATACAATCGATCCTGCTGCAGTAATGAAATTGTAAGTAGAAAGACAGCAGGCAGAAGACCTTAGACTTTCACTTGAAACAAAATATTCAGCCTTATTTAGCCTGGGTTTTTCTTATGTCAGGTTTTTGAGTGGAAAAGTAGCCCCACTTGTCAATCAGCTAAGTTGCAGCGCTAATAGATTCTGGTGTTTAGGGGGTCAGCGCAGAATTTAATTTAACAACTTACAATACGCCCACATGCCCAGAAAATGTGGACAGCTTGATAGGGTTCACTGAGCCAAAGAAGTAAGACCAAAACAGTGCATTAATGTATAGGGGAAGAATAGTTGCAATCAGTTCCCTTGTGAATTGGACAGAGAACTTGGAGATGAAGCAATTATCAGCCATCGGGGATTAATAGTAAAGTGTGAATGCCAAGCTGTATATGTTAGGGGCAGAATATGTTGCCTATAGAAAACAACAAAGAGCGTTTCTTACTATTAAGTGAGATTAAACGTAATGGCCTGATTTAATCACAAAGGCAGAATTAAATTCAGATGGCAACTTCAAAGTGGACACATGCACAGAGCCTACTGCATACATTTACATATAGCTGGCATAGCTTGGCTTGCATCACAATGGGAGAAAGTTTCTTTGGCCACTTAAACAATTTTCTATTCTTGGCTTTTTGTTAACATTCACTGCATTTAGCCCTAAATTGCTTTTAGTTAATAAGACAGAGCTAAGAGTTATATTTATTCATGGAAGCTGTACTTTTTAATTCTTTCAAGTAAAAAACAAAAATCCACAAAAAAACCAACAAAACAGAAAAAAACCCCACAGCAAAGGGTCAGCAAGAACAGAAAGGCTGTAATCAGATCGCAACAAAAAGCTGCTGTCCTGACCTACCCGTTTTCGCCTGCCCAGGGAGATGTGGTACTCTGCAGGTCCAAGCATGACACCTGATGGTACATGTGCTGCCCTTCTTCCCTCCTCCCAGGGCTCCCATGCCAGCATCGCACTGTCTAGGCATGGTTTCATTTACAAAGCCATCGGCAGAGGCACCAACAAGGACGTGTGGGACTACCACTCCTCCCCCTCAAGTTTCCCTCTTCACCCAGAAATGGACCACTGAAAGCTGCAGAGCAGGGCCAACACTGCCAGAGCTCAGCCTGGTCTGCTCTTGAGCTTCTGCTGGACCTGGTTCACTCTCTGAAGCCTATTGTGGGTGCCTCTGCCACTGTACAACCTGCTGGAGCTGGTACCCTGGGGTAACAGGCCTGCACAGAGCCAGTCTCAATTCGGCTGGGCTGGAGATGAAGAGAGAGCAAATGCAATACTCAAGACCTGGATGAGACTCTTGCTTTCCCTGGTGTTCATCCCTGGCACATGTGAGGCACCTTCAGCCTGGATGCAAGTCTAGGCTTCCACGGAAAAGTTGCCTAAATTTACCATGGAGTGAGGGCATGCATAGTTACTGCAGTGGAACCAAGGCTGTAAATTCTCCTTCCAGCGTATTTCACAGTCGCTTTGTGGAACACACATTCAGCTTTTGGTCTGAACCCGAAATGTGGGTATAAGCCTTCCTATGCCTATAAAGCTATCCTGTGACAGACTGGCAGAGCAGCAGTGTTGTAACACTGCATCACATGTGGTACAAACAGATATTGAATGGGGGAGTAACTGACTGGAATAGCAAAAGCTCTTTGATGCTGGATTGTGTTGGCATAGAGCACCAACAGCACCCTCAGTAGAGAGACACTGGGCAAAAAAGATTAGGAGGCACTGAGTCACATTCAACGAAATTGCAGTCGAGATAACTCCCAAATCTAAAACATCAACACTCCATGCCAATCCAATGCAGCTACAGGGAGAGAAGCAGTGGCTTGGCAGAAATGCTCATGCAAGCTCCAACAGCACATGGGACAAATCTTCAGGAAGACACTTTGAAACTTCAAAGATCCCCTCAGGCCAGTTGTTCCCTCAGCACAAGGCAGCCAAGGCTATCTTCACAGCACAGAACCTGGAGTCCAAATCCATCCCCAAAACGCTAAGAGAAATCATCATGCTGTGCTCACTTGCTACCCAGGCCTACAGGCTCCTGTCCCTGGGGACGTGAATTGAGAAAGTAATAGAGAAAGTCTCTTGTATCAATACATGGCAGTATCAGTGTCATTGATGGCCAAGGACATAATAACTGTGGCCATGACAAGCCCTTCTCAGGGTGGCACCTCTGGAGTCTTGTCCTCCAAAGCCCTTTGTCTACCTGTGCCCTTCAGGACCCTGCCTGAGCCCTGCTTTGTAACCTTGGCTGTGCCCCTGGGCTTGGGCCACCGAGATCCTTGCTCCTCAGTGCTCCCACCCACAGAGGTTCAGTGGAGCTGCTGAGCCAGAGCTGGCAATGCAGCCAGCAAAATTCTTATGACACTCCAAAGACTGGCTGTAAAAGGAAAGGGGACAAAACAGCCCAGGTATTTCAGAAACAGATATTTTCCCAGCCAGCTGTGGGCAATGGTAGGCTGCTAGGACAATGGCATTAAGAAAAACACACTGCTCCTAGGAGAAGGATGTCAGAGACACAACCACTTCTCCCACCTGTTACCACCCCACTGAGTACAACCCACCTGGGCTCTAACCCCAAGATCACATCAAGAAGTTATTATACCTATCAGTAGTGAGGTCCAGGTTGTGGGAGGAGAGGGCAAAGCTACGCAAGGGGCATCTGCATAGTCAAGCAGGCAGAGGAGACCCCCTCCCACACACACTCCATTGCCCCTCTTCAGATGTTAGGTTTAGTGGGATGACACCCTCCTGGCACAGGATGACCTCATCAAATCTTTACCACAAGGTTCCTTGAGATGCCAGAGCTCACTCAGCAGATTATTACAGGGTCTGTTTTGGTATTCCTCCTTGGAAAAACAGGAAAGGCCCCAGTGCCTCTAAAACAAGCTCTCTAGGAAGGGAAACCTAACATCCCTGATTCTTCTCCTGGTCCTTCCTGATCAAATTTGCCAAAGGCACATTTCAGCAAGGGAGGAACAGAGTCTACAGCTCTAGCTGGCAGATGAAGATATTTGTTTTTTCCTTTTCTTTTTCAGAAACTGAGATATCAAGGCAGTAACTCTCAGAGTGGAGGTCTGCAATACACCTGTGAAGACTAGGGAACAGTTTATTTTCTCCCTGGGTACTCACTAATCAGCATGAGCAGCAGAGCCCTCTGCCTTCTGCTCCAGAGCTGCTTTAATGCTGCCGGGATGGAAACCTCTGCCTCAAAGGAGGTGAGAGATTTCAGAACCACTGCTGCTCACAGAGAAACAGCTTTCTCTCCTTGCTCCCTTAACCTTGGCGGGCTAATGGCTCTAAAGACACAGCCCAAAATCCTCTCACATAGAAAAGAGGAAGGCCAATTTCCCAGAACAAAAGCTTGAAGTACTAGAGTGACAGGTCACTAAACATGATCATCTCCTGCTCCAAGTGAGAGCATTGAAGAGGGATCCTCCTAAGTAGGGATGGAATATGGGACAAGGTCTTAACCTCTGTCTGCACCTTCGGACACTGGAATCGGCACATAAAGCATCTCAAGTGCCCGAGGGGGGGATGCTAAGAGTGGGAGATGTCAGCCGGAGCTTTGGCACGTTTCTCAGGCAACTGTGGGGAGAATGTCACAGCTATAGCAACTGGCTCTCCAGCAGTCCAGAGGGGAGCAGGGCCAGCAGCGTCACAGCCATTGTAGCCTGAAGTGAAAGGTCAGGCCATTTCATTTTTCACTGGTCAGCTGTAAATTTCCAAGGAGTGTCGGCTGTGATTTATGTGATTATACCACTACCTGCCCTCTGACTGGTAGCTTGGCAATGCACAGCTAAACACAGTTGTGCTGTGCCCTCCCCTGCATCCCTTCTTAGCTCCTCCAGCCCTTCACCATTGCTTCAGACCTTCACTGGGCAGCCAAAAAGTCTCCTTTCCTATATGGCATCTTCCTTCACGTGATCATGAAGGTTAGGGAGTCATCACACCTGCTTTTAAAGGTTGAAAAATTAACTGCATGGTCCAAACTGGCTGTCCTGTTCCAGGAGGTGCAGTGGTGTCCTCCCTTCCCTACACCTGCCTTCAGATGCATGAGGGAACACAGGAGCCCTGAAGGAGGTAAGATAAATCCTGCCACGGTGTTTCTCTCCTATCCTAGCTCACAGCATTTCTTTGCTCCAGCTCCTGCCACAGGAAGATTTCTCTTTTCTTCAGTCCACCCAGGCTGGGATGTGAGGATGTAGAGAATTCAAGAAAAAAGCATCTCAGCATCCTGCCATCAAGTCACCTATTTGATTTAAAGGCCTCCTTATTTCTCCTAGAGTAGGTGGTTTCTGAGGTAGTTTCAGTGGCTGGGAAAACAGGCCCATAATTCATTCCCCATCCCTAACCAGTGTCTCCATCCTCCCCAAATAAACCCTGATTGCAAACAACCCACCGGGCTTCAGGCAGAACAGCCAGGCAGGGCTCAGTGTTTTGCTACACAGCTAGCCAGTGCCATGCCTAGCATGACAATCCTTCCTACAGCACCTTGAATTTCAGATGGACAAGCCTGCGAGGGTCACCCAAAGCTGGAGCAACTCCACATCTCTGTCCTGCCTAACCTGAGGCGTGCATTTGGGTCTGGTTGCAGTTTCCTTCTTTTTTGATTTTCTCTCTGTAATATGGGATATAAAGCTGCTTGGCCATGTCAGAGAGCTTCTGCAAGGACTGGTACCAACATCACTTCTGGGACATGGAGGGGAAGTAGAAATACTCCGATTACATTTTTGAGCAACATCTCTAGGACAAGCAGAGGTCTTCTACAGGCAATGACCATTCCAGCCACAGCTTCACAAGGTGGAGGGAATTGCTGTAATGGATTCGCGCTGCTGGAAATGCATGCAAAACTATAATGTTTATATCCTGCAAGGATATGAAATTCACATATTTCACAGTAGTAAAGTGAGCAGTGTGCTGAGCAAGAGCCTAGACCTGATTCTTAATCCGTTCTCTTCTATAGATGTACCAAAGTTGCACTCAGAGGAAATCACTATGTTTGTTAGCAAGATGGGCAGTAAGCAGAAAGGTTTTACAGCATTTCACTATATGTAACTGCCAAAAGTAAGTTTCATGGATTTTCTTTCTTTTTCACCAAGAATAATGTTCTACCAGCTCATTAAATATTGCCACTGGTTCAACAAGCTTTGCATCAGGTTCATAATCATGCAGACAGTAACAGCGCTGAAACTGGGGATATGTAATTTTCCCCAGAGGTTCTGCTATATGATGGATGAATTTTATTTATCACTGTCAAACATGCAAGTATGCCTTTAAATTATCCCAAGGACATGAATATGCAGCAGAGAGAAGGGCGCTGGAATATGGAATGTATAGAGGTGATCAAAGAAAAACAACGGCACTTAGAAGTTTAAAAGGGGTATTCTAGCCTTGATTAAGAAATTGTTTTCAAATTATTTGAAAAACACTATGAATACTCATGAGACTAAAAAGATTTAGAGCACAATGTTCAAAGGACACTATACAAGCTATTTGCGTAAACAATTTCTTCTAGTTCTTTGGCCGAGTGTCTCTCCTCTTGTATGTTCGGAAACTTGGGATTATGAATTCAATTGCTTTGAGGGGTGGAATTATTTTTAAAATAATAAAACACTAAATCCAACTTATATTTTATACTTTACCCTGAAGAACAGTGATAGTCAACACAAACTATGTGCAGGTCTCAGCTTTACTGCTAATATACAGAGTCTGAATAGTCAAGCACAGAGCAGTGAGGGAGCAGGGGGGAGAAAGCAGTGCCCTTTGGGAGGGGACAGTTGAATGAGGCATTCAGAGTAGGAGATCTTCAGGCTGGTGGCTTCTCAGCAGTGCTTCCTCTATTCCCATTTCATGTGGTTGCCTGAACAAGCACCTTTTGAGCTAAAACTTACCCCTTTCCTGGAGCCACTTGGTTTATTAAACCCCAGCCCTCCTGCTCTGAGGTCAACACATCTTTCTGAAACCAGCTGGTCAAAAGGCTCCTCCCTGTCCCCCCACTGCAGGGTGTCCTGGCTACTGGCAGCAAACCAAATCCTGTCCACAGGCTCCTATGGAGGCACTCATAAACCTTGGCTGACCCAGCACAACTCCTGCCCTTCCTACCCTGAGCACCCAGCACCTCCCAGCCGCATCCCACCCCTCTCCTCCCCCAAAACAAGATGTTTGGTGACCACCAGTAGCCCAGGCTTCATTTTGCTTATTTCTAAGGTGTCACTCGGGCTCTTCCAGCTGCTGCATATTGTAATTATCTCATTTACCCTGTGAAATCCAATCTACCACATTAACAGGAACTACTCATTGCGTGTGAAGACTTCCTGGCAAGCAGCAGAAATGGCAGCGGTGTGGGTGCAAGTACCGCCTGCCCGTACCATTCCCAAACGCTTTACCTCCACCTGCCCAGGAGGACTGATGCTCACAACCTTCTCCCACCAGCAGCCTAGCCTTGCCCTCCCATCTGCTTGTGTTCTTTATGAAGGTAAATATAGTGCCAGATAAAAACAAACCAAACCAAAATATTTTTAAAAAAAGAAAGAAAAGCATACAGAGACAGTAGTTTTTAATGACTGCATCGTTAAGAGGCAGCCGATCTCCATTTCATGCATGTTCATTAATCCGCAGCCGTGCTCCCTTTCCCATATGGCTTTGTTTCTGTACATACAGTCAGAGGGAGGTGGGAGAGAGGGTGAGCTGGGGAAAAGAGGGGGGTCGAGGTCTTGATGATTTCTTATCGTCATAGGTTATTGCTGGTGCCTTGCCAAAGCCGTCAAGCCGAACCATCTGGGTTTGGGAAGGTTCTGCACTTCCCAGGGCTGGGCTCCATATGGGCGGCGCGGCGGGCGTCCCTGCCCTCTCCTGGCCCGCTGTGAATCACACTGATTGTTATTCAGGTGGGATGGCCCGGTCATGAACTGCACTAATCAAAAAACAAACTGCACCAAAACACTGAGGCTCACACACTGGCTTGGGCCTCCCCCTGACCTCTGTTAACCAGCCGCTTCCAATGGATGTAATGCAGGTTGTTCTTCTGGATTTTTGCACCTTCCACAGTTACCAGACATCTGTGTAAATCCCCACCCCCTCATGTTGGGCATCAGGGTCAGTAATGTTCAACAATTCAACGTGGGAAGTCTCACTGAGGAAGTACCAGGTCATAAATTTCCTCCAACAAGAGCCACCTATCAAGCTAAGCCTTGTTAAGAAGCTTCCCAGATATTAATCACAATAAAGGCTGCTGCTCCTGTACCGTTGTATTGAGAGAATGAAACAGTCGGAGGCTGCGAAAAAAGGTTTCTCACTTCTTTACCCTTTAATATTGGAGCAGTTGTCATTTCACAGGCATTGCCGGCAAGCTGGTGAGCAAACGGCCCTTTGCTTTGCACTCATAATGCTTTGAAAAGCTGGCACAACTTGCACGGGCAGACTTCACTGCGTTCCACAGGACGATGGCCTCATCTGCACCAATGCACACTGTAAAAGGTTCCCTCTGCACTCCTGGCTGTGTAACCACATAAAAGCAGCAGGCAACTGCACCCCAAAATCAATTTTATTTGCCAGGGGTTGCAGACTGCCGTCACCTGCCACTGCATCCCAAGCACTGCAGGTACAACACCATCAGTTACTCTGTGTGTATGTGTTTGTGTGTGTCTGCAAGCACCTGCCAGCGTGAGGGAGCTTTGCAGGTCTTGAGCCACTGCAGCTGAGAACGGCATTCGAGACCTGTGCTGGTACTGGCTCATATCTGGAGTGAGGCTTTGCCCTCACATTTAGAGTCCCACCCAGCAAAGCATGCCCCAGCATCTGCCGTTTTTGTTCCCATCTCAATATTCGAAAGGGAATAAAAAACCTTCATTACAAGAGATCACACTGCTTTGGGAATATAACTTCTGATGGCTGGCTTCCGTGTTTCTTAAGAGAAGGTAACAGGACTGGAGGAGCCCATGACAATATAGCAAAGCATTTAAAAGGGCTTGGAGACTTTGTTTTTCTTTGTAATTTTTATTACTTAAAAGATTATCAGTCTGTTTTGAGGACTAGAGGACTGCTTAGAAGTACACAGACTCCTGCCTGTCAGCTACAACTAAAGACAAGAGGTGGCTGGGTGGGGGAGAATAGGGCAGCGCACAAGGAAAATGTGGTGTTTATCTGAAAAGAAACAACCCAAACCTAACTCTCTTCCAGATAAAGCCACGGTCCTTCGAAGACCCACATGTGTGCTCTGCTCTTGCAGGATGAACAGCCGGCCCATTGATTTCAGAGGCGGTAAGCGCACTGTGCAAAGTCAAAGCAGCCCCGACCTTTGCAGAACTGTAGCCTAAAATGAATTTATGCTCTTTTAATGGAGATAAAGACAGAAGGGGAGACCATAACTCACAGAGACAGTTCTGCTCTATCCTTCCCTCCTCAGTTAAGAGCAACTTTTTTCCCTCAGAAAAAAAGCAATGAAAGCTCAGGCTCTTGAAGCACTTGTGATAAGAGCCTCATCCCTTTCCTTGGACAGAGAGCAGCTGGCTGGGTAAGGAGAAGACTTGCCAGCTTAAGAAGAGTATGCTGCAATGTTCACAGAGCAGATTTGGTCTCTGAAGGAAAAGAAATAAGTTCTACCATTTTCTGGCTTATTTTCTTGGGAAAGGGAAGTTTTGCAATAGCTGCAAACTAATGCGTGCAATTCGTGCCCGGGCAGGCTCTCAGCACAGGCACAGAGAAATCTGGGAGCCTCCAGAGCTACCCTCTGTCTGCAGTGGAAACACGAGCGGTTTGGTCTGCTAAACCCACACCTGGCCCCAAGAAAAAAAAAAAGGATTCCCCTCTTCGGGCCACTTAGAAAACCGCTTGATCCTTGGGGCTGACTCCGAAGGGAAGGGACACAGGGAAGTGTCCCCAGCCATGCCAAGCACCTGGCACCCACATGATGCGGATCACTCCAGCTTCCATTGGAGCTGGGGCGGTGGGTGAACCAGTATGTCACGACAACCCTGGCTATGCCTGGCAGCACTGCAAAGTGAGGGTCTCCCTTCATTAGCCCATTGAGGAATGCAGGCTGATGCCGCGTCCCCTTTTTACCCCCAAAGCTCTGTTTTTGTGAGGTTGGCAGAAACTGACACTTTTTCTTTTGCTTAATTAAGTTGTTCAGAAGAAGGCTGGTCAAACAGTTGCATCTACGTGGGGAGTCTTGAAGCGAAGAGAAAGCAGTGGGCGTTGCCAACATAAAAAGGGGGATTCTGTTATTGTTTGGGTGTAGACGGGTCATTTTTTCAAAGTTACTGCTGCCTGAGTGACCACAACCCTGTAAGCAGCAGCAATGAAAGGACACTAAAGCTGTTAAATGCAGCTACCTTGGGCTCCAAAGTGGAAGAAGAAGAAGAAAAAAAACCCAGCCAAAAAGTAGGAGCATTTATTTTCTCTCTCCAGAGAAAGCGTGAACTGATTTCCATACGGTACAGTGAGAATTAGAGCAGATCCCTCTGAGCATCCTATTCCCAGGGGGCAGATGACAAATCTGGTGCCAGGGAGCTCTGGTGTGCACCCTACTAACTGTCCATCTCCATCCCTGCACAACAGCCCATTTCTTATTCATCCCTAGCCAAAGAAAAAGCCCTAGGAACAATTACCAACTGCTTTACGTCCACCTGGCTTTCAGCTGAAACCTGCTTGCATTTCCAAGGCTACTGGTATCCAAGCTTGAGGGGTATTTCTCATACTTTGGCAGTCCAAAGGCAGTAAGCTCTCTGGGAGCTGGAGGGCTCTGTCTTCATAGGTTCCTGAGGCCCAGCTGGGAAAAATGACCCAGTCACCACTGGTTTATATATTTAGCTATCTAAAACTGAAGATGCTACACAGGACTTGGCAGGGCTTACATCTCCCTTTGGCTAGGAGTTGGTGTCTTTTGTCCAGTCAGTATGTTCTCAAAACCCAGCCATTTTACCATCCAGGGCCTGGATTCAGGCTGAAGGTCCCAGCCTTTCCCAGATTTGCAACATTTCTCCATTTAAAGAACATTCAAAAATGCCTCCCTCCATCTCTTTCCTGCTGCCTCAACTTAGGGGAGCAAAACACCCAGTGTCCCCTATGTACATGGAGCCCCCCTGTCAGACCACCCGGCTCTCCCGGGGTGCTCCATGGGGGCATGCAGAAGACCTGCAGCTGCTCCCAATGGCTGTAGCAGCCAGCATTTCTCTTCAGCAGTTAAGTACACAGCCGACAACTTTCCTTTATTCAAGGTGCTTCTCCTTCCTTCCTTCCTTCCTCCCTCCTTCACCAGTTGGAGTTGACTGCAGGTTTTCATGTGGCACATGCACAGCCCCTCACAGCCCTGCACTCCAGCTGCTGGCAAGAAAGAGCCTTTTTGTTTGGCTGAGACTCCACTGACATGATATCTTTACTCCCAGGAAAACAGAAGGCCTTCCTTGACACGGGCAACCTCAAAAGGGTTGGGATGCTGAAGGGAAGGTCCTAAAAGACAGAAAAGAGGACTCACAAGGGCTGGACAGAAGCCATCGCACCATTCCTGGCACTGGCCCTTCCACATGGGGCTCTGCTGGCCGGCAGGACAAAGAGCGCGGTTTTTACCGGCCCCACGTTCTGCTGACGAATGCATAATAAACTGACAGAGGGAGACGAAGCAGCATTTCAAAGCCCCACGTGTGGAGGAGGTAGAGCATAGAGGGAATGGGGATGGACACTTTCTGCAGGTGTTCGTCCAGTGTCCCCCCATTTGCATACATTTGCATACTGTCAAACAGTTGGCTGACAGACTCTCTGAGAAGGTCTGGACTGAACCCAAACCTGTCAGGGACTTTCTCCTTGCCAGTCAAGGTTGGCTTTGGTTGTAATTAGAGAGAGGAAAGAAATATTTCTGACATTGCAGTATTGTAAACCATGGATGGGGTGAGTGTTAACAGAAAATTTATGTTTTCTTTAGGAGAAAAAGCTATGTATTACTATGCTGGCCTGGGGTGTTGGGAAATGGGGTGTAATTATTAATTTGACCTCTTTGGTCTGGAGGAAAATTTTCTTTCTCTCCTCGCTTGCCGGACAGTGCTCTGCGTGCTACCAGCTCATGGAACAGTCACAGCCAAGGTGGAGCCTTCAGGGGTATAAAACAATAAATAACCAGAGATGGACTTGGCAATGATCTACCTGCCCAGATACCACACTTGTACAAGGGACTATCAGCAGAAAATCCCGAGGTGATAGTCCTGGCCCCGCAGCCCCACCGCAGGGGTGGCTGTTGTGGAAGGTGCTCACCAGGCTGGGGGCAGAGGATAAGGGGCATCCAAGCGCTTAGCAACATCAGGCAATGGCAAGGCCTGGAAATACCTCACAGATATTTACAGGGAAAAAAAAAAAACAAACAAACAGAAGGGACAATGAGGATATGTTTTGGAAGCCCACACCCTTTTTTCTTGTTGTTTTGCATATTCTTCCCTCAGCCGTGAAAATTTCATACTTCATCTTTACCCAGCGGTGGACACTAGAGTTTCACGAGCAGGGGACAATAGGTTCTGTTTATTCACCCACAATAAAGAGCCTGTTTAACTCTGGACTGCAAGTGGCTGAGCCATCTGGCCCATATCTTCACAGTAAAACATTGTCCGTGACACAAAAAATGATTACATCCACAGGACAAACTAATGTGACCTCTAAATAAAGCCTTCCTCTGAAGCTATGATATCATACTGCAGAGGGGACACCGGCACAATTGAATCTGGTCACCCAGAGCACAAGTGAGATAGGACTATTTAAATCCAATTTTACAGGAGACTTTTTGTCCTCCATGGCAAACCACCCAGATCCGACGACAGCATTGAAACATCTTTTTTTATGCACTCTTAAGGCAACAGAGCAGTTCTGTCTAGCCTTGGCAGTCCTCTTCAGCTCGCCTTGGGCCCAGGAAGCACCCGTCCATTTTCAGAGCCAGCACCTGCAAGTTTTTCTTCCAACAGCATTTTACTGATGGATCACCACCTGCACCGGCCCCCTTCTTCTTTTTTCCCCCCCTCTCTGATAGTGGGGAAACAAGCGTCTCTTTCTCCTCTATGCCAGTTGGAAAGTCCAAGTCTGCCACAGCCTCACAAATAGTTTCAGAGCTTGAACAAGGCACCCTCAGCCTCACCGTACCTGAATGGCAGCTTCATGGGGCAAAACAAGGACTCTGGCAAAGGGCTCATCTCAATGGCAGAAATGTCACTCTCTCAGAGGAGGCAATTTGTCTTCACTGGTACAGCACTCCTACAACTGTATCTCTTATAAAAACATTCGTAAAAGAGGACGATAGATCTAATTAAAGAGGCTAATCCTTTTACGGGGACAATGCTACCGATGTGTGAATATTTACAGACTTTGTGGGAACGCGTCGCTGTAACCGGGAGCCTCACGCCCTTTTTATTAAGTTGAATGTCTGCTTGTCTGGAAGGCGCTCTGACAAGCAGGCAGACTAAAGGGTATCGTTGCAGCGGTGCGTGCTAGCAGGCATGCACATCCCTTTGGCCTTACACACATGCTGGCTGCTGTTTCTCTTGCTGGGGCACTGCCAGCACTGGGGCAGGATCAGACCCATAGGTTTACACGTAGTAAGATAAAAAGGTGGTCAGAGAGGACAGAAATGGTGAGGGCATCTGTAATAACTTGGAAATATGAGTATTTATGATTTCCAGAATGGAAAACAAGCCTTGTGGTAGGCACAAAAAGGCTCTTTTTTCTTAACAGTGGTAGCACCTGTCTGGAAAACCACACTCTCCTCGCACAGGTTAAGCAGGCTTTTCTTTGTAGCTAAGTCATAGCACCAGAACTGTAACTACAGAGGCAGACTTGCCTCGTTCTATCTTGGCTTTTAAGAACTGAATTTAGGACCAATTCAAAACTCTCTTTTCAATTTAGCATAAATTCTTTTTACTCCCTTTTTTTTCCCCTCAGGCATAAAGTGCCTTTGTATTAGCATGCTTAGCTTGAACACCTGAATACCCAAACTCTATCTTTTCATATGAAAATACAGTTCGCAGGCCCAAATCCAGGTTAGATAAAAAAATCAGTCACCAACATAGAGTTTTCAATGGCAAAGGCTCTTAATCCGCTGTGGAATTATAAACCTCGCACCCAAAGGATTAAACTTCTCCTACACAGATCATTAAACAGTCCTGCATTTTTGGCATGACACTTCTGTTACCCCCATAGGTTTCCAGACCCAGGCCTCTTAGCCACACAACACCTGGCATTAAAAATCCTGCAAGCTTCCTTGAAGCCCATAAAAGTACCCTGAAAAATACTGCAGAAGCTTCGGTCTTGAGGCATGGTGCCAGTGCCACTGATCTGAGACCAGCAGGGAGCTCTCATTGACTCTTTCTTGGTGTCGGGTCCATTGACCTATACAGGCAAGGGCACAGTTCCCACTAAAAAACAAACATTCAAATACACCCTAAACACAACAATTTTATCTATCTATCTATCTATCTATCTATCTATCTATCTATCTATCTATCTACAAAAAATCCAAGATTATAAGGTTGAAAGAAGATTATTCAAGGCCACGTGTTGTCTTCTCAGCAGAAAAATACATTTGAATTTAAAAGACCACTTGCCGAAGGCATAATTATCAGTAGGATACAGCAAGTTCTCTTTTTTTTTTAAGAGGTAGATTGTTTTGCCAGAAAAAAAAGGCACTTTTTCCTTTTGCTGGCTCTTTACTTTCTTCTTCCTTTTCCTGTATTTAAGCAGAGATTTAAATACCTTATTCCACCATCTCAAAGATTATCTACTAGGAAAACTCCCTGGAGAAAGAACATAGCTCCCCAAAGACAATTTTTTGTTTCTTTCAAACTTCTTTCATTTCAGCTCTTTCCTGTCTCTCTTTCTCTCTCTCATTTTAATCCCTTTGAACTGTAACACTGGATTGATATGAGCCCTGCCTCTCCTCTCCTGTATGTTAGCCTGAATCTGCAGTAACTCCCATTGTCTTGGTGGAGTAATGGTGACTTAACTGAAAGGGTAAATCGACCAAGACTTTGCACTGAACTTCAATTATGTTTTTAGACAGTGGAATAGACTAAGAAATAATATAAATAAAAAAGGAGAGGTGCCCTCTCTTTCCCAGCCCTCACTGGCAAGAGCTTTCAGCCACAGAAAGGGGGAAAACAGGCAGCAGCTCTCCTGCTTGGAGAGGACAGGGAGAAGATGTGCCCCTGTGGGCTGATTTAGCCAGCTATTAGCACATGATCTGCATATGAACAAATAAAGCAGAGAAAGGTGACATTTACCTTTCCTGTAAAATGATGAGCAGTTGGGATGGAGCTACTTTGGCAGTCTTTCCCAAGCTGCAACTCCAGGCATTCAGTGTTATGAATAAAAAGTAGTGAGATTCATCATGCTTGGCTTCAGGTGTGTAAGGGCCAGATGCCCAAATGCACCACAGCTCCCTTGACCACCAGACTTCCAATTTGCTCTTGCTGGACAATTTAGGAAATTAAGTTGAAATAAAAAAAACTCAGGAAAACTTTTTAATAAGATCTAGTTTTGTGACTTCTGATCAAGGCTTGCAAAAAATCACTGCTAGTTTTAGTCAGATTTTCAATTAGGTGGTCTGGACCATCTAGGTCTTAACACGATCATGTTCTAGTTTATATCTGCTAGGCACTGTGACCTGACTGGATATGATGGCTTGTGGAAGCAGGAATTTTAAAATATCCAGTAGACAAGAGGATTTATTGTGCTTATCATAAAGCACTTGTATGCGGAATGGGCTTCCAGGTGTGCTGATTTTGTAATCAGGTTTTTAAGAGTCAAAAGCTGAAAGTTAGATTGCTGCAAGGGGATAGGAAAGGAGGTAGAGACAGGGAGCACCTTTCTTATGCCAGAGAGCAGAAATAAGTGCTGCTGTCAAAAGGTGCCAGCACTGCCATTCCCTTTGGGGCTGCAGGACATAGGTAAAATGTTTCTCTGTCGTATGAGAGAAAGAAGAATAACTGGAATAGGAAAAAAAAGCACACAGGAGCAGTAGCTATTTACAGCCTGGGGAAGACGCTTCCTGCATAGTCTGTCTTCCTTTCCAGAGGTGTAAGTCCTACAAAAGAAGAGCTTTTCAGTCTTGAGAAAAGGAGGCTGAAGGGAGACCTTATCGCTCTCTACAACTACCTGAAAGGAGGTTGTAGTGAGATGGATGTTGGCCCCTTCTCCCAAGTAACAAGTGATAGGATGAGAGGAAATGGCCTCAAGTTGCACCAGCGGAGGTTTAGATTGAATATTAGGAAAAAAATCTTCACCTCGAGGGTTGTCAAGTACTGGTATGGCTTCCCAGGGAAGTGGTTGAGTCATCATCCCTGGAGGTATTTAAGGCATGTGGATGTGGTTTAGTGGTGGAAGTGGCAGTGCTAGATTAAAGGTTGTACTCAATTATCTTAAAGGTCTTTTCCAACCTGAATGATTCTGACTCTATCCTATGAAAAGCACAGGTACTGTAATGCCGATGTAGGTTTTTCTGCCATTTACATACAACCTAGCATGGGCTGGCATAGTGAGGAGAAGCACAAAGTAGACAGCCCTATGAAAAAGGAGAGAAATAAACTAAACTTGAAAGAAACAAACGTGAAAGATGGTGGGAAGCTGCAGCCAACTACCCTTCAGTACCTCTTTCCACACCTTTTATTTGCTCCAAGTCTTCTTTACATACACAGTACTTGCACCATATGAATGTCGATCGATGTGGTTAAACAACAGAAATGCTGCATAGTATATCACTTATTAGCCTGCACCAGTGCACTCACTCATAGTCCAGAAAATTTATAGGATGCTCACAGTTACTGGAGGATTACAGTAAAAAATCTGACATCTGTCCTGTGAGATACAGTAGCAAGCATTTATGGCAGTTTCAGAAAGCCTTTTGCTGAGCTGTACTCTGTTCCTTATGAACTACCATTCATATAGTATTCAGTTTTCTCTGGGGGAAAAAAGGAGGGAAATTTCTGGTCTGCTTCCAGTCTTTGGATATAGGAGATCTCAATGGATATGCAGAAAGTTAATCACAGGGGCAGGTTTTGTAGCATCAGGGGCCAGCATCGTCAGGCTGTTCATCAGAGCAAGGACCTTCGGCATAATCAAATTCTGAATAATACTGTGCTACTTTGAAATAATGGTGATTTCTCAAAGTTCTTTGTGATGTGTTTCTTTTGGGAATATACCCCTTTACACCAATTCATTTATTTCCATTTTAGTCAAGTTCTCCTTGTCCTTAATCCCACTGCACTTTCAAAATATAATAGACAAATATGTAAAGCTCCTGTTTCTTTAGCTGAAAGAGCATGCATTTTATTTACGGAGGTTTCTATTTCTTTCAACACATCACCATAACTCTATACGAAACCTTCCCAACTAATTTCTCCTCAGTAGTTTCTGGTGATTTCTGCTACCTCCACCAGAAAAATCCTCCAACTTAAACTGATCCGAATCTAAAGCAGCATTACTTGCCTCTAGATATGTCCATTTAATATATCCAATACAAGCAGCCAACTGCTGTTCTCAAAAGACTATCTGACAGATTCTATTCACTTTCAAAGTAGCTCTCCATGGTTTGAATAATTATCTTTCATTTCCCCCTTTCTGACACTTTTCAATGATTTGTTGACATCTGAAGAGATATATGCAATCTCACAAGAGGCAGCTGGACTTTCTACCCAAAAGATACAAATACAAAAAGGATTCCCATACAGAATTTGAAATAACTATGTTCTTTGCAAATGGAAGACTAAATCTGCATTTTAATGGGACATGTTTTTAAAAAGCAGAATTCATGAATAACCCTATGAGTTTTAACTTTTTCACTGCCAGTGACAAATCAGAACTACCCCTGGGAAGAAATTCTACCTTCCCTTTGTCCACTTCGCTTTCCCTGCATTTGCTGCCACAGAGGCTGGAACTTTCCTACAACGCCTTTCTTGCCCTCCTGACATAAAGCTGAAGATGCAGCTCTTATGCCTGTCAGCCACCCAGGTTTGTAAAAAAAGCCTGTCCCCCCAGTGTCTGTCTACAGCCAAAAATCACATGAAGCCTGCGAATAGCCTATGGAGTTATCCAATCCTGGTTACAGGAGTATATAAGCACTGTCCAAACCCAACGGAATTTATGCTTCCACTGGCTGTGTGAACTCTTGTTTCCATTTTACAGAAGGAAAATAGAGGCAGAAAGAGTGCAGGATTCAACATCGCATCCAGGATCAGACAGCAAGCCAAAATTTGCTGTCTGATTGTGCACATCCACCCATTATTGGTTATGTTTTGCCTATATAGCTATTTTTCTTATTTGTGCTGTGACACGTTAAGAAGGCCCTAGCAGGAAAAGGGCTTTTTCCTCTCTTCACTCCAGAACAGTGCATGGAGAAGATGGCATTAAGCAAAAAGTTCTGTGTTTTGTTTTCAAGTTATAAAGTGTTCTCTTTATTCTGTTTGACTCCCAACAGATTAATTCCTTGAGGTACAAAAGAGGACTCACAAAACCTTTTTCTCCATATGGCTTCTCTCTCTCAGTGGTGCTGGCATCGAACGGGCTGCTGAGACGTGTGGGAGCAATAGCCCAGGAAAGGTTGGCTGGAGTATATGTAGCTGCTGGAGGGCCCAGTTCAGCCTGTTTTGTTTAGTGAAAGTCTCCCTTTGTGGAAGAGCTGCCACCCAGCACCCAAAGTTGGTGCCTCACTTGTACATCCCAGGCAATGCCCACAGATTAAGGGATATGCTATGGGAGCGGAGGGGAACAGCTAACAGCTAAAAAGTAAATGCTGAAAAAAAAAGGTGGGGTAGAGGAAGGAGGAGAATCTGAGGTGTGTTGGCAAGAGGACAGCTGCCCAGGGAGATAGTTGAGTCACCATCCCTGGAGGTATTTAAAAGATAGGTAGATGAAGCACTCAGGAATCTGGTTTAGTAACGGACAGGTATTGTTGGACTCGATGATCTCAGAGGTCTTTTCCTACCAAGGGATTCTACGATTCTATAAGCACAGCACTGCATATTCAAGCAATGTTGTGGGAAGCCCTCTGTTAGCCAGACTGACACCCCAGTGCCTCTGCCATTTTGAAGCACACAAAGAAGCAAAGGGGAGGGATTGCAGGACGTTCCAGGAGATTCCTAGATTGTAGGATAAAACCTTATGCCACGACCCAACAGTGAAACAAATAACTAGGTGAAAACCCCTTGCTTTTTAGAGAAGCTACCTAAAGTGGCAACCACACCACCATACAACACGTGTAAGGCACTGTTATTCTTGAGAAACAACCCCAGGCGTTAAAATTCAGCTCCTCAAAATAGCCCGGGATGGATTAGGGATCCCCTGCACCTCACAAGGAGCTCTAGATCTAAAGGAAACTTCCCGTTACAACCCCCAGCGTCTTGGACAAATTGTTTTGGGGTAGCTGGGAGTGGTTTTGCTCTGCACTAAAATGTGCAGGAAAACCCCTCTTGCCTCTATTAAACAGCACACACCCACACCCCCACACCCCCGGCTTTAAACCGCCCCCCCGCAACCAGCGCAGGGGCGGGGGGAGAGAAGGGGGATGCAGAGCGGCGGCGCTCCGTCCCGCTCGGCAGCGCCGCCTGGCGGCCCCGCGGCGCATGGCCCAGCGCTGGGCGCAGCCGGGACGCGCCGCCGGGAGCTGGGCAGGGAGCGCGGGAAACGGGCTTCCAGGGGGAGCCGCTCGGTGAGGGGAGAAGGCAAGGCGGTGTGTTCCGTTCGCCCTGGCAAACATGAGTTCGCCGCGTGTGCGGTAGTTGAAAGGAAAAATAATGCCGCGTCCTGAAGGGATGGTGTGGAGTCGCAGAACAGCAGAGTGACCTGAGCTGGAAGGGACCCACAAGGACCACCGAGTCCAACTCCTGTCCCTGCACAGGACAACCCCAACACTCACACCGTGTGTCGGAGGGCATTGTGCAAATGCTTCTTGAACACTGTCAGGCTTGGCGCCGTGACTGCTTCCCTGGGGAGCTGTTCCAGTGCTCCCCAACGCTCTGGGTGAAGAACCTTCTCCTAATATCCAAGAACCTTATCCTAATATCCTACACTTCCCCTGGCACATCTTCCTGCCATTCTCTCAAGTCGTTACAACAATAATTGTCGGGGGCATTTACGATTTTAATATTCAGCTCCTGTAAATAAAGCCTGGCCACGTAAAGTGTGCTACTTTCATGTGTAACAAATGCCAAGCTTCTGATTTACATATATTGAATTGTAGAGCAAGCTGAGCAAATAGATGGAGACCTGCAGATACCACAGATGCTGTTCTCCCACTCTGAAGTGGATTCCCTGCTTCCAGGGCCAAATGCACCCCACTACCCGCCGATGCCAGGGTGGGAGCTGCTCCTCACCTGCCAGGACCTGTGCACCCACTGCGTCCTTACTTCACTTACTGAAGGTCATTGATTAACATCATTGTGCATCTCTTTAGTGCCGGCCTAGACTCAATTTACATTAAGCCATGGGCAAAAAAATATATATTTAAAAAAAATAATAAAGACATATCCTATCTAAATACGGCAGAGATAAAGGCCTGGTATGACATTTTGTTGCCCTTGAAGGCCATAGAATCATAGAATGGTTTGGGTTGGAAGAGACCTTAAAGATCATCCAGTTTCAACCCCCTTACCATGGACAGGGACACATCCCACTGGATCAGGTTGCTCAAAGCCTCATCCAACCTGGCCTTGAACACATCCAGGGAGAGGGTATCCATGACTTCTCCAGGCAACCTGTGCCAGTGCCGCTCCATCCTCACAGTAAAATATTTCTTCCTTATATCTAATCTAAATCTACCCACTTTCCACTTAAAACCGTTCGTTCCCCCTTGTCCTATCACTGCACTTCCTGACAAAGAGCTCCCCCCCCCCCCCCAGTTTTCCTGCTTTAAGTACTAAAATAAAGTATTAAAAATAAATTTACTTTCTAGGTAGTAACGCACCAGGTTAGACAATTGCACCATTTGGGTGTAGATGCCATATACCATAATTCTTCTTGTTCAGTGCACGTACACTCTAAAAACCCCATAATTTTAGAGCAAAAGGCTGTGCCCTACAAAAATGAGCCCAGACTGAATCCCAGCGTGTGAGACCCCAGAACACCTTAGTTTGTCCCTGTAGGTATTACTTGTCTGAAATCATAGGAAGCACTTAGAATGACTGTGCTTTCATCTGTATCTGCCCACACTGACTTGATCAAAGAGTTTTGCCAAACATCTCGTTTCACTGGCCCTCCAGCTTGCTCTGGAGATGCTTCTTTCATCAACAGAAAAATGCAAGACTTTTTGCTCATCTGTCTCTACAGCTGCGACTCCAGTCCTGAGGCCCATCAGGGCTGGGTCCAGAGCAACCGACTTGAGCAGGCAGTGCAAAACTAAAGGACATATCTGCATGCTCAGTCTGCCTTTTGTTTGCAGTTCAGCTTGAACTGCTGAGGAAAAGGGATGTAACCAGGATTTGTCAGCCCATGTGGCCTTTGGAGCTGTTGACCAATTTCAGCTAAATGTAATACTGGCACTACACAGGTTCTACATTACTGCAACCTTTTATGAAAATCAGAAGCAGGCAGCAGTCCCAACAGGATGCTTTCAGTATCCTGCCCATGCCAGGAAGTGCCAGCTGGGCAGCGCCTCCCAGATGTTGCCCGTGCCCGCCCATAACCAGCAAGGACCTCTACTCATTTTTCTCCCCAGCTTCCTCAACACACAGCAATTAGAAAGAAACAAATCTCAAATAAGCATGGGACCAATTGAAGTGTTGTTTTTCCAAATCCTCTGTCAAACTTTATGTAAAGACTTTAAGACTATGAAAATTTCTCAGAGGCAGTACACTTCTACTGTGGAGTTAAGCACAATTCTTGTGTGGTGGGACAGGAGCCTAAACAGTGTAAAATCTTATACTGTGTGTAATTTTATCTCTGTCTGTGCCTCATTACTGTATGGTAGCTTGTTTCACACAAGCAATTGCTGGTTTCCAGAAAAACAAGAGGACCTGTGGTGTCTGCATGGAAGGTATTCCTCAGAGAATGAGAAATCTCCAGTGGAGAAAGTGGTGGGTTCTTGTTAAGCACTGGAAATAAGCTGAAATGTAAATGTGTATTCCTTTCTGTACCGTGCCTAATTGCCCATAAATGTCATTAAGTCGAGAAATGTTTTCCACCAAATTAACTATGACTCGAAATGTCTAATTAGCTGGAGATGCTGGAAGATAACAACTTATCAGTCACTGTTTAAGAAAACATACTTAATGGTTGACTTTTTTGTTAGCATCCATGTTGAACCAGGTATTGCAGCTGTCAAAACGGAGCATTATCAGAGCAATTAAGGACAATACCTCAGTGCAGCTTCCCACCAAGATAATTTGACAGCTTGTTCACAGGCAAGAAGTGCAGTTGAACCGAAACTTTCTGTGAAATGATTTTTGATTGCATAGATGCAACGATAAATTTTACTTTCCCCCCCCAGAGTGTGCTATGTGTAAGCTTCACTCACGTAGCTCTCTTTTTCCACTCACTCGCAACCAAGGTCTCCAAAAGCAAAGGCTTTACCATCAGAGTTTTCACGAGGTGGTATTCAACTCTCTAAAATAAAGGAAGTGATGAGGAAGAGATGGTTAAATCCTTATCCTTTACTGTTTAAATCTGTCGTTGTGTACTTCTCTTTTACAGAAAGTATCTTTTCCATGAGGAGGGTCAGTGCCCTGGGGGGACGATACTGAGGATGGAAAGCCTGAGTTCCCCAGTGCATCACCCAGAACATATTTAACAAGGATATACTGCAAAATGGAAACTTCACATCCGAGTTCTCACAAGAAAAAAAAATAACATCAAAATCTCAGAATTGTCTTCTTCTTAGATACAATCTCTCATAAGAACTTCTGGATTCCCCTCTGCCAAGTTTATTTTGTACTGCCCTCACATACAAGCTGTTTATTCAAATTCTTCACTATAAGATGTGCCCACGTGCCCTCTCCAATTCACTGTTTTTCTCCTTCTGCCAAATAGCTTTCCATCCTTCTTGCTCAGACCTGGTATAAACCAGCACAACTCCACTGTAGCCAATACATCTCTAGTTACTCACACACATTGAGCACCTGCTTCTTAAAACATAGTGATATTCTTCAGTATCTACAAGATTATCATCCTTATAATCTAGTGGATTATTATCCATGAGGAGATTTTAATGCTGATATTCACCCCTGGCTTTTTAGCCCATCATACTGGCAGTGCACACTTCCCTCTCCTTTCCTAAAACATGCTGTAATCCATCCAGGTGCTAACAGCTTGACAGTAAAAAGAACCATCTAAGTTTCCCTCCAAAAAGCTATTTTAACTAATCCTCCCACTTTTCTCCTTAAATTGTGTGTGGCCTTGTTCTGCCCAATATTCTAACAGGATGTGTTGGAGGAAGAATAGAAATAAAATCTATGCAAGTGGAGAGGGGAATGAGTTAATAATCTCCACAGTCAGGTTATAAATTAGAATTGTATTTCTTCTAGCCTGGGAGGTTATTTTAATCTCAACACTATGAACATTTCTCATGGCCCATTGCACATATGCCACCCACCAAGGACATTGAATCCGTGTTGTAAAGAAGATGCTGACCTCCAGAAAAGGTTCCATAGTTTAAGCTTAGGATGTCAAAATGGGAACAGATCCAATCCAGCAGAGGCAGGGCTATGACTTCCAGCTATTCTTGTTTTATCCTGGTGGGTTGTACTGTAGGATATCAAAGGCCTGGGAACTGCAAAGCTACCTACAGGATGCAGCCACCCGTCTGTTTGTGTGAATGGAAGGTGTACGGCTAAACCCTCATGGGGGTGATTTACAGACTCTGAACTGTTTGGGATGAAATTAAGCACACATAGATGAACTTTAGTATATGGTACTGTGTGTTATATTGTGATATATTGCAATTATCTGCTCTTTATCACTCACTTCCTTTGGGAAGGTTCCTTTATAGTACTGGTGTGTGATAGTTACTTCTTCCCGCATTAATTATTTGTGCTTGGCAATGGATGTCATTTGGTGGATCAGCTCCCTCCAGACTTTTTTCCTTGATGATGGGAGCTGGATTATTTGGCACTGCATGCCCAGAACCCTCCTCTGCATAGCAAGCTTTTCTTCTAGGCAGCCTTCAGCAGAGCAGCCACCAGACACCTCCAGCACTAAGCTGATGGCCCTGTGCTCCTGCAGCAGTGCAGCACGTGTCCTCTTGGAAGGGTTTTTCCCTTTTGTCTGCTTGCTTGACACCTTGCTCATCCTGCTCATTCTGGAACCTGTTCTTTGTGATTTTGGGGGGAGGGAGCCTTTTTTCCTCTCTGATGTCTTTCCCTTACCCCAGTGGCTATCCATAGGAAACACCCCTTTTCTGCCAGCTGAGGAAGCTTTGTTCGAAGCCAGACAAAAGCTCTCCATCACTGTCCTTGTTATGCGGGGCCCTACACAGTAGGTAGCTGCCACACCAAGTACAAACATGTGATAAAGTTTCCAAGGGGGAGTTTTCCCTTTCAGAGTCTTTCCTTGTCCTTCTTAAAAGCAGCAGTCAGCAATGTCTATCCTCCAGTATTTTCCCACAGTTACATCCTTATTTTAGTTTTACCTTCAACCAAAATACTCTCTCTGAGTTTGGGTGAAAGCTAAAATAGGACACATCAGCCAAGGAGTACCATTTTCTCCTAGAGTTAGAGCCAAAGACATCACTTTATACTGGGATTATCTAAAATCCAGGAAGTCTTGAACCAGGGTTTTTATTTCAAAACCATGCTATATAATTTCATTTTGCAGAAAAAAAGCTAAGTCTTTTTGCAACAGGTCCTAGAGGTGGATTGGAAAAATTAGCACATCACTGTTTTTTGTTTGCCAAATGTAAAAATCTTTAAAGTATTCCTCTCTTATTTCCTCATAGTAAGTTATAATTTATAAAATAACATACGAACATCATTTAATGACCATGGGGTCCTCAAGTGTCCAGCATTTTAAGTGGACACATATTTGCAAAAGACCCTACCACTCGTGGCACCCTCTGTGGAAGTGGGTCCTGCAGACCAGCTGCTCTGAAACCCACAGAAACAGCAAAAACAGCTTCGGGGAAAGAAGGGAAAAAGAGGTCAGATCAGTCTACTCCCCCACTCCCATTTACAAGCGTAAGTTGGTTACTTTAAAGCCTACCCAGGACACTAAAGTTAACACCCCTATGAAACCCTCATACAAACAAAAGTGCTTAAGGGCTTTTGATCCAAAAATACTCCAGAGTGCAGAATCCTCTAAAGTCGTGAGGAAATATTTGGTTTTATACTGAGTCAGCTCACCACACAAGATAGTTTAATGGCATGCCATGTAAAGAGTAACAGCCATTGACCCAGGGACATACAAGCTTTAAGTGTTATCTCCCAGTAAAAAAAAAAAAAAAAAAACAAAAAAAAACAAACCAAAAACAAAACACGTGCCACTTCTCAAGAGACTGATTGAAGAAACTGTTCAGTTCTTAATAGCTCAACAGCATGAAGTATCCTCACGGAGGCCAGGGAGACAGAAGTTGGAAACAAAGCATAGAAAATTTTGTTCAAAGCAGCTTATAGACACTTACAAAGCTGACATTTCCAATGCAATTGTGATAATCACAACTTTCTGCTTCAGCTGGACACTATAGTAACCTATATTTCTTGTCTGATGCAAGGAATGCCTGGCAATCGAGGTAAGACACACTCGAGTAAAAGTCGCACAAATTGTACCAACGTGCAGAGTAAAATATAGTAGAAATCATGCCAGCCCTGCTGAGGAAACTGAGATTTTTAATTTTATTTTCAGAAATACATGAAACGCATAAAGTTGTATGACAACTTCAAGCACAAGAATGAATTTTTCCCTTTTAACTTGCTCCAGTGAAAGACTTCAAAAAGAATTCTCATTTCTTCAAGCCTCATCACACTGTGTCATTTGAAAATATACAGTTAGATAAATTAAATAAAGCCCCCGGTGTACTGAAATGCTGTCAAGGACTCCAGGGGTGATCACAGTCTGGGCTGTGCTTTATCTGGGCCTTCCCTCATTGCTTCTGGCTATGGAGTACTACATTTTCTTGGGACTTCTGATCAGTCCATTATACTGAATCTGAAACGTCTGTGTGTTCTCAGGTTGATTCACATTACATTTTGAAAACAGGTCACTATACACTGGCCATGGCACTCAAACAACAAAAAATACCCTCTGCTTCAAACACATTCCTGGGAAAACCAAAGGTTTAGCAGAAAAATCCATATTGCAGAACTTTAGATATTGTATACAATATACGCAAAAATATTCACAGCTATAAATTCCCTTGCAAATAATTTAAAAATGAATAGTGATAAAGGAGGCAGGATTTGGAGGATTGGATTAGAAGCGGTATCATGGTCACAGTGACAGCTTCCACAATAAGTTTCAGTCCAAATTAAAATGCCAACTTACAACATGCTAAAACTAAAAATCCTTTTAAGGGTTATCTATGTCTCTCTTCTTTAACTACAAAATGCTACTTACCATAGAAAGACAAAAAATAACAGAATGTACCTTGTAAAAGAGCCAGGGGTTCAAGTAACACATCCCAAACACAGCTATTTCATTATTTTAAAATTATTTAATTTGAAAGTCAAGAAAACTAATTTTTTTTTACCTTCGTTGCCTTTTGTATCAGTATTTTGGCAATACAGGCAGATTGTATTAAAGTTTGCATTGTACTGTAATCGCAATAGAGCAGGTTAATAGGGAGGACGTAGGGAAGAGAAAATCTGGCAGCCAATTTAGAGACCGGGGAAATGAAATTCTGCCCAGCTCTCCAGCAAACAGCTACCTCTCCTTCACTGACTTTCAGTGCACAGACTTAAACCCACCACTTAATCTGACTGCAGCGAGCTGGAAAGGCTTATTTGCTTGCCGATGTTACCTGTTGACCAGTTTCTCTCCTTCTCAGTTTCAAATCCTCTGTTGCTGTCAGCGACACATGCTTTCCTGCTCATCTGGGGTGGCCCAGCTTCATTAGCAAAGGATTTTGTGCATGTTAGTTAATTGAGCCCCATTCCCGCCACCTGCCACTCGCGAGCCTCATCTGCGCACTAACTGCTTCTAATTGTCATCATACGGCCGGCGCGCCGCAACAACTTGAGAACAGACCCGTAGCAGCACGCACCGGGCAGGGCTCTCCCATGATCTAGGGAATGGCAGTGCGGTGAGCGGTGGCGAGTGTAACAATTTATCAGGGGACCAGATGTTTCGGGAGGAAAGGCACCTTGTGCTAACATCAGGTGCTAAAGCTTTGATGTTTATTATCATGTCAGACGCTAAGTCGAGTCGCATCTCGCTGGTGAGGTGGCTTGATAAATGGATTGGCACTAGCCTCTCCACCACCTTATTGACAACGGAGATATAAACGGGAGAGAGCAAGTACAATGATTTAAACATATGTGAAGTTTTGCAGCTCATTAATCTACAGCGTAAATCCCACAGCAGAAGCCCCATCACTTGCTAGGACTAGACAGGACAAAGCACAGAGAAAAAGGTATTCCAGAGGGACGGGGCTTTGAGAGGGAGTGGACAAATTGACCTACTATGTTTTTGACATCTCCAGCATTTGTGTGTAAACTGGTGCTGCTTGGCATTTTGTTCTGAGCAAATAAAAAACAGATGCATTCTTTAGTCTTGGAGGATCTGGCAACTAAGTGTAAAGTTCCCTGTTTCTACAGATCTCTTAAATATGCGGGTTGTCCACACATTGCAAAACAGTTCCCTGTCCTGAGGAGTGGTGATCTTGAAAGAGCAAATACTAAATTAGAATAGTCTTTAAAAAAGCAGATAAATTACAATAGTAAAAATAAATACAAAAGAAAAATACAGCAAAATTAATGAGTTTTTCTGTGCTGGCACATCAGTGTCATTAGTTGTAAAAGAGTTTTCCTGTACCACTTGATATTTCCAGATATACTGTGAATGTGTTCTGAGGTGTATAATTTTTAAAGAACCCACAGACAATGTAAAACACCTGCTACTTCTGAGTTACGTCTATAAATGTGAGGGAGTATATTCTGATGATCTAAAAACCTGATTAAAACATTGATAAAATCGGCCATCTGATACACAGTTGCAGCAGCGTGAGGTTTTGGTATCAGTACAGAATGCACTGAAACTGGGACCACCTCATAATGATCCTGTGCTGCTCCCTCCACCCTTGGGGACTGATTTCTTTTCACTAGCAACTCCCCGTGCCTGGGCTCAGGGTTCTCCCTGGATCGTGGTCCAGGATACTCCATAGAGACCCTCCAGTTCAGAAAACAAGGTAATTCTCCCATAAAACCGCCATTAAAGCAATGGTGGGACAATTGCTCTCTCAGGAATAACCTGCAATGTTGTCCTTCAGACTCCTTTTCCTAAGCCTCTGCTCCCTAGCACAGACAGCTTCCAGGTGCTGACTGCAGACTTCACTCCACACACACCTCCGACTCTCCCTCCTGCCCTTGGCCATCTTTTGCTGGGTTAAGCCATTGACCTGTGAGGTTGTATAGAGTCCATCCTCACTTTTCAAGATCTACCTGAGCAAAGCACCGAGCATTCCAGTCTGATCCCAGAGCTGGCACTGCTTGAGGCAGGGCTTGGACCAGAGACCTCCTGAAATCCTTCCAACCAATGAAAAACCTCTGTTAAAACTCACTCAGGACACTACAAGCCTGGCAGGCCCCTGTATGCAAAATCCAGTGAAGGATTCAGGATTTATTGTGAGCCACAGATCTTTGAGAGGGCTCGCAATCCTAGAGATGGGAGCATCTCACCTTACTTGAGCCTCTTGAAAGTTCAGCATTTACACTGACTGCAGTTGTCCTCCACAGTCATTGGAAGAACTGAGTACCACCGAAGCGTGGACATCCCCACGCGTCTGAAGTCCCTGCCTTAAGACGGGACAAATTCCTCTCTGGCAGAGTGGATGTTTTTCCAAGACTGTATCAAGCAGTCTGCACAACCAGCTCGAGGTGGAAGTACAGCAAGGGAAAATTGCAAGGGATTTTAGAAATGGTGCTTAGGCTCTGTCAAAAGTTTTACTCCTTGCCTTTTTCTTTTGCAGTAGAGAAGTGCAGACAAATTATAAAAATCAATTCTGCTGACTCATTTTACTCACAAAACCCCTACATTTCTTAGACGCTAATCAAGGAAGAAAACAGTAACAATCAAGGATATGATCTGCAGAGGAGGGTGATGCTCTTAAACCATAACTCCAGTTCATGTGGTAGCTTAAAACACAGTAGTTAAGAAAGAAGGAACTATGCTGACGATTTCAAACAGTAGCCTGATTTCCAGATGTGCTAAGATAAAATGGAGTGTCATGTAGGTCCCCCCCGCACCTTGAAAAAACAGACAACTTTTATCTATGCATCAAATCACAAGCAATTTCAGTGCTTCATGTTGTGCACCCTGGATTAAGTAATCCCTGTGACAGATTCCAGTTTTATAGTCACAGCATAAGCTTCCCCAGCTGACACAAGCCCAGGTTTTCAGAAAATTTCAGGGCTGAACGAGGACATCTCTTACTGGATAGTCTTTGAACATCATGCTATATTAGCCTTTTTTCCCCTTTTTCTTTTTGCATCTGTTTCTATAGACACCCATACTAGCAATGAAGCAATGCTGCTTCAGGCTTCAATTCATACTGATTCACAAATGCCCGCCACTGATCCCTCGGTAAATAGAACCGCAGTCCCTTGAATGTGAAAGATCTAAAGAAATTGCCTTTTAAGTTGCAGACCTAAAGCTGGCGCATCACAATGCTTTTTCTTGATGCCTTGCCTATGGTTTCTCTTTATTTTCCTTTTGTGGTTTTGTTTACTCAGTTAAAGATTATCTTGACAAAGGAAAAGAAAGAGATTTATTTTCAGAAACATTTTAAATTTATTTTAGGGTAGGAATGGGTGTATCATTTTGTGCCTGAAGAGTGTACTCACTACATATTATTCTCTGGTGCAAAGACAGTATCAAAAAGACTCTACTGGGATGGTTTTGAGCCTCTTGATTAATTTCCACAGGACAAAGTTTTAAAATGGTGATGTAAAAAACAGTTTTTATAATCCCAAGACTTCCCCAAAAGGTTTAACTCTTCGCAGCACAGTGTTTAGGTGCAGCAATAAACAACTAAAAAAGTCTGTATGGGTACCTTATATAGCCTGCATGTCACAAAATGAGAAATACTATATCATAACAAATGAAATTGTTCTGTGTTTTATTAATAGCCATAGAGATTTTTAGCTCAGCTTGGCTTCTGCAGGTGATAGCAAGGTGAGAAAGGAATTTAACATTATGAAATGTCTCTGTAAGGTGGGGTGCCATTGATTATTAGCATCACTGCTGCCTGAAATTCTGGCAAGTTTTCCAGAACACTAACAACTCTCTCTGAAATATTTTGATCATCTTACAGAATATGATTGTAAAAAAGAAATTAATTAAATTATGTACTAAGAGAGTGCTAGGTGTAGAGAGTGTTAGTTCACTCTAATTTCTTTTCTGCTATATCACAGAGCTCATATCAGCAGTAATAAGCCATACTTTGTATCCACTAACTCTGTAGTGAAATTATTCTTTTTCTAAAAAAAAAGAGCTTTGAATGAAGTCTTAAACTCCAAAAGTAGAACTCTCCCATAACTGCAGAGTTTAGTGTAAATGCATAATCCTTGATATACGTGATCTTTTTGTCCCTTGGCCTGTGAACCAGAGGCTGGGGCTTTGCTGCTCCGGAGATGTGGCAGACTTCAGAAGAAGAATGGCAGTTTGACACCATACTGTCACAGTGAAAGCAGGTCCTTCATGTGACCCAGGCTTGGAGACTGATGCTCTGTACCCAATAACAGCTGAAGCTGCATCTGCCATGTTTCGTGGGCCCGCCACACCATGCTGTGTGACCAGCTGCCTCTGTTTACGCTCGGCCCCTCGCAGCCTTCTGGCCGGGCTGCAGCCAGCCACAGCCCCATGCTCCAGCACAGGGCTTCAGATGTCGACGTGCGCCAGTCGCAGCGCCACAGGATGCCCAGTGTATTGGGAAGGCTGGGAAACGGTCTGCCAGCTCTGCGAGCTGTGAAGTGAAGCTGGCAAAGTGTCGTAGCGAGTGGCCTCTTTGCACGGGGGAAGTCAGGCTAAAGTCTCTAGCAGGGAAAAGCCTCTAGCAGGGAAAAGGACTAATGCCCTGGGAGGGCTGCTGAAAATAATCACCTTAAAATCTCTTTCTATTAAAATTCAATAATCTGTGCTGTTCTGCTACAGCATAGTCTTAATCAAATTAGATGACATACCACACTTCCTATAAATCACTATAGCTAAAACCACTTTCTTCAGGCTGGCTTGCCACATAGCTGGAGAATGCTCAAGATGACACAGAAATCCCCAATAAGTCTTCCTCCCCATCTCTTTGGAGAGGAAGAGAAAGGTCCCGATCCTGCAGTTTCTTTATTACAAAAAGAATTTACAGGATTTGCCCAAATATCTTTCCATCTGTTGAGAAAACAAAGCGAATGCACTTCCTCATCCCTCCCCACTGCCATGACATAAGTGCTTCCCGTTCATCCATTAAAGACAGCCCTGGGACCACAGGCAGGAATCCTCGCAAGAGAAAAAAAAAAAAAAAGAGAGCGTTTCAAAGTAGTTATAAAATTGGCATTGTAATAAGAGAGTGCTAGACCTAAAGGCATGGGCCGAGTCTCCCAGGGGGCAGCTCCCAGCACTGTTGGGCTCTGAGTGCTCCTGGGCTTGGTTAAGAGCATCAGTCGACTGCAACAGTTTGGCTGCAGACAGCACTGACTCCTGAGCCTCTGCCTTTGAGAAGAGTTTAATTAGCCTTGATTACTGCTTTTACCTAAAGAGAAAGAAAAAAAAAAAAAGGACAGAGCACACAAGAGTTTTCTTCAAGTTTTCCTTTGTGTGTGAGAGCAAAACTTTTTGCCCAGTCACAAGTACCTCTCTGAGTATAATACTATCGACATCTTGGAGATTCTTCTTTTGACAGTGATCTGAAAATATTTTTTCAAAGTAAAAATACTTTTTTCAATATGAAGTAACTAATCCCACTCATAGCTCCTCTTACTCCTTTCCTGCCATTTCTAATTTTAAAAATTTTTCTGATACTGAAGAATTACTGTCAAGAGCCAGCAAAATCAAGTATGCTGCTAATTTTTGCTTCATTTTGCTGCTAGATTATTGAGGATAATAGTCTAAGAATGATTTAAGGACACTGAGATAAATTCCTGTTGGAATAGGCGAAGTGTATAAAGGAAAGGAAGCTTTATCCTTGATAATTCATGAGCAGAACAGATGTTTAATGTAAATGGTACCACTCGTACACTGAAGATGCAATTAAGTAGGTTGTCAATAAGAATGCAAACAGCATTCAAGCACTTAAATGGTGTTAAACATGTTATGGAAAGAGTTGTCAGTAGAAATCCTGTTCACAGCTCTAAAGTCAGTGAGTAGGACAACCTAAGGGAAAACCAGGGACGTTTACCCTGCCTCTCTCATGTTAAGCAGTACCCAGTCTGGAGGGAGAACACCACCACTTCCCAGAATCAGAGCTGCCTGAATTGCAGCCCATCTACAGACAAAGCCAAGGACAACAGTGGTGGTCCCTTAGCCAGGACAATCCTTTCCTGCTCCAGACATCCAAGACAATCACCTCCACGAAAGAAAAGGATAGGGACACATCTCTTCTAGCTGCCAAGTGCAAGCTTGAGCCACCAGGTGCTGCCACAGCCTGCAGTCTTCTCTGCACTCTACACATGGTAGATGATAGCCTGCTCTGTGCAACACATACACTTAAACATTAGCACAGGCAGGAAAGGGTGTTTTCTTTGTGTGGTTACAGCATTTGGGACAGGAGAAACTAGGATAACTTTCCCTGTTCTACATGATCTTTAAATAGGTTGCATTATATTTATTTTCCTCCACAGAATGTCTTAGTCTGGTCTTTTAGAAGGTGGAGTAGATGCTATTCACTGGGCATCCCAAGGTACTGGATTCCTGTCATTTTGAGAGGGACAGATTCACAATGTTAATACATTGAGCACTTGTCAAGACATGAAACAGAGACTCAGATACTTGTTTCTGCCAGAATACACATTTAAACTGCTACCAGCCTTCTCTTTAACAAAATATATTAATGATCGCTTCTCCTTTCACATGGCTATCCCCAATCTTGGAAGGCTTTACAGTATAGTCCTAAGGGTGTTAATCACTGTGGTGGAAGACCCACGTTGAATGAAACTCCTTTGGGTACAAGTGGAAGTTAAACCAAATTACTGACTACTAGAAAATCAGTATTTGAAAGGAAGAGAGTAGCTATGCTCTAAGAAAGCCAGGTGAACCGTGGCTGGAAGCAAGACTGATAGTGAATGACAGATTCGTGTGTCTCAGCTCAACATGTCAGATTGAGCACAGAGATATGGGGATGGCATTGTCTGAATCAGAGCAGTGCTAGGCATGCTTCTAGGCAAACATTTAGGCAGCTCCAATGGTGGCACCTTGATCATCTAAGACTGTAAGTTTGGGAGCCTCTGGGAGCAACTAGCATCCAGATCTTCGGGTGGCACAGACTGCCTACCCTCTACTCAGATTGGTCTCTAGCATATTTGTTGGGACGCTTTGGGGAGAACAGCAGTTATCCACCGTTGTCAGTTGTGCTCAAGAAAAAGAAGAGAATTGCCAAGAGACCTTGTGATGAAAAAAGCAAGATAGATATATTAACAGATTAACTGAATACCTTGCCTCATTTTCACCATTAACACCTTCTGAGAGAAAAAGGCATCTAGGCTTTTTTCTAAGGCACTAAAGGTTTAGCAGTGAACTTGGCAGTGTTAGGTTTATGGTTGGACTCAATGATCTTAAGGGTCTTTTCCAACCTCAATGATTCTATGATTCTATAATTACACACAGTTAAAAGTTTTGTTGAAAATTTTCACTGTGTTCTTTGCGCAATTATTACAAAATATCATTCAGAAGTCTCCTCAAGGGTAAATCCTCAAGTGGTGTACGCTGGCATTATTTCCTCAAGAATCTAGCTATGAATATTTAAAATATTTCATAGAATCATAGAATGACCTAAGTTGGAAGGGATCCACAAGGATCATCGAGTCCAACTTCTGTCCCTGCACAGGACAACCCCAGCATTCACACCATGTGTCTGGGGATTTTGTCCAAATGCTTCTTGAATATTGTCAGGCTTAGTGCCATGACTGCTTCCCTGGGGAATTATTCCAGTGCTCCACCGCCCCTGGGTGAAGAATCTCTTCCTAATATCTAAACTAACCCTCGCTGGCACATTTTCCTGCCATTCCCTTGAGTCTTGTCATTGGTAACCAGAGAGAAGAGATCAGTGCCTGCTCCTCCTCCCTCCCTTGTGAGGAAAGAGTACATGGCTATAAGGTCCCCCCCTCAGTCTCCTCTTCTCCAGGCTGAACAGACCAAGTGACTTCAGCCCCTCCTCATATGATTTCTCCTCCAGACCCTTTACCAGCTTTGTGGTCCTCCTCCCTTGGCTGGCAATTCTGCGCTTGATGCACACCAGGCCCTCTTGGCTGCCAAGGCACACTGTTGGCTCATGTTCAAAAATATTTACAGACTCTTGAAGTCACTGTCTCATAACTGTTGCAGAAAAGCTTAGCAGTGGTATGCACTGGAAGGAGAATTCAGTCATTACTGTAAAGGTTGCTAGTATTGTCCTGACACAAATCCATATTTTGCAGTGGTGACACAGCTTCCAGATGGTGAGGGAAGGCTGAACTTCAGCAATTAAATTCAGCACTGATTTCAAACATGGAAGGTCACCTTCAACCTTTCCTCCACCTAATCTTAAATTCCAGTGAAGAAAAAGAATGGGGAAAGCAGTTCTGCCTGATCAAATGTCTTGCTAGGGAAAAAGAAAAATATTCACAGCCTAAAATCTCAGCAAGGACAGAAATGTTAGCTGTAGCACAGAAACTAGCAGAGATACAGCTGGAGCTTCACATTCTACAGATGCAAGGACAGCAGGAGTGGAAAATGCTGAACACTTCCGAGGATCACATCTTAAACATGGCATGCTGGCAGAGCCTGCTTCCCTTTCACCTGTTTCTACTTTACTATTCAAAACTGCTTTCTTCCAGATTCATATTCCACATAAAGGAAAGAAGCACCAGGCTGAATGAGTGCATGCAAAAGTCTGAATTTCTGGAACGCACTGCTGTTTAGCAATAAGGAGTGAAGAAACATAAAATTACTCAGGATACATTTTGAGGATGGAAGCTGAACAACTTGAAATTGTCCATGAAGACATTTCCTAGAAGCAAATACACGGATGAATAGGTTTCTTGAAAATTATCGCAGGAATTGGTAGGTGACAGGTAACTCTTAATGTGTTAATTGGTTTTGGAACTTCTTTTCTGCCTAACCAGGGAATGAATCTTCTGTTCAGGGTGAGCACTGTTAAGGTTTATATGGTGTCATGGCTGTTCATAGTCAGTTTATGCACCTTTGTGAGGACAAGCTCAACAGCACAAGCCAAATTTCACTCACTCACACTGATGAGTGCCTGGGCACCAAAGTCCAACTTTGCATGAATCACGACCCTGTTTGTTCTCAGATGAGCAGTTCATTCATCCTCAGTAGTCATGCCACTCACACTTCCAGTGGAGAATCCACCTGTGCTTTCAGAGCTGTTACATCATGCGTGCTGGGCTGGTTCTTCTGGCCCTGTGCAGGCAGCAGGGACTTTCTTGCCAGAGTTCATGCAGCTGTTTGCAATGTGCTTTTGCAACATAGAAAGCTTTCCGTGGGTCTGATTTTCACAAACCAAATGCCTTCTGACCTCATATTACTCCCTTTCAGACATTTTTTATTCAAACTGTTCACACTCTGAGTTTCACTCTAGCCTTGCTGACCTTTTTCAGTTAACAACCTGTAATTCATTTGCCACTGCCTGTGGGTGGTGATGGTTGTCTGTGTGGTTTTCTTGGGATAGATCTTCTGTTTTCATTTCTTTGATCAAATATCTACCTTGACTCTTAGCACTGATTTATCCTCCAAAGGCAACACCCTGGCATTATAGCAACAAAACCATTATTGCTTTCTCTGTGCAAACATGTTAAAATTACATTACGATTCACATTTACATGCTGTGCAAATCTCCTTTGACATATGTAAAGCATTTTGCAGTTCCTTTATTTCACCAGGTACCCATGGTTTGTACATACAGAAAGATGCACTATTTCAAACTATTTTCAGATGTTTCCAAAAAAGCTTCAAGTCTAAGAGGATTTTTAACTGCTACAACCTGCTGTTCCAGATATTTTCTTATTTAGTTTTCATAACTGACACACTGTGTGAAAAATAAAAAAAAATCACCCATAAAATCTGAGATGTCTGCACCACTCAGTGTTCAGACCATTGCAGAGCACAAGAAGTGTTCCAACCAGCTAACATAAAAACCTGTTCAAAGCTGTAGCTTCCCAGCTGAACAACTGAAATCAAACATCTTTTAATCTCTTTTTTCCAAAATCAAACTGCCACACTATCCACAACAAGATACTATCATGGAGATTTTTTTTTGAGAAGGAAGCTTGTTTGCTTGCAGGCTGAAGGGAAGGATTGTTTGCAATACAAGATAAATTTCCATAGCAGTGGTTCCAGTGCCTTCAGATTTGCACCTGCCAGTGGCTGAGCATCCAGATCAAAATTAAAGTGTTGAATTTTGGTGTGTAGGACCTTTTGTGGATTGCAGCATTCCTCTTTGAAGGACAGTATGTTTTATCTGGGCCATGCTGACCCAGCTGCAATTGACTGCACCATTTTCATTGAAGCTACCAGGAAAGTATAAGGGCCTCTCAACTTCGTTGTCTGCTTCTCCCCAGACCAGTCCTACAGCTTTGAATTCTGCATGAGACAATGAACATCTACTTCAATAAGCTCAGCTATGAGGTGGGAGGAACCAAGGCCTCATGGAGATATGTTCTTCCAGAGCCTTAAGCTGAAAGCCTATATTAAACAATTTTAGAAGTTACTGTTTCAATTTGGCTTTCTTAATGGTGTGTAACTGTAAGCTGACACAGAACTGGTATCTTTGCACCAGAATCCTCATATACTATTTTAAATCATAAATTCCTACAACATTTTGTGCTTCTGCTAGTTCAAAAGATTTATTCTGAAAAGTGATGAAGTGTCTAAAGAGTCAGTAAAAACTTGTATATCGCTCCAATCACTCTGCAAAATCCTAACCCCACTGAAGCCAGTAGCAAAATTACCTGATTTCCTACTAACGGGCCACACCTCAGTAAACAGCAGTCTTTACATGTTATATTCTATTCTGATTCTGAGATATTCTACTTTAATTAAACAGAGATTTTAGGAATGACCTCTAAACTTCCTGAAAAATCAAACATGCTGTCCTCCAGTCCAGTAATGACTTTCATATGATGCTTCTCATCTCTTGTAATAAATTCACAGATGGACCATCCTTGTCCTTCCAACGCCTAAGAATAACTCCTAAGTACTGTTCCCAGGGGATTCAATTTAGTTTACACACATCTGCTGAGATACGTGTCTTTGAGCCCAGATTAAGTCTTTGTTTGACTATATTTGAGCATTTGTGAAGCTACTTGGCAAGAATGTCTTTATTTTATTCATTCAAAACATGTGCTGATTGTTGCCAGTGTGATCTGAACACCTCCGACAGAATTGTCTTTCATTTTCAACCTATTCACAAGAAGAAGGAAACCAATGACAGAAAATTGTCATTAGCCCTAATGCTGTTCTCCCCCAGAGTTTTTCCTCTTAAAAAAAAAAACAAAAAAAACCCCAAAAAATAAATCCGTTTTGAGCAAATGCATTTCAGACTCAAACTAGATCGATAATGTTTTACTCTGTTAGCTGCCTGTCTCAGTTTAATACCTATTTTGCTGATCACTCTCTGACATGCTGTGTATCAGATAGGGGATGTTTCAATTAGTGTATTTTATCTTTTGTGGCAGAGAAAGGACTATGAAACTTCAAAAGCTTGTGCCAGGCTCTCCAGACAAAAAGTGAGGATGCTGAGACTGTGGAGGTAGCTTGCAAATGCAAAATATGTCTTACAAAAATGCATGACACTTCAGCTACATCCTGGACTGCCTCAGTAACGTACAATTTAAAACTTTCTTTTGAGCATAAACTACCTAGTCTGTCACAGCAACACCATAAAGCTGACACTGCTGAACCTGCAGTGAGAATCTGTGCAGCCCAGCACTTGAGGAGGACACTATATCAGAGCTTCAGGTTTACATAATTTGGTATTACACAACTGCATTAGCTTGTTGATCTGTTTTTCTGAGTAGGTCTCCTCTTTCCCACTAGCATAAGCTCTCTACCTCATGTTCTTTCCAGGAATTGTGTTACAACACCAATGAGCAGAACCACATTGCCCAGGGGAACCAAAACTTGTGCCTTTCTGTAGGAAATACGACACATGGTGAGTTGTGGCCGCCTTCTGATGGCTTATCAAGTTACCACAGGCCAGCACAATGCCCTTTCTTATCTCTGGTGTGCAAATAACTAGCTGGTACTCGCTGCAACATAGAATGTGCCAGCTCACATCTCTCCTATTGGGATTATTATTGTATCTGGGACACAAGGAGCCAGTTCTTGCCCTTTCCTTCAGAGGCAGTTTATAGTGTAGGAGGATGCAAAAGAGTATTTTTGGGAAAGGCACTATCAGATGCTTCCTCCCCACTCACTCTACTCCTGAGGTAGGTGGCAAGATAGAGAAGCAAGGCTGTAACAGCATCAGTAAGGCCAGACTCAAAGCAGTGCCATCATAGCTGTCCTATTCAGATGGGGCTGGTTATTGTTCATAGCCCTCTAAGGCAAGGACAATTGTGACGCCAGGGCAGCAACCTCTACACTCCAATCCCTGCGTTCTTCCACTGTGGCAACAAGCCTGCTTTGGGCAGATTTATCCCATGCCTAATGGACTCCCAATTATGGAACTTTTTCCAGGACCTAAGCAGCACCTCCAGGCATAGACACAGGCAGCATCATGCTGCACAAGACAGATCAAAGCAACGGCCTCTCCTGCAAACAACAAGCAGAGGCTACATGCAAATAAACCCACAGGTGGGTGCTGTGCATCTACAGGACTTTTAGAAAGCTGCTGGGTGTTTTGTAGAAACAAATGGTTTGTGGTTTATAAATCATGCTTTAACACTTAATATAGCTGATGTCACAGGAAGCTCAGCCAAGGGAAGTCAGAAGTCATAGGACCTGCATAACCCCTTACACTTAACCACAAAGAGCAAGTTCAGGCTAGCTGGTGCTTGTTTAATCAAACACATTCTGCATACCATGACCGTGGAAATATAGCTTTGTGGCCACTTTGTGGGAAGAGCTCTGCCCAGAGAGAGAGTTACTGTGCCACTTAACTTGGGCTGACGTTTCTAAGTGCAGATGCCACAAGACCTGCCCTGTTCAGAGCACAGTCCCAGAAGTTTCGGGAAGTACTACCCATACAGGTCTGGTCCCTTCTCAATGCAGCTTAAAATTTTAGAACTCACGTGTTTTCTTCTGTTAGCTGCATGCAATACTATGCATTTTTCCTACCATGCAATATTTGTATTGCATTTTCCTCCGTTTAAAGCACTTCCTACTTAGGAGTGTTACTGAAGTTCTTCCAAATTTGCTTCTTTGATATACTTGGTTTCTATAGGGGAACTTCTTATCTTCAGCTCAATCTACAGTGTAACAGTAGTGCCCTCACATATTATCCTACCTTTTACTCAGAATTAAAATCAATTTAAAAAAAATAATAACAGCTAAAAGCACTTCCATTCCAACGTATTCTTAAACATCCTGGCCAGGAGCTGTGTTGTTAGCAGTAGGTTGACAAGTCACAGGCAAGACTGTCACATGGGATGAAATAAAGCTCACTGCTTTGAAAACATTGAAGCTTCTTTCATTTTACCTCCTCATCTCCTGGCATGGCTGTATTCCCCTAGCTGACGGTAACCATGCTGCAGCCATCCATGTCCCAGCACTCCCATCTTGCACTGGAGGAGAGCAGCCAGTTCCCAAACCCCTATCCAGCTTCCATATTACTTAGATTGTTCTTCTTAGATCCCCCTTATTATTTTGGTTTAATAACTGCTGGAACAAGACCAAATAAATGTCTGTGTACATATCATAAAGTCAATTTTAAAATAATGACTTGTTTTATTGAAGTCATTATTTAGAATCACCAAGTCCTCAACGTGTTCATCCATAAAGTCCCTCCTCTTCACTGGTAAGCATTGCTAACAGCAGTCACAGCTGGGAGGGGAGGAAGGGACAGGAGGGGAAACTATGACACACTGTGACTTTGCAAGAGTTCTCTTAGAAGGCAGCTAACAAATGCTCAGATGTTCATAATGGTTCTGATCTCCTCCAATGACCCCATCATGTAAGAAGAGCAATAGCAAAGGTGGCTGGGAATCCAGGTTTTTTTCTAGGCTTTGGGAAAAGTGGAATCACATACCACAGATTTGGGGTGAATCCTTTATCTGCTCTTATAGTTTCTAACCTCTGAAAAGGAGGAAACCAGTTCTTTACATGCCAGACAAACCCATAGTTCTTGTGTCAACAGTGACCCGTGTGTGAGCACATGTGACGTCCCAAGCTCACTATCAAACTTGCACACCATGTAAACATTTGCCTTCCCGTGTCCCTCTCTTGGGCACTAAATGAGACCTATAGCAGCTGAAAGACCAGGGTTATAATAATGAGGTGCCCATAAAGCTTCAGCTGAGGAGACATGAGAGGAAGCAAAGGACACAGGAACTGCCAGAACTGGAGCAAGAGGAACGGCTGTTTTGCAAGCATTCAGTGTGCAGCCATAGGGGAGGGTGTTACCCTGTCTTTTATACCGACACATGGCAGTCTCAGTGTGACTCCGTGTTGGCTGTTTTGCCTCCAGGAAAGCAGAGAAGGAATGCAAACTCTGGCACACGAGACTACCTGTCCATCCTTTGGAAGAACTGATGGGAGCTTTTTGTATGCCTGCCAAAGGCAAAAAATAGCAACACAATTTACCTGGGAACAGATGGGCCTTCCTAGGCAGCCAGCCTTAATTAACCAACAAGACAACTTAACAGCCTCAGGCCGCTGCACATCGCAGAGGCCTCGCTGGCCAGAGCGGCACTGGGCAGTAGCCCAGCCAACAAAGAAGCATTGAGCCAGGAAAAGCCCTGGACTCAGCACAGCAGCACGGGGGCAGCCGGTGAGTCAAAGATGTCACTTGTTCTTTGCTCTCCCTGCTGCTCCTCCATATCAAGCTGCTGACACCGCGGCCTCGGGCCGGTACTCCAGAGGAGAGGTGGCAACCCAAAAGGCCAAGGATATTTCTCTTTCAGGACAGGGAGAGGAAACGGAACCTGCAGCACTGAACCTGAAAGCCTGCCAGGACCCCAGCTGCTTGGAAGAGGTCACCTGCAGTCCCTTGTGCCATCTTTTTTCTCAGTTTTATCAGAAGTTAAGAGTTGCAAAGTTAATTCATAAGCACTCAAAGGCAGATAGGGAGGGGTAAAGCGAAGGAGCACAAAGGGATTGCACTTGCGATGTTGGAGGAAGCCTTCTCACTTGACCAATTAATGGTTTTCTCTTCATTTTCCAGTCTGTGCATGATTCTTCCGCAGCAGGTCTTCCTGCCAGGCTCAAGAACCACTAGTGCAGGTGTGTCAAATTCACAGCTCCCACTTGTTCTCCTGCTCCTGCAGCGTAACGCGCGTCACACGCTGCACACGTGACTGGTGCGCTGGCAGGAGCGTAGGGGCAAGGAGCTCGGCGCTGCTGCTGGGTAGAAACAAGGTGCCTGGTCAGATAAAACAAGGTGGAGGGCCGGATTCGGCCCAACAGGCCGTGTGTTTGACACCCCTGCTCTAGTGAGTCCCCACATGCCTCTTTCCTAATAGTAGATGTTCCTGGTTATCAGAAATGGCTGAGGCAGTGCCTCCATTTCAGACTGTGCATCTGCTGACTTTAAAACTCACACATTCACTTTCTTACTCTTCTCTTTAATCTTTTCCTCAGCTTAAAAAAAATAAATCAATTTAAGGAGAGTCTTGAAAACATCCCATACACATCTGAATTCCTAGACAAGGAAAGCAGTATATTTCTGCCTTTAAAATGATAACACATGCTCCTTTTCTATACACAACTCAAACTGTCTAGATTTAAAATTTTAAAGCTATACACAGTGAAGCTGTAAATAAAGAAGTGCATGTATGGGACCTGGTGGGAATTACATGAGGCTTTGTTGAATCTGCTATAGGGAACTGTAGCCCAAGAACAACAGTATGTTAAAGACAGGAGACCAACAGCGGTTCATAAATAAGACAATTTGATCTTTTATATATGTTTCTGTACATAGACATGTCTATCTAGTGTTGTACGCTCAAACACATAAGGAGATAGGGGACCCAACTCTTTCCTCCCCCCATTTTTAAGAAGTTTTTTAAAACTGTCAGATTTATGCTGCAGATTAGACTTGGATTATTCTATATACTCAACCAATGACCACGCAGCATGGGCCTATCTATAATCTAACTTAGCGATAATCTAGAAAGCAAGTACGCTTCTCCAACTCTACCCAGCCATGTGTTGCCATCCTGCTGCTGCCATATGTTTGTCTTGGTGGAGGCTATTTATCTACACTACGTCTGGTTATGTTTGAGGGTCCACATTCTCTTTGATGTGGAACCTTTAAAAGCAGCAGGAAGCCATTGCTCCCAGCACGGTAATTGTTAGAGTACATCTTTTCCTATAGACTCTGCTTAGCAATACGAAAAGCTTGCATCCATGCAGCCAAAGCTAAACTAAGAGTAGGCACACTAGTTTTTGCAATTATTTTATTAAACTCCATGACGTACTAAAAGTTACTTTCATTGTCATAAATGTGTATCCATTTAGATAAGGAATTTTTTTTTTTCTTACAGAAATCACACTATAGTGGTTTGAGCTAATATTCACATTTAAGAAAGTGTCATCTGCCTTTGAATGTCTGGGATTTTTTCTTAAGGCAAATGAGGAAATTTATAATAGTCTGAGTAAAAGTTAATTAGCTTCTAATTTTTCATATCATTGAAAAGATGAAGGATATTTCACTGTATTTCTCTGTGAATTGCACTGCATTTCTCAGTGAAATACAGCTACATAGAGCTCTCTTTACATGATGAGGAGACAGCAGAGCAATGTAAAGATAGCGTTTCTCCTCATCTCAGCAAGTCAAGGCCAGTACTTTTAGACCAAACACAGTCTGGTAAGCTGAAGTCAGCCAAAAATATGAAGAAAATATCATGAAGGCAGAATATATTATTTCCAAGACCTTTTCTTCTTCTCAGATCTCCATTATTGCCTTTGCATTTCAAATAAGTTCATAGCATAAGGCTGTGGCTATAAGCCTTTGGACAGACCACTCTGGGTCTAGCAATATCATAAAGAAGCCACATTTAGATGAAAAAGAAACTGTCTTTTAGCATTCCCCATGGCCAGCCTGATGTCCATACCACATGGAGGAGTTTTAGCCCTCCCACTTACCTCCCTCAGGCAACTCTTAAAAAGCAACACACAACTCCTGATCATTAATGATTCATTATCTGTACCCCTCGCTTTCTCTCTTTTGTTCCAACTGTCACAGTGTAATTCTTTGTCTATTTACTGTGTATTATTGGCCAATAACACTTTGTAGAGTCTTTAAAAAGAGCTGTTTACTCAGAGTCAATAACACATTCATCCATGAGGAGTTAATGCTCTCACATACACTAAGGGGGACAGTTTCAGAGGGCTGCACAAATCCCACAGCATTGTTCATGGGGATTTGCACACAAACTTCTGCTTACCCCTCCTTGGAAATCTACATTTAATTCTGTTGTGTATGGTAATGAGGGTGCAGTGAGCTAACATTTCCATGGCTGGTAACCCAAACAACGTAACAGAATATACTTTTTATGTCATTGTCAACCATTGATCAGATAGTTGGTTGGCTTTAGTTGACAGGACAAAGGTGAAAATCTATCTGCAGCTGAAGAATTCCTGATCAGGAGAAGTATTGGAGGAGATATAATCCAACTACAACAATGCACTGCAAATGACCAAAGAACATGTGCAACAACAGCAGCAGTCACGTGCATGGTAGCAAAGAGAAGCTTTCAGGACTACTTGTACCCTGCTTGTGCAATGGATTCAAGATGTGCAATCTGATCATGGGGAATCTCCATTGCAAGGGACCTTGCACAACAGCAAACCTGCAAAGTCTGGAAGGACTTTTCACAGCCACGGAGAACAGCACATTAGACACCTGTATATCCTAGGCATGTACAGAAGACATCAAAGTACTATGCCAGTTTTACACTCACTTCAAAGCTCTACCCCTACTCAGTAATGAAGCACTCCAGGAAGAACTGGGCTAAGTGAAGTTACCGTCTCCCTTCAGCATCGTTACCACACAATATATAAACCTACAGACTCACAAAGGGCTTCACAGGGCAGGGGGGCAGATAAAGCTCAGTCACAGTTTCTCAGAACATGAAATTATTGAAATAGCAACCAATACTTTTGCTCATCTCCTTTTTTCAGACAGCAAGTTTAAAATAGAATGAGTCAATAAGTCGCTCTCAGGCTCAGTACTTACCTCTCCAAATCTTTTCCCAAGTCCTTGCCCCTAGCCAGTGGTCTCTGTGTTTGAATGAATTATCAGAGCATTTTAGACAGACTAGAAAAAGAACCCCAGAATCTTGCCCCTTGCCTGCACTCATAGACTTTCTCATAATTCCTAATGCCAGCTGAGGCTGCCAGCAGCAGCTAACCAAACAGACGGAAGGACAGCAGCTTGTTCTGCTGCTTTCCCAAACACCTAGACTGAACACCAAACCAGAGGCAGATCACTTCGCACTTGTTGAGTCAACCTGGGAGATCAACAACAGTTTTCCCACCATTGTGATCATCAGTTCTCTCTAATTCACCAGCGTAGTCCTGCTTCATCATGACACACACAAGGACTGTGATCACAGCAAACATGATCTTTGGGTTTTCCTGCTAGTAAAAGCTTGTAGAAGCATTCATGCGTGCCTGGGGCTGGTGCAAGGGGGACTCAAGGCATATTTCTTCTGACCCTGTACAAATCACATACATTACAGCAGAGGCATCTGCAACATTGCAACTGACCAAAAAGGCATGTGCAATTTATATAGCATGATTTGGAGAGCATGAATGCTCAACTTTTTTCCATGAGTCTACAGATTCCTTTCCCTCCAGGAATAATCAGAACAGGTGCTCCACACACAATCAGGTACTGCCTCTTCAGAAGCTGCTTTTGGTGCCTCATTTCCTGGGTGTTCCTCTGTGTGCCTCTTTGAGAAAGAAGCTGTCTCTTCATTCAATATTTGCTAAGTTCTTCCGTGCTCCTAGAGATAAATCACTGAAAGTCTGTTTTGAATTAAAGCTAATGCAATTTTTTCATGAGGGACCCATATCACACTCTTACATTTCATTCCACCTCAGAGTTGGCTAGGAACAAAATCCAACATCACCTTTCTATTTTCAGTGCCACAGAGAAATGTATTTAGCAGACAAATGGCCTGAAAGTCAAAATGTGATGATCTTGGAGGAAAAAAGACTATATTGTTTCAATCAAGTTATTTGTAGCCCAGGGAAGGAAAACAATATTTCATTTTCTCATAACAGTATCTTAATAGGCTGACATTTCACTTGCAAAAATTACATTAATATGTCTATTTCCATTCTTCTACCTTGATTCAAGGAAGGCTAACATCAGAAAACTGGACTTCACCACAAGCAAACTGGAGGCAGAATTTAGCAAAGGTTATATAGGTATGACAGTAAGAAGACTTAAGGCTTTGAGCCATGGTTTGCACCAACAATTTAGGTATATCTCACTGGAAAGAGTTGCTGAAAAGGAAAACCTAGGAGAAACATACCTTCAGAAAAGAAAAATACGAATATGAAATATATATACTATATCAAATATTTTATTAAAATCATTGTACACATGGGTTGTGCCGAACACTGTCCCTATTACATGCCACTGTTAAACTAAGCTCCTCAAGGCAAAAAGCTTGAAATTGATGCTCCAAGAAAGAAGAACTGCTGGTGGATCCACTGTTAAATCCCAAATACAGGTGATTTATCATTAAACTTTCGAGATCAATTGCATCAAATCCCTCTGAAAAAATCCATGGATTAAAGCTAACACAGAACTATTAGATTTATCAATGGAAAACACAATAAAGGAATTGAGAAGGGTTATTTCTAATGAGTAAGCACATTTTAACATGCCATCAACTTAAAAACAGTGATCTTTTTGAAGAAGACACAGACTCTGGGCATAATTTGTGCAGCTAGTTACAGTACAATGAGAAATGATACAATGAAAATTATTTCTCCCCTTATCTTATGAATTAAAGTGTATTTTCCTCCAAGAGAGCAATACAATCTCCTAACAGAAAAAGTCACAAAACCAAAATGCAACCAGTGAAACTAGTATTTTCTGCCCCCAAAAGAGTTTTTCTCTTGAATCCTAGGAAGTACTACAAGTAAAAAGACTATACCACATCCATTTTCTCAAAAAGATTTCCTGTGCATTGTTTTGAAGCTACTCTTTCACAATATGTACTAATATTTTCAGTGATGGAAAGCCTACTAAACAATCTAAGATAAAGTTTCTTTGTTTTGAGCAACACAAGAGACCACACTTACGTGAACCAGTTATGTTATGGATGTGGAGAAGATTAAAAATAAATAGATGATAAAAAGAATGCCTCAATTACAAATACTTATTTATGAGAAAGAAAAAAATCAGGCACTGATAAATACTTTTATCCCAGAGAACTTCTAGTGGTGTTCATTTATTTTTACTAAATTTTACATTTTATGGCAGACCTCACCTAAAAGAATATATGTAGAAATAATTCACAGGCCATAACTGGGATCAAACAGGGTTAAAGATAGAACACTTATTTTAGGAAGTCAGTATCATTATTTTCATGTCACAGAGAAGAAATTGAGGTACATGGAAGTACATATCAGTAAGCAAGTTAAGAGAAAAGAACAGTCCCAACATTTCCCAAGTCCAAGAACACTACACTGGGCTTATCATTACTATATAAAATTTAACAAATACCAAAAAAACACCTTGGCTGTCTCTGAAACTTTGGGAACTCTTTTACAAGTTCAGGTTTTTGTTAACTGTAACACAAGGATAATCTGGACAACTTTACAAAGGGATTATCAGAACCGACTGCTTTGTGGTATCTGGCACCGTGTTTGCAAGTATAAATATAGATTAAGATAAAACTCATTTTCAAAGAAAATAGATGCTAAGGTTTCTCTAAAATAAAGTTTAAGAAATGTGGTTAGTTCCTTCTTCTGTAACTCGAGGAGCTGTAAAGCTTTAGCCTTTGAAATTGATCTGTTCCTTCATTTATTTTAATCCTCTCAGGATTTCTATCCATTGTTTAGAAGTGTAAAGTTGTTTATGCAAACAAGGAAAATGATAGTTTTCTGATTTTATATGCAGAAACATTACATTCCACTACAATGCATTATTAGCATGATAATACTTTGCACTATTATAGTGGCTTCCATACAAGGAATTCAAAGTGCTCTAAAGAAATTGTCACTTTGGCTATTCAAATTTATATTACCAAATTGGCTAGGAAAACATGTTTCTGCAATCTTTCAACTGCTCTCAAATAAATAAACTGTATTTAATACAATGTGAACCCTTTATAATTCCAACTGGTTCAAAAACTGATGCTTTTCAATAAATACTACATGCAAATCAACTCTTAATTGCATAGTAGTCCCCTGAAACTCCCATCAAGTTGCAACTTTACAGATGTTCCCAGTAGCTCACTGGATTACATAAAGAAATACCATGATTAAGGCTTGTCTTGCTAAAAGTCTAAATGCACCAGCAGGTCCTGCTAGCTTTCTATGTACCTTCAGTCAAGGACAGTTCTAATATACATCCTCTTCTTTTGAGCCACCAATTCAAAAAAGCCCAACAGGATATCTGCTTGGTTTTCTTCTTAGAATCAAGAAATACTGGTGAGATAGGGAGAAAACTGAGAGGAGGGTGCTCTTTAGTCAACTGTCCTATAGCTTGGGAACTGCCAGTTAACTGCAGCCTGTTTTCACTCAGGAGAGGCATTTTCTGAGTAGGTGTGTGTGGCAAGCTGCACAAAAGCACTTCTGTATTCTGCAGCCAGTTATCATTTGTCTGTGCACTGTGGATGGAAGCTATTTTCTTGGCAAGTTCCTCGCTGTAGAGTTACCAGTATTGTCTTTGTGAAGCACTAGGTACCTTTTACTTCATAAGGAAGCAGCACAGCATTGCCAGTGATGCTTACATAGCCCTCCACCCTGTGTTTCAGAGTAGAAAGGAAGAAAAGAATGGGAGATTTTCAAATATGGTTGAAATTAGCAGGCACCTGACTCACATCTGACTCTCACTGATTTCCACTGGGACCTGAGTGCCCTCTGAGATCTCCTCCATACAAAACACATATGAGAGCTAGTTCAAAAAGAATCGTAATGTTGACCTCAGCAAGTAATCACTTCAACACTGCAAAAAACAATGAACCATGGTGGCTACAACTCACCACCACAAAACATAATGCCAACACAAAGACTGACCAACTACCATGACTGTGACATGGGTCTGTAGGTAATGTTCTGGCCAAGGAGTACATTTCTAAGAGCACTTGATAAAGTTTCCTGTGTCTTCTTTCAGTCTCTGCATCTAGAGGGACAGGATATATATACACACATATCATTTTATTTGGTTTTAATCTGGGCTAATGAAAAAAAAATTAACTTCTCAGCCTTGCCAGCCTGACACAGTTTAAGAAGCAACTTATTCCTGAGACAAAGATGTGAAGCATGTCATGGCTCTGAGTGCCAAGGTGCTGCTTTGGGTGCTTCTCTTAACATAATCTCCTACTCTGTTTCTGCTACTTTACAAATCACACAGCAAAAACTCTCACCACGATAACACCAAAATGCTCTGCCCTCCCTCTTATACAGCAGTCAACCCTTCAGTCACTGAAATGTCACATGCCAGTATTAATACCCTTCAGAGCCTTCTTGATTTCTTCCTGCCTCCTTGTGCTCTAGTCCTCTCTCCATAACCCCATCCATTGCTTAATGACATCTGTGAGTCCCCTCCTTGTCCTCACCAACACACAGAAAACTCAGTTACTTCTTTTTCCTTTTCTTTTGTTTTCCTTTTTGTTTTATTTAAGACTAGAATATGGAAAACCCATGCTGCAGACATGGTGCGTTCCATTTTTTCAATTTAGATAGATAATGAGCTCTTTGAGTTTGAAACTTTGCCTTATTTGTTTATACAAAGTGGAGTGGGATGCTTACTTGGAGATGCAATCTGTGGGATGCACCTGCTTTATACACTACCTGCATTGCACAGGTTCAGTCTCACCTAGGATCTTCAAAATGCATCTTACAAAGGTAAAGAGAGCAACAAAACTCTAATTCAGAAATCTTCTGTTCTGAGAAGCTTCCAGGATTCAAAACTAGGGATCAATAGATGGAGTTTTCTAGCTGGTTTCTACTCTCAGTAAAGCATGCAAGTAAAGAGATTGCCCTGTCCCCAAGACAGCCAGAATATAATCAGGCACAGGGAGAATCTGGAGATTAAGGACAGCACCTCAAAACCTGGCAGCAAGTAAGAGAGTGACAGAAACTGTACATAACACATCTCATGGGAGAATGAGGGAACCCAGATGCACACAGGGGCTTGTGACAGCCAGATCGGGGTGATACAGCATTCACTTTTGTCAGGTCTCTGAGGCAGATGTTACTGCCATGTTCAGGTGGATTTGGGCAGTTCCTTCAGGAAGGAGGCCAGGGAGAAGTGCAGCTGAGGGACAGAAGGCTATTTTCCTGAAGCTGATCCTTTTCCTTCCCTTGAGGTGTCGTGGTAGCCCATCACACAAGAAGCTGCTTCTTCCAGCCCTCAGTGAGAAGAAAGTAGAGAGTTTTCAAATACATAAAACAGCAGACTTCATCAAGCCTTTAAATGTATTGAGGTGGCTACTTCTTCCGAAAGAAATGCATATTTTTTGCGCCTAAGCTAATTTAAGGAGCTGGGCTGCACAGCCTTGCATTTCCTTCTCTTGCATTTTAATTTGGTTTGTTTCTTCCTTCCTGAGCCCTATGACTGCCAGCAGTAGAAAAGTAATCATTTCTCACACGTGTAAATCAAGAAAATTACCAGCAGGAAATGGCTCCGACCCACAGCACAACTCACTGGTTTCCTGTGCTATACACCCAAAGAGACAGAACTACCTCTGTTTAGTACAAAGAGACTACTGAAAGTTAAAATGATTACTTACAAAAAGAGTACATGTTTCTTTCATCTAATTAGATAATATGCCCAGGTGTTTAGCACCAAAGCATCTATTCCTTAATTGGAAAAAGTCAAGGACAGAAACTAATTAGCAGCATTGATCAAATGCGGAGGTCTAATGATAATTAACAACATATCCCCACTACAAACCAAATCCCTTTATTATAAGGTGTAAAATTAAATGAACAGAGTTTTACAATAAGTGTTTCCAATTGCCATCTTCCGGCAAAACTATGCATTATATCCGCAAAATAAAGAACACTAATCAGACTAAACAATGTCATTTTTCACACAATGGCTGTAAGCAGTTTGTCCTGTAAGTTTCAAATAAAAATAATAACTAAGAATGAAATCCCTAGGCAACTCTCCATAGTATGGCAGGCACTGAGTGCCCAGTGGCCAGACAGGTCTGTGCTCTTGGTGGGCCAAAATGCTCCACAGCATACTCAAGGAAGTGCTCACACTACCAAAAAAAAAGCATACAAGGGAAAGCGAACCACACTGAGTCTTGCTAAGGTGGTAGTTTTGCTGCTCTCCACAAGCATGGGAGGCTACAGATCTTAAAAGAGTTGACAAAGGCTTCGAACTTAAAGGACTAACAAGCTGCAACAAAAACAAACAAAAAAAATCAGATCTGCTGCTCTCCTGCAAAGCCTCTGGAGGAAGAAGGGCCAGAGGGGATATCCCCCCAGCCCACTTCTCTCCTTCAGCCCTGCCATTTACGAAATGCTGCAGTTTTCCAAGAGCATCTATACATGTCCACACAATTTAAATTTAACTGCTCAGGGGTTTAAGCTCACTGGTGTTCAGTAAACTGAGGCTGTGCTGGATTCAAAAGAGGGAGAAACTCTTGCCTTTTTCCACTAACTACCTTCCATTCTTCCCTGGTACTCTCCAAGATCCCTCTTTTCATCCTCCCTCCATACTTCCACCCAAACTCCTATTTTAAGTCTGTTCTTTTCCAGGGTCCCCATTACAGAGCTAATATAAATACATCTTCATAGCAAGCTAAAAATTGTCATCCCATGTAGAAACACAGTCTGCAGTTGGTTACTGCCAACTGAGCTGCAAATTACATTATTATATTAACAATGATTCTCCTACACTCTAACATGCCATTAAGTGATTACTTACGAAAAGGAAAGCATAGAGGGAGGGAAAATATTACAATAGTGAGGCTCAATGTTTGAGACCACAGGAGTTACGCTCTCAAGAGTAAGACATCTGAAGGAAGAGAAATTCCTGCCCACATTTGTGAAGCCTACTTTCCAGGCTCACCACAGCACATTTTGCACATAGGGCCTGTAGCTCTTCCTTAGCTCAGTAATTTCTAATATCATTCACCTCCTCTTTTCCCATTTACTAAAGCACTTCTGTGAGGAAAGAAAAATCTTTAGTGACTCAAAACGTAAAGGGAGCAGTCAAAAACCAAGGAGAATGGCAGAAATCTTTTTGCTAAACTAACATGTAGCATGGTCATTTGCAAACAAAATGTCCAGATCCCAACAGCTTTTGTTGGCTGAAAATCCCACTGCTGGGCAATGGAAGATTTTACACTCTCTACTGGTTTTAAGGCCCTTTACTCACATGCAGTCATGTAAGGATTTAATAATCTAATTTATTTCACCAAGATAATTTATGCAATTAAGACCAAGGATGTATGTAAATGCTTGCAGGGCTACAGTATCACCTAAATTTCATCACTTCTATTTAGCAACCAAACTGTGGTTTGCATGAATTTCATGTTAGATACAGTGCCTGTCAAATACTGAGAAAAACTTCTCAGGGATCTAAGCACACACTTTCCAGAAGCTGAAGTTTACAAAAGGGAAAATAAAACCCCTTGAGATACAGTCTTCACATGTCCCTCAAATCAAGGTTGTTGGGATTTTTCATTCTTTTGCATCAGAGAGAGCTGCTACACATCAACCTTCTCCCAAAGGACTAAGGCAATAGAGACTGTCACTGAACAACACCTGATACAAAATAAATCTAACTCCTCTGTCAGCTTGCTGCAGCTCCAGCCCAATCTTTTTATTATTTTGGTATCTCTACATTGCATCTTGGTAAAGACAGAAAGCAAAACAGGAAAAATGTGAGTGTTCATTTCACCTGATGTGTGGACTAATTGCCATCAATATTGATTAACCCTTGGGGACACCACTGAATTTAAAACCTGCAGAGAGTGAAATCCCAGCTGATGCATACTCTGCTTTGAGCAACACTTATTACTTGTTCCTATGTTTATATTTATCTCAGAAAACTGTGAAACTAATGGTCTCACACTGGGAATAATATGTTATCATATGCTCCAGGATTGTGCAGTTTCTGCAGCTCTCTACCCCTACCAGGTGCTAATCAGTTTCAAGTTGATTAAAGTTCTTCCACTTCTGATTGTTCTGAAAAAAAAAATCAAACCATTCATGTGTTTAGCAGCCCCAGAAAGCAATTTGTAGTCCTCTAGCTCAGTTCTGTGTTTTAATGAATATAAATCATCAGAGACCAAATTCTGCACCATCCTACTGCAAACCCTACTAGGTTAACCAACTTCACTGAAGTGTCATGAGTTCATGGGGAATTTGGCTTAACAATTCATACCTGTACCACTTTAGTTATTGCACCACAGGCAGTGAAAACTATGGGCCAGGTACCAAATTCACTGTTAGTGTGTTACCAAATCATATCCCAACTCAGCTTCAGGATATACCAAGGCATCAAAGGCTAGCAGAATCATTTTTATAAAGAGGACATGTTGTTACTAACACAAGCCAGGCAAATTAATTCTCTGTAATCTATATTCCAACTAATAAATATTAAACTGTTCCCCCCCGCCATGTATTTTAGGTTTAAACTGTAGAACAATTTCATTAATGGTTTACTCCATGTCTAGAAATGGATGCTGTTCTGGGGCTTCATATAAAGGTTCCCATGGTTGTTTTGATTACACTCAGTGCTGCTATGTGATGATACAGTATTGCATTTAGTTACTGGAAGTACATAGTATAGCAGATGCTTTAAACACAAGAAAAAACTCAGTAAATGTCCTGATTTTGTATGGCTAGTTGGTTTTGGGGGCTTTTTTTCTGCTTAAGACTTTTCTGTTTTTACTATAAGTACCTCACATGTAGGAGAAAATATTTAATTAACAGGACAGAAAAGAGCATGCTGTATTCAATCAAGTAATGAAATACTAACAAGTTTTTAAATAAAAGCTTCAATCACTAAAAAAGAAGAGCTCTAAAGTACTGATCTGTGCATCTGGCTTGCAAACAACCACATGCAAAGCACAAAGATGTAGTTACACGGAAATGAGTTTATATATTAACTTGTTTGTACAAAAACTGTCTTCACGCAATTAATAATACTACGAGTATTGAAAGTAGGTTTGGATTTATTCTATACAATGCACTTAGAGTAAGTTCTAAAAATATGTAGTAATAAGTGAAAAAGTCCTTTGTTATTACATACAGGAAAAATGGCAACTTGGAATTTTTTCCAAGGTTTAGACTTCAGGGACCACCATCTTTAGGAAAGAAGGTGCGGTAACTGCTGAAAGGCTGATTTTACACTGGAAAGTGGCAACATCTTCCCAATCAAAATAAGTGTCCCATCTAGAAGCATAATCATGAACTTCCATTATGTCATTCTAAGGTAAGGATATGCACAGTTTCCTGCCCGCCCATCTGTATATATGTAAATGGTACTCATGCATAGCAACTCCTGTAACTATCCCAGAACTGTGAAACACTGAATGAACTATACTTGACTGTGCATGCCTAAAACTCTCTTGTTAATCCCTGACTAGATCTTCAGCAAAGTTTCAGAGCAGGTATGAGTTACATTTTAAAATACTCCCTTTTTTTCTACAATATTACAGTGTACAACAGCCAAAGAGCAGAGCCATGGGCAAGTACCATCTAGCACTCTTTTCCTATCTGTCATATAAAATTGCACAGAAATTTAAGCAGACTTCCATTAAGACAGTTTAACATGTGGTGAGCTGCCAATACTGATCATCCAGCCAGAAACAAAAGGCTTATTCAGACCTCCATTTTCATCACAAACCATATTTTAGAAAGTACATAAAAGCCAGGCAAAGAGTAAGGGACAGATTTTGGGATTAAAATTGTTTCCTAGACAACAGGGAGCCATCATTCCTCTTCTACATCTCCCTAGTCCAAAGAGGGAAGTACAACGTCATGTTTCCAGTTTTGATTCTCTACATAATAAACCATGTAGAGAACATGGCATCTCAGGCCTCACCACCAAAGGCAGTAGGTGACACCTTTCCCCACCCAACCAACTTGAGGATGAGGCAAGGTCTCTCCCACATCATGATTACCTGACTTGCAAGGTGAGATGCAGGGATGCGACAGATGACACTTGAAGGTGACAGGCCGCATCTTAGAGATACCTAAGACTGGAAGTAGATTTTAAGCAATCTTTCAAGAAACAAAAGATTCCTTAGTAAAAAAGGAGAAGAATCTCACCAGTTTGCTAAGCCTACAGTAGGACAATGAAGTTGAGCAAAAATTCAGAAATTGGCCTGTATATTACAATTTGAGTCAAAACACAGAGGTGGAAAAAACTAACTGAAATGAGTCATTTGCAAGGTACTGAAGTAATACCGGAAACCTACTCCATCTCTCGGCTTTGCACAGTGAAATCATTCCAAACAAATAAACATAAGCGCCTTTTGTGGGGACTTGCACAGAAACCACACCTCTCTCCCACCAACAAATCTGAAAGTATGTCAAAGCATATGACCAACATGAAATGACAGATTAAAAATATGTATGAATAACAAACAAAAATTTTAATTGCTCCTATTTTTATTGTCCTAGTCCATGTTATGCTGAAAGGTTTAATAAAGTACATTTGAGTTCTGCTCAGAGAGGTCTCACTCTTCCAAAGAGTTGAAATCTTATTAACACAAGGTCCAAGAGCAGAAGTAGGTGTATATATAATTTTAATGCAAGCACTTTCTACAAGACTTCCAAAGTACTCCAATGTCTTTCCAATACTTTTTCCTAGAGAAACAGCATCACCTTCAGGCCAAAAAAGATCGCATTCCAATTTCTTTAGTTAGGAAAGATTTGAAAATTACTTCTCAGTATCTTGCACATTTTTTATTTCTTTCTGATCCTACATTGCAAAATATGAATATATAAAAAATATTTTATAGAGCTATATACAAATTAGAAGAAAATAATGGGGGAAGGGGCTGTCTCTCCTAGTTTTGGATCCACAGAACAGTCCACACAGTTGAGCTCAGAACAAAATAAAGATAGCAAAAAAACCCCAGAAATAATAGAAATATATGTGTCAAGTAAATAATCAGGGAAAGTTATATTAGGATGCTTACTTCTGGAAATCATATAACAATGTTCTCCCTATCACTATCATTAAATCAGGTGCACCAGTACAAATGTTGACAGTAAGCAGAGCAATTGGAAGACAGGCTCACAGCCCTTTATACTATTTATAATTCATTCGTGGCATTTATATACTCAGTGAAACTCTGTCTGGTACAGAGGACCAGCCTTTACTGGAGGAGACAGTGGTGGGAAACGAATAGGATATAAGAAGAAATGAAATAATGCAGGGCATGGAAATGTTGAGGATATCTCAACTGGATGCATAAGATGAAATAAATGCCCCGTGAATTCACAGCACCTCAATCATGTCTTTCAACATCTTTATTTCCTCTTTTTTTGCAATGGACCAGTTTTACCAGCAAACCTACCAGTAGTCAACTACCATAGCAATTATTTTGCAACCTGAAATCCACAGTAAAAATAAATTGGTCAAAAAGATCATCATGGTGTATGAATGGCAGAAAACGCAATGTTTCAGTGTATGCAAGCAGAAGAAGTTATCAGCAGAAATTAGGTCAAGCTAAACAAGACCTACATGCACACTAGGAATTTCCTTCGCATCAGAGGAAAAAAAACGATGTACTAGTGCATAACTTCAGAATAAATAGCAGCTTGTTGAGCTGTTTTGAAAGGATCATTGGAATTACTCTAATGCTACTGGTTGTCCTGGGGTATGGCATACACATATGATTGCCTCTAATAGTAAAAGATATTGAGCACAATTAGGCTGAGCAGCCACAAGACAGGAGGTGTGAAAATGGTCTGTTATTGCAAAAAAAGCTGGGAACTACCATTCTGTGCAGCACAGCATGAGGACTGCCATGTGTGTTTGGCTGCTGTGCTTACTTCTCCAGTTCTACGGCAGCACTTGCACCCAGAGACCACCGCAGGCAATTCTTTGGCTTGTCTAGTTGCCACAGTGGCTCCAGAGAGGAATAGGGTGATTTTTTTTTTTCTTTTGTCATGTCCCAGGCTGGCTTATTGTGATATGCTTAGAATAATCTGGACCTCTAAGCAATCTGTATAAGCTTTGGCCTGTACAGGCAGTGATGCTCTGGTTTAAACTCACGAGACTTTCCCTCCAGATAGCCCTGAATTTGAAAACTGAAGAGCAAAGGGACAACTGGAAAGAGACGGTGCTTACTTTACTAGTATTAAAATCTAACTTTTAACCCAGGTGCTGTGTATTAAGATTCCTGCTCCAAATGCAGACATAAAATACTAAAACAGAGAAGGAAATGTGTCTAACATTGTCTTAATGAAAAAGCAAACACTTCTCGCTGCCCAGAACAGAACAAACGGATGTCAATGACTTCTTCTGTATTAGTTAACCTTTTGTAAATTTTGCCCTTCTTGTAATAATTTAGGATCTAGTTTTAAAACTTCCTGCTCCTTTAATGATCAAGTATTTCATGGGTTAGCAGTGGCACATTTAATCCTGAGGAATAATTTTACTGTAAATAAAATTTAATTATAGCAAATTCTTGTCCTAGTTTCAGCCAGGATAGAGTTAATTTTCTTCTCAATAGTTGCAGTGGTTTGGATTTAGTATGAGAATAATGTTGATAATACATACTCTTTTAGATGTTGCCAGGTAATGCTTATGCTCAGCCGGGCTAATTTTCTTCCTAGCAACCACTGTGTTTTAGAGTTAGTGTGAGAAAAATGTCAATCATACATGGATGGTTTTAGTTTTTGCTAAGAAAACAAGAACTTATTCAGTTTCCCATGCTCTGCTTGTGAGCAGGTGTACAAGAAGCAGCTGACCCAAACTGGCCAAAGAGATGGTCAACACTATGTAACCTCAGGTTTAATACATAAATGAGAAGTTGGCCAGGGGGCCAGGGGCCAACTTCTCTGCTTGGCGATGGGATGGACATCAATTATTGAGTAGTAAGTAATTGTTTGGTTTATTCTACTATTATCATCACCAACATCCTTATTCCCTCTTCCCTTGTTGTCCTACTAAACTGGTTTTATCTCTACCCATGAATTCTACTTTTTTCTCCTCGATTCTCTCCCCCATGCTGCTGCGGGTGGGAGAGAGTGAGCAAACAGCTGCATGGTGTTTGGCTGCCTGCCGGGTTAAATCATGACAACTCTGCAAATTATGTTATGCAACCTTATATTGCAAGAAAAGAAATTGAGAACTAGAAGGCAGACGTCTTCACTGAACAGAAAATTTAGCACCTCAGTTCCTTCCTCAAACGCCTTCCTTCCTCCGTGGTATCAGCTTTACACTGCATGTTTCACGTGTAACAAGCTGTTCTTCATTTGGCATTGACCTTGTGCAAGTGATGCATCAGATGGTCTCTCAGAGAGCAACTGATCAACCAGATACATGCGCACAAATAGATATTTATGTATAAATGCACATGTGCATGCACACACTCACACACGCACACATTAAAAGAACTAAGAAAATAGTCCTCTGCAATACCAGTGTGTTTACTCTGTGCAATTTCTTCCCAATTTTCTTTGAAGAATAATTTCAGTGCTTAACATGGCTGAGCCCAAGGCCAAGCTGCCCATTACACTTGCAAATTCTATAGACAATATTTCACATGAAGTGCAACAGATGGAGCCATTCTCTACATTAAAAAGCAAAACCAACCAATCAACCAACCAAACCCACAAAAAAAATACAGAAGCTTTCATGATATGATCTTATGCCTGGTACAGCTGAGCATGCCTGTGGCTCCAGAATAATTTTTCTTTTCTAGGAAATGCAAGCTGAGTCTCCAAAGTCAAGAAGCTTTATCCTTTACACTACCCTAACCTTCACTGTTTCTTGCTTGTAGTCCTATCCTTCTCCCTGTCCTCATTGGATCAGTACTCCAGTGACAGCAGTTTGCTGAGTTCTCCAGAATCAGGAACAGCTGGAAATGAAAGTAATGTTTCAGCACCTAAGGATACACTTACCTATAAGTCACAGACAGAGCATTATGGGAGGTAAGTTCTATTTCTATTGGTAATAGTTGACTTGTCCAAAAATTTGTGAAAATTGAGTTCTAGTTCTTCCTTACCACCAACATACAGGATAACTTTGGACAAGTAATTTCTTATTTTAATTCTAGTTACAAGAACTGCAAACAACCTGTAACTCACCCTAAAATCACCAGGGGCTGGAAGGGTCAAGCGGCTTTGAAAAAGGACCTTCTTACCTCTCTACCTTAGCCATCTCACCTATGAAATAAAATTTTCCCATTCCCTGCAAGGGGCTCTGAAGCCCATGGAAGGAAAACCCTACATAAACAGAAATAACAAGTATGATATTATGAAAAATTAGTCCAAATAAGGGAAGAGTTTCCTTTTTTAAAAAATATACAAGTACTGGAAGGGCATAATTCCAGGAATGGGAAACAATGTAAGAAAGACCCTGAGGCTAGTTAGAAAGAAAAACATTCTGCATGGAGGAAGGTAGCAGAATATTAGTAGGTAACACATGTGAGTGAGAGGGATTTTGATTTATGAAAAAGATGAAATGTTTTTCAGGTAATTCAGTGACTAGCAACTCAAAGATACGCTGTCAAAAGATCAGTTCGGCTCCAGGTACTCTCTGATAGTTTGAGCAAAACAATAAGCCAGCACCCATGGAAAGGAAAAAGCAAAGGCAAAAAATAGACAGATTCTAAAGTTAAAATATTCAGTGATACCAGAGATTGTGAAGTTGGCTTTAAGCATGTGTAACTGATATGACAAACTGCACTTTTATTAAAACAGTTTTAAAACCAAGATTACACAGTCACCAAATGTATTTAAATAGTTCCCTGTAGCCACTAGCTACACCTATAGAAAGGGAAACTGATCCACTGGATCTTCTGCTACATCTTTTCTACAAGGCTCCCCTGGAAATGTTTTTGAAGATTTTTCTGGCTTTTTTGTAAATCACTTAGGCTGAAGGCTGGTGTCCTTACTCCTCCCAGCAAAATTCTTCTCCTTTTACCCTTCCAAATATTGGTGAATAACAATTATCTCCCACAAGGTGGTCTCGTTTTTGATGGCTTCCTCATCACAAGGCAGCTAAGTAGGCAAGCAGGTGAAGGAGATCCTGCATCTGAACAGTAAAAGGCAAAGTAACTGGTTGCTGCATAAGCCAAAGCTGCTGAACCTTTTTCCCTCCTGCTATTGCTTACTTAAGATTTTTTCCCTCTCACCACTCTCTCCCTCATACAAGCTGGTGACTTGAAAGTTGCTTCCTCCCTCCTGTACCGAACCCAGACAGAAGATTCACTGGATGACCAAGTGACATTATCACTGGAGACAATGAGCTGGCAAGAAAGCTGCATATCTCACTTTTTGCTGTATTTATAGCTTAAGAAGTAGAGAGGCAAGGAATAATCAGAAAAAGGGAGAAGGAAATGTAAAAAGAAAAAAAGGGTGGTTAAATTTCAGAGGCTTCAGTACAAAGTGCTAAGAAACCACAGGAGCCAATGAATTGATGTGACAGGCAGGAACTAACAACAGAATTTTGGGGGAACTTCTGCAAAGGCAGGAAGAAATTAGAATTGTCACTCGAGATAATGCTGAAAAAGCAGCTAAATAGAAAGGATCACAGATAAAACAGCTCTAAGAAAAAAAATTAGTGTTGGAGCAAGTGAAACAACAACAGGATAAAAATAGGAGTATAGGAGACCTTCATATTTAGACAGGCAGAAGCTGAGTGAGCCATGGGAAAGCAGCATCAGAGGTATAAACCAGATCTAGGCATGCTAAAGGCACAGTACTGTTGTGACAGTACTGATCAGGGCAGAATACCATTAAAGTTTTAATTGTCCTTCCAATTCCCATTCCAGACTCTGCTTCCAGGTAAACATTCTGCCCTTCAAAAAGTCTGTTTGGCACTGACATTGAGAAACACGAATAACAGGGCCACATATAATAGTCACCCCACGAGACAAACTCATGCAAAGACATACAGTGAATTTAGCCTGTTTGGAGTCTGTAGTCAGAACCGGGCTTTTTTCAGTCTGCATCTCAGATCCCCAGTCATTTCTTCATGAAATAAACCGGAGAAAAAATTGTCTTCACTACTTTGAGATATTCATAGGTTGGCAGCCAAGAGGGTCAACCATGTCCTGGGGTGCATCAAGCACAGCATTGCCAGGCGGTCGAGGGAGGTGATTGTCCTGCTGTGCTCTGCACTGATGTGGCCCCACCTTGATTATTAGGCATCACAGTATAAAAAGGACATCAAACTACTGGAGAGTGTCCAGAGGAGGCCACAAAGCTGATGAAGGGTCTAGAGGAGAAGTCACGTGAGGAGAGGCTGAAGTCACTTGTTCTGTTCAGCCTGGAGAACAGGAGATTGCCATTTACTGCTTCCTCACAAGGGAAGAAGGAGGAGCAGGCACTGATCTCTTCTGTCTGGTTACCAATGACAGGACTTGACGGAGCATCAGGAAGATATGCCAGGGAAGGTTTGGGTTGGATAATAGGAAAAGATTCTTCACCCAGAGGGTGATGGAGCACTGGAACAGCTCCCCAGGGAAGCAGTCAGGGTGCCAAGCCTGACAATGTTCAAGAAGCATTTGGACAATGCACTCAGCCACACAGTGTGAGTGTTGGGGTTGTCCTCTGCAGGGACAGGAGTTGGACTCGATGATCCTTGTGGGTCCCTTCCAGTTCAGGTCTTTCTATGATTCAATTCCATAAGATTGCCAGCTTCTTTCTCACTTGTTCACTGTAATATCGGGTGTGTTTTTATTTATCTAATTTTATATTCAGTTATAACCATAGTAGGTTAGCTAATATACGACAAGTGATGCTGCAGTGGAACTTCTCCTTTCTCCTGGATAACATAATGTTGTGAGTCTGTCTCCCCTGTCTTTTCAGATGCACAGTCTTCTTCCTTTTTTTAGGACTTTTACAGATTTCTCTAATTCACAATTGAAATCAGGTGTTTGTTCAACCTAGGGGAGACTTTTAAAATATTGAAAGAAACAGTAACTTTTTCACAGTGTCTGGCTGTGAGCATATTAGGATGGAACTTGTCACCCCACAGTTGGGTGTCTGTATACTGTATAAAATAGGTGTAAACTTCACTCGGCTTGGCCCTGGGGGTGCAGCCTTCCCTTTTGTGCTCTGAACAGCATGGGGCAGGACAGGCTTTGCCCTGCCAGATGGCAGGAGGGGGCCAGGGCGCCTTTCCATAGGCTCTGGCACCTTCAGGCACAACAGGGAGGCAGGAGGAAGGGACCCTGGAAAGCTCTTGGAAAGATGGGGGCTGCATCTTCTTACTCTAGTGGAGTTTTTACACCATACTGTAACATTTGAACTTTCACAAGAGATGTAATAATTTTGATAATAAAAATACTTAACTAAATTAAAAAAAACCAAAACAAAATCCTCAGGGTTCAGTGCTGGGTTCAGTCCTGTTCAATATCTTTATAAATGATCTGGATGAAGGCATTGAGTGCACCCTTAGCAAGTTTGTGGATGGCACTAAGCTGGATGCAATTGTGGATCTGCTTGAAGGAAGGGAGGTTCTGCAGAGGGATCTGGACAGGCTGGATTGATGGGCTGAGACCAACGGGATGAGGTTCAACAAGGCCAAGTGCAGAGTCCTCCATTTGGGTCACAAAAACCCCATGCAATGTTACAAGGTTGGGGAGGAGTGGCTGGAGAGCTGCCTGGCAGAGAAGGACCTGGGGGTGTTGGTTGACAGCCGGCTGAACATGAGCCAGCAGTGTGCCCAGGTGGCCAAGAGGGCCGTGGCATCCTGGCCTGTAACAGACACAGTGTGGCCAGCAGGAGCAGGGAGGTGATTGTGCCCCTGTACTCGGCACTGGTGAGGCCACACCTCGAGTGCTGGGTTCAGTTTTGGGCCCCTCACTACAAGAAGGGCATTGAGGGGCTGGAGGGTGTGCAGAGAAGGGCAACGAGGCTGGTGAGGGGGCTGGAGAATAAGCCCTATGAGGAGAGACTGAAGGAGTTGGTGGTGTTTAGCTTGGAGAAGAGGGGAGACCTCATCGCTGTCTACAACTGCCTGAAAGGAGGTTGTGACAGCGTGGGTGCTGGTCTCTTCTCACAAGTGACAAGCGATAGGACAAGAGGAAATGGCTGCAAGTTGTGCCAGGGGAGGTTTAGACTGGACATGAGGAAGAATTTCTTCACTGAAAGGGTGGTCAGGGATTGGAACAGGTTGCCCAGGGAGGTGGTGGAGTCACCATCCCTGGAGGTGTTTAAAAGACGGGTAGATGAGTTCCTTAGGGACATGGTTTAGTAGGGGGACAGGTATGGTTGGACTTGATGATTTTCCAACTGGATGATTCTATGATTCAATATATATATTTAAACAGAAAGTGTTTAGATGCCTGAAAGGTGGTGACTGGAAACCTCTGAGCTGCTCTGCCTTGCTCTGGCTTAAGGAGATGCAGTGTAACCTCACCCGCAACAACCAAACAACTCCCAAAATAGCACGTGTCTCCGCTGATGAAGAAACAAGACTGGGAGGTGTAGTTGGAGATGCTGCAGGAACAGCAGGACACTGCCACAAACCAGACCTGGTTTCTAACCCCTCGCTCGCCTCAGGTAGATACCAAGATGTTCTCATGAAGAGCCCTGTTATGACATGGCACAGGCTGTATTTAATACCACACTACTGCTGGTTTTCTGCTGACAGAAAAAAAAACTTGGAGAAAGGACACCATGCATTTGCGTGCTCATTGAGGCAAATATTTATGAAACACTTAGCAGCACCAGCACAGTCCCTCAACGCTAAGGACAAGGACCACGGATGAGGAAGGGGGACAGCTTTCTGCTGGGATTTCATAGAGTCATAGAATGATTTGGGTTGGAAGAGACCTTAAAGATCATCCGTTTCCACTCCCCCCCCATGGGCAGGGACACCTCCCCTCTCTCCGCATGAGGTTGGGCGGCCGGGGCGGGGCCAAGGCAGGCGGAGAGGGCGGGGACAGGTGGAGAGGGCGGGGCCAAGCGGGGCGGGGAGGCAATCGGGGCAAGCGGGGGAGCGGGGCCACGAGGAGGAGTCAGGCCCAGGAGGCGGTGAGAAGGCGGGGCCAGGCGGCGGGGCCGAGACTGGGTCAGGCGGCGGGGCCGAGGTCGGGGCCAGGCGGGAGGGGCGTGGCCAGGCCAACCGGGCAAAGCGGCGGGGGCGGGGCCAGGCGGCGGGGGCAGGGTCAGGCGCGCTCAGTGCTGCAGCGGCCGTCGCCGCCATTTCCCGTTCACTGCCGAATGACAAGGCGGAGCCGATCCGAGCCCGTAGGGAGTGTCGCCTGCTGCCAGGTACGGCTGGGAGTGGTCGGCGTCGGCAATCGTCCCACCGCGCCTTTCCCGTGGAAGGGATGAGGGGGTTGAGCGCCCGTCTGCGGTGCGGGCGCTGGGGTTGTCCCGTTACTGCAGGCGGAGCGAGGGCGGGGAGCGGGAAGGAGGGGAAGGAGGAGGACGATGGGGAGACGGAGTAGGGTGACTCCCCGCTCTTCTCTGGCGAGAGTGGGTCGTAGAATTGATCACGGAATCATAGAATCACAGAATCACTTGGTCGGAAAAAATCTTTGCGATCATCGAATCCAAGCGTTCCTGTCCAGTACTAAACCACATCCCTGAGCACCTCGTATAATCCATCTTTTAAACACCTCCAGAGATGGTGACCCAGCCACCTTCCTTGGCAGCTGTGCCAGTGCCTGTCTGTTTGCGGGCGCCGGGGCCGCGTTCGGCTGCAGGGATTTCCCGGAAAGGTTTAGCTGAGAGCTTTGCTGGGTGGACCTGGTGGAGTTCGCTGGTTGGGTGGAATCTGTGCCATTCCGCCTCTCCCCCGCAAAACGTTTTGGCCTAAAACCAGATGAATCGCACAGAGTAAAAAAGACACAGTGGGGTTTTGGGATTGCTTCTTTGGCAGTGACATTGCATGAAAAACTCACCCAAGAGACAGGCTGTGAGGAGCGCTGTTGTTGACTTTGATGTGGGTAAATGTATAGTATCACAGAATGGTTCGGGGTTGGAAGGGACCTCAAAGTCCATCCAGTTCCAATCCCTTGCCATGGGAAAGGACACCGGCCACCAGACCAGGCTGTTCAAGACCCTATCCAACCTGGCCTTGAATACTTCCACGGAGGTGGCATCCACAGCTTCCCTGGGCAACCTGTGCCAGTGCCTCACCACCCTCAGTGTGAAGAATTTCTTCCTAATGTCTAATCTAAATCTTCCCCCTTCCAATTTGAAGCCATTCCCTCTCATCCTATCACCACTTGCCCTTGTAAAAAGCCCCTCTCCAGCTTTCTTGTAGCCCTTTCAGGTACTGGAAGGCCACTATAAAGTCTCCCCAGATCCCCAGAGCTTTCTCTTCTCCAGGCTGAACAACCCTTTCAGCCTGTCCTCATAGCAGAAGAGGTCCAGCCCTTAGATCATCTTCATGGCCTCCTCTGGACCCGTTCCAACATTTCCATACCCTTCTTATGTTGGGGATTCCAGAAATGGACACAGTACTCCAGGTGGGATCTCAAGATCAGAGCAAAGGGAGAGAATGACTTCCCTTGCCCTGCTGGTTACACTTATTTTGATGCAACCGAGGACACGGTTGTCCTTCTGGGCTGCGAGCACACGTTGCCAGCTCACACCAAACTTCTCATCAATAGGTCCAGGCATAAATTTGTATGGAAAAATATACAACAGTAGATTCTGACAGAGCTTCTTGTCACAAGTGCTGCTTCTTTGCCCCTTCCCACCATGCTGGAGTGGCACAAGGTAGCCAAGGAGTCTATTGCTATGTTTTCATGCGGCAAGTCTCACACCAGTTCCTCCAGGGGCATGTCTGGCTTACCAGAAACACAGCTGGCAGTGTACAGAAAATGGACTTCTGGTTAATAGACTTGGATTATTAAGGGTAATTGATTTTTATATCCTTAGAAGTGACTGTTTAACCCCAGCTGGCAGCTGAGACCACCATAGCTGCTCACTCAGTCACCCTGCGGTGAGATGGGGGAGAGAACTGGAAGAGTAAAAGTGAGAAAACTTGTGGTTTGAGATAAATACATTTGAGTACATAAAGCAAAAACCATGTACACAAGCAAAGCAAAACAAAGAAGTCATTTGTTACTACATCAGGAGGCAGGCATTCAGCCATCTCCTGGAAAGCAGGGCTCCACCACACGCTGGCAGTCACTTGGGAAGACAAAGTGTCATCACTCCAAGCATCTCACCCTTCCTCCTTCTTTCCCCAGCTTTATAGGCTGAGCATGAGACCATATGGTATGAAATGTACCACTTTGGTTGGCACCAGCTGTCTCAGCTGTGTCCCCTTCCAGCTTCTTGTGCTTCTCCAGCCCACTGACTTGTGAAATGGACTGAGAAGAAGAAAAGGCCTTGACTCTATGTGAGCACTTTCCAGCAATAAGAACATGCCCAAGTTATCAACACTTTTTCAGCACAAATCCAAACATAGCCCCATAGGAGCTGCTATGAAGAAAATTCACTCCGTTCTAGCCAAAATCAACGCATTCTCCACCTCTTATTCCATGCTGTTTACATCATGCTTAGGTCCCACACTATCCAATACACCCGCATTACCCACCACTCCTTCCTGTCCTTTGGTATAAAACACAGATATCATTCCCTTAGTGTTGCACTCGTGTGGTGCTGCGGGAAATGGACGACACAGACAACAATATGATGTGCAAATGGTGACATTTATTCTTTGTTCCAAGCTTTCTTATATAGTAAATATACGCGATCACGCCTCTGCTAACACATATGCTGATTAGCTAATTGCATACAAAGCTTTGTTTAATAATTTGGCTCGCTTTACCTGCATACATATTTTTCTAACAAACACATATTCATTGTGGTATTGCTTCTTCAGATGTTGATAATGTAACTGCTACAACAGCTTCCTTCCTGTTCTGTCCATGGCCTTGATTCTATCAACTAACAGCTCTTTGCTGTTCTTGTTCACAGTCTTGATTCTAGGTAGTAACTTTCCACCCCTACACCTTAGGCTATGGATCAACCTTGTAAAATGTCCACAGAATGTCTGTTGAGTTCATTTAGTCTGTGACTTTGGGTTCCATCAGTTAGGGACGTCACTTAGGGTGGGAGAGCTGGTGCATTGCGTGGAGTTACTGGGTACCAAAGCCAGCTCAGGTCAGGTCACTGCTGTGCTTGCACCACTTGTAAGGCCTGTCCTCTGCTGGCTCAGGTGGTTCCTTCTGAAGTAATTCCCACAACATGCAACTCAAATCATGGGTTACAAGAATTTAAAGGTATTTCCTTTACAGTCTCCACCCCAGTTCTTTTATAGGCCAGGTTATAGCGAACTCCCCTTGCCCCTGCTCCAGCTTGGATTTATCTACAGACTGCAGTCCCTGGGGCTGTACCTGCTCCAAGCAGAGCCTTGTCTGTGATCTACTGTGTCTGCAGGAGTTTAACTGCTGCGGTGTAGGTTTATGCGCAGTCACTTTGAGGTGCCCCTGTTCCAGCCTGGCTTTCTCCATGGGTCACACTGCCTTCAGAGATGATACCTGCTCCAGCGTGGCCTTTCGCACAGCTGTGGTCCCTTCAGGAGTAAACCAGCTCCAACATGGCCTTACCCTTGGCCGCAGTTCCTCTAGGGATGTACCTGTGCTGTTGTGGGCTTATCCATGGCCACACACTTTGAGGTGCTCCAGCATGACCTCGTGCACAGCCACTGATGCTTCAAGGTGAACCTGCTGCAGCCTGAACTTACCTTTGGGTCGTGATCCATTCAGAGGGATACCTGCTGTGGCACGGACATGACCACGGCCACAGGCACTTTGGGATGATGTCTTGCTCCCGCTGGATCATCCACAGGTCACAGCCCCTTTGACTCTGTTCGCTCTGGAGTTCCAGCCTGTCCAGGACAGCAGCACAGGAACAGCAGCGATGCCCTGGCCATCTGCCAGCCCAGGCACGTGGCCATTGCTGTTATCACAGCTTTCCCAGGCACAGCAGAGCGAGAGGATAAGCTGTACAGCAAGCAGTGAGGGCAAAAGGCAGCCACGAAAAAAGCACAGTAAAGCAAGCAATCCCCATGGCAAGCACAGAAGCCTGCCCATTAACAGCTAAACAGGAACAACTGCTATAAGCTCAGTCTAGTCAAGTCTGTTATTATCTGGAACCCTTTTAAGCTCCGCCTTGGTGCCAGAAAGGGCTGTTGTGGTTTAACCCCAGCTGGCAATGAAGCACCACACAGCTCCCTCACTGCCCAGTGCGATGACGGAGGAGAATCAGGAAAAAGGTAGAACTTGTGGGTTGAGATAAAGACAGTTTAATAAGTAAGGCAAAAGCTGCACCCACAAGCAACACAAAACAAGGAATCAGTTCACAGCTTCCCATCAGCAGACAAGTGTTCAGCCATCTCCAGGAAAGCAGAGCTCCATCACACATAGTGGTTGTTTGGGAAGAATAAATGCCATCACTCCAGGCATCCCTCCTTCCTTCTTCCCCCAGCTTTATAAGCTGAGCATAACACCGTATGGTATGGAATGTGCCTTTGGTCAGCTGGGCTCAGCTGTCCCAGCCATGTCCCCTCCCAACTTTTTATGCAGCCCCAGCCCTCTCACTGGTGGAGTGGTGTGAGAAGCAGAAAAGGCCTTGACTCTGTGTGAGCGCTCTCAGCAGTAACTGAAACATCGCTGTATTATTAACACACTTCCACCACAAATCCAAAACACAGCCCCACAGTAGCTACACTAAAGAAAATTAACTCTGTCCCAGCCAAAACCAGCACAGTGACTTATCCAAAGTTCCCCAGCAAAGCCTGGAATAGAGTAAGGGTGTAGCATTCCAACCCACAGCACAATTCCATAGATCAGATGGTTTCAGTGGTAAAGTGGATCTGTACAGTGTGTACTACCTGTGTAGGTTTAGAACGTTCATCTGCTGACTTCTGTGCCTGAAATATCTCCTGTTGTGTCTGTGTCTCTCTCAATAGTCAGATAAGTAGATTTCTATAAATAAATATGCCATCTGCTTGTTTCAAAGAATAGGGTGTGTAACTGATGTGGAGCTTTTCTGAATTACAAGCCAATGACTTTCAAAACTTCAAAACTTGTTCTTTTTTTTCCGATTGGAAGCAAATACAAAACAACCCAGCCTGGACTCCAGTTAAAATTGAGCTGCCACTGAAAATTACATGGAAGTGTGAAGATGAGTTTTGAAAGTGCTGAGGGCTTCAGGCAGCTCTTGGGAGAGTTGTGAGCCCAGACTGATAAGGTGAGCGGGGTCCAGACTCACTAGTATTTCCATGGCTTTTTTTTCAGGGATTGATGAGGCTCTGAAGAGGAGGAGTAACAAAAGCTGATCACAGTTTTGACAGAAATGGGTTTCCCCTCGAATTTCCTCAGGAATTTCACTGGCATTGATAGATGAGCAGAGGACATCCAGATTTAAACAGCTGTGCAAAGTCAGAGATAAACCTGTTTCGACACATTTTCCTTACATATTATAAGGTCCTAAACACATAACTTGGCTTTGAATATGCATCACCTAAGAGACGTGTGTTGTTCAGCATACAGAGCCATACACAAGCCACTTCAGGTTCCAAGAGTGGGATAGTTGTTATTCCTGACAGCATGTACAGCAAGGATCAAAGGTAGGCAAATACTTATATTGTGGAATACTGCATATGTAGTGCTTTGTACATGTCTTGTGATTAATCACAAAGATTAAGCCGTAAAAGAAGTATTTTGCTAAGTGAATTCAGGATCCTCGGAGTTTTCCCCTTAAGAGAAAATTTTGAGCAGCCTGAAAAATCAGATCCTGCAGTTGTAACTGGTCTTTAAAGTGGCTATGAAAGTAATGTTGTTTGGCTTTAGACTTGTGTGTGTGACTTTTGAACAAAGTTGGTAACCTTATTGAAGTAGAAAGGTGGGGAGTTTTTCCTACTTGTGTAGTCTATAAGCTTGATCTGAGTGGGAAATCAAATTATTTTATCTTCTATTGCGTTAACTAGTTCCACTAGCACTTGATAGATACTTAATCACATTCCAGTTTACTGGTATCAGTGTTAGAATTAGAGATTTTATAGCTAGTAAATCGTATCTTCCTATCCATCTTTTTTAATTAAAGTACCAGGAATACTGATATTTTATAGCTCCTAAATATCCCTCATTCTTAAATTAATTAATAAATTGAACCAAACTGAAATGAAAAGAATGTTCTCTTTGTCTGTTGAATTATGATTATCAGTTGTACACATACGGGTTGTCAGCATTTATCCAGTGGCCTCCTATTGTTGTGCTAAAAATTCGAGCAGAGAAAAACTGACATATTGGGTAAAGGGTTTTTGAAATTAATCTGGTTTTAACATACTGTGTTAAGTTTGACTATAGTATGCTTTGTCATGATTTTAAATTTTAAGCTGTTTGTTTTGCGGAGAAAGTAACAAGTTGCATTTAAAAATCATTCTCAATTAAAAACCAGTTTATTTGTATTAAATCTGGAGGAGAAGATTTTTTGGAAATAATTACATCCTTGCCCAGTTGTTTATAGATTCACTGTTGTTCCTTAGTACTTTGCCTGTCATTCAAAACCAGATTCTATGTATATTAATGTTATGAGGATAATAAATAGAGTAAAATAATAACATTGAAGAGAGGGAATATTTTAATTGATTTTTATGTATTCTAAATCATAACATAAACTTCATTACTTCCTTATAATTAAAATTTTTAGCATCATACAGGTAATAATAATTATAATTATTATAACTTCCCTCCTGGTCTACTCTCTTTCTGGAAACATTTTTACAACAGTGATGAGTTCTTGTAATATTTCAAATAAAGCCAAGCAATGTTTATTTTCATTGTATTTAATAAGTTGGAGTGAATGGCATAGAATTTTCAAATGCTATCTAAGTGCAAAATTGATACAAATAATCGTGCAATACTTGCTTTATTTGGTTGAAATGGTGGGAGCTCTTTCCCTGTGAAAAAGGGAAGTGTTACTGTCACAAAATTGCCTGTCTAATCTGAAGATCCTTGCCCCACCCTCCTCTGATAACGGTAACTGTTTCAGTACCACTGCCTCCTCCCAAACACTGAAGAGGTTAAAATAACTCTTCATACATAGACCTCGTTTTACTTCCAGGTAATCTCCTAAAGAGATTTACTGAATGTGATTGGTTTTAATGTATTTACAGGTATAGAAGCAGGATGTTTATTTTACAATTAGTAGATTATAGTTCTTGAATCACTATGGATACACTGATGGATGGACCAATATATTTTTATCAACTTGGTAAGTTTCCTGTACTTCCATATTGTAAGAGGAGTAGTACTGCTAGGTTTTCCATAACACTCTTCCTGTGTTACTGAAGTAAGATACTATAATCTTACTATAGAGCACTCTCTGGAACAGTTCACAGAAACAAGAATCTAGTGTATTGTATTCTACATATGCCATTGTACACATAAACCATGATTTTCTCATACAAAAGAAATGCTTTGAAACAGCATTCTGCATTCTGCCTCTCTAAATGTCAAGGGGACTCTTAGTTGAGTGCATTGGTTCTTATTTCTTATTCTAATTTTTTTCAGGACTCCTTAGTTCCTGGATTATCAACCAAAACAAACATAGTTTGGCTGGGCTGTAGTTGTAGTGAGAAGCTGTGTTGATAGGATCTTTTAACTCTAAAAAGGCTAAGATGGTAAAGTAGATTCCCTATTCAGTTTACAGACAATCTTTATTTCTCTAGTCTTAATTTTCCCAGTGATTTAGTCTAAGATTGGTTTTCTTGTCTATGTCTGTTGTGTAAGACCTACAAAATTTTGCAGTGTGCCAAGTATCATTGCTCAACATGTTTATTGAAACAAAGTTCTGAGGCAGTTTGAACTCTAGATGGATGGAATTTTGTTTTGATAGGGGAAAGGCATTTAAAAATCACAAACATGGACAGAATAGACAAACAATTACGCCAGGAGGAAATATATGAGCACATGTGAGGTTGCTGGCATAAGAGAGAATGGAAAAAGGCAGTTTGCATCTCCTAATTCAAAGGGCTTGCTCCAAGGAAGTGTATCATTACTGTGCAATGTCTGTGCATTGACAGTATTTCTGTTATGGGAATATAACATGGTAAAGGCTGTGTGCCTGTTGAGAGAAGGGAGAATTCCTGCCACAAATCTGAGCTTGTGTTCAGGTAAAAAGTAATAGTTATTAAAGTATTGCTTTGTTACTCATAATTACTGGAGGGTTTTACCAGGTAGGCAATCTGTTACTATATATATGGCAGGAAATCAGTTGTTCTACTTTTAACTGCTCTTCTCAAAGGAGATGTTTATTATTCAGTAATAAAATGGAAGAACAAGTGCAAAAGGAAGACATACAAGAGAGGATGTCCATGGTTTGAATGGCAAAATGAAGCCTGAGAAAGATGAGTTTTCTGTCTTGTGGAAATACAAATTTGCTGCATGTGCAACTCAAGTGAGCTGCTTTGGGTATTATAGTGTTTTTGGGGTAGAGGGTTTAGGCGTCAAGAAAAAAGAGAATTCATGGAGAAGAATTTTAGGGAAAATAATGAAGTGATTTTTCAGATATTTCCAGGGAATTCATCTAAAGCATAAGAAAAAACGTGTCTGTTTCAAATTAAACTAATAACTTCTTTGGACAACTGAGTATGGGAGTTGGCAGATCATCAGTTGGAGGACACACCACCAGATGCCTTTAAAAATAGGACAAGAAGTTTGTATTTGTTGCACTCAGAAAGGAGAACGAAGCTAAAGGATCTTGAGAAAAAAATTAGAAGGGTTAGAACGATTTCAAGAGTGTCTTGAAGTGACATGCTGAAGAGATACAAATGATGCAAGACTGGGTTGGTCAAGAAAGAGACTTGAGAATCTGAGTGAATGAACAGTGTTTTATGGAAGTTATATGAGAAGATGCGGGGACCTCTAGAATGTCAGGATCTGCAAGAAGGCTGTATTGAAGAGATGACTTGCACAGTAGGCCTGACTGACGAGCTGAATGTGGCCTTAACCACGTCCTGTGACAGGAGAACTGGTGTTGCAGCATCTGTTGGTGGTTTTTTTCTTTTCTTTTGTAGGCAGAGAATAGAATGTGTAGAGTTAAAAACCCACATGGAAGTGTGGCAGAAAGAGGACACAAAATAGAGAGTGAGATATGAAATAGAGCATGAAATAAGGAATTACAGGGGGACATCTGTGAAAATGGTTCAATCACGTCCTTCAGGCAATAGTAGTGTCTTTTCCCAGACCAGTTTTAAGATTCTTGTTGTGACTTAAAATAATGTTTAATAGAGAGTGAATATTGTCAGACTCCTCTAAGACTATATTTGATGAGAACCTCTTAGGTATACATTTATTCACACTGAGTCTTGAACCTCATGTGGCAGGGATCAACATAAGCACAAACCACAGCGTAATTGTCGAAGAACTAGGTCCTAGGAGCTGAAGGAAGGAAGGAAGGGAGGGAGGGAGGGAGGGAGGGAGGGTAGAGGAAAGTGGTAAGAAGAAGGTATGAAAGAAAGAAACGCTTCCACTGAGTGAATACTGAATATTGTCTCTAATTGTTGCAAGTTAATATTGCCAATAATAACCTATTATTCAGATATTGTGGGCATACAAATGCATTAAGACATGGTTTCATTTTCCAGTGTACCTCTGCATTCTGTCTGCAGTGTGTTGCAGCTTGCCTGGTAAGAGTTTTCATCTTTCAAATGCTTTTCCTAACACAGGACAAATAACTTGCATGTTCTCAAGCATATTTTTACAGCTTTATGCTTTTTGAAGAAAGAACTCTTTGAAATATAATACTGTTCTGTTTACTTTATTTTGGGGAAAATATTGAGCTGCTCTAATTTGGTTTATTGATCGGAATTGTTGCAATCTCACATTTATTTGCCATTCAAATTGATGAATTGTTTGAATTTGGATTTTTTCCCACTTTCTAGAAAGATTTCTCGGAGGGCCAGCTCACAACCTAAAACTGGAATCTTACAATTTTCAGCACATGTTGTCCTGGCAAGCAAAAAGTGATCCAACTCTGCCAATATACTATCGTGTGCTGTACACTGACCGCAGGCAAGTTTTATCTTATGAGACACAAATTTTACTTTCAGTATTTATTGACTAAGCCTGGGGTGTTCTTCTTTGATGGAGTTTTTCAGCTCAGAAATAGTCCTCCCTGCCCCCTAATGCTTTCTTTTATCAGAAAATCCAGAGAGATTGATCTTTTTTTGACTTGTTTTGGTTTACAGGAACTGGAAGACTGCTGAAAAATGTTCAAATATTACACAACTCTCCTGTAATCTGACAGATGATTTTAAAGATGTTCACACTCAGTATTCTGTGATGGTTCAGAGCATCATAGGAACTGAAGTATTCAATTCTTCTGTACTTCATTTTGAACCAGTTACTGACAGTAAGTTCTCTGTCTGCATTTGCTCATTTTAGTAGATTTTATTCCTAGCTGATGTATTAATTATATTCTACTAGCTTTACAGTAAGACACTCCAAGCTGACTTTTTTGGTAACTTATTCCTTTAACTAAGAGAACATGAATTTTTATATAATCTATCACATATCAGTGACAAGACACAGAATACGCAGATAGCTTTCTGAGATTTGTGGCTACAGTAGTTCTGATAAATGGATAATGCTCTGGTTTTGAAATAAAATATATATATAAATATAGAAGAAGTAGTGTCATGTCAAGCATTAAGAAGCATAAAGTAAAAATCTTTTCAGTGCATAAGATGCATAACTTGACAAAATCAACATTGTTTTTATGTCTACAAGTAGTCAATGCTGAGAGTTAAAGAAATACCATGTCCGTGCTAGGTGTAAAGGAAGAGGTTTACTTGTTTGTTCATCAGCCTGCTCTTTTCTCTTTCCTTGCTGAAAGGAGGTGCTCATTAGCAGTAACACTTTCTATTGCCAGAAGTGGCTTCACCCTTTGTTGTTCTTAATATTCATTTCTGAAGTAACAGAGGAGATAGAGACTGAGAAATTTCTGTTTAAAAAGCTCAATAATTCAAGTGATGTGCTGAGACTAAAGTTACTGACCACATAAATTTTTTGCAACTTTATACTAGTCCAGATCACTTGCTCTGAAAAAGCTTCCTTTACATAATTTTCACCAAATAACGAGTGTACCCTCCAACTGGAGGAGAAATAGATCATGTTACCTCTGAATTCAGTATAGAGGTATCCACTGCTGTGTCCACTCACGGTCTCAGAAATGATGAAAAATTGGAGGGAATGGGGAGATAGCCACAAGGATAACTGAAGGATTTGAGAGCATCTCTCTGAAGTGGCAGCCTTCAGTCTTTCAGTCTTTCAGCAGTTAGTTTAACAAAGAGAAGGACCAAAAAATGAATGGACCACTAGTAAATATGATGGCAGGCTTCCTCAGTTTTGTAAACAAAGCATAACAGCTTGCTCTGACAGGATGCTGAAGGTAGATAAATTTAAGCTAGGAACAAGAGCCATATTCTAAACTGATCACTGAAACAAACCACCAGGTGCTCTTACTGACTATCCATCACTGGCAACCTGTAAATTGAAATTGGATGTTTTGCTAGTAGTTCTCAAGTTCAAACCATAACCAATTGAATGAAGTCATGTTTTCCAGGACACAGAACTTAGATGAACCCTATAATCCTCTTTAATTTTACAGTGCCTGAATGGGAAAGAATCAATATTCTCAGATATCTGTTTCCCTACTGGGTGTAGTTGATCTCTACCTTCAGATACTTAAGGTGGAATCTCACTCCTGTTGACAGACGGATTTGAGCAAAGACAGAAAGGCTTCATAACAAAAGAGCCAAGAGAACATCCACATTTGATTGTAAACAGATTTAAGCTAACGTTTATTTGTAACTTAAAACAAAAGATGAGAAAAGAGTAAGTGTGGAACCATTTGACTAGGACATGTTTTCCTGTTTGAGAGTTGATGGTAGCTCACATTTGTTTAATGCTTAAAATTTTTATTGTTGTTGTTTTCTACCTTGTTTCAGGAACAGAAGTAGCTAGCAAATGTATATCACTTTTTTGAATTTTGCCGAGGTTGGCAAACTAGTCACCACCTTGATCAAAACATACGTGCTTCTAGAAAAGACAAAAGTAAATTGAAGACTTTCTAAATTTTCATGTTTTCCTCTCCCTGCATTGTACTACACAGAAATAGAGGATTGTGGAGATAGTTTGTTCTTGCACCATTTTCCAACATTCATACTTCTTTCCTGAGTTGGAGGAAAAAGATCTTGGGCTTGATTCACTATGAAAGTTCCTCTGATCTTGATGGATGTGTAGTTTTGGAAGGAAGAGCAAATTAGTGTGCATGGCTCTTCATACCTGGCTTGAGAGTTTACTTTGAACTGAATGGAAGTCTCACAGAAGTATAATAATGTTTTACTATGTTTTACTGTTCCACTATCAGTGGAGTTTTTAGTCTTTGGAGCTCCACTGTCAAGTTTAGACCTGTAACCTTCCTTGCAACCAGTATGAATATGTGCAGGCTACACACCATTGAATTTCTACGAACATTCCTTCTAGAGAGTGCCCAGAAGATGATGATAAGCAAGAAAGTAATCAGCTTTTCCTATACATTAACTTCAGCTTTCTTCTCAGATAAATAAAAAGTTCACATCTCTGTGGAGCTGAAGCAAAGCCTCTGTCACCTTTCTGCTTATTCCCTCCTTTCCACTGCTTTCTGGTTTTAAAATCTAGTCATGTGGGAACAGATTGTTTGACCAGGGAAAATGGTTGAGAGATCTTTTGGATTTGCAACAGTGGCATACTCTGGAATCTGATACATCAGCCGTGTATCTGTCACTGAAATAGAATTGGCGCTAAATACATAGTCTATATTTTTTCTATCTTTATTTTTCAATAGCAATCCTGGGACCACCAGAAGTTAATATCAGTTCCTGTCAAAACTGCGTAAATGTCACCATAAAGCTTCCAGCCTCTCACTTAAGAATAGACAACACACTACCTTCTTTAATTGATATATATGAAGAGCTTGAATATGATATAACATTGAAAACACCTGATGGAGAGCATAAGGTAAAGAACTTTTTGTTTTATTTGTGCCTTAGGGGAGAAATACAGAAATCATTAAATGGTTCTGCTGGATAGCAGATTCACAGAAGCAAACATGAATAGAAGAGTCTTAGAAGAAAACTAAGAGAATGGCCAACATAATCTTAGCTTCCTTTTACTGCAGAGCAGCAGTCCTGGAAGAGGAATACTAGTTGACCTGTATCCTTACTTTGAAGCAAAGCACAGAGCACTGGCTGAAGTGATTATTCTCTGGGAAGATAAGGGAAAGACAGTTTAGCAGGTGTAAGCACAGCTGATTGGAAGATATATTCAGATAGGAGTTGAGTATTTTTCTGTCAAACTGGAAAAATGTATCCAGTTCATTTCTGAAAAAAACCTATCTGAGTCTATTGCTGTTTAATTTTTTGTTGTATGCTGAAATAGAGAGGTAGATAGGCATGATAGAACTTAAAGTGATCCTCACAAAATGGAGACATAATCTTAAAATAGTAGGAGATAATTCAACAGGCACCAGAGCAAGGCATAATGCTTAATAATTGTCTGTGTGATAAGTAGAGTTGTAACAGCTACATAGGCAGCAGTTTTGCCAGACAGGATGAGAGCATTCTATAATACTACAAGAAAACATAACTCACGTGTTGATGAGAGACAAAAGCTCTGTAAAGCTTTGTACTTGTACTTGTAAAGCCCATTACCCTACACCAGTCTGGGGTTCAGAAAAGGCATGGACCAGCTGAGCAGGATCCAGAAAGGAACAGTGAGGACTGTGGGGGATCCTGACACATGACCTGTAAGGAAGTGCTGGAATAACAGGGGACTGATTAGTGTAAGCAAACAAAGCACAGTTAGAGGCCAGAGTCTTGGAGTATATAAACGTTTACTACAGAAAAGGAGGAAATAAAACATCCACTGTGACTGTAACCAAAAACAATGAAGAGAAAATGGCAGTTATGCAGCCTTTAGGTTAAATGTCAACAGATATAAATACCCAGGCTGGCAAAGAACTGAAATAAGTTGTCTAACTAGAACATGGACCACCTGTACCAGAAGTTTTGAACAGCAGGTTAGGCAGGTACCTGTTGGGAATTTAATTTGTGTGACTCATCTTGCCACGAGTCACAGAAGGAGAACCATAACTTGCTTGGTGTGGATATTTTTCCACTGATTTCTGAATCAGAATATCACTTGCATTTTCAAAGCTGTTTAACCTGTGTGAGGCTCCTCGAGGGGGACATAGAGTGATCAACAGTTAGAGACAGAAGGCAACTTACCTTTGATAATATGATATTTCACAAAGAAACATAAGGTAGGTATCTTGTCATCAGCTAGAACTAGAGATGAAGCAGTTGTGTAGGGAAAGTGCTGGGTTACTGTATCAGTTTTTGCCAGTTTCACATGCTACTGCATTTTTCTGCAACAGTCGTGTTTTAGCAGTGGCTGGAGATCTCTTTTTAGGCAAATGGCTAACTTTCAAAAATTGTCTTTCATGGCAGAGGCCACGTGAGACAACCACTGAAGAAATTTTTAGTACTATCATTGAGGAATTGTATCCAAATAGAAATTACTGTGTGTCTGTTATGGTCACTGCATCTATAAATGAACATTCCATCCCGTCAGCCTGGAAATGTGTAACTGTGGACTCCATAGCTCAACAAGGTAACCCATGCTGGAGTATGGGAGTGGATTGTCTGACTTGATTATGTGCAAGTGTTTTCATTTTATGTAGGAAGATATAAAAGTCAAGTAAAAAAATAATAAGAGAGAAAGTACCTTCTGTTGTGGCTTGGAGCCCCCCCACCTGTCAAAAAGAGCTGCGTGGCTGCTGGCCCCAGCAGGCAACAAAGAACCACGTAGTCACTTTCTCATTTCCCCCCCTTTTCTGAGGAAGAGAATCAAAAGAAATAAAGGCAAAACTCATGGGCCAAAACCAGGACAGGGAGGGGTCATTCACCAGTTACCATCATGGACAAAACAGACTCGACTCGGGGGGGGAAAAAAACAGTCTAATTTATTGCAACTCAAACTAGAGGAAGACACCAAGATAGAAAACCAAATCCTAAAAATAACACCTTCCCCCACCCTTCCCTTCTTCCCAGGTTTAACTTTTACTCCCGATTTTCTCTTCCTCCTGCCCCCAGTCAATGCAGAGGGACAGGGAATGGGAGTTACAGTCAGTTCATCACACACTCTCTGCTGCTCCTTCCTTCTGATGGGGAGAACTCTTCATCCTCTTTGCCTGCTCCAACTTGGAGTCCCTCCCACAGGAGACAGTCCTCCATCAACTTCTCCAATGTGAATCCTTCCTGTGGGCTGCAGTCCTACATGATCTGCTGCACTGCATGTTTCTACAGGGTCAAGGCCTCCTTTGGGCACCTCCACCTGCTCCAGCATCAGGTCCTCCATGGGCTGCAGGTGGACATCCACTGGGACTCCTCTTGGGCTTGGTGTTCTCTGCAGTGCTATTTTGCTCTTTTCCTCGCGTCTGATGTCTGCATCATTGTTTCTTTCACATCTGGTGTCTGCAGCGCTGTTTCTCCCACACCTTGCTTCTCTCTCTCCATTGCTGCACTGGGCCAGACCAGCACAACCTGTGAGCCCTGGCAGTTCAGCCACAGGCAAGGCCATGAGAAAGCCCACATCTTCCCCCATCCCTCCATTGCTGCCACCTGGATGGTTTTTCCCCCTTTCTTAAATACGTTATCACAGAAGCATTACCACTGTTGCTGATTGGCTTGGCCTTGGCCAGAGGCAAGCCCGGAGCCAGCCAGCCTGGGCTTCTAGCAGCCTCCTGCAGAAGCTGCCCCTGTAGCACCTCCTGCTAGCAAAACCCTTGCCACGCAAACCAGATGCATCTTTGAAGTGATAAACCTTGTGGGGATTTATAAGTGAATTATAAAACCCCATCCCCTTTGGGGCTACAAGTCTATTATTAGTCCTGTGAACCATACAAATCTCCACTAACTGCGTAAATAGTTAGCAAAGATGGTGTAATTTCTTTTTTAATTGCTGAATCTAATTTGAGGTTTGGCCTTGTTTTGACTTTGGACCAAATAACCTTTAGAGATCCCTTCTAACCAAAATGATTTTGCAATTATAAATAGCTGTTCTGAATGTGAAATATGAAATGTGGTCATTGGAAATGTCATTCATATAGATTTGTTTGGTTGGGTTTTGTCACTTGCAGATTATCAAATGGTTACAGTCGCATGTGCTGTATGTTTTTCACTGATGTTAGCTGGTGGCCTGAAGTGTCTGCATGCAGGAGGTTATATTCTTCAAAACAAATCACTTCCACGTACCCTGGTATGTAATAATTTTCATATTTAACCTTCCTGGTTGGGAGGAAGAAGTTTACTATCTCAAATTTCTAACCCTGTGCATTAGGTACAAGATATGTAAGAACACATAATGTTTTAATTTGCAGTTTACCCATATCAAAGACAGTCTATGTGCTGCTAAGTCTTGTCTGTTCTGCAGAACAAATATTCAGTCTTTTTCAAAACCTCTTATTGCTACTTCTGTGACAAATTCTAACAGAGACAGAGATGAGATCATTCCACCCTAGAGAGCAGTTGTCAGACCACAGCTGGAGTACTGTGTCCAGTTCTGATCCCCACAGTGCAAGAAAGATGCAGACGGCCTGGACCGGCCATAAAGATGAGCAAAGGGCTGGATAACCTGCCCTGTAAGGAAAGACTGAAGGAGTTAGGTCTTTTCTCCCTGGAGAAGAGAAGGCTGAGGGGGTACCTTATTACAGTATTCCAGTACTTAAAGAGCGGCTACAAACAGGACAGAAGCTCTGAAGTCAAAGGGCAATGGATACAAGGTGTGGATGGTACGAGGTATCAAGATGGAAGGTTTCATCTTGATATAAGAAAGAATGTTTTCACAGTGAGAACAATCAATGACTGGAACAACATCCCCAAAGATGTGGTAGAGTCCCCATCATTGGAAGTTTTCAATATGTGATTGGACAGGGTGCAAGGTAGTCTCATCTAGGCGCCCTCTTCCGTGAGAGGTTGGTCCAGATGATTTTTGGAGGCCCATTCCGAACCAGGCTTTTCTACTAGGAGCAGGCAGTAGTAAAGGGGAATTCTTCATAGTACACAGAAGGTGGTTAAGTCCTACAGCAAAGCACCCAGCACAGGACAGTTAACCCCTTGCCTTTGAAAATTATATGTACATCCTTCCTGCAGCATGCAAGTTTCTTTTACTATCTGAACCAAGGCAATAACTCAAAAAACCCCCCTACTTCAGTTCATAGGTGAAGTGCATAGGAACAAAACCTGTTCTCCACAAAGAAGGAGGATGCTCTAAAAACATTCGGGATGTGTATCCATTACTCCTCAGCAAAGCAGTTTCTGGCATATTTTGCCTCCATTATTTCACCCTGCAGCATTGTACACCTCTTTAAGAACAAAACCAGTAACTCCTATAATATTTTTCCATATATTACACCAAAAATCAGAGCATTTTCTGGAGATTTGAGGATAGTTTAGTGAAGTCCCTGCTTGCTGGAGTTAAAAGGCATTTTGAGAGATTCTGCAACTGAAAATAAATATTTCAGACTTGCCATCAAGGTCTTTTCTTTATCACTTTTCAATAGGAAAGCAAGCTGAAAAGACAAAAGGTAGCTTTAGGACCCAGTTGGGTATGAGCATATTCTTCCTGTAATGATGTATAAAAATGGCCTAGAGTTAGGAGTTTTGGTCTCATTATCCCCAAAAGACAGGCCAGTTATTTAGGCATATCTGGAGGAGAGTCACTGTTAGTGCTCTAAGACTTTTTTTTTCTAAAGTTATGCTTCATGGTTATTGTCCACAAAAGGAGTCAAGGACAGCATGTGAGAAGTGCTAAAAGTAAAAATTCAGCAGCCTGGAGAGAGCAAGATCTGGATGGTTGTTGGAAATGCTCTCACAGCAAATAACTTACTCTCAATTCAACTCAACAAGGAGACAAAGGACAGACTATCAAAGACCTTTGTAGAGATAAGATACTGCTTTGAAGTACTCTTTAAAGTATGTCATTTTTCAGGAAACCTGAGACTGCTTTGTAACATCAACAGTAGCTTCTCAGTCAAATGAAAAATCCTCTTTACTGAAATCAGATAGACCTTGTAGGTTCTCAGCCTTCCAGTTTCACGTGTATCTTATACCAGAGAGTGGGATGCAGTTTTGTGTGGGTATGACTTTGCCAGAAAAGTATCTTAGTTGTTAGTTCTAGAACCATTACTAGTAAGTTCAGAATCACTTCTCTGGGTACCCTTATGCCTATCTTCCTTCTCCAGTCTCAGTACTATGATTTATTCCTGTATTCTGTTATAAACAGGCATTAATGAAAACAATGTCTGATAGTGGAACACTTAGTAGGAAAAAAAAAGAATATTTATATGCAAGGTATCTCTACCAGAATCTACAGCTGGCATAGTAACTTAGAAACAAACTCCTGGACCATTTTGTCATCATCTACCTGAGTATTGGCATTGGATGAAAATAAAAAGCAAAGAAAAAGAAAAGAAACAATATAGCTCTGGAAGAAAATTTACTGAAGGTGGAAGTAGGAGGGGAGAGTGGGCATGTACACAAGGCAAAGAGTACCTGCATCATCTTCCAGATGCTAGGGTATTCTTAGTAGTCACATATAGTGATAGGCAAAAAAAGGCTGTGATTAAGTAAGAGTACTTAAGAAGAAAGAAATGCAGTGGTAATATATCACTCAAATTGTTCCACTATTTTGAATAAAATAATCTTTTACTTTTTTTGTGATCAATTTTCATGTTTTAGCACTTGAGGAAGCCAGTCCTGAGTCAGTTGATTGTTTATTTTAATAGAAGAGACTGAACTGCCACTTAATTTTAAGCAATTTCAAACATGCTTTGCTTGCATTTTTTTAATAGTCTCTGACTTCTTTTGTATTTAATTCTGTGCATTTTTTCAGCATAAATGTTTTGCATTTCGTATACACATATCCAGAGCAGATTGGTATTAACTTTTTCTAAGACGTTTTTTCTCATGTTTCTGTCCTCTGCTATGTCATTACCTTCATATTGATAAAATTGCTGAACACAACTTTGCAAAGTAGTGTCTAAGGTTAATTTTTTTATTATCAACATTTTCCTCCAAAGCTTTCAGTAATCCTCAGAAGTGCAGAATAAAATTGATAAAATGGGATGTAGGATATTATATAGTTTATTTCTTCTAATGATACATTTCTAAAGGACATTAAAACTGATCAGGCATGTAAAGCTTTTCTTCTGCATGGTAACTGCAAGAGCTAATAGAGAGTTGCAAGACATCTCAGGTTTAAGCTGTATTTCTAAAATGAGCTTTTAGTCATAAAAAAATATCTCAAAAGTTAAAATTAGAACTTTTCATACCTGGCACTGCTTGGCACTAGTGTCCTTTTTTTTACAGCTGACAATGCTGTGTGTCTTGATTTATAGTGAAGGCTATGAATTGGAGAACAGGAAACAATCCTAGATGCTCTGAACCCTGCAGAAAAAAGCCAAAAATGTGGCACCGAAAAAACCATTTGTTTGACAATCTTGTGATCTGGGGTATTTTTTTCATATTTTTCTTTGCATATGTGCAAATTTGGCTGAGTTTTTTTAAATTCACTTTGCTCTTTCAGGTATTCCTCAGGACGTTAACCATTTCACATTGGACACTTGAATCTATAGACATAGCCTCTGTAGAGATCATTTACAAAGAAGTTAAAAAAAAGGCAAATCAATCCAGCATTGGTGTCAGTGATGAAGATGACAGCAGTGACAGTGACAGCGATGCCATAAGTAATCATGACTATACAAGGCGTGAGGTCATAAGTAGAGCACCACATTCCTTTGACACGCCAAATGTATTTATACAGTACTCTACAAATGTTACAAGTGACGACAGCAGCAGCCAGGCAAGTGAAAAACCAGAAACTGACCCAGAAGATTTTGAAGAGCATGAGATGGACATTGAAGACAAAGATTCAGGTAGTGAGTTGCTTGACTCTTTCTCTGAGGTAAATGATAACTATTCTTCTGGTCGAAGGAACAGTGCTTGCTTTACCATTAACTTAAACACTGTGCTGTTGAGAACCTCGGAAGAGAACGTGGATAGTTCTGCACCTCTTCTTTCTTCCCAAGAAGATGCAGTTGACTGGCAATGTTCTCATGCCTTTGAATCAAAACTCCTGGATGACACAGGAAGTGTGCAGAAACTGCACTATCAGAATGGCTCTCACGAATGGCAAAATTCCTCTCATTCTTCTGATGAAAGTGACTCATCTGATTCAGAGATAGACCCAAAAAGTGAATACATAAGAAGATGAATAAGTGAGGACCACTATTATTTTATAACATACGAATTTACATTTTCCAGCTTTTATTTCTGGACTCAACATACAGATCTTGTCTTTTTCTTCTTTTAACATTCTGTGAGTATGTACTCGAAGACAGAAATTATTAAACACTCATTTTTAACAAATATTTTTCTTATCTCTCCAAGTTGCTTCAAGTATGGTCAGGCTGGATTATCCACAGAGAATCAAAAGTGACTGTTCAGATGCAGGAGAAAGAGTAGTTATTTCATTTTGCAGTTTCACGCTGAAAGCTCTTCAGTAAGAAGTTAGTTTGTAGTATAGGGAGTTGCAAGTGGCTGGGCTCTTAACCAGACGACTTTTTTACTTTTTTACTTTTTCTTTAGCTCTGTTGATGGATTACTCCGAAACCTGTTTTGCTGGATGGATTGCTGTATTCAAGTCAGTGAACTGATTTGTGCAGAGAAAGCTGATCAAGTGAAATCATGGAGGTGGAGATAAGAATACTTGTCTTACAAAAGAGTTCTCCTTACTGTGAATCAAGGCATTAAACACACCTTTTTATAATTTTTTGTAATATAATTTTATGCAGTTATTGAATACTACTTTTTTACATATTTTTATGACATATAAACATTACTGCAGTTTCCAGTTATGATTTAACCTGTGCTTCATAAAATGGAAATTTTTCATATCCCTGTCTCAGTTTTTACTATGGCTCCTACTTGCTTTTGAAAAGCTGCATAAGTTAGCCTGCTAAGAATTTGCTCTTATGGGAAGGCTTTTGGGTATCACATTGCTGAAAAACCAACCTTTTTTCACTTAGTGTTAATCTGCCTATTTACTACTTTTTTTCCCTCAAGCAGTTTCTGGCTGCCATGGCTGGCGGTCGTTCTTTTGGTCAGGATAGCTTGTGAGTATTTTCTGAGGTGCTGGAATATATTCTGCTGTATTGCTTTTAAGAACTAAATAGGTGTATGTAAGTACCTGACAGCTTGGATCTTGACAGGCTAATTATTTGCAGATTTATCCATCTGTAGAATTAGCAAATGGAACTTCCACTCACACTGACCCTCTAAGACTGCTGTTTGTACAGTGCAGTACAGTGCGCCTCTCCACAGTGGCAGAGCTGGATGAGTCACTCACACATAAGTGAAGGCAGTGGGAGTGTGCCCATTCCAGGAAAGGGCAAATCTGTCTCATAGCCTCATTTAATAACAGAAGGTGATAAATGGGCCAGAAAAAAAAGTGTATTGAACCCCCACAAAGAACTGGTATTTTCAGTTAGCTTGAGAAAGAACCCTTTTTACATTGTGATTAATAAAACTGCTGCCCTTTTGCCCCAAGTTTATGCTGGTTTTGATCAGGGACCCTGAATGTGCTGGTAAAGTGGTGGCATTGGCATCTTTGGTGCAGGCCAGATCCTGAAGTAAGGAGATAAACTTTTCCTCAGGTAACATTTGCATTGCCTGCAGTTGAAAGAATGTCACTCAAGACCAAGTCTGACACCAGTATGTCACCTGATGTCTGTTTATGCATTATTTCGTCACCCACTTTATGCTGACTTCCCATTTCCTGGCTTCCCAGCTGCCAGGAAACACTCTTTAGAGATTTTAACTATCTGAGCAGCCAGGCATCATTATATGTTTTAAAGCACAGCACCAATGACCAGCTTTCCAAGCCTGTGGGGAAGATTCAGGTGATACTGACAATGCTGGTAAATGAACCGTCTGGGATTCGTTTTGGAGTTTTAGAGGGCAGCATCCTTTATTTCAGCGCTGGACGCATGAGGGAATGATTTCCATCAATCGCGTAATGACACAAGAGCTGGGACAGAATGTATTTCCCACTTACATGCGTGTTTATAAATTTCCCCAGAAATCCTATGCATATTCCATTACTTTCCAAGGACTCATTTTAATGTTATTATGAACTTTTGAACAGCCACATCTCTTGCTGATTGGAGCTTTAGAGCCAGCTCTGTCTGACCTTGCATTTTAGACAGGGAGAGTCTGCAAACAGAGGTGTTCAGCACAGACCATACGCGACACAAGGCGTTATCACTTCTCTTTGAACAGTGTCTGGGAAAACACTATTTGAAATAAACATGCTATGAAGAGGGGAGCTTTAGATTAGACATTAGGAAGAATTTTTTTTCCACGAGGGTGGTGAGACCCTGGCACAGGCTGCCCAGGGAAGCTGTGGATGCCCCCTCCCTGGAGGTGTTCAAGGCCAGGCTGGATAAGGCTTTGGGCGACCTGATCCAGTGGGAGGTGTCCCTGCCCATGGCAGGGGGGTTGGAACAGGATGGGCTTTAAATTTCCTTCCAACCCCAAATTCCCTTCTGTGCTACCAGAGGGACGTTCTGTCTGACTTTGGAAAAATACAACTACTTAGACGAAACTTGACTCTAGCTCAAATCAGACCGTCCCACTTTTTGTGGCAGTACCCGCTCCGTGTGCCGCAGGCGCTGGGCACCCTCCCCCGGGAAAGCGACTGCAGCCGCGGGAGGGGCGTGAGCGGCTCTGGCAACGCTGGCAGGCGATGCCACCGCGGCGCAGGGTGCAGCCCCACCGCCTCCCGCCCCGCCCGGCCCCGGGAAGGCGGAAGCGCTCGGGCCGGCGCCGCGCCCGCCTGCCAGGCCGGCGGCCGGTGCCGTAGGGCGGCGGTGCGGGCTGCTCGAACGCTGAGGGGGCTCTGCGCCGGCACCGCCATGGCCGCGCGCTGCGCCCTCGGCAGCTGCCTCCTGCTCTGCGGTGAGTCTGGGACACGGCCCCGCGCCGGGTGCTCCCCGGGCCCCGTGGGTCCTCCCACTGAGTCCTCCCGGCCCTTCCTTCCCCTGGATCCCCACGATCCTTCCCCTGGATCCTCCCAATCCCCCCACTGGGTCCTCGCTGTCCTTCCATTGAGCCTTCTCGGACCTCCCACTGGATCCTCCTGATCCTCCCACTGAATCCTTCTGATCAGGAGGTTTGATGGGACCTTTTACAAAGGCCAAGTAGTGCTAGGACAAGGAGGAATGGCTTTAAATTGGAAGGGGGAAGATTTAGATTGAACATTAGGAAGAAATTCTTCACGCTGAGGGTGGTGAGGCACTGGCTTAGGTTGCCCAGGGAAGCTGTGGATGCCCCCTCCCTGGAAGTGCTCAAGGCCAGGCTGGATGGGGCCTTGAGCAGCCTGGGCTGGTGGGAGGTGTCCCTGCCCATGGCAGGGGGGTTGGAACAGGATGGGTTTTAATGTCTTTTTCAACCCAAACTATTCTGTGATGCTGTGATGCTCCCAGAGGGAGGAAGATTGTGGGACATGGCTTCGTTCTGCGGTGCTATGGTGCCACCGTAACCCCAGAGTGCTCGGCTGGAGGCAGCAGAGCTCTTGCTGCTCACCTGCACCTTCTGTGCTGAGAAACTGAGACTTTCAGTTTTCGACAGTTCTAAAAGTTCTAGTGATGAAACGTGAGTGTTGGAGTGAAACCATACTCTTCCAGGTGCAGGCACCATGAGCTGTGGGAGCGCAGGTGTAGCCATGGCAGCAAAGTCTGGCTCCTGGCACAGCGGGAGCACTCTTGGAGCAGCCACCACAACTGCTTCCGCTGGTCTGGACCGTATGTTTCCCAAAGCAGGCCGTATCCAAATCTCTGATGTGAGTTGTCCATAAATCTTTCATTTACAAGGAACAAGACCACAGAAGCCATTAGCGCAGTGACAGAACAAGGGGGAACAGTTTTGAGCTGAAAGAGGGGACATTTAGGTTAGACATGAGGAAGGAATGTTTTACTATGAAGGGGGTTTAGGCATTGGCACAGGTTGCCCAGAGAAGTTGTGGAAGCCCCATCCCTGGAGGTGTTCCATACCAGGCTGGACTGGGCTTTGAGCAACCTTATCCAGTGGAAGGTGTCCCTGCTCATGGCAGGGGGTTGAAACTGGACGATCTTTAAGGTCCCTACCAACCCAAACCATTCTGTGATTCTATGATGGTTTTCTCAGCTCTTTGAGTCCACAGTGTGGAATAAAAAACTGTCTGGATGCTTTTCAAATAGACAATCCTGTCAGGGAAGCAAGACTTCAACGACATCGTGCTTTTTGCTGGAAATTTACTTCCAAGCCTACCTCAAACCTTTGGAGGAGCTTCCTCAAAGCACAGGCAGCGCTGTAGGAAGGGTCCTTTGTGTCAAAGATTACCTTGTGCGGGAGAGGAGAAAACATGCCTCAGAATCATCGAATCATAGAATCATTAAGGTTGGAAAAGATCTCTGAGATCACCAAGTCCAACCATCAAACCATGCTTTGTGCTAGCCAGGCTTTTCTTCAGGTGTGTCGTTCACTCTGAGTCTTTGCAGTCTGTTACCTGCATCCGTCTTGCCTAGTGTTCTGCATACCTGGGATTTTACAGGTAGGTGAAGGTATGGGAGCAGGAGGCCAGAGGTGCTCTGGGCACAACCCTGGAAAGGGGAAGAGCACGTGCATGGGCAGAGATGTCTGAAGGAGAGTGCCTGAGGTGGGTACAAGTGAGGGCACATATGCACAGGGACAACATCTCTGGAGTTCTGGGCACAGGAGAGCAAAAAACTGCTTTTCTGATGTGAAATATGTTTGAGTTGATTTTTTGGGTGTGCAGGTAGCATTACAGGAAAGGGGTCTGTGAAACAGTTTTTACTTGAGCAGAGTTTAGATTTATAACACTTGTATGCTAAAGGGGGGTAACTGATTCATTTCATGTGTTTATGTATCAACTATAGACATACAAAACAGGTTCTTCTTTTTTTTTTTCCTTAGAACATAGGTCACTAGTTTTTTCCCCTGCGACTAATCTGATCTGAGAGAGTTTGTTTGCATTGATTAAGTGTGTTGCAAAAATGGGCCAAAATATTTTCTATTTTAGTTTCAATAACTACAATTATTTTAAAATAATTAAATCATAATAATGGGCTGTTCATCAACACTACTTCAGGATTTTCTTTTTTCAGCTACAATAAAGCAAGACTACTACTACTTGTGCAGAGTGCCAGTTAATGATAGGTTTAATCTGTATATTTATCTGTATATTTAAGAGCTGTATTGCCTTCAAAGCTACATCTTCTTTATCTCTGTTTTTCAAAAGGGTGGTTAAGTAACAGAGTGAGTAAAGCATTTTAAATGGCAGTGCTAATCCATGCAGTGATGATATAAACATGCTTATAGTGGATTATTTTTATAATTATTTCAGTCTTATACCGAGGTATATGTAGACTTTTAATATTCCTCTTCAGACAAAAAACACAAACCAACAAATCAGTCCACACACCCATGTTGTTTCCGTAGTGCTACTGGAGCACTACTTAGAAAATTTGGTTTTAACAATCTCAGTGAGAGTTGGTGCATGTGGCCTGATGGGCCCTAAGTCTTGACAAGCCAGTCATGCATAATAAATGATGATATCATAAGGACTGAACTTAGTGGGAGTCGTTGATGCTGGCTAATTTGGTTTTGTTGCATAAGCTCAGAAGGAACAACAGGCATCAGGGTTTAAATTAATTATGTTAAAGTCTGTTTTTAAAAAAGTGTCTGAGGCAAGGAAGAGAAAGAAGGCTGTATTGAAGTTTTGGGTGACTGAGAAGCTGCTGGAGGAACACATAACTAAAATGTTTGTTTGTTTGTTTTTGATTGCTCCCACAGTTTCTGGGATAGTGCCAAAACCCCATAACCCAAGAATTATTTCAGTCAATCTTCACAGCATCTTATACTGGGATGCACCTAGGTTTTACACAGGGAATATAAGTTACACTGTCCAATCTAAGAGGTAAGTCTGGGGGAGATGTGGTTTCTTTAATTCACCTTTTACAGCTCTATGTGCGTGTGATTTGGTTCTTTTTTTATAGGAAGCTCAGTCTCTTTCTTTTAGCTTGTGATAGGCTTCTCTTCTGAGCTAAATAACAGGGCAGAGGCATTTTCTACTAATTTCAGACCCAAGGCAGCTTTGTACATACAGCTAGAAACACATTTTAACATTGGCTGTTAGTAGCCAATTTTTTCTCTCTTATGCACCAAGAGACAGTCCTGCTCAGTGCTAGGACCTTACCTGATATTTCATTCTGCCACAAATGCCACTGGCATGCCTGTACCCTTAGTGGAAATGCTGGATGAACTGCAGACATGTGGCCCATCTGTTTGGTGCCTTAAACTTGGGACACATTTTCTGACGTCTCCTTTTGTCAGTTTTGGTGGGCTGATATGGCTTTGATTTGATTTTGCCAGTGTCCTTCCAAGTTGTTTGTTCTTGTTGGGAAAAGTGGTCTGTGCGTCTGTGCCAAGGAAGGCAGTCGCTTCCCCAGCCCAGTGGCAGGTTCCCTGCCTGCCTCCGTGCTTAATGAGGAAACCGCAGGCTGGACCAGAGGTCTTATATTCCTACTGAAGGTTGAATTCTTTGGCCAAGACAGGATAGGATGTAAAGCAGAGATGATGGCACGCACAGGCAGGTGCCTGCTGAGGAGACATCCCCAAACTAAGGGTACGGGCTGTCTCAGTCGAAAGATTTTTTTTCTGGGTTCTGGTAGCAATCACCTGTTAATCACTACATTTCCAGATAGACTTTTGATTGGAAACTGAAAGAACATAATTTATGATACAGTTCTCAGTCAGTTCTTGGGCTCTGTATACTTTGGCTTTTCCTTACATGCATATCTTACAGGCAGTTTAGAACAAAGGCCAAGCTGGACAGCAAAGCTGTGCATAGTGATGTCATCTTTAGTATTTGCAGGCTTCCCTGATAACTGCTGTCTGTTGAATCAAGCTTTGTAACCGCTGTAAAGTAAGGGCATCTGTTTATTGAATCATAATTTTAATCTTTAAATTTAGCAGGGATATATATAAAATAGTCAACGTGTGTGTACACCTGGCACCAATGTTTTTTTTACACTGGATTTAATTTTTATTGTTCATGAGTTATAATTGATTGTATTAACAAAGGAATGTGCCACTTTTTCAGTTAATTGAGAGGCATGACATTTGGCCAGTTATCATTTACCTATCATATATATTTTGTTTCTCTTCCATACAGAGTCATTTACCTAGGAGAGATATACGAAAATGTGAGCACAAACTTGAGACTCACGGAGTGTGATGTCTCTTCTCTGTCTCCCTATGGAGGCTACATTTTGCAGGTCAGAGCGGAGTCAGGAAATAACCATTCAGACTGGGCGACCATCAGATTTAAGCCAATGGATGACAGTAAGCCTTTTTCTAATCTTCTACAAAAATATATTGTCTGCTATTAATGTGCCTTTACAATTTGGCTCCATCAGAAAAGCTATCACATGCAGATCATTTTTAAATTAATTACATTGAACTACAAAATCTTATTTGTGACACTTTCATTTTTTGAGGGCAGAAGTTGCTGTTGGAAAGTATAATAGGTTCACTATTATATATTATATTATATTTAAAACATCTTTTGAGGAGGGTTTAAAAAATATTATATTTTTCCCTTAAAATAAGGCTTCTTTTATATTTTTCAGCCAGGGGTTTTCTTCAGGGATTCAGACTTTCTGTGTACCTAAATAAGTTCAATTACTTTCTTTTTCATCTCTATGTCAGGCAAAAAGCTTTCTATTTGTTTTTATTTTATTAAAAAAAATATTCACAGTGAAAGATTAATTTTTAGTCCAGAAATCTTCATTTCACAATATTGGTGTTCTCTAGTGAAACTTTACAGTCTTTTTTGAGAGGTGATTTAAACATTGCCTTGCATCAGAGTGGGCAATGGAGATGTTAATCATGTTGCTGTCACCTGAGCTTGGGAATGAAAGAGTGTTTTTTACCAATGAACGCTCTTTATTTTATACACTCTTACAGCACTCATAAGCAAAAATGAAATTATTTTAGATTATGTAGTTATTGGTACCCAAGACTATTTTCTCCTCACACCTGCTAATACAAAACCATGCAGGAAGTTTCTGTTACACCTTATCTTTGAGAAAAACTTTTTTAAATACTTTTTTTTTTTTCTGCCTTCATTTGCTTGAATTTCATCATTCTGTTCCTTGGATTTGAGAGTGTATTTTTACAGTTTATAGTCTTGCTTTTCAAAATGCTTTTATTGGTTATCTCTCTCCAGAAACATAACGTTAATATAATTTACTCTCCCTAGAACAGAAGCACTGAAACATAACACTGAAAAAAAAAATACAACATTGCAAGTACAAATTACAGCCAAAAGAAACTGTAATAGAAAAGGTATGGGTGGATTTTCAGAGCAGAAAGCAAATGCGTAAATCACTAACAGAGGTGTAGTTGACAGATATTTGAAAGAACGTGTAGCCTTCAGAACAGGCTTGGCTTTGGAAAGGCAGCTTGTTCCTGAACTGGGAAACATCTGGATATGAAATTACCTGGGAAGAAAGACCTCAAAATACGGGCCAACTGGCCGAATCTCTGAGGAGGACATGAGTATGTTTAATGTTGTCATAGCTGATCTGAGCAGGACATCATGATAAAAATATCCAGTGCCCTTTTCTGAGTTATTATTTCTGCTAGTGCTTTTAGAAGCAATTCCACACTGTACTGTAGGATAGCCTAAGAAAACCAGAGTAACTAAAATTCACAAGCATTATGTGAATGCATGGTCCAGCAAGTATATTTTTTAAAAATTATTTTTAATTAAAGGAAATCATATTTCCAGAGGAATGCAAAATTATCAGTATACTGAGTTCTTCCTTTCTTAGGCGCTTGATAGTGTGGCTGTAGCCAGGCAGAACTTTAGTAGGGGCAGCCAAGGCAGAGTTGTTTGTTGGAATTATGGGAGACTTTAGTGGGAGAGCTCATTGCAGACACAACATAGTTGATAACTTAGCTACTCATGAATTAATTTAGATAGTGAGATGAAAACATAACAAGGACAAGCCTTTTTCAAAATACAAGAGAATAATATTCAATCTAAGGAGCTCAGCCTTTAAGACATGCTGAAATTATTCAAGTGTTTCAGTTTTTCAGAGTGATCACAATGAGAGAAACATTAAAAAAACTTCACTAGAGGGTCTCCTCCGAAAAGACAGGTATTGCAACAGCTTGGTCCAGAAAGAGAAGTGAGTAACAACCTGTGGCCAATAGTCCTTCCTCTCCCAGGAGTCACCACATCTGGCAAAAGAGAACTGAGTTAGTTTAGTGTATGGCAAATGTAGTCTGCAAAAAATATCTGTTATTTAACTGCAAAAATAAATCCCTTTCAAGGCCAGTTCTATACACTCTGTGTGTGTGATTTATTTATGCCTGACCTATGAAAGGAAATTACTTTCTTCTAAAAGATAAAATTAATTAAAGCATGAGTTGTCTTACATTGTGTAAAAATATCAAGTTGAAAACACATTGACACTGAATTCCATGCTTTCTTGTATTCCACTGTTCTAATATACAGCAGTCATTGGGCCACCTGATGTAAAAGTGAAGTCTGAGTCTGGGTCGCTGCATGTGGATTTCAAAGGCCCTTTTGCTGAACGTGAACATGACAAGTGGTCTCTAAAGCAACTTTATGGATCATGGAATTACAGAATACTGTACTGGAAGAAAGGGAGTGACACTGAGGTAGCTTTTCTTACTGTGTGTTTCGACTCCATGACTTTGATATGTGCTTTTCTTGGTAAACTACCATGCTGATGAAGTTCTGAGAGCTAACAGCACTGAAGTAAAAATGTATCTCTACTAATTAAGTGGTATTTGGAGCAAATGGTAGATAGCTGTGTAATTAAACAGTAGCATGGTTATAATTTGCTTTTCCCATAATGAGAAATAACTGCTACATTGTGAGATTTTATTCCCTCAGTTTAGCGATGACTTATTTGAGATGCAGTCTGCCTCACCAAATCTCAGTATTTCACGTATACAACAAGCAAGGGTAAACTTAAAAGCTGTAACAGCAGCAGGATACGTGATCATGCTGATAAGCTCACTTAGATTGAAATCTCATGTCATTCAAGTATTTGTCCTCTCTGGGCTTTGAACACCAGCATGGCTGGGGCCTTGTATAAACTGTGGTTGCCTTCACCTCTTCAATTTCTGTCAGTTGTATTTCACTTCCTTTCATGGACAGCCTTTTCAACTGACAGATCTGTTACTCAACTCAAAAGACTCCTCCATAAAAATGCATGGAGAAAGATCATAAATAGCATCTTAATTATAGGGCCATGGGTTTTATTACAGGAAAAAAGGAAGTCCTTTACTGGAAGATATTAGTCACAGTATAATTAGTGCTTTGTACACCAGTACAATGTTCATATAGTATGATTCCACTACGTATACTTCTGATTTGTATTTGGCATTCACTTCCAGAAAATGAGGAATCATCATTTCCCAAAAACCAAACTGGTTTTCAATTCCCACACTACAAGAAATTAAGGTATTTGTATCAGAAATAGCATAAAAATGGAACTAGGAAAGTGATTGTCCCCCTCAACTTGGCTCTGGTGAAGCCGCACCCCAAATACTGTGTCCAGTTTTAGACCTGTCACTACATGAAAGACACTGAGATGCTGGAGCACATCCAGAGAAGGCCAATGAAGCTGGTGAGGGGTGTGGAGTACAGGTCTTATGAGGAGTGGCTGAGGGAGCTGGGGCTGCTTAGCCTGGAGAAAAGGAGGCTGAGGGGAGACTTTATTGCCCTCTACAACTACCTGAAAGAAGGTTGTAGTGAAGGGTATATTGGTCTCTTCTCCCGAGTGAGAGGAGGAGAGAAAATGGCCTCAAATTGTGCCAGGGGAGATTTAGATGGGATACTAGGGAAAATTTTTTCAACAAAAGGGTTGTCAAGCACTGGCACAGCTGCCCAGGGAAATGGTTGGGTCACCATCCCTGGAAGTATTTAAAAGATGTGTAGATGTGGTGCTTAGGGATGTAATTTAGCGATGGCTTAGCAGTGCTAGGTTTACAGTTGGAGACCATGATCTTAAAGATCTTTTCCAACCTAAATGTTTCTATGATTATATATATTTCCATAGGAATTAAAGAAGCAAAAGGCATAGACTATGTAACTTTGTAGACTGGTTTTTGAAGTGGATGCTTGCTCAAAATGTTGAAACCTATCTATGGAGTCTTCTCAACCCCGAGAAAGAACCTGTTACTATGTAATGGGGCATGTTGTAGGGATTCCTGTACTCTGCAGGGACCATATGGTTACAGGGACATAACCAGTCATGCCTCTAAATATCAAGTTGGATCTGCTGTCAGTCACCCAATAGCTTCCACAGCCTCTCTCTGCAAGCAAATCTCATTTGTCATGTCTCTGTAGGCCTCTTTAGCCTAAAATTTCATTGATGCTGCTAACAGCAGCCAGAAAGTGAATGGTGTGAGTGGTCTCACGCTCTAACCACAGGTGAAATCAATGTAGAGTTATCAGTTAAGAGGCACAGGCAGGGCATTTCATTCTGCCTCTGAAAGCCTTATTCACATTGCAGCTATAACTGCTAGGATTTGTCCTACTAAATGTGATTTTAATTACTTAGCTAGTCCATCCACTGGATTCATGCTTTTCAAATTGTTTGTGTTCTTCTCCGCTATTAGGTAAATCACATAGAAACTGAGCATAACTCTTACATAATATCTCAGTTGGAGCCGTGGACAATATATTGTATTCAAGTGCAAGCAGTTATCCCTGAGTGGAACAAAACAGGGGAACTGAGCGGAGAGCTTTGCGAGCAGACAACCCACAACGGTAATACCTGATACATCACAATGGGACGCGTGCTGTAGGGAACTAGGAAATGTGCAAAGCCATTCAAAATACAAATCAGTGTGACATGGAAACCTTCAAAAAATGGACATGCTTGTTGTTTTAGTACTGCTTGGTGGTTAATATGTGTGCATCTTTAGAGGGGAAGAGTTGGGAAATGAAGTAAAAACTACAAGCAATATAGTACCGATGGCATGATGCTTTACTTTGCCGCAGAGGCCTGAAAATCAGAGTTAAATGGAGTATAGGCTCCTCACTACTGACACTGGGTGCCTGAATTTCTTTTACCATTAGATGCATTCATTATCCCATGAAAACTTTTGTTCCATATATCTGTAATGGAGAAAGAAATTGGACCCTATGTTGCAGTCTGCTTCATCTGTAGTGATATTGCCAGTGTCTGTCATGAGGTCAGGCCATGATGCTTTCTCTCTGTGACACAGAGCAGTTATTAATCAATAACTGAACAATCATTTTGTCTCCATGCTTTCCTTTTCATTTTGAAGGCAGTTAAGTACCAGAAGCACTTTCTTTCCAGCCGTGCCACCTTAGCTGCTGTCTGTGGAGTTCAGCAATGACCACCACATGGACTGACTCTGTCCCTAGTTAAAAGACAGGTAGAATCCTAGATGTTGTCTTTTTCACAGGCATGATGTGTATTTCAAGTAACTTGCACCCTCAGGTAACTTGTGGAAAATTAGAGACACAAGGTGATGAGGAAGTGAACTGAGGGAAGCCTGGGGAAGCTACTGGATCAACCTATTTCTCATATGTTTTTTCCTCACAAAATGTTCCCGTCTATATTTTTCACACGTGTTTATTTTCTGCATGCACTGCAGTTGAATTGCACCTGGGTTTTTGTGGCGGTGTTGCTTGTTAGTTCATGGCTAGAACAGTAGTTATCAAGCACAGGTTGCTTTAAAACATTTATCCAGTGATGTATGGATACATCTTCATTCCCATTGCCTGTTGTGAAATCCCCATATGTGACGTAATTTTTTTAAAGGCTCAGGAGCTTAGAATTTTACAGAATTTTGTCCTCTTCTGGTTTTGCTGCCATTTTTGTGGATTTCATAATTTCTGCCTAAGAGAAAAGTGGAAGCCTATCCCCTGGTACCATTATGTGTCACTGGAACACCAAGGAGTGTACAATAGCTTTTTACATTATATCACCTTGTGGATATTCTGTTGGTCTTTTTTTGCTTTAATCATTTGCCAAGTATTGCGTGTAGAATCACCAGTATGTGTAACTGTGAATGTCTAAACGTGATGGCTTGTAAGCTTACTTTATTGATAAATTCTTCAGCCTAAAAATTGAAGAGCTAAGAAGTGTTTTGCATCTATAAACACTGACTTACATATGCAGTTACAAATTGGTGGATTTTTTTAAAAAAAATCCATACAGAAAGTGATAATTTGAAAAGCATATATTCAGAAATTCATATTCATGGTTTTAATTTTTTTTTTTCTTGTCTCTTGCAGGTATAACTCCTATGTGGATAATTGTGACTGTTCTTATAGGATCAGTGTTGGTCACTGTGATAACTGTTCTTGTCTGCTTCTTTTGCTTTTGGTATCTGTATCGACTCACCAGATATGTTTTCTGCCCTTCATACATTTTCCCACAACACTTGAAAGAGGTTCGTTTTCTACCTAACACAATTAAAATCAGCCTTTTAAGCAGAACTCCTGCCTTTCAAAGGCTCTCTGTGCCAAAACCTTTAAAACATCTTTTATTTTGCCTTCTCGTATTTGCACCTGATTGTTAGCCATCTGAAAAGAGCAGGGTGTTCTCAGTGGGGCTTAGACTCTAAGGAGCAATGCAACTTATCTGTAGTTGTTGTAAAACTCACTCTTCTGCCAAACATAAAAAGCCATTCAAATAATTATGAACTGTAAAGTTGTGAACTTTGGAAAAAGCTGACAGAGGAAGTTACTTTTCAGTGTGAGAAATGTAGTGGAAGTTAGGTCATGTTACCTTATTTTTTTCATCCTTTTCTGTGGCGCTTTGTAGACATAAGTAAGGAGCAGTGAAATTAAGACTTCTTTTTGAAGTACACTGATGTATAATAAACTCTGAAATATTGTCATTCTGAACTGTTCTGCACAGAATGCTCCAAAATATTTAAAAGCTGAAAAACTTAAAAACTTGGCATAGAGTTTTAATCCTAAAGCAGCTGCCTGATTTGTGGTATGAAGCTTTATATGGCTTAGAAACAGGATGTTTTGTTTTAAGCGAGAGAATAACAGGTGGCAGCCTTCAGTTCCTGATTTTAGCTCTGAACAACTGAGGTACCTGTCTCCACTAACTCATTTTAGACTCAAAATTGCACATTTGTTCTCCTGAATAAAGCTCTTTTGTGAATATAATAATGAGTTTTAACTTAAGTAAAGACTGTAGTGAAATCTGAAAATTCAAGATGAAATGAGAGCAACGCATATTAGCCAATTCTGTTGGGGAATACCACTGACCCTTTTACACTTACAGCAACTTTAAAGGGGTATATCTGAATCTCCTCCAAGAAACAAGGCCAAAAGCAACCTATAGTCTTTTGAGTTGCCTCCAGTTTCTCGTGGTCTTTCATTTTGATTCATGTACAGTTCATCAGACTAGGGCTTTGCAGCTAACTTCGCAATCATCTTGTGCCTGAAGCTGAGCACATGCTTAGCACACAGTAGTTTGCTGGACCTGGAGCTCAGCTGTTGGGAAGGCATTGCTCTGATCAGTGTAGGGTATGGTCAAATTTCATTTTGCTCACAGGTTTCCCACAAAAAAATGGAGAATTTTCACTTTGTGGTAGTGGGTTATAGTGGTTAATCATAGAAATCAACTGTCAGTCATGGTTACCTAAAATGGCATTTATCAAAGGCAGTGGTTTCACTACATGAACATTTGAGGTTGCAGGTTACTGACAGAACATTTCACTCATGGTTTGCTAGAAACTGGTGTAATAGTATTTATTTTTGTAATTACAGTGAACAGGACTCCTGATAGAGCGGCTTGTTTCTTACGTAAAATGCACTGAAGTAATAGACTGGGGTCAGGTCAGAAGAACAAAATGCAGTTGTACTCCTCCAACCAATAAATGAACTGGCACTTGAGCTGCCAAGATGGGTGGCTGAAGGGCTGTTACTGTGTTGAGTAGGTGTGCTGTTCCTGTGCTGACATTCAAAAGGCAGTCATGACATCCTGCAAAGTCCATGTTGATTCTCGAGGCTGCTTCCATCTTATCACTAGAACAGGGAGTGGGAGGAAGTTGTGATATTTCAGTACTAAAATTAAGTCATCTTTCTCACTGAACTGCATAGCCCTGCAAATGTCACTCCCTCTGCTTTACTTGACTAAATGGTTATGGTTTACGTTGACATTTATAGCACTGCTGTTTGATGTCTGAGCATACAGCTCTCTGAGATGACAGGAGCGATCACACCTTTTGGAGGTATTTGGCAACTCTCTCTGCAGACTCCTTCACCTGCAGTCAGGTCACTGTTCTTAGTTTTAGTTTCCAAACAAAACCTAGGTATTTTATTATTTTTTTAAGGAAATTTATATTCCAAAGAAGTCACCAACCCCTGGGGCATCTTCTTGCAAATAAAGGCACTTCTGACTTTCTTCTAAGCTTTGCACAGGATTGTTAAAGTGAGCTGAGAGGTCATTCCATTGTTGCCATTCTGAGATTTCTAAGGACTGAGAAAGCCACTGATGTCATTGAAGCCATTTCCACTGATGTGGAAGACAATACAAAACATATTTCTAAGCAAACAGGGCGGCATGGCTAGGTGCAGCCTAATTCTCATTTCCTCTTTCCTTCACAGTTCTTGAGCAAGCCTCCCAGTGGGTCGCAGTTTTTTCCTCCACTCCCGCAAGAAGAGCATCTTTTTTATGACAAGCTAACTGTCATTTCAGAAGAATCAAAAAATCAATGCACTGACTCAGGGGATGAGGCCAGCAATACAATAGAACACCTTCAGGACTCTGAGCAAGAAGATTCTGATTCAAGAATAGTACTATCTTCAGAAAAGGCCTAGACACACTCCTCGTACTTCATTCAGACCAAAAGAAAAGCAAAAGGGTTGTTGAGTTTATCTTATTGCCACACTCTTAAGACAATACAAATACATATATGAAGATGTGCACACAGACTTTGACAGAACCATATTTTTTGAAGTGCAAGAAACATGACTATAAATAAGGAATTAAATTATATGTATTTTTTGCTAGTGTTTGTAGTAGCTCACTGTTGAGTTGTACCAATACCTAGGAATATTATCATACTAATTTAAAAAGCAAATATCATATATATAAAATACTGGTTAATTTAACTTCTATGAATTATTTATTATGAATGCTAATCAAAATGACATATTGTATAAGGTTTGTAAGAGAAAATCATATTTTCTAAAGAAAGACCTGAACTGACTTATTTTTTTAATGAGAAATGGTGTGTATTTCCTAAGGCATAATCTTTCTATTGAATATTTTTTTACCTCATGCAAAATAGTAACATTATTATGGTGGTATGAACTTGATATGAATAAATAAAACACAAATATTCAGTGTGTTTTGCATGGCAAGGCTTTATTCATACTTAATTGGCAAGGATAATGGGATCATACAAGTGCACTGCCAGATAGCTCTGTATGTTCAGGTGTTGCACAGCCCTCTGAACCTCTGCCCTGCAGTTTCTATGGCTAATTCAATTTTGCCTACCTAATCAAGAATCCAACAAAGACTGTGGAAAACTTCACAGCTGAAGTGTGAGTTAAAGGGTGAGTTAATTTTATTTATCTATTATTAGACACCATTAAAGAAAAGTAAATCCAGATTGATATGACTTCCATGCTGCATAATACAATATCACCTGCGTAGCCCTGTTCTTGCCCATGAAGGTTATGTCCACACCAACATCAGGACATCAAGTGTGACCTTTGCACTGTGCACTAATTTTGTGAGTGATGCCAGTTTTTGTGTGTGTATTATTACATCAAAAAGAGAGTGGGGAAATAAATTCTGCCAGCAAAAGTAACTTGCCACAAGTGAAGTTGTGTGTAAATCATAACCTGATGTGGGAATTGCAGAATTTTCAGCTATGGCTTTGAGGCTTGTTAATGTGTAAATATTCACTTCTTGCCAACTGTTGCAGGAAGAACAGGCATTGAGTCTTTGTACCACCCAGCTATATATAATCTGCACGGTTTTTTCTGCAGTTTTTAACTGTCAACATACATTGGCTTAATGGAGCAAAATGGAAAAAATGAGGAAGCATTTTCATTTTTGTTTTTTTTAAGGCATTTTGTTTCACTGGTGCTTTTCTTCAACTCCCACCAAAGCTGAGCTGTCAGCGCTGATCCTAATGAAGGCCAATGTCCTGTGTGTGGTACATCTCAACACTATAAAAATTCAGGTCCCTGTCTGTCCCCTTTCCCAGCTTCTTCATTTTCTAGGGGGGGTTTGCTTTCAGGAATACGAAACCTACACAGCATAGTTCATATGACCAATGCATGTGCGGGTTGGGTGCCATCAGAAGAGAAGGTTGAGATTTCCCTGTATTTCTTCACTCTTTCAGTAGAGCTGCTTTCGTCTATCCGGTGGCTGATTTTCATGGAAGAGAAGGAAGTTACTGCCTATCAAATCAGAAAACAGGAAATCACTCAGCTGGTTCAAAGTTTATAATGAGGGCACAAATAAGGCAGTCCCATGTGCTGTGCCCCTTCCTTACAGGTTTGTTGGTAAGCCAAATTGGAGGAGAGGAAAAAAATAATCTTGGCCATTCAGAGATACAGTCTTTTTAGATTAAAGCAGGAAGAATGTGTACGTGAACATCACCTCCGAAATTTTGAGAGCTGGACTTCCCCCATTTAAAAAGAGGAAATGTTTCCCTTCATGTCTTTGCCAATACCCACTGTTGTACCATCACATGAGAAAGGAGGGAAAGACTCTGTTCTCAGAATACTGCTTCCTCTTTCAGCACATCCAGACATGGGGGGAAAGGAAGGATTTGTCCTGACCTCCACGTTGCTTCACTTTTCTTTGATATGGAATGCAGTGCCTTTACAGAAACAGCGCTTTTAAGGTCATGTGAGCTGATCTTTAACCTACTGCCTATATCATCATCAAAAAGCCTTTGTATAGTGAATTCCAAAATGAAAAATATATTAGGATTCCAGCTGCACCATGACTAGCATGAAATAGGAATGAATTCCCCAACTCTGCATCTCAATAGGCTGCCAAAGTCTCACAAAGTCCAGAGACCTGTGCGATCCTAGCAAAGATTCAGCCCTCAATCCTAGCATGCTCCAGTTGTCTGAGGACATCCAGCTGACGGATCTGTTAGACTGCATCATAGCGTTAGTCTAGTGCAGATAGCTTGGTAAACAGAGTTAGGAGATTATATGCCATACAGAAATGAAGGCTCCAATACAGAATGTATTTAATAAAGACCATCCTGAAAGGGTATAGAGGGGTTCTGTGAAATCCTGATTTGATTACCTGGTGCCAGAAGTCTTATTTAACGTAAAGCTAACCTTGTAGTCAAGGTCGTCCTCCAACACTGATGTCTGCTTTCCCCTCAGTCATATAAACACCCAGCATGTGCATTTGCGCAGTGTAGCAAAGCATTGTTCATATTCCTGTTTATAAAGGAATTCAAATAATGATTCGACCACCTGGGGAACTGTGATTAGTGCTTCATGGCTGCCTTTTCACCTCAGGTTAAATCGCTTAGCTGCACTGTTCTTAAAATACCCTCATCTCTTAAATGCGGATATGGAACGCAGATAACCACAGTGATGGAAGAGACAGAAGTCCCCTAAGTAAGCAGACATGCATTGTGTGCATTAATGACAGAGCAAGCAGGAGAGGGGCAAGGCCTGTAGCTAACATGTATAGTACTGGGAAATTTCAGCAAGGTGGTTCCAAGGGAAGCAGTACATTCAGTGACTGTTAGAAGACAGATTTAGCTTGCTGAACTAGGCAAGGCATTCCATGGATTACTCCTATTTTCGTTGCTACATTTCACTCTTCTGGCCCATTCTGAATAAGGTTTCTGACTAAAAGGAGAGCAACCAGCTCTTCCACATGTGGTGCTCACTGAAATCTGACTTGCGGTAAACATGGAGCGTGTTCATCTCCAGGCATGATCCGCAGCAGTTGAAGAAACCTGCCACAAACAAAGTTCTTCCTCCAAACGTAGAGGAAACTTGATGTAAAATTTCAGGCACATGATACGAAGTGCAAATACAGAGGAGTACAACAAGGACAGGAAGAATTCACAGCGCTATGAAAAGGGAAAGCCCAGCTCATTTTTCACTTCTGACATTTTTCACCTCATTTCATATTAACCCAACTAAAACCCAGCTAAGCCATTGATGTCTACAGCTTTTACTGACACGTTAGTAAGCAGCTATTCCTGGGGATTTGGGGTTTTTCCAGTGTTTTGTTACTTAATGGGCTGAGACCCAGTAAATTGGTTACATTCATCATAGATGAAAGAACTAAATGACAATGGGTGACATATTCAGAAACTCTAATTCTAGCTCCACAAGGCAAATCCCCTGGGCTTTCCCAAGACAGTAGCTCCTTCACAAGGCAACTGCCTGGGATTGCTAGCCTACTTTTTCCTCTTAAGTTAGTCCATACAAATAATTCTCAAACATCTTGTATTCCTTCTAGCTGCTCTGCAGGGAAGTCAGGAATCTAGCTGTACTGGCACTGAGGCCAGGCATGGCTAAGGTCAGCCATCGCAGCGCCTCTTGAGAGGAATTAAAACTGACTTTTACTTTTAAAGGTCAAGCTTTCCTAAAACCTTCTAAGAGCAGTCCAGCTTTTTTTCTTCAGATTAACCTGGCAGTTCAGTTTGCTTCAGAAGTCCAAAATGGGTCCTTACAGGAAAGCATCAGTAGGGGAGAGCTCTCTTCTTAAGCCACAGCTACATTGGGATGTGTAAAAGCAGACAACAGGCCCCAGATGGGCTGCATGGCCCCACAGGTATGTCAGCCAGTACATGGTACATAGTGCCTCTTCAAAGTTGATCTTGAGCTGATCTTATGGGGAGTACAATGAAAATGAATCAATAAAATAGGTAATGTTTTAACTGTGTTATGATTTAAAATGAAAAGTATAGATGTATGCTGCTAGCTCTGCCAGGCATTTTGGCAAAGTGATAGGTAAACCAGATTACTTTGAAGACCTGGAAGCTATTGGAAAAATATTTTAGACATGAAATGCAAAGCAGAGAAGGACAACTAAGGAATGGAGAAGTGGGTACAACTGAGGAAGAGCAGTCTAGACTTCTGGTGAACAAAACAGATTATAGAAGAGGGCAATAAGGTAAGACAGTAAGAGAAGGAACAGGAGTTTAGCAGTCAAAGGAGTGGAGTGAGCATTTCAGGGAGAAAAGGAACACTAGAGCCCATGGCTAACCAAGGGACCAGGGACCTGATCACCCATCAGCTCTACGAAATTCTTTTATCTCTCCATACTGGTAGCTGTGTCTTCCCTCCCCAGCGTCTCCTGGAGGCATCAGGGAAGGCTGTCTGGCTGCAGAGCACAAATCCACTTCTGCTGGATGGCTAGAAAGAGTCCTGCTGAACAGCACAGCTGGAAGGACTTCCAGAAACTTTAACTCTACGTTCATGACAAGCTATAGAAAAAGCTTTTAAATACAGTTCTTAACCAGAAATACAGTATATGAATTTGTGATATTAAGTTACACATTTTTTTTTCATGAGGCAAGTTGGGAAATAAACCATTATTACTTGGCAAAATGTAATTTTCTGGTAATCATCAGTTATTGAGTAAGTGGCATGGAGTACCTGTGCAAATCACGGCACCTTCCCTTGATATTGCGCTATCATGAAAAAGAAAGGTGAAAATAGCTATTTTACAGAAACTACGGTGAATAATCAACAGGCTTAGCTGACTGTCTGCATGCAGTAAAGTGGTGTTTGCTCATTTGGACTCCCTAATACAGAGTCTTTTCTTATTTCTTCCTTACAAATTGGATTTCCTTAAGTTAATTTTGCATGGTTTCAAGCAGTTACTGTAAAAGACTGAAGGCACAGAATGACGAAATCAAATAGATAAATGAGAAACCACGGGGAAAATCTTACAAAGGAAATCCTGGCTCCAGCAGCACTGAAGTGCATTCACTAACATTAGGATTTCACCTTGGAGAAAGCACCAGACCAAAGAAACCGTTTAATAACTTTCAGCTCTTTATTTCCTCTTGACTCTGACATCACGTTGCTCAAATATTGTCTCTCATTTCTACACCCTTCACTCAGCTCCTGTTGGTTACATTTTTAAAAGTAGATTACAGTGTCCTCAGAGCAGGGACTTTCTTTTCTAATCTATGTGAGTAACACAGTTACAAAGATGATGTAAATCACAACTGGAGCTTTGCACATGGGTTAGATTTTCAGACACACTGATGTAACAGTACAAGGCTCTGAAACTCACCCTAACCAAGTACAACTTGCTGATCATTATGGAATATTATCTATGAAGATGAAAGTTGTAGATATATTATAGTTAAAATAATTTTGAAGATATTAGGTGAGTCTTCACAGGCTGTAAAAGCAGGCTTTACAAATTCTTCCAGCTTGGTTGATGCAAATTATGACGCTTCTGTCCTTAAAAACCCAATGCATTGTTCTGGCCAGATGCCTGTGCTTTACTTACCTGAGTTTTCTCATGTGCTGAAAATATTCAGCTGTCTCATAGCTAAAAATATTTCTGATATACAAAATTATACCTGTCCCAAAACTGGCTTTGTCCTTGTAGATCTTAGGTTGGAGGGTCAAAAGAAAAGGGCAAGGGCTGAACCTAAGAGTCTTTCTAAAACTTCATGAGTGTGAGAATAAAATACTAATGTGGGAATTATCCTTTCAAATACACTTACTACAGTCCTGTGGTGTAGTGCTACCACCTTTATTGCTCCAGCTCTGAGCCTTACCTTGCTCATTGTATCCTGACCCTTTCTGAAAAATGATAAAATGCTGCCAGCAGTTGTGGTGTGTCAAGAATATGGCAAAGGCAAGACAAGAAAGGTGCAAAGAGCAAGCAAACGGTATGTCATCCCAGGACCAGGATGGGAGCAGCTGCACTGGAGCCTCTGCAGAAATGGAGACTAGGGACAACTCTGGAAGCCTCTCATAGAAGCAAGACCCTGCTCACATTTATCCTGAAGAGAAAGGGCAGTTTGCTAGAGCAAGTAATAAAAAGATAACATCCTCATAGGCAAGCTTAGGAAGCATAGGTTAGATGAGTGGACTTTAAGGTGGATGGAGAATTGGCTGAATGGCAGAGCTCAGTGTTGTGACCAGTGGCGACAGAGCCTAGCTGGAAGTCTGTGACCAGCAGTGTTCCCCAGGGATCACTGCCCAGCCCAGTCTTGTTCAGCATATTCATCAGTGACCTACATGAGGGGACAGAGTATACCCTCAGCAAGTTTGCTGATGATAGAAAACTGGGAGGAGTGGCTGATACACTGGGAGGCTGTGCTGCTGTTCAGCAAGATGTGGACAGGCTGGAAAGCTGGGAGGAGAGACACCTAACGAAGTTCATCAAAGGCAAATGTACCTGCACCTTGGGAGGAATAACTCCATCCACCAGTGCAGTTAAGGGTTTACTGGCTGGAAAGCAGCTCTGCAGAGAATGACCTGGGAGTCCTGTTAGGCAACAAGCTGACAATGAGCCAGCAATGTGCTCTTGTGGCCAAGTAGGCCAAGGGTATCCTGGGCTGCATTAAGAAGAGTGTGGCAAGAGGGTCAAGGGAGGTCATTTTCCCCCTCTACTCTGCCCTAGTGAGGTTGCATCTGGCGTACTGTCTCCAGTTCTGGGCTCTCAGTTCAAGAAAGACAATGAACTACTGGACAGAGTCCAGCAGAGGGCCATGAAGATGGATCAGGGGACAGGAACATCTCTCTTATGAGGAGAGGTTGAGTGAGCTCAGTCTTGTTCAGCCTGGGCAAGACTGACGTTGGAACTTATCAATGCTTACAAATATCTAAAGGGTGAGTGCCAAGAGGATGGGGCCAGACTCTTTTCAATGGTGCCCTGCAACAGGACAATGGTACAAAGTGGGGCACAGCAAGTTCCACCTGAAAAACTTCTTTACTGTGAGGGTGACAGAACACTGTAACAGGCTGCACAGAGAGGTTGTGGAATGTCATTCTCTCCTGATATTCAAAACCCGCCTGGTCATCTTCCTGTGCAACCTCCTCTAGGTGAACTTGCTTTAGCAGGGGAGTTGGACTAGATGATCTCCAGAGGTCCCTTCCAACTCCTGTGATTCTATGATTAAGACTGGCGTCAGGCATTGTCCTCCCTACCCTGGAGGACTCACTGGCTCCTTTGCTGGTGGCTAAAGCCTTTAACTGGACACCTGGACCATATAGAGAAATTCTTTACCCTTAAGAAGCTGGAGAAGAGTGGGAGGTGGGGATTACAAGATAGAGGAGAGACACTATCTGGAAGATGGTATTACGTGGTCTGGCAAAAGGAAGTCTGATGGCAACATAATGACAGTCTTCAAAAATGTGAAAGGCCTCTGAAAACAAGAAATCAATAATCTATGCTATATGGCCATGACAGACACGAAAGCAGTTATAAGACTGCAACAAGAGAGACACGAGGAGAAGTTCTCTAATGATGAAACCAGAAAAAGTATAGGAGATATTGCCTGAGAAGTGGCATACTGAAAAATACAGAACTAAACAAAAAACAACCAAGAACAACAAAACAACTAAACCCAAATGTCCATTAGGAAGGAGCTAGATATAACTGATGCTGCCTTAGAGCTTTACACTGAACCACTGGATTCCCCATAGTCCTTCCTTCCTGAACCTATGTTCCTACGCTTTTCAAACAAGATAAAATGCTGTATTTCCTTCTTTTATCCAGTTCCAGAGTTGACATAAGAAGAAACAAGCGAGTGATTTCTCCTTTGTCTGTCAGCCAATTGAAATAAATTCAAGTGGAGGTTGCATGGCTTAGTTTCCTCCATCACATGTATTTTTAGCATTGACATTGATGACCACAGGAGCACACATTGTCTCCCCTTCTGTTTGGTTGCCTGTGTACTGGAGATAGAGCTTCTCTTCTAACACATTGTATCAAAAAACAATTTCTGTTTCTTTCTTCTACAGTATCAGTGAGGAAGTTGCATTCAAACTTATCAAAATATAAACTATTATGGTATATTTAGTAGGTTACTAAATATTTCTATGAGTAATAGACTAGTAAGCTAGTTGTAGTTCATGATCTAGACATGGTTACAGTGAAGTGCAGTTTACATAAATAACTTGCTATAAAAATGTTTCCTGATAAACTGTCTAAGCACAAGATCACAAATTCTCATAGAATAAATCTGATTCAAAGTCAGAAATGCCCTGCAACACTACATCGCCCTAAGAATCATGTTATATCCATGCATTTATCTTCTACAGGCTCAACCATAATGCATGACTTATTTCAGCAACAGGCCACTCTTGATGGGCAGAACAGAGTGTTTTTTGTTGTTTTTCTGGCAAGCCTTTCATAGCTGAGCAGACTTCAGCTCTGCCCTATAGGTGTTTTTAACTGAATTCATCATTTTAGTATCACAGTACCCTATATCTTGCTAGAATATATTTTGCATAATTCCTGAAGCCAACTCCTAACTTCAAAGGACATAGTTTTCTTCTTGCTATGATTGAAAAAAAAACCCAAATGTACTAAGTACATCTCTCAGCTTTTAGCATTTCATGCCTGTGCTAGCCAAGAGCTAGTCACATACTCTCAGCCACCAAAAATTTTCAGTTGTCCAAAGCCTTCCTCTCATTATGTATCAAGCGCTGTTACCACAGCCCACAGCTTTTGGCCACCCACCTTGGTTTCAAGACTGTGTGGGAAGAGGCCATATGAACCACTCTCATCGCAGCATCCTGCTCCTACCCACCCTTCCCCAAAGTGTTGCTCAGATCCCTGCAGCAACAGTCTGCAGGCATGGAAGCAGCACACTTCTTATAGGTGTCTGTGTAAGTGTTCCTGTAAGTGTGTGCATCAGAAAACAGGGCACTTCCAGGAAACAATGAACCTTGTGTTCTTACGTTGCACACACAGTCTGCACATGGACAGCAAATCCAGCACTCCTGGGAAAGGGCAGAGCAACACTTGTGGGACAAGCCTGCTGCTTATATGCAATAATGCCCATCTTATGATGGGAAAGAGCTGTCTGGTATCAGCTCCATTTGACCCCAGAAGATGTTGGGTCTTAGCTGGAGAAGCATAGCATCAGTGATGCACAAAGTGAAGCTATTAGCACCATGGACATATGTTATTTGGGTTGCTTCTCAAGGAAACTACCAACCATGAAAGCCTGAGATGCCGTTAGGAGTGTGGCCAGTCAAGAATCATATTAGAAAATTACCAAAGAATTGTTCACAGCAGACTAACAGGAACATGACTGCCACTGCAAAGGAATGTCTCCTGAAAATGGCATTCCAAATATTTATGAGCTAATAAAAGGTTTTCATTTCACTCCATTTATCAAAGAGCAATAGCTATGCTGAATATTGCTTTGAAATCCTCTTGCTGAGATTTCAAAGGCATTTCAGCAATACTAATGTACAGACTTGGGGTTTTTTTATAGCTTCAGGAAAAGGAAAAATAACAACCTTTGGCTTAAAGAGCAACCAGGTTACACAAAATCACACAGGAAGCTGTGGTGAAGCTGACGGTATTTCACATATTATGTCCTACTTTGTTATTTTCATCACAACGCATTTTCTCCTCACTCATTGTCTATTGACTACATCCTATAATGATCATGATCAATATGATGGCCCACACTGAATGGTACTTAATAGTCTATTATTCAGTCAGTTCCATTACAAAATAAACACTCCTACATTATATATTTACTGCATTGTATATTTATTGATCCAAATAAATTAATAATAGGAACCAGACACTAAAATTACATTGATTGCTTAAACACTCCATAAACTATTTTGTCTTGAAAGAAACTGTTAGCTACAGGCACCCGTGTCATACTAGATAGCATTAGACACTATCTGTTTCAATGGACCTCATTATCCACAACTGCTTGGCCACAGGCTTCACTGTAACGGTATCAGCCTCTTCTCAATCATCAGTCTTTTTGACAGGACAGGTTTGCAGCTTTTACATCCCTCTGTTGGCTAATGCTGCATACACATTTGTTCATTCACAAGAATCAATAGCATCTGCACTGCGTTTCATACTAATGGTACTGGCTTTTAACAAGCAAAATCGACATTGTGGTTATCTGTCAATGACAGGAAAAAACCACTGAAAGGTTATCACATAAAAGAAGATTATGCAAACCATAAAAATATTCTATCTGGATCAAATTTTGCCATTTTAGATTGTGATTTGACTGTGTCATGGATTCGAGAAGGATTCCTGCACTTATGACCCAAAATAAAGTTGATTTTTCTGATTTTTCTGTCTTGTCTTTTAGCAATCCCCAAACATTTCTCAAAACCCACAGGCCAAAAAGAACCAAAGCTCCAGTTATGCATATCTCCATCCATGTCCCAGGAGAGCCTACGCGCAGCAAACACACTCAAGAGTATGTGTAGCACAAGAGACATCAACTGCAGCTAGGAAGACTTATCTAGAAGTATGGCTGGAAGGATTATGATTTCCTTCAGCATCAAAAATGTTTATAGCACCTAGGATGTAGAAGGGATGGACTCTTGCTTACCAGAGTTTCAAATCCTCATCTCTGAATACATTGCTATGACCACCTTGGAGTTTGTGGCTTTGAGGGGGTAGGAAGTGAAGGCTAAACCTTGACCTCTACCCTCCTAACCACTGCAGCTGGACAATCTTATGAAAAACATGAAACAGAAAAAGAGAAGATGAGCTCTTTAGTCTTAAAACCAGAACTTCTGTCTGCATAACGTGAGCTAGGTGCAAGCCCCGCTTCAACTGTAGCATGCACCCTGCACTGAATACTCATTGTAGCAATCATACAAACACTCAAGAACCAGGGCAGGTGGCACCAGAACACAGGTTTTCCCCTCCACAGGCAAGCACCCTGACTATTGAATGAGAGGAAATATGTTGCCTCTTTATGACTCAACACATCTCCTAGTTTCCTGACTTTTCTGACTAAACAGATTGGGGCATTTTTGTGTGTGAGTTGTGTGAAAGGGCACTATTGACATTTATAGGCTGGGATGGCACAACGTTGAGCAAACAAGGGCAGAATTAAGGGAGGAAATGCAGGTGCTGTGAAGACCGCATGCAAGAGCTACACAACCACTAACCCCTGCTCTGGAGGACAGCAGTCCTGCCAGGCCTGGAGGTACGAGAACACCAAGTATCCACCTTACCACTACCAGGCTACTAGCCCACACTGGTGACAAAATCAGTTTGCATTACTTGGTCCACATCCAGGAAGGCAGTGGCTGCTGTGCAGCTAACAATACAGTTGTGCCTATAGTAGATAAGCAACCTTCTGGGGGAGGCTCCCAACATCCACCAGGGAGGCACGGGCAGGCCAGCACAGCCCTCCACTCCTTCTGCCCATGCACCAGAGCCGAGCCTCACTGCTAATGCTTCAGCCAGTGAGGGACAAGTCCCTGTGTCGGGCAAGCAGCCGTGAACAGCACCGGCCCAAGGGCCACATCAAGCAGCGCTGGATGTCCAGAACCCAACAGCCTCTCATAGACCCAGGGGTGTGTGCAGTGGAACCTGGGGCACACACCACTATAGAATCACAGAATGCTTTGGGTTGGGAAGGACCTTAAAGCCCATCCTGTTCCAGTCCCCCTGCTAAGGGCAGGGAGACCTTCCACCAGATCAAGTTGCTTAGAGCTTCACCCAGCCTGGCCTTGAACACTTCCAGGGAGGGAGCATCCACAGCTTCCCTGGGCAACTGTGCCAGTGCCTCACCACCCCCAGCGTGAAGAATTTCTTCCTAATGTCTAATCTAAATCTGTCTTTTTAAAGTTAAAACTGCTACCTCTTATCCTATGCCCGCACTGCCTGATATAGAGCCCCTCCCCAGCTTTCCTGTAGCCCCTTCAGGCACTGGAAGGCCGCTGTGAGGTCTCCCCAGAGCCTTCTCTCCAGGCTGAACAAGCCCAACCAGCCAGGCCTCAGAGCTGCTCTGGACTTGCTCCAACAGTTCCGTACCCTTCTTGTGCTGCACGACAGATTATCACCTCCGTCACTCTCCATGAGCGACCCCGCCCGTCGCCGCCGCTGCAGCACGAACGTCCGAGCAGGGCTGGACGTAGACGACCTGCCCTCCGGTGGCGCCGACGCTTCGTGCCCCGCCCAGAGCGCGGCTGCGCGGCTGCCGGGGCTTCCGCTAGCGGCGCGGGCCGGGAATGCGCCGAGAGGCGATGGGCGGCGGGGGGGCAGCCGCGCTGCTCTGTGTCCTGGGTGCGCTGCCCTGGCGCTGCGCAGGTGGGTACTGGGTGGCACGACACGGCATAGCTTGGCATAACACGGCATGGATGGCACAGCGTAGCTTGGCTTGGCACGGTACGGTACGGCATGGCATGGCATAGCTTGGCCTGGTATGGTAGGGCGCGGCGCAGCACAGCACGGCACGGCATAGCGCAACACATCATGGCACAGCACAGCACGGCACAGCATGGCATACCGCAGCATATCTTGGCATGGCCCAGCCCAGCACGGCATGGCCTAGCACAGTGCCAGGCAGCGGTTGAGTACTGGCGCAATGCCCGCTGTAAAGGGGGAAGGTGGGAAGATGGGGCTTATGATGCATCTTCCAGTTGCATCCTGCGCGACCCGCGGTGCTGGGAGCGGGGAGCATGGTACCGGAGCCTGCTGCGGGGATATGGAGGCGTCCAAGCCTTGGGGGTTGAGAACTGGGCAGAAGTGTCCGCAGGGGTATGCGGGGCTCGGCTTCCATCGGATGCCTGGGGTTTTTCTCTGCAGTGAAGTAGTTGTCTTCATTTCATCTGCCTCAGGCTTCCTTGCTGTCTGTGAATGGTATTTCACCCTGGGTCTAGAGCAGCTTTCTGCCCGTGGAGCTCTTAACAGTTCATAGAATCGTCGAATGGTTTGGGTTGGAAGGGACCCCAAAGCCAGTTCCATCCCCCGTGCCATGGGCAGGGACATCTCCCACGAGACCAGGCTGCTCAAGGCGCCATCCAGCCTGGCCTGGAGCACTTCCACAGCTTCCCTGGGCAATCTGTGCCAGTGCCTCACCACCCTAACAGGAAAAAAATTTTTCTTCGCATCTCCCCTCTTTCGGCTTAAAACCGCTACCCCTCGTTCTATCCCTGCACTCCCTGATAAAGAGCCCCTCCCCAGCTTGCCTGCAGCCCCACCCTTTCAGTACTGGGAGGCTGCGCTAGGGTCTCCCCGGAGCCTTCTCTTCTCCAGGCTGAACGACCCCAGCGCTCTCAGCCTTTTTTGGTGTGTGTTTGGTTATGGCTTCTTTTTTCCCAAGACTTCTTATAATAGGTTTCCTTTTGTTGCTGTGCTGAAAGGTTGGGTTAAAGTTCTCAGTTATTCGTTCTACCAGACATTTCATGTGACAAACCACTATGTGCTCTTAACAGGATTTCCCCTTCTCTGTCTCCTGAGGAGGGATATTTCTGTCTTGCTACGACTGCTTTCTTCTGTTATTGATTAGGTTTTGTTATTCCTTAATGTTATATAATCTTTATAGTTGTAAACTATCATTTATTGAAAATGTCAGTAATGTAAATTAAGTAGTGATATTTAGTTAGCAGAACAATTTGGTATTTATTTTATTTATTAAAATTTGACAGGCCTGTGAAGATAGGCAATTGTGCTAGAAGCTTTCCTTGTCTTTAATCTCTTCTTTCCATGATAATCTAATCTCTTTTAATGTCCCCTAGCACCAAAGTGTCATCACACTTTAAGTGAAGAAACATGAATTAATTTTAAATGACTGGCTTTTAATCATTTAGTTTAATCATTAGTAAACAGGAAGAAGCCTTGACTTTTAGATACTACTTTGCATATCTGATTTCTAGCTAAATCACACTATTTCTATGGTAATTAAATGTTATTGGGTTTACTCCTTCATTCCTGGATTGCTGTTCATTGGAATTTAAGAAACTGATTTAGGGAAGAAAACACAAAACACTTATTAGAAACAAGGAGTATTATGTGAAAGGATGGGTGGATCACCTATGTGTGTCTGTATTATTAAGAATGAATGTCTACTCTAAAATAGAAAGCTCTCTGGATAGAGGAGCTCTGATTGGATGTATTTTGTCTTAGTATTGGTTTTCGATCTGTATTTTGCACTAAACTCTTAAGAATACTGCAGAAAATAATCTACGTTAAACTGCTTCAGTATTATTTTTCCAGCTTATCAAAATCACAGTTTGCTATCAAAAGGGAAGATTAATTCGAGTGGGGACCTGCTAATGATCTGTATGATAGAGTAGGATGAGATTAAGAAATCTGCCTATAACTTAATGAGAGGAGCTCACAATTATTTGAAAAGCAGGATTAGAATCCTGATGAAATGGAGAAATACTTCAGAAAAAAGTACAATGGTGTTGAAATAGGACGTGGGCAGGACTTAGTACTTGGGCCATCATTTGTCACCCTCTATTTGCCCATATATAAATTCTAGGAAAAAAAAGAAAGTAGCGTTACTTTGCCTTGTAATTTTTGTGTAGAAGTTTAAGTCCTATGCTGTAGAAAACCCCAAGAGTATTGGAGCTAATTAGAATGAAAAGGTTAGGTCCTGTAAGCTAGACTTCCATTTATTCTTTTCAGCTGGACTATTGTGGTTTTCTGAAGCATACTGTTTCATGCAAGTTCCACCCTTTGGAGAGAATGGAAGAGAGAACAATGAAAGTCATTCAAAAACCTAGAAAATTTAAAGGAAAGCTAAAAGATTTGTTGCTGCCATTTAGTTTTCTCTTCATCTTTCGTCATGTTCAGCCTAGTTTTCAATTACGTAGAAGTCTGACAAAGAATTTGTACGTAGAGAATGCTGTAACATCCACAGACAAAAAGTAAATGTGCTTAGAGGAAACATAGGTTAAACTCTGGGTTTTGTAGTCTGTAAACCTTTTGTTGTTGATAAACTATGAATGACAACTAAGCATCCTTGCTGTAAGGAGAACTGGATCTATTCTGTGAAGAGATTCTTCAACAGAATGTACTAGGAAATCCGATTTGGGAGTTCTTTTGGTTCCCCTGTTTTCTAATGGTAAGGATAGCGAAATATTTCAGGAGATTGGAGGCCTATAAAAATAGGTGATGCAGTGTTGGAAACAGCAGGACTTCTCTACACAAACATGTGATGATGTACATAGAATTGGCCAACTGCTTTCTCCAGTGTGAAATATTGATAATCTTACAGAGTTTGTTCCAGCTCAGATGCTGTGCTTCCATTTTATGAATGGATAATTAGTAAGTGTTAAATGTGAATCAAATTTCAACCAAAGGCATTCCTTTGAGTATAAAATTATAGTTGGCGCTCTCATTATATCCCTCTTTTTACCTGCAACAGGAGATGGAGTGAAGAGATGAAAGAGCGTAATTGTGACCCGGAACCTTCAATAGATAGTTATTTGAATAGGAAATTTGATTTCCTGGTGAAGATATTTTGAATTATCAAGATTGTCTCTCAGGACCAAGGGATCTTTCTAAAACGATAATCTAGTTTTATGACCATGGCAAGGAGGAAAAGTACATAATCAAGCTCAGTCTAGATCTACAAAGAGTGCTGTGATTTTTATCAGGGCTTTTTTTTTTTCGGTTATGTTTTATACCAGATGAAGCAAAAAGGCTGTGTAGTTCAGTGTTCATCTGCAACAGCATTTTCAGTGGAGTAGTAAAAAATAAAAAAGCAAGTGTGTGATGACACCTTACAGTATAGTATTACAGCAGTCTATAGCATTGAGACTTTGTATTTGATTCGAAGTTCATAAGTTAGGTAAGAGCTGAGCATTCAGAGTCCTCAGGGAAGGAATTCCAGAGATTGACTAAGCTTTCAATGAAGCAGAAGTTTTATTTGTTTGCTTAGGTGTTTCCGGCTTGTCTTAAAGAGACAGCAAACAATCTTTTGCCACTTGCACTCATTAGGTGACTGTAGAGCTGCCATATTGTCCCCTCGGTCTCCTTTTTCAGGCTGAAGAGTCATAGTCTGATTACTCGCAATACAGAAGCTGCTTCATACCTCGGTTTGTCCTTGTCACTTTTCTCTGCCTTTTTCTGTTCTGCTGTCTGCTTTATGAGAGTGGGCACTCCAGAGCTGCACAGAGTGTTGAAGATAAGTCTATAATGATTTTGTATAATGACATTAAGTTTTCCATTTTACTCCCTTAATTCCATGTATATTTCTAACTTTTCTTCCCTTTTTGACTATTGCTGAGCGCTGACTGCAAGTGTTCTCATTTACACATTTGTGTTAAACATAACACTGAACAACTTTCTGAAAATCCCTTGAAAACCATAGTCTTCCCTGAGTAATTGGTGCAAGTTACTTTTAATCCTGTAGTGGACTTGATGTCAGTTTTACAGCATGTTTCTGTTTATTAAAGTTCTGTAAAGGTTATCACATGCTGCTGAAAACAGCTCTCAGTGCCTAGTTCCAGTGGTTTGTAAGGACAGTTAAAAAAAGGTGAATGTCAGGATTGTTCAGACTTGTATGAGGAGGTTCTCGGAGAAAGATAAATCTGACACTTGCAAAAGTAATTTTTTGGTGTTTAACCAAAGCTGTTCTGGAATAAATCCCTTCTGATTCACTATGTGTGCTCTTATTCCAGGACTGGCATACTGTATCTTCTTCCAAAGGTCAGGATACAGAGCTGTATTTTTACAATATTCTTTGCATCTAGAGAGAAGATATGATTATTTGCTGTGGTTGTCTTACATCAGCATGTTTTTTGTAGCTTGGGGAGAATGTGTATCTGGTTAGAACATGAATACTGAAACAATTTTGTTTCTGCTTCCCGACTTCCTTTTTTCTGTCTGACCGCAAATGGAAAAGGTAAAACTTCATGCCATGTGTAAGATAAAGATTTGGAAAATATGGGAAAGATACTCTGGAAGTGGGGTGAATATTTTATTTTATACCCAAGGTAAACATATAACATATAATAACATTGTTTATTGACATGGAGCTCTGTAGATTCAATGTGATTCTCAGCTAATGCTATGTTATCTGATCCTGCCTTCTTATAGTTTACCTCAAGGTTCTGTGTTGTTCAGGGTAAAGACTACACCTTGGGAACTTCCTATTGTGAAGACTTGTTTAATACTGCCATGGCAGGTTTAAAAACCTAGTACGTGTGCTGCTAGAGAATTCAAGGAACTGTATCTCACTTTCTGCCTGCTTTAGGAAGCTATTCAAATGTCAGCAGTTGAATTATATTCGAAAAAGCTGGTTTGAAACAGGTTTTCTGTCATACTGTTTATTAAGATCTTTTACACCCAATCTCTGTTTAAATATTTATTTGTATGAATGATGTTTTTTAAGTCTGTAGATATATGAATACAAGTATTTTTAGCGAAAAGCACTACCTTCCAGTTTAGATGTGAAAGATGTCTGGTTTTCATCCTGCTTTAGAACTGAAATTGAAAGTGTTATGCTGTATCACCACACTTAACTAATCTTGCTGGGTCATAAAGCGATGAATTTTACTAAGCAAGATTATAGCTTTTGATCTATCAGTTACCATAAGTGGAGGTATCCTTCCGATAAATGATTACATATTTTTGAGGGGTGGATCTGACAGGTATATACTTTCTATGGGTAATAGTAGAGTTGTACTTTTTTTAAAAAAAAATTATTATTAAAAGCTAGTGGAAATGTTTTGTTCCTCGCTTTTTGATTCTTAAATTTAATGCAAGCATTTTCAAAGTAGAAGTAATATTTTCGCATTAAGTGAATATTTTCTTTGTGAAGGGATACTATATTCAAAGTTGCTATTATTTGCCAAAATCTGAAATAACTGCTTTTGTTATCATTTTGGCTGAACTTTAGCCATCTGTTGGATAAATATCCGGAAAAAAAAAAAAATGTTATTTCCTTTGCTTTCTTGTTTTCTCATGATTAAGTGTATTTAGGCATTTTCTGAGCTTATCTTATTCTGTCAGCTTAGAGAGTGACAAAGTCATGCATTCCGGAAATAAATTCTGTAGAGGGATCCATGAGGTTTTATTGAATTATTTTCCTTCCAGGTTTTGTGTTTGCCAGAGTTATTGCCAGAAGTCAGTAGTCTGTGGATACCACTTTATTCTCCAAAAGGATTTTGCAGACCTCAGTTTCTTGATTGCTTTTTCATGCATATTTCTTATTCATAAAGAGAGTTTTGTCAACACGTTAGGAGCTGAGAGCGCATTCCTAATCACCGGAGAGGGGTATGCGCTGCCTGAATTGTACGATGCCCAGGTTGTCAAAGATACCTGGCAGAAGGACTTTAATGAAGTTCAAGCTCTGTAAATCTGGGTATGGCTGCTCAGTTGGTGGTATTGGTATCATTTTAGTGACTTCTGCTTGGGGATTCCTCAGTTCACATGTATTCCCTGTGCCTTCATGCTGTTTCCCTTTGCTCTGCAGGCCACAGTCTAGTTTAGTTTCTAGTATTAGGGAACTTTTGAAACCAGACTTTCAGCCTTGGTTGTGATTTTTGCCACCAGTACCACAGACTGCTGTGAAATAATTCAAAGCAAAATGTACCTTATAAATAGCCAGATAAATTTCAGGTTTTGCAAGTATCAGAATAATTCCTTGTTATTCTCATGTGTCCTCCAGTACCTGAATTATATACAGAATAGGACACCTATGATTCTGCATATCTGAAAGTTAATAGTAAAGAAGTCGTCTTTCAGAGGTGGAATATGAGGTTATTATGAGGCAGTTGAGTTGATGGGGTGTTTTACTATTTTGAAAGGTGGAAAATAAAGAGGAAAGAGAGGTATCCTGCAGATGATTCTAGTGTGCATGCTTTCCTCCTGTTGGGAATCTGTCTGTTAAGGACCAGACCATGAGAAGAAAGGGTTTTCCTCGATGTTGTGGGCATTCTTATGTGTGTCTTGAGACTTAGCCTCTGCCCTCCATCAGTCATTTTATGCACTGCTTTTTGTGCAAAAGAAAACATAGGCAATTACCATGAGCAAGACGCAAGATCCTGCTGTGTGGTGAGGCCTCACTGGAAGGGATTTGTGTTCAGGATGTTGAATTTGTGACAGTAATATGTGACATAAAACAAGTTTGCTACGCTCGGTCTGTTCTGCAACTGTGAAATGACAGCATTAGGTCAGTCCTTAGTGCTTTGCAGCTGAGATCCAAATGTTGCATCCAACCAATAAAATACTGGTTTAAATGCATTCAGACTTGAAATCAACCCATGAGAGTGAACACAGGCCTTGAATATTACAACTGCATATACTTTTTTTTAGAGAGTTGTGCGGAGAAGGACTTGAAGCACAAAGGAAAGAGCTGCGTAGTCATATAGGCAATGGAGCTACCTGATGCGTAGCTCCTGAGCTATATATTATATATTGAAGTGCTGTTTCAGTAGCATGGGGTTTTCTTAACTCTTATGTTTATTGTTATTTTATTTCACTGTAACTCTCCACTTCCTTTTTAATAAAATTATTATTCTTAAGTTATGTACAAATTATTTCTCCCAGTCTTTATATACCTTTATGTTACTTTCTTGTAGGCCAGACTAATCTGAGAAGCCCCCAGGATGTTCAGGTCTATGCTGTAAATACAAATTTCACTCTAAGGTGGAACTACACTGGGAATGATACCGATGTGACATTTTCAGCAGAATACCGGTGGTAAGTAGTAGCTTTGTTCTGAGCCGGAAACGTCTGGCACTTTTTCATGTAGAAGAGCCTATTAATTATTGTGCTTCTTGATATGTAAAACTTCTAGAGACTTTTTGAAATCCAGAAAGTAGAGGGCAGGAAGATTTAATCTTGAAATGAAGTTGAATCCTAGTATTGTCCTTCGTTTGTCTGTTCAATATGCAATATTAGATTGTTGACTGACAGCAACATGTTGTAAACGCAGAATGCACTTGGTAACAATGCTTAATACTAGAGTGATTCTTGGAGAATATTAACAGGTACACTTAGAAAAACAGTATATGGATTTATTTATTCTCTGTTTTGGTGCTTAGTGTTCATTTCAGTGTAGCTTTTGAATAATTTGTCAGTGTTTATGAATAAAGATTTCTTTGCAAATTTTCATCGCCAGATGAAACCATTTAATATTTGTTCTGAAATGTTTGCTTGGTTTTCTTCAATTGTTATGTATACCAATATTTATGCATGTATATACATATACATTTGGTATTTTGTGGAACTTCCCTGCCAAGTAAATCTGAAAAAAAACCCCACTTTTAAAACAAAATCATGTAAGTTCCTGATTTTAGGATTTCCTGGAGTATGATTTTGGGTTAAATAAAAATGGCTTGCCTTCCTCAATTGCCTTCTTTATTTTAAGAATGTAATACTAGTCTGAAAGATAAGATAGGAGTTTAGGATAAGCAATTACTACTTCAAGTCTGTGCCTGGTTTTTTTGATCAGAACATTTTTAATCTCTATTTTAAATGCCTTTTTCTTAAAGACTGTATGGATGTCTCTTAAAATGAAAAATAATAGCTTCTGTAAAGCAAATTATTCCAACGCTTTTGCTGAACTCTAGTTTTCTCCTGTGTGTTTTTCTTCTCCCTTAATCTACATTCCTTGCTAATGTTAAAACTGAAGGGTGTGGGGTTCGTGGTTGCTTCTTTTATGCTCTTCTAAGCATTTTGTGCTATCAAGACTTTTAAATTTCTTCCAATGAATTATAAAATCATTGCCAGGCTAGGATTGTGTACTAAGGATGTAATTCTGAATTTTGTCAGTTCTTTGATGCTGTTTCCTGACAGCGTGTGTTTACATGGAGAGTACAGTAAACTGGTATCAGACTTTGCAGATAGATAGTTAACCTTTGGTAATAAGGTTAAACTAATAAATTAATAGATTAAATTAATGAATTAGATAGCCATATGAATTCCAGAGTAACTAAGTAGGTAACACTGATTACACTGATGCTGCTGATAAAACAGCATTAAATGGTGTGACATTAGCATTAAGTAGAAAAGGAATAGGAATCTCAAGACTTAAACTGTGTATTGGTTTTATTTTGGGGCATTTTCTTTCTTACAGGTTTGAAGATTTTAAGCCAAGTGAAACAGAATGGAACGAGTTGCCTGGGTGCCAAAATGTTACTCGCATGGAATGTGACTTTTCCTCAGCAATAACCAAATATGATGATATGCATCATTTGCGTGTAAGGGCTGAAAGAAGGGAAGAAGTGTCTCCATGGTCTGGCATTTTTGAAATGATTCCTTATTTTATAGGTATGAGTTCCATATATACTGAAACATTTTTATTTAAATGTCCTTTAGCACATTATTGTTGACAAAAATGCATTTGGTTTCCATTGCTCATAACAATATGAGCTAGTGTTTTTTCCAGCCTTAATAGAATCTCAAATATTTGCAGGTCATAGAATGTTATGATTCTGTCTTTTATGGAAAGGGGAAAGTATTCCAAGTGATGCTATTTTTCTGACAGAATCTTCTGTCTATTTCTTCAAGATTTCAGAAAAATCCTTTTTGATAGTGGACTTTTCTGGAAGTTTTCTTCTGACCTTGTGACTTTTCAGTAGTTACAGTATGGTATAGTACTGAAGCCTTCCCTTTGCTATTGAATTGATTTGTTTGAGCTAGGATCATTGCCTTGCATGTTTTACAATAACTTATACTCATTTTCACTGCAGATTCTGGAAAACATTCACTAGTAATTTTGCATTTGATTTTTGCTTTTAGAACCAGGTAACGGTGGTTGGTTGCTAGGTTAGATTCCTGTTAAACATTACCTAAGATTCGTGGAAGCTGTGATCTTGTTGCTGTCTCAGAAAAATTAAAAATAAGATATTATATGTAGTTACTATGGTTTGATTAATGTAAATGACATTTTTGTGGGGTTTTTTTCTTTATATAGTCATGCTTGACTTTTTTTTTCTTTTAATATTTGCAGCTCAGATTGGCCCCCCAGGAATAGAGTTGCAGTCTACAAATGGAGTCATAAAAATTAAGATTTCTTCTCCAGAAGCAAATCAGGACCAAAAAATATGGATAAATGATCTAATTTTTGATTATAATCTAGTTATCTGGGAAAATTCTTCAAATCCAGAGGTATGATCACTTCTTTTTTTAACTTTTTAACCTTAACGTAACTGTCAGAGATGTATTTTAATTGCTTCATGCTCTGAAATGGAATTATTGAATGGTGTAACTGTCTATAACTGTGTCATGGTTTAGCCCCAAGCTGGTAACAGAGAACCACAGCAGCTGCTCACTCACTCATCTTTCCCCCACACCATGGAATGAGATGGGGAACAGCAAAGAAAAGCTACAACTCATGAGTTGAGCTAAAAAAAGTTTAACAGAGCAACAAAGGAAGAGAAAATACAACAACAATAACAGTAAAAGGATATACAAAATGGGTGAGGTGCACTGGAAAATTGCTCACTGCCTGAGAACTGATGACCACGTGTGCTCCTGATCTCAAATCCCCCAGCTGTGCTCTGCAGCCACGCACCCAAACCCATGAACCAAGGCCAAAAACCCCACCCCTGCTACCTACCCCCTTTGTGCACTGAGCCTGCCATCATGGTATTGAATATCCCTTTGGCCAGGCTGGGGCAGCTGCCTGCCTGTGTCCATCCCCAGCTTCTTGTGAAAATTAACTCTTTGCCTTCTAAACACATGAAATAAATCTTTTCCCAGACTGGACAAACAGTTGCTGTCCAGTGTAAAATTTAGGAGGGGGAGTTTTCTTGGATTTGTTTTCGTTTGATTTGGTTTTTCTTATATTAGGCTGTAGTAGAATTGTATTAGGCTGTACTAGAATTGTATTAGGTATTTTGTGGTAGGAGTTTTGTGTTTATGTTAAATGCTGGAGCCACTTGCAATGCATGAGGAAGGAGGTGAAACCATCTCAGATGTTGAGATGCTGGAGCAGGACCCACCTTCTGCCAGCAGGAATAGGGAGAGGAAGGAGTTCAAGGTAGCTGGAGGAAGCATTTATAGTAAGGCATAGTACAGAGGAGAGGTAAAAAGGTAACTGGGTCTTGCTGAGAGCAGACTGCAGCTGTCAGTATGCTCTCTTGTGTCATTAACTAGGTTATTTGGGTTTATACTGTAGGTTTGTGTTCTTTAGGAATTCCTTTTTAGGTCTTGTAATTGTGAACTAGTTTCCAAGCCCTAAGGTTTGTCTTGCATAGCAGCTACCGCTGTTTCATAAAGACCAAGGTAGAAAGTCTTGCTTTTTTTATCCTTTTAGGGGAGCAAGTGCTAGCTAGAATAGGGTAGGAATTGAATACTTTCATTTGGAAGACCTAGTCATTATTGGAAGGGGAAGAAAGCTTTAAGTATAAGCTATGTATCAAGGTTGGTCACTGAAAAGTCTGGTAAACCAAAAGCAGGGATGTTGCAGGAAGGGGAGAATGAAGTGTTCATTCCATGAATTGAGTTATTGGTCATATAAAGCAGTGCTGCAATCTCTCTCCACTTTCATGTGTTAAAGAAGCATGACATGTTCCTTCTTCTCAATCACGTGGCTAAGTTGAAAACTTCCCTTTAGTGTTTATCTAGCTCATATATTGACCTTTGTTCCCTAAGTTAGCATTTTTTGATGATATAAATGGGCTGAAACCTGGGAAGAAAAAGATAATTTAAAAAAAATCATCTCATCGGGAAGAACAGGTACCTTCATATGCTGTTTGCAATTGTTTCTTACAGTTCAGAAGTCTAAGGATTGTCCCTACTCAGATAATTGATGATCTTGCACCAGACACTACCTATTGTTTGAAAGTTCAGGCAGTTATTCCTGAGTCAGAAGGCTTATTCAGTCCCATCCACTGTGTAAAAACTACTCGTAAAGGTACAGAGTAAAATTGTTTTATCTTAAAATGATTACTTAAGTTTAAACTGTTGGGAAAGAAATAACAGTGTGGAAGTGTAGAAAGTCAAACGTTAGATTGAATGAATGATACATCAAAATTACTTTATGTTTACACGCGTATATTTTAGACATTTTTCTCATCAAGTTATTGGTGAACAAGTTTGTCTACTAATGTCACTGTTTTCTGTGCTGTTTCTGAATAGATTTTTAACTATTTTTTTACCAAAAGCTTAATGTGCTGTATATATCACAGATGTTGATCTGCAATCTTTATAATGGAAACAGACAAATTTTTTTTAGTTATTGAAAGTGTACCATGGCCATTTACATGAGAAATACCCATTCAGTGAGAAATTGCTGTACATTAATATAAAGCTTTTCAGTAACTGTGGATTTCCTTTTCTGTTCATTTTAAGCAGTGAATGACATGCCCTGTGCAACAAATTTGAGCATTTTTGCTTTGAATATGAAATTTCATCTGCATTGGAATAACCAGCATAAACAACATGTCAGCTACAATGTCCAGTATCTCTTGTGAGTTAAACAATATCCATATCTCTGTTTAAATGGTTTACGTCATTCCAAATGCCATCCATTGTATTTTGTAAGTAGTTATGAGTAGTGGAAGTGGCTTAATGTATTCACTGAAACATGGGTACCTCGGTACCAGTGTGGCCGGAGACAGTGTGTTTTTTAAAAGGATTAATTTCAGGATACTAAGCTTCTTTTAAGAATTTTAAACAAATTTTAAATGACTAGGAGTGAGCAAAAATGCAGGCGTTCCAGGTTTCAGTTGTCAATATATTTGATTTCTTCTGGTCAGATCACAACATGGAAAAAAATCCCATCATGTCTATAAACATGTATCTTAATAATTAGTTGTTGTTTAAGTATTGTGGCCAGCATCTAAATGAAGAGGGAGACGTACCTCTAGCATTCTTTTGAAACTCCTCTCCCGTGACAGAAAAATAACCAACTTAATAATAGAACTATAAGAAAACTCTTAATTTGGATTTTAAACATTTCTAAAACTGATATGTGATTTTTCTGTTGAGGCTTGATTGATGCACTAATTTGTATTTCCTGATCCAGTTAACTTCATTATTTCAGTTATAAGAGAAAAAAAAATATTCTAAATATGAGAAATTTTTAAGATGCCCATTTATCCAAAAATAAAAAAATGTACCATAATTGAACATGCTTTTTTTTTTTTAAGAGTTCAAGGATCTCATATCAAAAACTATTAAAATGTCTCTTGTAGTGCATATCTAAAGACACTTTACGATGATTACTCAGTGAAGTGGCTCAATGTACCTGGATGTGTAAACATCACTGAAACACAATGCAATTTCTCATCTATCATCACAACTTTTTCTGGACTTTACCTCCGTGTGCAGACTATGGGCGAATACAATAAATCATGTGTATCTAAAGAATTAAAAGTAAATCCTCTGGTAACAAGTAAGCAAGTGTATTTTCTTAAATTTTATTTTCTCAGCAAACTTGGGCCTAATGCTATTACTTGCACATGAAACTGAATACACTGTTCCCCTACAGAAACTGTGTTGGGAATTCTGGCCTCCTCAAGTTAAACAGGGGTTTTTCCATGGTCTTCTCTATTTAGTACAGCCAGTATTTCACTGTATTTGGAATCATATTTGCTTTACAAAATTAAATCACAAAGACATTATTATATTTATGACATTTTATAATCTCGCTGTATACTATATTAATCACTGTGTGAGATTGTACTAGAAATCTCCCTAGTTGGACTTTTGCCCTTGACGGGGAGCAATGGCAAAAAAAATGGGAGAAACGGAGAAAAACAATGCCAAAGTCAAATAATTTTGGAATCCACCACCTCTGTTTTCATGTGCATCTACTCTCATCTCCTCATTCCATGTAGCCCTGCACAGTGCAATTTTGTGCTGAAGCAATATTATATTGTCATATAACCCTGAAGAACTTCATGAAAATGCAGTCTTAAATGATAGCGACATCTAAGTCAAAAGTATGTAATGCTCTCCAGAGTGAAATTACAGTAATTTTTAAACTTTTTTGCACTTTTTAGATTTTGTGAGAAATGTGACTTACTAAAATGTTTGATTTCCAAAAAAATTACCAATCATAAACATTTCCTGAAGTTTATCTCATATGTAGGTTAATATTCTGTTGCCTTCCATATTGAAGTAGGAATCAATAGTATTCTATATTTCGGCTTTCCCTTGTCCAAGTTCTTGGTAATTACATAATTCTTTAATAAGGTAATGGTGAGCTAGGTAAATAATTCAACAATAGAAAACCAAAATGGTAATGCTTCTCACTTTTCAGCTGTGCTATAACTGTGAAACAGGGCATATGTGAAAAAAGAGGGCCCGTATCCCGATGAAATTAAGCAATGTTCAGTGGTTTGACTTTGAGTTGCAGAGTTAATCTCACCGCCTGTGTATTTCATGACACTGAAATTTGCAGATGCAACACGTGAACATGGGAAGAGTAAATAATTTAAATATTTCTCAGGACTCAAGAATCTGAATAAAGCAGTTAGTCAAGTATATGTTTCTTAAAAATTGTTGCAGATTCAAATTACATTATTTATGTAATATATTTATTTGTATTCTTTCAGTCTTATTTTTGATGTTTGATTTTGGGTTTTTTTAATGTTTCAAGATGAAATTGGCCCTCCTGATATCAAGTTGGACATGAGTGATGCTTTGCTCCATATCCAGATTTCTTCTCCAGGAGGATCTCAGAGTGAGGTCATGAGGCAACAATATGATTTGTCTTACCGGGTTCTGTATTGGCAGAATTCATCAAATAATGAGGTATGAAGTAGTTAAATACTTAAAACAGTACAGTTTCATAGTTGTATGGATCATAAAACAATGCAGTCCTGCATGATTTTAGCTCACATTTTAATATATTTTTCCATATTCTTTAAATGCTTCTTACAGTAAAATATTTTACAGTAATTGCTGAATGCGTATGTGTAAATGTGTGGAAGAAGAGAAGAAAACAAGCTGCAACAGGAAGAAATTTCATCTTGCACACAGCTTTGAACTGTAAACTTTCAGTATGGTAGAAGCACTTGGTTCTTGCCAGTAGGTGTTTCCTCAATGTGCTTGTGTAGGAGACAGTTGTGTGGGTGCTTTTATTTTATTTAATCCAAGTGCAGAATGGTGTCAGATTTTTTACAAAATTACTGCTTCAGCAGAAGTCAAAATTCTAATTTTTTTGAGTGGTGCTTTTACTATTTATGTGCATCTTATTCTTTCAATTTTTCTTTTTCAGGAGGAAATCCAAATAAAAGAGACAAAACAGACAATAGGGATGGTCTCTAATCTAACACCCTCGACTTTGTACTGTGTAAAAGTACAAGCAATCTCAGAAGCTTACAACAAAAGCAGTCATTTCAGTCAAGTGGAATGCATCAAAACACCTGGAGGTAGGAAGAGCTTTAGAATTGTTACAGCTCTGGAAGTAGAATTGTTAACCCTTCATAGGCCTTTGCAGATCTCACTAGTTAAAATACATTTGCAGCATGACTTAGTGGCCTCACAAGGTAAACACCTAGTTGGGCAGAGAGCCGTATTAGCAGTCGGTCACATTGCTGCTCTGTGTTCTCTCTATAGGTAAACTAATAAACTGCTTCTGTTCTGACCTGGTCAAAATTACATTCTGGTTGTTCCACAACGCAACTCAGTTTAGAAATCATCTCAGGATAATGATTGTGAATTATACTGTAGGTCTGTGCGCTGACTTGTTAATAGTCAAGCTTTAATTCCCAGTACTCTTAATATATTTTTAGTAGGGTGCAAGGAATCACTAAATCCTATGTTTTCAAGAATATTTTATTCTGGAAATTGTCTTAATTCTTCTGTGAATTAATTAATTTTTAAAAACCCTGTGCTCAAGTGTGAGGAGACAAATCACCAGACTCATTATACCTGAAAGGTCACTTTTACACAAAAGGAGAACACATTTACAAATGGATTACACTCACTCAGAACATAACTTGCTCTTATCTGTTGAATGTAATTTAGTAAATTAACAGGCTGTAACACTACAACAATTACTAAATAGCCAAATTAACTAAAAACTAAGAAATTGTAATCATACTAATGTGACTTTCTCATATCTTAAGCTCTTATGGTTCATTTATATTGTAGTCCTTGGTGCTTTCTTATTATCAAGCCTAAAAAGAAACAAATGTTACTTTTTTAGCTTCATAAGAGAAGTTCTTTTATCTATTTTACTAGTTAGTTATTAGTCTTCTCCATATCCTTCTATTATAATGAGCCTATTTAAGACCAAGCAGTATGTTCAAGAGACTGTACTGAGAGACACAGTCATACAGATGGCTTCCCTATAATTCCCATATGTTCTAATATCCCAGTTTGAAAATATTTTGAGTTTTTTTGATCATTCATGCTAGCTGGAAATAGAGATAAAAAGACCTTATTGTCTCATCTTGATTATTTTTAAATTGTCTCTTGGTATTTGTTATTTTTAGTGTGTTTGGACTCTGTCTGTTTGTTTGTTAGTTAGAGATTGTGCCAGAGAATATGTTGCAAAGAAGGGAGGAGGGCAGAAGGAAGCTTGCAAGACTCTTAAGAAATTAAGTGCAGAGTAACTTATGACGATGCAGATAAAGGGTTTCTTTGACTACAGTATTTTACTATTGTAAAGCTGGAATACATCATGTAAACTCCTTCTGCTGTAAGGTCCCAACCTTCAGTCCTGGAACTGAGCCTAGTCTGGTAGAAGATTTTGCACAATTCCTGGGATAATACGGGAAAAGAGGACCGTAGACTTACAGAGTGGTTTCGGTTGGAAGGGGCCTGAAAGCCCATCCAGTTCCAACCCCTCTGCCAGGGGCAAGGACACCTTCCACTAGGTTAGACTGCTCAAAGCCTTATCCAACCTGGCCTTGAATCCAAGTGGCCTTGAACGCCTCCAGGAAGGGAGCATCCACAGCTTCCCTGGGCAACCTGTGCCAGCACCTCACTGCCTTCACAGTAAAAAATTTCTTCGTTACATTCAATCTAAACTGACCTCTTGCAGTTTAATACCATTGCCTTGTCCTGTCACTAAAAACTTTGGTAAGAAGTGTCTGTCTTTCTTATAAGCCCCCTTTAAATATTGAAAGGCTGCAATAAGGTCTCTCTGGAGCCTTCTCTTCTTCAGGCTGAACAACCCCAACTCTTGGCCTTTGTTCATAGGAGAGGTGTTCCAACCCACTGACCACTTTTGTGGCCCTCCTCTGGACCTGCTGTAACAGGTCTTAAATTTTCTGTCTTGTGCTGGAGGCCGCCAAGCTGGAGGCAGTACTCCAAGTAGGGGTCTCAAGCAGAGTAGAGAGGGAGAATCCCCTACCTCGCCCTGCTGACCACGCTTCTTTTGATGCAGCCCAGGATATGTTTGGCCTTCTGGGTTGCAAGCACACATTGCTGGCTCAAGTCTAGCTTCTTGTCCACCAGTATCTCCAAGACCTTCTTTGCAGGACTGCTCTCAGTCCATTCATCCCCCAGTCTATAGTGATACTGAGGATTTCCCCAGCCTAAGTGCAGGACCTTGCACCTGGCCGTGTTGAACTTCATAAAGTTCACGTGGGCCCACTCCACTGTCATGGTTCCTCTGGATTATGTCTGTTCTCTCTAGCAAATCAATTGCACCACTCAGCTTGGCATCATCAAATTGATGACACCGTATTTGAGCACTGAAGTGAAATTCATCTTTCCTTTCTGTACTGGCAAAGTAAAATCTTGTGCTGAGGTACCATCTAGACTGCCAGTGTAGAAAATAACCAGAATACCCTCAGGATTGATTTCTCCTTAAATGAATTAATAAGCATCTGAAAGGAATAGGTGCTTACTGGAAGATCTTTCACTCTCTGTTGGCAGTGTGTAGTCTATTGGCTGTGTTTTAGTCATCTGAAGCTTACAATTGGGATTCCTCTCCTGTCCAATAAACAATTTGGATCCTTTGGGGCCCCTGAAGATCCTGCAAATCTAGGCACTCGTAATCATTTCCTGGCTAATTAACCATGGGCCAACTTCACTGTAGTAATTGCGTCTTCTTACTTCATAGCCTGTGGGAATTCTTATTCCTGTATTGCTGCATTTTTAAAAGAAAGAGCTCTATCAATTATATTTTATGTTCTTTGGGGTTAGACACTGTACACAAGCAATAGTGCAATAGACTTACATGCATTGAGTGCTTCGTGGTAGCTTTCAATGTGCAGCTGTTTTGTCCTGGTGTAAAATAGTGACATATAACTAGATCTTCATTCTTCCTGTCTGCAGATGCCTGTGTTCTTATACTGGATAAATATTTTGTGGTGTTTTTAATAAAATTATCTAAGTTACTGGAATATCATTGTTTTTGTGATGATCATCACAGCTGGATATAATACTGTAGAAATGTGAAATTTTATGATAAATATTATAGCAGATTTGGAGTTAATCTGTTCTTTAATTTTTGGAGTTTATTTATGGCTAAACCGAATGGTTTTTTATTCACTTTTTTAGATAAAATGTTACCTCTGATCCTTTTAGCAACATTTGTAACTGCTCTGGTTGTTGTCTTGCTGGTGGCTGCACTGCTTGGTTTTGCCCTGTATCAAGCCTATAATAAAATCAAATACGTGTTTTTTCCATCATGCCAGCCTCCTTTGAACATAGAGGTAAGATAAGACTTATTTTTCTTATTCATTAAGCATGTATTTTTAGAAACTAAACACAAAATATTATGAAAAAAGGGTTATCTGTTCTCTTGTGGTCTAATGGCTGTGCCAAGATTAATTGTATAGGTTTTTAACAAAGTGCAGGAATTCCTATGGAAAAGAATGGGTAGTATCAAATTCTAGAAATCTGTGATTAGCAAGTATTTAAATGTGTTTTTTCTTCTGTCTGTGCAAAAGTGTTGCTAACTATCCTTCCTTCCAGAGAGCGTGCATGTCTACCCAATGTGATAATGTACTTTTGCCCTGCTATCTGAGACCAGAAGTATTTTCTCATTGTGTTATCTGAAAGAGCATGCTCTTGCCTTTTTGCCACCCTTTAAAAACTCAGAGGAGGCAGAACTGCACTTGCAGTCTTTAGAGGAAATTCTGGTGCAGCAGGCAGCAAACTTATCTGCCTTCTCCTGAGCTAGCAGCCTGGATGGTCTCAAAAAGAGCAGATGGCCCATTTCCAGCTCAACTTGGCACAGGTAGTACTTAGAAGGGATCCTGATCTGGAATGAACAGGGCAATATGTAAGTGTAAGTATATTTTGAAATGTAGCAAACTTTGCTTTTCACTGTGCTTTCTTCTCTGTCTCTCAGAATATTGATTTTGAGCAATATGTGGCCTACCTAACATATATCTAATCTTCTCACTGAAAATTTTAGGATGTGTGGTATATAATGCTTACTGAATAAAGTTCTATTTTAAAACCAGCCTCATAGTTTACAGGGGCTAATCTGAATTTATTTATTTGTAAGGCAGCGTTTTAGCTGGTTTGTTCGGTAGAATGGTGATAACATAATTAATGCAATGCATATTCAGAACCTGTTGTGATGGATTTGATATAAATGACCACTTCAGAGAACAGATTTGAAGTAAGTAGGATAGTCAGCAGTGCCCTGCTTAGAACTTTTTAAGGCTTGGTTTCCTGCTGCATCAACTCGCTTTCTGTTTTTTCTTCAAACTTTGCTTTATATCTGGTAATGATTTGTATACTTGCAGACACACACCTGTCATCCCCGTGCTACCACATGACCTTTGAAAGCGTTCTAAATTAAGATTTTCCTTTAGTTCTTGTGTGGCCTTAAAAGGTTATAATCAATGAAATTGCGATTCTCTAGATAATTGACAAGTATGAGCATAGCAAAAGAGTGAAGATTAATGTTAGAACCATTTTTTATTTTTCACTTATATGAATGCAAGTAAATTTCATCCTAACTTTGTGTTTGTGAACTTCAGGAAACAAATGTATATTATAAGTAGAAAACATCATGATGCTACTGAATACAATAAACCAAATTGATACAGCTGTGGTGTTAAGTGGAATCATGATTTAGGTATTTATGTATGAATGTTCATCTCTTTTCTTTTCGGCTTCTATTTTGCAGGGTTTTGGAGAACAGCCCTTTATCAGTCCTTATTTGTCAACTACTGAAGAACGAATAGAAAATTGTTTTATAATTGAGACTAACATCACAGAAGAAGTAAATCAAATTGATTTTAAAGACTACAAACATTCTAAACAGAGCAGTCGAGATTCAGGGACTTATTCTAATGACAATAATTCAGGCAGTAAAGTGTCAGAAGAAATACTAGAAAGGGAAATATTATAACTTTTAGGGAAATGAAATTCATGTGTGGGACTGCCAGTGTAATAAACACTTAGAACTTTTTTATTATGAAAGTCGCAGCCTAAGGAAGACTGTGACTTTGGGATCTTTGTCTTCAGATTTCCAAATCTGCACTTTTGTTAGTGGAAACGTATATACCCTCTCTGCAGCAAGCTGACTGAAGTAAAACCACAATTGACTCCTCGTACCTTACACCATTTTGACTAACTTCATCATAGGATAAAATTACCACCATCTGTGTAAAGAGGAGCTGATCTGTACACCTTATATACTTGAACCTGATAACCTCAGTGACAACCTATTCTGTTTCACATGAAGATTTTTTCGCTGTTTTAAAGGTTTGTTTTGAATGCCAGTGTGTGCTGTAACAGAAGCCTTGAATCCCAGTATTGAATCTTGCAATGTTTACGCAGGCAGAAGGAAACTGATGCTGGAACTTTTCTGATATTCTCTTCCAGCCCCCTCAAGGGCAGTGCTTCTTGGCTCAGTGGATCCAGAGCAAAAGATACAAAAACCCACAGAATCATAGAGTGGTTTAGGTTGGAAGGTACCTTAAAGCCCATCGAGCCTTCCTCCAGACCAGGCTGCTCCAGGCCCCATCCAGCCTGGCCTTGAACACTTCCAGGGACGAGGCATCCACAGCTTCCCTGGGCAACCTGTGCCAGTACCTCACCACCCTCAGCATGAAGAATTTCTTCCTTAAGTCTGAGATCAACAGTAGCCTCAGTGAGGTGGCTCCTCTGAGCCTCCTTGTAGAATTCCTTGTCGCCATGGCTGTGGGATGCTCCCAGTGCCCACCTGCTTGTTCGTGTATATATGTCACTGCATTAGGGCGCTCTCCTCCCACAGCACTCAGTAATCAGAGCAAGTACGGGGGAGGGAAAAAGGCAGGAAGGATGTTCACTTCACTTTATAGTAAAGAAAAATTTCATAGTGCAAGCTGTCTGTAAATAGAGGTTGATTCAAATTGTTTTGCAATGTGTTTAAGATAAAAAGCAACAAATGTCCAGGCCAAATGTACCCTGCAAGAAGAAACTACCTAATGCCCTTATTTGAATGACAAGACATGTTAAAAGGTACATTCTTGATTGTTCTTTTCCCATGGCTGGATAACCAGAAGCATAAAATACTTACGTTTCTAAACACAACTCAGTTAGAAGTGAATTCCTCTTAACAAGGAATGAACTTATCTCTGTAATTAGGATGCCAGCTGAGTTTTAGAAAATGGCTTTTAACAAATGGTGAAGGTGCTTGTCATTCAAACCTTTTTCATCTTATTCACATTTTGCCAACAGACTTTTCTTTGTATGAGCTTTGTATGAGTTATAAGGATATGCTGCAAAAATTTTTCAGTTTGCATACCACTTCCTTCTTATGAAGTATTTTTTACAAGAAACTTATTTTCTATGAAGAAATTGATTTAGAGTAAACAGGTTTTGAGCTTCATGTGGGCTGTTGTTTATGGTAACAAGCAACTGTTGCTGGTTTTATATAATTTTTTTTAATTTTGAAGATGTGATCTAATTTTATAAATTTTATATTCCTGTGTTCACTACAGAGTATAATAAATTTTGCACATTTTCTTATTCCTTTCTTGGTTTCATATGTTTTTGACCTAGCAACATTGAAGCTACGCTGTGGATACTTAGTAAGTTCCATGGGTCTTCGGTTAGTGTCCTTCCTAAAAAAAAACTTATTGTGAAGCATATATGTAAATTAACTAGGGCTTACATGAAGTGTTGCATGATTTAGACAAATTGGAAAGAAAGTGCTAATTTATTTTCTGAGTTGAGGCTTAAAATGAGAACACTGGGCGTGAGCATCCCTATCATTGTGGTCTTTGGTAAATAGCTTCCGTCTGTGAAGTCTTGCGGAATGCTTAAACGAAAGATGGTATGAGGTTGTCTGTATTTGTGCAGCCTCTTTAGTATCACCTGAGTTTGCTGTGAGGATGCAGCTTGTTTATGTGTCTGTTCCTCTTTGTGATTTATGCTGGCGCTGGCCTCCTGGACAACTTTGATTTCAATCTGTTCGTATTTGTGACGTACTTCTACAGTAGGGTTTGGGGACATATTTTCATTTGGGGGATTTTCAAAAGTGAAGCTATTCTAAACATGTTTACTGAAGTAAACTATGCTGCATTTTGGTTTGGTTTTATTTGTCCATGCTCATCTAGGGAAAATGTTTTATCTGTTTCAGCAGCTAACTACAAGCGGTTGTTTAGACAACTGCTTCCTTGACACAAGATTTTGCTTGACTTTTGGAGTTTCAGTCTTCTGGAAGAAAGCTATTTAATGTGAAGGATTTCACTGTCAGATTTCAAATGGTGGCAAAGCAGTCCACACCGAATGTTTCTGAATTTATAGTTTGCAAAAAATCCACATTTTTCTCCAGAATGTAGAACTAAATGAGCGATAATCGATATATGTGCATGCTTGATGGGTTACAGCAAATCTTGTACCAGTTCTTTTCAATGTTGCCAGAAGAAGCAAAACCCAAACTGTGAGACCAAAATACTCATTCTGTTCATAGAATATCTAATATGTAAAAATGGGAAATGAAGTTCCTAAATAACTGGAGCAATCTCATTCTGATATGTTACAGATGTATTCAGCAATACTAGAAAGATAATTTGTCAGAACTTTTACAATCACCTTCTAAGAGCAGTTCATTGCAGTGCATAAAGGAACTTTGTTTAAATGTCTTTTTTTCAATTTTTAAAGTCTTTATAAGGAATAAGACCCTTGAAGTATTTTCCTTGCTCAAAATATTTCTAAAAATAGAAAGCTAATCTTTATTATTTGATAGGGAAGAGGTCTGAGGAAGAGCAGTATTTGACTCTCTTTACTGAAATTATTCAGTGGGATGAGATACAGCCCTATTAATAATTGAATTCTTTTCAGCTGGTCAGTGCAGGGTTGGATTTGTCAGTGGTAAATGATAATGGTAAAAATCACAAGCAAGTTAATCAAGCCCTATGTTTTTGAAACTAGAAGCACTTAAGCAATGTTATTGAGGAATACGTGCAATGTAATCATCTTTAAGACTCGGTGTAGGGAGGGATGATGAAGCAGAAGTTTCCAGTCACGGGATTGTAAGTTGAAAGGAAACCAGCATCTGGTAATGATTTTGCATATTAGGTCACACATACTCTGACTTTCCCATGACTTCTGCTTTTGGAATTGATTTTGTTATTAGCATTGGTTTTATATATAATTTCTAAATTATATGCTTGATGTTGAAGCCTCACTAAGAATGGAGAGATGAAAATACAGTAGTAGAGTCCCCTTGGTAACTCTGGAATATTGAATTGGTTTTGTAGGGATGCTTTACTGAATGGTCTTTGTGTGGTGCCATTAGCACGTGGCTGTACTTTGTACTGAAGCAGTTGGCATGCTTGTATTATGTATGACTGTTTGACATTGGGACTTTTTCAAAGAAAAAAATGTGACAAATGACGGTAGGATTATTTCTCACTTTACTAGGAATTCAGTGTCTTTTGGGCAGGGGAGGAGCAGAGGAGATCTGCAGAGGAGGAACTGTGGTAGATGGCTATGTTCTATTCTTCCTGTCAGTACAAGTATTTTTTTGAATGCATACCAGTGATTATTTTCACTTAAGAGGAAATTCATAGGTACAGGAGTACCTGGTAACAAAGCATTTGGTATAAATGAAGAAATGTAGGTAAATCTTTGGGGCGTATATGGTTTTCTTAGGGATTGATGACTTTAATGATCTACCTTTACTCAGCAGTAGTGAGGCCACACCTGGAGCACTGTGTCCAGTTCTGGGCTCCCCAGCACTACAGAGACATGGACATACATGGAGAGAGTCCAGTGAAGGGCTTCAAAGATGATTAAGGGACTGGAGCATCTCTCTTAAGAGGAAAGGCTGGAAGAGCGGGGACTGTTCAGCCTGGAGAAGAGAAGGCTCCATGGATCTCATCTATGTATATAAACACCTGAAGGGAGGGTGCAAAGAGGATGGAACCAGGCTCTTGTCCTGCCACTGGGCACCACTGATCAGAGGCAATGGGAACAAAGTGGAACACAGAAAGTTTCCTCCAATTATCAGGAAATGCTTTCCCACTGTGAGGGTGACTGAGCAGAGGTTGCCCAGTAAGTTGTGTAGTTCTCAATCTTGCAGATATTCAAAAGCTGTCTTAACGGCTGGGCAGTCCTGCTTGATCAGGGGTGCGGAGCAGATGCGCTCCAGAGCTCCCTTCCAACCTCAGCCCTTCTGTGATTTTCTCTTTCTGGACAGTACTGCAAAACATTTAAACAGTGAACTAAGACATTTTTTTGTTTAGTTGCTTTTTTTTTCCCAGATGTTCTGTCGAGGCACCATTAGGTATAATTGCAGCAAACTTCAAACCATGAAGTTTAGCTGATAAACAGTCACATGAAAATAACTAGTCTCAAGTTATTTTCTGAGCAGTAAAACTTAAGCCAGAGGAATAGCAGACATGGCATAGTCCTCCAGTTACAGTTTATAAGGGTTGCAGGTATGCCCGGAAAAATTCTGGCAGGTAGGCTTGTGGCACTGAGAGATATGGTTTGGTAAATTTTTAAAGAAAAAGATACTCTTGTTGCAGGCTGGGTAATCATCACAATAAAATGAAATTTCTATGCCATATAACTTGCATCTTAACTGTCCACCTATCCCTCCCCCAAATTTCCCTATCCATAGCATCCAACTAAAAGAAGTGCAGTTATATGCTTTAAGAATCCTGAGACATCAGAAGTGCCACTTGACAAATAGATTATTTGCCATTGCTGTCAGTGACAGATAATCTAAACTTTCAAAGACTTGCTTTAGTGATTGATCATATGCTGAGTATTTTAAGTAAATTTCTAGAAATATAAGCAAGATTGCCTGCAAGTTTTTTGCAAGAGATCTTTCCTAGACTATCAACCCTTTATTTACTCCAGGCATTTGGGTTATAGAACTGGGGATATGTGTGAAATATATATAAATGCTGAGCAGAGGAATAGAAAACATAGTTGGTCCTTGCAGAACTTCTTCTCTTGATGTTGCCTGCACATCTGATACTGCAGCTAGCTGCCAAGGGAATTTCACACATCTCAGTAAAGGTGACTTTCCAATTACATCAGAGTAGTGGTGGTCCTAGCAAGTTTTCATCACAAATCATATTTCCTAGGTATCTTCTTTCCCAATGAGGCAAAAAAAACCCGTAACCCAGCCCTTATAACTGTCACTGTACTCTAACTAATAGCCCATTTTTTTAAAAAAGCGTGGTATTGTAAGCAGTCAAGACAAATTATTTTATTTAGCTTTTTGAAAAATATTTTGGCATACTTGACGATATAAATTTTTCTAGTGTAAAAGTATCTTGATTTCACAACAGAATCAAGAAGATCTTGAAATCACTGAGCAGCTGTTTTCTTTGCACAGGAAACTACTGTAATATCAGGAAATCTTATTTTTCATATAGGTAGGTACAGACTGTGGAATTTATTCAGTGATGTTGAATTGATGGTGCCAAATAATTATCTAAGCATCTGTTAGTAATTGCAAAATTATTTTAAGTAGTGGAAGTCACCACCATATAAGCAATGCATGATCTAGTTAATTGGGCAGGGAATGGCATAGAATCAAAGAAACTTCTGCCTGGCCATGTACCAATGTTTTGTCATCGAGACTCTGAACTTCAAAAATTCCTAGACTTTCAGTTGTGTTGGGTGTTTTGGGTTTTTTTGTGTGTGTAGTTTCTGGAATCCCAGAAATAATCTTCTAATTACTACCGGGTCCAATCTCTTGCCTTGCTGATGCCTTTTTCCTAAGACAGCAAAGGCAAAGGATATTCAAGAAGCAAATGGTGTCAGCGGCCACTTTGCTTAGCTTTCAGTAACTGTATTCCCTTTCTTTCACAGAGTGTCATTTATTTACTAAACCTGCCAGGTTTTGTTATCTGATCACATGAAAAGTGAGAGGTTTTTTCCCCCTGGCAAACCTTTCTGGCCAGCAGTGTTGGCACCTAATATTTTGAGCTCCCTCTGTTGGTCTTGTTATCAGCAAATTAAAAATCTTCACCCCAGAATTAATACAGGATGAGGATGTGGGCAATATGCAAACAGCCTTGTAAAAATACTCTTTTTTTTTTTTTTTTTAGATTCATTAAACAGTCTCTGAAAAGTAGATTGATTTGAAATTAAAATAGCCAAACTATTTAGCCAGTAATTTTCTGCCACAATGACCTTATCCTTTGATCTTTGCCCATAATCCATATATATATAGTAACGCAAAACTGTCAGTTGAAAGTATATCAGAATACTGATATTTTAAGACTTTTTTTCTCTATTTTCAAATGAGATTCAAGGTCAGTGTCTAAATTTATAATTTTGTTTAAAAAAACAGCTGATGACTTCTAAAAGAAACTTGTACTTTATGTATGGCAATTGTCTCTGTGCTCTGCATGTAAGTATCAGCAACATAAAGGTGGTTATTTAATGTATAATACCAAATGGAGAGAAGACCACAGCTCTTTGTCATATATTTGAACATCATGTAGTCACTTAGGCCTGTGTTGACTGTATACTGATTCATAAGACTTTTGACTCACTAATGGCTTAATTCTTTCCTTGAAGCTATCTACTGAGGTCTCTGGCATTAACTCTTCTTGAAATAAATATCCAAATTCCATTCCTTTCAGCACAGAGTCCCTGAATCTTGTACTTTTAAACTAGGTTAGACTGATATATATATATATATCCATATTAGGTGATACTTATGAACACTTCTCAGCCCTTTTGTTTCAGCATTGTGATTTCCCTGGGATTTGGGGTGGGGTGGGGTTTCTAATTCACATTTCTACAGAAAAGCCAAGGTAGCATCTTCTGGTAACACAGTAAAACTTTATGAAGAGGTCCCTCTCCTGTAAAGCTTTCAGGTATTGTTTCTGAAAGGACTTGCAATGTGCCACAAGGTGTATGACAAAAGAAAGTACATTTTCTGTATCAATTAATACTATAACAGGTTTCATGTGTATAGTTCGCTGTTAGCTTTGCAAATTTCTGTATTTTTTTACCCTTCTCTAGTGGCTTTGTCCAAGGACTCCTTCCTGCCCTGCAACTAGAGCCCAGCCCAGGCTGAGAGATGTGACTGCCACTTTCCTGTTTGCAGGTTCAGCCAGTAGCAAAGCTGCGCACGTGTCCCAGACACATGCACAGAGGACACAGGCATGGCTGGGTACACAGACTGCCACGGACAAGGTGCACAGGGCTCATGAAACACAGATAGCCAAGTCCCCCTCCTCCTATTCAGCTGGTAGAGATAGCTCACTTAGTGAAGCATGTACATATTCATCAGTCACCTGAGTATGGCTCCTCTGCCTTCTTGGCATACCCCTGCTCTAGTCCCACATTCTCTCACTTGCTTCATGGTCCTCTGCTCCTTGGCTAGCAAACACACACACTCGTGCACTTGTCCCACTGACCTTCCATGTTCACAAGTTCCCCTGGATATCAGCACAGACCGTTGCCTGTCTGCTTACTATCTAATCCAGCGTGGAGTTTGCTAGCAAATACATGTGTGCACACCAGGATTAGGGAAGATGTGACACGTGTCATTTCCCCTTCTCACTACCACCAGCAGCCAGTACCAGGTACTTGGGCTGTGACCTGCAGACCTGCTCCAGCTGCCAGGGCCGTGCCCCTCACTTGTCTCCCTCTTGCTGCTTTTCAGGACACACACCACTCCCACTGCAGTGACTGGAGGTTAAACAGCCCTGCTCCAGCAACTAGCACCACACCCCTGATCTGTGTCCAGGAGCTGCTGTCAAAGGCACACTTACACGCACAACTCCCACCATCAGCTGGCATTTAGTTCTTGCTGTACACACGCACATAGGACAGAAAATGAGATTACACAGAGAAATAAATAGTTTAGAAAAGATTTAATAAGATACAGATAGTATAGATCACAGTAACTAGGCACTGGGCTCAGCCAGACAAGTGTACAGACTGGCCCCGTCTGACATGAGACCAGCCCCTTTTATTTTCTACCCCCATCTTTGTTCCTTCCTGCTTCCCCTTCCTCTGCACATCCTGTCTCTGGATTCCTGAGCACCTCGCAGCTGGCTGTCTGGAGTTCCCCTGGTTCAAAATCATAATCAGTTGCAAATTCTAGGTTGGGATTTCCCAGTCCTGGGAGTGGTGTCTGTAGTTATTGGAGAGCTCATTTATTAGTGTGAGTGGCAATATTTGTAATGTCAGGTCTATGTCTCTGCATATTTTGTTTCTGGTTTCCCTTTTTTCCCCTTAGTTTCCTTATTGACAAGGACTCTGACCAGAAAACCTTTGATGGAATAGCTCCTGGACCAGATACCCTTAAAGGAGCAGACACTCTCCTTTTCACATAACCTTACACTGAGATGATGATTCACTTCATAATATATAAAACAAGCATGTACTGAGCTCCCAAACGATTAGACATTTGAAGGAGGCTGTCATATAAGCGATCCTGGAAAATATCTAGCCATACGACTGTGTTTGAGAACCCAAAAATGGTACCTGTTGGCATTTTGAGCCAATAGGTATTTTATGGTGCATGTAAAATGTATGCATAAACTTGAGAAAAAAATTCCTGCCAGGTAAACTACTTTTGTTTGTGTCCTGGTAGGATCTGAGGCGCTACCCTCCAGTCATCCCCACTGTCAAACCTGTGTGTCCCCAGCCCTGTGCTGTTATGCAGCTTCAGAGGCTTTTTTGAAAGGCCAGAAGGGGAAAAAAAAAGAGGGAGGGAGATTTCATAGCTCTGTATGATAAGCATGTTTCTTCCTTCCTGCACATGATAAAGATCATAGCGACCACACAGTTTCTTATCTTTTTGTGTTGAAGTAAAACACGCACAAGAAAGTTCATAGTTGAAAATCTGAAAAATCTTAAAATATGCTAACTGTTTTGCGTCTTTCTCCTAAGGGAATGATGACACCTCAAAACTTTAAAGTCTTTCCATGAGAGGCTCAGGATGAGCCCAGAGAAGGGAAGACTCCAAGGAGACCTTATAGCAGCCTTCCAGCGCCTAAAGGGGGCCTACAGGAAAGCTGAGGAGGGGCTCTTTACCAGGGAATGCAGGGATAGGACAAGGGAGAATGGCTTTAAGCTGAAAGAGGGGAGATTTAGATTAGATATTAGGAAGAATTTTTTTTCCTGAGGATGGTGAGGTGCTGGCACAGTTTGCCCAGAGAAGTTGTGGATGCCCCCTCCCTGGAGGTGTTCAAGGCCAGGTTGGATGGCGTTTGAGCAATCTGATCCAGTGGGAGGTGTCCCTGCCCATGGCAGGAGGGGTGGAACTGGGTGATCTTTAAGGTCCTTTCCAACCCAAACCATTCTATGATTCTAAGTTTTTTCTTAAATCATCACTTCTCAGTAAATGTGTGTGGCATACATCCATGCATACATACACTGGTGCACCTGCCTTCCTCCTCCACTGAAAGTTTTTAGGAGTTGATTTCCTCCTTTGAGTTTACAGGCCTTGTTCCTATGTTTTTTTCACCACAGCCCAGTCTGCAAGATGTAGGCCCTGCTTCTTAAAATTTTAACTTGCATTAGCATCATGGTTGCAAATGTATAAATGGAATACAGTTGAAATTCTCCTTCAAATACCCACCTAGATTTGCAGCCACACTGAACAACTGACATGCTGCACTGGCTAGACTATGCCTTACCCCGGCTGCATCAGTCATCCCTGCCTGTACATGCCCTATATGTTTATGAAAGGACGGCATGCACCTCCTCTTAGTTCTTCTGAATTTCTTGTCTGAGTCATAGCAAATTTCCTTTCATGCCTTCCTAGCAAACTGCCCTAATTTTTCTTAAGGCCCTTGTTGACCTCCTAAAAGCTTATTCATTTCTCAGGTATGACCAGTTTTTCCTCATCCCCCCCTTTCTTTTCACACTGATTCTTCTTATAGCAGCTTTCCAGTGCTTAAAGGGGGCCTATAGGAAAGATAGGGACAGACCGTGACAGGACAAGGAGTAATGGTCCAGTTGTGACAGGACAAGGAGTAATGGTTTTAAACTAAGGGAGGGTAAGTTTAAACTGGATATAAGGAAGAAATTTTTTATAATTAGGGTGGTGAAGCATTGGAACAGGCTGCCTAGAGAGGTGGTAGATGCCCCATCTCTGGAAACGTTCAAGAGCAGGCTGGATGGGGCTCTGGGCAAACTGATTTTGTTGAAGATTTCCCTGCTCACTGCAGGGAGGTGGGACTACATGACCTGTAACCGTCCCTTCCAACCCAAAGCATTCTGTGATTCTGCATCAGTCCGGTATACTGCTCTTAAATTTTGGCTGCCTATAGCCACCTTTCTTGTAGTGGAAGGGGCTCCTTTCCTACAGATCCATTGCCATTTTCTTTACTGCTTTGACAAAGAACATAAAGCATGTGTTGGTGTTACCAGTCTGGCTTTTCAACTAAAGACTGAGCATGCAAGTGATGGTCGCAACTAACAATCGAGACTAAGGTCTTCTGTGGTGCTCTCTCCAGAAAACAGCAAGGACACTTTCTTCATTCTCTGGGGTGGCCTCAGAGTATTCTTCATCAGAAAACAAGATCTCACGTACCCTAGAAGTGGCATGAAATCTCTGAAAGTTCCGTCACCTTTGCTCCATATCTCTCTGCCTACAGTGACTACAGGAGAGGATCACCAGAGTTCCAGGTCTTTTTGTGTTACATCTACAGCCATGATTTCCTATCTGCTCATGCACGATCAAAGGCAAACAGCTCAACTAATGCTTCTTGTCTCTGTGTCAGAGGCCATAAAGGAATGCCATTGCCTATACATAAACCAATGTCCTTTCTCTAGTTATAGGATCAATCTGTTCACATTGCGGAGAAACTCTACAAAGTCTAGATAAGATTCTAGAAGTCCAGATGCATCTTTGGCAGAAAGCTGGGCTCTCCCAATGCCTTCAGTTTTCTGCTAGATCAACTGCCGTATCAGTTGTCCTTCAGAGACATTTAAGGCCACAAACTTCTGTTTTTAAGTGCTGAGGACTTACTATTTGCAGAGAATAATATCTAGTGATTGGAATTCAGTGCTTTGTTCAGCCAAGGTTTTTCCAGAAAACTTTTGAGATCTTGAATCCTTCCTCTAGGAGGAAAACCACTTTCTGCCCATACTGTGTACCTGCTCTTTCAAAAACTTTCTCATACACAAGCCCCTGAGATGTAAGCAGAATGTTTTATTAATGCATCAAATTAGTTCAGCTGTATTTGCACTGCAGTGCGTGACTTTAAAGAACTTTTGAGAATAACCTGAAGGACACAAATCAATACAGTTTTCCAAGATTTAGTCACCATTTTCTTTTAGAGTCCCCAAGGTTACCACTCCCAAAGGATGTTGTAGTAAATGTCTTATCAAACTTGGCAGACTATGATGTTGGCCAAACAGATAGCATTTGGTTATGATTGTCCATGAACTAGAACTAACTTAAAGCATTTCCATTGCCAAACTCATCTTGCCTAGTTTTTTTTCAGGGACCTGTTGCATAGGTGGCAAAGTGGAGTGTGATTCCTTCCAGCATGTGAAGTAGTGTAGCAGTAGTAAACGTTTAAACCTATTTAGCACCCAGAGACTGAGTTTCATTGATTGACTTTGTGAGAGTTTTCCCCTGCCAAACTGGGCATTCAGAAAAACGTTTATTTTAAAGCATATTTCACAGCTATGGACAACTAAAGAGCAAGACCTTTGCCTCAGAGATGAATAAAAAATTGCAAACTGGTTTCTGCCTGCGTTTAGCCATTCTGATTTGAAAAAGCTGAGATGTGAATATCCCCAGTTCTTTTGTGACCAAATGAGGTTAAGTTAGGACAGGAGTGGGTTCTGTGCCCACAGGGCCCACATAGTTTTGGTATCACAATCTCACAAGGCTCTCCATTTGAAAAACTGGGTCTCCATCTTTGCTTCCAGATCTTCTGTCAATTTGCCAGGCCTAATTATTTGCCTGAATCTTAGTTTGTACCTCATCACTTGGATGCTAGAAGGCTTAGACAAATATAATAATGCAATTCTCCTCTTCCTCCTGCCCCCTCCCCAACATTTGCTCAACAGCCAGCAACTGTCCCCTAGAAAAGCCTATAAATCAAAACAGATGACATTCACAGTCTGAGGTTCAATTGTGTATCTGCAATGCTTGTTTCTTTTTCCTTCAGGTTGCAACATGGAATCTGGAAAAACTCCCATTTTCCTGTATGAAGTAAACAGAAGTCCTTTGACAGCTTTGTTGACTTTTAATTTCCCATTCTGTGTAGCTCTATTCAATGACAAGGTGTTTTTTTGCAAGGCCTATCTAGACTCTTCATGTGAAGTACCCAGTTTCTGTACAGGATTTAAACACAAGGTGTTGTCTCATGGCGCCCTAAGCCAACCTGTCTGCTCACTGTCACAGTTCCCAGATCCTAGTTTCACCCTTTGTCCTGTGCCAGCACTAGTTTCACCAGAGCCTTTACATCTCAGAAAACTGGCAGAGGGAAAAAGCCCAAACAAACCAACTTGACAAAACCCAGTCATTTCCTCTTACTCAATACAAGGCCAAAAATGATCACAATATAGAACAAAAGAGAAACAATGCAATGGCAGTCAGCAGCTGCAGGGCTTTAATCACCCTGCCAGAGAAAACACTTTGAACAGCTTGTTCTCACCTTTGTTTGTTTATGATGTCTGCCTTTTTGGGAGCAGTTATTTCTATTAGATGATAGATGGAAGAGATTCAGGCTCTAAAGACAAACCTTGTCAGTCTTTCTTTTTTCCTTCTTCCTCTTTTATTTTAGAGCTCATTATCTGAAATCAAATTTCAAATGGAACCTAAAATGGTGCCAGAATTTAATCATTCAGCTTGAGTTAATCCGTATGTTTTCTTCTAAGTCTTACAAAATTCAAAGCCCTGCTTCTCAGCTTGCTCTTACTATAGGCATGCTTTGTCATAGTCAGAACACAAGGTAAATTAACTATATCAGTCTTTGCCCAGAGGAGGCTGTCCCAGTGGAAAGTTGCTTAATGAAAACTTTTGAGGGAGCCAAGACAAAGCTTCAAAAAGTCGGATTAGGATTTTGTTAATTGAGTGCTGTTGGCAACACCCATTTGACATTCCAGTAATAGGTGAGATGCAGAAAGTCGTGCCATAGATGACTTGTGCTTTTCAGTAAGCATTGTGGTCTAGTTCAGGCATCAGAGGGATTTTCCTAAGGGTGTAAGGCTAAGGCTGCACCTCCTGCAGGTTGAGATTTCACCTTACAGAAGAACTGTTGGGCCAGGTGAACGTTGCTCCTCTTCTACCTCTGCCTCAAGCCTTCATCTCCCAGCTCCTTCCTCACTTCCTTGTGTTGAATTTAGCAACTACATGGTGCCTGTATGCATCAGTTCAATCAGCCCCAAGAAGAGTTGTGTCAAATCAGCCAGGCCAGTGGGCTGGATCAGTGCCACGAGTCAGAGAGGGGACACAGCCTCCTCTTTACAGCACGACTGACTGTGCAGCTGGCCTGGCTTTAGTTCAGGTAGGAAGCCAGGGACCCTCAGACATTTTAATATGGTCGTTTCCTCTGTTGGCCAGCAATATAAATGTATATGTTAGACGAGAACTCAAAGGAAGGAGTTATTTACATGCAACTGTTTGGGGACCTTTACATTTTCTAGAGGTGCTTTTGCAAGTCATCTCCCAGTACTGCAAGATTTCCATTACCAGAAATAGTATTTGATCAGGTATTGTGCCTTACAGTGTGCTCTTCGAAGAAGAATGACTCACAGAATCAATCTCACAGATCTAAATTCCTATCCCTTCCCCTCCAAAATTTCCCTACCAAAATTTGTATCTTACAAACAATTCTGCATCTAAATGCCAGTATTTGAGGAACTTGAGGTTTTTTTCTGTCACTGTAACTTTTTTGTTAAGACATCTATTTATAACTATCAACAACTTGTCCAGGCATCTTAAATTAATGATCAATTTCAGACATCAAGACATGCCTTGTCTTGGAAATTATGATCTGGAAGAAAATTTTATCTACAGCAGATACAAGTGTTTTCTCTACCCACAGAAGTGCATCTCTGTTTCTGCTGCTTATGTAAACTGCTCTAAGTAGGCATGCCATAACTAACTGAAAAAACTTCCTCTCTGTTTCTTGGAGATTTTATTTCATCACACAGTTACTGTAAATGAATCACTAAAACTTTTTTGTTGTTCTTTAAATTAAGCACTGCAGTGTGCTGAAATGCACACACCACAATGGGCCTCTGGCCTTTAGGAAAGCCTATTCTAGTTGCTCAGTTCACCAGCAAACATCCTAAATAATTCTTTAATTCAGAATATGCAAGCAAGATTAAGGGAGAGAATTGGGTTTTGGATTTTTTTTTTTCTTCCTGAAATTCCTATGACTCCTATGATTCTATTAGCATAAGGGAGGCTGAGGGGAGACCTTGTCACTGTCTACAATGGCCTGAAAGGAGGCTGTAGCCAGGTGGGTGTTGGTCTCTTCTACCAAGTGACAGGTGATAAGATGAGAGGTAATGGCCTCAAATTGCAGAGGGGAGGTTCAGATTAGACATCAGGAAAAATTTCTTCACTGAAAGGGTGGTCAGGCACTGGAGCAGCTGCCCAGGGAGGTGTTTAAAAGATGGGTAGACAAGTTTCTCACGATAGTTTAGTAGTGGAGAGGTGTGGTTGGACTCAATGATCTCCAAGGTCTTTTCCAACCAGGCAGATCTATGATTCTATGACTCTTTTCATCTTCTCTCCTTTAGACAGGCACAAACAATACAACCTGAGCCTCACAGGAGTACAGCTTGCTGCTGTGCCTGTGAGTGGGAGATGCCAACCTGCAGAGATTTTGGGAGGGCCAAGCTCCCACCGTAATACATGTGTATTAAGTAAATAACAAATAAAAAATACTACCTACATTTTGCCTGGATATTAACTGCTAACTGATAATGTCCTGCAATTGAAGACAACATTTCCCTGTGCTATAAGACCAAAATGCAAAGAATGACACAACAAACTTTCCAATTAAAACTCAAAAACTAACTAAAGCACAAAGCAAACCTCTTTACCAGTGCAACATAATTTCCTTAACTTACTACTTCACTTTATAAACCTACCTCAGAACAGCTCAGAGAAATAAAGTAATGTTTTTCCCCTGAGGAGAGGGCTGATCTTTAAAACCTCACTTCACATGACTCAGGCCTTTTCTGTTGTGTAATGCTGTGGGAATCCCCTTCAATCAGCAGCAGAGCCTTTCTCCATGGTGGCACTAAACTGATGAATTCCCAAACTAGTTTGCACCTATCTTACTACCAGAGTTGCTGTTATGTCAGAGATGATGAATATCAGACTCAGCAAAGAGCTGGTGGGAAGTCAGATAGCCCAAGCTGCTGGCCTGGAAAACCTGTGCCCACATGCTTACCTTATCATTGGCCTTGTTGGGACCAATTGCCAGAGTCACCAAAATGCCAAGTTTGCAGGGTCACATCCAAACTCAAGCATTTCTGATGCTCCCTAAGGCTGAAGTAGGGCCAGGCACTGCTGATGGCTGCGAGTGCTCATGTCTCCTTACAGAGCGAAGACTGTTCTACCCAGCACTTCCTTCCAATCACAGGCATCGCTGCAGTCCAACCATCATGATGCCTGCTGGCTGTGCAGCAGTTTGCATGCACTCTTCCTCCCAATTGCTTTCCTGGCTTCTCTTTCCCAGTTTTGGATTTTTTTTCTCCTTTGCCCTCCCTCACCTTTTTCAGGAGGAAGTGTAAAAAATGGATCCTGCAACAGCTGGAGAAGTGTAAAGACAGTTGGGAGCGCAGAACAGATAGAGTGCAAAAGAACAACTGACAAAGAAGAGAGCTATCACAAGGGGGACCAACACTTGGGTGGCTGTCTTAGGGACAACAGAAAGAGAATAATCAGATGTTTATCAGCTCTTCAGCACCAGCCAAATGACCTTTTTCTATGTATTTGTGAGTAGATAAAATACTTGTTCATTCTCTCATACATCCAAATATACATGTATAGGTGTATAGGTGTATACGGGATGTCTGAATGCAAAAATGCAATATAATCTTTATCTCTAATATCAAGACTTTAAGGATTTGTTATAAATTATAATATTTTTAATAACATAATTTATATTATAAGGATTGTTATAATCCTGTAATATGTTTTTAACTTTTGAACTATTTGATGGTAGCACCTCTGCTTTTGCAGGTTGGGAATAAGAACATGGGAAGATACAGAGCTTGATGTCTTCAGCTGTTTGCTATGCAATGATGTTTCCTACTACAAACACCTGGTAAATAGATGGACCTGCTGAAGGTTTAATCTGTCACATACTGGGGATCAGAACATTTTAATTACTGAAAATCCTAGTGGGAGTGGTCTTTTTAAAAGACACAAGATGTCTTGCTGAATTCAAGATGCCCCTTTATATGCCTAACCACCTCTTCATCTACCTCCAAAAAGATTCAGTTGGCAGATGAGGGTCCAGATTTTTCCAACTTTCTCCCACAGCTGATGGAGCTACCACACGAAATTCTGCAAGGTTTTTCTGAACAGACCAGTACAGTTTTCCCATGAGATTTTTGTGTGTGTGTTAGGTCAATATCCAACAACTCAACTACATTTCTCCCCAAGAAGATTAAAAATCATAGCAGCAAACACCATGAGTTGGAAGTAAAGAGGTAAGAGTTTGAAGATATAGCTTTTAAGTCTTCAGTTCATTTAAGGCTTGCTGAAGTATAATTTGAATAGGAGTGGGCTTTCTTGTGTGTGTTTACTTTTGTTTCCTGCTCTCCGTACGTATGTGTTGTTTCCTGCACATTAACGACATCTCTTGCAAGCATCTGTAAGTGCATACTCAAAACCATCAGTAGAGTAAATACCAGAGACGAATTCCAGTGCGTTTTAATTATTTTTGGTCATTTACAAATTGGGTGGGAGGGGGGATTCTTCCTTTTTATCTTCCCCTTTTTTGCTTTCTTAACTGAGTCAGCCATAGCTCTTTACACAAGATGTCTAGAAGAAGGGTAATGGAGGAAGAAAGGGAAGGTGGCTGATTTCCCCCTTGGACCACTGTGGTGTCAAAGTTGTTCACCTACCAATCACTACCTGATGCATGAGGTGTCCCTGCATCTTACAATGGATACACTTCACCTCTATGTAAGTGTTATTTTTGAAGAAATTCCTTACATTGTGTGGAATCAAATTTTTTTTCTAGAGTCTATGCTGGAAATGTGGCTGTAGGAAAATGATTGCTTTAATATTCAGTAGCTATCTTCTTATTGGTGAGTTGGCTTCAGTTTTACAAGTGTGAAGACAAGTATTCACATACAATAACTGGCAAGGCTGGGATTTTAGAGCAGTAACTTGTTTGCATTTGTGAAATACACCCCAAAATACCTACTATGTCAATCTATTGCCATAACAATTTTCTTTTTTTCTACATGGAAGATTTCTCAGTGTAAGACGCAGTGATAGACGGAGCTATTTCTCCTTTTAAATATTCTTCCCTCTACCTTCACTTGCTACCTTTCATCCTCTAGTGTTGATAGCTTTTTGTGAGGGAAGGGGTCTGCAAGAAAAATGAATTTATCCCTTACTTTCTAATTTGACATAAACTTCGGGTTTTGCTCCCTAAGCTCAAAGAAAAGAAAGAAATATACATAATTATCTCTGAAAACCTGTAGGTTCTACAAATTTCTTGGGTCAATTAGTATTTTCTTCTTTTAGAGTTGATTGATAGGATCAGATGTTGCATCGACTCCAGTTCTTTCCATTAAATCACTGTTTATTCTTAGTTCTCTCCTTTCACAGTTCAGCTCTCCTTACGCTACCAGTTTCGTGAAGTCATCCCTCATCCACTGATCGTTAAAACCGTGTATTTAATTAAGCTTTTTTTTCATGAAGGCACAACCAGTTATCTTAAATTCTCTCCTAACAGCCTTCTAGACTCTGAGAGAGCTATTTCTTAGACTTTAAATTAATAGGAAGTGCAAGCTAAGAGAAAACCAGCTGGAGTAAAACAAAAAGCCTGCAAAGTTTCGCACACAGTTTGGGAAAGGGAAAACACTCATGATTGGTTATGGGATTTCGCTAACAATTATAGTAAAGATGTGTCTCTCAATGCAGGGGTAGAGGGAAACCCCATGTTGAAATTTGTGCTTTGAGTCACTATTTAATACAACTAAATTTCTCCTATGAATCAAATTCTCATGAATGTATGAATTAGAGATGCCACAAAAATTAACATGTCTTCTAGATGTGCTGTTTTGCTACTTAAGTTTCATAGTTAGAAATTGCCAAGGGCTTCCCCAACTACCTGCTTAGCTACCTGCCACCAGAAATGCTCAACAAGTCACAAAACCAGTGCATGAGTGAAATGTCTCTACTGGCTCCAGACACCATTACTAAAGGATCTGTGTCTCAGCACAGGGCTAGAACTGGGTAAATCCATGTATGAAGCCTGTGGAGTGGAGGGTTTCAGTAGAACGCTGATGCTTGACTGAGAGCTGAGTCACTCTTCCCAGCAGGGTTCAATAAGGGGCCAGGCATGTTAAGTGCAATAGGCTGAATAAATAACTGAACTACTTTGATCTCTGCCATTCCCTTCTACCCATCTTATTTTCATAATCCACCAACACACCAGTCGGCTTATCAGCATTTGGGGTTTTTTTGCCCTTGTTTGTTTATACTCCTTTCTAGCTGTTATTATTTGTGCCAGTGCTAAAAGGCTTTGACTGGCATTCTGCCCTGTTTTATTACTGTACCTCCCTACAAAAGAAGAACTTTGGCCCAAAAACTTGCAATTGATGAGAGGAGGCCATATAGGGCTAAGAGAATGGGAGGAATCTCTTTTGACTCAGAAAGAGCTGAACTACAGTGAAATTAAGTGATTCATCCAAGCTTACTTGGAAGTCAAATCCTGCAATACAGGCTGAGAGAGTTGGAGCTGGAGTTAAGATTTGGGGTTGTTCAGCCTGGAAACAGCTCTGGGGAGACATAACAGCCTTCCAGTACCTAAAGGGGGCCTATAAGAAAGATGGGGAGGGGCTGTTTATCAGGGAGTGCAGTGTTAGAACAAGGGGGAATGGTTTTAAGCTGAAAGAGTGGAGATTTAGATTAGATATTAGGAAGAATTTTTTTCCTGTGAGGGTGGTGAGGCACTGGCACAGGTTGCCCAGAGAAGCTGTGGATGTCCCACCCGGAAGTGTTCAAGACTAGGCTGAATGAGGTGTTGAGCAACTTCACCCAGTGGAAGATGTCCCTGACCATGGCAGGGGAGGTTGGAACCGGATGATATTTAAGGTGCCTTCCAACCGAAATCATGCTATGATTCTGTCACGGTTTAGCCCCGACATGGCTAAGATACTGTTGCTGTACTTGCCTGCTTTCCTTTTGTTGGAAATTTGATGGCAGCAGTGTAAACTTGCTCAGCTGGGCTTCAGGTAGCCAAACATCATCTTTATTAATATTAATTAAAGGTATTTTAATTACCCTAACTTTGTGGGCCTTCCTCTGTTGGGAATTCTGCCAGCAATGCTTCTGCTGACTTCCTAATCTTGTACTAATAAAACGTATTTCCTCTCTGAAGTGTTTAAGAAAAAGTATTTAGACTTCATTCAGGAGAAATATGACACATTCTCTTACTTTCAAGTGCTTTTATACTCAAGTAGCTTCAAAGATCTTAAAAACAATGGATCCCTGCCTAGCGAATTATTTACAACCAATTGTTCCATTAAAACAGTAACCCTTTGGGAGCCATACTGACCCCCCCCCCAGATTTTTTAACTGCAACGCTGTGTCACCCATAACAGCAGGTAACAGTACATGGTTAGGCTTAACCACGGGTTAGGCTCAATGCAGCCAGAGGAAGCTGGACAGCCTTTAACCACTTCATGGCAGTATTTTCCTTCCATCAACTGCACACCATGAACATTCACATGCAATCCCTCTGTGCCTGGACATGCCTCCGCACACTGCATGGCGACCTCCAGAATTGTTTCATCCGTAATTTTTCAAATCTGTCAAGAACATGGCTTTTCCCCATTGTTGCCTCATGTACTTTCACCAGCAGCCTGGCTCATCGATTCTGACAAGACTTTGCCTGTGTAAGAACCTTGGGATCTGTCTTGCTGTATTTAATTGAAGTGAATAGCATGAGCTCTAGGAACCCAGAGGCATAGACTGAAACAACCTGCCAGTGCCCGCAGCCCCCTGCAGCACCTCCGGGGCCGCTGGGGCCACTGCGTCCCCGCGCGCGCCCCTGGGGCCGTTACAGCCGACAGGGCCCGCAGCCCCCCCGCGCGCCGCTGCGACCGTTAGAGCGGCAGAGCCCGCTGGAACCCTTAGGGCGCGTAGCCCCTCGCGCGCCGCTGGAGCCACGGAGGCCGTTAGTACCCACAGCTCTCCGCGCGCGCCCCTGAGGCTGCTGGAGCCGCTAGAGCCATCACGGCCCTCAGCACCCTCTTGCACCGCCACCGAGGGCCGCTGGGAACACGTGAGCAGGGCCGCAGCCCCTCAGCGCGCCGCTTGCGCCGCTGCCACCACTGGAGACGCTGAAGCCGCTCCACCCCTGGCGCCGCGGGCGGGCTCTGCCTCCCCGCGGGCGGGGGCGGGGCGGAGGCGCAGCGGGCGCTCTTCGCTATCGCAGTCGGGCCCGGGCTGCGGGTGTGAGGTGCCCCCAGCCCTGCCCGCCGCCCGCCCCGCTCCTCGGGGACCGGCGAGCGGGCTCTGCGGCGAGCGGGGCCGGGTGGTGGGGCGCTGCCAGCCGGGCCATGCCGTGGCGGGCGCCGTTCCTCTCCCTCCGCCGGCTCCTCTTCCTCCTCTTTCTGGGCGCGGCGCGGGCCTCGGGCGCAGGTGGGTACGGCGGGGGCGGCACAAGCAGTAGTTCCTGTTACAAAAAGTAGAATGTTTTGATTTAAGCTAAAGTAGAGTTAAGTTTCATCTGAATAACTGTCTTTTTGAAACTCGGGCAGAAAGTCCCTCTGTTAGCATAGAATCATAGAAGGGTTTTGGTTGGAGGGGACCTTAAAGCCCATCCAGTTCCAATCCCCCTGCTATGGGCAGGGACACCTCCCACATAGCGTGTTTTCTTTATAGCATGTTTATTTCAAACAGTGTTTTTCCAGACAGTGTTCAGAGAGCAATGATAATGCCTTAAGTACAGTCTGCGCTGAGCAGATGTGTCTTCTCTAATCACCTCTGTTTGCAGCCTTTCTATGTCTGAAATGCAAGGTCAGACAGAGCTGGCTCCAGAGGTCCAATCAGCAAGAGATTTGGCTGTTGTGAAGTTCTTAAAAACATTAAAATTAGTCCTTGGAAAGTAATAGAATATGCATAAGATTTCTGGGAAAACTTATACGCATGCTTGTAAGTGGGAAATATATTCTGTCCTCAGCTCTTGTTTCATTACGTGACTGATGAGCAACTATAGCTCACAAGTGCAACCCTGGCTTCTGTGTATACCCCAGCAAGCTGGAAGAGCAGCTGTGGCATGTCTGGAATGAGGTGTGCATACTGTCGGGTCCTTATTGAGGCACACGGGTACCTCTGTGAGTTCAGAATGTCTGCTCCGTGCTTCCTAATGTTCACCAAGGCCTGACCCGTGACTGCTGAGCCTTGTGGGGCTCTCTGGGTGTTTGGGGACAGCTGCATTCCAGGCCTGCAGTCTGTGGTTGGAGTGCATGGGTGGGTTGAGGTGGGCTGGAGGGACCTGCTGTAGTCGGTGTTTCCCAGTCCTGTCCCATTGGCAGTAGTGGGATTTCCCAGGGAACTCATCTGGTGTTAGGCTTGTGTGTAGGGCCTTCTCCCCATCTGCACTCTCTCCCATAGGCACTGTGTTTCTTCTGTTGAAAATGGACATTCTACATGTTAAAATTTGAGCTAAAAGAGTGGCCAGCTATCTTCACTGTCCCCACCTGGCCACAGGCTTGTGCTGTTTACCTTTTTTCAGGTTTTAATGCTTGACTGACAATATGAGAAGCCAGTTCAGTACACTAGAACAGCAAAAATCCACAAAAAAACCCCACCCCAGACTTCTCTTTTGTCAATTTAGCAAAATTAAGTGTTCTCAGGCTGATGCAAGGGAAAGGATCGGAAATTATTTGGGATGAGAATCAGAGGCTATGAAACTGCTGGCTAGGACAAGCAGAGCTGCTTTCACTCACTGTAACTTGTGGCTTCACACTCTGCTGTGTGAAAGCTTTTACTTGCGGCTTGAAGAGTCGCAAAGTCTTTGCATCAGGAAAGAATAATCTGAGCAATGTTTGGCAGATGCTTTAAATAAAAATAGTTCAGCAAGACCACCTTTCAGAGAAAAACAAAGGATAGGGCATTTCTGCTTTCCCTGGCTAGGATTATTTGGGTTTTCCTAGGATACTTGCATGTATGGATGCTTTTTTCTGAAATGTACATTTTGTTTCTTTGGGTCATACAAACTAATGATTGTTACAGAGTTCAGTGAGTGATTTCAGAAATTTAAGTAACTTCCCTTGTCAAGTTGAGATATCTAATTGAAATACAAATGCATTCCTTCAGTTTGCTATGGAAACAGCTCCTCAGTGCAGTAGTAAGTGCCTTGTGGCACATATCGCCTTCATGTTCAACTACAGAGCCATAGGTTTGATTATCTTTTAAGTGTTTTTGAAGCTAATAGGGAAAATTATCTGGTTTTGGATGTTCATATAAGGCAAAATAACCAGTGTGCAGTCTTGAATGAGGAGGTGAACCAACTATCCTTGTTCTTCATTGCTGTTTTCTTTTTTTTTTTTGTAAGAGGGAGATATGAGAGACAAGGGGGAAAAAATGCTAGTACTTGTGTTTCGCTCTGACAGCTTTCATGAATTTTGTAAAATTAGTTTGTATCGGATGTCTGAATGCACAAATTACTGATGGTGTGAGATACCTTGCCACATGCCAGACCAGCAGTGAGAGTGCAAGAAAGAATTTGCCTGACTGGAAAGTGAAAACTCTTCTTGAGTGAAGAAGTGGTTACGTAGTGGCCATTAAAATACTGGAGAGATTAATCTTTTAGCTAGAGCTTGTAACTGAGGAATCTCAAACAGGTTTGCAATGCTGAATGATCCATCCGTACCCTAAGGTAATGTGTGCATACTTTAGAGCACTACTCAAAAGGTGAGGCTAAGAAACCTGATTAAAACTTCAAGAGCTTAACTAGTTATTTTGTATTTTGGACTTATAGTTTAATGCACCTTTATGAAGGTTTGTGTCCCCTCTTTCCTGTACATGGAGGATGTTGAGAGCCAGGAATGATATCTCTTCTGAAAGATGGCACTGTTGGCATCAGTGTGCTGTTTAGTTGCTGTGGCAAAATCAGATGTAGAAATTAAAAAAGAAAATCTTTTTTACTTTATCCCCATATTCCCAAAGAAGGCTGAGGCCAGAATTTAGCTAAAGTGCTTAATCTTTGGTCCTTATTTATGTAAAAATAAACAAACGGTGTCTTAGGAGACCAGTGTCTTTGAGAACAAAAAATTGAAATCTTGTCATGGGGGATATCATAGCATGTCATGGTTGTGTCTGAGCTTAGGACCTATTGACCCAGTATGTTAAATGCTGTAAAAGGATCATTACACAGAAGAATACAAGTCAAGTGCAGAAGGAAAACCTTTCTCCCTCTTAGGACAGGCAGGCAGCGAAGCTGTTGCTCCGTAAGGCTGTGCAGCTTCCGTCCTTAGAGGTTTTGGGACCTGCCTGGAGCAAGCACTTGGTGGCCTGGTCTGATGCCAGGTCTCACCCTGCTCAAAGCAAGTGCTTGGACTGGAGACCCCCTGAGGGCCCTTCCCACCTGAGTGACTGCAGTGCTGTGGTTAAAAGCATGAGACTCTGCTGGTTTTAAAGGCATTTATTTGATAATTGCATTTTCCTGTCTTACTTGCCTCAGTCTACTTTACAGTAAACTTAGTCTCTTTCTTTTGGCTATCCCTATTCCTTGCTGTTCTTGTTGTCTTTCAGTGTAATTTGGTTCTCTGTCCTGCTTTTTGCCCTGTTTGTCAGCTAACATCTCCTTCCAGCTGCTCCCCACTTAACTCCTCATCTGGCTTTCTTTTTACTTCATCCGCCCTCATTTCCCCAGCCCTTAGTTCTCTGCTTTTTGGTCAACTGCCCTCCCTTCCTGCTTCGCTCCACTTGTTTTTTCTGCCTTTCTGCCCCTGTCTTGGTGCCTGCCCTTTGGGCATGCTCCAGACCCAATAGGCAGCTTCCTCCTCTGCCCTGCTTGAGTGAGCAGGGAAGTGGTTCTTCTGCTGTACACGAAACACAACTCTTTGCTCTCTGCTTCCATGTTGCTCACCTCCTGACAAGCCATTCAAGAGCGGTTGCAGTCTTTGTCCATCCCAGGAGTTTATAAGATGACTGAATTTGGATGGACATTCCTACAAGCAGAAGGCTCACCTCTTAACAGAGGTTTCTGTCATTTTCTGCACTGTGAAATTGGTTTAAAAATTGGCAAAACTTCAGGCTTGGTAGTGGAGCAGTGCACTGTGTGTTTGTGAAGGTTTAAGTATGAGAAGCCTTGTTTTTTCATGTTTCCTGGAAGGCTTCGTTGAAGTGACTGTGGCATTTTTAAGTTAGTAGGAGGCAGATGGTCAGGAAAAATGTGTTCTGAGTTGTTTACACAGTAAAATGTGCAATGCAGACAATTGAAATAGATGAGGTTTTGTAATGACAAGAGGCTGTGGACCTTAATTTATAGCTTCATGGGGGAGCTGGGTGGCATTTATCAGTTATTGCTCTGCTTTCAGTGCTATGTTCTGTACGGAATAAATAAAAGCAGTAAGTTGCAATTCAGTGCTTTGAAGACAGCAGGGACTTAAATGTATTTGTAGTAGTGCACCTAGAAACAGAATGAGAGGGAGGAATGGTTTTGCCTGCAAAGTAGTGAAAAAGTAATATATGGTGATGGAATGTGGAACCCAAAAATTAGTTATTGCATACTTAAATGATTCAATAATTATGTTTATTCCTGTCCTTACTTTAGAATCTCCTCCCCATTTACTGGCTCCAAAGGATGTGAAGGTTTATTCCTATAACTTCCATAGTTTGCTGAGGTGGTCTCCTGTTAAAGTGGATAGAGGCTTGGTGTTATATACAGTCCATTTTAAAACGTAAGTAAATAGATCTAAACCAAATCAAACTGATTTTGTTCTAATCTAGTAACATAATTGTTTAAAAAAAAACTCCCAAAAATCCCAAAAAATGAAAAAGCACAGAAATTAAATAATGAGTCGTCTGTTACAGATGCTTTTATGTATATCTGAAAATGGCTTCTGAAGACTTATGGTCTTCTAGCATGTGATATGTCCACTAAACTGAGAAAAGGCTGTGAAGACCTAAAGAGCACCCAGAATGTGGCATAGTTTCCTGTATACTTTTAGCCTTACCAAATTCTCTCTTCCTATTTTTAATTTTTCCCAAATGCTGAGGATATGCAGGTGCTGAATGGGCCGTGGAATTAAACCTGTGTAAATGTTTTGTAACACATTCTTTTGTTACAAAAATGGTCTAGGTGGGAACAATTGTATTTTAGGCAGTTGCACTGTTCTGCTGATGCTTATTTGTTCTTTGCTTTGCATTGCAGAGCGGCCTTTAACCAGTGGGATGAGATGAACTGCACTCGTATCACCCAGACTGAATGCAGCTTCCCCTGGTCACTTAAGGAGCGGCGCTGGACTGTGGTTTTGCGTGTGAGGGCAGAGCTAGGGCAAGTGACTTCTGCCTGGGTGGAAACAGATCAGTTTGTAGCAGAGAGAAACAGTAAGTGCTATTTCTGATTTCAGTCTCTATCTCAAAGGAGAAAAAAATGTTTGTTTGTTTTAGGCCTTTCTGACTCTATTATGTACAAAAGCCAAGTGAGAGAATTGTAGGTGTTTGCTTAACAAAGACCACAAGGCTTCAGGGTGTCCCTAGGAATTTGATACTATTCAGTTTCTCTGCAGTGGGGTTGACAGTGTACTCTTTCAACAGGTATCTAATCAAAAGAGAAACAGATGAGTTTCCTTGGGTGGTTAAGCCTTACTAGAACTGCAATGTGTATTTTGTTAGGGAGTTTTCCATTTTTCTTATTTCCCTGCTTAGCACTGCCACATGCACACATAAACCCTCTTCATATGTGGTACTCTGAGTACAAACTACCTGTTTGAGCAGATCCCTTTTTCTAATAAACATAAACTGTCCTGACTACAGTGGAGAAGGGTCAAGGGCACGCTTTGGATCGTGTTAAATGTGTGAACAAGCCTATTATTGTTCTTCATTATATCTGCTCTTTGTCTTGCTGTGGTTGGTTTCAGGATTAGAAGGAAGTAAATGTTGAGTTAAAAAATATCTCTGAAATAATAAATCCATTCCTCTGCTTTATTATCAAGTCTTTAGTTTAAGTTCTGTCATGCCTTGTGAGGGGCAGTGCTGGTTCATGCTGCAAGGAATATGGTACTTTCCCTGGTGACTTCAGTTGTAAATCTTGGATTTTCTCTACTAGTAAAGAGTGTGGGGATGAGGAATTCCCTGAATCCCGAGCTGAAGATTACAACTGATATATCTGTAGTTTGTGATGCAAGATTGTTTGGGAGTGGGATCCTTCTGCAGTTAGGAAAGCACTGGGCTAATGGGAACAAGACAAGGAAGAGGCTCAGTGTGGGAGAGATGGTTGTGTGTGTTTTCCTTCGAGAAGCTAGAGGAACATTATCTGATCATTCTTGTGTGACCACCCATGAGATCAGTTCCTAGGCCCCAAGACTGTGGGCTCAGTTGGGCTGTTCTCTTTCTTTGTTGTTTGGATCAGCTCTACTTGGGAGGGGAGCTTCAGGAGTTGGTGAGGACACTCAGCAAGGCATTTGCAGTTGTAAAGCAACAGGAAGCAGAAAGAAAAGGAAATTTCCCTACCAATATAAAGGTCGTGGAGGCCAGTTTTCTCTAAAGTAACAGTGGAGAGAGCAGATTCTGCTGCTTTTTTTGAAGTAATGTTTGCATGCAAGGATTGATTTTTTTACTGTTAACAGTTACCCCTCTTTAGTAAGCAAGCAGCTGTTTAGTACTCTAATATTTGCACAAGTGGGGTTTTTGAGATCCTGGAGTGCTGATAAGCTTAACTGGTGGAAGAAGTCAGGATACAATGGATAAATAACTAATGACTATACATGACCTCTGATCACACAAGTCTTTTGTATTAGGGCTGACAGTACTTTATATCATATTTTTTAAGATTTAGACCTCAGAATACCTTCACAAGAGGAAGTCATCATCTTTACCATGTAGGACAGATGGAGACATCAAAGCAAGGAGGGGGAAACTGGTTATTCCTCTCCAATCTATTGACCCAAACAGTATGTTTTTTAGAGAACAGAGAATATGTGGCAGGCTATTTGAAGAAAAAAACCCCAAATTGTATCACGATTAACTGCATATAAATTCAGATACATTCTAGTGAATAATTTACTAAATTTCCAGGGAAAGTTAACAAGAAGATTTTTTTTTTTAATTATGTAATTTCATTTATGCTTTCAAGACTTTTGCCTTAGATTTGTAATAAAGTGGATAGGTTAAATGCATTACGTAGGTGAGAAAATGTTGTATTCCCTCTCTTAATAAAAAGCTATTGCTATTTAGCATGTTGGCTGAGATTATCTAAGTAAAGCTGGAGACAGTATGATGAGCTGTCCTGCATCCCAGAGGTTCACTGTTCTCTGTGTTTATTTTCAGCTACTATAGGGCCCCCTAAAGTGAACAGCGTGACTGCAAGTTCTGACTCACTTCTTATTCGTGTGACACCCCCTTTTGGACCTCAAGCAGGTGACCTTCTTCGTTATCATGTGTCGTACTGGGAGAATGCAACAAGTACTACTAAGAAAGTAAGAATTCTCTCATAATTTATTTTGTTCATAAGGCCTCTGTGACTAAGAGATATGAGCCAATGTCTTTTGGCAAAACAGCAGAAATGGAGGAAGCAAATGAATGTCATTTTTTTCTCTACCGGTACAGATCACCATTTGATGTCTTGGAAAAAAAGTTAATTTGGTCTTGGCACAAGTATTGCATGTATTGTGAAACTTTTCAGATCATCTTTTTTCCCTCCATATGAAACGAAAGTTGAATCAGATTGCAGACTAAGGGTCAGAATCCACAAAGTGTCAAAGGTGGCTTTAAAATGGCATTTAGTTTTCCATGTTTGCTTGGGCAATTTGGAAAACTCTGAAATATCCTTTCTCCTTTCTTGTGCTGAGCTTGTTTGTGCTTGGCAGCTTCACTAACAGGCTGCTTTGGCCTGATGTTGCCTGTTCTCAGAGCAGAGAAAGGCAGAGTTATTAGAAGTGTGCTGGACACAGCTGGAATGAGCTGTCCCTGTGCGTATTGAGACTTAGAGGTGTCGGTGTCATTGTGCACTGATACTGCTGTCTGGGGTCCTGGTAATTGTGTTCCTTACCACTCCAGTGTTGCAGGGCAGAGATTAAGTTATACTTCAAAAAAAAGGAGGAAGAATATTCAAAAGAACATCATTCTGAAGTCAAATGTTTAAAAAACAGAAGCAGAAAAAAATAATGGATTTTGAAACCCTTTTATTTCAAAGACCTTGCTAAATCTGAAACACCTCCTCTTCCTTCCTCTCTTGCACCACTGTGTATTTTTCTGACATGCATAAAATACCTTGATGTTTGAAACTCAGACAAGAAGTCGCTTTTGTTTGCTTCTGTAGGCTTCACCGAGGCTGTTTCCCTAGGCCCTTACAGGTTAAAATTCCCTAAAGACTGCAGTGGCTGTGTGGAGACTGTGGAAGTTTAGCACTACCTATCAGTTGTTTTCCTCTTCGGTAGAAAGAGCTGAGATGGTGGAAGCTCTTCACTGAACTGTGCTTCCATCAGCCTCCTCTGATGGTGGAAGCACTTCTCATGGCTTGTTTTTCCCTCCCTCTTCCTATATTGCACTCGCTGCCTGAGCTGTTGCAGAAGCTGTGTCAAAGCATTGTGGATAAAATGAGACCTTACTTCATGCTTCAGCTTTTTGTGCCCTTATAGATGGTTTTAAATGGTCAGGATAAATTTCATTTAAAAATAATGAATTTTCAAATGCAGTCAAGTAGGGAAGTAGAAATATATTTCACTGCTTCTCTTGTTTGGGAAAACTGAATTATGAAAAATAAAAATCTGTGCTTTTTGAATGAGAAACTTAAGTATGGGGAGGGGATTTGTGTTGAAGACAACTCTGTTTTTTTACAGTAACACCTTTTTTTGTTGTTTTCTTTTAAACAGGAGATGGAGACAGACAATACACTATTCAAAATTAGAAACCTAAAGGAATCGACACTTTATTGTTTTAGAATTCAAGTAGAATTGATGACACATTTGAGACCTGATTTATTTGGACAGCAAAGTGCCCCCAAGTGTTACAGAACTACAATCAGTGGTATAAATTTATTTTGTTATTTATTTTTTGTATATAACGGGATGAGTGTAGAACATGAGATCCTGTAACTCAGGGGTGTAAAACTCACTGCCTGCAGGCCAAATCTGGCCCTCCACCTTGTTTTATCCAGCCCAGCACCTTGTTTCTACTTGGCAGCAGCGCCAAGGTCCTAGCCTCTATGCTCCTGCCAGCGTGCCACGTGTGTAGCGTGTGTGATGCGCTTTACGCTGCGGGAGCAGGAGAACACCAGCAGCTGTGAGTTTGACACCCCTGCTGTAACTGGTCAGTTTCATACCTGTATTTGTTAGGAGTGCGGAGAGCACCACCGATAGCAGTTTCACAGTTGTCATTAATGGCAAAATGATATGGAACTTTTCCAGGAAGTGATTGAGAGTCAGCGTTGCACTCTTCCTCTCATCCTTTTCTTTCATAATAAATACCATTATGGGTATTACTTTCTAGAAATACGCAAAGAAAGCTAATACAAATACTTGGTCTTCAGAAGAAGTCATTGAAGGAGGACATAGTGTTACTCTTGCAAATCTTCTCCCTCAGCCACTGCTTCATGCAGGACAGGAATGTCTCTCTTTGACCTGCTTCCTTCTCTGAGGTTTTGATCTCTGTGTTTTTATATGAGAGAGGGGGAGGGGAGGAGAGGGAATGGGGAAGATAACAGTTTGTCCCTCTCTGGAATCTCTGTGTGGCCACCAACCACAAGCACAACTCATCTTTAGCATGCTTTAAACCCACAGGAAGAAGTGTAGATGAAGCTTGCTTACGCAGTTTCTGAGGGCCCACAGGAGCTGACCTCCTGAGTAGTATTGACCCAGTTAAAGTACTTGATTGCAAGCCCCTGCGCTGTGGTGCTGAAGCCCATGATGCACCCTTTGCTGAAGGGAGATGCGTCTTCTGAAAGAGAAGCCCCTGACATTAATGGCTCTTCCTGATAACTTGAGGGTGGATGGGCAGATTGCACTCCCTGCTTGCCCTCAGCCTGCCAGCAGTGATCCTCCAGCTCTGCATTTGCTCTGCTATCGTGCAGAGTACAACTTTGCCTTAGGCCATGTGACTGAAGGGAAGAAGCTCATGGCAGCTGGTGACTTCCATGTTGAATCACAAAACAAGCTGCTTCTGAACAGAGGTGTTTAGAGTCTATCTATAATATGGTTGTGATCTAAGCCTTGAAAATTATACTTTGATTACCACATGTAGTAAATTTTAGCTTGCTGTATATTGTTTTGCATTTGACGATGTACAAATATGAACCTACCATATATGTGTGTGTATTTTTATTTTTTTTCCAGAGGCAACCAGAGCTGGATATATTATATCAATATTTCTGCTGGTCTTCCTTTTTTTAATGCTGGTAGTGCTTGGTTTGTTTTTCCTGTGGAGACACCGCAAAACCCTTAAATATTGGTCTTGGCCACCTTTACAAATCCCAGCACACTTTGAAGAGGTAGGTGTACACATTTTATGTTTCTCCCTCCTCTCTTTCTCCCCCGCAAAAGATAGTGGTGGTCTTGGAGTGAATATGAACGACGCTAGTTGTTACCTAACAGAAATAGATATAATAATTGCCAAATTAGTGCAAACTGTTACTTTTCTCATCTATGATCTCCTACTGTATTCCTCTTTTACTCAACTGAATTATTTACTCTGCACTGCTATAATCCTGTTACGAAACCAGAATAAGATTCTCTCTTCTGTGATGACCCCTTGTCTACCCCTTTCTTTGCTTATCTATGTCATGGGGCCTGAAACATTTTCTCACTTCAAGCAAAAAGCTTTTGTGTGCTGCAGAACTGCAGCACTTGTACTTGGGACCCAGGTCCTGGTTAGCAAACAGATATGGAAAAGCAAACATGGATCATTTTAAGAGCAAGGTCTGACTTGAGGACTAAGGACTATGTAGGGGAATGTTCTCAGGCTTTTTCTTTTTTCTGGTAGGTTTAGAAATACTCAGATGAAAAGATCATCCTGGGACTTTTTTTTGTCCTTGTAGTTCACACATTTCTGTACTAAAAGATACTGTTTCAGTCCTGTTCATCTTCCTCTTTTTAGTGTTTAAACAAGAAGTAGTCTTTAAGTCAAGTTTTTGATTTAAAAGTTCTCGTTCAGCATACATTCCCTATTTTAAAAAGCTTATGTTTGTTTGCTGTTCTTTGAGGTGTATTTCTTTGTGTCTATCTGTGTGTCAGAGTAGTCCATTGCACTATGGCAGTTCTGATATTGTGGAGCTGTTTTCCCTGATGGTTTATAGACTTACGGGTGAATGAACCCAGACTTTCCCCAGAGCTCCAGATAAGTAATTTTCTCTCTTTATGCCACCTCAGCTGCCATTTCATGGGAACTCAGTGGAGACAGCAGTATTGCATATCAAGTAAGGGAAAAGAAAATCCTTGCACAGTGTATGAAAATAGTGCAGCATTTCATGCAAAGGACTTGTAAGCATAGTGCCTGTCATCATGTGTTCCAGAGTAATTGTATTAATCTGGAAAATATGCCACAAAAGTAAATACTCTTGAACAATGGTGAGCCTATTTTGGGGCAAAACACTGTTAAGAAATGAAGGAAAATCAGTAAGTATGCAGAATTGTAGAAGTGTATATTTCTAAAAGGGATCAACCAGTATGGAGTTTCTCCTCTTCAAACACACGTACAGAATACCTATTATTTTAAGGCAGTTTTATATGTACTTAGATTTTCAGAAAAAATCACATGCTTCCTTCTTTTACAGAAGGATCTGAGCTTTCAGCACCTCAGTTATAGGGAGGAGTTCTACTGCAGAAACACCTTCATGTAGCAAAGCCAAACTGAGGTTCATTTATGTCTTGAATTTGCTGCAGTGCATGTATTTGAGTTTCATGTCTGGAACATTAGGTTTTAGTACACCTGAGTCACTAATCCCGTTGCTCATTCGCCTTGCTATGATTACAGAGAAGGTGGTGCCTCAATTGAAACTAAGGTTAATTTTGTCCCACAACAGATGTGACTTGAGCTGTGGTCCTGTCTCAGACAGATTATGGCACCTCCTACAGTATAGAACCTAGCTTTTGAGTAGAACTACAGCCTACATCAGTCTTTTTAACAATGTGAAGGTGTCTGTGTTCCAAACATATATATATATGTTTTTTTAATCATGGAAAAACAGTTCAAGGGCAGGCTAAAGCCCAACTAGAACTTCAACTGGCCACTTCGGTCAAGGACAATAAAAAGAACTTGTTTAAATATATCAGTGGCAACAGGAGGACAAAGGAGACTCTCCCTCCCTTGCTGGGTATGGAGGGGCCAGTAGCAATGAGGGACGAGGACAAGGCAGAGGTGCTCAACGCCTTCTTTGCCTCGGTCTTTAACCCCAAAGGGGAAAGTGCTAGGGATTCCCAGCCCCCTCAGCCGGGAGATGGTGGGGATGAAGCTCCAGCTGTTCAGGAGGACTTGGTTAGTGAGCTGCTCGGCCAGCTAGACGTACACAAATCCATGGGGCCAGGTGGGATCCATCCGAGGGTTTTAAGGGAATGGGCAGAGGTTCTCGCCAAACCCCTTTCCCTCATCTACCAGCAGTCCTGGCTGACTGGGGAAGTGTCGCTTGACTGGAGACTGGCAAATGTTATGCCCATTTACAAGAAGGGTCGAAGGGCACTACAGGCCTGTCAGTCTGACCTCAGTACCGGGGAAGGTCATGGAGCAGATCATCTTGAGTGCTATCATACAGCACACACGGGACAACTGGGTGATCACACCCAGCGAACATGGGTTCACCAAAGGCAGGTCCTGCCAGACCAACTTGATCTCCTTCTATGACAAGGTTACCCATTTAATGGATGAGGGAAAGGCTGTGGATGTGGTGTACCTGGACTTCAGTAAAGCCTTTGTCACCGTTTCTCACAGTATCCTGCTGGAGAAACTGGCTGCCGTTGGCATGGACAGGCACACCCTTTGCTGGGTTAAAAACTGACTGGATGGCCGAGCCCAAAGGGCTGTGGTAAATGGAAGTAAATCCAGTTCGAAACCGGTCAGGAGCGGTGTTCCCCAGGGTTCAGTGCTGGGTCCAGTCCTGTTTAACATCTTTATCAATGATCTTGACAAAGGCATTGAGTGCACCCTTAGCAAGTTTGCAGACGACACCAAGCTGGGTGCAAGTGTGGATCTGCTTGAAGGAAGGGAGGCTCTGCAGAGGGATTTGGACAGGCTGGATTGATGGGCTGAGACCAATGGGATGAGGTTAAACAAGGCCAAGTTCTGGGTCCTGCCCTTGGGTCACAACAACCCCATGCAGCGTTACAGGCTTGGGGAGGAGTGGCTGGAGAGCTGCCTGGCGGAGAAGGACCTGAGGGTGTTGGTTGACAGCCGGCTGAACGCAAGCCAGCAGTGTGCCCAGGTGGCCAAGAGGGCCAATGGCATCCTGGCCTGTATCAGACACAGCATGGCCAGGAGGAGCAGGGAGGTGATTGTGACCCTGTACTGGTGAGACCGCACCTGGAGTGCTGGGTTCAGTTTTGGGCCCCTCACTACAGGAAGGAGATTGAGGGGCTGGAGCCTGTGCAGAGAAGGGCAACGAGGCTGGTGAGGGGGCTGTAGAGTAAGCCCTATGAGGAGCAGCTGAGGGAGCTGGCATTGTTTAGCTTGGAGGAGGCTGAGAGGAGACCTCATCACTGTCTACAACTACCTGAAAGGAGGTTGTGACGGGGTGGGTGCTGATCTCTTCTCACAAGTGACAAGCGATAGGACAAGAGGAAATGGCCGCAAGTTGTGCCAGGTGAGGTTTAGACTGGACATTAGGAAGAATTTCTTTACTGAAAGAGCGGTCAAGGATTGGAACAGGCTGCCCAGGGAAGTGGTGGAGTCACCATCCCTGGAGGTGTTTAAAAAACGGGTGGATGAGTTTCTTAGGGACATGGTTTAGTAAGGAGACAGGCACGGCTGGACTCTGTGATCTCAGAGGTCTCTTCCAACCGAGTGATTCTATGACTCTACTATCTTTTTTTGATTCAGTACCTAAGTGGTATAGGTGACTTCAGTTCCTCATGAAACACAAAATCAGCTTAGCGATAAGGAGAGTATATGGGGGTGGCTGGAGGAACAGAAAGCTTTTTCTCTGGCCTACATTTTTTTTTTCTAATGCTCCTTTCTTTGTTTATGTGTCCATGGTAAAGCTGATGGCAATTTTGGAGGAAGGAAGAGCAGAGGGGAAGTCAAAGCAAAGAATAATTACAAGAGAAGAATGCCTCTAGAGTTTTCTGTAATGATAGAAGATGCAGATCTGACTTGCCTGACATTGAACAAACCAGTATCTTAACTATCCTTTGCTCCATCAGAACTTCAGACAAACTGCCAGTTACTGGATTCCTGCAGTTAGAGGATAAGTCCCCAGCAGTGTAACACAGAAGTGTTTTCTTCTGTGGTTTCTTCTTAATGAGTAGGAATTTGTTTGAACTGATGTGAAAAGAGCAGTAGCTGCTTTAACTGCCTTAAGTGGACGTTTGCATGATTTTTTTTTCCCCACAGAAATAAGGTATTTTTAGGGTTTTTTCTTGTTCCATGGAGCTTCAGGGAAGTCCAGATGAGAATGTACATTTAGCAGCTCTCACTGTGAATTCTGGTCTGAAGCAACATGCCTATAGGTGGTGGTACCTGCTCTGTCTGTCTTTGTAATTTATAATCCATCTGTTTTGTGCATAGAGATCTAAACTGTTTTTTTCTGCCTTTCTCCAGTATTTGAATGACCCTAGCATGCCTGGTTTAGAGGTGTTGGACCATCATGCTGAGGACGATCCTGATTCCTTATCTGTTTTGTCTTGCAAAGACAGAAGCCAAGTGTGTGGCAGCAGTCTGGATGGTCAAGCTCATTCACTCAGAACCTCCCGTGAAAGTGAAGTAACTTAAGCTGCATGCTAATGAGAGCCTGTACCCAGTCTTTAAAGAAGCTCCTGCCCTTGAGCGGTGCTGTGTGGCTGCTGGCAGGACCAAGTGCAGCCACTGACAAATCCTGAGCAAGATGTTGTTTCCTGAGAATAGCAAGGACCCTGAGCCTTTGTTTAAATGGCTTCCACTGGGCTACAATAGCAACTATGTTCTACCACAGAGACTTAAAAGGTGGAAGAGACATGAACACTAAATTGCCTTAAGGACAGATGGTTATAAAATGGTTACATTAGTATCATTGTATTTCTCACCCCAAATTGAAAGAAAGCTCTGAGAAATAATGGCACTTTATTGGAGGGTTGTAATATGACCTGGAGTTTTTCAGTAAGCAAATAATTGTACCGTTAATTACTTTTATAGTGGCTTTTGTTTTGCTGCTTTATTTGTGATGTCTGTATTAGCACTCTACATCTATTCACCCCACTGTATGTTTCTGAATCACTTTCAAGTACACATAAGTCTTCTGTGGCAGCTTCTTCCCTCAAGATAAAAAGGGCATTCTTAAAAAGAAATTTTATAGTACTTTACTCTCCTCAGCATGAATCTGTGCAAAGAACTGCTGCAAGAAAGGCCTCCTAGTATCTGCCTCCTAACACACTCAATGAGAAGCATTAATTTTCTGCTCCTGCAGTGAGTCAATAATTCTTCACAGCAAAACAAATTTTAAAATAATTTTGCTCAGAATTTATAAGACATACAGCAGACACTAAAATGTCCTGTTGACTGTCAGATCAATCCTGTAAACAAAAAGTTGACAGAGGGTTGTGGTTTAAGTCCATTAAAATAGAAGACTACAACTTAAGCCTCACATTACAATCCTGTTAGAGTCTAGAAGGTGTCTAATAAAGCACAAAGAACAAATGAACCACTTTTGTACTAAAAAGGTTGTTTTTATTTGACTTTTTTCTTGGGTTTGATACAAGTTGGGGCTTGTTTGTTTGTTTGTTTTTTTAAAAAATGTTTATTTGCAAATGACTTTCAAGTTACTTAGGTCTGTAAGTGCCCAGGTTCATTGTCAGAGCTGCAGGTTATCTGAGGTAATGCTGTGCCAGCCCTTCTGGGAATACACAAGATTAGCATGAAAAAAACAGTAACACTTCTTTCCAAAAGCGTGAATAGTTGCTTTCCTCCTAGAAGTAATCTGATCTCTTGCATTAGGCAACATGCCAAGACAACACAGTTATCTGAAGACTCAGGCATACTTCAAGTCTGGTAAGAATTTTCAAGTCAGCCACAAGCTGTGTAATACCTGCTTTTAAGCTCATCCATGTTCTTTTACATACTGTGCTGTAAACACAGCATGAGAAGAACCCCAGGGTCACAAAAGCAACAGCCTACATGCCTAATGGAGGACAGAGATAAGTCAGTTAAAACATATCCTGTGAATACTTAGCAACACAGCACACAGCTTGCTGAGCAAGCCCTACGCTAGACTTCTGTTAGAGAGAGCTGTTACTAAACATTTCTAACAGTTACACAAACCCCTTTTGTAAGGAGTAACTCCAGGGTTACCTTCACACCTGCCAACTGCAGCAGGCCAAGACATTCCCTAAAATGAGCCAGCCGTATCCACCCTGGCCTGTTCTGGAACTACCTGTGGTTTCAAAGAGGACCTAAGGATATTCTGAATGAAACCTGCATGGTTCTTACACTATGCCTGTCTTCAGCTTAGGATACCAGAAAAGACACATCTTCAAAGCTATCCCTTCTCCTCTTAACAGCTGTATGAAGCATATGACCATTCCAGTTGTCTGAAGCCAAAACAGATGGTCAAGAAATAGTTGCAAGAAAGCAAGCTTCTGGTAGAAAATGCAGGTGACCTAAGAAAGAAGCTCTTGCTCTGCACTCAAGCTAACTGTTTTTTAACCAGGAATTTGCGTTAAAGCATGCTGTAAGAGTTCTTCCAGAGTTACACACTTAGCTGTGCTGTTCACATGCTGGGTGCGTGTGATCAGTTATAGGCCACGCTTGTTTCCCTCTTAGAGCCAACAACTATGCCCAGGCTCCTCAGCAAGAAGCCAACAGGCCTGAAAACGAAGACCTTGGCTTTACTTATTGGCTGCTCTAAGACCTGCTTCAAGGCCAGTACTACTTGGGTTATTAAATAGAGTCCTACTGTACAATTACCTTGTGAAGTTCACTGTTCTGAGAAGGGAGGATAAAGTTTACTGCAGTTCTCTGAAATTACAACAGACCACTTATGTACAAGGCTATGATTAATGGCAGTGAACATATCATAACTCACTGCAGGATGGTGAAATCCAGAGGAAGTTAGTCTAGCCAGCAGCACAATGTCAGCTGCAGTATTTGCTTCATATTCTGTCCACTGGAGAGATTCCCACACGGGAGCAATTAGATGACTTAACAGGATACAGCAACCATGCAACAACGTAAGTTACGTTCTGCAGTTTAATACCATTTGGTCAGCAATCTTGATACATGGAAAGTTATAAAAGCTTTTAGACACAAGGGAGATTCAAATGCTTTAAAAGCCACATAGAACTCATAAAATAGTCACCAACAGCAAGATGAGCATACAAGGCCAGTCCAAAGCTATAAAACATCACTGTTCTCCCTTTCTGCTTTGTACTCCAGCTAGAAGAAAGTAGATTTCAATAATGGAAGCACTTCCATAAAGTGCCCATGAAATTTAGGAGATAAATACATTTCACCTTGGGCAAATGACAGCCCTAAAACTGACAATTATTTCAAGATAAAACCATTAGCAATAAATACATCTACTATATCCCCACTTGAAATGCTTGCCTTTTAAATAGAAAAGATAATGGGTAGCAGGATGACGGTTCATTTACCAGCAAAAAGCTTCCCCTGAAGAAAATTATGCTAGCTTAAAGATGTTAGCGTAACTCATTTATTCTTTATATTTCTTAAGTATGGCCAGCATCAGTTTGGGGTTTTTTATTCTATCATCAGTAAATACATCAGGTACTAATTGGCATCTATTACACTGGACAGCATGAAGCTAATTCTAAGTACTGTAGTGCTGCCAAATGTCTTTGCTATAGCAATCACAAGTCAAGTATAGTTTGATTTGCCATGCAGAACCTGCTTAATAGAGGGCCTTGGTTAAAAATTCATAACCCTTTACCAAAATATAGCTACTTTATATTTTTTCTGAGCAGTTATAAAAAATTTTAAAATCAGCTTTTATCTCAGCATATGATAGAATTTACTGTCATTAAATAGAGCCTTAGCTGGGTCACATTCACGTGCTGAGTACTCCTCCAGGTTACACAGGGAGCCCTTTCCAAACCAGCTACAGCTCACCTATGCACACAGTAGTAACGCCTTTTACAGGGCATGGGCTTTATCCTGCCTACTCACTACTGGCTCCACTGAAGCCTCTGACACATGTGCAGGTTTGGAAGATCAAGTTTTAGGAGTTTATAGAAACCCATGTATTTGAAGAAATAAGCCTGAAAATTTCATAAAGAAAGCCTGACATTCCCTTTTTAAGATATATACAGTCATATGTACATATTCACAAATCTGTTCTGTGAAAAGAGGGAGCTTATTACAGAAATTTGTCTCAGTTGATACAATTCAGAAAGCAGAACAAGAACAAATAAATGTATGTATCTACATACGTAGTACAACATAGCAACTATGGAAAAGACAATGCTATAGTGATCTCTCATCCCCATAACTCTTCTGTTCTTCCAAACTTGTAGATCAGAGTACTAAAGGGGGGGGGGGGGGGGGGGGAGAAGAAAAAAAAAAAAAAAAAAATCAGACCATACGTAAGGTAGAAAAGGTAATTTCAACAGTATCCTTACAATATTAACCTACCTATACTGCATATCAACATCCCTCCTGCAACCTTAACTTTTATTCAAGTCAGTATCTGGTTTTTGTATTTAATTTACTATGTATCGCTAAAACTGCAAGATCCAACTGCACTGACTGCTGAAAAAAACAGCCAGTCTCACTGCAAGAGCAGCTGCCCTTCTGAAGGAAAAGTTCTGATATTTAAACGATTTTATGACTGATTCACATAGTTACAGAGCAGCAAGTCTCATCCTGGCATCCAGCAATCAGCTGAACAAAGCATCATGCTATGATAGAATCTAAGCAATTAAATTTTTATGAGCAAATCAGAAAGAATATTGATTCTGTGGTGGATAAGTAAGACACAAATTGCAATTTGATTTCCAAAATGCCTTTTATAAGGTTGGATGTGATTACATATAGTAATGAATCAAAAAATAAAAAAAAAAGGTTGAGAGAACCAAACCAAGCATGATTTCCTTATTGTTCCTTATACTTTAAATTATTTTTTTTCTTATCGCCAACAAACAGGTGGTAAAGAAGGGCATGGTCATACTAAATCAGAGAATGAACAGGGAGGGACATCAGAAATACTGACAGAAGCAATGATAAATAAAACAAATGAGACATCTGGGCAGTTAACTAGAGCAGAAAACTACTAACACAGCTTGTCAAACTAGAGTAAAAAACTAGAGAGCAGCAAGCAGAGCTAAAGCACAAGCCCTGAAGGGAACACATGGTTCTGCGAACACAGACATCATGGAACAACACTGATGGAAGAGAATCTGATTCAATAAAAACAAAAGTTTTGGATAAGGACTTTGAGAAGGGCATCTTTGACTGACACAGGACCAGTCTAAGGAAAGGAGTCTACTGCAATAAATGGACTTAATGGTTACTGTCTGAAGTGTGAGGTGGGATAAAAAACCCAGACATTTTTAAAAATGAAAAGGTTGCCATTTGTCTCATAGTGCATACCTAGAAAACAAATTTTAGAAGACAAAAGAAAACCTAAAATATGTCTACCTGCAGAGTAAATAGAAACTATGGAAAGACACTTTCAGAAATACAAAACAGCTTCAGAAATAAGTTCAAACTACTGGGTGAAGACTAAAGATTTCAGGTACAGTAGAACTCTTCTTGAAAGTCTGCCTTCATCAGTACCGCATTTCAAGACCTACAGAGGAGATGTCGGAACTGCTATTTTCTGCAAGATCATAACTGATTTTCCAAACATGGAAGGAAGCTCAGTGGAGCCAGTCACCTAACTCGCTGCAAGGCTTTTGCTGTGGTACTAGAAGGAAAACAGCACAGTAATTTAAGTGGGTAAGAACTTGCAAAAGAGGAGGTTATGTGAACTTTTTCAGTGACGGATCTAGAAACTTCAACTATTTAATGCTTTTTTTTTTATTAATAAAACTCATGGATTGCAGAATGTATTGCACATACAAAATAGTTATTACAGATACAAATAGTTCCAAAGTATCACACAATATACTTAATGTTATTAAGTGAAATAAAAGAAATTGATTTAAGTTTAATATTACAGAGTGTACCATCATGCTCTTAGGAAAAAAATTATCACTCAATAACTGAAATCTCATCCAGTAGAAACAAATCTAGGTGTATCAGTTATCAGATAATCAAGCCATTGGTATGAAATCATCAAGAAAAGGGGATCAGGATCTCCCATCTAGAGCTGTCAGGATATATTGCCAAGGTATTTGTAGTACAGACATGAAAGCACTGACAATATCTCGTCCAGCATGCTGCCTATATCCTTGGTCATCCACATTCTAAAGATGTAAATTCAGTGAGAGCAGAAACAGATGGACTAACAGGAACATGACGGGAATAAAGAGCCTTTCACAGGATGGGAACAAATAAAATGAGAATGAATAAAACATTGTTTCTAATTACTGGAGTAGAGGGAGTAGAAAAAAGTAGCAGAGTTTAAAAAATAGTTTTTAAGAAATAATTGATTAGTTTATGCATTGGAATAATATCAAATCAGTTCTCTGTACAATGTCGGTTTACTCAGTGACTTAAGAGATCCCTTGGGCTTACGTGCCACCTTTTTCAAGTAAAGGGCAACACACTGAAATGTAGGGGCAACTCCACACTGTGGAAGGTCCAAGCCTGGAGTCAGCCACCGGCTTTCAGAACTTATTTTTCAGGAGTACCAATATGCATGGAAGCAGGTAAGTCAGATAACCCTTTGGATGGAGGGAAATCTCCCCAGATAACTTACCTGAAAAATATCAATGCATTTTGGAAAAACACTGCTAATCCAGGGTAAACATTAGTGTCTGCAAAGTAAGTAACAAAGGAAACATTAAGTTCTTTTGTACTGGAATGTGTGCTTAAAACACTAATCTTAGTATCATTCTCTGACTACAAAATTAGGTGGTGTGGCTCTGACAAGAGCGGACCACACAATTCCAGTCTTCTGGGTTTTACACCTTTTGGCTGACAGCAAAACTACTTTTCTATATGTGAAAATAAACAAACTTACTCTGCGTAACATATGCTCCAAAAAGAATCCACATTGAAGCAATAAGTGAACCAAACATCAACATAAAGCCGATGAAAAGCCAGACACGAGCACCTGCAGAAAATATTATAACCTCTGAGAATCACATAGACTATTACCCATAGTGACAGACAATCCAAGCTACTACTCTATTATGATGCAATGTGTTATCTGGCTGCAGGCACAAAGGGAAAGGATTCTGTATCAAGGACAAGATAAACCAAAATTTGCCTTCTCTAGTAAACACATAGTAGCTGGATTCCCCATATTTTGGCAAGCAGGCACAACTACCAGAAACGTCTCCTCATCTGTAGGGAATGCCTATAACATCATTTAACACAACTTGGAGTGGACTAATAGTTACTTAGCCTACTGGAATGATCTCTCTACCTCAGAAACACTATAGCTTTGGCAATGTAAAACAAACACTTCTTATATTTACTTCAGAAAGATATTTTCAGATTGGCAACATCTACCTGCTAGACATTACCTACTGAAAAAAAGGAAGGATGCCATTGAAAATAATCAACCTACTCACTCATAGGATAAGAAATATATTTCTATGCAAAGATTCTCTCAAAGCCAATTTATGAATGACACACAAAAAAGCATTGTATGCCAGTTCAAAAGTCAGTAAATCCTACCAGATTTCTAGTGAGGTAATTCCACAAATCACATGAAAACAGATGTCAGGATCCACATGGGAAATAGGAAGGGAATTATGAAGGAAATCAGAGAGAGGACAGCAGGTCCACAGACATCACACAGTAGGTGACATACAGAGGAAACAATGTTTGTGATACATTCTAAAATAAGACATTCTTAAAGAATGTCTGCTCCATAACCAGAATAGACCAGAAATGTTTTTCTCCCTGCAATTATATAGGATTTGCAGAGGAAAGATATTCAAGATACACGGAAGTCTATTTTTCTAAGTTCACCTTTTCAACAAAGACAGTACTGATCTCCAAGTGTTAACTTTGTAAAGAAATTAACTTCATAGACGTTCTCTCCTACTCTTTAACTTCTGATAATTATTTGCTTAGCCACCACTTAGGAAAAAACTCAACACCTAAATAATCAGTCTTTCAACTCAGTATAATTTTTAGAGTAAATTTACCTGTTCTTCCTAAACATCCATCACTGTAGCTGTCTCCTCTCACCTGTGCATTTGATACAGCATTTATCCTAGGAACAAAAAAAGTGTATACACTTCGCATTATTAGAAAATCAATTTGAAGTTATAGGTAAAATCTAATCTCTTTAAAGATTCAACAAATTCAGAAAAAATTACTTAGCATTGTGTACAGTCACATACTAACACATGTCCCTTAATGGAAGGATGCCAACTGGGTTTCAAACAAACCCTGTATTTGCTCATAAGTTTTACTTAAATGTTTACATTAACAGACCTGTAAAATGAAAGAATTTATCTTTTAGTGACCAAAGTATTCTTCTTTGCTTTCGAGCTATTTAAGTTTTTAAAATATCTAAAGCCACTTCACAGGAATAATAACAGCTAGTAACACAGTGCTTTCATGATTATGACAAGAGTTGCTTTCCTTCACAATGAATACCTTAACATTCAAGGGAGAGACATCCTGTAAGGAGGGACAATACATTTCCCTAAAATGAGTTATACTGCTGAGAAACAAACAAACGAACAAACAAACCAACCAGAAACCTTCAGACACCAAGAGTTAAGAAGGTCCTGAATATCTGCCACAAGTTGTGCCAGGGGAGGTTTAGAATGGACATTAGAAAGAATTTCTTTACTGAAAGAGTGGACAGGCATTGGAACAGGCTGCCCAGGGAGGTGGTGGAGTCACCATCCCTGGAGGTGTTTAAAAAGCAGGTAGATGAGTTTCTTAAGGACATGGTTTAGTAGGGAGACAGGCACGGCTGGACTCAGTGACCTCAGAGGTCTCTTCCAACCTTAAGATTCTATGATTCCATGACCCAAATGCCAATATTGTGACATTCAATAAAAGCTATTATTTCTCCTTCAAGCCTGCCACATTTACATCTTTACAACAATAGCTATAATACTGCTACCTCTCCCATTTGAGGTAGTTTTGGGGCAGAGACAGCTGTAAAAATTTTAAAACACGGGGAAATGCAGTCCAATATTCTATATTGGAGGCAAGCAACTGGGCAGCACCACATGAATTTTGATCTAAGAATCTAAACGTTTATTATAGATAGCAACTTGCATAAAGGTCTGCTTTCTTATGTTCAACTGACATGCATAGGAAAAGCAATTTAACCTAAACGGATGGGCGGGACAAGACAGAACAATGAATCAACAGACTATGATCAGAAACAAAGACCACAGGTGGAAAAAGAGGTCTTCACACTGTCATGCAAAACCATACCAGATTACTCATAAGTAATTTATAACCAAGTGATTTGAAATTTTATCATATACCATACTGTCTAATAAAAACTATGTTTAAGAGCTTATGTTTATTTTACAAGAACTCCCTTTATATACACTTACATGAAAAAAGCTAGTGTTGAAAACACCCCACAGGTATGGAACGCGTGGTTCATTTGTTCTGGCTTAGGGTAAACTACTGCAGCATCTATCATTATCCACCAGCCTGTGAAAAACTAGAAATAAAACAGACCAGTTTTATGAGGCTGGAAGGGTGCTGGGACAGGCAGACAAAACATGGCAAATATTCATGCATACTGTTGGTTTAATCATCATGTAAGAAGTATAAACTATTCTAGAAACTTATTAGCCCCAAGTCGTACTCTAAATCTGTTTGATATGCTAGTTCTGCATAAACCTTAACACTGATGTTCTCAGAGAAACATCTGGGAATCAGTCACGTTTGTTATTCAAATTAAATATCAGTGCATGTCTAAATTCCCTGTACAGCTTTAAGAATAACAACCCAGATTCTAAACACATAGGAGATATACATCATTCTTAACACAGATGTTCTAACATACTTAATTATGCCAAAAATCCACTAGGAATTTCAATCTTTTTTAAAGAAGAGATAGTAGAACTGTAACATCATTACCAGACAAAATAGTAAGTTATGTAACTTGTAAAAAGACATATACTTGATTAAGGTGAGGTTAAAGAGTGAACCTTCACAACATATGGGGAAAAAAAAAAAAAAAGTATCTTCATCATACTTCCAGATTTGCCAGCACATTAATGATTCACATTCTCTCAGAACTTACCAATACACCTGCAACTATTGATGCAATGGCATTCCTTCTTTCACTCCAGTCAATGCACTCACATTCTGGCCACCGGAAGTTGTCTAGGAATCCTGCCATTTCCTCAAAGATTAGATTGTCCTTAATTTGTACTTATGCATGAACTTTTCCATTAACAACTGTGTCCAGAATACCTGAAACACGGCCAAAGATGCATTTTACAAGAGTAAAATCTTGATATATTTGACAATTGTCATAAGAAATCTTTAAAATGTGTGGTTTGTTTTGTTTAGTTTGGATTTTTTTCTTTAACAGAATTAAGTATTCCATATACCCTGTGGATTATATTTTGAGCTATATTCAAAAAGACAACCTAGCTTACAAACAGAATTACAAAATAAAATCATCATGTGACTCAAAAACTTAAGTGTTATATCAGGGGTGTCAAACTCATGGCCCGCGGGCCAAATCCAGCCCTCCACCTTGTTTTATCCGGCCCAGCACCTTGTTTCTACCTGGCAGCAGTGCCAAGCTCCTTGCCCGTACACTCTTGCCAGCGCACCAGTCACATGTGCAGTGTGTGTGACATGCATTATGCTGCAGGAACTGGAGAACAGCAGGAGCTGTGAGTTTGACACCCCTGCATTACGTACAAATATCTGAAACAGGAAAAAAAAAAAAAATGTATGAAACACAAAAATAAAAGCATGCAAAAAAGCAGAAGCAAAAAAGCAAATATTTAATCCAAGTTTCATCTTCAAACCATAATCCTCTTTCTGGCATTAGCATTTAAAAAAACATACATACATACAGCTGGGCTCCCATACACAGACCAGAACCTGGAATCTTGCATAAGACACCCCTATTCCCCATCTCCAAATAAGATAAAGAATATAGTGCCTTTCTAACACAGAGGAAAACGAATCAACTTCGTGAATCAAATAATACCAAGGGTAAAGAATGTCCTGCTACACAGAGAAAGGATCACACAGGAAGAAGAAAGTGAAGTTAGTGTTACAAAGTGACTACTAAAACAACACAGTTCAAGTAATTTGGTGAGACAGTACCTATAAAAGATTCTGCACTACATTCTCACACTGTAATACGAATAGCATATATACTTAGAACATCAGAAAATATTTACAGTTTTTCTATTAAGCAGTGACTCAGAGACACTCTTAATGCCCTTCTATTTTCTTTCAATATTTTAATTTCTGTATTTTCCCAATCTGCCATAAATAATTTTCAGGTACTTCTTTAAGACTAGCAACAGACAAATGTCCTTTATGATTATGTTACAGGAAAGACAGGTGTAAAGTAGAACATTTTTCTGATTAGTAATGGTAATGAGATGTCTACAATAAGAAGTGAAATAAAAATAGTTTGCCTACACTACAAACACAGGCCACCTCCTAAGAATAAAAGCTTGCACTTCAAACCTAGTTACAGAAACCCACCCATACTTATGATGCTACCTTGAAGCATTAAAATGAGTCACTCAGCTCCAAAATTTTATTACTTTTGTACAGCACCTGAGCTCAACCAGACTTATTTTCCTACATTTCACATTTACCTAGCCATTTTCAAATCCTTATGCCTTCTACAGCAAAATTGCCACACTGTGCTGTTACAGATTTATGACTGTTCCTACAGCCCTTCCTTCTTTACCACTCTTATAATGGCTCCATCTGTACTTTTTGTTCCTCTTCAAACCTTGAATGCATCTCTTCTTCATCCTGCAGTAACCCTTCCTTTCCCCTCTCAGCTCCTTGCCCACTCACACCAGAACACAGCTCAGGTTCTCACCCTGTGATGCAGCTGGCCACAGGAAGCAGTAAACAGACAAACATGCTGCTTTACTTCTCCTCCCCACTGAACACAATGGTGTTCATGTCCAATCTACCAAAGTTATTGCCTTGCCTGTAAATACACTTCCAGTCATTTTCAGAATGACCGAAGCTCTATTTCTTCACAGCTGTATTTTCCTTTGGAAATTTTCCCACAACAGACCATTTAAACATTAACAGCACATCTAAATAAAATCACCTTCTTTGAACATCATGTAAAGTTCTATTGCAATTCAGAAAGCAGGTCAAGAAAAGCCACTGGATAAAACCGTTTCAGATACGTCAATAACAAGAGAAATTATTTTTCACCCTGTACTTGGATGCCATCCAGAAGTATTTCCACAGACTGGAGAAATAACAGGAACTTCATGAAGTTCAACAAAGGGGATTGCCTAGTCTTGCCCCTGGGGAGGAACAAGTCCATGCACCACTACATGCTGGGGGATCATTGAGCTAGACAGCAGCTTGGCAGAAAAAGACCTGGCAGTCCTGGCCAAGCTAAGCATGAGACAGCAATGTGCCCCTACTACAAAGAAGGCAAATGGAATGGTATCTTGGGCTGCAAGAGGTGCGTTGCCAACAGGCGGAGGGAGGTGACCCTTCTACCTAGCACTGGTGAGGCCACACCTGGAATACTGTGTCCAGTTTTGGGCTTCCCAGCACAAGAGAGACATAGACAAGCTGGAGAGAGTCCAGCAAAGGGCCTCGAAGATGAAGGGACTGGAACATTTCTACTATGAGGAAAGGCTGGAACAGCTGGGAACATTCAGTCTGGCAAAGAGAAGGCTCAGGGGATCTCATCAATGCATATAAACACCTGAAGGGAGGATGCAAAGAAGACAGAGCCAGGCTCTTCTCAGTGATGCCCGGTGACAGGACCAGAGGCAATGGGAACAAGGTGAAACACGGTAGGTTTTCTCTGAACATCAGGAAACACTTTTTCCGCGTGAGTGACCAAGCACTGGCACAGGTGGCCCAGGGAGGCTGTGTAGTCTCCATCCCTGGAAATATTCAAAAGCCATCCATGAAACAGGCTCTGGGTGGCTCTGCTTGAGTAGCGAGGTCAGATCAGATGACATCCAGAGGTACCTTCCAATCTCGGCTCTTCTGTGATACTTAAGAAATAGCCTGTTAAACTCTTGGATAACCTAATGAAAGAAATCATCTTACCGCTACAAAAAATGCTCTAGTTCAACAGGTTGAAACAAAACGAAAACATTCACTCCCTTTTATGATTTAAAGGGGATATACAGTTTGTTTTGCCAGCTAAAATACTTAAGCCGACTTCCAGTCCAAAAACTGACTAGCATCTACTCTAGTAAAACCCTTTCAACTTTGCCAAGTCAGTAATGATAAACATTATGTATACCACACATGGCACAAAACTCTGTCTTAATTATTAAATGCTTTTTAAACATTTGGTGACAAAGCAGAAGCTTTTTGCTCACTTCAAAAATCCAAGACAAAAGTCTCTTTCAATAATTAATTGTATGGGAAATCAAATGGAGTTTTCACAACTGCATTAGTGATAAATGAGTGAAGCTAGGGAGACCAGATTTGGGTTTTTTTAATACCTTCTAGGATACAGGTAACCTTCTGCCAAAGCATAGTATTTTAACAGAAACTTAATTTTTCATGCCTGATACTGGCTCACAAACCTGCACTTTGCTTTAACCTTACCTTTGTGCTCAGGAGAGGAGCATCCTACAAACTACGGATAGGTGAGATAAACACTATCTGCTAGCAGTCCTTCTGCAGCAAAGAGCAGTAACTGACAATACAATTATCCTGTTTCACTGCAATAAGTCAACAAACATTGAAAAACAAGGTGCAGAGAACTGGCAACAGAACACAACAGGTGGATATTCCTCTCTTTGTGAAAGGGCAATGCCATCTCTGATCAAATGTACACCTGAATGAGGGCACCCACATGTAAAGGGCATGACAAATAATGGCTGGGAGGCTCCCATAAAAAAGTACAACAGGAAGCAGACTGCAGGATGCTGGAACAATTCATCCACCCTCAAGTCCAACCAACTTCTCTCCTGTGCTCTCATTTATAAGGCAAGCATGGTGCCGATCAAGCTTACAGGAAGGACAGACAGTACAGAGCCAACCCAAAGGGTTGGCCCCCCTCTCTGGTTTAATACCCAGCTGTTAAACAAAGACCTAGCTATTACACAATACTGGCTTTAAAACACTAGAAACACTGATACCCTAGAAGGAAGGGATGCCATCCAAAGGGACCTTGATGTGCTTGAGGAGCAGGCCCATGCAAACTGTTTGAAGTTCAACAAGGCCAAGCGTGAGATTCCACACATGGGTAAGGGAAACTCTCAACATCAACACAGACTTGGGGACAAATGGAATGAGAGCAGCCCTGTGGAAAAAAACAACACAAGCCAGCAATGCACACTTGTGGCTCAGAAAGCCAATCATATCCTGGGCTGCCTAACAAGAAGCAGTTTGAAGGAGGAGATTCCCCTGCTCTGCTGAGACCCCACTGTGTCCAGCTCTGAGGTCCCCAGCACAAGACAGACATGGATCTGTTAAAGCAGGTCCACAGAAGAGCCACAAAATGGGGAACTTTCATTTGGGAGGGCTGGAGCACTTCTCCTATAGAAATGCTGAGAGTGTTGGGGTTGTTCAGCCTGGAGAAGAGAAGGCTCCAGGGAGACCTTACTGTGGTTTCCAAGAAAGAGAGAGAGTTTTTCCCAAGGCCTGTGGTGACAAGACAAGAGGCAATAGTTTTAAGACGAAAGATGACAGATTTAGATTAGATATTAGGAAGAAATTATTTACTGTGAGGGTGGAGAGACCCTGGAACAGGTTGCCCGAAGAACACATGGATGTCTCATCCCTGGAGGTGTTCAAGGCCAAGTTGGATGAGGCTTTGAGCAACCTGATCCAGTGGAAGTGTTCCTGCCCATGGTAGGGAGGTTGAAACCAGATGATCTTGAAATCTAAACTTTTCTGTGATTCTCTGTTAATGTTCCGTAAGTATGTAGATCTCAATACCCCTAGCAAAGAAGGGAAAAAATAATAAGCTATATTTCAGCTGTAAAAGACCAGTAACACTGTGAAGCTGAGTCTCCACCAAGACTACAAGAGCTAGGTTACATTTGTCCTCACACAGGTTAATACAGATACATACACAGGTTTTAGCCAAAATGTATCCTACTACACAGAGAAAACTGATGAAGCCAGGTGCTTTCGGCTAACTTTCTCACCTGAATATCATACTCACTGTCTTTGTTTAAAGTTTTACAGCCACATACCTCACAGCAAGGAAACAGGTAAAACCCATCACGTTAGCTGTCCTTCAATGCCCTTCCTACAATCTGTCTCCTCCCCTTTTCCAAGGGCAGACAGGCTCTCCCACTGTTCTCAAATATTTCTCACTCATATCCAATAAACAGAAACACAAGAGCACTTGCAAGAACAAACGGGTGACTGAAGAACTAACAAGAAGAGTTATACTCACTGTAAAAATAATACTTGGTCGGCTCTAGCACTCGGGTTAGAATAGCAAGTATATTATTCAGACAAACTAAGTGAAACAAACCCACAAGAATCAGAGCTCAAAATTTCCATCTGAAAACCAGTTTCTCTTTCCTCAAATGAATTGATTTCACTTGAACACAATACTTGAGCACAATACTAAAATCATGCACAAAATGTCTTAACGTGCGCAAGGGCCCTGGAATACCATTAAGTTAGAAAAGAACAGATTCTCCTATTTCCAAGGGAGAAAACAAAACGGAGATTGAAGAAAGAGAAGAAATTTAAAGTCAAGAAGAAAACTCTTATTTTCCTCAAAGAAGGCTGCACCTTCCACAGGCAACCAATCAGAAAACCACACACTTCCCCCATATGCTTAATCTATGCAAAGGCATTTGGCGCAGTCACTGTAAGGAGGTTACATGAAGACATCTATCAAGTCCATTGTGATTTTTTTAAAGGGCGTCTTTAGACCACTCACCCATTTCAACAATTACACGTAGTTTCACTTTCAGTTTCCCAAACACCGCAGCAGAATGCTATACACTCTAAATTTTAAGCATTACAGTAAGACAAGGAAAAAAGGAACTTTCAAATGAACTTAAAACAAAAACAAGGCTGCGTGCCAGAATTACTAAATAAGTAATGGCCTGTGTGATGCTCAGCCCCAGAGCAGTGCGACTGTTGTCTCCAGTGGGTGTTCTTCCAGAGCGCTATTAAAGTTTGAAGACTTGAGAGAGGCATAAAAAAGGACCAATTCTGCAATTATCCACCCGCCGATTTTTGCTCTTGAGAGCACACTACGTGCATCAATACTTATTTAATGGGCTTAAGCCACGACGGGGCCACACGAGGCAGAATCCCCAAGCTGCAATCAAAGCCCTGACAGGAACTGTTGCGCTGAGGGCGGCAGCAACACTTGGGGAAAACAAATCATTTTTTTAACATTTCACCAACAGACTTCAAACTTTCTGCTCGGTGCCGGTGCCTCCTTTCCCAGAGGGGAAAGTGCCCCCTGAGGAAGCCCTAGCTGCGGCCCTAAGGCGTGGGGGGGTGGGTGGGGGGTGAGGCAAGTCCTTGCTGACCCCGGGCACGGCCAGAGGTGACGGACACGGTGATTTCACAGGCACCAAGGCAAAACGGTGCCGTGGAATTAATTCAAGTATCAAAGTTCGGCAAGCGAGGTGACGAACACTGGTCGACGCAGGGCGGCCGGGCATCCCCTCCTTTTCCCCTGCCCTAGGAGCCCCGACCGGCACCGAGGAGCGCGCGGGAGCACCGGGCCGGGACCCGCCGACGGCGGGAAGAGCCGCTACTCGCCGGGAGGGAGCGGATCCCGGTGGGTCCCTGAGGACTCGGTGTGAGGAGGGCCCTGGGAGGCAGCCGGGCGCGCACCTGCCTCACACGGGCGCCCCGCCGACTGCCCACCAGCGGCCGCCGCGGCCCCGCCGCCCCTCCCCCACCCGCCCCCCAAGAGAAGCAGCGGCCGCACGTACCCCCGACCCTGAGCGAGACTCTTCCGCGAGCGGGGGCGGTAGCAATGAGAGACACCCGCGAGCGACGCACCCGCCCGCCAATCGGAAGGCAGCGATGCGCGTCACAGGGGCCGGGTGAGGAGAGCGCGCCGCGATTGGCCGGCGTGGCTGCACACGGCAGCGGCCGCAGCGATGGGCGGGGCCGAGCAAGCCCCGCCCCGTGCCTGCCTGGGCGGGGCAGAACGCATCTCGTCTCGCACCGGGGACGGGTGCCGTACTCAGGCGCTTCCTGGCCCGCTCGGCTGTGATGTTTTCTGTCTCCTTATGGAGTTGTAGAACGGTTTGGGTGGGAAGGGACCTTAAAGCCCACCCAGTTCCAACCCCCCTGCCATGGGCAGGGACACCTCCCACCAGACCAGGCTGCTCAAGGCCCCATCCAACCTGGCCTTGAACACTTCCACAGGGGGCATCTACAGCTTCCCTGGGCAACCTGTGCCAGTGCCTCACCACCCTCAGTGTGAAGAATTTCTTCCTAATGTCTGATCTAAATCTTCCCCCTTCCAATTTAAAGCCATTCCCCCTCGTTCTATTGCTACAAGCCCTTGTAGAAAGTCCCTCCCCAGCTTTCCTGTAGCCCCTCCAGGCACTGGAAGGCCGCTATGAGGCCTGGAACCTTCTCCAGGCTGAACAACTCCAACTCTCTCCACAAGTCCTCATAGCAGAGGTGCTCCAGCCCTCTGATCATCTTCATGGCCTCCTCTGGACTTGCTCCAACAGTTCCATATCCTTCTTGTGTTGAGGATTCCATAACAGGATACTGTACTCCAGGTGGGGTCTCCCAGAGCAGAGGGGTAGAATCACCTCCCCCAACCTGCTGGCCAAGTTGCATCAGGATACGTCACCTTATACTGCCCCACAAGTCAAGTATGCACCAGTCCTGCTGTTCCCACATTGGAACCTATCTGCTTCCCCAAGAACTGCTGTCACACCTCAGCCCTGTATCTGGTTTAATAAAAACAGGATTAATAAGCCATTCTGTGTTCCTCTTTCAGTTTCTCAGGAAGAAGCATCTGCACTATTTGACAGCTGTTGACACTCTTGAGGGCAGAGTGGCCTCTGGAGAGCTGGGCCATCGCCAACCACATGAAGTTTAACAAGGGCAAGTGCTGGGTTTTGCACCTGGGACGTAGCAACCCTGGATGTACCTACAGACTGGGGAGTGAGAGGCTGGAGAGCAGCCCTGCGGAGAGGGATCTGGGGGTTCTGGTCAATGGCAAGTTGAACATGAGCCAACAGTGTGCCCTCACAGCCAAGAGGGCCAACCGTGTCCTGGGGTGCGTCAAGCATAGCATTGCCAACCAGTCGAGGGAGGTGACTGTCCCACTCTACTGCACACTGGTGCAGCCCCACCTCAAGCACAGTGTACAATTTTGGGAACCACAATATAAAAAGGATATAAAACTGCTGGAGAGTGTCCAGAGGAGAGTCATAACGTTGGTGAAGGGTTTAGAAGGGAAGCTGTATAAGGATCAGCTAAAGTCACTTGGTCTGTTCAGACTAGAGAAGAGGAGACTGGGGGGAGACCTCAGTTTACTCACAAGGGAAGGAGCAGGCATTGATCTCTTCTCTCTGGTGACCATTGATAGGACCTGGATGAATGGCAAGAAGATGTGCCAGGGGAGGTTTAGGCTGGATATTAGGAAAGGGTTCTTCACCCAGAGGGTGGTGGAGCACTAGAACAGTTCTCCAGGGAAGCAGTCACAGCGCCAAGCCTGACAATATTCAAGAAGCATTAGGACAATCACAGTATCACAGTATCATAAGGTTGGAAAAGACCTTTGAGATCATCAAGTCCAATCTATGACCCAACACCTACACCTACTCCTATTTGTCAACTACGCCCTCAGATACACGATGTGAGTGTTGGGGTTGTCCTTTGCAGGGACAGGAGTTGGACTCTGTGATCCTTGTGGATACCTTTCAACTCAGGACATTCTATGATTCTGTTTCTTTCTAACTTCATCCTATTTCCCACCAGCTTCAATACAGCTCAAGCAGTAATTGCACCATCTGTACCCCACCCTCATTAACAACCTGCTGATGTTCACATTCCTCCTCCTCATACTCGAACACTGGAAGCAAGGAGGGGCTAGGACTTAATTGGCAGGGAACTCTGCCTGGACTACCTGCCTGGGATCTTGGGATCTCTCCATGTCTGCCATGGCCAGGGAGAGCCAAGCATGTTTCTACACATTTTGGTTGCACAATGCATGTGAATAGATGTCTGCTTGCAACGTGGTTTTGAACGTGCTCAAAACAGACCAACTGACCCCAGCTTTTTGACTCTCAGTGAATTTTCTTCATACTTCTCATACACAGGATTCAGTTCTCTTTTTCTGGCTTTCTGTCCTATCTCTTGCCAAAGCACCGGAAAGGAAGCTGCTACACCAACACCAGAGGTACCTTAATAAAGAACAACCTTCTTGTAAAATACGGAATGCTGCCTATTATAAAAGATTTGACATCAAGATTTGACAGATACTAAGGGAAAATGCTGCAGTTCAATTAATTTATATTGAAGTTAGGAAAGTGGTTAGTCTTGAAAATTCACACTCTGGTAAGTGCAGAGTCAGTCTGAAAAGTGAGAAGTAGAAATCTAAGCATGGAACAGGAAAAACAAAAAAAGAGGAAGGCATTTCAAGGAGATTGCTCAAGATCAATGAAGAGCAACATGGGACACTCGGTAAGAAAAGGAGCACTGTGAGAAAGGCTTATAAAGACACAACCAAATGGCACCAGAATATTCAACTCCCATTAAAAGCCAGTTAAGTTGTGACCCCATGAAATCCCACTCAAATTTAAAAGTTGTACTCAAAGCCACACAGCTACTTCTATGAGCGCAGCATCCTTGGATAGACCATTCCCCGTTTCTGCATCAAAGTCTAGTAAAATCTATAGGACTTAGAAGATGGTTTCAGTGCTTTCTGCTCTATAGCAAGCTCATTCTACCAGGTCTGGAGCCGAGCCACAGCAGTTTTATGAAGCTGCTTCTCTTCTCTCACATTACCTGGCCCAGAGAAGAGGCTGCCCAATGCATGGAGGATCAATGGGAACTGTTGTTTATTACTTATGACGCTCATAACCAAACGAGGAAGAAAAAGTTTGCGATAAAACTCTTGCCTTGTTGGTCACTGGAAAGAGTCATCACCATTTTTTGTGTGTGTGTGTGTAATTCAAACATACCTACTCTCCAACATCTATCCCTGTTAATACATGGGCCACTACCTTCTCACCCTCATCTGGAAGCAATACATGCTGTTTTCTTTCCCTCTAATCTGTCTGTTTTCCAGGCCTTTCCTATCACCTTGCCCCACCCTCCACACGCGCGCATGCGCACACACACACAGACATTTCTGCTTTCTAACAGATTATCTCAGTTGTGGGAAGGTAACCACTGTGGTTGCCACATGCCAGGGAACACATTGGCAGGGAAACAACTTTAAGCGAGACACTACACATCCCCTTCTCCCTCATAGTGGCAGTTTCTCCCACCAAGAATAAAGATTTACCACTTGTCTTTGTCCCTTACAGCATGCCCTGCTCTTGAGTCTCATGCCTTTTATTCCTTCTATTCAGAGCATTCTCTATAACTCCATGTGCATCTGGAGAGCCATTACTACGCTGGAACAGAAAGATATTCAGCAGGCCTCAACCTTTATAGCGTATGTAGAAACTCTTCAGTTTATAGGACAGCCTGAGATGTTAATTCAGACAGCCTACAGCTTTTCTCTTCACTGCAAAACACTAACATGTATAATTGTAGAGCTTGCTAATAGTGCTTGAAAGAGCTATCACATTGTTGAGCAAGAAACAGACTCCTCACTCTGAGAAAAACTAATACCTCAATTAATATATCCTACTAATAAATATAAATAATATTTTGTCTTTGTTCAAAGATGTCATATAGATAAGCCTCTCAAGCCACAAGCCATATGGTAATTAGATCAACATATAGGGAGTTATGGGAATAAGCAACGTGTTCATATCTGGAATCAGCAATGATTTCATCCTTTTTGATGTCAGTAATAGAGTAACAGTTATTAAATTCAAATCAACAGTCTAGTGTCAGAAAAATTACTTCTGAATGCTGTTCTCTCCTGGGTTCTTCTAATTCATATGCAGTAGTCCACCCTACTTATTCTAGAAGCACTGACTAAATACTGCTCTTAAAATTTTGTGAGCTCACAGCAACAAAAAAATAGACCAGCTCTGCAAAAATATCCTCCTCCACACACCTGGGGAAAATAATTTTATTTTTTTTCCCATCATCATTTCCGTAAAAGTTGAAGAAGTGGATTTTTGTGCCTGTCAATTTTTAATGAAAACAGTGTAAGGCTGATTTAAAGCACTGACAGTCAGGTCACATCTACTCCACTTAAGACCAAGCAGCTTTAACAGGAACATAAAAATCACTCACTATGCTGACTCATCCATCAAGGCAAATGAAATGTTTAAACCACTGATAGTTATCTTCATTGTGAGCCGAAGTGGATTCCATCAAAGCTGGATTGATTGCAGTCTCTGGTTTCTGTTTACTCCTGTGCAATGAATTCAATTTGCAATTACCTCTTAAAATCTGTCACCAGATTAAACAGCAATTCAGATCCAATTCCTGTAGATCACAATGAGAATCAAAATCTGATCTTTTTATGAGTACTATGTCAAAGAACTTCTACAAAACTGTGTTGAATTTTCAGTTTTCATTAAAAGCAAGAACAAAGAGATCAGTCACTGAAATCATTGAAATAAACGTTCACACACAGGGCTATCAAAATGAGCCAGGCACTTACGAGGTCAAAACCTTCTGGTATCACTTGGTCTAGCACCACCGTCTCAGTGGAACACACACACATCACAAAGCAAAAGACAGCAATTTGAACCGAGAGACCTCCCAGAAACTGAGAACTGACACATAACCTGATTTTTGTGTCTGAGTATTTAGAATGAGGCTACTTGTATGGCAGATCAAGACCATGCACGTATTTTGTTCCCACTTCACCACTCCATGGAACTTAACCCTGTATCTGCAAGACACCCATTATTTCTTACCACCTTTGCAAACTCAGAAAACCACTGAAGGGTACATTAATTACTGGCTGGCCCAACTGATCCATGCACTGCTAGTTGTACCCCTGCCGCCTGAGAAGAAAGGAACTAATAGCCACGACCTAATCCTTTCAACCAGCAAGGCACAGCACAAGCATCCCAGTGGTGTGACCTAGGGGTAACAGGTCAGTCTTCACGTAATGCCATTCTTTCTACTGTTTCCACCTTAATTCCTAGAAAAGGGTATGTTAAAGGAAGCTGAGTTTAGCCCTATTTTCTAAACCATGACAAACATCTAGCCATTACTACTTATTTGTCATAACACAAAGGCTTGGAAGATCTATAGTGTTTACTAATAAATAAATTATGTTCTATTCTATTACTAGAGAATAGAATATCCTCTGACAAATGGTACTTCAATTAATTCATTCTGCCAACAAATATAAATAATGTTGTGCCTGCGTGTTAAGATCTCATCTAGATCAGCAAGAGCACAAAGACCAAAAGCAGCACATACAGTGTTACCTGCCCAAAAGCATTAACCCAGGCTCTGCTGGTGCCAGGGCATATGCCAGAGGATGGTTGCGGTCATTACCAAATTTTAACTTCTGAAACTCCGAGAGTGGAAATTCTCCATCTCTGGCATATCATAGCTTTAGGATGCCTTCCTATAGACCAGTAGGGTACAGCAGAACTCCAGCACAGGTGGAGACAGTGATAGTCTGAGTCGGAGAGGCACAAGTGAGGAAGGGGGCCCACACAGATACTGGCATATCCAGTGACACCTTTTCAAAGGCAAAGGCCCCCAGGAAAGTCAGATTGTGTGGGGAGCCGAGAGGTTACTAAAGGTAAATAAATCTTTGGCACCATGGAGACCACCCCAAGATGCTGCCCAGAAACTTTAATAGTACAGCAATATTTCACAGTAAGTTCTTTGATGTCAATATTCTAAAATATTTAAATCATACAATTTGAAATTTTTCAAAATTAGTATTCCCTTCTCCTCTTGCCTCCAAAACAAAAGCCTTGTGACTAAGGTACAGGTTTGGTCAGTCTTCTTTACTTGCTCAGATGCTTTCAGAGACCTCCTCCAGATTCAAAAATGGACTTCTGCAGAATGTACAGTCCAAGTCCAGACATCCAGAACCCTCCCTTCATTTCCATTTAACTTAACCTTGAAGACATGAATGTACTTTTAAAAAAATGAATGAAACCTGTCAACAATTTATGAGCTGCAGGCATTTAAATAAGCATGAATAAAGGCTGAACTAACAGAGACTTTTACTTCCACTCTGTCCTTATTGTATTTTTGTTACGTTTCAACTTTTGAAGAGATAACAGACTGTAAAAGTGATTAAACCCTATGCTGAAGTGTAAAAGTTGATTTAAGCAGAAGTAAAATGAGCTGCAAGAGGATAACTGAATTTATTTGTTCCTTAATAATATTCACAAATAAATCAATTAAGCACCTGCAAATGCACATCAGGAAACCCAAATCCTTTTAACAGGTGTAACAGTGGACAGTTGGATTTCACATTATTAGTGTACCTGTAATTTCCCTAGTACTACAAGTTTCACGAATAAAGTGCATTCAAAATCTTGACAAGACAGATGAATTAGTATTCTTATTTCAGTTTAAGGTTTAACCACTTAAATAGAGATGACTTCCACCCAAACCTTTCAACATTTTCCTCTTCATTTTCCTTTGCGTCTGAATTAGAAGCCTCTCCGTTTTCCATCAAAGCTTCGTAAGTCTTTTGTGCTCGAACAATTTCTTTGTCTGCACTAAAGTGCACCATTTGTCTGCTCAAAAGAGGAACAACTAAATTGAAGCTGTCAATTCTTTTGTTTAATTTCCTGATATCTTCTATAAACTGCTCACAAATACTATTCCATTCCTTTTGCCTATATGGTGTCATTGGGACTCCAAGCTTACTTCTAGATGCTACTATATTCTTCCTTAACCGCTCAATAGTTTCCCGTATCTCTTTCTGCATCAGGATCCATTCTGGCTGGTATCCATTGTCTATCAGAATCCTGTTCAAGTTGTGAGTCATAGGGTCGACATGGGGACAGTCTGAAAATTTCTGCAAAGGTTTTCCTTTACCACTGAGGTTGTCAAAGTCTCCTTTTGCCATCGATTCCTGGATGAGGTCCTCAACCAACCGTTCAACTGCCTGAGTTATTTTAACCTTTTTGCTCTGCTTCACATTTTTGGCTTTCATTAGGTCAGTCACAGCATACTGGCTTTCAAGTTTCTGGTTCTGGTACGCCAACACTTGTTCAGTAGCACGGTCTACTCGAAATTGCATGTATTGCTTTTCTCTTTGGCTTGGTGTTCCAAAACCAACACCTTCGTAACTCAAATAATGTCTATGCTGTGGTGCTTTTGGTTTGAACTGATCTTCCTCATCTTCATTATTCTCACTTGATTTCTTCTTGGTTGTCACATCACTGAGCACGACTCTGTACGCTTCTTCTACTTTCATAAATGCTTCGGAATCAGCTGTGGCTGAACCGCTGTCTGGATGGTATTTTTTGGCAAGGCTTCGATAGGAGTTTCTGACATCATCAAGGGAACATCCTTCCTCAAGCTGAAGAATCTTGTAAGATTCCTTGATGTTGCTTTTAGGTTTGTAACCTGACAACATTCTGTTGCCGCAAATGTAGGGAAATGGCTTCAGGTTTCTTGAAATCATTGCTTGATGTACCCTTAAAAGATGCCCTATGTTGTTTGTCAGCATGACAGAAAGCCACTTTTGATTTCTTCAGATGCAGCTACATTATAAACCATGACCTATAAACACATTTTTATAGAAATTGTGTTAAATATGCCTTTTAAAAGAACTTGTATGATTTAAGTTTTATCTTTCACTTGTTACATTTTTTAAAGATATCGTTACAGATTTCAGAAGAGCATATAATGTTCTTTTCTTTCACAAATTAATATTAAAGCCTGTATTAGTTACTACTGAAGTAATAGTATTACAATGTAAATGAAAATTAATTCACAATGTAGTTTTCTCCTGTTATAGCAACAGTAGCATAGGTTTGGTTTGCACTGCTGAATTCCCAGAAGGCCAAAGCTTTATTGCTTTTCTGCAATGTAAACTGGAAATACACTTTATGTTGAGCAATAACTGCTGAAGCAAACCTTTCCCTTTTCCTCTATACATCTGCATTCAACCATCAACTGAATCTTCTATTCACATACATCAGTGCCTCAAGATCTTCCACCTGGTGCATTCTTGAATGATTTCATTCAAGTACCCTTTTGGTATTTTGCAGCAACAACTGAAGTAGCATTCAGATTATAGATTCATTTAGATTAACTCTTGAATGCCAGCAGGGCTCTCACATCCTAGTGGCTCATCTCCTTCACCTGTGCCAGGTAAGGTTATAAATCTGGAAATCAGAACAGATCAATTGCAGACAGCATCTCATTCTGTCAGGAATACCAGTGCTTCTGAATGATTTTGGGAAACAGCATATGCAACACCTTAGGAAGTGACAACATAAGTCTTCACTAAAATCAAGAGCAGAAAAATGTCACACAAACTGCACACACAATTTACACATCAGCTAACTTCTCTTTGTTAATGAAGATGCTGCATATATGGTGCTAAAGACTCTGCTTTCACAGATTCATCAGTGCCTTTGCTGACTTCCTTTCCAAGCAACAAAAATATTAGGTAAAATCAAGGTTAGGTTTAAGGAATAAATAACGTTCATATATTCTGCATATAATAAACCATCCTTCTGCACTAACACATCTGAAAGGAGAAGGAAAAGGAGATGTTCTTGAGACTGGATGAAAGACTGGGTCAACCCTGAATGTTTGCAGTTGATTTTCATCCAAGTAAGGTATTAAATCAACAAACTGTGGGTTTTATAGTGGACCTCATTAACATTTTTTTCTTTTATGATATGTATTAGTGATTTCTCACCTTCTAGGTGGTTGGCAAAGATAATAATTTGGTTTCGTATGACCATAAAAATCCACATAACTACTACTTTAATGGAAAGATCAATAGATACACTCTTGCAATTCAACATACTGATCAGAGGCAGACTTTCTCGTAACTCTGTATTTGTGCTTAAAACAGTATAAAACCAGTATAAAATAGTACATGCAAGCACTCACTCCACACTGCTGGCTAGGGGGATTTTTATTCCCCAGCTGTCTGAATTCAGCTCCCCTAGTTGGGTTGGGTAAGGGGGAACCAGACTGAGCCTATGCCCCTGCAAGGCCAAGGAGGGCAGTAGTACGGAGCCCAGCCCCCCTTCCATTCCCTTCTCTTTCTCTTTCCCTTCCTTTTCCCCTTCCCCTGCCTTTCTTTCCCTTCCCTTTTCCCTTCCCCGCCTTCCCTTCCCTCTTCCCCTCCCTTGCCTTCCCTCTTCCCCTCCCTTGCCTTCCCTTTTCCTTTCCCTTCCCTTTCCTTCCCTTTTCCCTTCCCTTTTCCTTTCCCTTCCCTTTCTTCTTCCCCTGCCTTCCCTTCCCTCTTCCCCTGCCTTCCCTTCCCTTCTCTTTCCTCTTACCCTCCCCTGCCTTCCCTTCCCTCTTCCCCTTTCCCCTTCCCTCCCCTCTTCCCCTTTCCCCTTCCCTCCCCTCTCCCCTTCCTTCTCTTCCCTCCCTTTATCCTTTCCCTCTCCCCTTTCTCTCCCTTTTACCCCTTCACCTCCCTTTCCCCCTCCCCCTTTCTCTTTTCCCCCTCTTTCCCTCCCCTTTTTCCTTTTCCCCTTTCCCTTTTTCCCTTCCCCTTTCCCCTCCCCTTCCCCCTTTTCCCTTTCCCATTTTCCCCTCCTCTTTCCCCTTTTCTCCTTCCCTCCCCTTCCTCCGCCCCCAGCGCTCCCCCCAGCGCCCACAGAGGTGCCGTTATCGTCCCGCGCAAGGGACCGCGCACGCGAAACTCCTTCGCCTCCCCTCCCCGAGCCGTTACGCGGTGTGGGAGGCGGAGGGATAAGGAGGAGGGGGGTGACGGGGGGACGGCCGGACGGAGGGGACGCTCCCCGCGCGCAGCTCCCCCACCTCACCTGCTCCCGCCGCCGCCCCCTTGTCTCCGCCCCCACGCGCGACCCAGGGGGCGCGGCAAACGGCCCAGCAGTGCGGGGAGGAGAGAGGGCGGCCGCTTTTACCCTTCGCTCAAGGGCAGCTCCTGAGGGCGGGAGGCGGGAGCGGGGAGGGCGCGCCAGCAGGGGGAGCCCAAGCCCCGTCGCAGCCGCGCGCCGACGTGTCACGAGGCGGGGCGAGAGGGTGACGCGGTGCGCAGTGCGGTGGGGGTGGGGCTGAGGCTGAGGAGGGGCGACTTCCAAGATGGCTGTGGTGGTGACGTGTAGGCAACTCTTTGTGAGGGTAAATGGGAGGCGTGGCTTTTCCTGTTCCTTATTGGTGTGCGTGTAGACCTTAAGCACTTTGTAGCCTTTGTTCTCTCACGTGAACTCCACCTGCTTATTCATAGAATCACGGAATGGTTTGGTTTGGAAGGACCCTTAAAGCCCATCCAGTTCCAAACCCCCTGCCATGGGCAGGGACACCTCTCACCAGCCCAGGCTGCTCAAGGCCCCATCCAGCCTGGCCTTGAACACCTCCAGGGAGGGGGCATCCACAGCTTCACTGGGCAGCCTGTGCCAGTGCCTCACCATGCTCAGCGTGAAGAATTTCTTCCTAATGTCTAATCTAAATCTTGCCCCTTCCATTCCCTCTCATTCTGTCACCACTTGCCCTTGTAAAAAGTCCCTCCCCAGCTTTCATGTAGCCCCTTCAGGCACTGCAAGGCTGTCCTAAGGTCTCCTCAGAGCCTTCTCCAGGCTGGGCAACCCCAAGTTCCCCCAGTCTACGCCACAACAGAGGTGCTCCAGCCCTCTGATCATTTTCATGGCCTCCTCTGGACCCATTGCAACAGTTCCATATCCTTCTTAAGTTGGGGATTCAGGAACTCGACACACAGTGCTCCAGGTGGGGTCTCAGAAGAGCAGAGTAGAGCCGGAGAAATGCCTCTGTTGACCTGCTGGCCACGCTTCTTTCCATATAATAATAATGATTGCTTAGACTAACGTGCAGCCTTGTGTGCTTGAGGTGCATAAATGAAAAGAAAGGAGTACTTTGTGACTAGAAGGCCAGAATCAGCCAGCTGGAGGAGATCAACCTTAAAGAGGGGGACATGTTGCAAAACACCTTATCCATGCATGCTCAACAGGGCTGTCCAACAAAAAGGACAGTTAGAAGAGACCCCTGAATACCACTGGAGAGACCCCAGTAGTAGAAATGCAGAAGTGTAGTGAGTATGCCATTATTAAAATTAGTTCTGAGAAGTAATTTGAATATGTAAAGCCTTTCCAAGAAATAAGTTACATATGCATGTAATAAGAAGATAAAAGCTCTAGTGCCGGTATCTGTAGTGTGCATGTTAAGCATAGCTATTCCTCTGTGCATCCAGTGCTGAATAAAGAATGCCTGCTTTCTAAAACTCCAAAAAGAGTCTTATGGAGTTTTATTTTGACCAACATTTACAGTAACAGTAGATGACAATTTCTTCTTAACCACTTTTTAGCCTTTGTTCTCCTGTGTAAATTCGACCTTAACAGGTGACAAGTTCCCATGTCTCTTCACAGGCTTTCCTCACAGTGATTACCCTGGAAAAGACTTTCTCTTTTACAACGTTCTCATAACACAGTGTTCAAGATGCTGTGGGTGCCTCTGAACAGGCCCATGAGCAGCAAGGTAAGCTTGTTCTCCAAAATCAAAGAAAGAACTCGCAAAGCAAAATATTTTGTTTACAGAGGAGACATTGCTTTTATTCTGCACAAGGAGCTAGGTGGAAGGATTTTCCAACAAAAACTAGCACACCCAATGAAAACCATAAAGGTTATTTATGCAAACTGAACACTAGTTCTCACCTAGTTATTACACTTATCTAATACATATTCATTAAGTTACACAATTCTGAAAAGCTGCTAATTCTGCACTCGCACGTCATTAGTTAGGATACAGGGGACCTTCAAATTAGCCCTAAACCATCAAAAATTCATCGTATCTGACACTACTTTTCCTCGAGGAGACACAAGTTCCCAGCCTTGAATTGATTAACTTCTGAGTTTATTACTTTCTCATAACTCAGACAACTCGGTATCTGCCTCACTTAACAGGTGTCCAGAGGTGTCAAGGTGCCCTGATCCGATGTCAGGATATAACGGAAACATGTAAGATAAACAAGGCACTGAATATCTTTGTTATTCTCTCAGCCTAGAAGATCAAAAGCATTCATTTAGCCTAGAAGATCAAAAGTTTTCTTTTAGCCTCCCCTGTTGGTAACAAGGTGGTGTTCCTTGAGCTGTGTCAGACCCACTGCAACCCAGAGCTCCCAGCCTCCACTGCGTGGCTGCAGGGCAGATAATACCTCATGGATTTTCTTACAGCTTCTCAGCGTGGCATCAACTGGCTGTAGGGAAGTGGAAACTGCAGCTAAAGAAGCCCCAAACCAAGAAATAGTTCCTATCCTGAGTCTGGAAAAGAGGACCCAGGTGCATGAACTAAAGGCCCAGTAGGTGGAATCATAGCATCATAAAATGGTTTGAGTTGGACCTTAAAGATCATCCAGGTCCAACCCCTCTTTCATGGGCAAGGACACCTCCCACTGGATCAGGCTGCTCAAAGCCTGGTCCAGCCTGGACATGTGTCCAACCTTGAACACCTCCAGGAGTGGGGCATCTACAACTTCTCTGGGTAACCTGTATGGAAGATAAATAGCAAGGTACATGATAGAGTATGGTTCAATGTGCTGCATATCCAGTCAGTGAAATGGTGTCATTGATGTCTGAAAGGAAGCAACAACCATGTAGAACAATCTGTTCTGTTTTACGGATTCCAGCGTTATAATCTTGACAGCTCATCCTGTTATGGTTCAGCCAGTGTGCTATCTTAGTGAATAAAGAACACTGAAATATATTGTTTTAGAGATATTCTATTTCCTATTCATTAGGTAATAAATTTTTAATTTTATTTTTTTATTTGGGGTTTGTTTTCCTTTAAAACCAAATTTTGATATTGAATGTTTCCATGTATATTGTCTTTCTATGTGGCATATTGACTTCATTGCCAAAGAACAAAATTTCGTCAGATAATTCCAGTATCTGAAGGGAACTACAGGAAAGCTGGAGAGGGACTTTTTACAAGGGCTTGTAGTAATAGGATGAGGGGGAATGGCTTTAAACTGGAAGGAGGGAGATTTAGATTAGACATTAGGAAGAAATTCTCCATTCTGAGGGTGGTGAGGCACTGGCACAGGTTGCCCAGGGAAGCTGTGAATGCCCCCTCCCTGGAAGTGTTCAAAGCCAGGTTGGATGGGGCCTTGAGCAATCTTGAGCAAGTCTTGAGCCACCACCGTCTGGTGGGCGGTGTCCCTGCCCTTGGCAGGGGGATTGCAGCTGGATGGGCTTTAAGGTGCCTTCCAACTCAAACTATTCTATGATTCTATGATTCTGATTGCAATACAGATTGACCTGCTGGAATGAATGCAAGTTTAAATTATCTTCTTCTGGCCAGACATGTAGCAGAGAGATGTTTCAGGGCTGCACAAATTCTGTTTCTGACCTAAGTTGTCACAGCTTCTTGACTATAAGAAAAAACATCCCCAAATTTTTGCAAAAGAGAGATGAATTTTATCCTTGTTTCATCTTTTAAGAAATGGGACACGTATTTCCTTTTGGTGGTTTGCTCTTCAGTCAGAGGTAGAAAATGTAGAACTATGAGTTTGCAAATCCAACGCAGTCTGCAGGTTCTTGGTGAGTGAAGGTTAAGGCTGTTGTAGCAGGCACGTGTCCTTAAACTTGGAGGTTAAATACAGCCTCTGTCCAACAGTTCACAAGCTGTGAGTTCTACAAATTTTGCAGAATTCCTTAAAAAATTGTTCCAGTAGTGTGAAAGGAATGACTTATGATTCTGCTAATGTCTTTTTAAATTTCTCGTGGTCTGACTTTAAGTCACGCAGGTACTGCACAGTGCTATGTTGTGATAGATTTATTTTGTTTCCAGTAAAGAATGATAGCATTGTAAGTTTGCCAAACTTTAACCAAATGACTTCTGATACTATCATGAAAGGATTAAGCTGTTGAAGAGGATGGTGCAGGAACCAGTGGAGAATAAAATAACACTTATATACTTGTGCCTCTGGCACTGCTTATATTAAATTTCTTCAAAAGGTAAAAGAGTAAAAAAGGGTAGTAATTCAAGGGGGAGTTGTGCACAATTCAGGTGTGTGCTGGATATTAAAATAACCTTTATCTATACATCTAAGGTTATATTCCATTACAAAAAATAGTTCTGTGGGGGTTGTGTGTGCAGGTTTTCTTTCTGTTTAGCCATAGACCATGAAAGCTATATTTTATTTGTACAAGATGTCTTTGAGATTCTTTACTTGTCAGAGGATATAAAATTGCTCTTAACATGGGAACTGAGCAATGATCTCAACTTTTTGATACTGCATTGTAGCTTTTTTTTCCCCCAAAGTTTGACTACTGTTAACATCGTAGTATTGATTGATGGGGAAAAGTCATTAGCTAGGGAAAAATGGAAAGAGAGGAGAATGGTCCATGCTGCTGAAGCCTGTGGGGAGGTCTGTTTTGAAGGGCAGGTTGGCATTAAGGGGATCCTGCTGGATATGCTCTCAAGGAGAATAAAAGGGGACAGGGGAGAATGCAGGTCTGTCTGCTTCCTTCACCCTCTCACCCTTCTTGCTGGCTTTAGGAGGCCAAAAATCATTTGAATCTGAAGCAAGAGCTGAAGAACTTAAATCCATCTGGAGGACTCCTCAGACTTTTGTGTGAACAAACAGCAGGGTCTGACAAGGTAAGGGAAGACAATTCAAGTGAGACATCCTTCCTGCAGCTTTTCCTTGGGAACCAGCTGTCTTACCAGCTTTCTTTCCTTCCAGCACAGTTTTTACTTGTTTTGCAAACTTGTTTCTGGTGTCATAACTATGGTGTTGAATGGAAATGTGATTTTTTTTCCACAGGGTAGGAGGCTCTCCTTGATTTCACTGTGTTCCTGGTCAGGAACTTTAAGTTATTTTGCCTTAGAAAATTAAGTGAATTGTGAAATTATATTTAAGAGGAAAAATAATTTTGCTTTTGAAAACACTTTGCTTTTTATTAATAACAGTTGGACTGCCGTGCCTAATGAAGCTTTGTAGAGAGCATGTTGATGTGTTTGTTAGAAATAGAGCAGCTGTAACCCTTTGCTTTTAAGTCCACAGCAACTTCCTAGTGACTGGAGAATTATTTCTCAAGCAGTGGCAAAAGGAAAGACAAAGTCTGACATGCTGCATAGTTACACGGTATGAAGACTTAGAATCTTTTGCAAGGAAATCTGTCTGGCAATTGAGAGAGCATTAAGCATATACCCTGTGTTTATATGCCTAGATCACAATACATAAAACTTAAAATTAATCTTTTAGATAATCCACAACTGTCTGTAAACCCCAGGGACAGGCTTCTTGAAATACGTACATTACAGCTGGAGAATGTAACAATTTTTAAAATATATATAGTTAAATTTTATTTTGGTGCTAGGTTAAGACATCTCAGTACTGTCTCAGGAACTTGAAACATGGTTGTTGATTTATCACAGTTCTGTGAACATCTTACCGAAATGTTATACCTCATTGTCACCAATTAGGTTCTGTTCGCCTTCAGAACCAATGTAAGGAGCTAAAAAACAGTGGTTATGTTTTCTTGAGAAAAGACTGCTGACTCATTATTTGCAAAGCTGGTGTTTTATGGTGTCTTTAATTTGTTATCTATTTCCTGGGTGAGGACTGGTTTATGCCATTAGCATCTTCCTTAAAGGTCATGTTCAGGGATGATTTTTCTTTATGACATTAATCCACATTCAGCACATACGGAAAAATTAAGTTTGCATATGTGACCTACGTTGAGTATGATAATATTTCTGAAATAAATCAAAACTAATTTGCCTAGAAATACTATTGAGCAACTGTTCTAAATGTCAGTGTGCTAGTGAAATTAACAGTTGTTCTTTTACTGACCATGCTGTTCTGCTGAAGTTACCCTGTTAGCAATTGTCAAAGTATAAAATCTGTTCTGAAAACTGTCTTTGCTATTTATTACCGAGGATGTTTACACTCATAAAAGTTCTTAGATTGACCAGTGTTTGGTTTTAAATATATGTATTTGATGAGTTACCTAGAGCATTTGTATGCAACTTTCTGTCCTGTCCTGTGTAGTTGTGCAATGGCCTTCATGAGATCTAGTCATGACAAGATTCTTTCAGCCTGAATACTTAAGAGACAAAATCTTGATTGTGCTGAAACAAATGGGAAAAATTCTCAGTGATTTCATTGTTGTCAGTATTGAAACCAAATGTGAATGATGCGTCCATCCAGTCACACTGCTGGTACCATCACTTGGTTCAGATGTCGTAACAGAAACCTTTCTGATACAAACTGGATTGATATTACTTAACAATTACAAGTGATAGGTATAATTTATGTATTTTTGCTTATTTTTGCATGTATATGTGAAATAAATAGGTAGGACTATATATGATGATTCTGGGTTTGCACAGGTTAATGGCCGACCGGGTGCTTGTGATTGGCAGTGGCGGGAGAGAGCATGCACTGGCCTGGAAGCTGGCCCAGTCCCCACATGTAAAACATGTCTTTGTTGCTCCAGGAAATGCAGGCACAGCTGACAATGGAAAAATTTCCAATTCAGGTAAAAAAGGGAGAAAAATTGAATACTGTGCCCAGTAGTCAGTAATATGGGTGTTGGAATGGACACAAAACTGACCAGATTTGTGTTGAGTCAGTAGGAGATAACAATTATTCTTTTCTTTTACTGGTACCACAAATTATTTAAGACACGGGTTTGGGTTTTTTTGCTGTATGTTTTGTTTCTGTATTTTAGAACTGCCTGGTAAAACGTCATACTATACCTATTTTTAGCCTGTTTTCTTAAGATAGTGAGGCATATGTGAGACCATGTATTTCTACACCTCATCTCTTTCTTCCCACTGTCATGCTTGAATTCACATTCCAATTTCAGCAAAATGTAACAGAGGAATAGAAGTCACAAAGTTATTAATTTCTGGACAGAAACTTTTCTGGTGTCTGCCCAGGCTACTCAGCTAAATTTACCTACATCATGCACTGGCACTAAGCAAATCTTTGCTGAGATGTTGAAACTGACTTTCCTTACAAACGTACAGTTTTCTTTTTTAAAGACAGCGGCTTTTAAAAGTTGCATTGATTACATGTAGCAAATAAGATACATTTAATAAGTTAGCAGATGTGTATGAAAAGCAGTAGTACAAATTAGAAATGTTCACTGTTCCTTCTGGACTCTGTTATTATTATAATTTTTGTTTTACTTTGGCTTTCATGAACTTCACTTATTTTAATCATACTTCTTAAGGAGATAGAGTAATGCTGTTCTCATCTCCCATCTCTTATTTAGGTTCTACAGTCGTAACTTAATTAGATTTCCTTTTCTTTTTCAGCTGTGTTAGTGAGCAATCACACTATTGTTACCCAGTTCTGCAAAGATCATAACATTGGACTTGTGTTAGTTGGGCAAGAAGCTCTTTTGGCAGCTGGTAAGGCTGAAATAAATTAAGTTGACAGTAAAAATCATCACCTTGAATTCTGCTTTAGAATGACCTCTTTTGGATCTTAGGACACACGCTGACTTAATTAAACCGAAGAGCAAGAAAATATTGATTGTCTTTTAACTGTAACTTTGTAGTAATTTAAAACATTTGGCTTCATAGCTGCGCACTGCTTTTTAAGAAATTAGCACAGGAAACCATCCAGGATCAAGAATCAGTAATGATTTTGAGTATTTTTGTGTCTTCTGCTCTGCTTTCCTTTATGTAAACAGGAAACTCAGTAATGTGCAGTAAGATGTCCATGTCTTAAATAGGAAGCAGAAGTACCAGACAGTCCCATCAGTAGTCATGGAGTGGTAACTGTGACAGTGCTTAGTAATGTAAAGGCCTGAAGACCTCTTAAGACTAAATGATTAAACAGGTCATTGGATATGCAGAACGTTATTTTAAGGATGAATTCAGCTGTCTGATACAAGGAAAAGTATAACAGACTTCTGGAATAGTTGTGCAGTTTTTATTTTATCAAAATGACTTGAAGTATCCAAAGAGATGACTTGGTTCTTTTGCTCTTTCTCATAATTAGGGATTGTTGATGACTTGAGAGCAGCAGGAGTTAGGTGTTTTGGACCATCTGCAAAAGCAGCCCAGCTGGCATCCAACACCACTTTTGCCAAAGCCTTTCTGGATCGACATGGGATCCCAACAGCAAGATGGAAAGCCTTCACCAATCCCCAGGAAGCTTGTAGGTTTATTATCAGGTAAATGTTTTGATACTTGAAACTCCTCTGTCAAGTTTTCTATGCATTTGGCCTTCACCCATGAAGGTAATTTTTCAACTGTTGTCCTGCTCAAGTAGCTGCTGAATGAATTAGTTTTGTAATTAGAGGCGGAAGGTGCAGGGGACTTAAACAGGTTGATTTTTCTGTTCACAGATCACAGCTTTACCCTTTGATCAGCTTCTTCAGGGGTGCTAGTTAGCCACTTAAAAGGCAAAAAAAAGTATCAGAGAAAATATTTCAATAAATCTTTCTGTAAGGGCAAGAATAATTCCTACACAGACAGACAGCAGGAAAATGCTGTCTGTGAAGTGATTTGGGAGGGACTGGTCAAATACTCATAACTTAAGGAGGATACTCTTAATACTTCAGGGCTAGACAGGATCTCTCGTAATGGAGAGAGAAATGTAACTGTGTATCTCTGCAATTATTTTACTCTGCAGTGCCTCTGAAATCACTGGGGATCCTTTGGGGGAGTTACTGTTGTGGCTATTTTGGTCCAATTTCACAGCAGCTGCTGTGTTCAGCTGCACTGGCCTGTGGCTGTGTGTCAGATTCACAGACGTCTTGTCTTGGCTGTCACGTGCTACATGTGGTATAATTTAGTGGAACTTCTTTTTCTTAAAAAAAATAAAAAGAAACTTTTCACTGACTTTGCTCTGTAACAATATTTAATCTGTATTGCTGCCATATAGAGAAACAGGCCAACAACTTGTGTGCCTGTAAGCATGCATAAGACTCAAAAAGGGAGACTGTATCTCAGGCCAGCGCACTGAGATGTACAGAAAGGGAGGTTTGTGTGAGCCTGCTTTGACTGCTTGTATAAATCTAGGGTTGAGATTTATCCTAATGTAAATTATACTGTGGAAAGGAGGAATGAGGTGTTCTTTCAGGAAACAGGCTAGTAGTGTGTATAATCAGCTCTTCAAAAGAAATGTTTTATTTGACTGTCAACAAGCTGGAGAGAGGTGAATGGATAAAATTAAAATATGTAAATGTTATGCTGTTTTGTTCTTTTCTTCTAGATTTAGTTTGTGTTTAAGTGCAATTCTAGGGAAACAGAGCTAATACACGAAATCTAACATACTCTTCATGGGCAAGACCTAACTCAGCCTTAACCATACAACCCTAAACAGAACTTCAACAGTGGTTTATAGATTATGCACTTTAATCTGGTGTTATAAAACCATAAATCATGAATGAGTTCATTTTTCCAAATCCTGACAGAAATAAAACAGTAAGCCAACTCAGGGGAAAGAGGAAGAAACTGTGAGGTGTTAAAGTAGACTCTATGACAGGGAATGTGTTTTTCTATTATATTATTCTTCAACCATTGAGAACTAAAGGAATAGTGTGGGAGATATTCAGCTTAAAAATTAGAATTTCTCTGTATGCCGTAGGGATGTTTGAATCTCACTTTTGCTTTCATTTAAAGCACAGACTTTCCTGCACGTGTTGTACGGGCCAGGGGCCCTGCTGCTAGAAAAGAAGTAACTATTGCAGCCACCAAAGAGGAAGCCTGCAGAGCTGTCCAAGAGATTATGCAGGTGGATAAATCTTCAATTAATTGGTGGGAATCCAATTCTTGATGTTCTGTAGCCTTTGAGTTTGTAATTTTGGCGACAGGAAGCAACTTTTTTCAGGAGAAAGTTGCCCATTTGGTAAGGAATTTCTCTGGGTATCATCCTTAAATTCCTCATGTTTGCCCCAGACATTGGGCAGCGAGCGCGGCTTTGTAGACTTTGTGGCTGAACTCTCATTCGATCACTACGTCCTGCTGCCTCATCAGTTCTTTCAGTTCTTACTGGCTTCTAGGGCCTCATAAAATGCATTTCAATGCCTCCTTATCCCAAATGAGATTCAATTAGCTTTGCTCAACGTACCAGAATTCAAGCAAGCTGTTGCTTTTCATTTAAGTTGTTTTTTTCTGTACAAGAAAATAAAGAGAAGATTTAGCCAGTAAATGTAATGTTTGCTAACTGGAGAAATCTTTTTTTTTTGTACAGGACAGAATGTTTGGAGAGATGGTTGTTGTGGAAGAACTTCTTCAAGGAGAAGAACTTTCTGTATGTGATCAATGGCGTGGTTATGTGCTTTTATTCTTTGGCATTATGGTCTGTGCATACAAGTATATTGTTTCAAAAAGAGGTTTTTTGTTTTATTTACACTTACATAATTAAATATGCAATCTAAGAAATTTGATGTCTATGACAGCAATGTATGTTGTCAGTAGAATTCTCTTGTACATTAGTCATAAAATTGCAATTATGGTGATCTTTTAGGTGGAAAATTATCCTTTTTTCCAAAGGTGACCTGAAGCACATTTATATGGAGTTTATCTTGGTAATTCTTGATACATCAATAATTTTGTGCAGGAAAAAACTTAATGATGTGTATTATATCCCACATGAAAACAGAAAGCAAGTTCTTTGTGCAAGGTTTTTCCTGTGCTGAGAATACCTTGCACTCATTCAGGCTGCAGATCTGCAAACACGCACATTTAACTTCAAGCATATAAATAATTCTGTCAAGTCGATGAAGACTATTTCCATGCCTTAAGGTAAGCATTTGACTGATAGGTCAAGAACTAATTCATCATCACAAAGAAATTATTAGGAGGGCCACCATTTCTCCTGATTATTTCAAAATGAGAAAGAAAGCTCATTTAATCCTTCTGGTCAGTGGGCAGTTGCTTTCTGTCCTTGGTTGCTAAATTTTACTGGCAGAACTGAGCCTGAGCCCATGACCAGCATTAGGTCCCCTTAGGACAGGATGTTGTCACTGTTCCTGTGTTGTGTGCGTCTCTTGACAGTGCTTGTGCTTCACGGATGGTGTCACTGTTGCCTCAATGCCCCCAGCCCAGGCCCACAAACGATTATTGGATGGTGACCACGGTCCAAACACTGGAGGGATGGGAGCCTACTGCCCAGTTCCTCAGGTATAGCAGTCCTCCTTCTCAGCCTGCAATAAAGCTGATCACATCTGTGGTTACTATATCTCCTTTAGGGCCCAAACTTTGTTTTATTATGTAGACTAGATTTTTTCTGGAATTGGCTGATGCTTTACTTGTTTAAGTGTTCTACAGGGCTCAAACTTCCGTAATCTTTCTTTAGGATTGAATAAGCCAGTGTTCTGAGAAATGGTTTCTCTTTTACTTTTTCCATTATTACTAAATTTGGTGTTTCTCTGCATCGCTTGAAATGTCCCTGCAATATTCCACACATACCTGTGGTCTTTCTGTCTTGAACATAACTTTGGGTTTCTTCTTGTTGATTCTTAAAGCTGACTGCATTGTTCTAAATATGGTGCTTATTAGTGTGTTTTTCTATAAGTATTGGAACAATCTTACTGAATACAGCCCAGCTTGCCAGTGTCTCAAACCTCCTTAAAATTTGCCTTCTAAAGAAAGAACAAAAAATCTTGAGAGACAGAGGATCAGTGTATCTGTCCTTCAGGCAGCAGCACCCTAATGGAAGGAGTGCATTAGTTGGGTGTGGGAGAACAGAAAACATAGCTGAGGCATTTGCTTGCCCCAGTCCTTCCAGGCCCTATGAGCTAGCCCGGTAAATGTCATCACTGTCTCAATTAGTTTGATGTTGGTTGTCAGATTCCAGAAGTTCTTCTAGAGAAAATCAATGATGCTATCCTCCAACATGTTGTTGATAGTATGAGGCAAGAAGGAACAGCATATGTAGGTAAGTAAGCATTCAACTGAAAAGCAAGGTAAAGGCATATCAAGATAAGTTTCATTGTTAGAGATTGCTTTAGAATTCCAAATAATATTTGGGGTTTTTTTAAAAAAAAGGAGTTCATTTTTCATGTAGTATTAAGCCTCAGTGGTATGGTTTATAGTTCTTCCTTAGGAGAGAATAACTTGGGCCTTTTCTCCATAAAACATACTATATTTTTATTAAATATTTTTAATTAAAACAGTAGTTTAGAGTACAATATATACTTAATAATATGTAATACATTTTTGAGTTATACTGTGCACTACTATATACAGCAATGTAAATTGTTTTAAGATCTTTGTCTTATGGCTGTTTGGAAAAAGAAGGTGATGCTCACAGCTGTTGTTTAATGCCAATGGCTGCTCTTGGTACTGAAGACTGTCAAATACATGTAAAATTTTGGGTTCCGGCTTGTGATGTATTCGCTGCTATTTGGTAACATTTTTACAATGGCCAAATCCGCAGTGAGAACATAGTGGGTGTTGAGATTTTCAGGATGATGCTGGAAAACCTGATAGTTTGTGGGGTTTATATTTTCACACTTGTTATTCTCTGGTGATTGTTTTTCTGATTATACAATGAAAGGCCTAATTTAGATCAGCACATGCATATATGTATGTTGAGTATAAATCACAGCATGCCAGCTTGGAGGTGTTTAAAAAACAGATGAATTCCTGAGGGATGTGGATTAGTAGTGGACAGGTGTGGTTGGACTCGAAGATCTCAGAGGTCTTTTCCAACCAAGCGATTCTGTGATTCTATGATTCTATAATTTCAATATTATTTTCTTTGGTCTGTTAGTAGCAGTAGTGAATTGAGGTTTGTTATTTTTCCCTGAAATACAGAGTTATAGATCTGTATTTATGCACAACAGTAGTGCACTTCATGGTAAGAAAATTGCAAGGTCTGCATAATGAATGGGGTTGTGTGGGAATTGTTTTTTTCCTCCTGTCTTTTCCTTCTGATCTCTTAATGCCTGCGTTTAGAGAGTTGTAGCTGAAGGCAGAACTCAACTTTCTGATAGAGAGAGGTTGATTTCTATTGTGTTGAGTCTAAAATGTTATGCAGTGTACCTAAGGTTGCTGCCTGCAACTTCGTTGGTTGTTGTGGGATTATTATGACTTGCATATAAGTACTTGCAGGATCCTTGCTCCTAATTCCTTATGATTTACAGAAATGCATCCCACATTCCAAAATACCATGTTGCATTTAAAGGTGTTCTTGAGAAATAAAAGTTTAAATTAATTTGCTTGACTGTGTTCTTTCTGTCCAGGTGTCCTGCAAACGAGTTTAATGCTTACCAAAGATGGTGTGAAAATTTTAAACTTTAAGTGTCAATTTGGTGACCCTCAGTGCCAAGTGAGTGAAAGATACTGGAAACTTAAATAAGCTTCATTCTTTTACCTCTGACTGTTACCTTTAGGGAATTGTGCATGATATATTTAGATTTATGTCTTCCTTCCCCTGACCGTGCAGGTCTGGATGAGAGTGTTTAGATAATGTGTGAATGAGGTAACTTAAAATTTTAGCTAGACACCTTATGTGAATTGTTAGTTGAAAAAATTAAGTTGAGGAGCTGCTGCCCCAAATTTTTTTTCTGAACAGAAGCCAACTGTGAGGGGCCTAAACTCATGTACCTTTCACATAATCTTGCATCTCATATTGTAAATTTCTTCCTATTACAAAGAGATGCTGCAAATCAATGTTCTCCTATAATTTCCAAATCTACTGCTATAGGGACATAGAATATTTTCAGTTTGATGTATACAGGTTTTACTCTATTATTTGAATTTCCCCTAAGTTTAATTTCAAGAAGTCAACAAAATAGGGATTGATTCCTATCACTACAAAAAATCTTCTGCAGGTAATTCTTCCACTGCTTAAAAATGATTTCTATGAAGTGATTCAGGCAACAATTGATGGCAAACTCTGCAGCTTCATGCCAGCCTGGTCAGAAAATAGTACAGCAGTGTGTGTGGTCATGGCAAGTGCAGGATACCCAGGCGACTACGACAAAGGCATGGAGGTAACAGGTAACTGCAGTAGGTTTTTTGACTATTTAATGTCAGCATAGTACTTCAGTAGATTTGTATTTACCTCTTCTCCCAGAGAGCTGTACAGCTCTCCTCTATCCCGCCTCTCACACCCTATCTGCTTTCATCCGTCGCTCCTTCTTGTGGAAAGGATAGCTGTTCAGAAAGATCCTTTAACGGGAATGCATACCTGTCCAAAGTAGCATAACGGCTAAATGATTAAAATGACATCATTATATAAAGCTCTGACTGTAGCTGGTTGCTGAGATAAGAAGGTAATGGGGCATTATGTCCTCCTGGGACAACTCTGGTGTGTCCTTGTGGAGTACTTCCATAAACTGTACAGGAAACACGGACTACAATTTTGTCAGCATATCATAGAATGCCAGGTTGGATGTGACTCAAGGATCATCTGGTCCAACCTTTTTAGATGATATACAGTTTAAATGAGATGGCCCAGCACCCTGTCAAGCTGAGCCTGAAAAGTGTGCAGTGCAGAGGAATCCACCACTTACCTGGGAGATTATTCCAGTGTTGGAATATGACTGCTTATTGCTGGTTTGCTTCCTTGCTGGGAGGTCACGTTGGCTTAGTTAATTCCTGACCAGGTCATAATGGTGAGACTTGAAGGTCTATGGCTCTTAAAAAAGAGTGGCGCATGCCCCCACCATCAGCTTGGTTCCTGCCCTTGTGCCAGCTATCCAGGATCATTGCTGTCTAATGCTAATAAGGACATCTTCTTCACAGGGCTTGAATGATTTTTGGGAAGGTGGGCATGTGGGCTTTAGATCAGCATTGATTTTCTGTGTTAAAATTCTTGTGGTTTCTTATCTCATTAAGATTTTTAAAAATGTTTTAGAATAGAGGGAAACGTTGCAGAACTATTTCCTTCCCTCTCAGCTACTGCCTTCCTTGTGTAAAGGAACCCGGACAACTGATCTTGTATCAAGGCCATCTTATTTTTGTCAGAACTCCAGTTACCCCACATCTCCGAGGGAGAAGGTTATGTTATTTTGCTTTTTCCCTTGTTGAGATTTCTGCAGTCATGTTCTCTTCACCCACCCTTCTTTTCCAGTTTATTCACTGTATTTATTTTGGTTTGTCAGTGATATTCTGGGAAACTCTGCATTCCTGTAGCTGTACAAATCCCAACCACATAACTGTACAAATCCTTCTGCTAGGGAGCTACCTTTCACTAGTCAGACTCAGAAACTTAAGTTTTTTCAGTTGATATTTATACCTTTAGAGGTGAGATTGCCAGCCCTGCTGCTTGTTAATCACAAAAAAGTCAGTCAAAAGAATGACATTCAAACCATTCTTTTATTGTTATACTCCAGCCCCTGGAGTTGTGTGTGGTTTATTAGGGTTTTTCTTATTTTTCACATTGATTCCTATATTGTAATGTGTTAACAAACATTTTATTCTTGAATATTCCTTATAACACAATGGGAAGGAGTTAAGTTTCCATTGCAGCAAGGTCTGGGGCTCAGCTTTGACCTTGTTAGGGCAGTGCTGTGGCAATGGAGCACCTTGTACCTTCAGCAAGTATAAAGGTCCTTTTTTTCTCATTTATGAAACCTATCTTGCTGATATCAAGGGGAAAACTGTGTTTTGTTTTGCTTTTTCCAGGTGATGGCAGCAGTTCCTCCTCTTCCTTTATCCTCTCCTCAAAAAAAATCCTGAACCATTTTGCTTTCCTCTAACAGGAAAATACATGGAGACAAATGAAAAAAATATAATACTTTGTTTGTTTTAGCTATTGGACAGCCACTTGCAAACGTTTGTAGAGCACTGATTCCAGGTGTGGTAGGGATTTTTGTGGAGTGGGCATAGCTGAATACCTAGGACAGTGCTGAGGTAACATTAGCATTAATGGTTTAGTATCAGTGAGAGGGGAGAATCCAGGGACTAAAGTGCTATGAATTGTGATTTCATGCAAGAAAGCCCCGCACAAATTATTCACAATTACAATATACAGCACAGCTTTGCCCCGGCACAAGGTAGTTTTATGTCCTGTTGTGGCTCTGGATCCCTTATTTCTGTTCCTGTGTGATCTGTGTCCTTTCTGGTTGTCTCATAAGGCAGTCTTAGGGCCAGTAGAGTGGGATACCCTTCACTGTTAATGCTGATTCCCAGAAGAAAGGTGAGGTGGGAAGCTTTATCGTTATTGTGCCTTGACTGAAGAAAGGACTTCAATCTTCACTGCTTGGCCAACACAGCATGTGATTTAAAATGCTCTGAGAATTTCTTTTGCTTTTGCAGGGCTGCTGCAAGCCAAGGAGTTAGGGCTGCAGGTGTTCCATGCTGGCACAACGTTGAAGGATGGCAGAGTGGTGACAAATGGTGGCAGAGTCCTCTCCATTACAGCTGTTAAGGAGGATCTGGTGAAAGCACTGGGAGAAGCCAACCGGGGTGTAGCAGCCATACGTTTCAAGGGTGCCATTTACAGGAAGGACATTGGCCATCGGGGTATACAGCTTCTCAAGCAGTCTCTGTATGTAAGCAAAGGCACAAGCAGAAAAAGATGCTAGTCCACACTTCTATATCTGTTGATCCTGTTTGTGTGATGAATGATGGTCTGTACAGAAATTGTCATTACTGCTGCTAGCGTGTCCTTAATCTCTGCAGGGGTCTAATATACAAAGAGAGACGCGTGGAAGCTGTAATCAGTGATATTTTGTTTCATCAGCCAGAAACATCAATTGTAAGTGGTACCAGATCAGGTAAGACTGGGAAGAATCTTTAAATTTCCTCAGTATATTGAATGCAATGGAAAGTTGGGGCTTTTTCCCAGGAGCTAAGCAATGCATTCTTGGCATTGAAGCTGAGCTTGAGAAACTGGGCTAGAGTTTCCACTAAGAAAGCTCTCATTTCTTTCTCATCACTCCTCTTTTGCTTAATTAAAAAATAGTTGGCTTGATGTGGAGATGGTTGCACTTTTTCAAGGTCTGTCTGGTCAACAAAATAACTCTTGGATTAATGAAATGGTTTTGTACATCACTGTACAGAAGTGACCCTACCAGCTCTATATATGAGTACAACATCCAAACAGTTATTGGAGTTTGGCTAACAATCACCGAACTTCTTATTTGCTCTTCAGACTCTGTTTTTACTCTTAGCAGTTACCTACCAAAGAATATTTCTTGGTTTTTTTCCCCATAGGCAAAATTAGCTACATTGAGAAAAAAGGCGAGCTGTTAACAGTTTGGTAAAATGTTTAAACTTTGATATACAGAATCCATAGGTTTAACCTTTGATATACTGAATCCATAGGTCACAAATAAGAATAATAAAGATCTATTTACAACACCATGAAATATGTGACTCTGGGGTCCACGCTTCATAAAGGTGTTTCTATCAGTGGACACAGTCTTGTCCAAGAAGTCATAATTTGCAGTACTTGCCTTGATGAGTGTTTTGGGTCTTTTTATTTCCCTTAAAAATGATCCTTGGCTTATTTGTACTTGGCAGGCAGTCATTCAGAAGCAGGAGGTTTTGCTGGTTTCTTTGACTTGAAAGCGTCTGGTTATGATGATCCTATCTTGGTATCTCAAACTAAAGGCCTTGGACCTAAACTGCAGGTAACTTGTAATTTGACTGTAGCCAAGATGATGTTATCCCCCAAGACTGTTTTAAATGCCACAGCCAGTTGCACCATCTGTGCCCTTCTGAGCATTATAAATACATCTCAAGTCCACTGCAATGGTTATTTGAACTTCATAGATGTTCGTTTGAGCAATACCTGCGTGTGTGTTATTGAGAATGCGAAGGCTCTGGCTATTTTGAAATGAGAAAAAACCAAAATATTTAGTTGAGCACTTGAGGAACCAAGAACCACAATTTCTGCTATAAAATAAAGGGTCCATTGGGCTTGAGAAGAACAGAGGGAATGTTGATAACTGTCAGACTTAGCTTAATAAATTGTATGCAGAGAGGTAGCACGATTACCTTGTCAGGGCACTGAGGAAAGAAGGACAGAGGAGATAAACATTAGAGGGGAAGAGAAGCCAATAGGTAAAGAATGCTAATTACACAAGAACATATAGGATATGTTGAGCCAGAAGAGGAGTTGGAGGTCTGAAACTGCCTTTCAGTGGTCAGGCACAACAACTTAACTTCTTTCTAGTTGGTGTCTATAACTTTAGTAATATGATGATATGGTGTGTTTTCCTGCAAGAGCAGGACACCAAATATAATGATCCAGAAGGTCTTTTGCAGCCATACATCCCTGGACATCTCTAAGCATGAAAAAGTGATCAGTGCTGGCTCTTGTGAAGCTTTGTTCCAACCGCTTGGCAGAGAGACTTTCCCAACTGTGGTTACACGTATTTTTCCTGAGACTCTTTCTTGACCAAAAGAAGTTGGCCTGTACGAATTGTTAGTAGATCAGTGGGAGGTAGATGTTATAATGCAACAAAAGACATGAGAAGACTGGTTTCCATAGCACTTCTAAATCCTCCAGCCAGTGCAAGAAATCAGGCTTGTAAGCCAAACTCAGACTTTGTTTAGGTGCTGATATGTTGCCATCTTGAAACCAGTGATAGTATTTATCTGCATTTTTCCCTCTCCCATCTTTCTGTACTCAGATTTTTGGCACTAGCATTAACTAGACTGATAGAGCTGTGTCAGTAATAGGTAGTTATCTTGAAAATTTATCCCTACATATGCAATCTTTGTCCTGTTTCAGCCCCTGAAGTGGTAACTGACAGAAATGAATTGCACTGAGTGAGCTGGGGCTGTACATCAGCAGTTGGCACAAATGGAACCGCTCTGGTGTATCCCTGACAGTGTAGAAACCTCTGCTTGTGATAAAGTAGAATCATAGAATCACAGAATGGTTTGGGTGGGAAGGGACCTTAAAGCCCACCCAGTTCCAACCACCCTGCCATGGGCAGGGACACCTCCCACCAGACCGGGCTGCTCAAGGCCCCATCCAGCCTGGCCTGGAACAATTACGGGTGTGTGTCCCTCGACTTCCACAATTTCCCTGGGCGACTTGTTCCACTTTATAGAAGCCACAGTGTCTGAATCAGGTTTCATTGCATGCAGAGTGCGAACACCTTGATCACTTTTTAAAAACTGAACAACAGCTATCCTGAGGGAAATACTGCTTTGTGAAAGACCAGGCCTGTGTTGTTGTCTGATAGCTAAGATAGCTAACATCAAAAGACTCCTTGGCAAGGGTGGAATTGAAGACTCTCATTCCCTGTGGACTTTGAGAAGAAGAATAATAAATTGTTTCAGGTTTGCTACATAGCCCAGTGAAATTAGTACATGAAAGTAAAGCAGAACACATAGTGATGTTTGAGCAACGCTATCTTATTTTTTGTAATTGCTAGGATGTTGTGTAGATTGAATATCCTGGGAATTTGTAATTGCTTTTAGACACCTTTTGTTCTGGATTTCTCATAATATTCCAAAAAGTAAACAAACAAACACTCCAAAATGACAATTTCTGGGTACCTGGAGCTAGAATTTGAATTAATGTTTAAAAAAACAAAATAGTTTTTATTTTCTCTGCAAGAAATGAGCTATTTTCTCTTGATTTTAACTGGATGATGCACCAGGCTATCTTCAGCACCTATGTTATATTGTGATTCTTTTCAGGGAAAAGAAGATTTCTGTTTATTGAACTGATAAATATCTGAGTTTTGTGTATTTCTTGTTAACCACTGCTGGATCCCACCATGTTTTTCAGATTGCACAAGTGTGTAAGAAACATGACACCATAGGTCAGGACCTGGTTGCCGTGTGTGTCAATGACGTCCTAACTCAAGGAGCGGAGCCTCTCTTCTTCCTCAGTTATTTTGCCTGTGGCAAACTTGATGTTGAAGTGACTGAAACAATCAAAGAAGGAATAGCTGAAGCCTGCAGAAATGCAGGATGCGTTTTCCTGGGTATGAACACTCCTCTACTTTGAGATTTGAAGGTTCCGATGTTGATAAAATTACTAGTGAAATAGATATTGTAGGCAGAGGCAGTGTGTGGCATTAGAAGAGCTGGTTTCTGTTCGGTGTAGAAAGAGACCACCATTTGGGCTTAAACTCTTCCTTATCTCTAAAATGGGTCAGCATAGAGCATGGATGTCAAACTCACGGACTGTGGGCCAAATCCAGCCCTCCACCTTGTTTTATCTGTCCCAGCACCTTGTTTCTACTCAGTGGCAGCACCGAGCTCCTTGCCCCTACGCTCCTGCTAGGGCACCAGACACGTGTGCAGCGTGTGTGACACACGTTACGCTGTAGGAGCAGGTTGATGTGGCCCCTGGTGAAAATGAGTTGGACACCCCTGACATAGAGGGATGATTTGTAACTATTCATTCATTTGGATCCTGATTTTTGCTTATTTATCCTTGCGCAAAGGAGAGCAAAACAGAATGCCTCACATTCTTGAAGTGTTAATATGTTTGCATTCCCTCTCTTATATTCAGACATAGCAGAGAGGTGCCAGATTAGTAGCAGGAAATGGAAAAATAATTTATTTTTTCATTATCTTCCTGAAGATCTGTTTTGTTGAAGTTTTGAGGTGAGAAACCAAGAAGGATTTAAAAAATACATCTGAATGTGCTGCTTAGACTGCATGTCTCTGCAGCTGTCCTGGATGTGTTGCTGATTTTAGGAGATGCTATAAATTTAAAGTTAACAATCAAAAATGTTTACAGCTGATGCTGACTGCTTTCTCTCCCCTCTTAGGCAGGGAGATGGCTGAGGTGGCTGGCATGTATTCTTCTGGAGAGTATGACCTGGCTGGCTTTGTGGTTGGTGCAGTGGAGCGAGGGCAGATGCTTCTGCAGCTGCAGAGAGCTGATGAGGACGATGTGTTTATTGGACTGGCCTCTTCTGGAATTCATGGCCATGGCTTTAGCATCGTAAGAAAGATCCTCTTAAGGTCCTCCTTACACTACTCCTCACCAGCACCTGGCAGTTGTGGTGACAAGACTCTAGGTACAATATCTTTGTTTTCAAAAGCAAACCTGCGAATTGTGTTCAGACATTTTCATAACTGGGTGCTGCCAGGGGTTGTTTGCTTCAGGGTGGGTTAGGGTCAGTCAGTCTTTGGGGTAGGCATGTGGGCTTGTTTCCATAGTTTTGGAAGAGTGGGTCAACACTTTTTGTTGTTTCCCAAAGCTGTCTGCCATAAAGATTAGAAAGAGACCTGTTCAGAGAGGCATTCCCACTAAACACCTAATGACCTTTTAAACATATCAATCCAATTGACACCTTTGTTTTCAGGAGATGTATTGCTGAGCCCAGCAAAAATGTACAGTCCATGTTTGCTGCCTGTTCTTCGCTCAGGGCATGTGAAGGCTTTTGCCTTCATTGCTGAGGAAGGGTTGGTGGGAGGCATCTCCAGAATCCTGCCAGAACATGTCAGCGCTGTCCTAGGTAAATATCAGAAACGACTGTTGACAAAATTTATGTACAATGTGGACTTGACTTTTCAGCTTCAGTTATAGAGATATTCAGAAATGTATGTATCTGCATAGTTGGAGGCTGAATGACCCAAAGTCAGTGCTTTTCCAAAGAGCTGACCGAAAGCATTCCTATTTGAAGTAAGCATCAACAGATGAGCACCACTCCCTTGTTGGAGAACAGTAATTGAAGGAGAATTTGAAGGCAGCTCATGGCTAGGATAAAAGATGTTTGAGAAAAATGTGTGTTCTGCAAGACACTTCTCCATAGTAAACATTTTGATCAAACGGTGAAGCTTGTGAAGAGAATTAATTTGCACGATTTGCTTCGCACTGGGTATACACGCACCACACCCCCCCATAGTTAATGCAGTTTTATGGTAGGTGGCAGCTTCCCCACAACAGATTAGCATTTAACATCTGTAAGCAAGGTAGAACTCTATCTTTTGAAGTCAAAGTTGGGCAAAGTATTCAAAAGTTCAAAATATTTAAGAAAACCATATTCATGCAAGTCCAAAAATATTTGGGGGGAGAGGGGGAAGGAAAGTGTATGTCCATCTGTATTTATCTAGAATTAAATTAGAAAGGGAAAAAATAAACCCAGCTGACTAAGGTGGTGCCTAGCTTGCTTGCCAGTGCCCGGAGCCACAGACAAGATAACAAGCCCATGGACTGTTAAGTTTTCTAAAGTGAAGCTGAGATGGCAAGCTTTCCACAGAAAACCTAAGGCTGTGCCGACCTGAGTAGGGTCACTGTGAAAGCCCATCCATGCTTCCTGTGTGTGTGTAGAACACTCAGCCCTCTTCCAGTCTGTGCATCAATACATCCCATTATATACTTTTAAACTAATTGTCAATTCTTTGCAACAGAAAACCAAGATGTGTTTAAGTAGTCCCAAATTCTTTGTCCCACAGCTCCTTTATCTCTTACGGAAGAGATGCGAGTATCTGTAGCTTTGTCCTTCTGGCTGATGAGGCATGAGTAAATCTTAATTCACCATCATTTCCTACATGGTCTCTTTAGAAAGCCTAGAGGAGACTTGGCTCATAACAACTTATGCCTAGAAAGCTCTAGCTAAGCAGCATCCATAACGCTCACTGGAAGCTGGGTTAGTGTTGTCCTTGGGCAGTATTTTTTAGATAGCAAGAATTAGTTTCTATCAGCTCTTGTAATATACACCACTGGCATTGTATATAATAAAAGATGAGTAGCCAACATTTGGGCTGACCATACACAAATTTCAATCGTTCTCAGATGCTCTCAGTTGGAAGATTCCTGAAATCTTTTGCTGGCTTTACAGAGAGGGAAACCTCTCTGAGGAGGAGATGGCTCAGACATTTAATTGTGGGATCGGCGCAGTCTTGCTTGTGCAGAAGGACCTGGCTCAGCATGTTCTCAAGGACATACAGAGACATGAGGAAGCTTGGCTGATTGGGAAAGTTGCTGGCTCTTGTCACACAGGTTAGCAGGTGTCATGATGGGAAAAGAACATGCAAAAATCGAACAGAGTATGGTTTGATTCAAAGTGTAACAGATTCAGCTGTCTCACTTCAGAGGGGTTTCCATTTAAGAATGCACTATTTAAGTTGATACAGGGTAAGTTGTTTTAGAGTGCAATTCTGTGAAGTACAAGCGTCTCTTGGAATGTACTAGTTGACCTCAGTTCTGGAGGCTTCTCAGAGCCTCCCTACTACAAATATTGTTTAGTTCACAGTTTTTTCCTGTCCTTTCACTAACCCGGAGGCTACTTAACACCTTCCTTCTAGATCTTGTTATTAAACATAGTGAGAAGTGAATGGCTTTTTTCAGAGTGACAGTACTTGAATAGTGTCTTACCTACGTACCTGCTTGAGACTAGACTAAGTCCCTCTGAGGACTGTCTGTATGGACTCAAGCATTATTTAGTTAATTGTATTTTACCACAATCATGGTAATCAACCACCTCCTTTCCAACCTCTTCCCTACTCACATGGATCCTGTGTAAAGGCTGAGGCTAGGCCACAGCTGTGTACAGTCATGTGTGATGGTAAGTCTTCATTCTGGTATGTCCATTGCAAGATGTGAGCCAGAATCCCTCTGGAAAGCAAACAGCTTGGGAAGCAGTTTGGGCAGCCAAAATGCAAGCCCCAGCTCTGCCAACATCATCTTTAGGGGTTTTTTTGCGATGTGCAAGAAAAAGGAAAACAAGCATAAAAGATGGGGATAATCCTTGAAAAAAACTATGCCATACCTAGGCCTTTGTAGACAGTTCTGTGAGTAACAAAAAAGGGATCAGCAAAACTGGCATGAGTTGGTTTGTTTAAGCAAGGTATGTTTTTGTAGTTCAGTTAGTGCTAGGATAAATTGATTGCTGATACGTTTTTCTTGTAGCTGAAATGTATTAGTAGTAAACTATACAAAGAAGATTTAGATAGGAAAGTAAAATCTAAGGTATTTTACTTTTAACTTTTTCCTCAATATTTGGAGGAGGATCTCACATCAAAGTCAAGAATCTTCTTGAAGCTCTGCAGCTGAGCAGCCCCCAGCATCTACTGAGTACTGCTGTTGTCGAGAGTCAACAACAACCCAGAAAGAACAAAGTTAAAGTAGCTGTTCTTGTCTCCGGAACAGGTGAGCTTTCATTTGTCATCACACAGAGAAATGTCCATACGATGGAGAGGCTGAATTCAGCCCTCATACAAGTACATCTACGTTGCATTTTTTCAGGAGAGTCTATGGAGCCTTCTAAAACCAAGATTTACAGGAAGTCAAGTTGTATTGTACTGCTTAACAACTGAGGTTTATTAGTGTAAAAATTCCTCAGTCCTCTCCTATTTGCGCAGTCGTTGAGAACAACATTTTTGTTCAACAGAACCGAGAGCCAGTTCTCAGTAATATACATGTTCATCTATTTAATGAATATTTGCTCTCTCTTCATTTGAGGCACAAACCTTGCTGCGCTCATCAGCTACACAAAAGAGCCGGGCAGTTGTGCTGAAATTATCCTTGTCATCTCCAACAAGTCTGGTGTGGAAGAACTACGAAATGCAGCCCGGGCTGGAATTCCCACGAGGGTAAAGACACCCGTTTCTTTTCCTTTTTGTCACTACCTCACAGCTGCTGAATCTGTAGGTGTTTTTGAAATGCTTGGTAAGCATTCATATCTCGCTTTTCTTTATAACTTTTTTATGGATAAGTGGATGTAGCACAGAGCTGTCAAAGTCACCAGTAGAGACAGAGCTGAAAACTGTATGGAGTGCCCACTGGAGGCTGTCTTTCCCATCTCTCCAGTGAGTGCTACAGTCCAGAGTTAGGAAGGAACTTAAAATTGCAAGCGTTTTGATGATTCGAGCCTGAGACTGTAGCTAATGCAGCTTCAAGCTTTAACTGAAATCTTCGGGCTCTGTGAAACATATAGAATCCTAGAATCATTTAGATTGGAAAAGACCCTTAAGATCAACCTAACACTTCAAGCCCACCACTAAACCACATCCCTAAGCACTACATCTACCCATCTTTTAAATATCTCCAGGGATGGTGACTCAACCACCTCCCTGGGCAGCCCCTTCCAGTGCCTGGCAACCCTTTTGATTAAGAAATTTTTCCTAATATCCAATCTAAACCTCTCCTGGTGCAACTTGAGGCCATTTTCTCTTGTCCTATCACTTGTTACATGACAGAAGAGACTAACACCCACCTCGCTACAACTTCCTTTCAGGCAGTTGTAGACAGGGATAAGGTCTCCCCTCAGCCTCCATTTCTCCAGACTAAACAACCCCAGTTCCCTCAGCTGCTCCTCATAAGACTTGTGCTTTAGACCCCTCACCAGCTTCATTGCTCTTCTTCGGGCACACTCCAGCACCAACATAAGCATGTTATCTCCATGGTTTGTCCCTTCTTAGAAAGACCTTTGTCTCATGTGTCTCCATCACTTTCAGCGGCACCCTACAAGTCTCTCCTCCTACCTGTGGTCAGTAGAGTAGCACTGTGTTACAGAAACTTTTGTTGCTTTGTTTTCTAAAACAAAAAAATAGAGTAACATCAGGTCCTCGTATTTATCAAAGTTTAGAACATAGCTTTTGAAAACATTCAGCAACTTGAGATTTCAAATGCAGCCTACCAGGAATTCTTCCTTCTAACATTCAGTGATTTTGAGTAGTTAATATATTTGTACAGCTACACATAGATGGGAATAAATAGTTAGAGGGTCTGCCTTCCTGCTGGGAAGGAGGAATGCCTGCAGAGCAGGCAGGAGTTGGATTCTGTCTACAGTAGTGGACAGCTATCATAACTGTGTCAGTAAGCAACTGGAGGTGATGTTGTCAATAAGTCATTACTATTTTTACTTTAGTCATTGGCTGGACGTTCTGGAGTAAGAGGTAACTTCATTAAGAGGTATCTTCTCATGTGTTCCCTCTTATTTCCCTCCACACCACACTACCCACATGTTTCTCTTTTCACAGTTGACTTCTCTTTGTGCAGATTTTCTACACATGCTAGAAAGCATTCTGTGTGAAACAGTGTTAACTAACAAGTGGATGGGGTGTTCCCAGGGATTTTTTTATCGATGTGAGAAATACCGTGAATAATATACAAATTTGTAACTTGTAAATCCTTGAATGTCCTGGAATTAATCTATTTTGCTTTCTCTTTGTTGCCCAAGTAGCTGCTTCCATGCACACAAAGTTATTATTTCCTTATTATGACTTTTGATCTGTTTCAATGTTTTAGGTGATTGATCATAAGTTATATGGGAGTCGCTCTGAATTTGACAGCACCATTGACCGAGTTCTTGAAGAGTTCGCTGTTGAACTAATATGTCTTTCAGGATTTATGAGAGTTTTGTCCACTCCTTTTCTCAGAAAATGGAAAGGTAAGAAATCATAACTGTAAAAGAGAAATGAGAATAGGGATGCTTGGTCTTACCAGAATTATACAGACACAGTTCTTTGCCTTTGGATACAACCTCTCATAGCCCTGCTGACACTGAGGACTGCAGGTAAACCAGTGGGGTTGCCCTGTGCTTTCCTTCGTTCCAGCCAGTGGGACCATGCTGGGATTCTGATTGTGCATTGGCAGAGGAATGCCTTGTGCTGACATAATGAGTAACAGAGGAGCAAAACCAGGGTCACAGAGCTGGTCTGCCTTCCTGCTGGGAAGGAGGAATGCCTGCAGAGCAGGCAGGAGTTTGATTCTGTCTGCAGTAGTGGACAGGTATCATAACTGTGTCAGTTCTTAAGTAGTTGAGCTGGAGAGTTGAGCCACACTCACTCCTTGCAGCTGTTATTCAGAAAAAAATGGGAGAGAAACTGATTTCTCACTTCATCTCTCTCCTGTACTGCCCTGAGGGCTGCATAACACTGCATATGCAGCCAAGATCTCTTCTCTCTGGTGACCAGTGACAGGACCCGAGAGAGTGGCAGGAAGATGTGCCAGGGGAGGTTTGGGCTGAATATTAGGAAAAGGTTTTTCACCCAGAGGGTGGTGGAGCACTGGAACAGCTCCCCAGGGAAGCAGTCACAGCACGAAGCCTGGCAATATTGAAGAAGCATTTGGACAATGCCCTCAGACACCGAGTGTGAATGCTGGGGTTGTCCTGTGCAGGGACAGGAGTTCGACTTGATGATCCTTGTGGGTCCCTTCCAACTCATGACATTCGATTATTCTATGAATACTGCTGAGTGAGTGTGGCTATGCTGCAGGGCAGAGCTTTCTTTAGATGCATTCCAGGCAGAGAGAGAAATGCAGACTCCTCTTTCCTCCTGGCTCTGAGTGCCAAGCACTAGTTCCTGAGGCCTTGCTCAGAAGTTGCTCTCTATACAGCTTGCAGTTGGACAGGCTCCTTTAGGAATGATATTTTGTATAAAAAATCACTTCCATCTGTGCAGTGACTCTGCATGAGGGTGCAGTGTGAAGTCCACCTCCAAACCCTTCACCTGGAGCACAAGGGCTGATCACCTGGGAGGGGACAGACTTGTAACTCTGTCTGTCCATACACAGACACAAAAGCAAGTGAGATCCTGGGCCTTAATTGAAGGACTTAACTTTCAAAGCCTGTATACCATCCCCTGTGTTCCTGGAAGAGCAGCATTTCTTCAGATCTGAGTAACATTTCCCCCAGTTTCCTTAGCGATAGTAACACCGTGTGTATTTTTTTGCTTTTTAACCTGAATCTGAACATGCCTTGTTGCATTCTGGCTGCATTTGAGACCATTCAAACTCCAGAGTGATGCTGAATGATGTTGGTTTGAACTGATGATCACATCTCATTTTAATTTTTTAAGGGAATTAAGTTCAAATTGATTTTTTTTCCTCTTTTTCTGCTGTCACACTGATGCCCAGGGAAAATTTTGAATGCTTCCCCATCACTTTTCCCACTAATGAAGGATGGAAATGTCTGTCAGCAAGTTCTGCACAGTGGATTCAAAGTCACAGGCTGCACCGTGCATTTTGTCCTGGTAAGTGTCCTCTTGCCTAACATTGAGTGAGTTATGAAAAGGAATTTGTTCTTTTCTTTTCTTTCTGAGAGCAGAAACGAAGAGGTAAGGAATGTGTGGAGATATTGGGATTGTTACCAGTAAAGACGTGGGGGTTCCATTGCATTTGTGGGTTCCTGAGGTCCTGTCTTCTTTCATCATATTGTGCAGGGGGGTCATCAGTGTCTCCTGCCCTCAGCAAACTGCCTTCTGATCTTCCAGCCCATGTGTCTTTTCTCACTGTACCCCCTCATGTCATGTAGATACCCCTAATGGAGGTCATAAGCCTCTCCAGATGTACAGCTGTGGCTGTGCTTGCCGAGATCTCTCATGAGACTTTCTCTGCCCCATCTGCATCGTCCATAATCCTTCCTGAGACTGTTAACTGACCCCTTCTGAAAGACTGGCAATATCCTCATTTTAGGAGGAACCTAGTCTGAAAGCAGTGATCCACCAGGAGCCGGTAACAGTGAAGGCAGATGACACTGAGGAGACACTGTCGGAAAGAGTCAAAGAAGCCGAGTGTCGGGCTTTTCCCATCGCCCTGCAGCTGGTGGCCAGTGGAGCAGTGCAGTTAGGAGCTGATGGTAAAACCTACTGGAAACAGGAGAGCCAAAGTCTCTGTCTTCAAGAGGAGAAGAGAGACTGCACATCCTCTCTTGTGGCCCTGGAGCCTCGAGAAACTAATGTGCTGTAGCTTGCTCTGCTAAGCTTTCCCTCCTCCCTCCTCCTCGCAGCCCTCAGTGTTTTTCTCTTTGGCTGCAGGCCTATCAGCATCGCAGGTTTCCACACTGAACCGCGATCCCTTTCCCTTAGGTTGCAGCTTTAGTTTCACCCCTTTTGCAAAACTGGCGGTGGAAGCCAAGCTGTCATTTCAGATTTTAAATTTCATTGTTCTGTTTTTGTCATCTGTAAAGGAGACGCCATGTTACAAAGCGAAGAGGGGGCTTAAGGTGTAAAAATGGTCTGCTGCGTCAGAGGGGAATAAATTCTTCTGACGGTTCAGTTTTTGTTGGCTGCATCACATTGCAGAGCACCAAAAACTTCACGGAGCAACCACAAACACAAATGATGCTGCTGTAAGAGGGTGACCAGCAAATGTTGGATGGAAGAGGCTAGGCCTGTTGGGATAGATCAGAAGTGAGGTCCAGCCTGGTATGGTGTGGATTTGGGCATGAAAAGCATTATCGATGAATGCATAGTTCTGTGGGAGGAGATGGGAGACTACAGGGACCTCATCCGTGTGAGCCCCTCCACCTCCTCAGGACACAGAGGAGAGGAGGGCACATAATCATGTTCACCAATGTGGGAGCCAGAGTTTAGGGAGCTGCCAAGCAGAAGATCCAAAGGCAGGGAACCTTTAGAAGGCAAAGCAAACCAAAATCCCTATCACAGATTATTTGTCAATATGATGTAATAGTACTGAACACACATCGAGACACTTTCCACTGCTCCTCACAAGGCAGTGGTGCACAGACATTCCCAGAGTTTCATATTAAAACATTTGAATCTAGAGGGATGAAAACTTGATTAGAAGGACTAGAAACAACAGATTTCAAGCATTTTTCTTCCTTCATCCCTGAAAACAGCAGAACAAAACATCCTCAGCTTAATTTGCAGGAAAATCTCAGCTTTCTTTTTTGACTGAATAAGTGGCTTGGCCCAGAGTTGCTGCTGATAAAGAAAACCTTTCTCTGTGGAAGCTTATTTTATATCTGCCAGAATAATGCCTTGCATGCAAGTTAAAAATCAGAGGAAGCAAGCCAGCTAAGAAGGCACTTGAACGAAGTAGAAAAGAAGTCACTGGGGCTGAATTTTTCCAGAGGGACCACTAATAGTCATGAGATGCAGACAAAAAGAATTTATTCTTGTTTGGATATGCCATGTACTGCACTAGTGAGGGACATACGCTATTATCTTGCCCTTGGCTGCATCAGGCTGCTTCAGAGCATGAGTCTGCTCCAGTTAAAAAATCTAATTTTTTCTTTTTTGTTTTTAATGTGCAGCTAGCGGTGTTTTAGTAGGTCAGAAGAGGAGAAAAAATCAGTTCCCTCATGCAAGCTCTACCTCTTATGTACAGAAATCTGTATTTGTCTCTTGCACTGCCATGAGAGGAGCAAGGAACGTGTGTTTTCGTGATCTGGGAGAAACAGGAAGGCAAGATTAACAAATGTTTGATATGTATGGATATTTTTTATGCTAAACACATTGCTTAGAATCACAGAATTGCTTGGTTGGAAAAGACCTTTGGGATCATCGAGTCCAACCGTACCTGTCCACTACTAAACCACATCCCTGAGCAACTCATCCACTCATCTTTTAAACACCTTCAGGGAGGGATGGTGACTCAACCACCTCCCTGGGCAGCTGTGTCAGTGCCTGATAGCCCTTTCAGTGAAGACATTGTTCCTGATGTCTAATCTGAACCTCCCCTGGTGCAACTCAAGGCCATTTCCTCTCACCCTGTCACTTGGGAGAAGAGACCAGCATCCACCTCGCTACAACAATTTCAGGCAGCTGTAGACAGTGATAAGGTCTCCTCTCAGCCTCCTTGTCTCCAGGCTAAACAGCCCCAGGTCCCTCAGCCGTCTCTCATAATGCTTGTGCTTCAGCCCCTTCTCCAGCTTTGTTGCCAAGCTTAGTTTGCTTCTGGCCTGTTGTAACTGTATAGTAACTTCCTGCTGTCAGTTACTGAATTGCACAGCACACATGACTGAATGTTCCAAGCTTAACAAATAAAATGTTAAAAGAGAAGAGGGTGCCCGTTATTGTGCTCTCATGGGTCTCCAGATGATCACCGTGGTATCAAACAACTGTTTCTCTGACTGCGTTCCTGGCATCCCTCTGAGACTTGAGTGTGGGGACAGTCTGGTGAACTACGTATTCTTTATACAGAGTCCTAATTGAAGCAAAGCCATCCAGGATCCAGTTCCCAATTAAATGTCTTTTTATGCATTTGTAGACATACAGATAGGTGCTTAAATCTCATTTGTCATCAGTCTTAGATGGCAAAACACCCAAGCCTTGCTCAAGCTGTTTCTGGTGGAATAGGGTATGGGATTTGGAGCAGAAGAGTCTCCTGGTGTTGGCCTTTCTGGCAGTGATCAAACTGCTTTATCAATAACATATTTATTAACTGTACAGGTAGAGTCTGTCTTCTTCCAATGTGTGAGTGAGTTTAAGTACAATTTCTTCTGACTTGTAAAATGTTTACTTTGTCTTGGCAAAGGCACTGCACTTGCGCAGGCTGAACCCTGCCAGAGCTGGATGCTCCCTGCATCTTTTACATTCTCCCTGAGACAGACTGGATTCCAAGCCTTGGGGGAGGGGCAGGTTTGTAAAGAAAAACCCTGGGATGAAGTCTTAGCTTTTATTCTTTGCCCTTTACAAGCAAATTAAATTTGACCATTTCCATTTTTCTCTGTATTCACTTGAGATTTACCCTTGATGACAAATAGTGATGGGAATGGTTTGTCAGCAAGTTTCTCCATTGCAGACCGTGTGGCCTCTGAAACAGTGAGGTGACCACACTCTGTGGATCATCACTGCCTCTTGCAGCACTGCGCGTGCCTGTCAGCTTGCCAGCTGACTTACAGTTGTGGCACTGCAGGCAAAGAGTCTGTTTCACAGAATCCCCCTGGCAAAGGAATTCCAAGGAAAGATTCAGATGTTTAATTTTTTAACTTTATTAGACGTTATTTCCAACCCAAATCGAGGTCACTGCAACACAGAAGTACCGTAAGGACATCAGCGCACAGAATACAAATGAGCTTGCTCTGCATTAGAGGGGAGCTCTAAAACATACACAAGCAGCCTCGCTCAAATGCTTCTGATTTGGGGGGGGGGGGGGGGGGGAACTGATTATTTTACTAATCAAAATGTTTTTACAGCTATGATAAAACATTAAAAGCAAACCAGGTGCTTTTTCACAAAAGGTCAGCTGTACAAAAAAACGCCTTATTGTTTTCAGAATGATAACATTTACTGGGTTTCCATCACTGTTATTCCAGGTGAAAATACTGTTCCTATAATCAAAACACTTAAGTTCAGCAGAATTTCTGAAAAAAATCTTGCAAGCCAAAACCACATTTTGTATCCACCTCTAACTCCCTTTCTGCTCATTCCAAAAATAAAACAAACCAATTCTCTTGGCTCTGAACAAATCTCTGAGGGGAATTCATACATGCATTCACATGAGGATGATCGAAGGCAAATGGTCAGCAGACATTTCATACTATTTAGCATCTGATTGATGGTCCAATATTTGAAATGATGGGATATGTCCAGAATCTGGGCCAGACACGCTCTACTAACATTGAAACAGAAACTATATGGAAAAAAATCCATTACCTGCAAGGATGGTTAGTGTTTGGGAGGCCAGTTCCTCTTGTTCTGGCTGGCCATTTTTATGAATAAGGTGTTTTGCCATTACCTGGCTCTTCCATTGAACCAGTTCCAGTACTTTTCCTCACCAACGCTTCACAGCATGTGACGAGAGAATCCCTTGTTGTATCCCACATGGGCTGGTAGAGAGTAATACTGACGTTCCTAAATCAATCCCAGAGATTCTCAGATCAATCTGCAACCAGCTGAATGCTTTTTTGTTTGGTTAGAAAGTGATTGAGATCAGAAATTTTGGCCAAGGAAGTGATTATGATTAAGAAGCATGGAATAGAGCCATTGCTGAAACCACCAAGAGCAGCCCCCTGCCTTAATATTCCCGTTTGCATTTTTTAGTACAAATCTTTAACTGTTTGAAAGAGAAAACCCTATGTTGAAAACACTTTGTTAAGAGAATATAGAGTGCATGTTATTAGGCTGTGACCTCTGTTTCAATCAATTAAGGCACCCCAGCTGTCCCATCGGAGGACCTTTGTGGATGTGCTGCTCCTACTTCCAGTAGATCTTGCCGGCTTCCCCCACCTGCACAGCCCCACTGGCGACAAGCTGCAGGGCAGCCGGGAAGGCTCGGTGCTCAGCCTCCTTCACCCTTTCAGACAGAGTCTCCACTGTGTCCCCAATCTTAACCGGAACTGCCTCTTGGAAAATGATTGCTCCAGCGTCAACTTCCTCCTGTAAAAGCAATAGCCAGAAAGTTTGTATGGCTGGAAAAGGGGAAGAAGGGGGCCCAGCTGTACGGCAATAAATGCAACCCAGCTGCCTCGGGGAGATGTTTATCATTACATTATTACAGGAAAGATTAATTTAGGCTAATGTGAGGATTGCAGAATAGGTGCTGGTACTCACACTGGCCTATAAGCAACGAACTGAAATGTAGGGTTCAAACAAAAAAGAGGAGGTAGGCAGAACACCAGCGAGTAACTTTTGTTCTACAGAAACCAACAAAAGCCATGCTAAATGGGGACATGATAGACTAAATTGGACAAAATAATGACATTTCAATTCAAAAGAGCGAATCATCCAAGTCTGGGCACACAGCTGGACTAGAAGACCTCACAGATCTTTATTTTGCATGTTAACGAGGCAGGTGCCTGCTGTTTATTTATTGTTTCTCAGTGCATTGCCACATGGAGAAGAAACCCAAAGCTATATCATGGAGAAAGGAACACAATTTTTCCTTCTATGTGAAAAAACAAATTTTGTCTCCAAGTGGAAGTATGAGAACAGATTTCAGGAGCAGTGGAAAAGGGGAGGATAATCTGAAGAATGCAGCAGACAAGGAGAGACTCGTTACTGTCAGCTCTGCGAACTGAACAAGATTAAGACAATGCTCCTTGAAGTGATAAAAATGTGCGTTTTCCAAGCTGAGAGACCTCTGGCTTTTGTTTTCTTAGTTTTTGACTCACATAAATTGTTACATTTTCCTCTGTTCCCACAAACATTGTATCACTTCTTGACAAATCTAAGCTTCTTGTGCCATTTCCAGTGTTGGTTTGGCTTTTGGGGTTTCTTCCTTTTTCTTGAAGGCAACAAATAAGCAAGGTTGTACAATAATATCTAAGAAGTTGGTACTGTGTAGTAATAAAGATTTTGGGATAGGCCAGGCCTTAGATCAGGGGTGTCCAACTCACAGCCTGCGGGCCAAATCCAGCCCTCCACCTTGTTTTATCCAGCACCTTGTTTCTACCTGGCAGCAGCACTGAGCTCCTTGCCACTATGCTCCTGCCAGTGTGCCAGTCACGTGTGCAGCGTGTGTGACGTGCGTTAAGCTGCAGGAGCAGGAGAACAGCAGGAGCCGTGAGTTTGACACCCCTGCCTTATATGAACCAGTAGCCCCACTCCAACTCATGGAAGGCAGCAGTGGGATGCTTAGGGAAGAAGTTAACTTAGGTAAAGTTTAATCTCCTTCATAGACTCTTCATTTTCCAGGTCCTTCTCCAGGGACAGCACACTAAAGCACTACATTATCTAATAATGTTATAAACAAAGGAGAAGAGGTCATCAAACGTCTTGGTGTAAGGTTGTTCCAAGCACGCTCTGAGGTGGAAACCTAAAGGCTAATAAGTTAGAGAGTTAAAGGGAGGGAGAAGGAAGTACTTACAGCAACAAAGTGTACAGTACAGCCCGTGACTCGGACTCCAGCTTGTAACACCAGTTTGTGGGCATTTGCTCCCTTAAAAGAAGGCAGTAGGGATGGGTGGATGTTCAGTATTTTTCCTGGAAAATTATAAGTGAGGTCATTGTTTTTCAGCACTCAGCCTTAGCAGAGCATTCAAAGCATGATCAGCAACAGAACAACAAAATATATTTGTGAATAAGAATTTTTCACAACTTCTGCATACGCATGTTTTTTGATGATACTGAAAGAGAACCAGCCCACAGCATTTCAGAATGCCTCGCTGTTCCAGGAAAATCCAAGACCGCCATTGGTTACAATGGATTGCATGGCTAAAGCATATTTCACCAGTGACTAATAATTTTTTGGATGTAGCTGTCCTTTTCCTAAGCATCTCGTTCTCCTCTTCTTTGATCACAAGCACAATCCTCTTTCTTACAAACTCACCACCAGAAGAAGCTTGGTGCAGTTTCAAATGATATAACAGACGCACCGTGACAAGGCAAAAATTCTTTAGCTTGGAGTTTTCCTCCACACCTGTTTTGGCTTAATAAAGGATGACAGCTGCTCCTATGGGAGCCCTTCTCTCTGCCCTTCTGAAAAGCACCTGTCTACCACAACTACTTTCCGCACGGAAAGTTGGCTAGGGGATCCCAAAATTGATAATGTTAATGCTCAACCAGGTGCAACTGTGGTTATAATCCTGGGAAGCCTGCACCTTCCACTTCCCATTAAAGAGAAATCATAGAATCACAGAATCATAGAATCACAGAATCATAGAATGGTTTGGGTTGGAAGGGACCTTAAAGCCCCTCCAGTTCCAACCTCCCTGCCATGGGCAAGGACACCTTCCACTAGACCATGCTTCTCAAGACCCCCTCCAACTCATATGCCTGAGTTCCTGCCAAGCTGTAATCTAAGGCAGGGTGGCTGCCTGTGACTTCAGGGTCTCATCACTACAGCAATGCGATGGTTAAACCATAAGAAAACCTTCTTTCTTCTGGCAGACTTCCCTTGCCTACTCCTAATACATCCGTGACAACTCCTCCTGCCCATTCTGGACCAGAGTGAAGTCAAAAGGTGCTTGGTAGCCCTAGATCTTCTCTTAAATTCAGTATAAACCCTCACAGGATAAAAAAAAAGTGGCCATCAATACTATTTATAGCACAGCATGCTATGCCCACGCCATCTCTGTGTGCCTCCTGTTTAGGAAGGCTGTGTGTCACCAGGATTCACTCAACACCACCGAAATGCCAAGCAGTGAGACTGAGCTGACTTGCTGGCGGACGCAGCAGCGTACTGAAATAGAGGCTTCTGATTTTGTAATGCTAAGTGAAGGCCATTTCTGGCAGGACCATTACAAAATCTGCACTCTCACTGCAATAACTCGCACACATATTGACCTGCACAATTTAAAGAGGCAAATGTATCGACTAATCTTCAATAGTATCTCAAATGTGGTTTGTATCTCAAAATTACCACATTTTAAGCATGATTATCTCCCTGCCTGCTGCTTGAGCACAAAGGTATTGGGCACACTGAGATGAAAACAATGCTCTGAAGTTTCCCCAGTTTATCATTACATTGCTGTCAGAAACTGCTCTAAGAAATGTGGGTTTCTGTTTGCTTGGTTTTGTTTTGTTTTGTTTTTTAAATCTGTCCTATATGTTATCATTCAGAAGTAACATTTCAGGGCCATTAAGCAAGAAAGAGTTTCACGACTAACTTCACACTCTCTGGGGTGTCAAAATCACAGCTCCCGCCATTCTCCTGCTCCTGCGGCATAACACACGTCACACACAGTATCACAGATCACAGTATCACAAAGCTGGAAAAGACCTTTGAGATCATCGAGTCCAGCCTTCGACCCACCACCAACACCTACTCATCATCTAAACCATGGCACTAAGTGCCTCATCCAGTCTCTCTTTAAACACCTCCAGGGATGGTGACCCCACCACCTCCCCGGGCAGCGCATTCCAAAGGCCAATCACCCTTTCAGTGAAGAATTTTGCACACCTGAGTGGTGCACTGGCAGTGTAGGGGCAAGGAGCTCACTGGGTAAAAGCAAGGTGTCAGGCTGGATAAAACAAGGTGGAGGGCCAGATTTGGCCTGTGGGCTGTGAGTTTGACACCCCTACTCTACATGGATACTCTACTCAAAACACATCTCTTGTAGAAAGAGGATTCCTTTTTTCCTAACCACAGCTGTCTATAGCACAGATGTGTATATCTTCATCCTCTGGACTCTGTTAATAATGGAGAGAAACAAGATCGATTCATCTGGCTGACTTTGGCTGACAGCTCTAGCATAAAATGATTTGCCTCCTAGGAATGCCTGTTTTACTCCACTGATTTTAAAGAGAGGTTTGAAAAGTAGTTCAGGTGTAAAAGGTCTGTGTCACAGACACACCCAGGCTGACACAAAAGTCACGCTGTGAACAATAAAGGCTGCCCAGAGAGCTGCAATATGCAGGCTGACCAGCCCATAACTGGTACAAGCAAGAACCAGTTTAAGTAACTGTTTAAGTGACACAACCCAAAGCTGAGCAAACACTTAGAAGAGCAGCTGCCTCCGGGTGACTGAGGACCCCCTAAAAGAAACTGAAAGAAAAAAGTGGAGGAACTTAACAACTGGGGCTTTGAGCAACCTGACGGCTTTTTATGGGGCTTTCAGCAACCTGACCTAGTGGGAGGTGTCCCTGCCCATGGCAGGGGGGTTGGAACTGGGTGATCTTTAATGTCCCTTCCAACTCAAACCATTCCGTTATTCTATGATTCTGTGAACTGGAGGATGGAGAGCAGCCACTGAAGGAGGCAGAGGTGTCACCAGCCTCTAAAAAAGACCTGGGAATATTGTAAAAGATGATCAGAATGGAGACATTGTAACACTTTGGGCAAACAAGAGCTGAATGTTCCCGTGAAACATGCCACCCTCAGATTCAGACAACTCCTGGAACGTCTGACCAGAAGGCTGGCAAGGTTTTGTTAACAGGAACTGCATCTTGCTGCCTAGCTTTGCACATTTATACGTAGCCGAAGCAGCTCATCTGTTAGGGGAAGGAATTCTTGGTGGCTGGATGCTCACCTCTCCCTAACCAACACCTACTGCTTAGGCAGCAATGTCTCCTGCACCTGGTGTTTGCAGAGGCCTGAAGTCTTTTCAGCTTTATTTTAAAGTATTTTCTCATAACAAAGACTACAAGATCTGCAATTGCCCTTGGCTTCCTTAAACCTCTGTGGAAATAATAGAGGGAAGGGGGAAAATACTGCCCTTCTCATTCTCATCTTTTTTCTTAGAACATGTGAACTGGGGAAAAGTTTCCTGCAAATCCAGAATTATCATAAATCATAGAATTGCTTGGTTGGGAAAGACCTTTGAGATCATCGAGTCCAACTACACCTGTCCACTACCAAACCACATCCCTGAGCAACTCATTCACTTGTCTTTTAAACACCTCCAGGGATGGTGACTCAATCACCTCCCTGGGCAGCTGTGCCAGTGCCCAATAATCCTCTTGGTGAATAAATTTTTCCTAACATCCAATCTGAACCTGCCCTGGCACAATTTGAGGCCATTTCCTCTTGTCCTGTGATTAGGTAGAAGAGACCAACACCCACCTCGCTACAACCTCCTTTCAGGCAGTCGTAGACAGTGACAGGGTCACCCCTCAGCCTCCTTTTCTCCAGGCTAAACAGCCCCAGTCCCCTTAGCTGCTCTTCATAGGACTTGTACTCCAGACCCTTCACCAGCTTGGTTGCCTTTCTCTGGACACACAGAATTCTATATTTTTCCCATTTTCTTTTTTTCCCGAGGATAAGCTATAAAATTACTTTTTTAAAATGAATACATTACTGTGCTGTGCTTACCTTCCCATTTTTTGACGAAAGGACCTGACAGTATTCTCATAAATCCAGCCAGACAGATCAGCTCAACTGAGAATTCTTCAAGGACTTTGTCAACTGCACTGTCAAATTCAGTACGACTTTCATACAATTTATGGTCAATAACCTGTGATAAGCCAAAAGACAAAGAAATAGGGACACGGTGTTAATCTAAAAAGCCCTAAGAGCACAATGAAATGGTACTCTGGAGTAATAAACAAAAAGCAAGTAAATCTCCACCTGTGGCTCAAGTTGGGTACGTATCCACAGCAAGAAGAACAGTTCACAAACACACATTAACAATTTAATTTTGACACAATTTAACAACCTGCAATCCATAGAATCACAGAATGGTTTGAGTGGGAAGGGACCTTAAAGCCCATCCAAATCCAACCCCCTGCCACGGGCAGGGACACCGCCCACCAGACCAGGCTGCTCAAGGCCCCATCCAACCTGGCTTTGAACACTTCCAGGGAGGGGGTATCCACAGCTTCCCTGGGCAACCTGTGCCGGTGCCTCACCACGCTCAGTGTGAAGAATTTCTCTCTAATGTCCAATCTACATCTTCCCCGTTCCAATATAAAGCCACTCCCCCTCATCCTATCACTCCATGCCCTTGTAAAAAGTCCCTCTCCAGCTTTCCTGTAGCCCCTTCAGATACTGGAAATATCTGACCAAATTTTATTCTTTCACAATGAAGTGAACATGCCACAGAGAAAGAGAATATACACGGAAACTTCCAACTTCAACATTTGAATTTTAAGGACAACAAACCTAAAATAAAGAAATAAAATTGAAAAAATTATTAACTATGAATAGAAGATAAAATCTCTCTGAAACAATATATTTCAGTGTTGTTTATTCACTAAGATAGCATCCTGGGACACTTCCCACCAGACCAGGCTGCTCAAGGCCCCATCCAACCTGGCCTTGAACACCTCCAGGGAGGGGACATTCACAGCTTCCCTGGGCAACCTGCGCCAGTGCCTCACCACCCTCTCAGGAAAACATTTCTTCCTAATGTCTAATCAAAATCTCCCTTCTTTCAGCTTTAAATCATTCCCCTTTATCCTATCCTGCACTCCCTCATATAGAGCCCCTCCTCAGCTTTCCTGTAGCCCCTTCAGGCACTGAAAGGCCACTATAAGGGCTCCCCATAACCTTCTCTTCTCCAGGCTGAACAAGCCCAACTCTCCCAGCCAGGCCTCATAGCAGAGGTGCTCCAGCCCTCTGATCATCTTTGTGGCCTCCTCTGGACTCCCTCTAACAGATCCATGTCCTTCCTGTGCTGAGGGCTCCAGAACCGAACGCAGTACTCCAGGCAATGTCTCCTGAGAGTGGAGTAGAGGGGCAGAACCACCTCCCTCACCCTGCTGGCCACACTTTCTGATGCAGATGATATGGTTGGCTTTCTGGGCTGCGAGTACCCATTGCCGGGTCATGTTGAGCTTCTTACCCATCTGCATCTCAAATGTAGGCCATTAAGACAGCCTAAAGCTTTACAATTATTTCACTCAACTTAAGGCCTCTGATAGTTTTAAGGAGTTGAAAAAACTTTATCACAAAACCTTGAAAGAAAGGCTAATCCCAAACTCATAAAACAGCCCCTCCTGCATAAGGTCAATATACTTGAGTTACATGTTTTCCATCTGGAATACATCCCCCAGTTTAAGCAGGAAGAAAGCAGTGCTATGTAACTTAAAGCAGGGGTGTCAAACTCACGGCTCCTGCTGTTCTCCTGCTCCTGCAGCATAATGCACGTCACACACGCTGCACATGTGACTGGCGCGCTGGCAGGAGCATGGGGCAAGGAGCTCGGCGCTGCTGCCGGGTAGAAACAAGGTGCCAGGCCAGATAAAACAAGGTGGAGGGCTGGATTTGGCCTGCGGGCAGTAAGTTTGACACCCCTGCACTAAGGGAAGCACAGTTTGCTTTGAAGGAATCCTGGAGAGCCTGAAGCACAGCCCAGGGAGTCAGTGGAAGGTCCCACTGAGTTTGACCTCTCTATTTCATTCAAATAAACTACTGTGTCTGTTTAGTATGTCATTTAAAAATTAAATTCAGATAAAACAGGTTGTTACTTTAGTGTAAATGCACTACAGTTATACAGATGGCAAAGTTTAAACTGTAATTGTGAAAGTTTTGTGCTGGTTTAATATAATAACTGTTCCCAGGGTTGTTGCCTGCATCTCTGAGAAGGAGAAAAGGAAGTACGTTCCTTCCCTTGTTAGGTAGTTTGCCCAAGGGCACAGGTTCATGACTGACTGAAAAAGAAAAGCTAAGGCTTCCTATTAAGCCATCTCTCACCCTAGGAAAAGCCATTATCTCACAGTACCTTCTTGCTATACTCAGAGATAATGATGGCTACTTTTAAAAAAATGAGAAATACTTACCCTTGTAGGAATACCAGCTCTCTCAGCCTTCCTTAACCCCTCCACACCAGCTTTGTTAGAAACCACAAGAACTATCTGTGCGAAACTGGTGGGCTTCTTTGTGCTGTTTATGAGGGCTTCCAGGTTTGTACCTATGAGTGAAAAAATAATGCATGACTATCAGGTTGTTCCTGGAGAATGAATAGAGTTAACAGCTAGAAGAGGTTTTAAACAAGCAGCAATGTGGGTGAGACCCAATCCAAACCCCACTAATGCTAACGATAATCCTTTTTTTAATTGATCTTACTGGGAGCTGAATTTGATAGCTGGAGGCTACAGAGCTTTTACTAACAAATTTGTAAACCGTAATTTCTGGAATTGGAATGATGGTCTACTTCTTAACAAGTGAGAATACTGGAAACCCTAGGAGTGCCTGTATGGTAAGAAGAAATGTTGATCCATTTGTGAAATAATGCTACTGTCCCTCTAGTACAATGCAGTGGTTGCTTGAACCCGAAGACATGCAGGAATGCATAAATAAAATGAACACAGATGCAGTTCAAAGTCAGTTTCCAGCAGAGGTTAAAGATCATTCTTCTTATTACTGAAATTAATCCAAGGGCAAAACCTATTCTGCCTGTTACTGAAAACCTGTTAGAAACATACCAGAGCCTCCATGGAGAACTGTCAAGATCTTAAACCTGAGCTGAAGTGCATTTTTCAATAGTCTGGTTTACGCTGCAATAAAGAATATAACTCTCACCTGTTCCAGAGATAAGGACAGCAACCTTCACTTTGTTTGTTTGGATTTTGCCTTGGATATGACTGTGCACAGACAGTGACCTATTTGCTTGCAAAGCTCGAAGCAGATTGTGGACTTTAACACGGGCAGAGCCTGAACACATACAAGAAAAAAAAAAACAAAACAAACCAACATGTAAATAAAGGGACAAACAGAGAGAGCAGAAAAATAACCATGAGAAGAGATTAATGGCACAGCTTTATTTCTCATTATTTATTTATGGTTCTGGTGGCATCTGATATTGCTAAGCACATGTTCTATGGACAAAGACTGAAGTCGTGAGGGCTGTCATTTTAATCCCCTGTACAAAAAAAGCCATGGAAGTGTCATTTAAGAGATTTACAGCTAACCTCTAGGGAGACCCACCAGGTATGGAATTTAGGTCTGCATTGTTGTGGTTTTTTTAAAGGAAGATAAAAAATTAATAACCTTTTTGTAGGGAGACAACTTTCCCGATCAGCCAGGCCATCTCGTGTCTCTGTATGTCCTTGAGGACCTGCTGAGCCAGCTCCTTCTGAACTACCAAGACAGCACCAATCCCACAATTAAATGTCCGAGTCATTTCCTCCTCAGAGAGGTTTCCTTCTTTATGGAGCCAGCAAAAGATTTCAGGAATCTTCCAGGTAAGAGCATCTGAAGATAATTGAAAATACAAATGAAGAGCGGAAATCACTAACAATGGACAAATAGGAGAATTATTAGAGGCGAGATTTAGATGGAAAGCACAGACAGCAGCATTAGCTTGAGTGAAAGCAACTTCCATGCATGGAACAGGATGTTTTATCCTTCCTTGCTGAACAAGACTTGGGAGTAGAAAGAAGTGTCACTCCTGTAGGAAATTAATCATATTGCCCCACTGCAACTCTTTAATCAGTTATTCAAAATGGGCCCTGAGTCAGTCTTTGGAAAATCCTTTTCTTGAAGGTGACAACTCTGCTTCTGTAGAAACTGCTGTACCAGAGCAACAGCCTTGGAAACTGTCACAATTCTTACAATACCCTCAGTTCCAAAAAGGTGAAGATGCCTTTCAGCAGCACAAGAAATACTTCTGGAAAAGCCACTTTAAAGGACCTCCAAAGACAGCAAGTTTCTTTCTTGGCATGTTATCTTCAAAACAGTATTATCTCCATTTATACACACTAGTGTCCACTGTGGAGCACTGTGTAAGTGACAAGTGGAAGAACTATTTATGTGCAGTTCTGGAGTACAAAACTCACAATTAATTCCCTTATTTTATTCTACAACCTAAGGAACACTGCATAACCTATACTAAGCCAGTTACCTTTCCATGCTGCAGTTTCCCCATAAGTAAAATACTGCATCCAGCATACTTGATGAGATCATGGTGAGGATTAATTACAGCATGTTGAATAGTATGAGATCTACTTGAGCTAGTAACCATACCTGAATGCTAATCAAAGACTTCATGACTGTCATTTAATTAGCAATAATTTTGTAGTTTACTGCAAAGGGTGACAGCTCACTTTGAGTTGCTTTTAAAGTTGTTTTATTTTTGCAAGTATAAATAGAGTTTCTTAAAAAATCCAATTCAAAACAGCATCAGGAGAAGTTAACTTAATGAGCAGCAGTCTTAAAGCTATAACGTGTGTTGATTGACTGTTACAGACACAAGGAGAAATTCAGCAACAATGAAGAAAAAGGCAAACTTATTTCTAGATAGGTAAGCCCAGTTCTCATAGTGCAAATCAGTTGACACGGCCCCATGTACACAGATTCCCCCAGTCACAGAATGGTTTGGGTCGGAAGAGACCTTAAGGTCCATTCAGTTCCAACCCCCCTGCCATGGGCAGGGACACCTCCCACCAGACCAGGCTGCTCAAGGCCTCATCCAATCTGGTCTTGAGCACTTCCAGGGAGGGCGAATCCACAGCTTCCCTGGGCAATCTGTGCCAAGGTCTCACCACCCTCAGCGTGAAGAATTTCTTCCTTATTAGCAGGCAGATGTTTCTACAGCTTTTCTTTTAATCTCACCTAAAACGACACCAAAGGATTCTGGGAGAACTCTGGGGATGTTTTCCAGCAAGCCCCCTCCAGTGATGTGGGCAAAGGCTTTCACATGGCCTGAGTGAAGGACAGGCAACAAAGTCTTACTGTAGATCTTAGTTGGGGTTAACAAGAGATCTCCTGCAGATGAAAGAGGATGAAAAAAAAACCAGTTACAGCACAGAAAAAAATGTTAAGCAATATGAACTTGAGGAAATCTCAAAGTATTAATTTGCTGGATACGAGTGAGCATCGTACTACAGAGGAAAACACAACATTCTATCCTTTATAGCATACAAGTAGTTATTTATCTCCCTCCCTTAATCTCTTTCCTGCATATGTGATTCAGAGGAAAAGAAGTCAAGAACATGTTCAAGAACAGAATAATTTTTTTAGTGCCTTAGAATAGTTACAAGAGTAAAGGCAAAGACAAAACAATTGTGTGACATTTGGCTGTTCAGAAGTTCAAGTGCACAAAACTGCATTATAAGTGGTACCTAATGTCTGATCACCGGAGACCCCAACTGGAGAAGAGAAATCGAACGATGACTTTTCCACGATCTTCCTTACAAGGCTGTACCCATTGCTGTGAACTCCAGAAGATGCTACTCCAATCACCACGTCTCCATCAGCTATTCTTTCCAGCTGAGGCAGCATCTGCCCTCGCTCTACTGCACCGACAGCAAAGCCAGCCAGGTCATACTCTCCGGGTGGATACATGCCTGGCATTTCAGCAGTTTCTCCTCCTGTGGGAACCGAAAAAAAAAGAGAAAGGGGGTGCTGAAAAACCAATGGGACCAGCAGGCATGCAGTTTTTCAAAGTTTTAAAATCATAAGGCATTAACGTTTTTTAAATTAGACAAACAAACATTAAAAATAATCAAAAACATGTTCGTCACAACTCCTTCAATTGAACAAGCAGTAGCAAACTGGGAAAGAACATTTCCTCCCTCACTCTGACAACCAGTATCAAATTGCTGTGCATTCACATTTTAAAATCAAAGCACATATTTAGTGCTTCATATTTCCAAATTCCTAACAGGTTTAATATTCTCCATGAAAAATCTGCAAAATACAAGAGATACAAGAAATTCACACAAGGACATGAAAGAAACAACATTAGTCTTACTTGCCTTCACAAAGATTTTGTATATAGCACTATCCTGCCTGCCGCTCCTGCCCACAATCTGGCCATCATCATCACGCCAACTCTGAACACCTAAGGTTTACAGACTGTTTTGGGAGAACACTAAAAGAAGGACTTTTCCTACTAATCTGTGCAGATGAACTGTTGTCTAGGCTATTATCTTATATCTCAATTATTAGAACATCCTCTTGCTTTGTCCTGAAAACAACGTTTTATCTGGCTGACCTCATTCACAGTGCAGTCTGAAAAGGGATTTTTCCCAGTTTGCACAAATCTGCTCAGCACTGCTCAGACAGCATTCTGCTTATATATTCACAACATACTGGCTTCCCTACCACCCTTCACGTATAAGCTGATGGTCTTAACTGTTGAAAACCTGAGTTCTGCCCTGCTATGGTCTCATTCGGTCTAGAGAGGGGAACTTGCTGTGTTAGGCATGTGAAATGAGCATTTACTGCTCACTCATAAGTTTTCCTAATAGACAGCTTCAGATTCTCCAGTCCTACTGTGGAGAAACTCTCCCCAGCTGTCCTCACCACTATCTCATTAATCTTCTTCAAACCCCTCTGCTGGTCACAACGTCTACAAGAAAACAACTTGAAAATCATTAAGTTACTATTATATTATAACCTCTGCCCAACATCCTGACCAGCACCGTTTCATTTTTCTTTTGCACTCATCAGGTTTCATTCAATATATGACTCTTCTGTTTCTAGAAAGTGTCCCTGAAAGGGCTCCAGATTTACCTGAGTGATGGTGGAAGGTGGTCTTGTGCTCAGTGCTTGACACTAGATACTAGCACCTCTGGAATAATAATAATAGTTTCTGTGGAAGCTTTTCCACGTTTCAACATTACATTGCTATAAAAAACTTCAAAATAAAAGTTCATTTGCTTAGATGCATCTGTTTAAATCCATATTTAATAACGGTTGTGCGAAACCAAGCGTGTAAATAAGCCCTTCAGTACCTCGCTGAATGAGGTGGTGCAATGAGCTTAAGGTGGCCGAGCTGAATATTCAGCTATTGCAGAAATGCAAGGCAAGAATTTAGGAACATACTTCAAACAAGACTTTTATGAGACGATACTGTACGAAGACAGATCTAAACGTTATGTGGAAGCACAGTGAAATGAATGTGTGATGTTGAAACTCCAACTGAAATTTGTTTTAATGATCCAGGCTACAGAAAAGCATTTCCTCCTTAGGTTCACAGTTGCTGCATCATCTCTGTTCCTTCTTCCCGAGAGTACCAGAAATTGGGAGAACAAGTCATGGTTACTTTATTTATGAGTTCAGACTTATTTTTCTATTAGCACTAAAAGGTATTTGCTAACCCTTTTACAATTTTGAGAAACTATTTTCTGGTAAATAATTTACTACATCTAAAGCCCTTTGTAGTTTTAAAGAGAAAACTGAACTTTATGGCTTTCATTGCTTTAAAATTCGACCCTGCGTTGTACTCCTTTTATAAACTAAAGACTTATATGAAAGAATGTATTTTTTACTGACCTAGAAATATTTGTATTCAGTTGAGCAGTGTTAAAATATGTATTTTTTGAGAGTCAAGATTTGAAATACTGAACTACTTTCATGGATAACTAGATTACTGTACACCAGCATACATACATAATTTCTTAGTAAAAGGTATTATGTACTTGTATTATAAGGCTGAAAAGGAAAACGTTTAAATTTGAGTCTTGACACCTTCGAACATGCTCATCTTGGTGAAATAAATCTTCAGCAAGTCTTCAGTTGACAAAAAAAAATTGCTATTATTTTGTAACTAAAAAAACCTAGTTTCTTTTATGTTTCTGTCTCATGATTAACTTCTGTGTCTTAAGTAGCAAGCTCCAGTCACAGCTTTTATTGCACTCATAAGAACACTCTCAGGCTCTCTAGTTTTATGAAGCTTGTGGGAACACAATATCTGTGAGAACTGTACCTTTTCTGTCAATCTTGTCTAAAATCAGCCGAGAGATTTTTGATATGTACACACACAGGGATGTGTGCATGCACAGCAACATATTTAAATCTTGTTTCTAAAGGAAAATTTCAATTTCATTTAGGATAAAGGATAAAAATAAACAAACCTATTTGACATGTTTTAAAATTGAAGAATACAAAGAATTAAAATACATGAATTGTTAGTTTTCTAGGTAGCTGTTATAGTTACAAAGTTAAATGAAGAGATATGAATAAGCAAATTTATATGCAACTTCCAGAGCCAGTGGCAACATTTGTAGAGCACTGTCTCTTTCTAGTGGGTAGACCTTATGTTCTCTGAAAACAGAGACAGGTGATGTTTTTGGGGCATTTTTTCACTCATCTAAGATTCTTCAATGGAGTAGGAAAACAAACACATTAAAACCAATTATAAAGATATTGCATAAGATATTTCATATCCTTTCAAAGAAGAGCGTTCGTACCCAAAAGAGCACATCCTGCCTTTTTGCAAGCTTCAGCTATTCCTGCAATGACACCCTGAGCCACTTCAACGTCAAGTTTGCCACAGGCAAAATAGTCAAGGAAGAAGAGAGGCTCTGCTCCTTGAGCCAAGATGTCATTGACACACATGGCAACCAGGTCCTGACCTATGGTGTCGTGTTTCTTACATACTTGTGCAATCTGAAAAACACAGCGAGAGAACCTGTTGGTTAGCTTTGAGAAACTGAGACAGAAGCAAACAGTCCACAATGAAAGACGATTGAAACCACACTGTTCCTCTAGATGCTTTTGGAGGAGCAGCTTCATTTATCATCATCTCTGTGACCCTCTCCCAGAATTTTATTTTAGGGATTATTACTTTTTTAATTGGCAAGTACAACACACACTTTATAGAAGGAGACTGAACTGGTGTTTCCTTGTAGCCTCCATAACCACAATAGCAACCATATAATTAAAAGCTTTTCCCCCTGAGCAATATTTTGAGGGTGGAGTTTCTAACTTAATGAAATGGAATCCCTGATTACATGCTTAATATTAAAAGTGAGTTATTTTAAGCATCATTTCAGGTATGGCTATTTACATGTCAAAAGTTAAGAGTATATTTAATTCTTTTGCTTGAAAGAGGGCAATTTCATTTTTCATTCCCTTTTAAGAAATACCAATAAATATTTTTAAAACACAACTGATATTTTCTATTAAAACATTTTCCCTTCTGTGCTGTTTTCCTTCCTTTACATGGATTTTCACATTACCTTGAGCTTTGTGCCAACACCATCAGTTCCAGATACCAAGATAGGATCTTCATAACCAGCAGCTTTCAAATCAAAGAGGCCAGCAAATCCTCCAAGTTCCGCATTGCAGCCTGTCAGCCAGAGAACAGGAGAAAATAGTCAGTTTTTACTTTGATGAGTTTCTCTGTTCTCTCCGTCATCTCTGTCAACATAACTTTGCTTTATCACCAGGGAAGTCTTCTCGGACCTTTACTGTCTGTTCATGGAGGCACAAGAGCTCCTAATCCTCTTGAATTTGCTTAATTGTATTTCTTTGTTATTACCTAAGGCTAAAAATCCCAGACTTCTCATTGAACTTTCAAGAATTACTGTGACTGAGACATTTCCCCCTTGCACTTTTAATTTTGATGAAAAAAAGGAGAGGAACTGTGGTAACAGATTGTGAAGCCCACCTCTTTCTGGGAAAATACGATAACAAGCTGTTTTCTAGTTGAAATTCCTCTTTGTTAATACTGCTACTTAGAATGTATTAAGATTCCTTCTTCCTAAGGCTGGTTATGAGAGGTAAATATGAAAACCTTAAACCAAAACTGGGTAAATCCTAAGAGTGAAACAAATGCAAGCAGAAAATACTACGAATGCTACATGACCAGTGGTGGTAGGAAGAGAGTGTGTTTGAGGGGGGGTGTGGGGGAGGCAGGGGGGTGTCTGTCTGTCTGTCTATCTAAAATTTTCCCTCTATGCATATCTGATATTGTCCAAAGGTTCTCAGTTACTTTGAAGTTAAAGGGTTATTACATACACGACTGATCTCTTAAATCTATGAAATGAATTACAAGGACTTGCTAAGCAAGATGTGCCTGAGATCACATCAAAAGAAGAGACAAATTGATTCTGTTTTAACCAAGCAAGGGATGTGTCTTCTATATTTATCTCAAGTAATAGATAGCACCTCTGTACACATTTGTAAACATTTATCTACAAAAAATTGTACAGTGCACTGTGCAAGAAATAATAATCCATGTAATAAAAAATTGCACTATATGGTAGGATTTTTGCTTGCATTTAAACTTTTAGAGTGCTGGACTGTAATCTCTGGAGTCCTTAACACACAGGACATTCAGGAGATACAGCTTAGAGTCATTTTGAGAAGAAAATTTGAGAAGAAATCACAGGTTTTTGCTTACCGCAAATATTTCCTGGGTACTCTAGAAACATGTAGAACACATAAATATGAGCTTTTGTGTCAAGATCAAGATCAAATGATAAAGCCTCACTGCCATGAGCTGTCTGAAACAGGAACAGAAGGTACAAGTCTTACCTGACCTTGATGTGGCTGCAGCAAGGGGTTTAATTTTCTGAACCAAAGTATTCCCTGCTGCGATGTCTACCCCACTGTTTTTGTAAGTCAGGCCTCTGAAAGATCGTTAAAAAAATGTTATGGCAATTGATTATTAACTGCAAAAACATATATTTTAAAGTAATATTTACTTCTTTACACAACTGCATAACTCAAGAGGATTAACCATTCAGAATCCTATCCTGCTGTCAAGTACAATTATTATCCTGCTTGTACAGTAACTTTGCTCAGGTAAAATGATTTCTAAGTATTGATATCATCACTTTAGGCAGGCCGAATGGCTCAAAGGTTAATCTTGCTGTTTGGAACCTGATCTCACCCATATTCCTGAAGATAGGGAGTCCTACACCAAAGAAATAAAAACTTCATGAATTTGCACCACAGAGAGTTTGCTGTTAGCAGTATTCAAATAGTTCCAGATATCTTGAAGACAGCAGCAGCATCATATGCTACCCAGTCAAATACCAACATAAAAACCAATCAAAAAAGAAAATCCAACCACAAGGTAAAGCTGGTGGAATAATGGATCTGATTTTGCAAGGTTTGAATACCTGGTCTGGATACCGAGGTAGCAGTAGGATAATTCCTACATTCAATAGAAGACTTGTACCAGAATGATATCCTTAAAAACTGTCACAAAAGTCTCACGCTGCCCCCAATTCCAACAAGGTGAAGATGACTTCCAGCAGCACAAGAAATGCTTCCGGAAAAGCCACTTTAAAGGACCTCCAAAGACAGCAAGTTTCTTTCTTGGCATGTTATCTTCAAAACAGTATTATCTCCATTTATACACACTAGTGTCCACTGTGGAGCACTGTGTAAGTGACAAGTGGAAGAACTATTTACATGCAGTTCTGGAGTACAAAACTCACAATTAATTCCCCTATTCCTACAACCTAAGGAACATTGCATAACCCATGCAGTCAGTTACCTTTCCATACTTTCTAAAGCAGGAACACCCCAGCACCATAGGGATCAAACTTTAGCCTTTCAAAACAAAAGTATCTCATAAATCAGTAGTCCTCTACGATACTTTGAGAGCTTTACAATCATAGCTTAAAGGTTGCCTCTCCTTTTCACCTGGAATGGTACCACTACAAAACTAACCATACCTCTTCTTTTTCACTTAAATGGATTTTCTATTAGAGTATATATTTTAAAGTTTATTTTAAAAAAAAACTTATTGTGGAATCATAGAATTGCTTGGATGGAAAAGACCTTTGAGATCATCAAGTCCAACCATACCCATCCACTTCTAAACCACATCCCTGAGCACCTCATCTACCCGCTTTTTAAACACCTCCAGGGATGGTGACCCAACCACCTCCCTGGGCAGCTGTGCCAGTGCTTGAAAAATTCCTAAGGTCCATTTTAGAAATCTAGAAATAAATGTCCATAAGCTCTAAGTCTGGGTGGTTTTATATATACAGCCATACAGTACAGAAAATAACCCTTACTGCAAACTGGTGTGTGGAACTTGTCTGTCTATGTGACTGACTTAAGACACTAAGTATCATATCATGTTTACAGAGGGACCTTTTCATTTTGCAGATGACGAGTTTAATGACTTCTAATTACTAGCTGTACCAAACATATCTCACTCCAGTTAAGCAATTGTTATTTCTGCACTGTCAGTGGCATGAACTTGGCTACAGGGTACATCCCTGTTTTAGCTCTCCTATTGATGCGACTTAGCATTATGTTTAAATTCTAAGGGTGAAACACACTATTGATTAACAAGGACATGTACAACAAAACACTTCGCCAAAGGGCTGTGGTACCAGGAAAACACAAAGATATCTGCACTCGCATTATATCACTGCTCAAAAATTTGCAAGAGGAAAATAATTATAAGAAGCAGGTGTTCAGCCTGTGAATCAGAGTCAAGGAAATATTAGCCTGCAACATGAGACCAGTGAGGCCCTTCCAGTCTGAATGTGATGAATATTCAACATATTTTCACCTTGTTTTAAAAAGCATGATATCTACTTTGACCCTTTAAAAGGAAAGCATTGTTCTAAAATATTTTTTATTAAAGAAATATTCTGGGTATTTTCACAAAATGAAATGCATAGGGCTTAATCCTGCAGAGCTGCCAAGAGGAGGTGGGTCTACAGCTTTACCAAAACCATCACCCTTTCTTAACCGTGCGCAACACAGAGTCCAAAGAGAAACGTGCCTGACTACCTAGGATGCTGGAGCAAAAGGTAGTGCAGACTCAAGGACAGTGAAAAAGGTACTAACTGTAAACAGTTCCCAGGAGTTTCCTTCATAAGCTAGGGATCCTCCCAGCATACAGGCACTCCAGTCATGAAACTTATTGGCCATGGCCCATAAAGTGATTTAGAGAGCTGTTCATTAAAGTGCTCTCTTTTCTTGCCTTATACAACTTGATTTTTTTCTACTGCAATACAAACACCGATTACGTATTTTCACTTAAAATTTCTCAGAAGATGCACAATAGTTGAAAGAGAAAGAAGACTAGATACGAATGCCCTTGATCATTTAGTAAGTTTATTGATCGTAATTTTACAATATACTAATTGGTATACACTGTCAGCAAAAATGAAACTCTTACTCATAGGTTTCATAGACCACAAAAATAACCTATTATCAAAAGTTATGGTTGAAGCTAAGTAGAGACTAGGCAGGCAAATATGCTTCATATCAGATAAAAGTGAGTCTAAAAACCTGCAAGGAGTTCTACATAACATTAGAGAGACAGCCCTAAAAACTCCCTGTGCCCACACCATTTCAAGATTGTTAAACTGAACACTGTGAAAATAAAAGGAATAATAATAAAAAGGAGGGATAAACTCCACCCGTGTTTTTAGCCAGCTATTCCATTAAAATGCATATCCTTACAAGGTAGGTGTTTCAAGACCATTTCAACCATTTCTAAAGCCTCTAAAATGTACCAGTAAAATAGTGCAAATTTTGTTCACACATGCATTTAATGATATCAATATCAGATGTATGAACAGCACAAATCCAGAGCAAAAGCTATGGTTTACAGCAGGGGTGTCAAACTCATAGCCCGTTTTATCCGGCCTGGCACCTTGTTTCTACCTGGCAGCAGCACCGAGCTTCTTGCATCTACGCTCCTGCCAGCACGCCAGTCATGTGTGACACACATTGTGCTGCAGGAGCAGGAGAATGACAGGAGCCAAGAGTTTGACACCCCTGGTTTAGAGCCTAAGAACCAGAAGATCACCTCCCCTAAAATAGACGTAACAAAGACAGCAACGCTGGTCACTGCAGTTTAACTGAGACTTGGGAGAATAAGAACATGGATAAAAGAGCAATCGAAAAGCCTGTTCCTTCCTCAGCCACTCTTGCTTAGATTGCTCACATGGATGCTAGTTAAAACTTGTCTAGAGTTATGCATAATACCAACATCAGGTTATTAATGTAAACTAGTGATGTCGTTAAGTCCCTTTCACACCAGTTATTTCCATTTCAGGTATTTCAAATATATACCTGGATTGTCTCAGGAAAGCTATAGCCCGATACCCAATGTCCTTTCTATAAATGGCACCCTTGAAGTTTATGGCTGCCACTCCCTTGTTGGCTTCTTGCAGTGCTGTCATTAGATCCTCTTTAACAGCAGTTACTGTAAGGACTCTTCCTCCACTAGTCACCACTTTGCCATCCTTCAGGGCTGTGCCAGCATGGAACACCTCCAATCCTAGCTGCTTAGCCTTAGGAAGTCCTGTGATCATTATTTAAGAAAATAAATGCAGGAAAATCAATTGATTAGAACATTCTCTATTCAGTTAAAAATGAACAGATATTCAGCACTTATTGACTGCGTCTAGAAACTACAGTTGAATTCAGTGTGATCACGCTGGGAAATAGGAATAAATTTGTAAGAACTATATTTTTAGGAGGCAAGTCTGCTACTTGTATGCTCAGAGACACAGAAGAAGGTATTTAGCTGTAACATTTGCATGTGACATCTAATTCCAGCTGGATTTTATTCTTCACTGACACAGAGATCATAAAATATATCAGCACAAACATGATGTAAGAATCAGTGATCAGACCAGAACTACTTTACTGAAACACACATTAAAGAAAATGCTACACAACTTAACAGAGTGTGGAGAATTGAAAATGCGATGGTGCATTACCAATAAACTTTGTTGTGTGATAGTTCAGTCACCTCTTGCTGACTCATCACAACAAGATCTACAGTTGCTCTGGATTTCAGTTACACTGATTCACCTACAACTGGCAAAATGGAGAGAGGGCAGGAGAGGAATCAGACTTCCGCAGTTTCTCCTCCTATATTTACCTGTTATTTCCAGACCCTTGGGGTATGTTCCTGGATACCCTTTGCTAGCCATGACCACTGTCACAGCTGCACTGTCTTCAAACCAGACTGGCATGGAACTAGACAACTTTTTGTTGATAACTGCTTGCATAACTTCATACAAATCACTTTTCAACAGTGGAAGAATTACCTACAAAAATACAGATTAGGAAATTAAAGAAAGCAACATATGTTGTTACATTTTCTTCACTGAGCTTTTAAAAACACTAATACAACAGTAAAGATAACATTAAATACGTTCATATACTGTATTTTCAAACATATATACATACTGTGCATAAGCTATGTACCTTTAAAAATACTCTTCCTCAAAGATCACTTCTATGGGTAAAAGAACTGCTACATATAGAGGGGAAAAGGTAGAGGCCAAAGAACCCCATTTGTTCTGAAGAACAGAAATGTCAAGTTTTGTCCCACTTGTCAACAGAGAGAGTGTGGAAAAGAAATGTTCACTTTTTTAATAAAGTAAAAGAAATCAACTCCATTCCAGAAAACATAGGGAAGTGCTGAGTTTCACCCAAGGTTACCCTTGTAAAGCCTATCCATGAGTATAAACTGCTGAAATCTTTTCTGGAATGGAATAATTTCATAACAGACTTTCTGTCTTGAATAAACAAACCAAAGATTTTAAATCTCAGTATAATTAGCTACTTACTCAACCGAAATTTAGTTAAGAGTAATGTTAGGTGGAAACAGAATTGTCTCCTCCCACGATGCTAAACCTACAAAATAACCCACCTGACATTCTGGGTCACCAAATCTGCAGTTAAACTCCAGAACTTTAGGTCCATCTTTGGTAAGCATTAATCCAGCATAAAGCACACCTTGAATAAAAAAAAAAAAACATACAAAAAAGCTAGCCAAGCAACTACAAAGGTCATTTGTTTTGAATCTGTTCTTAATAGTGTTAAAAAGGATGCCACCTGTGCTCATTTAAAGGTAGGGTGTTAACACATAAGTCAAATGTTAAAAAATTTTAAGAATAAATCAGGAAGAAATAGTCGTGGTTACAATTTTGCAGCTTATTTTCAAATGTTTCCCTTTCTGTTCTCCCTTACTTGATGAGTCTCCTCAGTTAATGAAATGATATCCATTGATTTCAACAGACTCTAAATCAAGCCACTGGTACCAAACCCAGTTTCCAAATAAATCAAAGTTATCTGCCTTACCTTACAGTGTGAGTTAGGCCTATAAAGTAATTAAAACCCCTAAGCCTTTGTACTTACCAAAATAGGGGACACCTTCTTTTCTCATACCATCAACAGTTTTCTGAAGAACAGTATCTCTTATTTTCTGCAGTAATTCTTTAGAAATCTAACAAAATAGTAATAGAAAACAGTGTTTGTAAAAGTTCATGATTTTTCCTACTGTGACGGCTAGCATTTTCAAGAGCAAAGCAAAACATTTGGATGGCTTCTTGCTCACATGACATAGGGCAGAGGTGTCAAACTCAACGGCCTGTGGGCCAAATCCAGTCCTCCACCTTGTTTTATCCAGCCCAGCACCTTGTTTTACAGACTTTACTTGACTATGTCTGTTTTAGGCAATTCTTTCTATTCGTAAGAGCCCACTCCCTCCTGTTCATCACGGTGGTACTAAAAATTCACACGCGCTTACATGCTTTCAATCCTAGGGCTGTAGTACAGCTGTAGTGAAACATCTTCATTTTTACCTGAGGTGCTGGGGAATAAGCTCCCATGCCTCCAGTGTTAGGGCCTTCATCTCCATCCATTAATCGCTTGTGGTCCTGGGCTGGAGGCATGGGAGCAATTGTGATGCCATCAGTGAAACACAAGCACTAGGAAATAAGGAGAATAATTAAAACTCTGGTGTATGATGAAAATTAAAGCACAAAAACTGTGAATATATTTGATTTTCATCGTTGCAAATGGATATTAAGAGTATAAATTATGTCTCTACAAACTACCACATTCTAAACATTTCCCTTTTCCCTAGGGAAGCAGTGCCTCATTTTGTATGACCTTCCTACAGAAATTACCTTTACTATAAGACACAAAAAATTATAACATAATATCACTGGTTGTACTGAAAAGAAATACACAAAAGTTTAAAAAAAAATTGAAGTGCTCCATGTTGAAACTGGATGATCTTTAAGGTCCCTTCCAACCCAAACCATTCTATGATTCTATGATGAAAGCTACTTCTTCCCACTCCCTTCCTTTCCCTTGCTCTGGAAGGAAGGCATTATATTCCTTTAAAGATTTCCTTTTCCTTGTTGATAAAACTATTTACTTTTGAATTATTTATAAATTACCTATATAGCAGATGATTTTATTCTGAATATCTTCATAATAGCAAGCCTGCTGGCATCTCCTGTAACCGCATGATGATGTTCACTCTTTGGACTACTGCTAGCAGTACTCTAAAACATTTTATAATGCTACTTCCAAAACAAGCAAGGATTCCCCTACAAACCTCCCAAATGCCAAAATATGAATATAATGAAAACTACAGTCATTTGTGGAAAGTGAATTATTTTGCCAGCAAAGGCAAGCAGTATGTTTTCTTCATTGTTGTCGGTCACCATAGAAAAAAACCTCCTTTAAACAGTGTGTTTATATTATTGTCTTAGATAACAGTAAGTCTGCCAGTATTCTAAAGACTAATTAAGAGCACTATGTATTTTCCACCACAGAATGAGGTTCTGGATAACTATTTATTTCCTAAAAAGGTCAAGCCAATCAGGAAGGAATAAGGATGACCAATATCTGCATGTCTAATTTCTGCATATTGGGCAGAAAATCAGACTATGCAAAAACTGGCAACAGTTGGATATGATCGCTTACTTCATAAATACCACCACCTCCAAGATGAATGTTCAAATCATTCAGCATAAGCCAATTCCAGCTCCAGGACTCGGGAACCTGAGCTGGTACTTGGCTGTTTTACTTTGCATGATGCAAGTGTCAAGTTGCCCTGCCACTGCAAAATTTAGGCTCTAATTCTCCTTTTCTCCTTCACGCTCTGCTAATTAAATCAGATCTACTTTCTTAAAAGAAGAAGCTGAATCAGCTTAAAATGAAGGAAATGTTCTCTCTACATCTGCAGAGTAAATCAACACTGTCAAAACATTCAACGGCTTTTGGTTCCAGGTCCTCTGTCCCTGAGTTCCCTTCCACATTGCAATATCTCTGGCAATGAAACTGGTTAAAGAGGATCCTGCCTGCGCCTGCCTTGAGTTGTTTGTTTCCTTGTTCCAAAGGAGTTGAATGCTCCCTCATGATGCAGTTCAACTTATTCTCATTGTCAGCAAAGCTGATTAAAGTCTCCATCCTCCCCTACTCCAAAGCACTCCCTGCCTTGCACTTCACCATCCTGTGACTTGCACTGATTGAAAAGGCACTGGGCTCTAAACCAGAAGACAGAAAGTATGCAAGATGGTGGTGTTGATTTCTTTGGTTTCTTGGATTTCTTTAGGTTGTAGCTTCACGAACAGGTGACTAACGTAACTGAATCAAAGGCAAACAGCAGTGAAGAGGTAGCAGCGTGGAAGGGAAGGGACATCTTACACTGACTGCTGTCAGAGAAATCATAACACAGAACTGCATGTCCAATGGCACCCAAAATTTTTAAGGTTTGCTTTTTTTTTCCATGTGGCAACAGTTGATAACTGAGTTATTTTTACTTAATTTGAATTATTTTAACAGACTGCAGGAAGTTTGGTTCTTAACATAGATGTCTTTAATTAATACTGTTTTATTTATAAGCAGATAACTGGTTTTAATTTAAGTAATAAACCCCCAAACATCCCTGCTGTAGGTAATTACACAGTGTTTCCTAAATAGTTTGGAACAAGTATAATCAAAGTGTTACAGTGAGATGCACACTTACAGAAATTTCTTCTCCTTCAAGAAGTTCTTCAACAACAACTGTTTCCCCAGCTGCGCCAAAAGTCTTATCCTACAGCAAAACCCAAAATGTCTTTAGTTCTGTTTCAGGTATTTAAAACTACTAAAAATGCATCAAGAAAAGATATTTTTAATAGAGCAAGAACAATACAGCACAGTTTTGAGACTATTAATCCATTCTCCACCCTGGTTATGTCAGCATTGGTAAAATCTTTGTTCCTCTTTTCTGTTTATTCTTAAATAAATGCAGATTTTGTGCTTGAATATTTTTAAATTGCAGATGATATTTTTGACTTACTGGGTAATTCCTCATGCTCTGTCTTCTGAAGTTTGTACATATGGTACTGAAACTAATAGCAATGACTGTCAAGTCTATAATTATAAACTTTTACTTTACAAGAAAGTTTAATTCTATGGAAGATACTGTAAGGGGGCAATATTTTCATATTCCAATGCAATGTCTGAACACTGACTGCATATTTAGGCAACTAAGAACATCCCATCCACACTGACAAGATAATTTGATGGGTCCATAAGACTCCCCTCCATCCATTTTTTTTGTTCAAGACATTAGGCCACATATTAAGACATTTCTTTGTCCAACAACCACACACGCATACATGGACAACAAAACGTGAGTGCAGACCCTATATCCTGACTCTTAAAATACAAGCGTGTCAGATAACACGAGCTATGACTCAGCATAGCTCCACTGCACTGTAAGATGCTGCGTTGCTGATACCAGCTGAGGACCTGTCTTATTTTCTAGCTCTATGTTCCCAACTGTTCAGATGAAATCGCTTCATTTAGCTCCTTTTCAGATTTTGATGGTCCTAATACATTTATTGAATATCCTACCTAAATGTATACTTAACGCGAAATAATTCCACTGGAATTTTACTACACATTGAACTGCTGCGTGACTGGAGTCTTACAGCAGATGTTGCTTGTCAAGATCCAGCTTGATCACAGTGTTAATATTACAGCACTGTAGTACCTCTTAGATCGTAGCAGTCTTAAATTGCAGGGGGGAAAAAAAAAAGGCAATTCAAATGGAAATAATGTGAGTTTTCATTAGGAATGATTTTATTTTAACCTACAGGAACTATGCGTGGAAAGAGTACCCTGCCTCAAGCAATAAATATGACTGGGCTTCATAGCTGTCCCAATAATGGGTAAAAGATCTGATGTGGGTTTAGGCAATTTCCTATTATATAGAAACAAAAAATATCTTTGAGACTCTGAGGTGGTTAAGAACTTAATTGCAGTGAGAACTCCTCCAGTTGGTGCATGACATTTCTACTCACCTGCATGATTTCAGTAACAGCATTGCAAGCTTCTTCCTTGTTGGAAGCTACAATTACTCCTTTGCCAGCTGCCAGACCACTAGCTTTCACAACCAAAGCAGGGAAGTTTGCACTTCAAGGACAGAGAAGAGAGATTAAACAGTAACACACTGTATTGCAAATATATTTTGTAGGCATTTTGAACATTCCAATAGCTGAAAGGTCAAAATAGTATCAGTTTTCATAGCAATCATTTTACCTTAATGAATTACTCAAAAATATTATCCTGGAATCCCCAGCATAGGAAGGATACGGAAACATTGTAACGGGTTTAGAGGAAAGCTATGAAGATGATCAGAGGGCTGGAGCCCCTCTGCTATGAGGCCAGGCTGAGACAGTTGGGCTTGTTCAGCCTGGAGAAGAGAAGGCTCTGGGGAGACCTCATAGCAGCCTTCAGTACTTGAAGGGGCTCCAGGAAAGCTGGGGAGGGGCTCTACATGAGGGAGTGCAGGGATAGGTTGAATGGGAATGATTTTAATCTGACAGAAGGGAGATTTTGATTAGACATTAGGAAGAAATTCTTCACGCTGAGGGTGGTGAGGCACTGGCACAGGTTGCCGTGGGAAACTGTGGATGTCCCCTCCCTGGAGGTGTTCAAGGCCAGGTTGGATGGGGCCTTGAGCAGCCTGGTCTGGTGGGAGGTGTCCCTGCCCACAGCAGGGGAGTTGGAACTGGGTGGGCTTTAAGGTCCCTTCCAACTCAAACCATTCTATGATCCTATGACTACGAAAACCAAGCTTCTCTTGTTATGCTATGCCAGTGAAGGATTTTTAATTCCTCAGTTTTCCCCATCACTGAATTTCATTACGGTTCTCAAAGGTTGCTTTCATTTTAATAATTCATTGTTGTATCATTTTTGGGTCACCTGGATTGTGTTTTGAGTAGATCATCACTTGCTGAGCAAATCTCCAATGCAGAATTTATACTTGCAGAGAACAGGTAAAAAGAAGGCAGAACATACGACTATCAGACTGCAAGCTTGGTTTCCACAGTAGGCAATTTAAAAAAAAAACCCAACTTGTCCTATATTCTCCTGTAAACTGAACACTGAACTTCATTATCATTTTAGAGCCATAAATAAGAACCATTTAATTATCAGACTTATTGCACTGCAATAGTTCACGTTAGGTTATACTTTAAAACTTGTTCTATCACAGGCAAAAGTATTCATACATTAGTCATCATTTGATTGCTTGTTTTGGATACCTAGCACACTGCACATGGCTGTAAAAAGGAAATATTTCTAAAATGGCAAGAATTTTACCTGTTAATAAAACTACATGCTGCTTTAGGATCAGTAAAAGATTTCCATCTTGCAGTTGGAATCTCATGACGATCCAAAAAGGCTTTAGTAAAACTCTTACTGGACTCCAGCTGAGCTGCCTTTGCTGTTGGACCAAAACACCTTACTCCAGCTGCTGTCAAGTCATCAACAATTCCTAAAAATGACAACATAAAAAAAAATGTTATAAATCACCAGATGATTTATAGGAGCCAGGCAGTCCAAGCCTACAGATGCACTGATTCATTGGAACAAGTATGTCAGGAATAATAAGTCATGTATATCTATCCAGTGCCTATTTTACCAGATGGGCCTTAGATGCATTCCTCGCTATAATCAGGACCAGGTGACCCTGCATTGTCTGCAGTTAAGATCTGCTGCGTTTGCTAAGAGATAAAAATCCTTCCCTTGTTTTATTATAGATTTCAGATAAAAAGTTGACATTAGTCTTTTGTGACGATGACAATTGCTGATCATTGAAAGGTTAAACCAGAAATACTATCAGCATGTTTATAAACTCTTTTTATCAAGTCTCAAATAATTATTATTTTAAAAAAATGAAAACTCCATAGGAAAATCAAAATTTTGGTTAAGGCTCCCATATGTAAATGCTATGATGACTCTTCCAGTAATCCCAAGCACTTAAAAAGAAACTGAACATTTAAGGACATTTTAACTGTTACATTGCTCACACAACAGCCTTCAGAAATTCAGTTTCATTGCAGCACAACCCTGAATTTCAGGTAAATCACAGAATCATAGAATGAATTGGGTTGGAAGGGACCTTAAAGCGCATCCAGTTCCAACCCCCCTGCCATGGGCAGGGGGACACCTCCCACCAGACCAGGCTGCTCAAGACCCCATCCAACCTGGCCTTGAATCGCCACCAAGGATCTGTTTTCTTTACTGAAGACACTCAGATAACGCTGATTGGTGCACAGAAGACAGGGATTAAAATTTACTTTTCTTCTAAATTATGAAAGCTATTATGAAGCTTGCTTTCTCTTACCAGCAGCAAGAGGAACCTCTGGACCAACCACAACCAGCCTGATCTCCTGATCTCTGCAGAACTGGGCAAGTGCAGAATGATTGCTGACTGAAACAGCTGTTGAAGACACAAAAGGGTGGTCAGACTGCACGCATTACTACTGCATAGCACTTATTTATCACAGAGCATCAAAGAAGCATTTTCACCATTCTCACATTCTCAAACCGCAGGTCACTATGAATCTGGAAGAGTGAGGTACATACAAATACATAGACTTACACCCAAGGCTTAGACCAAAATACCCTACCAAACCCCCAAGCAAAGGCTGTAGTTTGACGTGCATTGTCAACCCTCCTGTCTCTTGAAGGTGAGAAAAAAGGTTTTGAGTTCCCTTACACTGCCACACAGCAAACTGATCTCATCACTGGGAACATCCTTTTTGCCAGCACAAGACACATCACCAAGGACTGAAGTGAAAAATAACTCACTAGCAAAAATACATACAAATCTTTTTCAGCCACTCTCCTCCCTGAGTAGGGTAACCGTGAAGCTTTAAATATGTTCATGCCCGCAGGCCGTGAGTTTGACGCCCTCGCATTAGACTGAACTCAGGGCAGGTGCTATAATGATGGGTAAGGACATTTGGTCCTAAGTCTTTATAACTTCTATCTTTTCATAAACAAACATTTAATATGACCGTATGTGGAATTCCAAAAACTGTGTAAACGAAACAAAATGTTTGCACAAAAGACAATAATGTCATGTCTCATGGTAAAAAATTTACGCAAAGGCGATGCAATTCCACTGCTTTTATCAAGAATAAATAAATCCAAGGTCTACAGAGGCCAGGAACACAAACCCAGAGAGAGCCAAAAAAAGCAGTGAGAGCAGCCCAAAGTGAACTGAATGACCCTGTGGGGAGGGGACTAACACATCAGGGCACACAAAGCTGGCGAAGGGAGCGGGATACAGCCCAGCACAGACCCTTCTTGCGGCTTTAAGTTTTGTCTGTGATCTCCTGATAGCAACTGAACAGGCAAGCATGTCAGGAGCTGATGGTCTCTTCCAGTTGGGTTCTGGGGAAAAGACGAGAGAGCAAGGAGAGGCAGTGATACAGCAGCTTCTGTTGGACAAATAGACACAATTTTGTTTTGGTTCCCACAGTGCTCCTGTCATCCCATATGAATAAATCCTGTGTTTTCACAAGAGAAGCCATAATTTCTGGCATAAACCAGCTACCTGACACCTACATTTTGGTTACAGATGTACCATATTTGGGTGGAGTGGGGGAAAAAAACAGACTGAACACTCATAAAAATTACCTATTCAACAGTTCAATTATTTTTTTCCACCAACATCTGTAAGTAAGGAGAAGCAAAGCCCTTTGACTTCCATGTGCAATTTATGCCAACTGACTTCTGGCTCACAAGAGGGCAAAACCAAAAGCATAACACACTTGGCTTTAAAATACTGATTAACATAAAGGTCAATATTGTCTTTCAGTCCCTTAGGGCTATTGTGAAAGCAACTGGAGAACAGCAGATTCTGACCGAAGACAGTGGAAGCTCTGGTGGGTCACTGAAAAGCGACAATCCCTGTTCCCTGCGAGATTAATCCATGTGAAGGGGAGCAGGGAAAGGAAAGAGCCTGTAAGTTGGTTGCACTTTTCATCCCAAATTGTCTTGCCGCAGGTTTGATCTACTAGTGATATGAATTGTGAATACGGTGCAAGATTTACATGATGTGGAAATGTCCCATGAACAAATGGAAAGTAATAAATCACATTGTTAATATGTAATACTAAGTTTCCCCTCAAACAGATTTTTTTCAAGGATATAGACTAAAAGGAGACATTTATGTAGCTGTGTTTCATGTCTCGACAGCTAAAATGTTCCTTTTGAATGAACATTTGGACAGAAAGACCTTGGACCAAGGTTTTCAAAGCTAGAGCTTAATGTTAAGAGCATAAATTACACTGAGAAGGTGTCAGGATCCTGAAGTCCCTAGACATGCATACGTCTATTTCTGGATTCAGCAAGCCTTTCTGTATGCTTCTGGCACCAAAACTGCCTTGTTAATGAAATATAAATTGAATATACAACTTTATTTAGTCACTCAATCCAAATTTGTCTTTGCTGTCAGAAACGATTACTGATTCAAATTAACCACGAATTTTTTTTTCTTACTATTGATAAGATTTGAAAGATTTAAGGTTATTTATCATTTAAAGCTCACTTTTATATGCCTCACAAGTTATCTAAGAAACAGTTGCAATGCTAATAAAAGGCAACCTTATGAACTATGATGGGAGGATGAACTTTAAAGTCAAATCTTGATTATACCAAAAAAGCCCAGAAACAATGGTAGCAGTTTCACAGACATTTTTGCCCAGGCTCACACAATATAACACAGCTCACGGGCTTCTGTAAAGCTGTTTTCTACTTTTTCCCCTGAGTTAAAATCTAGATGCCAGTGGTAGGACTAAAATGCCTGAGCAGGTAAGACAAATTGTTTCTTTAAACAACAAAGAAGACAAACTCTTCACACAGGGGTGTCAAACTCACAGCCCGTGACTCCACCTTGTTTTATCCGGCCCAGCACCTTGTTTCTACCCTGTTGCAGTGCTGAGCTCCTTGCCACTACGCTCCTGCCAGTGTGCCAGTCACGTGTGCAGCGTGTGTGACGTGCATTTTGCTGCAGGAGCAGGAGAACGGCAGGAGCTGTGAGTTTGACACCCCTGCTATAGGTTCTTCTCACCTCCTGGCTGGCTGAGGATTTCTCTCCCAAAATGCATGAGGCCATAGTCTAGAAAAAACATTTTAGTACACATGGTAGATTTCAGGGACCTGGCTCGAGCACTACTATGCTCGTGCACAAATGTTTTCGACTGTTGAGGGATGCAGTATTTTTTATGGAATAACAAGGTGAGAGAAAAAGTTGCAGCAGTTTTTGAAAGACACTGCTTGCAATGAAATACTGAAATGAACACACCACAGGCCATATAGACTGGAGTTGACTCCATTTGGCACAAGAGTAAAGATTTTTGTTTGACTTTCTGGGATAAGAAGGAAACGTATGACTTTGCTATGAGGACCTTCCTTGGGCCCTCTCCTCAGAAATGAAATAGAACAAAAACTACTTACGATACAGTGACTAGTCAAAGAAATTACGGACAAAGTTATTAAAACAGCCTGTAATTAAGCATTCCAATGGAATTAAATACAATAATTACCTGCTGTACAAGAACCTGATGGGATTCATGTTTCCACATGAGAAGGAAACAAAAAAAAGACTTTGCTCACATACAAATATGAATGCAGAAAATTGATGTATCTATCTAAATCATTTTCACATGCACATTACATTAACTTTAATTCCATATGTTACCAGGTGCTTGGAAATGGAAACTTAAGTTGGTTGCTTAAAGTACCTAATTCAGGGTCTGTTATATAAAGGACACAAGACAGGAATCTCTGAGTAATTACCCCTGGTTTTGTACTGATTTACTCTGTGCCTCTAGGCAAGCACCTTAGACCAGAATTTTTTTCAGTCACAGTGGGTAATTTTGAATGCTCAGTTTGAAATACCTTAAGCTTGATTTCTCAAAACTAATTAACTAAGAATAGTTTCAATTACAGCCAAGTCAGAGATTATCACGTTAAGCTAGGAGTTCAGAACAGGCAGTGAGTACTAAGAGAGAAATGTTTAACGATACCATTAACTTCTTAAGATCACTAAGACAAAGAAATAAGTATTTTTCTAAGGCTGAGCAGTTTAGGTGAGAAAGTATTCTCATCAAAGGCTGCAGGGATCACAGGGCTTCAATGCACTTCTGAGAACACAGCAGTAAATTTAGTACTCAAAGCTCTGCCGCTGTCCTAGGGGTGCTGGCATTTGCTGCAGGCACTTCTCAGCTGTTCACCAACCAGTTGCTGACCTGCAGTGTGTACCAAGAGAAGCCATCATCTCTTTCCTGCTAGGCTGCTGGGAGACAGGGACAGCAACTATCCTGAGCTGTATTCCCAGAGCATCAGACAGATGGAGTTTTGGCTGCATCTTCCTCTCCCAGACCCAAAGAATCAGCTATCACAACTGAGATCATACACAATGAGTGGTAGTTACACGCTTTCCTCAGCCGTATTTTCTTCTTAATTGCATCTAGATAATTAATTTCATGTGTCTCGACCTTAAAAAACAGAGGTAATAATAATAGTAATAATCTTTTCAGATTAACAGATGGACAAATTGAACGACTTACTTGTTGAATTACCACATTTTAAAACGGTATTTTTCCTTTTTACCTGAATTGGAAATTTTTCCATTGTCAGCTGTGCCTGCATTTCCTGGAGCAACAAAGACATGTTTTACATGTGGGGACTGGGCCAACTTCCAGGCCAGCGCATGCTCTCTCCCGCCACTGCCAATCACAAGCACCCGGTCGGCCATTAGTCTGCATAAAACCAGAACACAAGCAAAACAGCCAGACTTAGGTGAGTGAGGTTAGGAAAGCAAGAGCTTCGCAGACCATGGTTTAAAGCGCTGGGTGCAACGCAACTCACAACAGAGATGAACAACACTTTTGTTTCAGGCAACAGTATTTCTATAAGGGATTTGTTGGTTTAGATCAAGAGTGTCAAACTCATGGCCCGCAGGCTGAATCCTGCCCTCCACCTTGTTTTATCCAGCCCAGCACCTCGTTTCTACCCAGTGCCAGTGCTGAGCTCCTTGCCCCCACACTCCTGCCAGTGCGCCAGTCACATGTGCAGTGTGTGACACATGTTATGCTGCAAGAGTAGGAGAATGGTGGGAGCTGTGAGTTTGACACCCCTGGTTTAGAAAAAAGAAAGAAAAATAAGAGAGATACATACATGAAAATGGATAATTGACTTAACCAGATGTGATATGAACTATATATCAAAGACTAAAGTGCTACAGAACACAGAAGTAATCTGCAGAGCAATCCATCCTGGGTTCCCTTCAGTCAGATTGGCAACTGTTCCAGATTACACAGAAGTCTGTGATACACGAAAAACCCTGACGAGTCACTGTGATTTATAACCGATAGAAATTCCTGGAGGATCCAAGCTTGCAAAGGGCAAAGCCCTTCTGACAAACAAATGGTACGAACGCAGTATGACAGTGTCAGGGAGCTGAATGGCACCATTCAAGAGTTTTTATAGGTAACTCCTGAAAGAGCTCTAAATACTTCATGAAGAGGAAAAGCTAAGAACAATGAGTCAGGGAAATCAACTTCTAGCTTTCCTTAGGAGAGAACAAGCACAAGGCAAACAACAGAGAAGTCCAGGTGACATTAATAAAGGAGCTTGCTCTGACAAGGTACTGCATGACATCCACTTCTCTCTTTCCCATTCTGCTGAGTTTTAGAAAAACATTTTAATGCTCTCTTGGCCTGGGGAAAGTAGGTGTATGAGTGAAGGTTGCAATTTGATTATGTTTTTAACTGTCAAAAATCTTTTCAGCAGTTTGGAAACAAAATGGTCACAAAAATGAAATTAAATTTCTGAGTTTTGCCCTCCCCTATGTGCGTGTGTGTACACATAGCTCATACATACTGAATTAATGTTAATATTGCATTTTTTCTTTGGGCAGCTTTAAAAGTTGTCCTTTGCTTTTCAAGCTATGTTTACTTCTATGTGTATACTCTACGTATTTATTGATGTACATCACCTCAGAACCGCCATCCCAACAATGACGCCACACACCTAGCAAGGGAATACAAGAGTCCACTTACACTGAAAAAACCCACTACAATTCAGAAAGTAGTAAATCAATGCATAAAGTAAGTACATATCTTATAAAATAAGTATATATTTATTTATTTGGAGTTCCTTAAAAAAGCAAAGGCTAGCCTTCTAAGCTATTCAAAGAATAAGCTGTTAATAGTCATATCAGTCCAGCCATATACAAATTACATACATGAACGATGCTACTGCACTGGTTAAGGTGAGTTTTATTCACAGAAGTCAAACAGTCCCTGAAGAAACCATTCAGGGGAGTAGAAAGCGAGCAGCAACAAACTAGCAGGTAGTCCTAAGCTGAAGTGCAGCATGCACTACGTGCAAAAAAATAACCTTAAACTTTGGATTGTAACATATGCAAACTGAAAATCAAACTTACAAAACATAGCTTAAAGCATTTTAACTAATGAGAATAAACAAAATGATTTTCATGTGGAAAATGGCACAATTTGTTTAAAGGAATTTGTATGACCAGTGATGAGGTCTGATGTGTCCCTCTGTGGTACAAATCCCCTCCCATTCACGTGGGGGGTGGAGGAACGCAGCCCAGATAAGAGTTTTAGGGAACAACCAGGCTCCCTGTTGTAATCCTGACACACGTAACACGCAACCCTTGGTCGCTCCCTGTGCCTCTTCCATGAAGCGACTGGTCATTGACCTGCACTTGCCAATGCCGACAGTGCCTCCCAAGGCAACCTCAGAGAAAACATCCCTGACATAAAGGATGCACGTTGGACACACACAAGTACCAGATCCGTTTCCCAGAGCAGCAGAAAATCAGTACTCCTCTGTGGTCTCGTCTCCTCCTTTGCGGGAGGACAAGAGAGGACGACTAGCACAAAGCACATCTTAAACAGAAGGAAAGTTAAAACACTCACATATTTCTAAGGGAAAAGCAAAAAGACACGACAGAAAGCAGATTTTCAGTTAACTGACAAAGCAGGGGTGTGTGCCTCTCCCCCAGGTCAGCTGCTACAGCTTGCTTTGACTAAAGCTGCTCAGATAGCTCTGACCCTGGAGAAACTCATCCTTCCTGACAACCCAGACTATGCAGGAAATGGTTTCTGCTCTGAGGGCACCAGGCAATGCATATGGTAAGCCTGATTTTTTAATCGAAGTCCTCTGTAATAAACTCTAGACAGGAATAGACCTGCCGTGTTTTAGAAGGTACTCCTATGCCATTTGCTGATGTGTGTTAATCCATTAATGAAGAAAAGATTTGTTCATGCTGATACTTTTAGGCAAAACATGCAGTCAGAATAAAGGCAAAAAAACATGAATAGAGAGGTAAAGTACAGAAAATTAACACTGAGTTGTTCACTATGAACTGAACACACTAGAGTTAAAGTTTAATTGCAGTTTTGGGCTGGGGAGAGCAATAGCTTTCTAATCAACAGTGTTTGATAAAATACAGATGTTGCAAAGTTGCAGAGATATTTTAACTACAAAACTACAGGATTACTTGCAACAAAAAAACATACATTGGGCTAAAAAATATCACTTATGCTATAGATATTCAGGACACCAAGTTATGCTAAAGCTCTTTTATATCACAGTTCAAGCAAAAAAACAAGACAGAAGAATAAGGGGCTGGTTACAATGAAGGGATGAATTAGACAAAGACAGTAACCCAGGACGAAGAATACAATACAAATGAATTAAAATTTTTCTTGTAGCAGGCAGCTATCTCCTACACTAAAGTTAACCAAAGCAAGAATGTTTCCAGCACTGTCCACAGAAAGTTGTAATTAAATAATGATTTTAAGGCCAATTTTATCAATAATAAGTTGAATACACACTACAGCATTATCTGACAAGTACCTCAAAACTGAGCGCAGAGACTCAAACCCGAACAGAGAACATACTTACTCTACTCTACACGCTGCAAGTCTGAGTAAAGCAGTATTCAAGGGTTCAGATGCGCAAAGAGAAAGGAGATAAGAAGCCTCTGGTTAAAATGTAGCACCCCTGTCCCAATATTACCGCCCCACTGACGACACCGTGCAGAAAGCCAATGAATGGGAAAGTCCAGCCATGCCAGCTGGGAAAAGGGGACATAAACTTGCATATAAATGGCCTAGGAGAGGCAAAAACTGCAGAGAAGAAGCAGCACATCCTGTTGTTTCTAAACATGCAAATAAATTCTGTCTCACTGCAGGTATTTCTTTGCAGTTAAAAACTCTTCACTAATCAGGCTGTAAACACTGTATTTTTATCTAAAAATGAGGCTGCCTGTGCATATCAACAGTATGAAAGAGTAAGGTGCATGATGCACATTCACGCTCCATTAAGCCTACTGCTTAAAAACAGCAGAAGGAGAGGCTTGAAGATCCAGTGACACTGTTGCCAGCTAAAGTAACTCACCGTGCTGGCAACCCAGTCAAATAATCACTCCCTTTTTTCCCTAATACTACTGTCAGCCAAAAAAATTAATAAAATAGAGCATAAAGTTTTATACAGGAACAGATAAATAGAACAAGCTAGATATCATATGCTCAAATAGAATTTAACCATTTTATAACAAAATGTGAATAAAAAATCTGTTTCTTTTGAAACTTAGTGTTATTTGTGCCTCCCACAAGTGGTATCCTAGCAAATTTGTTTAGGGATGCAGCTTGAGAAGAACTTTTGGTGGCAATCCCAGTTTAGGATGCTCAAATCTAGCAGCTGCAGCCTTTCTTTTTCACACTGACATAAAAAGGTGCCATGTAGGCCCTCTGCTGCCCAGTGGCATCTTGTATTAAAAATTAAAATTCCAAGAAGTGATATTTGTTTTTATTTTCTCAGTGTTCTAGGAGTCAAAAATTTGTTCTCAGAAGGTCCAAAGCCATTCACAAATTAGAGGATTACCACAAACACAGGGTTTTTTTTGAAGGAATACATAAAATCCTTAAATTCCAAAAAGACTCCAAAACATGGTACGCAATTACCTTAAGTGACCATTGTCTGTAAAGAAAGAAGATATCTTTGTTTAAAAGATGTTTTAAAATAAAGACAGGTGGCATTTCAGACAAGAGTCTATCACTAGGTCTTTATAGGAAATAAGAACAGGAAAGCAGAAAGAAGCTAATCACTCCATGAATCCCAGAGGAGAGGACATAAGGGCAGAGTGAAGACAAGTCGATTTCCAGAGCCTGTCCCTGAGGTTGCCAGTTCAGGTCAGCAGGGACGAGCATCAGCCTAAAGACCTTTATCCTCCACAAAAGGCAGGGCTCACCAAGAAGCTGGGCAACTCTTCCAATAGGTCAGGGCCTGTGGAGCAGAGAAAATAAAGTGAGGAAGGCAAACTCAACAGTGTGTGATAACATACTCCATCCTGACTCCTCCACAAAGCATGGTGAGATCTCTAATACAGGTAGAAGTGAGATGAGGACAGAACTCAGTTGCTGTCCCTTTCCTATTGTCACCTGTTAACAATCAATGACTCTTCCTCAAACTGATCCTGTGCAGAGACGTGGGGGTTAAACTGAGCTCCTTGGTTGCATTTGGGAAGGTAACTCTATAACAGGGGTGCCAAACTCACTGCCCGCAGGCCAAATCCGGCCCTCTACCTTTTTTATCCAGCCCGGCCTTGTTTCTACCCGGCAGCAGCGCTGAGGTCCTTGCCCCTGCGCTCCTGCCAGCGTGCCAGTCACGTGTGCAATGTGTGTGACACGCGTTACGCTGCAGGAGCAGGAGAACAGCGGGACCCATGAGTTTGATACCCCTGATCTATAAGAAAATGTAAACTACTTAAGGAATTTCTTTCCAAGTTTCAGTTTCATATCATAAGTGCGAGGTGCAAGGTACCTGAATATTTTATCTCAAGATGAAGCCACATAATAAGCCATTGCCTTATTACATCACCCCTAACTAATGCAGTAAAAAGGTGCAATTTAAGCAAGATCTAGGCAATAGAGCACAAACAGTAAAGGACACGACTAGTGGCAGCTCACTGCTTCAATGTCCTTTTTTTTTTTTAAGTGAAGCTCCAGTGCTCATGGCTTTCTTTGCATTACTCAATTTAGATGCCTGTGTGGAAAGTGTTTTGGTGTGGTGAGCCAAATAACACCAGTCCTTGAAAACCTGTGTGCAAAAGGTGTCACAAACTAAAATATTTTTAAAAGATACTTTTTAGTGCCCTAGTTTCAACAAAATCTGAGGGTGGACTGACAATGGTAATGCTTAAGTACATTTAAAATGTTGCACTGTGCTTGCACTCCCATGCTCCAGCCCTTCACTAAAAGGTACTTGCTCTGGTGGTATTTAAAAGATGTGTAGATGCAGTGCTTAAGAGCATGGGTTAGTGATGAACTTGGCAGGTTTACAGCTGGACTCATATACCTTGTTGTCACTGAAAGGGGATGTTGTGAAACCAGACACACTTTCCTCTTCCTTGAACCAGCTGCAGCGCTCACCTGAGCTTAGTTAATTCACTGACATCTCATAAAATTAACCCGAGAAAAAAATATCCAGTTCAAAACAGATTTCTGTAAACTGAACTGGCTCAAAGTGCAATCAGCCAAGTTCCAGAGATGCTAACAGTGAATGAATGCGACAACAGAGCAGAGCAGAACTCGAGGACAAAACCTGCCTTTCAGGAGGGCAAAACCTGCCTTTCAGATAGCAGCAATCTACTCTTGTCACTGCACATGTAACGTTTAACCTTGGCTACAGCCTATTTAAAAGCTGCAATGCCTTAGCTTCCCAATACTGGGATTCAGGAAATCTGATGCAGGCATTCAAGTTTTTCTTTACACAAAAGGTACGATCCTTGCCCAGAGCGTCTTAACTCCTGCTTTTCCTAGAGTTTAGGCTACAAAAAGGCCCAGCAGTGACAGCACTTAGCCCAGTCACAAAGAACCCAAGCTCAGGATCACCCAGAAGGTTCAAAGTCACATTCCCTAGTCCCTGGAGAAGAGCTCTTATCACTTTGCACTAAAGGAGCAGGTTCATTTTTCCTCTAGAAGCTAGGCAGGAGAAGGAAAAGAAATCAAGACTCACAAGGGACAGCAAGAACAGAAAACTATGAAGGCTCTGCAATTCAGCTGCCACCCCACCAAATGTAGCATTAGTTTCAAGCCCTAGCAGTCAGGACCATTTATGCAGATTGTTTCACAGGCCTGAAATGGGATAAAACACTTCTGGAGAAGGCAAAACCTAGGATTTACTCCTCCTAGCTTCAACAGCTGCAGAATGGCTCCTGCTGTACTCCATCTCAGGACCCTGCCATCCTTTACTCAGCTTCTGAACTTCCCAGCAGACAGACTGCATGGTTCTAAATGCCCTCAGGTTGAACCCTGCTCTTCCGCTTTCTGAATTAACGCTCCGACCAGCAAACTGAGTCATTTCTTAAGAGTCTGTTGCACGTTATGAGGGCACTCAGACCTTGGTAGACACAAGGTGAGCTCTGAGCTGTCCTTCTTGGTGAACCTCTGCCAGCTGCTGGACCCAGTTCAAGCTTGGAGCCCAATCAGAGGCTGAAATGCGCAACCTGCAGGTTCACCGACTGGTGTTTCACAATTGGCTCATGCTGCCCTTTGCCGGTGCAGCTTCCCATTGGTCCCACCAACTTCTCCACCTCCAGTCTCTCCTTCCCTCTCCCACTCTGAGTGCCAAGGGTGTGCAGTCACTTGGATAAGGCTGCCAGTAATGCTGGAAAGCTAACGTTACAACAGTAACGAATCCAGTGAAGTAAAAATATACGCATATATATGCTAGTTTAGTGTGCTTAAACTACCTCACTGACGGATGAAGTGATCATCACAGAGTACAAGGGAAGTAGGAGAAGGCAGCAGCCAGAGCAGGTGAAAAGAGCTTGGTTTTGCTGCAGCAGACTGCTTATCAGCCCAGTCGTCCTCTGCACCTCACCCTCACATCTTGATTGATCAAGAAACCTTAATGCAATTAGTGGCAAACACTGCTTCACAATTTACCTTCTCATCCAACTTCTCATTCCCATCTCTTGCCTTAACCTGGTAACAGGGCGAGTCAGAGCAGAGAATCAAATGAAGGGTGGGGAGGGGAACAGATCCCTGACTTTTGACCATTTTTTTCCTATGTGGATCAGTTTCCAGAGGGAATTCATGGTGCCAATTGTGCAGGCAGCTCTGCTGGTATAAAGCAAGGTGTAGAAACAGACACGGAGCCTAAACTGGCAAAATGGCCAAAATATAATGACAGAACTGCAATTTTAGGCTAGGGCAGCATTGGGCTCATCCTGAAGGAAAACAGGAGTGCCTCAGAGAACTTTTAATTTCCTCAGCTTTCAATACTGTAATGCAGGGGTGTCAAAACTCACGGCTCCCACCATTCTCCTGCTCCTGCAGCGTAATGTGCATCACACACACTGCATGCATGACTGGCGCACTGGCAGGAGAGTAGGGGCAAGGAGCTTGGCGCTGCTGCTGGATAGAAACAAGATGCTGGGCCAGATAAAACAAGGTGGAGAGCTGGATTCAGCCCACCGGACGTGAGTTTGACAGCTCTGCCATAAGGAGTTCCTTAAGGAGTTCAGAGGCCTCCAGAATCAGGTGGCAATTATGATTTTTAGTTGCAGCTTTGGGTTTAAATAAGCTTCTTATGCTCATGTGTTTTATTTAGGACTAATTCCTGGCTCCCACCTGGCCACATAGTGTGGTGTATCAGACACCTTTATAAAATAAAAAAAAAAAACTAAACAAAGGAAAAGTCATTATTGTGTTTCACTCCTGCAGAAACCAGAGAATTATGGTTAATGCCTGATCCAAAGCCGAGACAAAACATATGTCTTTTATAGACTGAACTGCATATTTGCAAGGCAGGGGTCTTTCCTCCCAGTGTGATTTGGCGAATGGCTGGATTGTGTGCTTCCAAGGTAAAATGTTATTGCAAATTTCACTGCTAAAAATAGATGGACCTTAGTAGTTTTATTGCCCTCCCCAAAGTACTAAATTTTGACATGTCAGACTCTATGTAGGAAGCTGGAAGTGCTCAGTGTTCCTCACCATCAAAGCCTCAGAAGAAGCTACTAGGTGAGAAGCAGAATGAACGGAGGGGGAGGGAATGCCCTTTCTGTGTTACTATTGCAGTTATACACACAACATAGTGAAATAAGTATTAACTCTGCTCATTAATTTCAAATATCCCCTGGCTTGATTAAAAAAAAAAAGGTAAAACCAAATGGGCTGATGCTAAAGTTGGTAAGCCCCCAACTCCGCAAACAGCAGGGAAAGAATCAAAGTGAGTCAAAGTCCAAACCAAGTGAGGTTAGAAGTTTAATATTTACTTTAAAGCAAATATTTCATCACTTTTTTCCAAAGCGTATCAGAGCAGAGGAAAAAAACCCCAAACGGTAGAAATAAAAGCCGCGTGAGTTTTAGCATACTTTAAAGCATGACACATTGAGCTCCCCAGCAGTGAATCCGGGCAGAAGACATGAGCTTAGAATAAATCGTAGAATCACTTCATTGGAAAAGACCTGTGAGAGCACTGAGTCCAATCATAACTGTCCACTACGAAACTATATCCCTGAGCACCTCATCTACCTGTCTTTTAAACACCTCCAGGGATGGTGACTCAGTCATCTCCCTGGGCAGCTGTGCCAGTGCCTCACAAACCTTTCGGTGAAGAAATTTTTCCTGATGTCTAATCTGAACCTCCCCTGGTGCAACTTGAGGCCATTTCCTCTGGTCCTATCACTTGTTACGTGACAGAAGAGACCAATACCCACCTTGCTACAACTGCCTTTCAGGCAGTTCTAGACAGTGATGAGGTCTCCTCTCAACCTCCTTTTCTCTAGGCTAGTAGTGGGAGGGTAGAGGTTTCGGTAGTGCTTGGTAGGGTTTGTTGAATTTCTCGGGAGTTTGTAGTTGATGCAAGTCATGCTATGCTTAAGATTAGTCCGATGTCTCCGATTCGGTTGTATAGGACGGCTTGTAGAGCGGCTGTGTTGGCTTCTGTTCAGCCTTGTCATCAGCCGATTAAGAGAAAGGATATGATTCCTACTCCTTCTCATCCGATGAATAGAAGAAATATGTTGTTGGCGGTGGTTAAAGTTAGTATGGCGATTAAGAATATTAGGAGGTAGGAGAAGAATTTTGTAATGTAGGGGTCTGTGGCTATGTATCAGGATGCGAATTGTAAGATGGATCATGTTACGAATAGTGCGATTGGGAGAAATAGTATGGAGTTCCCTCAGCTGCTCCTCATAAGACTTCTCTCCACCCTCCTCACCAGTTTTGTTCCCCTTCTCTGGACGCATTCCAGCCCCTCAACATCCTTCTTGTAGTGAGGGGCCCAAACCTGAACATAGTTTTAGAGGTGCAGCCTCACCAGTGCTGAGTACAGGGGCACAATCACCTCCCTGGTCCTGCTGGCCATGCTGTTTCTGATACAGGCCAAGATGCCACTGGCCTGCTTGGGCCACCTGGGCACACTGCTGGCTTGTATCCAGCTGGCTGTCAACCAAAACCCCCAGGTCCTTCTGATATGGAAAATATCAGCAAATAAATTCTCTAAGACTCATTTTGGAATTTTAGAAAGCAGCATCCTTTACTTCAGTGCTGGATATGTGAGGGAATGATTTCCATTAATCATGCGTAATGAGACAAGAGCTGGGGACAGAATATATTTCCCACTTACATGTATGTGTATAAATTTTCCCAGAAATCTTATGCAGATTTTATTACTTTCCAAGGACTCACTTTAATGTTATTATGAACTTCACAACAGCCAAATCTCTGCTAATTGGGTGCTTTGGAGCCAACTCTGTCTAACCTTGCATTTTAGACAGGGAAAGGCTGCAAACAGAGGTGATCACAGAATACATGTGTTCAGCACAGACCACACTAATACAAGGTGTTACCATTTCTCCCTGAACAGTGTCTGGAAAAACAGAGTTTGAAAAAAACATGCTATAAAGAAACCATGCTGTCAGAGGGGCATTCTGTCCAACTTTCAAAAACCACAGTTAGTTAGACGAAACTTTACTTTAGATTAAATGAAAATATTCCACTTTTTGTAATAGTACCTACTGCTTTTATCACTTCTCTGATATTTGAAAAAGAACCATGCTATAAAGAGGGGAGATTTACATTAGACATTAGGAAGAAATTCTTCACGCTGAGGGTGGTGAGGCACTGGCACAGTTGCCCAGGGAAGCTGTGGATGTGGAATGTGAACACTCCTGGAAGTGTTCAAGGCCAGGCTGGATGGGGCCTTGAGCAGCCTGGGCTGGTGAGAAGTGTCCCTTCCCATGGCAGGGGGGTTGGAACTGGATGGGTTTCAAGGTCCCTTCCAACCCAAACCATTCTGTGATTGATTCCGTGCTTCTATGATTCTTTGCTATTGGAGGGACATTCTGTCTGATTTTCAAAAACACAGGGTCACTTAACTGAAACTTTAGCTTAAATCAAAATATCTCCCTTTTTGTATAACAACTTCTTGCATCACTTCGCCGCCCCAATACATCAATGAACACGGGGGGCCGCTCAGCAGCCGCGCCTCCCCCACCCCTGCGCCGCGGGTCAGGGACCCGCGCAGACCCAAACCCGGATCAGGGGTCGCGCGCCATTTCCCCGCGCGCGCGGAGCGGAGCACATGGCCCCGGCTCCGCGGGGCCAGCCCGGCCGGGTGGTTGGAAGGGAGTGGGAATGGGTACGGGGCGGCGGCATCGGAGAACCCAGCGTCCCGCTGCTTTGTCTAGAGTGGAACAGAAAAACTTACTTTTCTTTCAGGAGGATTTTAAGGAAAGGGAAAGCATCCCTCCGCCGCGGCGCCGGCAGGAAAAACTACAGTTCCCGAGGGGCCCCGCGAGACGGCGGCAGAGCGGGGGCGGAGGGAGGAAGGGAGGGGCGGAAGGAGGAATCATAGTGTCTTGGCTTTGGGACCCACTAATTGGTTTTAGTATGTAGATTTGTTAAGTCTAGAAATACCTTCCACTGAGAGATGGTGCTGCCTGTGGAGCATGCTGAGCTGGGTGCAGGAGCTGGCTGAGAGTCATAGAATCATTTGGTTGGAAAAGACCTTTGAGTCCAACCTTAATCCACTATTAAACCACATCCCTGAGCACTTTGTCTACACAACTTAAACATGTCTAGGGATGGGGACTCAAACACTTCCCTGGGCAGCTGTGCCAGTGCTTAACAACACTTTCAGTGAATAAACTTTTTCTGATGTCTAGTCTGAACCTCCCCTGGTGTGACTTGAGGTCATTTCCTCTCTTCGTATCACCTGTCGCTTGGGAGAGCAGACCAACACCCACCTCGCTACAACCTCCTTTCAGGACACTGTAGGCAGTGATAAGGTATCCCCTCAGCCTCCATTTCTCCAGGATAAACAGCCCCAGGTCCCTCAGACACCTCTCACAAGGCTTGTTATCCAGCCTCTTCAACAGCTTTGCTGCCCTTCTCTGCACGCGCTCCGGCACCTCAATGTCCTTCTTGTAATGAAAGGCCAAACTCGAACACACTATTCAAGGTGTGACCTCGCCAGTGCTGAGTACAGGGGCACAATCACTTCCCTGGTCCTGGTGGCCACGCTCTTTCTAATACCAGGCCCATTGGCCTTCTTGCCCATTGGTTTTATCTGGGGTGTATTGCTGAAGAGGGTAAAGGTGATGGTTTGTGAAGCTGGCTGGATAGGACTGTGCAAAGATTGACTTTGTTTCTATGTCCTCCCAGTGGGAATGTCTCTGTGTGACTTTAAGTGTCAGGTAGGAGCAGCTCCTTGGTTTGCAGCACACTGAACTTTCTGCTTTATGAAACCAAAGAGCATAGGTCAACATTTGGTCCAATTTAGCACGGCGATTTTGCAACAACACTGTTAATAAAACAGATTTGATCCATAGTTTTGCTTCTCCATTCCCCAAGAGATGGAATATGAAAACCTCACTGTTCTTTTTAAATTAGATTATGAAATACAGTTTTAATAAATATTATTTGCATATTATAAGCACACCTTTGACTCTTGCTTTAAAAGGAAAAAGTCACATGAAAAAATGCTCTAAATAGTATTGAAGCAGAAATATTAGTAATGTCTCGTAATACTACATTTACAAACTGAACACTAAATGTATCAACAACAATCACTGGTCTTGACAAGATGAAAGTAAAATATTTTATTGAATTAATCTGAACATTACTTAACACCTAACTGAAAAAAGGTGTTCAACTAAAGGATTGTGGTGTTTTGCAGCAAGCAGAGATGGGAAGGGAGAGCAGGAATAGTTATTTTCCTGTGGGCTGGTGTATCCTCATTGATATGAATAGTGATTTTTTTAGTTATTACTTTGTCCATGTTCATTTTAGGAAACCAGAGTGAAATACACAGCATGCACTAAAATCCTTCCCTGGCTTTTTTTTTTTTTTGGTACCTTTCTTCACAATTTTCCTTTTATAGATGGAGTCCTACAATGGTAGGGATATCAGTGTAGTTAAACTACTTTGAACTAACTAACTGCATTTGAAAAGAGCCCCTTTCCTGCAAGTGGGCAGGTCCATGGTGTGGGTTCCCCTTGGCCCACATCAGAGGTGTGATCCCTCCCTGAAACAACTTTTCCATCCAAACCCCCTAACATACGTTAAGTCAAGCCAGTCCAATATGCTATTCTCTGGAGTACAGATGGTTTTGCTTGGAAGGAGTTAGTTACTATTTTGCAGCTTTGGTACAGTGAGTGCCCTACTAGCAACCTTATGCCTGTGTGGAATATCACTGCTTCTATCTGGGGAAAACTGTGCCTGGTCTAGACATCTAAGTATGTCTGAAATTGTTCAAATGAAGTATCTTTAATGTTTAGCTTGCTGAATACTAGAGATGAGATACAATATTCTACTATATTCTACTGGGAGTTCTAAAATACGTCAGTGTTGGCATGTCATGGCATGAAAGGCACAGGGTATTTGTGAAACAGCCTCTTAAGTATAATGGCTTTTCACAATAAATATAATAAATCAACTGTGCCATAAAGGTAAGCAAATTGATCCAGGTATCAAATCCATTATTTCTCCAAAGTTAACGTTAAGACGGACTGCTTCCCTGCAATACAGAATCACAGAACCATTTAGGTTGGAAAAGACCTTTAAAATCATCAAGTCCAACCATGAGCCTAACTGTGAAGTCCACCACTAAACCATGTCCCTAAGTGCCACATCTAAATATCTTTTAATTACCTCCAGGGATGGTGACTCAGCCACGTCCTTGGGCAGCCTATTCCAATGCTTAACAACCTTTAGGTAAAGGAATTTTTCATAATATCCAATCTAAACAAGGCTGCTTGTAAAGGGTCTTGCAAGTGATTGTCAAATCGCATTGACCTTCAGGATGATGTTGCAAATGAAGACCCTAGCAGCAGTTAAGTGGTTATACTTAGATTTTGATGTATTTTACATCTATTTAGAGTCATAGAATCCTAGAAAGGTTTGGATTGGAGGACACCTTAAAGCCCATCCAGCTGCAACCTCCCTGCCAAGGGCAGGGACACCTCCCACCAGACCAGGCTGCTCAAGACCCCATCCAACCTGGCCTTGAACATCTCCAGGGAGGGGGCATCTACAGCCTCCTGGAGCAACCTATGCCAGTGCCTCACCACCCTCTCAGGAAAACAGTTCTTCCTAATGTCTAATATAAATCTTCCCCCTTCCAAATTAAAGCCATTCCTCCTCATCCTATCACTACCTACCCTCGTAAAATGTCCCTCTACAGCTTTCTTGTAGGCCCTTTCTGGGCCTACTGGAAGGTGGCTATGAGGTCTCCCCGCAGCCTTCTCTTCTCCAGGCTGAATAAGCCCGACTGTTTCAGCCTGTCCTCACAGCAGATGGGCTCCAGCCCTCTGATCATCTTTGTAGTCCTCTTCTGGACCCGTTCCAACAGTTCCATATCCTTATGTTTGGGATTCCAGACCTGGACACGATACTCCAGGTGGAGTATTTCAGGTCAACTAACTCCTCTAAGTTATTACCTCATAACACCAGAAGAAAGTGTATGGAGGAAGAGTATTCCATAGCGTTATCTGGTTTTATAGGACCAGAGGGCAACAAAGTTGTATTTGCACACATATATGTTTGGGGCAGCGTGAAGTGGGATTCTCAGAGCAACTGCACTCAGGACAAATGGATTTTTGAGTGCATTCCAAAAGAAGGAAGGGCACCGAGACGTGGAGAGGGCACTGAGACGGGGAGAGGGCACCCAGACATGGAGAAGACACAGCTTTGCAGGCAGGCTGAGGCCGAGACTGGCTTTCACTCAGGTGTCACAGAATGACCTAAGTTGGGAGGGACCCACAAGGACCATCGAGTCCAACTCCTGCCTCCGCACAGGACAACCCCAACATTCACACCGTGTCTGAGGGCATTGTCTAAATGCTTCGTGAACATTGTCAGGCTTGGCGCCGTGACTGCTTCCCTGGGGAGCTGTTCCACTCCTCTCATTGATAAACCTTTCCCTAATAGCCAACCTAACCCACCACATACACACCACTTTATTTATTAACGTCTGCGTTTCCCTTCTCCTTCCCTTTGTTTCTTTAATTCTCCCGGGCTCCGCCGCCAGCCCCAGAGCACACGCGCCTGCCTGCCCTCCCGGCAGGGAAGGGGGGAGGGCGCCGTGCAGCAGCAGCAGCAGCAGCAGCAGGAGAGGGCGAGGAGCGAAGGAGGCACCGCAGCGCTCGCCTTACGAACAGGACACCCCCCAGAGCTGCCAGGCACCGCCCGCGCTCGGGGGCGCTCGCGCGGGGACTCGGCCCCCGCTCCATGGAGACCAATGGCCTCGGCGGAACCCGCCGGCACGCGCGGCCCCGTGGGCCAGCCTGCCATGGCCCAGCTACCGACGGCCGACAGGTGAGCTTCTCCGCGAGGGGGGGGACGGTGGGGGAGTGTGTGTGGGGGGGGACCGGCGGCCGCCATGCTGCCCGGCTCCCTCTTCCTTCCCCCGCGGCCTTGGGCGCCGCGTTTGGGTGTACGGGATGCGAGAGGGGCCGAGAACGGCGGGGATGGGGGGGTGTCGGTGTGTTAACAGTTTCATCCCGGAGCGGCGGGGGCGGAGAGGGGTACAGGAGGGCTTTCCCGATCTCCAGTCACGGATAGTGGGGGACGAGGGGGGAAGGGGGAAGGGTGCGTGTGGGGGCAGCAGCCGCCATGCTGCCCGGCTCCCTCCCCTTCCACTTCTCCTCCTTCCCCCACGGGCGCCGCGTTCGGGTGTACGGGGTGCGAGAGGGGTCGAGAGCGGCGGGGGGGGGGGGGTGTGTGCTGTGTCGGTGTGTTAACGGCTTCATCCCGGAGCGAGGCGGGGAGAAGGGGACAGGAGAGCTTTCCCTGTCGCCGGTCATGGGGGGGGGAGGGGAACGGGCTACACGCGGCTCTCCCGGGCGAGGGTGTGTGTATGTGGGGACTGGCAGCCGCCATGCTGCCCGGCTCTCCCCGCTTTTCCTTCTCCTCTCCCCCCCCTCCCCCTCCCCGAGGGCTCAGCGTTTCGGTGCACGGGGCGCAAAAGGGGCCGAGAGCGGCGAGGAGGGGGAGCGGGGTGTCAGCGTGTGCAGATGTGTTATCGTTTTCATCCCTGATCTGCGGGGTGGGGGGGAGGACGGGAGGGCTTTCCTGGTCTCCGGTCACGGGGGTGGGGGTGAGCACGACAATATGGCGGCGGCGCAATGGGGCTGGGGAAGAGCGGCGAACGGGACACGAGACACTCCCCCCTTCCCCCTTTCTCTCCTCCCTTTCCTGGAAGTCGGAGCGGCCCGCCGCTCTATGGTTTATGCTCAGCTCTAGAGAGGCGCCCCCTCTCTTCCCCCGGCGCTACGTCACGCGCTCTAGAGGGCAGCCAATCGCGAGCGGGGGGGCGGGAGGACGTCAGCGCGGGCCCCGCGGCTGCCGCGGTGCATTGTGGGGTAGCAGAGGCCTTGCGTCTACCGGCCGGAAGGGGAGTGCGGCGCAGCGTGGAGGCCGCGGCCGCGGTGCGGGGGAGGGCGGCTGTCATGGCGACTAATATCGAGCAGATATTCCGCTCCTTCGTGGTTAGCAAGATGCGGGAGATCCAGGAGGAGCAGCAACAGCAGGAGCACGGCGGGTAACGAGGCTACCCGGCGCGGCGGGGCCCAGTGCGCGAGGCAGTGGGGTGGGAGGTGGGAATGGCTCGGCCGCGCCCCGGGACGGGGCCGGGCCTCTTGCCGGTCTCTTCGGCCTCAGCACGGCGGGGCCTGGGGGCTCGCGGCCTTGACCGAAAACACAGCCTGGAAGGAGGGAGTTGGTGGGGGAGGCAGTTGGGTGGAACGGCGGGCGAACACACGCGTTGTCTCCTGGCAACTGCGCTGTTCACGGAATTTTTGGTGTTGGTCTTTCTTGTCCGGGGGCCAAGAGAGGATGGGGTGAGCGTCTGTGCGATTTGGCCTAATGATCTTCTTGCATTTAAGCTCGCCTAGTTGTTTTTTGTTTTGTTTTGTTTTGTTTTTTTTCCTATAAAGCGAGCAAAATCATAGAATCACCTGATTGGAAAAGACTTTTAAAATTGAATCCAACTGTTCCTGTCCACTAATAAACTATATCCCGGAGCACCTCATCTACCCATTTGTTAAATACCTCCAGGGATGGTGACTCAACCACCTCCCTCTGCAGCCCCTTCCCAGTGCCTGACCACCCTTGCGGTGATGAAATTTTTCCTAATGTCTAATCTAAACCTCAACTGGAGCAACTTGTGGCCGTAAAATGTTCTGATGAAGACTGAGTGATGGGTGCTTATTTTGTGTGGGGAGTCTATACAAATTCTTACATAAAACACGGGGGTCGTGGCACATTCAAGAATGTGTTTTCCTCTCATGCTTAATACGTAGTTGTCACAACAAGTTCTGTTGTGAATAAGTGTGAATCAGTCAAAAGGTAAATATGTCACTAAAAGCATGGCTTCTCTAGGAGGCTAATCCTGGTTTGAAGGGTTGAGTATAATAAATGCTTATGAATTTAAAAAAAGGTCCAGAAAGGCTCAAAATTGCTTGTATTATGTTGATATTTTTTTTGGTTAGTGGAAAGGTAGAAGGCCAGCCCAATGGTGACACAATCCCAGCTGAGCAAGCCAACCCTTCAGATGACACTGTTGCTGGTGCTGGGAGTCGTCAGAATGATCAGATAGTGCAGAAAATAGAGGAAGTGCTCTCTGGAGCCCTTGATACAGAGCTGCAGTGCAAATCAGGTAAATGAAAATACGTTTGGCAAATATGTTCTTGTTTAAGAAGGTTGTCATACTGCTTAAAACTGAATTAGTTTTACTGAAATGAAAAACTATTTTTCAATACTGCTCCTCTCTTAGAGCTTCATCTGACAGGTTGTATGTTAATTGTAATGTTTGCTAACTGTTTTTTTGCCTACTGCAATTTAAAACCACCGATGGATAGAGAAAATACATAGTTTAAAAGTTGACACTGGTTATTATATGAAAGCATTAAGCATGCAAAAAAGTTATTTTTCTTTTCTATCCATTACAGTAATGCTAAAATATATAAGTAATGCCCATATATATTTACACAGTTACAATATACTTCAGGATCTTGAGCAGTTCTTAGTAACAAAACAGTTACTGATGGAGACAAATGTTACTTGTTGTTTTGGTTTGCAAGATTATGTCTAAAAATAATTTATTGGAATTCAGATCTGTATGATTAACTCTTCTGTCAGAGTAAGATGCTTTGATGTTTTCAAATAAATATTGCACACATCTTCAAAATGTGAATGCTCAGATTGCAGTCTTCCGAAGGCTGAGACATTTTTATGCAGCAGTCTCATAACTTCAATAAATTACTGGATTTATTATGCCAAAAGGTTGTATGCAGGTATCTCTTCTAGTGGGACTAGTCCTTTCTGTAAAATTTCTGAATTGTGGGAGTTAGTGAGATGGAGGCTCTGATTATTTGATTTCTGATTTTTTTTGGAGTTGGAACATAGGTGATTACCAAGTGCTTGGTAAGTATAGTTCTCAAGTGGTTTTCTTTCTTAAGAGGCAGTGTAGAAATTAGTTTGTTTTGGAGATACTTTTGCAGGGTTTTGGAATTACTTTTCTTTTATGCACAGTGGCTTGTTTACCTTGAGCATTTTTGACAGTCTTCAAGTTACACTTCACAGGTGGTTGTCATGGTTTAACCCCAGCCAGCAATTAAACACTCCCCAGCCGCTTGCTTACTCCATCCTTCCTGTTGGGATGGAAGGTAGTACTTGTGGGTTGAGATAAAGGCAGTTTAAGTAAAGTGAAAGCCACAAACGCAAGTGGTACAAAACAAGGAATCATTTCACAGGTTCCCATTGACAGGCAGGTGTTCAGCCATTTCCCGGAAAGCAGGGCTCCATCACATGTTAATGGTTACTTGGGAGGACAAAATGCTGTCACTCCGAACATCCTCCTGTTTCTTCTTCTTTCCCCAGCTTTATAGGCTAAGCATGATGCCATATGATATGGACTATCCCTTTGGTCAGTTGGGGTCAGCTGTTTACCCTTCAGACTTATTGTGCACCCCCAGCCCTGTCACTGGTGGTGTGGTGTGAGAAGCAGAAAAGGCCTTGACTCTGTGTGAGCACTCTCTAGCAGTAACTGAAACATCCCTGTATTATCAGCAGTGTTTCCAGCACAAATCCAAACGCAGCCCCATACTAGCTATACTGAAGAAAATTAACTCTGTCCCAGCCAAAACCAGCACGTTCTTCACACCTTATTCCATGCTGTTTACATCATGCTCAGGTCCTACACTATCCAGTACCTGCTCGTTGCCCACTGCCCCTTCCTGTGTTTTGATATAAAACACATATATCATCCTCCTAGGCTGTGGACCAACCTTGTAAAATGTCCACAGAATGTCTGTTGAGTTCATTTAGTCTGTGACTTTGGGTTCCATCAGTTAGGGACGTCACTTAGGGTGGGAGAGCTGGTGCATTGCGTGGAGTTACTGGGTACCAAAGCCAGCTCAGGTCAGGTCACTGCTGTGCTTGCACCACTTGTAAGGCCTGTCCTCTGCTGGCTCAGGTGGTTCCTTCTGAAGTAATTCCCACAACATGCAACTCAAATCATGGGTTACAAGAATTTAAAGGTATTTCCTTTACAGTCTCCACCCCAGTTCTTTTATAGGCCAGGTTATAGCGAACTCCCCTTGCCCCTGCTCCAGCTTGGATTTATCTACAGACTGCAGTCCCTGGGGCTGTACCTGCTCCAAGCGGAGCCTTGTCTGTGATCTACTGTGTCTGCAGGAGTTTAACTGCTGCGGTGTAGGTTTATGCGCAGTCACTTTGAGGTGCCCCTGTTCCAGCCTGGCTTTCTCCATGGGTCACACTGCCTTCAGAGATGATACCTGCTCCAGCGTGGCTTTTCGCACAGCTGTGGTCTCTTCAGGAGTAAACCAGCTCCAACATGGCCTTACCTTTGGCCGCAGTTCCTCTAGGGATGTAGCTGTGCTGTTGTGGGCGTGTCCATGGCCACACACTTTGAGGTACTCCAGCATGACCTCGTGCACAGCCGCTGATGCTTCAAGGTGAACCTGCTGCAGCCTGGACTTACCTTTGGGTCGTGATCCATTCAGAGGGATACCTGCTGTGGCATGGACATGACCATGGCCACAGGCACTTTGGGATGATGTCTTGCTCCCGCTGGATCATCCACAGATCACAGTCCCTTCGACTCTGGTTCACGCTGGAGTTCCAGCCTGTCCAGGACAGCAGCACAGGAACAGCAGCGATGCCCTGGCCATCTGCCAGCCCAGGCACGTGGCCATTGCTGTTATCACAGCTTTCCCAGGCACAGCAGAGCGAGAGGATAAGCTGTACAGCAAGCAGTGAGGGCAAAAGGCAGCCACGAATGAGCACTAGGCTCCAAGACACAGTAAAGCAAGCAATCCCCATGGCAAGCACAGAAGCCTGCCCATTAACAGCTAAACAGGAACAACCGCTATAAACTCAGTCTAGCACATTCCAGTCAAGTCTGTTATTATCTGGAACCCTTTTAAGCTCTGCCTTGGTGCCAAAAGTTTAACCCCCACTGGCAGTGAAGCACCACGCAGCTGCCTACTTGCTGCCCCTCTGCCTAGTGTGATGGGGGAGGAGAATCAGAAAAAAGGTAGAACTTGTGGGTTGAGATAAAGGCAGTTTAATAGGTAAAACAAAAGCTGCACCCACAAGCAAACCAAAACAAGGAATCCATTCACTGCTCCACATTGGCAGGCAGGTGTTCAGCCATCTCCAGGAAAGCAGAGCTCCATCATGTGTAGTTGTTATTTGAGAAGACAAGAAAAGCATCACTCCAAATGTTCCCCTCATCTTCCTTTTTCCCCAATTGTATATGCTGGATGTGAGCCAATACAGTATGGAATGTGCCTGTGGTCAGTTGGGGTCAGCTGTCCAAGCTGTGTTCCCTCCCAGCTTCTTGTGCACCCCGCAGCCTGCTACCTGGTGTGGGAAGCTGAAAAGTCCTTGACTATATGTGAGCACTCTCCAGCAATGAGAAAAACATCCATGAATTATCAGCTCTGTTTCCAGCACAAACCAACAAGAAAATTAACTATGTCCCAGTTAAAACCAGTATAGCAGCACTTAAGGCTGGCATCTTTATTATTGTTCTTCTGTCATGAAATAATAAGGCAAGCTAGCAGGATAATAAATACTTGAGATCTATTAACCTGGAAGTCAATAAACTTAACTTATAGTAAACATTCCCACTGTTCATATCTGGAAAGGAGTTAACATTGCTGTTGGACAACAGAGAGTGTCTGAAAATGCTGTGTAGGAAAGGTTATTTGACTGCTTCATTGTCCTCTTTTACTGCATTCCCAACGATGTTGGTGGAAACTATTATGCTCTAAGCTGTTTATTCCATGAAAATGTGTATGTTTAAAGGTACCTTGGATACTTTTTTACGGAATGTTAAGTCATGTTCATTTAATGATATCGTAATTACCAACAGTTTTTGAATGATTTTTTTATTGTTTACTCAGAAGAGTAGACTTTGTAATCACGGCCAGATTATAACTAGAGAATCTATATTGTTGCACTGACCAGTATGAGTACAATCATTAAAGATAACATGCTAGCAGACTTGAATAGATAGGTCATATTTAATAGAAGTTATAATAAGTTGCCTTTAATTGAAATGCATTTCTCGTGAAAACATGTCATTGAATGGAAAGAAGGGTAACAACCTAATGCATATTAAATTCAGAGGGAAACAAGGTATAGAATTAAAAGAAGATGATTGAAACCTCAGTCATCCTCTTTTCTTCCCCTCTCAGTGACTGCTTGTCCTTGCAGTCACCTGAATTTATTAGTTACTCTTCTGTTTGAAGCAAAAACTCTTTTAGGTATCAGGTTTGCAGTTGGTTGTGGCAACTGCAGTCTGGTCTAAACAGCTGGTTGCCTGCAATGCCTTAAGGCTTGTTTGGGTTTGAGGAAGTAGATACTGTTTGCCCCAATTTGTTTGAAGAACCTAGTATATGGGCAACTTAATCAACAAATATGCTTAGATAATTTCTAACACACTAGCAATATTGGGCTCCCCCACAAGTTAAAGCATAGTAGAGGATAATGGGACAGCCACGTTTTATACAGCAAGTCTACCACTACTTGGATATTTGCCTGGAAAATGGGCATTTTTGTTTCATTTCCATGTGCAGCTTGGTGTAACTAAAAAGCACATCTCCAGCCTCCTGGAAGAATGCACTGCCCACTTGGTTATATATTGAAGTATATGCCAGCTACTTCTTGGAAATTGTCATGTCGTTTCTGTATGTCTCCTGGTTTCGGCTGGGATAGTTAAATTTTCTTCCCAGTAGCTGCTGTGTTTTGGATTTATTATGAGAGTAATGTTGATAAGATGTAGAATCATAGAATTGCCTAGTTGGAAAAAAAACCCCTATCCCTGAGAACCTCATGAATCTACCTGTCTTTTAAACACCTCTAGGGATGGTGACCCAACCACTTCCATGGGCAGCCTGTGCCAGCGCCTGATAACCTTTTCCTGATGTCTAATCTGAACCTGCCCTGGCACAGCTTGAGGCCATTTCCTTTCAGCGTGTCACCTGTCCCTTGGGAAAAGAGACCAGCACCCACCTCACTACAGCCTCCTTTCAGACAGTTGTAGACAGTCATAAGGTCTGCCCTCAGCCTCCTTTTCTCCAGGCTAAACAGCCCCAGGTCCCTCAGACACCTCTCATAAGACTTATTCTTTAGCCCTTCACCAGCTTCGCTACCCTTCTTTGCACATGCTCCAGCCCCTCAGTGTCCTTGTAGTGAGGGGCCCAAAACTGAACCCAGCACTTGAGGTGCAGCTTCACCAGTGCTGAGTACAGGGGCACAATCACCTCCCTGGTTCTACTGGCCATGCTATTTCTCATACAGGCCAGGATGTCGTTTGCCTTCTTAGCCACTTGGGCACACTGCTGGCTCATGTTCAGCCAGCTGTCATCTAACACCCCCAGGTCCTTCTCTAGCAGGAAGCTTTCCAGCCACTCCTCCTCAAGCCTCTAGCACTGCTTGGGGTTGATGTATCCCAAGTGCAGGACTCAGCACTTGGCCTTATTGAACCTCATACATACTGTTTTAGTTGTTGCCAGGTAATGCTTATACTCAGTTGTGCTAATTTTCTTAGCAGCAGCAACTGTGTTTTAGAGTTAGTGAGAAGAATATTGATCATACACCAATGTTTTTAGTTGTGTAAGAAAACAAGGACTTACTCAGTTTCCCATGCTCTGCTTGTGAGCAGGTGTACCAGAACCTGGGAGAAAGCATAGCCAGGCAGCTGGTCCAAGGTGGCCAAAGAGATGTTCAATACCATATAATGTCACGTTTGGCATATAAATGGGAAGTTGAGCAGAGAGGGGCCAGGGTTCACTGCATTGGGGTTTCTGCTCGGGGAAGGGCTGTGAGCAATTCATTGTGCATCACTTGTTCAGTATATTCTGTTATTATTCTCCTTTTTCTATATTGCTTTGTTATCGTATTGATCTGGTTTTATCTCAGCCCATGAATTCTGCTTCTCCCCCTCTTTCTCTCTCCCATCCCACTGCAGGTGGGGAATAGCAAGCAAGCGGTTGCATGGTGTTTTGCTGCCTGCCAGGTTAAACCATGACAGTGTGGTAGTTTAGTAAAGAAAATACGAGTGTCAGGTTTAAATTGCTGCTCTGTCCATGTATTTGCTTAATAGCCTAAAAGATTTTTTAAAATGTAGTTTCAGTAACATTTACAAGGAAAATATCTTTTTTTCTCCAGATGTAGAGAAAAAACGTTCAAAAAGTAGCACTAAGTCTACAAAAAGAAGCTCTACTGGTGAAGATGAAATTCCTAAGAAAAAATCAAAGAAGAACAAGAAACACAAAAGTAAGAAGAAGAAGAAAAAGAAGAAGAAAAGGAAGAAAGAGAAAAAGCATAAAAAGCAGCCAAAGGAGTCAAAGTTGAGCACACGTCATGGAGAACAGGCAGACTTGCAGCCTGCTTCTCACTTGATGCCAGAGAAGTCAAGCTCCCAGTTGAGCATACAGCATGGAGGATGTGGAGATGCAAATCTGGCTGTATGCCTGCAGCCAGAACAACTGTGCTTAAAAACAAGTGAGGAGCTTGATAGACAAAGTTTAGGACTTGTTTCTCATTTAAGAACTGATTCTCAGCAATCTTCAGAAAATCTTGGAAGTGAGATGGGGACTTTGTGTCAGACAGATCCTCCATTTAATTTAACAGGCAGCCAGTCTGATACCCAAGAAAATACTAGCATAACTCAAAGTAAAATTTGCACTAGAGAAGAACAAATTCAACAGTCTCACGAAAATATTTATCCTATAGCTCTTAATGTGAGTGAAAAGGGTGTTCTTGTTCATACTGGAAATTATGCTTCATCTAGCATCCCAGCTGCAGTTGCCCATAAATCTGAAATTCAGAAAGATCCAGCAGCAACTCTAGCTTCAGAGGTAATAGAAGCACGCACTGGGGAAGCTTTGGATACAGCTCTTGAATCTGAGACCATGGAAGTGTTGAATTACTCAGGAGCATCTCTACAGTCTGTGGCACAGGGGGGAGCAAAAGAACTAGAAGCAACTTCAGAATCTGTGTCTGCAAGTGATGTGACAATTCCTACATCTGCAAATCGGGCAGATCTGAGTACTGTGAAAGTGGCTCACGTGTCTGTGGCCGTGGAAGAGGTGAAAGTTCCAGAAGCAACTGAAAAATATCTGCATATGGGGAATTTAGAAAATGTGGAAAGATCTTTGGAATTAGGGGGTGTGAGCCGAACTTTGGAACCAGCCCCGAAGCCGTCAGTTATATCTGATAATTTGAGAGCGATGCAGTGCAGCCCCATGGATGGTTCAGGTGATGGTTCAGGTGATGTCTTGAAGGCAGATGTATCTTTGCAACATGCTTTTAAAATACCTGCAGTGACTGCTGCGACCCAGGCAGAAATAAAAAGTGCCAAAATACCCCTGAGCCCAGGAGGAAGCCCTGTGCATATGGAAAGTGTGAAAGTTTTAGAAGGAGCTCTACAGCCAATTGCTGGTGTAAAACCCCAGACTTTAGAAACTGTGGGTGTGATAGCAAAAGATGTCAGAGCAGCTCAAGGATGTCTGCAAACAGAAGTAGTTAAAGATGTGGAAAGTACCACTGATCCTGCAACAGTGCTAAATGTGTCTGGAGTGTTCCTGCAACCGAAAGTCTTGACAGAAACAAGAAGCATGGATAGAACAGCAGAGTTGGCAGATGTGAAAGTGGTTGTAGAGGCAAAACCCATAACGGTTATGCAGACCGTCGTAACCCGAACAACTCCAGAAATCCAGATGGCAGGGGATTTTAAAAGTCCTCAAGCAACTGCGGAAGTTGCAGCACTAACAGGAGTAAAAGGTCAAGAAACATGTCAGGCTACTCTGCAACTGGAAAATAGGAATGCTTCAAAAATTTCAGAATCTACTGTCAAGCCTGTAGCTGTAACAGAGGCAAGACGTTCGTTACTCAGACAGGAAGAGCTGAGAACATCTGGATCTGAGAGTGAATCAAATGTGAGAGGTTTGGAAGCAAGTCCCCTGTCTTTGCAGAAAGAAGACCTGGCCAGAAGTTTAGCAGACACACTAAGTTCAACAGTGGTGTCGAAAGGTTCAGAAATAAATCTAGGTAGTGTGGCAGAAGTAGAAGCAGGCTCAGCTGCCAGTCTCCTAGCCACCCCAGTGAGATCTGCGAGACCAGTGAAAAGTTTGGAAACAACTATACGACCTATAGCAGAGATGGAAATGAAAGATACGGGAGCAGACCATGACAGAGCTGGGACAGAGTTGAAGACATGTTCATCACACCCACATTTGAAAGGTGTGAGAGATTTAGGAGATCCGACGTCTGTAGGTCTGGCAAAGATACAAGCTGTGGAAGCTGTCTTGCAGTCTGGAACCTTTGCACTGGGAAGCAAAATTGGTAGCAAAGTCTTAGAAGCAAGTCCAGGACTTCTTGGCTTAGAAGAAAGGTCCGAAAGGACTCCAGAAGGTGTAAGCATGGAACCAGTTAGAGAGTCATTAACAGGAATGATGCATTTGAAAACTGTAGCAGAGAGAGAACCAAAACGTGCAGAAACAGTTGCGGAACCTCTTGGTGCAGAGAGTTCCATCATTTCACAGTCTCAGGTCATGACACATACAAGAACCTCACAAAGTGGGATGGCAGGGGAAATTAAGGATTTTGAACCAGCTACCAGTTCTGCCACTGTAGAAGTGAGCGGTTTAGACAACTTGTCAGAAGTTGAGGCAATCACAGAGTTAAAAACTTCACACTTAACACAGATGAAAAATTTGGGAATTGTTGTGGGATCTGAAACAAGGACACTAATGCAAGGCTTGGGGGGGACATTGGCATCTGAGGTGGTTCCAAGGACGAGGCATTCTGAAACTGCTTTAGAAGATCCAAACAAAGCAGAGGCAAGGAGTGAAGAAGCAATACTAGAACCTCTGGAAACAGTGATGGCACAGACTTTAGAAACAAGTTCAAAATCTCTACAGGAACAATTAGTAAGCCATTCAGAAGCAGTATTAGAGTCTTTGCCCAGAGTGGAAGAGAAGACTGTGGCACCAGAAATAATGACAGAAGTGAGAAATGTGGAAGGAACTACGGAATCTAAGATTTCAACAGATGTGACAACTCAGGCATCTAGCATAGAATATATAATTGCAACAAGGAGGACAGGCACAAAAACGAATGAGCCCTTTCTTACAAATTTAAAAGATTTGGAAAAAACCTCAGAAACTGAGAAAGGAATGAAAACAAAATATTTGGAGCCAGTATCAGAAGCTGGAGAAGTAAAGTGGTTGGAAAGTATGACCGAGTCCACAGCAGTAGAGGTGAAAGATTCTGAAACAGCCAAAGAGCCCAAGGTACACATGGATATCCAAGGTTTGGAAACTTCCCAGACTTCTGGAAATCTGGGGGCAATGGATGTTTTAGAGGATGCTTCAGATGTTCCAGAAACTGAAAAGCCAGAACATCTAGAAGCAAAACCTGCTGTAGAATGGAAGAATGCAGAAGAAGCACCAGAAATCTTGAGTGCTGTTGAAATGCAGTCTTCTGAAGCAGTTCCAAAACAAGGGGACATGGAAACAACACTGGGATGTGAAGTGGCAGCAGAAGTACAACATGCAGAAGGGGTGCAGGGTCAACAGATGGAGGATGCAAGAGTTCATGCACCAGAATATGAGATACTGGTTGAGAAGAAAGACGCAGAACAGAATGGAGCATCCAGATCTTTAATAGAAGAAACAGTTTTTAGTTCTTCACATGCAGCAGATGAAAAAGATTCAGCAGGGACTCACGAATCTGAAATAGATACAAAGCAGTTGGAAGCAGCTCCAGTGCATGTGGCAGAAGGAAAGGATTTTGAAACAGATCCTCTTGCTGAGACTGTTGCAGAGTTGCAACATGCAGAAACAGCTGTGGGGCTGGAGGCAGAGAGAAAAGATTTGGAAGCAGCTCCTGTACCTGAGATTGTTACAGAAACAGCTGCAGTACTTACAGCAGGGGCAAGCCAGTTAGAAGACATTCTGCAGCCCGAGACTGTCAAAGAAGCAACTCCAGAACAAGAGTCAGGGAGAAGAGACTCAGAAACATCCGAAGTGCAGCCTGATGTGGCAGCACGAATGAAGGAGACTCTGATGAGACTTGAGAAAGTTATTGAAAAAAGCAGCCACAGAAGCAGTGATAAAAAACACGATGCAAAGAAACAAAAAAGGAGCCGCTCCAAGTCTCATTCCAGGTCTAGGAAGCGGAAGAAAAAGTCAAGGTCACGTTCTACTTCCAGGCGCTTGACCTCTAAAAGAGCACGCTCTAGAAGCAGAAACGATTCTGTTTCCAGAAAAAAGCATTCCAAATCTAGATCCCGATCTGTGGAGAAGAGAGAGAGAAGAGTGTCTTCCCGGAGGTCCAGGCGCAGACGTTCCAGGTCATCTGACCGTTACAGGTCTAAATCCAGATCAGCAGAAAAGAGAGGAAGCCCATTATCCTCTGGGAGGTCCAGACATAGACGTTCCAGGTCATCTGATGGCTACAGGTCTAAATCCAGATCAGTGGAAAAGCGACTGTCCTCCCGAAGATCCAGACGTAGACGTTCCAGGTCTTCTGACCGCTACAGATCTAAGTCCAGGTCAGTGGAAAAGCGACTGTCCTCTCGAAGGTCCAGACGTAGACGTTCCAGGTCTTCTGACCGCTATAGATCTAAGTCCAGGTCAGTGGAAAAGCGACTGTCCTCTCGAAGGTCTGGGCGCAGACGTTCCAGATCTTCTGACCGTTACAGGTCTAAATCCAGGTCTGTGGAAAAACGACAGTCCTCTCGAAGGTCTGGGCGCAGACGTTCCAGGTCTTCCGACCGTTACAGGTCTAAGTCCAGGTCTGTGGAAAAGCGACAGTCCTCACGAAGGTCTGGACGCAGACGTTCCAGATCATCTGACCGCTACAGGTCTAAATCACTGTCAGTAGAGAAGAGGGAGAGCAGGTTGTCCTCCCGGAGATCCCGCCGCAGACGTTCCAGGTCCTCTGACCATTCTAAATCCAGATCCCGGTCTTCAGAAAAGAGAGGAGGCAAGGAATACTCGTGGAGGTTCAGAAATAGAGGGTCTGGTTCCTCTGATCGTTCAAAATCAAGGTCAAGATCTGTTGAGAAGAGAGATCGCAAGGCGTCCCTGCGGAGGTCTAAACGTCAGCGCTCAAAGTCCTCTGACGGTTACAAGTCCAGATCCAGATCAGTAGAAAAAAGAGATCGAAAGCAGTCATCACGGAAGTCTAAACATAAGCGCTCAAAGTCTTCTGACCGTTACAAGTCTAGATCCAAATCAGTGGAAAAAAAGAAGGAGTCCTCACGAAAATCTAAACGTCGTCGCTCAAAATCTTCTGAACGTTACAAGTCCAGATCTAGATCTACTGAAAAAAAGCACAAGGAATCTTCAAAAAAATCCAAGCGGAAACGTTCCAAGTCCTCTGATAGTGTTAAGTCAAGGTCCAAATCTACAGAAAAAAGAGGGAGTAAGTTATCCTCAGTAAAGTGCAGTAGCAAGTGCATAGAGTCTTCTGAACTTCCAGAGTCAACCAAAAGCCTTGAAAAAGTAGATGTTCCTGAACCTTGTTTTGCAGGTGAAGGCAGCTCCTCCAAATCCTCTAATGGTCCTATGTCAGTAGCTTTGTCTGAAGGAATAAATGGGCCAGAGCTGCCACCAGCACCTGAAAGTGCATTTTCTGAAACTTTTGACAAAAGCTCATCTGTTGAAAAAACAGCAGGGCTACAACCTGCTGTGATGTCTGAACTTGATAGCTCCAAAACGGTTTTGGAGCTTTCTGTGACATCTGAAAAAGGATCAACTGAAAAATCAATGGCTCTGGAGTCTTCACTACCTGAACTTACGTATTCCAAATCGAGATCCTCGTCTGTTGAAAAAACAGGAGATCCAGAAACTTCATCAGTAACAGAATTTCAGCTCTCCACATCCCATGAAGATGAGTCAAGATCTCTGAAAGAAATAGAAGGTCCAGAGCCTCTTCTGACACTTGAAAGTGGATGCTCTGTGTCTTCTGATGATTATAGGACAATCTCCATGTGCTCTGGAAAACTGGAGGTTCAGAGGTCTTCTCTAATGTCTGATGGTCATGAATTGAGTCATATCGCTGTTGAAAAAACACCGCTTCAGAACTTTTTGCAAGTTCCTGAAGGTGAATCTTCAACGTTGGCTGACAGACCTGAGTCAACATTACTATCTTCTGAAACAGTACAGGCTCAGAAATCTCTAGCACCTGAAGTTACGTGCTTTACATTCCCTGATATCTGTGAGTCACCCTCCCTGCCTATTGAAAGGGGCCAGATGCAGGAGCCTTCTTTGGCTTCTGACAGTGGATGCTTCAGGTCTGCTGATGGACATAAATCAGGATCCAGCTGTGCTGCCCAGATAGAAGAGCTTCCACTGATGTCTGAACGTGGGTCCTTCAAGTCACCTGATGGAAGTGAACAAAGATCTTTATCTGTTGAAAAAGATGCTTCCCTGACATCTGAGTATGGTCCTGTTGAGAACTCTGATGACCTCATTTCAGCTTCAGCATCATATCCTGAAAAAATGCAAGAAGTTTTACTGACAAGTGTAGAACAAAGCTGCAAGTCTTCTGAAGTTCATGGGTCCAGATCATCTGTTGACAAAGATCTAGATGGTCCAGTACTTTCACAAGTACTTGAAGCTGACAGCTCTGAATTTTCTGAAGTGTGTGAATCGAGATACCTGCCTGCTGGAAAAACAGAGGGTACAGGATCTTTCTTGATGTCTGGAAGTGGAATTCCTGTGTGCCACGTTGGCCATAAATCAAAACACAATTACATTGAGAAAACAGAAGGTGCAGAGCTGTCTTCATCTGAGCTTAGGTGTTCTGTCTTCCCCGAAGGCTATAAATTGACATCTGCCGCGCTTGAAAAGGTGGAGGTACAGAAGCCTCCTCTTTCTCTGGAAGATGGTTTCTCCACATCTGCTGATTGTGAATCAGTAAGTACACCTACTGAAAAACTAGAGACCCCAGTGACTTCTCTGACATCTGAAGGTGGGCTTTTCCTGTTGGCTGATAGTCATGAACTGAGACCTATCCCTGCTGAAAAAGTAGAGGTGCAGCAGTCACCTGAACTGAAATGCATTGCATCCCCTGATGGCCATGAGTTGAGATCTGCCTATGATGAAGAAATACGGATTCAGGAGCCACCTGTGATACTGGAAAGCGGATGTTCTGTTTCCTCTGATGGTAATGATTTGACATCCACTCCTTTTGAAAAAGTTGAGGTAGAGGAACCTTCTCAAATGTCTGAAAATTACTACATACTACGACTTGGTGGCCCAGAGTTGACATCAGCTCCTGCTGAAAAAACAGAGATGTGGGAAATTCATCAGATGTCTGAAGAAAGATGTTCAGTGTCCATTGAGAGCCATGAGTTGCGGTCACCCTCTGTTGAAAAGGCAGAAGTGGAAGATCCTGCTCTGACATCTGAAAATGAATATGCTGTGTCCTGGGAGAACCGAGAGTTGAGAACTAGTTCTCCTGAAAAGGTAGACATGCAGGAGGCTTCTGTAGTACCTGACAATGAATATGCTGCATCTTCTGAAGAGCATGAATTACCATCTTCTCTTCCCCAAAAACCAGAGATACAGGAGTGTTCTCTGCTGTCTGATAATGAATATGCTGTGTCTGCTGAGGGCCAGGAGATGGCAGCCAGCTCTGCTGAAGATAAGGGGCGGGAGCCTTTTCTGACAACTGACAGGGAATATACCATCTTTCCTGAAGGCCAAGGATTACAGACTACCCTTGCTGAAAAAGCAGTGGTGCAGGAGCCTTCACTAATACCAGACAGTCAATATCCTGCATCCCCTGAAGGACTCTCTGCTCATACTGAAAAAACAGAGGTGCAGGAGTGTTCTTTGCAGTCTGAAAATGAGTATGATGTATCCCCTGAAAGCCGTGATTTGAGATCCAGTCCTGTGGAAAAAGAAGAAATGGAGGAAACATCTGAAAGTGAAAGTTCAATGTCAACTGATAGCCAGGAGCGGCAGTCTTCTGTTGTTGAAAAAACAGAGGTGCAGGAGTTGTCTTTGTCTGAAGGTGAATGTGGCATGTCTCCTGAAGGTCAGGAACTTCAGTCCAGCCCTACTGAAAATGTAGGGGCTAAGGAACTTTATCTGACATCTGAGAATGAACACACTCTGTCCCCTGAAGAGTATGAATCAAGATTGACTCATGCTGAGAAGACACAGGATATGGATTCTTCTTTGGCATCAGAAAGTGACCATCTTTTGTCTTTCGAGAGCCAGGAGGTGAGATTCACCCCTGTTGAAAAAGCAGATGTGCGTGATCTTTCTCCAACACCTGAAAATGAACAAGTGGAATCCCCTGATGACCAGGAACTGTCTGTTGGAAATGCAGATTGTCTTGAACCTTTGGCATTAAATGATAGAGCCTCCATGTCCCCTGATGGCAGTGACTTGAAGTCCATCCCTGTTGAGAAAATGGATGATGTAGTGCCTTCTTTAGTGCCTGAAAGTGAGTGCTCCCCTGGTGAAGAAACAGGGGATCTAGAGCCCTCTTTGTTATCTGAGCGTAGGCATTCCACATCCTCATATCAGGAAGATCATGAGCTGAAATCTCCTGTGGAGGAAGAGGGCCTAGAGTCTTCTTTGACTCCTGAACATAGACGATCTGTTTCCCCTGATGACCATGACCAGAAGTCTGCCATAGATGAAGAAATGGATGATCGGGAGCCCTCTTTGACATCTGAGCATAGGCGCTCTACATCCCCTGATGACCATGAGTCAAGGTCTAGCGTTGGAGAAGAAGGAGAATATCTGGAGCAGCCTTTGACAACAGAACGTAGATCCTCTGTGTCTTCTGACGAACATGAGTCAGGGTCTACCGCTGGGGAAGAGGTAGAGGATGCAGAACCCTCCTTAACAGCTGAACGAAGAGACTCTACATCCTCTGATGACCGTGAGTCGAGGTCTGCCGCTGGTGAAGATGTAGAAGATGGAGAGGCCTCTTTGACAGCTGAACGTAGACACTCCACGTCCTCTGATGACCATGAGTCGAGGTCTACAAGTGGTGAAGAAGGAGAGGATATGGAACCTTCTTTGACAGCTGAAGATAGACGGTCTGTGTCTCCTGATGAACAGGAATCAAGGTCAACCATTGGTGAAGAAGCAGAGGACCAGGAGCTTGCTTTGACAGCCGAACGCACACACTCCACATCCTCAGATGAACATGAGTCTACCGCTGGTGAGGATGTGGAGGATATGGAAACTTCTTTGACAGCTGAACAAAGAGATTCCACATCATCAGATGAACAAGAGTCAAGGTCTACCACTGGTGAAGAAGGAGAGGATGTGGAACCATCCTTGACAACTGAACACAGACATTCCGCATCCCCTGATGGGCGTGAGTCAAGGTCTACCACTGGTGAAGTAGATGATGTAGAGGCCTCCTTGACAGCCGAACGAAGAGACTCCACATCATCAGAAGAGCATGAGTCAAGATCTACCACTGGTGAAGAGGGTGAGGATGCAGAGCCCTCTTTGGCAGATGAAGATAAACAGGATTCCATTCCTCTTGAGAGGTCAGAGGAACAGGACTCTTCCTTTATACATGAAAGTAGGCATTCTGAGTCTTCTGAACGTGAAAAATCTGTTGATAAAATGTCTGACAAAGAGTCTTCACAAAGATCTACCAGCAGACACTCGAAATCTCCCTCTCCCCAAAAGAGTCGTTCCACATCTGTTGAAAAAGCAGCAGATGAAGAGTCTCCAGGAAGATCTAGACATAGACGTTCCATGTCTGCTGCTGGCCAGAAGAGTAGATCCACATCCGCTGAAAAAACAGCAGACAAAGAATCTTCACGGAGGTCCAGACGTAGACGCTCCAGGTCCACTGCTCGACAAAGGAGCCAATCAACGTCTGTTGAAAAAGCAGCAGAGAAAGAGTCTTCCCGGAGATCGAAACGTAGACGCTCGAGGTCCACTGCTCGCCAAAGGAGTCGATCCAAATCTGTTGATAAAACAGCAGACAAAGAATCTTCACGGAGGTCTAGAAGCAGACGCTCCAGATCTTCTCAGCGCAGATCCCAGAGATATGATACCGAGTCTCGCTCTAGACGGAATCGCTCCAGATCAGTAACACGGAGGAGAGCATCACGATCAAAATCTAATCGTCGCTCTCGGTCTAGCTCATTGTCACGTTCAAGGCACAGAAGGAGGAGTAGGTCAAGGTCAGCATCAAGAAGGCGGCGTTCTTTGTCAAGAGACAGACGTAAGAGGTCTCAGAGAAATAGATCGAGATCTACTGACAGGAGAAGAAGAAGATCAGATTCAAGAGATCGTAGAATATCACTTAGATTACGGAGCAGGAGTCGGACACCTATTCGTCAAAGGCGATCAAGGTCAAGAGGAAGAAGGCGGAGTTCTAGTAGGTCACCAATTCGGCTACGGCGATCAAGATCTTCAGGGAGAAGAAGATACAGCAGATCACCTGATCGTCGCAGGTCGAGGTCATCAGAAAGATTTGCAAGCAGGTCACCTAAACGTCTTACAGATTTGGGTGAGTCAATTTTATTTTCACTAGTTCCATGGTTAGGTGATACCATATTTGGCCTTATTTTAACCTGCCTCTGTAGTATTCCTAGGGATTTTCTTGGAAGTAATTTTGTGCATTACCTTTAGACACTGACTTCCAGTAGGAACTTTTTACATGGCAACTAAATCAGTGCTAATTGTTTAGCTGAAAGGGTCTTTAGAGCAGGTTATATCTTGCTTATAGAGCTTTTATATAAAGCTAGTACGCTGCAGTCTGAGGAGCACTGCTCGTTGTAATGGTTAGTAGAGGCCTAGTACTATAGAAGAAATTCGAATTTCTAGTTTTGAGAATAAATTGGACATCAAAGAACATTTGAAAGTGCTAGTTGAGGAGTTGTTAGCGCTATTACCAGCAGTAATGATTGTTTATCTGTTTACATTACCCTTTCTTACCTCTTTCCTGTGGAAGGAACTTGATGGTAAGGGAGACTCGTCTCTGAAAATATTCCCAGATCCGGCTGACTGACAAAAAAAAAAAAAATCCTAATGAACTGTATTCTTCTCTGTTACTGGAGGAGGAGGCCTTGTAGTTCCCTTAGGTGTCAAACTCATGGCTCCCGCTGTTCTTCTGCTCCTGCAGCATAACGTGCCTTACACAGGCTGCACACGTGACTGGTGCGCTGGCAGGAGCGTAGGGTCAAGGAGCTCGATGCTGCCGCCAGGTAGAAACAAGGTGCTGGGCCGGATAAAACAAGGTGGAGGGCCTTGAGTTCAACACCCCTGTCCTAGGTGTAGTAAGTTACATAAAGAGAAAGAAGGTTTTGGTTTTGAGAGATGAGCCCTTGCACCCTGTGTGAAGAAGCCTCCTTTTGTCAGCCTCCAGTTCTTCTTCTAGTTTTGTCTCATGAAGTTACAATTGAAGCCCCTCTACCAGAGAAGTATTTTTGTACAGAACAGGCGAGTTAATGAGCATCCTAGAATCTCCCTTCATGCTTGGATTATGCAGCAAGGCTGTATCTATATGCTTCTGTTACTTAAGAAGTAAAGGAATGTTGTCCTTTCAGGATTTTTGAAGAAGTGTATGGTTGCAAAGATAGTGGTAACTCATTTATTTGCAAACTGGCAGATCAAATAAGACACGCTTGATTTTCATTCCTTTGTTTCTGTCATAGGGTCCCTTGTGCTTTTTTCCTTAATAGAGCGCAGTGCTGTTTTATTAATAATTTTGTGTGTAATTGTATTTTACACAAGGGCACATCTTATTCAGGGCTTATGTTTTCTGTTGATTGGTTGTAAGTAGCTTTCAGGCTATGTACTAGGGGGCTTGAGGAGACTTTCTCAAGACCCTCGAATGCTCTTCAGAAATAGCTAAGAAGTAGACTTTGGAATTTGTGCTTTGTAGAAATGACTCAATATTTCCAAATCTAGAATGAATTGGTGAAGTAAAGTAGACGTGAGAACTTCGGGGGTTTGGAGGATTTTGAGTGCTGTAATTTTGACTCCTGTGCTCTGTGTTAAATTTGCAATTTCACTTGTTTGTTGGGTAGACCAAATTTAAAAAACTCTGGAGCAACCACCTACAATTTCAGTTATTTTCACTGAATATAAAAGTGCTTGGTGTGGTTAAAATCTTGGTTTGATTCTGTATTTTGTTCTGTCTGCCAGAAATGCTTATTTAATATTAAAACATAAATTTATAAAAATAATAATTTTTCTTTAAACCATTATTTTTAGACAAGGCCCAGCTACTTGAAATAGCCAAAGCTAATGCAGCTGCCATGTGTGCGAAGTCTGGTGTTCCCTTACCGCCAAGCCTGATGCCTTTGTTATCTCAAAAGAAAGATGACAAAGCCAATCAGAAGTCATCCAGAGATACGCTGAAGGAGCTCACTGAGGTAAGCAAGAACAGCCATATCAACCCTGAAAGTAAGCAAGTTGGGTTTTGTGACTTCTCTGCAAGCTGTGATTCTGTGTAATTGGTTCATGTGTAAGATGGCTTGTGGTTGAACCCTTATACTCTAAATCAGGGGTGTGAAACTCGTGGCTCCTGCCATTCTCCTGCTCTTGCAGCACAGTGCGTGTCATGTACGCTGCACACAACTAGCATGACTGGTGCGCTGGCAGGAGCGTAGGGGCAAGGAGCTCAGCGCTGCTGCCAGATAGAAACAAGGTGCTGGGCAGGATGAAACAAGGTGGAGGGCTGAATTAACACCCTGCTCTTTACAGTTTTTTAGATCATGAAAACAAGCTTTTTAATTCCATGGAAATGAGTGGAATCCCATGCTATTGGGTTTTTTGTTTACTTTGATTATTCTGATTTTGTACAAATTGGTAATTGTCTTTTTGGTCCTGTTGATAAAAAAACAGAGCTTCTGCTTTTAGTTCTTGGTTGTGATGTTATTATGTTCTTATTTTTGTTAGTGAATTTCACATTGTTAAATTACACATTGTTCACATTGGGTTAAAAATCTAATGACTAGTTCATACAGTTCTACATATTTTAATGTGCACTCTAAGGTATTTTTAGAGAATTATCATTTGGTTATATCCCGTTACAGTTCAAGTCTACAAATGGGATGTTTTTGTTCTGGTTGCTGCTTGTCTTTTTACTGTAGTAATGTCACCCTCTTCAGTTCTCTAGTTTCCACAGAAACTGGAGTAAATTTGAATTAGGGAAAAAAAAAACAACTGTGCTTTTTTTTTTTTTTAAAAAAAAAGGTTATATCATCAGTTTGGCAGTTCTGAAATAACTGTTTGTGGGAATATCATCTGAAATTAAGCAACATCAAATATGTGAAAAGTAATCTCTTTAGTTGTGTGTGGGCTAGTGGAAACAGAAATATTTGTCTGTAAAAAAGTGATGATTGTGCAGATACGCTGTGCAGACATCATAAGTGCTTCTTCAGTTAATTTGACCAAGGTCCAGTGTAGCTGGTAAGACCGTGGAAGCCCAAAACCTGCCCCTTCTTTGCCCTTTCAGCTGTGGGAGTCTGTTGGATGCTGTTCCTGTTCTGTTGAATCCACATTGGCCACAGAAGCAGTCTAGGCCATCATTGTCTGGTCATGTGCCCAAGTGAAGAACCCTTCCAGAGCTGCTTCCGCTTCTTGCAAAGCTGGCTGCTTTGTCTTTCCTCTCTGTGATGGAACTTGCAAACCGCACAAACTGCTTCCAATTAGTTGGGAGCAAACTCATGACTATAGATGAATACAGTTTGTTGCTTAGCTTTTGAAATAGGACATGCTTTTCCTGTTGCCTAAGGAATGTGCTTCAGTCATTGTTTGGAGGCGCCTTAGCACAGGAGAGTGAAGGAATCTTTTTTTTTATATGGACTGATGAGAACAATGCCATCAGTGTGTCTTGATTTTTAGTGTTGGAGCTGCCTGTTTGCTCCTTACATGCCAACAGTCAGGTTTTCAGAAGGATGTGGTATGTAATGGTATGAACTTGAACTAGAATCAAATCAGATTTCACTTTGCTGCTATTATTTCATGTCCTCAGATGTCTTATTACTTGTCATAAATGGGGACATAATAAAAGCATGATACTGGACTATAATGCTCTCAGATGCAAACACTGAGTAAACACTGAGTGCAGGTAACCATGGTCACTAGATTCGTCATAAAATTCTAACCTCCCTAGAATGCCTTTCTTCTTTTTTTCTTGGGAGTTCTGTTGTCATTTGACTGCAGTATTCCCATAGCACCTATATCAGAGGTGTCAGACTCATGGCCCATGGGTCGAATCCAACCCTTCACCTTGTTTTATCCAGCCCAGCACCTTGTTTCTTCCCAGCAGCAGTGCTGAGCTCCTTGCCCCTATGCTCCTGCCAGCACGCCAGTCACATGTGCAGTGTGTGTGACGCGCATTACACTGCAGGAGCAGAAGGCTGGTGGGAGCGGTGAGTTTGACACCCTCTGACCTATAAGTTTTATATTCATCTTCTGTTGACTATAAAATGGGGATGTCCTGCGTACCTGGCCAGTGTCAAAGTACTTTAGGAGAAATCTGAGATCTTTTGGAGCCATTGCTTCTGACTCAGTCTCTGCGCTACCAGTGGAACTCAGTAACTATTTATCCTTAGGTTTTCCTGTGTAGTAGTTTTGTAATTTACAGCAAAGTTTCTATCAGATTGCGATATGCTAGTGATGTGGGATGCCAAACAGTGAGTTCGTACTCTGGAATGTTTGCAGCCTTAGACACGCAATCTGCAATTAGCTTGAGTATCCAGTTTTACAGTATGCTGCTGAAATCTTATGTCTGTGAAGCTATTTGCTGTGTGGGTGCTGAGCAAACTGAGGTGGGTGTTCGGTAATGTGTGTAAAATGTCAGTGTACATCTATTAAAGACAATGCTCAGAGATTTTCTCAGTTCATACCTCCTGCTTTAGAGAAGACAGACATTTTTTGGTTAAAATGTTATTTTTGTATGTTTTGATTCAAAGTCCAGGTTTATTCAGAGCTGTCATGTCCCTCCATTTTCTTTTTTAGAAATGCAAGAAGATTGCTCAAAGCACAGATGATGTGATTGTGAACAAACCTCATGTTTCTGATGAAGAAGAGGAAGAACGTCCTTTCTATAATCATCCTTTTAAGCTCAGTGAACCCAAACCCATCTTTTTCAATTTAAGTGTGAGTACTTTTTAAATTTGTAATATTTAAACTGTGGTTACTTTTAAATAATGCAAGTAGTTTTACAGAAGTTAAACAGGGATTGATAATCTTGGTGAAATTGCACTTCGGTGTTGTTACAGGGACCCTTGCTACAACAAGAAACTTGCCTGCAGTCTATGATATTGTGGTAGTTCCATTAATTGGATTGAAATAGTTCTTTTCATTAATGTCTTGGCAGCTTTTAGAGCTTAAATAACTTAAAGAGGAACGGGTTTACTTCACATTTTCATTGCAAAAATATCAGAATGAATTTGCAGACAACATTGGAGTTGGAAAATACTTCTCGAATGGCATTGCTTTTCCTTAATAGTCAAACAAAAAAACCCTAGCGAAACACTAAAAGCATTTTGAGATGTTCTAAAGAAGGTGATGCCATCAGCTTTGTGCAGATTCCCAATCTTATCTGCCTGCTTCTTCAGTCGATCTGAAGTTTTCGCTAAAGGAGAAAAGTATTAAGTCTTGAGATTAGCCAACAGAGAAGTAAATGTTGTGGTAAGAATGAGGATCACTGATGTTGTCAGTTACTAAGAGGGTCTGAATGTCCCATTAAACCACCTCATCGGGGCAATGCTTTTGCCTCTGTCAGAGCTTGTGTTGTAACTTTCTAGGTATGACCATATTGGAAAGAATAAAATGAGAGAGCATTTCTTTAAATGCTTCTGGGATTTACGTGCTTTAAACCAGAGGAGTCAAACTCCCAGCTCCCACCATTCTCCTGCTCCTGCAGCATAATGCGCATCACACATGATGCACACGTGGCAGGAGCAGAGGGGCAAGGAGCTCGGTGCTGCTGCTGTGTAGGAACAAGGTGCTGGGCCAGATAAAACAAAGTGGTGGGCTGGATTCGGGCTATGGGTGTGAGTTTGACACCCCTGCTTTAAAGCATGAATTGGAATTTGGGGTTTGGGTTTTTTTTTGTTTTGGTTTGAGTTTTTTAAGTATCTGGAGGTTTTTTGTGCCCGTGAAAGTCTGCTTTGATTTTGCAGGGTAGAAAGGTTAATATTGCTGTGGAAATATGAATATGCTAAGTGAAAATGTAAATAGCATTTATATTTTTATGTACAAATATATAGAGCTTGTGGTGTACACAAAATAAGCAGTGATAAGTATTTGCATAAAACGTAAAGTAGAAATGAATTTATACTTTATATTACACTGTTAGAAAGTGGTACAATGAAGCTCAACATTTTGGGATTCTTACAGGCTCCAAAGAGGAGGGTTCTTTCGTGGTTATGGGCTGCTTTGCCTGTTTTCCACAGTTTTGACTCTTTTAGTAGCATTCCTTCCATTTCTGGATTCTACTCTTACCACCATTGCCATCCATGTTCCTTCGAAGCAAGAGGTTGCTGAGTACTGTGGGCTGTCTGGGCTCTGTTTACCTCTTGGGAGATAAACCTGTCAGAGATTTCTGCAGACTCTTAATATATCATGAATACTGTTTGAGGAAAGCAAGCTCTTAGGCTTAATCTACTTGAGATTCATGCTGCTATTAAAAAATAATTGATAACTAGAAACCAAAGTGCTGAAAACTACTTTCTCTATGTACAGTAACATAGAACTTATCATCATGCAGCTATCACAGCCAATGTTTTTCATTGCCCAGGATTTTTATTTTGGAGCTTCCCTTTACAAAATACGTGTGTGGCAGATTAAGTTTGTTCTCTTTATTACAGAGCAGAGGGAAAGCAGGGAGGTTGCTTGTGAGGGTCAGGTTTTGCACGTTTTTGGCTACTGAGTCTGATTCAAGTGATTTTAGCTTCTAGTTGTTTCATCTTATCTCATATTGCAATTTGTTGATTGCTTATGTTTTTTAGGGCTGTACTGAAATGATTTGTTATACAGGGCTTCAGTTTGACGTTAGTAAGAAGGACTGACTGACTATTCTTTGAAAACATAGTAACAAATGTATGCGATAAATCATTTCTCAGAGATATGTTTGTGAGTATTGTCTATTTTCAGGTTTTAACTTTCTCTACTTTCATTTCCTTAAGACTCCCAGCATAAAACCAGCACCACCACCACAACCAAAAAATCAAGTCAGCCTGTCAAAGGAATTTCCTGTTTCATCTGGGTCTCAACATAGGAAAAAAGAGGCAGATAGTGTCTATGGAGAATGGGTTCCGGTTGAAAAAGGCAAAGAAGAAAGCAAGGATGATGTTTTCCCCAAACCATCCATTGAGGTAAGGAAGGGAAGGAAGGCATATCATATAAGAAAACCAAAACCGCCACTGGGTCAGTCTGGTACAAAATTGCAGCCTGTGAAGAAAAAAAAAAAAAAGCTTATGTAGGTAGTGACAAAAGCTTTAATAAGCAAATTATCTGAACTGCTGTGAACTTCAGCTTTGGTTGCCGTGCTCACACAGGCAGTGATGAAAGCAGTCTGTACCCGTACCGTGTGCTTTTGTCAGCTAGTTACTTCTGCTTGAAGATTTAAAGCAGGATGCTTGTGAAGTTTCCTGCAGAGGTTAATACCTTAAGTTCAGATTTCAATAATAAGAACGAATTGAATAAGAATTTAAATAGTCCAAACAGTCTTAGAGCAATAATATTGCATTGAAATGCTATCCATTAAGAATAGATTTGAAAATATTTTATAAAACTGCGGTTTCATCTGGATGTACCTGCTGATTTTTTAGCTTTACAGTCACATTTTATCACATAGCTGTCTTCCATGTGGCCTTCCAAAGGAAAATCTAATTGTATGTATAATAAACTAAAAAACCCAAACCGAAAGAAATACTTTTTCCCTTGAAATGCCTTCAAAAGGATATTTTGTGGGGTTTTTGTAATTATGTAAATTAAATATTTAAGACGGATGTTAATTTTTTTAAGTTGATGTTACCTCACTCCATCTGAAGCCTTGTTCTCATACCTTTCAAAGCAAATAAACAAAAAAGCCCTGGCATCTCTTTCTGATGAAATAAATCCTTCCACTTGGTGCATTTTGTTTTTCAAGAACTTTCTAAGATTGTAGAATTAATTCACTTCCTGAAGCAAAGGAGGTATTTTCCTCTGTGTCTGTTACAGCACCAAAAGCACAGTGGATATAACTCATTCAACAGACATTTTCACAGCACAGCTCAGAGCCTGATGGCCAGGCACCCAGTTCATTGTTTGCTTGGTGTAGATGGTAACGGCTGTTCAGTCTTTGTCATGAACCACTAATCAGGCAAACATCCTGAAATGTTTGTGCAGAATGTCCTTCTGGTTTATTTACTAGCATATATGTAAAAAGTCCAGAGCATAGAAACATTGTATACTAACATTTGGCTGTGTTTTTACTAGGTGGTAAAAAGTCTTGTCCTTCAAATGGTTAATGAAATGCTCATAGTTCAGGCAGGCTTTTGTAGATGTCTGCGTTCCCGTGGCCAGTGACGCTGGACTTGTGTCTTTGACAAACTGGGTCGACTGAGCACTGATGGTTTCTGTATTGATTATGTAGAAGAGGCCTTAAAATCGACATTGGAGTAAATATATTAAACATAACTTTCTTTCCTTTCTGTGATGTGTATCTTTATAAATGCTTGTAACGATGTTGTCTGTTTTATATCTTGTAAATAAATATTTTAATTTGCATTGACCTTAACTTGGTTTGTGTTAAGGGTGATTTCAAGGGTCATTAGCTGGCGGCAGAGTATACCATCCCCTGGGTTTGGCAACCCTTAAATTTGAAATAGAGGAATACTCTTATAGTAGCAGAATCCTGGTATGTTTCTCCAGGGACTCTGAAAAAGGTAACAAGAGTGCTTCTCTGCTTAATTTTTTAAATGCTTATGAGGACTCTGGAAGAAATGGCTTCCTTTGAGCAAAATAAGCCAGATAAGCTCCCTTGCTGTTGAAATAGGGTAGTGGGGGAGTGTGCTCAGATCATCAAGAAGTTTGACACATAATTTACTTCCATTCATTGTTGCTGATTTTGAAATCTGATGGTGACAATTCTGATTCAAGTCTATGTTGACATTATAAAATACATAATTGGTTTTATTGTGATATTTTTATTCAAGTCACAGAATTGGTTATGGGAATAAGCAGTCTGACGTGGCCCTGCTAATACATTATGAATTATTTTAATAAAACATTATGCTCCTAATACAGTTGTTTGTGGTAGTAGGAGATGGAGGAAGAAGTCTTGAGTAATCTGAAGTATCAGCATGTCTCTAGAAGCCACAGAAACCCCTAAGAAAAAAGCTCTATCTGAAAGTCTGAAAACATAGAGTTGAAGTGTTGTATTTAAGTTGGGAGTATTATCCACAAGTGACTATTATGTAGAGAAGCTGTTGTGACCTAAAAATTTAGTAATGCATTTGGTGTGTCAGTGAAACAGCAGAGTGTGTCACAAGCCCCTGCTTTCTATTGTCAGCCTGTCCCTTCTTGCTTCAATATTTGTGATTTGTGTCTGTGGGGAAATGTTGTTAGAAGTCAGGATTAGAAAGGCAGAACTCTTACGCTGAACTTGAAACTGTTTTACTTGACTAAATAATAACATCTTTTCATAATTCAAGCCGAGATATTTTTTTTTTTCAAGATCCAAAGCTGCCATCGAGTGTCTTGACATAATACAAAGCCATGATGGTCTCCAAAATGGTGACTGACCATGTGGGGAAAGTGTGTGGGAATTCTTAATAACCAGGGTACCTACTGATAGGCCCCAGTCCGGTAAAGCACTAAAGTACACATGTATGTTTAAGTATGTGAGTGGTCCCAATGTGGTTTCAGTGGACTACTTGCATGCTTATGTGTATTGCTGGATTGAAGCTTTTGGTGAGTAGAATAACTTTTATTTCTCTCCTGAACCAGTTTCACAAACAAAACATTATTTTCACTATGTAAGGGGAACTTAATATTAGAAGAAAGTGTATATTGTAACTAGGCATTCTTCTAAATACACGACTGTCCTGTTAGGTGGTTGGTAGAAAATCTTTTAGTTCTTCTTGTGCCTTGCTTATGAACTGTATTTTTTGTCAACTGGGACAATAAACAAACACTGAAGTCAGTTTTGTAGACACATACCATGTCTAGGATTTTGTGTTTGTCTTGGTCAGTGCCAGATGTTTCAGTAATGATCTTCCCAGTGCAAATACTTTTTGTCCTAAGCAGTAAAAAAAAAAACAAAAAAACCAAAAAAAACCCCCATCTTAAAATAAGATTTAATAGGCAGAGTACAAAAATAATTACTCTTCTTTAGGCATTTGTAGACATTCCTGTGTCTCTTACCATTCTTCCTTATTTATTGAATTCTTGGCCATCGTTCCTGTGACAGATATTTTGTGGATTAACTGTATTTTTCTGTTCAGCAGAGTCAATTTTAAATTTGTTTCAGTTTCTTTTACTGGTCCTTTAGTTTAGTATAAAGTCTGAGATGCTGAGGTTATGAGATAGTGACTAAGAAAAGATGCAAGTGTTTTCTAATGCACATTAAAAAAAATTAAACTAGCGACTTAACTTTATGTCTTTGTGCCACCTTTTGTTTTGATTATCAGGTTTCTTCTGTGGTTCAGACAGTTCTAGCCCTTTCAGTCTCCAAAGAAATTTCACTTGTCTCTGAGTGCACTGTTCTTTTTCTCTTCTCAAAACAGTGATCCATAAACCGCACATCATCCCAAGAACAGGGCACAAGTTATTTTACAAAAGAGCCGTGTACCAGCTATGATTTGTTACATCTCTATATCCCCAAATGATTTGGATTTCTGTGTTGATTAATTTGCGCACAGAATAGAGGTTTGCACTGAGCTGCTTCATATGCCCCATATTTTTACCCAAATGATTCTGATTAGCATGTGTGACATAGTTTGAAATTAGTTTTCTGTATATTTTACTATGTTTCCACAGCTCAAATCTAAATAATCCTTTCCAAAACAGTCAGTTCTATGAGCTACCAGTCTGGGTTTGCTTTTATTCAAGTCTGGTTTAGGCTGAAGATTAGGATTTAAAACACTAAAGCCAAGTTCATGGAATACATGTAATTCTTGCTGTGGGGTACTCATGTGAACAGCTGTATATGAAGGTTTTTTTTGAAAAAATCTTAGCTAAATTGTGTTTAATTCTGGTTAATAAGATTCCATTGAACAGTAATGTACTTTTCCATTTAACTATTATACACCAGGACTTTTTGTGATCAATATAGTTCTCTGAAAATAAGTATTTTGATATTTTGTATGTACAGGTGATACTAAATCATTAGGGTGTTATACTTCAACTTCAGATGTTGTAGTTGTGTAGGAAAGCCCATATTGTATGTGCTTAACAAGCAGTCCCAGGATATTTTTCACGTTGCCTGTGCATATTTCAAACCAACTATTTAATGTGTAAAACAACTTTGTAGTATTTGTAGCATTTATTCTACAGCAGCTTTTTCCAGATCCAATGGATATTGTTTTGGTCTGATGTATTTTTAAAAAACATCTTTTTCTTCCTAGGGCGTGGACATAACTGCAGCTATGAATGACCGAGCAACGGCTCAGAAAAGGCTTAGTGAAAATTCATTTGATTTAGAGGCCATGTGCATGTTAAATCGTGCACAGGAACAGGTATGTTGCACTTTTCCATCAGCATTTTGATGAACTTAAAGAAAATGTTTACCTTTACCCTTCATACCAGCTGATTTAAAAAGTCTGCCTTTATTTTGCACTTCATAACACTGATTTTGAGGATAAGCAAACCATGAACTTGCTAGACCTTGAGCTCAGGCTTTAGGGTTAACACACAAAGCTGCTCAGTTTTTTTAGCCTCTGCTTACAAAAGAGTGTTAGTGAACACACTGCTAAACATAAGTAAGGAATCATGAAAATTATTGAGAGGCAACAGAGAATTGCAAAGTAACGATGTGCAAATTTTTATTTTGGTCTTACATTTGAGTTTTGTTTTGTAGATTGATGCCTGGGCTCAATCCAACCACATACCTGGCCAGTTCACAGGAAGTACTGGAGCACAGATACTGTCCTCAGATGAGTTGACCAACAGCGGTCCCCAAGCATGGATTAGAAAGGTAGAAGTTATGCAGACGAACTTGTCTAACTATCACATTTTAAGTGACAGTGGAAGTACTGGAAAATGCAGAAAGCGTGCCTTAAAAGCCTATGGTAATGCATGTGTGAAGTACAACAGGTTGAGTTAAATCATTGTCTTTGAATCCATTTTACTGTGCATTAAGGTGTTGCTCATGACGTAGAGTACTTCAATAAGTGTGCGTCTGGTAGTTGAATCAGATTGGTTCGTACCTAGTGTTACCTTACATAAAATGACATTCATGATACTGATATGGTTGCAGTGGTAGGTCCATCACTACTCTTACAGGACTGGGACAGATCAGGCAAGGTTTGATTCTGATATTTTGGTATCAACTTCAGTGAAACAAGTCCCAAACTGCCATTTTGTTTGGCTTGGTTCTCTCTTATTGCTACTTTGCCTCTGTTTCTATCACCAGGGTTTTCTGGAAGCCAAAGACTTGGAGTATTAAGCCAGGAGTTGCAGTTGGATTAATAAGTTTAATGTCATCCTACAGTGAAATAGTCACCTTTTACTGCAGAGTAATATTTTTGGGCTGTGGTACATCATACATACATGTGTTTTATAAGTTCAATAACTCATGCTTCATCTTTGAAAATGAATACTGAACTAGTTTTCTTTCAAGAAGTAGAACTGAGGAATTAAAGCAATATCCACCCCTGGTGCAAAAAGAACAGTGGTTTATGACGGTCAGTCTAGCAAGTAATGTAGTTGTGTGTATGCTCTGCTTATCCTTTCAGGTCGCAGTGCTAAGACAATCCTCAAAACTGGTAGGTGAGATTTGAGGCTTAGGTAGAATCTTCCATAAAAGTTGGTGTAAATTGAACAGAAAAGTTCAGAATTATAACATCCTAAAACCAGAGATATTTTTGCCAAGATTCACTAACTTGTTTTTCCACTTTATGTAGCCAAGCAATACAGACAGCCAGACAGCACAGAGATCCAAGTTCTTTACTAGATGGGAATCTTGTGAGCTCTTCTTAGTATTAATATAGAGTGTAGATGATAAATTCTTATATTAACAATTAATAACTTTTGAGATTGTAACAAAATTTTGGCTTTGATTAGAATAACTGTCCCTGGCACAGGAACTTAGAAATATGTAGCACTTAGCAGGGAAGTGTTGGTGAGTAAAAGAGCTTTTCCACCATGAGGCTTGTGAAAGAGATCAGTAGGCCTATGGGGATTCTCCTTTTCTGCAGTACCTTGAGTGGGTTCCCAAGGCAATGGAACGGGAGCATCTCTGATCATCTCTCTCCCAAGTCTCCCTTTCTCATCTCTTTTTCATTTCTTGATGTTCTGTGGTGGTCTTCTGTGCTTTACAGCAACAGGAGTGTCTGCTAACAAAAATTAAGTGGAGGAGGCAAGTGTGGTTTTCCTCAGTCTTTTAACTTCACTCTGTGATCTGCTTTAAAAAAAACACACAAAACAAACGCATGATGAATAAAACCCCGATGCTTTACAGCAGGGGTGTCAAACACACCCCCCTGCTTTGCAGGGAGAAAATGAGGGAAGAATCTGGCATCTGGCTTGTGAATGTGAGTGCTGTGAGGAGCAGAAGCGTAGTAGAACACTTTGTTGAATCTAGAAATAAGAGTGAGCTGGTGGGAGCATTTCTGTCCTTCCTGTAGCTGTAAGAATGTAGTGGTTTGCAGTAGTAGGCGTCCTCCTTAGCAATCATCGTGTGGTTTGTCAGAAAGGAGGCTGCTACTGTAAACAACAAGAGTTGTTGGGTGAAGAAGATGAGGACACAGTCCTCTTTTCTGCTCTGGCATTCCTCAGCTTGACTTCTTTTGCTTTTTCCAGGTTCCATGTTTGCACGCACATTGCCATCAAACTCATGAGATAACCAGTAGTGTCAGTCACACGCCCTCTACAAAATGCGTTAGGGGCCACTCAGGACTCACCCTGGGGTTTTTTGTAGGACTGATGTGGCCTGTGCAAATCCTCTCAAAACTTAGGTTTGATGAACTTCATGTGGAGTCACACCCTGTGGTTAGAGGGTGATTTCACAGGAGAGAGTGAAGTAGAGGCAGTGGGTTATGAATGCATGTTATCTTTCTCAGTGACATGAACGCAAACCAACCACGAAATGCAAAGTACAGGTTGTATTTTACCCAGGCTCTTGGAGTGGTGTAACTTAGTTCCTGTTAATTAAGCAATGTAGCACTGGGAAGTCAGTTTTGTACTCCCTTTTTTGTCCTAAGAAAATGCATTTTAACATTAAAATAGTGGTATTTTTTATTTTTTATTATTTCATCTGCAAATAGGGCTGTGGAGTGTCTTGGGTTATGGGTGTGTAAGTTAATGCACATTTCTGGTTGAAGTTCACTGAAGGCATTTTGCTTGGGAGAAGGCCCTGAGCAGTTACCATAAGAGGACTTGTGGACATGCGCTGTTTAGTGGAAAGAGAGTCCATGTCAGCTAATTATTTATCTATCATTAAACAAAGAATTAGAGCATGTACAGCAGGGCTGTCAAACTCATGGCTCGTGGTCTGAATCTGGCCCTCCACTTGGTTTTATCCGGCCTGGCACCTTGTTTCTACCTGGCGACAGCACTGAGCTCCTTGCCCCTATGCTGCCAGTGCCCTGGTCAAATGTGCAGCATGTGTGACGTGCGTTATGCTGCAGGAGCAGGAGAATGGTGAGAGTCGTGAGCTTGACACCCCTGATGTCATTGTGATTGACAGGTAATCACAAAACCAGATAGAGGTCATGAAACACAAGAGCGGTGTCGAGGGGGAGAAAAATTTGAGTACGTTGGGAACTTTGAAAGCACTTTGCATTTCTTGGATTTCAGCTGTTTATTTTTTTCATTAAAAATGACTCTGGAGAGGTAATATGTACTCAAACCAAAATAAGCCTGCAATTTCAATTTTATCTCAATAAAGTTTTGAGGGAATTAGTTACTGCCGTGGTTAAGGTGATGTACTTGAATGACTGACAGATCAGTTAGAAGTACGGTTTATTTTTCTAAGTAACATGCTAAATCATGATGTTTATGGGTAGGATTCTGAGAAGTATTCATAAAGGAAGAAGATGTTGTTAGGTTTGTTCTATCATAAAACCAGATTGATGAGCAGTACATTTTTCTTTTGAAAAGTGATTTCTGTTTCAGTTTATCATTGTTGGTGTAATCAGTTCACAAATATGGCTGACTTACTCTGGGGGTTGGTTCTTATTTTACTTGTTTTTCTCTTGCACATACACTGTGCTCCTGAGTAAATGTCAGATCAGAGGAACGTGTGAGATAGTATTTTCCAAGCAAATTCTGTTGAGGTCTACTTACTTGGGCTTTCCCAGACTCACCACTTGTTTCTGGATTTATCAGCTTAATTCTGTAGCCTAAACTTGATCTCCAAAACAAGGGTTTCTGCAACATTTCACTTGGGATCTGTTTCATTCAGTTGTGCTAAAGCATGACACAGTTTTGTGTAGCAGCTCTGAAAAGAGAAGGGTTTCCTTCCATTCTTCAACCGTCACAGCAGATGAGTAAAATTTGTGATGGAGGTAAAACAAAGTCTTACAGTGTCACCTGAACAAGGACTGCTGACTTCGAACAAGGTCACTTGTCAGAATACTTGTATTCCTGTTGCCTTACGTGAGCCAGTGAACTTTCCTTGGAAAAAAAGGCCACATGGCAAAGCAAATCAACTTTACTGGCCCTCTGTTCAGTCCTCAAAGTGTTTTTTTCCAGCTTGCTTTCTACTGATAGTGTGCTGCAAATAGAAATCCTGAAACTGATGGCGAGTATTGTTTTTGTAAGGCATTTGGTGGGATTCTTCATAAAGCTATCCTTCCTCTTGTATTGCAGAAGCAATATGGCTGCTGTTAAAAGTGTCAGTTTATTTAAAGGAAAACTGTTACTTTGCAAAAGTTTTTCCAGAGATGGATGCTTGTCCTTGGTACTTGGCCCAGAGAAATTCTCTGGAGTTAGTCTTAAAGTAATCTTTAAGATAGCCCATTGTGCTGTAGCTGAAACTGTCACCCAGTGCCTTTAAGGTTTTGTTGCCTTTTGCTTAATAAATTATTGCTCAAAAGAAATAAACCTTCCTTCTGGCAGAACTTAAGTTTTAGTGCCATGTCAGTATTGTGAGAAGGAATGAGTATTTTCTTTTGAGAGAGCAGAATTTAATGATGTAATTTGAGATCTCTCAAATAATTATGGCTTTAAGATTTTGGATGTTGTGGGTTCTGAATAGACTGGTCAGTTGGAGGCTATGTGCTGTTCTTTTCCCAGAGGCAGCTGTTGCAGTTAAACAGTGGTGACTGTCCAGCTTGTGTTGTGCTTGAGAAAAAAACCCTATAAAGTCTTATTTCAGGTGTGATATTTTTTTTGTTTGCTTTTGTGTTTGCTCCCTTAAATGTGAGTTCAGGTGTTCATGCCTCCAAAATTTGTTGCCCTCACATAGCTTTAAAAGAGGAATAGTTTTAAATAGAATTCTTGAAAAACCTTACATGGTGAAGTTTTACTGTGTAGCCTTCTTTTTGAATAAAAAGCGTTGACACAAGAATGTGGCTTATTAGTTGTCTCCATCTGCTGGCAGAATGGAAATGTGCTTTGTTTGGCTGACCTTTCATGGAATTTAGAGATCAAAGGATGAGAAAAACGATTTTAAATTTTCATGCAAACTTACTCAAACAAAGATTAGTGCATGAAAGAGACCAATTTTTTTGTAAATAATGAGTTAATTCTGACAACAGTAACCAAATACTTAGAAACTTGGAGGTTTATTGTGTTACATACTCTGCAATTTGATATTATCCTTAAGGGCCACATCTGCAAGGGTGTGCATAGGTGCTAAATAGTTTTGTGAGACTCGGCCTTCTATGATTTTTAAAACTGAAAAGGAATTTATGTCTTTCTTCCCTGCTCTTGGTAACGTTTCTACTACTTTTGCATTTCCAAGTGTGATTACAATAACAGCATTAGTTTTTACCCATGCTCTAATAAATCATGGGCTGAGTGAAGTTGTCATTAAATTATAGAAAATAATTAAAGAGAATATAATTGCACAGGTGACATTAGAGATTTACCTTCAGCTTATTATTTAAAAAACAACCTGAAAGAACATTTTCCCTTGCTGCAGGCTGCCTTTGCTTCTTCAGTAAACTGCATCAGAGTGGGCTGCTTCTAACTCCTTTCCTAATGGAACCAGAATTGCTTCATTTAGCCTTTTAGATTAGGTGCACAAGAGCAGCTGTTCTGTAACGAAAGGAAACTTTCATAAAATTATATAGAAGCATAGAATGGTTTGGGCTGAAAGGGGCCATTTCTAATTCCGTGTTGTCTTGGTTTGTTGTATGTGTTTGAGTCAGTATAGTGTAAAAAATCCCTTCTTAAGTTATCAGATAGCATTCTGAATGCACACATTAGAAGCAGTGTTTTTAGTAAACTGCAGTTTGGAATTTAGGTTCTCTTTATTTCCAGTACTTGATATTTGTTCAGGCTCTGTTAATTCCTGTATAGGAATGCTGGGCTTTGATTTTTAGGTATAAATAGCAATATTTTGATCCTGTTCTCTCCCTTCTATGCCACTCCTTTACAAGTGTTATGAGAAAGCTGTGTAACATTAAAATGACCTCATCAGGAAGTTGCACCCTGTCATTTGTGAACTGAATACACACCGGTGGTAATGAAACAGATGTTTATATTGAAAGCTGTATCATTGCTTTGGAACCCAGGGTGACATTGACTGGGGTTTGTGTTATTCTCAGCATGATTACGCTTTTCGTATGAGAGGTTCCTGGAAAAAGAGAGGGGAGAATGAAAATGGAAGTAAAAGCCTTCTAAGTGTATGGATTGAGACAGTTCATGTTGAGGAACCTGGTTGTCTCTGTGTACACATACACACTCTGCATGGTCTGCACCAGTTGAACTGGAAAGGTGCACTTAGCCTCTCTTTCTCTTCCATCAGAGCACTTTGTTATCAAATAGGTGGAAAGCCCTGCCACAATCTCCAGCAATTACATTTTTTAAAATTTTTTTTAATACCATGTGCAGTGGGGATTGCACATGTGCATCGTCGGCACATACCAGCTGCCAGTCACCTCAAAAATATGTCATCCTTAGTCTCTGCAAAAGTAAGACTTCCAGTTTTGTTTACGTACAAATTGAAACCAAGGACCTGTTAGTCCTTTGTCCACATCTGGGAAACGCTTACTTTTGCAAACACAACTCCAAATAAAAGGGGAACCCCCCCAGAGGTTCTGTTAATTTGCTTTGATTTCACACAAATACCAGGCATTGTATCATCTAACCTACTGTGCGAAGTAACCGATGGACTTATCAGTGCCAGTGTGTAAACTTGTATATTTTAAGGCAAGCAGTTTTTTGCTGTGATGGAAATGATTGACTTACTTACTTGGGTCAGCGGGGGGGGCAGAAGAGAGATGATAGTTCACAGAATAACCTGTGAACTTTCACCCCTCTATATGGAAACTTGTTTCAGGGTCAAATCCTTGTAGCTGCCTTCTTGCCACGGTCAATGCCAGCCCTACTATTCACAACACTGCGGCCATCGAGGCCTAGGTACGTAAACATTTAAGGAGTTTTTAAAGTTCTTTACATCAAAACAGATTTTTAAAATTTCTGTTGATAAGCTTTCACCATTTGACAGCTGTTGTGTTAATGATGATTTGAAAGAATGTGACAACTACTGCTGCTAAACTGTGTGGCTAAGCGCCTTTTTTCCTTTAAAAAAAAAAAAGAAAATAAAAACCTGTCTGTTTCATGTGGATTTTCAGAGTAGAACTTGAATGTGCAACTGCTGTATAATAAAAAGGGGAAACTTTTTTTTTACGTTTAAAATACGCGTAAACATTGTGAATGTCATTACTAAATGTGCTTGTATTTTGTTCGATGACTAGGTACACCTGGCACACACGTTGCCAGTTAAACAGTTAGCACTGCCTCCTTTCACGAGCTGAGAAGAGATGCATTGGAACCAAAGTAGCGCGTTTAAAAATGGATGGTTATCATTTTATTAAGTACAGATGTTTGTGATGGGTCACTCGCCACTTTTGGATTGTGTTAGGGTTTTCTTAAGTTGTTCTTTTTTGAAAACCTTGATTTGTGTCTCGTGTGTCTGCGTGAATGCTGGTTTATACAGGATGTTAATGTATATAAAGCTAAGGTATGTTTTTATTTAATTGAGTCTGTGAAAGGTTGTTAGAAACATTTTTTGGAAGCTCTCACTTGGTTTTTAAAACACCAGTGCTAACTTTAGGACTTGTTTTACTTCTCTTTTTCTGGATAGGATCAGTTCTTAAGAGCAGCCCCTGTTACTGGAGGGATGGGAGCTCAACTGATGAGAAAAATGGGCTGGAGAGAAGGAGAAGGGCTTGGAAAAAACAAAGAAGGCAGCGTTGAGCCTATTATGGTCGATTTTAAGACAGATCGAAAAGGTAAGCCCTTCCTTAAATGCCTGAGGGCAGTATAAACTTCTTACATCTGTTTTGGAGATAGGCAAAATAACATTGAAGCAGCAAGCTTTTCTGTGTACAGCTTAATTGTGAAAATTAACAGAATTACTTGGATGATTTTGCTAGTATTTTTCTAAGCCCTGGGTTATCTATATAGGTTTTGTCCTTGTGCCTGTGAACTCTTCCATACATTCTTTGATTTTCCCTAACCTTTACCTCCCAATGTAAAAAGCGCTTCTTAGATGTTCTTAAAGTAGGGATGTGCTTCAGTTAAATACATAGAGAAGGCATTGACAGGGAGATGAATCATGGAAAAGCTGTTGTGGTTGGTCTAGAGCAGGGGTGTCAAACTCACGGCCCGTGGGCCGAATCTGGCCCTCCACCTTGCTTTATCCATCCCAGTACCTTGTTTCTACCCGGTGGCAGCACTGAACTCCTTGCCTCTACACTCCTGCCAGCGCCATGTCCGGTGTGCGGGCATGTGTGACACACATTACGCTGCAGGAGTAGGAGAACAGCGGGAGCCATGAGTTTGACACCGCCGGGAGAGAGGCTGAAGCAGGAATGCAGCAGGATAGAAGACTAAATGTTTCGGTCAGTTTTAAACTGGAGTGAAGGACAGAGGAGAGCTACAGCGTTGAGTTACTGCTGCCTTTCAGCTGAAGTCCTGACACAAATAGACTGTCACATGGATGGTTTTAGGTCTTCCAAATGGATTCTGTTTCTTTTTCTGTCCATCTGATCTCCCTTCTCTTCAATCTCCTAGTTTTGATCCTGAGGAAGGCACCTCTGCTCAACTACAATGATGTTCTTCTGATGGTTCCCAAAGATTGCTTTGGCTGCTTTCCTCCTCTTCTTCATGTAGTCCGTGGCTACAGATGGAAAATTGTTGCACTTGTCTCATTCAATTCAAAAGCACCATCCTTTTATTCAGAGACAGTGTGGTTTTATGATTAGCCATCTTGCCAGTGTATTCAGCAAGAGTTCTGATTTCAGAGCAAATGTTTATGAAGATTTTCCATCTGAAATAGCTACACAAGACCCAACCAATTTAGATACAAGATGCAGAATTTCAGCAATCAGGATTTATGATGTCGTTGATGCGTTATGCGTGTTTCCAAAATAAACAGTTTAACCCCAACTGCAGGAAAACAAACTCTTACTGTTGTTCTAAATATTTTTTAGAAAACTGGGAGCCTTTAATATATGACATAGATCACATGTAATATTACAGCATAAAAATACTTCAAACTATGGGCTTGTGTTAGCCTTTGTCATTGCTCATAATTGAGCTTGGAAGAAAACAAAGCAAAAATGTAAAGTTTGTTTGCAGAGGTGCTGTTGGAGGAATCTTGAGGTGTCAAAATCACTACTTCTTAACACAGAGACAGTTCAGTGCTGCTCAGGGGACCAAGGTAGCAGTGAAAACATAACTTAAACCAGGGGTGTCAAACTCATGGCTCCTGTGCTGTCAGGAGTGTCCGGGCAAGGAGCTCTGCACTGCTGCTGGTTAGAAACAAGGTGCCGGGCTGGATAATACAAGGTGGAGGGCCGGATTTAGCCCTCGGGCTGTAGTTTGACACCCTCAATTTAAACATTTAAATATTAAGTGCAAAGAGGTAAAACATGAGACAGAAAGCCTACACTACTGCTTTCTAAATACTAAATATGTTCTAGGAGCTTGATACGGTTTTATAAATTGGAAAGTGCAACAGTCTCAAAGTACAGAACGCAATAATACAGATATGTATTATATGAATAGTGACCAAACTTGCTTCTCAGCTTTTTTTCTTTTGTACAACCATTCTGTTTAAAGAAACTGAAAAAAAATACAAACCAAACCAAAACGAATAAAACCCTACTGACAGGGTGAGTGCCAAGGAAATCCTGGAGAAATATTTTGTTACTATTACTTAGTGAGTCCAGTCTTTGTATATGTTGTCTTGTAAAGATCTTGTTGCTTGTTCCTTCAGTTTAGCTTGATGAATGTCAGTCAGAGGGGAAAAAATTGAAAGCAGTCCATTTCCATATTATTTTCTCACACAGCCTGTGTAACATAGTGATGGATTGTTGTGGTGAGGAGGGAAGAGTTAGCTTTGTTCCTTGTGTTGCTTGCTTCTCGTCATATCATAGGAAAGAGGCAGGCATGGAGGGCAGTGTGTGGGGCAGCCAAGGCCTCTGCCATGATCCTTTGGGCTGGAGGATGAGAAGAAATGGGCTTGAGTTTTGCCAGGGGAGGTTCAGATTAGATATCAGGAAAAATTTCTTCACCAAAAGAGTTGTCAGGCACTGGCGCAGCTGCCCAGAGAGGTGGTTGGGTCACCGTTCCTGGACGTGTTTAAAAGACAGGTGGATGAGGTGTTTGGGGATGTGGTTTAGTAGTGGACAGGTACGGTTGGACTCGATGCTCTCCAAGTCTTTTACAACCCAGTGATTCTATTGATTCTATGGTTTTGATAATAACACAGCTGTGTCAAGGCTCAAGTTTCCAGTTCTATAAGTGTGTCCCAGGATCCTTGTGTCATTTCTTGTTTAAATTTCCTTAATGCCTGCAGAATTTGATATCGAAGTTTCAAAGATCAAGCCCTGTCCATCTGAGACAGGATCAGGTCTTTATTGTACTGGGCATTCTGTAACAGATGGTTTGCTCTCTCTGCTTCAGATTGCTTCGTCCTGAATAACAATTCAAGATGTTAGATGGAGTTAAAGGATACCTCTTCCTGGCATGTTATAGGTTCTTCTGAGGATACTGATAACCCTAGTGATGTCTGGGCTTTGCATTTCATAGTTTGAAAATATTTGATTATCACCATATATGCAGTCTTGCTTGATCATTTCCACGAAAAATCTACAAGTGTGTAGATAAAGAATGCCCTTCAGTGTTGAGCCAACTGAATCCATAACGCAGAGAGACAGCTTGCATTAGGAAGAGGCAATGTTTTGTGCATTAGGAAGAAGCAACTGGACAGTGTTTATACATTCATGAGGACCTGCTGAAAAGCTTCTTCAACCATTACGATTTGATGCTTAAATGTAGAAGCTAGGTTTTTTGAAGTTCCATGCAGACGTTTAAAGAAAGCCAGAAATTTTTAAAAGGAGTCTGTTATTAAATAAGAAATGCTTTCTTCTTTTGTAGGGGCTTTTAAATACATTTTTAGAACTCATCCCCCAGATAAAATAGTGTTTCTAGGTACAGGAACAAGCAGTTTGCTAAGGAGTTACTCTGCAGGCTGCACTAAGAAATGAACCAAAACGTTGTCTGCTTTTGCCATAACTTTCCTGGACAACTTTTTTTCCCAGACACTGAGTGAGATCTGTAGCTTTCTCTCAGAGAGCATTGAAACCAAACCCTTCCTGAGCTTTGCTGTCAGCCAATAGGTTGTTGATTATCTGTGTTCAAAGAAGCTTGGTCAGCAGAGCTTGTTGGAGTCTGCTGCAGCTTTCTTGAAACTCCCTCTGAGGTACCAGGAACAAGATGTGGAAGCCAAATGTCAGACTTAGAGAGACGGAGAGACAGTTCTAATGCGAAGAGTGACCTAAGAGATTTCTTTTCTTTGATGGAAATTTTGGGTTATTTTGGATATGAAATTCTGTAAGTAAAAAGACACTTTGTTTCAGTGGTTGTTGTCTGTGAGGGTTTTGTGCCACTTAAAGAGTCCCTGCTTGCAGCTACATGAATATTAAGATTAAAATGTGGTAAGGGAGGAGGGATTTTCTTTTAAAGCAAACCAAAACAAAACAAAATGCCAATGAAAAAAAGGTGAAGTAACAGGATGAAACTGGAAATAGTTGCAGTACCTCCCTGTCTTTATTCACCAAAGTGAAGAACAGAAACAAATTGAGGTAAGAAATGAAGCAAGAGTGAAGGATTGAAGCTCAAGAAATTCGGGAAAAACGGTCAGGTATTTTGTTTACGTGTGTTTAAGGTAATGACAAAACGAATGGAAGGAAACTTGATTCCCTTCATAAGCAGGGCATGGTTACTGGCATGTGATACATTTTTGGCAATTGTTACGTTGCATTTCTTGTAAGACTTTTAGAAAGAGAAATGTTCACCTTCCACCTTTCACAGTGACTTCCATTGGAACCTATGCTCTTTGTATTGACTTGGAGGCCAGCTGCCTGCTCTTCTGCTGCTTTATATTCAGATGCGGTTGAAATCATGGTAACTGAGCTGTGAGCTTGTCCATAAACCAGGAGTGTAAGACTCGCAGGTCCCACTGTTCTTCTGCTCCTGCAGCGTAACACGCGTCACACACACTGCACACGTGACTGTCGCGCTGGCAGGAGTGTAGGGGCAAGGAGCTCGGCGCTGCCGCTGGGTAGAAGCAAGGTGCCAGATAAAACAAGGTGCAGGGCTGGATTGGTCCTGCGAGCTGTGAGTTTGACACCCCAGCCATAAAGGATAAATATTTGAACACTGTTACGTACAGAGAGCACACGTTGTAAGAACATCCCCGGGTTATTTGTATCATAAAAGGACACGCTAGGCACGGTTTTTACTGTTCAATGGAAATACTTGAAATGTTCCGTGTGGCAGAGGCAGACTGTTGAGGCGGTGGCTTCCCTTTGGGTTGCACAGAACAGATACCGAGTGAGAGAACGTTTTTAAGTCCTATCTCTTCCTCAGTGTTTCTCCAAAGAAGGCAAGGAAAACCAGGCATTTCTTGACTTGCAGAAGACTACTCGAGGTTTTCTACTGCCTGGCTTGTTAACTACCCTAGAGCTTTACCGGAGCGGTTGAGGAGAATGCTCTGTATGGTATGGAGGGGGAAAAACGCTGGATGAAAGGTTTGACAGACTCGTGAAAAGAGAGTTGTGTGGTGTCTCCAGGTTCCATCTCCACTGATGCATGTTACTGCTTTACTTTTGAGAACACAGAAACCAGGTGGGACTTGTAAATGTAAACCTTCTTGTGTTCTGTTTAGGGCTTGTTGCTGTGGGAGAGAAGGCACAAAAGAGATCTGGACATTATGTTGTGATGAAGGATCTTTCAGGTGAGATTCTTACTTGTTAAAAAAATCTCATTTAAAACAATTGTTTTGATAGCAGCGTTGAAATTCCAAATCTGTTTTATCTTTTAAGGTAAACATCCAGTTTCTGCATTGATGGAGATCTGTAACAAAAGAAGATGGACACCACCTGAGTTTGTGTTGGTGGATGATAGTGGGCCTGATCATCGTAAACATTTTATCTTTAAGGTGCATTTGAGTTTCCTCATTTGCTGCTATTTTTTTCTGTTAAAGGTGGTGTAAATTTGTGTTTGTATATAAACATATAAGATTTTCTTCACGCTGAGGGTGGTGAGGCACTGCCACATGTTGCCCTGGGAAGCTGTGGATGCGCCCTCTCTGGAAGTGTTCAAGGCCAGGTTGGATGGGGCCCTGAGCAGCCTGGTCTAGTGGGAGGTGTCTCTGCTGATGGCAGGGAGGTTGGAACAGGATGGATTTTAAGGTCTCTTCCAACCTAAACCCTTGTGATTCTTTGAAGCCACCTCAGGGATGGTTGAGGACTGCTAAGCATTATCTTGATGCTGAAATTTCAAAGTCCTGTTTCTGGAAAGGTCAAATCAGTTCTTTCAAGCACATGAATCTGTGAAGAAACATACTGCTTCACTTCTTACTAAAATTATTAACCTATGTGTTATCATATTCTTGCTGCTTACAGGCAGGTGTGCTGTTAAGTCATACTGTTGTAAAGGTAGTGAGCAAGATTTAGTTGTAGCCTTCAGTTGTCTTACGAGGTGGGCTTTTTAATGTCATGTCTTGCATTAGCAGTTACTGCTTGGAAATGATTATGCTTACCGACCAGACATGATTTTGTCTGCCTCTGAAGAGGAATTGCATAGAGGATGTGCTGAAATGGAACTGAAGAGGCACTTTCTAACACTCTTTTTCCTCCCCCTCTCCTCAACAGGTGAGAGTCAATGGAAACGAATACAGGCCTACTTTTGCCAGCCTTAATAAGAAGCATGCTAAAGCCACAGCAGCAACTGCGGCTCTCCAAGCGATGGGACTTGTACCAAAGGAAAGCATGGTTAATACCACCATGTTTAGGAGTGCCTCACACCGCTAGATATTGTTTTTTATATTGACATTATTTCAGATAAATCTACTCTGCACAAAAATGGTATTTGCCCTTTCATGTTGTAAATACATTGGCAATTCCCACGTTGTAAAAACTGTACAGACACCTTCAGGTTTTTCTTTTGTACCATCCAAATGTATTTAAATCATACTTAGTTTTTGGTATGTTTATATTGTTTACATTAGTGATGTAATTATTTCTTAAATGACTAAATCAGATGAGAGACTCTGGAGGCATCAGTAATCTAAACCCTTGTTTTAAATGTCATGCGATTTCTCTTCAATATGGAATGTTAACTCTTTCATACTGTTTTGTACTACGCTGCAGTTTTCCCTGGGCTCGGTAAAGCTTCTCCTGCACCTTTGCCAGCAGCCGGTAAAAGGACAGGCAGCTTTCCTTAGTCGAGTCGAGGCTGGCGGATACTGTTGGGCAGGTACTGGGCCAGCACTGTTGCCCCTGCGAGAAGGCACATGGCACCAGCCCTGTTGTGCAGCATTAGCACTGCGGCTTCTCTTGGAATTCTGTTCAGGGGTGTAACTCGTTGGGGCCCTGCGCCTGGCCACACAGCCCACGCTCTAGGCAGTATTCAGGCAGAAGGCTTGTGTTCAAAGGGATGGCAGAAAGGCCAGTAGAACCCATGAGCCTTGCAAGGTAAAGGTGGCTCTCTCTGCATGTTCTGAGAAGGGAGGTGATGGAGTTGGTGATTCCAGACGAATTTAACACACTGCCTGATGTTGATTGTATGAATTTGTGGTTAATGTGACTTTCAAACTCTAACAAATCTACAACTGGATTCGGGCGGGAGGGAAGGGATAGAATGATACTTAAATTGTTGTACCCAACTTGGTCAATAAAGCAGCACAAGTTCATAATCTTAATCACTGGTCAGTAAACGGTAATTAAAATATATGCCCAAACAGCTTTATGAGGAAACGCACAGACTAGAAGTACACTTTATGCAGGTTATCAGCAGCTGTTTAGGGTTGCAGTCAGTTCTGGTAATTTCTTGGTTCCTTTGGACTATTAGCAAATTAACTCCTTGAGCTTCAATTTTCTGTACTGGTACTGTGCCCTCAAGGAGACAGCCTGATCCAGACTTTTGGCAGTTTGACAAGGGAGAGGATATAGAAAGCTTTTCCTTCTTTTATTTCTTTTTATTTTTTTCTTTCATTTTAATTTAAGAAGTATTAGTACTTTAGTGATGCACGCTTTGAGTTGGAAAGGGCATTGTACACCTCTTGCTGGATTGTCTGAGCTGTGAGCAGATTGCCAGGATTTATAGACTCCAGTAGTTTGGGTGCTTATTTTGGAAAATTTTTGAGATTTCTTTGTATTGCACCCACTGACCAGAGCTCTGCCTGGGGCAGGAACCAGTACAGTTTGCACACAGTAAGGCTGTGCTCAGGCCTAAAGCGAGTGGCCTTTGCAGTGGCAGTAGCAGCGTGGAGGTGAAGAATTGCTAGCACCTCTTCTTCCACAAAGTAAGGTGACTTGTGTGTGTTCTTGTCAGCTGTTACAGAATGAGGGGTCTGTCTTTGCCCTAAAAGGACAAGGATCAATGTCTCGTGTACAGCAGAGGAATGGTATTTGGTTCTCTACCATGCACTTCCAAGAAATAAAGCCCCTTATTAATCTGTCAAAGCGCTCTAGCAATGCTTAAGTTAATACTAATTTTCATGGACATAGTTGTCTTTAATTAATTAAACTGTTTTCCCTTTGGCTTCTTGCCTTCAGACTCTTGACTAAATATTTGAAGATCTCCTTGCCTTCTTTGCCGAACTGGTTGGAAGTTGTCTGTAAAAAATGAAAGTAAATATGATGGTACAGTAATGGAAAGATCTGCTGTGGGAGAACTGCTTGTTGTGTCTTAGCTGGCGCCTGGCTTTTTGATGTACAACTTAAAGTGATTAACTCGGGATGTGGGAGCAGCTCCTAATCAGACTTCTGTGCCTGGTTTGGCAGAGCTAAAGCATCAGCTGTGTTGATTGTTCTGTTTAGTCTGTGGTGTCCCAGTTTCACAGATGTACGGTATCACATCTGGGAACACACAATCTCTTGTACTTGTTGGTTTATTCCATTTTTGGTCTCTGTCCCCTGTGTATAATGCAAAGATCACTGTTATCTCACAGCAGCAAGGAGCAGATGAATTCAGTCCCATTGAAGACTCTGAAAAATATTTAGGCAAAGTCTGGATTTCATACCTTCAAGATGTGGTGCTGTGTGTGGATTTAACCTTTGGTCTTAAGGAAGACTTGCAAAAAAAAAGGAAACAGTTGAGGTCTGTGATACCCTAATTATGACACTTCTTGTTTTTGAGGTTTCTGTTCTGGTTTCATTCCTTGTTTAGAATGATCTGTGAGTCTAAAGCTAGCGCAGGCATGTGCTTCTGTTAAATTTTGTAAAGTTGAATTCATTGGAGTGTCCTTTGCATGCAGGAATAGATAAGTAGTGATATATTAAAAACAGCAACTAGGAAACACTTTCTTGGAACCTGGTTATTTAAGCAGTGCTTTAGCTGTCTTAGAGGTGAATAGACTGTGACTCCTGCTGATGAAAGATGGTATCTCTTTGGCTGTTGGCTTCCCTTTTGCTGTAGAATGATTTTCCTCAAAGTCACCTTGGTGAAAGTGCTTCTGACTTCACTGGGGTGAGGAGCATTTTGAAACATGTGCATGAGAACTTGTAGCCAGCTTCCACTAGAACGATTCCTTAGCAGTCTTCTGATTTTTAGGTTCTAAATAGTTGGGACTGGAGGAACAGGAAAGTGAAGAAGTTTTGATGCCTTGGAAAATTGGAAATAACCTCTTGAAGTGCAAAAATTGTATGAAGTCTGTGTGTAGCTCTCCCAAATGAACCGTAATTATGTTGATCAACATAAGTTCACCCATTTGACCGGGTTAAATAAATCAACTCTACTGCTCCTCAGGTATCTGGAACAGTGGTAGCAGTTACTGAAAGTACCTAGAGGTGCAACAGCAGCAGACTGGGTAGTGCAACGCTGTAGCTTTTGTAGGGAAGGTTCAGTGGAGTCATGCGTGCTTCACAGATACCACTGAATCCCAGAGCTGCGAGCTACTGGAATGTGCTACTGAAATTACAATGACTTTAACCCAACACGCAGTTCACAGTACAAAGAGGAGCTACAGCTCATGTCATGCTGCAAAGTGCGTCAGGAAGAGTTTGGTGGTTGGTTTTTTAAATTGCACAGTTCTAGACTACAGGAATGTAATTGCAATTAATTATTTGTAAATGACTGCAAGCTGTTAATTGGCATTAGTGTCCCGCCATAGCTCTTTAATGTATTAGACATGAAAGCACAAACTGGAACCTAAATGAATAGTAATTATTGTATTTCCTAGAAACAAACAGGGTTCCGTCCACATACCAGAATGGTTACTGGCCTAATTGAAATTGCAATTCTGAGGTCTGCTCTGAGGTCAGGAGCAGCTTGCAGAAGGGCTGTCACCCCTGTGACAGCGAGGGAGCTGCACTCTGCTCAGTGCAGCAGAATGCAGTGGGTGTGAGACCTGTTGATGAGCTGTAGTTGCCCTGAGGGTTGGCTGACAGCAGACTGCAAAGCCAAGCAGCAGAGGCTGTGACTGATGGAGGCAGAGCAGCCAGATAAAGGCAGAGTTCACTGCTACTCTTAAAAGTGACTGGAAATGACATTGTAGTTACCACACCAGCTGCTTCAGAAACCCAGTCTTCTTCCATTCTCCATGATGCCATTAGCACTGGATTTTCACTCCTGGTATCTGATTCTAATCAAAGGGGAAAAGCACAGTAATTTTGAATCAAGCTTAGTTAGAAGTTTCAAGATGAATTAAAGTCAGATTGTTCTGAATTCCACTAGAAACAGAGTACTTGACATTATCAAAATATTTAATGTTCTAAGGTGCCTTTTTCCATTGTAAGAGAGGGACTGTATCTAGGTTTGCTAGATGTTGTCTTGTTGTCTTACCCTTAGGCTGATAGCCTCCTGGTACTTGCTGTAAAACAGGGGTGTCAAACTCCCACCGTTCTCCTGCAGCATAACATGCGTCACACACTGCACATGTGACTGGCGTGCTCGCAGAAGTGTAGGGGCCAGGAGCTCGGCGCTGTCACCAGGTAGAAACAAGGTGCCAGGCCAGATAAAACAAGGTGGAGGGCAGGATTTGGCCTGCAGGCTATGAGTTTGACACCCCTGCTGTAAAGTAACATGTAAACAGAAGTATTCCAGTGTCACTGTATACATGCTGTATTCTCAGGGTAGGATCCTTCAGGTGGCATTGATGTTAAGGAACTGGAAGGCACAGGAAGTTTCCATCATGCTTCAGTCTGCAATAACTTGTTTGTGTGCCCACATTGTTAAGTTTACAGGTTGTTTCCTCAAGTAAGACCTGGCAACAGGTGAACTTTACTGTTTCAGAATCACAGAGACTCTTGAGGTAGTAGTGAGCAGAGCAGCACTGTAGTAAAGATGTGAGGGCACCTGGCCATGTGGCATGAGCGCTGCTCTGTTTTCTGTGCTCAGTCAAACCAGGAATCTTGCTGGTGTGCAGCAGAATGGTGGTTTCTACACACTGCTCTTCATGTTCAGTGTTCTCTGCTGCGGAAAGCTGATCACCCAACAGCTGTGTACGAAGTGGCCTATGCGTCTCCAAGAGAACACCTTTGACAGCCTGAAGTGAAACAGCCTGCATTAAACCCGTTAACCTACCCTGCTATTGCTATGGACAAACAGCCACATCAGCAGGCCCTGCTGCCTCTCATTTTCTCCATCTTCAGGCAGGCGGTGCACTGATGTTATTGTTCTAAGTTGTTCAGATTCACGTTATCTATCGTTTGTACAAACTGCTTTTTAAGAGTCTAGCTCATGTAACACAAATCGGTGTAGGAACACCAGACAGCTATGCCCAGCAATTCTGAGAAACCTAACCTTTTCATCTGATTCCGCTGCTCTGTGCTTGTGTCCATCTGCCTAAGCTATCTTTGTGAAGTTCAGAACTGACTCTACAGCAGGGCTGTCAAACTCACGGCTGCTGCCGTTCTGCTCCTGCAGCGTAATATGCATCACACACGCTGCACACGTGGCTGGCGCGCTGGCAGGAGTGTAGGGGCAAGGAGCTCAGCACTACCACTGGGTAGAAACAAGGTGGAGGACCGAAATCAGCCTGCAAAGTAACAAATGTCAGTGCACAAAGCAGTGGCAGCAGTTCTGTACTTCAGAACAGAATTTGCATGTGTGTGGAGAACACAGACCTTCCAGACGCTATTCAGACCAATAATGTTTTATGAAGTTTTATTTTTTTGTAAAAACAAAAGCTTTCTAAAAGACAAAAAAGGCCTCTTCCTTCATTTCCTTAAAAAATCCTTTGAAGTGTTTAATGATGGGTGATGTGCAATAGTTATCCATGACGTTCCAACGATTAAGTCCCTCCCGGTACTGCATAGGTGCTACCCATGTAGACCCGAATGAAGTACAGCAACTGCCCACTAGAGAGCTTTCTTTTCCATTAAATGGAATTAGCATACCTAGGACTTCCAGGTATAAGCATAATCCTTCATTTCTAGAAAGTGAATGGAAGATTTTCCCAGTATTGGACACTGACTCAGTTGATCCAAAGTCTTGGGATGCAGTCCACATGTAAGAAGATCTTTGCATATGGTTTCCTGAGGAAATTCATGAGAAGAGACACATAGAGTAAGTGTTTCTGTTTGAAATACCTAGTTTTTAATGTTCATTTATGTACCTTCGAGGAACTCCTGGAAAGCTAGTTTCTCGATTATTCAGTTTCTGAGGGAACGACAAGCCCTAAGGACTGTCAGGTGGTGATCACAAGCAATTGGGTGTAAACCCATGTATTTATTAAGGGAAAGTTTTGTGTCACTCAGTGTTCTATGGTTTGTAATAAAGATGCTATTCCTAACAGGAAAGACGGTCTCTGCTAGTTTCCTTACCTGATTTATGGCAGGGCTCGCACAGTCAAGATTAGTGTTGAACACGGCAGTTGGTTCATGTGTATATAACACGGCAGAGAACACTCCCCTCTGGGCTGATCGGAGCAGCATGGTCAATGAATGCAGAGAATGAGGCAGGACAGGGCCTACAATCTCCAGACTGAATATATCCTCATAGGCGAGATGAACTCTGGCTTTGGCATTTATACTTCGAGCCTGAAGGCAAAAGCACACAGGATTAGTTTTTGACACACCCAACCAAGTCCTGATTTTCATTTACTTTAATACTGCCATTCCACAGTCCTGTTAAACATTCAAAATACTGTTCAGTATTGTCAACTTCCTGTTCAATACTTGAGGATTATCATGGTTTTGCTGTCTTTGTAACAACTCCTAAAATGTATTGACTATGATATGCAGGAATGCTATGCAGCATTAGGACAGTGAAGTGCAGCATGAACTGCTCTGGGGAAGAGGGCTTCACTACCTGTGTGAATAGTGTATCATTATTTACTGCCTCCTTACAGTAGCAGCCATGGTTCAGAGGCTCTGTTGTTGCAGGCAGCTGTGAGTCTGAGATCTAAGATCTCAGGAAAATTTTTTAAGAACCACTCTGGTATCTGGGAAGTCTGGCTGACCTCTTGTGTACCTGGATGCGAAGAATGGAATCGCTGGGGTTTCAGTTCAGCAGCACAGATCTATGTAAGTAGAGCCAATTTAGACTGCAGTCTGCACCACTGTCCAATGCTAACTCGGCCTGCAGCAACAACAGTTCTGCGGTACCCGAGGGAGACTCTGCAAAGTCTACAGGGTGAGGAAAAAGCTTCCTTTTCATTACTGGAAACCAAGAGATGGTTCTGTCACTTACTTTGAGCGTTTGCATTGTTCCACCTCGGAAAGCAACAGGGGACAACAAAGTTGGTGGGAGCCCTGCTTGTGGACCTGCAACAGCCACCAGGCTCTTGCAGTTTATCAAGAAGTTCAGCAAGGTGAATGTGTTGGTTCCTTTCACTACTGCAAGGGATTCGGGCTTGTGATCCACCTGCACCTCATGCTTCTCCTTACGACTGTATTGACTGGAGTCAAAGGAAAACCACGAGGAAATGAAAAGCAGCAATGCAGCAAAAGAACTGGAGCTGTGCAACTCCATGAGACAACTCCCCCCTCTCACCCCCAGCCTTTGACCAATCAAATCACTCAGATTTTTTCCTCAAATATTAAACAACATCTTAAACCCAACTTGCAGTTTCATTATTAGAGATAAAAAGCATTTTCTAGGTCCGATGTCTTGCAGCTGGCACATCATGCTTACTGAATGAATACCCATGAAGTTAGCAGCTCCTAGTTTTACTATGAATTTGGCTTCAAAGCATATATAAAACCATAAGCATTTGGAGTTCAGGTCAGGACTCTGCTTTTGAAGCACACCCCCTGACTGTCCCCACTTACAGTGCACTGCTGTCAGGCAGTCTAGGAAGCTGAAACGAGATTCCTCTTGGGTGAAAGCCAGCGGAAGCTGCTTTGGGCAGTGCAAATGGAACCAGAGGAAGACCGAATTAATTGGTCCCTCTGAAACACGTAGAGGTTCTCAGCAACAGCTGTTGTAGTTTACAGCTCTGTCCCTAGCATGCCACACTACTTCCAAGTGTAAAGCCTATAAGGACATGCACCCTTTTATTTAAAAAAATTAAAAAAGGCTTTTATAAAAACTTAAATTTCGACCACAAAAAAGGTTAACATCTGCATGGTTTTCCACTGTCATCCACCTTGACGTGCAGAGAAAGGATACAGTTTAATAGAAATAGCATCTGGTTTCTTAACCTTGTCTTGGACTCCCATCTCCTCAAGCCAAGAGAAACTTTCATCATCATCATCATCACTTGGAGCTGGTTCCCTGGGAAACACAATCAGTGTTAGGAGGGCAGTGCCTCCTGCAAAGGTTTCCCAAATGGGATGTGCAGGAGTCTGTAGATGCCCTTGAATTCTAGCATTGTAGAAGACTTAGTACATACTCTCCATCTTCCGCACTGTTGTCCACTTCAAGGCTGGTAGCAGCTTCTGTTTCTAAATTCACTTCAGAGCTTCTCTGTTTTCTGGTTCTGCTTTCTTCTACCAAAGGCAAAGAAAACTCTATGCCTTTAACAGAGGAGGAAATGAAGCAATGAATGGTCTGTAACACAGCAAATGCACTTTATTAGTTATTCAGATCCTACTTGGACTAGTTTCACCTTACCTTCATTTTTCATGGCTTCCCTTAAACCTCTGGTTGTGGGAGAAATTACAGCTGTGATGACATCACTTCCTGCAAGACCAGCTGCACGGAACAGGACGGTGAACTGGTAGGTACATACATAGAAGTAGGGACATAGTTTGGCTTTGAGCAGATTGTACAGAGAAGTAAAGCTGACAGACCTGCAAATCAGAATAAAACAATCCTGTAACTGAAGTCAATTCAAAGACTCATAGAATCACCTGGTTGGAAAAGACCTTTGAGAGCATCGAGTCCAACTGTACCTGTCCACTACTAAGCCACATTCCTGAGCACCTCATCTACCTGTCTTTTAAACACCTCCAGGGATAATGACCCAACAACCTCCCTGGGCAGCTGTGCCAGTGCCTGACAGCCCTTTTGGTGAAGAAATTTTTCCTGATGTCTAATCTGAACCTCCCCTGGTGAAACTTGAGGCCATTTCCTCTGGTCCTATCACTTGAGAGAAGAGACCAGCACACACTTCGCTGCAACCTCGTAGACAGTGATGAGGTTTCCCCTCAGCCTCCTTTTCCCTAGGCTGAACGGCCCCAGTTCCCTCAGCTGCTCCTCATTAAGACTTGTTCTCCAGCCCCCTCACCAGCCTCGTTCCCCTTCTCTGGACGCGCTCCAGCACCTCCATGTCTTTCTTGTAGTGAGGGGCCCAAAACTGAATACAGCACTCGAAGTGCAGCCTCACCAGTGCCAAGTACAGGGGCACAGTCACCTCCCTGCTCCTGCTGGCCATGATGTTTCTGATAAAGGCCCGGATGCCTTTGGCCTTCTGGGCCACCTAGGCACACTGCTAGCAATTCTTTGCTATCAACAGACCAGACTGGGTTTCGCTGGGCGTTACTGGTGTGTATGCGCTCTGTGCAGGCTTGAGAGCACAGTGAGTGATGAGTCAGATTTTCAGACGTGCTAAGCTGCTCTGAAACACAGCCTGGCTGGGAGTGCTGTGCCCTTCCAGCATACTTGCTTTCCAGCATGTGGAGTTTACACGAAGCATCAAAGGCAGCCTCTGTTAACAGGATTTATGGAATTCTACCCAAATCGATAACTGGGATTGCATGGGGCAATTTAATACAAGAAGGTAGCTTTAGTCCTGGTCCTCAAAATAGTGAACATTCTATAGCTGGAGGGGGAATACTCTTTTCAATAAAAATGGAAAGAATTTGTGCACTAATTAAAATCCCCCTTAATCATACCAAACACATCAGTTGTTTGGTTCTACTTACCAGTCACTCATTAGCACTTGTTGCAAGGCTTCATCCTGTGACCAAGGACTAGCCTTTCCAGCCAGTTTTCTATCTGCTCCAATCCGAGGGAACAGCTGCAGCCAAGGAAGTGAAGGGTGAAGCCAGTAAATGAGGCTTTGCTGAAAGGCACAACGCAGCTCTGTGGACAGTTTTGGTTCCTAGATTTCAAAAAAACATTTCATGAGGACAGTAATGCTTTACTTAAGGCAGCATTGCAAGTCATGGATTAAAAAAATATGACACTAGATGCTAAAAGCTATTCTCAGGCTCGTGAATATGCCAAACTGGAGAAAGATGGACTGCAATGGGCAACTCCTCCACAGCTGAAGTTAAATGACCACTCACTTAATACTGTTTTAACTACACCTGTTACACAGTTGTTTGCCACTTGTGGGTACAAGCCATGGATGGAATCAGATTAGTAGTCTAAATGAATCTCATTCTCGACACAAATAAACCCAAAGCAAGACACAATCAAACCTTCATTGCCAGCACATTTAAGGAAAGCTGCAAAGGTCCATTCTAAAACTGGAGCTCCAAGCTCCTCTCTGAAGTATTACCTGTATACTCTGTGGCAAGTTTGTTTCTGTAGCTCTGCAATGCTGAACAAATCCTTGAGCTTCCTCTTGTGCTTTTAAATGTTCTGCCCAGGTAAAAGGTTGGGAAGACATAAATAAAAGTCGCGTTTTAATACTCCAGTCTGCAGGAAATTCATATCTTGGTGAGCAAGGAACTTTGGGAACAGCAGCAGGTGAGTGAAAGTCCTTACAAAACAGAAATAGCATCAATTAACCCACAGAAAACTGAAAAAAACCCCAACCCTAAATCTATGTAGGTGCCTATTTATATTTTAGCATGGTTAGGTCTCCTCTCATGTTGATTTAAAGTAGCTTTCCTGGTGGGCAGACCAGACACTGGACTAGAGAGGACTACGGCTATTACATGGGATGTCTAGAGTTTAGTAGCCCACAAAAAGGCAAGTTAAACCTGTTGTGTACTGCATGTTTTTGTCCAATTCATTGCGACAGCAAAAACGCCTTGCTCATTTTGACCCTAAGGAAGTACTCGCAGGAAGTTAAGAGACTTAAAAAAATAGCTTTTCCAGCCAGATTTTCTGGATTCTGAGTTAGACACAGCTTAACTGTTCATTAGGCTAAAAGTCAAAGTCTGTACTCAACTGATTATTTTAGTCATCAACAGATTCTAATAGAAATATGGCATTATATTGTTTATAAAAAAGCAGGAGGGTTTTCATTCACAGGAGTCTTTCTAGAAGTCATAAACTAGGAAAAAATAAGAGGATGAATGATTCAAAAAAAGAAAACTTAGCCTGAAGCTTATGAAGACAAGAATTTCCATGCTAAAAAAAGGTTTTGTTTCATCCCCTCCTGCTGACTGCAATGTCAGACGCTTCCTAAAGGATGCAAAAAACTCCACTGGAGAGCTCAAGGACAGTTTGTACTCTTTGAGAGGTCATTTTTTTATTCAACTAAATTAGTCTGAGCTTAAGTTTCTGAACTTATAACAACATTAGACATAATCTGCTTGAAACTTTCTGGTTTTCAGGTATTGTCTCTTTCCTATGTGCCTGGTGAAGCTGGTTGTTCCCTTTCTGTAGCTGAATAAAAGACTGCAGGGGATGCATCGCTTTGAAGAACATCCTTATCTCAACAAAATATAAAACTAATAAATAAGAGAATTATAGAAAACATGGTAATAAAAGTAGAAGACAAGAACCTCTGTCGATTAGAACTACAACAGTAGTGATGTCAGGCAGAAGGCTGGCTTTTAAGACTTGTCACCGTAACAGTAAACATCAAGGCAATCTAAGAAATTTTCTTGAATGCTGATATTTTAGCACATCATTTTATACAGAGATGGACCATGAAATATTATATTCACAGTTTCAGCTTGGTTTGTGAACTGAGAACAGCTAAAACATTCCAGAAGCAGTATGCGCCATTTCGTACATCAGTTAGGGCGAGGATGTAGTTTTTTCCACAGGGCTCTGCTCTCCTGGCAGGCTTATCTTCACAGACAGACTCTAAAAGCTGAAGAGAAAGAGTGCAGCACAAAATGAGAAGCAGGTTCATAATTAAATAACCCAAAATTGCAGTGAATTTTCAGGAATGACACCAAGCACATTTAAGCTACAAGCAGCACAGTGCAATACAGAATCACAGAACGAGCTGAGCTGGAAGGGACCCACAAGGTCAGAGTATCACAAGTATCACAGTACCACAAGGCTGTAGAAGACCTTTGAGATTATCGAGTCCATCTCCTGTCCCTGCACAGGACAACCCAAACACTCACACCGTGTGTCAGAGGGCTTTGTCCAAATGCTTCGTGAATATTGTCAGGCTTGGCGCCGTGACTGATTCCCTAGAGAGCTGTTCCAGTGCTCCAGCACCCTCTGGGGGAAAAACATTTTCCTAATATCCAACCCAAACCTCCCCTGGCACATCTTCCTGCCATTTCCTCGGGTTTTTTTCGTTGGTCACCAGAGAGAAGAGATCAGCGCCTGCTTCTCCTCCTCCCTTTGCGAGGAAGCCATAGACTGCAATGAGGTCTCCCCTCACAGAACCATAGAATCACTTGGTTGGAAAAGACCTTTGAGATCACCGAGTCCAACCGTACCTGTCCACTATTAAAGCACATTCCTGAGCACCTCATCTACCCGTCTTTTAAACACCTCCATGGATGGTGACCCAACCACCTCCCTGGCAGCTGTGCCAGTGCCTGACAGCCCATTCGGGGAAGGAATTTTTCCTGATGTCCAGTCTGAACCTCCTCTCTCATCCTATAACCTGGGAGAAGAGACCAGCACCCACCTCGCTACAACCTCCTTTCAGGGAGTTGTAGGCATTGGTAATGTCTCGCCTCAGCTCCCTGTTCCCCAGACTAAACAGCCCTGGTTCCCTCATCCGCCTCTCATAAAACTTGTGCTCCAGCCCCTTCTCCAGGCCGCGTAGCCCCAGCTCCCCCAGCCGCCCCTCTCACGGCCCCTCTCCCCCCCCCGCCCCCAGCTCTGCGGTCCCGGCCCGGCCCAGGCCTGGTGCAGGGTCCCCTCCCATCGGCCCCTCGCACCCCCCCGGGCCTTACCTGCCAGAAGGGCGCTGCGGGCGGGGCCTGCCGGGCCGGGGCCTGCCCCGCAGCCCTTGGCGCGTTGTCCAGGCTGGAGAAGGGGTTGCGGCGGGCGGGCGCGGGGGGGCCCCGCGGGGTAGCGGCAGCAGCGGCAGCAGTGGCGGTGGAGGTGGGGAGGGGCTCGCTTCTCCGCAGCCTCTTGCGCTTCAGTCGCAGCGTCGCGGGCGGCTTCTTGAAGCCAGGCGAGTACCCGGGCACGGCGGCGGCGGCCATGGCGGGACACAGCGCGGCCGAGCGCAGCAGCCAGGCGGGAGCCTCTGTCTCCGCTTGGCGCGAACAGGACGGCCCCGCCCCCGGGCGGTGCAGGCAGCGCGCGGCGCCATTTCCTGCGATACTGGGGCCGGCGTGGAGCGGCCGGTGGGTAAAAACGATGCGACTGGTAAAACGCGTGTGAAGGGGTTTCCGAGTCCAGTGTGAAACCGGCCGGAATGGGCTTCTCCACTCAGGTAGCGAGGTGAAGGGTTTGGAGGGAAACTCGTATGAGGAGCGGCTGAAGTCACTTGTTCTGCTCAGCCTGGGAAAAGAGACTGAGGGGGGACCTCATAGCCATCTACTGCTTTCTCACACGGGGAGGAGGAGGAGGAGCAGGCACCGATCTCTTCCCTCTGGTGACCAACGAAAGAACCCGAGGGTACGGCAGGAAGATGTGCCAGGGGAGGTTTGGGTTGGTTATTAGGAAAAGGTTCTTGACCCATTGTGGGGTGGAGCACTGGAAGAGCTCCCCAGGGAAGCAGTCACGGCACCAAGCCTGACAATGTTCAAGAAGCATTTGGACAACGCCCTCAGCCCCACAGTGTGAGTGTTGGGGTTGTCCTGTGGAGGGACAGGAGTTGGACTTGATGATCCTGGTGGGTCCCTTTCAGCTCAGGGCATTCTGTGGGGAAATCGCCACATGCCAGCAATTATACAAGAAGTAGTTACTGTTACAAAAACAAGAATATTTTGATTAAACTAAAGTTTCATCTAAGTAACTATTTTTTGAAAGTTAGACAATGTCCTTCTGACAGCATGTTTTTTTATAGCATGGTTTTTTTCAAGCAGTGTTTTTCCATAACGCTGTTCAGAGAGAAATGATAATGCCTTGTGTTCCGTATGGTCTGTGCTGAACAGATGCGTCTTCTTCTGTAATCACGTCTGTTTGCAGCCTTTCCCTGTCTCAAATGCAAGGTCAGACTCCAAAGCTCCAGTTAGCAGAGATTTGGCTGTTGTGAAGTTCACAATAACATTAAAATAAGTCCTTGGAAAGAATGGAATATGCATAGGATTTCTGGGAAAATTTATATATATGGATGTAAGTGGAAAACATATTCTGTCCCCAGCTCTTGTGTTGTTATGCATGATTGATGGAAATCATTCCCTTATGTGTCCAGCACTGAAATAAAAGATGCTGCTCTCTAAACCTCCTAAACAAATCTTAAGAGAGTTTTTTTGCCGGCATTTTTGGTATCAGCACCAGAACAAAAACAACCTAGAAAGATACTACAGCATGGTTCCAGCTGTGTAGAATGTGAGATAAACGCAGGCTGTGCATATTTGGCGTAGAAAACTCATCATGACTGCAACTCCCTGGAGAGTGTTGCCTCTGACTGTGCTGCAGAAAAGTGCCCATCCAGCCTCTCACCCCCAGGAAATGGGCACCAGTTTTCAGCCCATGTGAGACAGATAAGCCTTTCCCAAATAAAGTGCTGAAGGTCATTAAATAAAACAATGATGGATTATAAAATTAATCCAGATGCAAAGCTGGTTTTGAGGACCTATGGATGCCCTAATCAGCAGTCTACGCATCATCCACACAGTATCTGGGTGTGCTGGGCTTGCGCTCAGCAGAGCAGGAGCATCCTCAGAAAAACTTGGGCAGGGCCTTGAGCCAGCAGAGCTCCTGGCACACCTTTCACCACTATTAGTGATGTAGGAGACCATAGCAGCCTTTATGGAGCTGTTGGATCAGTGTACAGGTGGCAGTGGAGAAGATGCAACTTTCTAGTCAAAGCTACTAAGGAACTGGCAAGCACCTGGCAACCTTTCCCTGCAGGGCTGGGGAGACTTGCTCTCACACTCAAACTATTTTCTGCTTCCTTTCGTCATGGGATGTGCAAAAGCAGAGAAAATTGCTTAGGGAGCCTCATGAACCCTCTTGTTCAAGCACACGCAGCTCTCAAGCTAACATTACTAAAGAGCATGAGAAAATGCTGAGACATCTCAGCCAACTAAATGCACCAATAGGCAGCTTAACACCTGAAGCACACAGACATTTGCTTCCCAGTTTGATTCAGCTGAAAGAGTAGGGCAGGTTCTGCAATATTTAGCCTTAATCTGTTGCACTCAGGGTTAAAAACTCATTTATGTATGTAGTTAGAAGCAACATATCTATTATTAAAGGATCTAAATAAAAACTATACTATAGAATCTTTCTTCTGCAGGTTTGCCAGGGGTTGTTCCTGGTTTATTAAACCTTATTTTTTAATTTGTTTCCTCTCATCTACTTTATTTTGCAAACATTTAAGCTACAATGAACAGTAACCAGAAAAAGAAATAAGCAGCTGGGTACAAAACTTCAGAATAAATGTCTACCAGAGGATTCACATGCTTTAGATAAGTGTGTACACATGCACAAAAGCATCACTTATTTTCAAGGCTGCATAACATCACAGTAGTAAAATGACATTTACTCATTATTTTATATGCTTTCTTTGTATCAAGAACCTACTGCAAGTCTGGTGAAAGACTAATCATGGTTCTAGATAATCTATTATCACTCAAATGTTCCAACTTCTTACACTGGTTTCAAGTGCTCATGTCCACTGTTTGAGCCACGCACACAGTGAAAATGAACAGCACACCTGAACAGAAAAAAATATTTTTGTTCTCAAACAAGAGCAAGTAGGAGGCCACATGCTTTGAAGAAAGAAAACCAGCAGTTCCTTCCCTACTGCTGATTTGCGAATGGTTCTGGCAATGGAGAATCTTGCATAAAGACCTTTGAGCTGCACTAGGCATAGCACTGAGGTTTAAAAGAGGGGAAGTCGAAGTGCACAGCATAGGAAGGTCTTACTGGAAAGACCTAAGATAAAATTACAGTAACAAGATACATAAAGTGCCTCTAACAGCTGAATGACGTGATCATATTGGCTTATGGACTGTAGATTTAGTAGGTGTACTGCCTGGTTGCTAAAACAAAGAAAATCACCTGTGGGACGGAACTCTTACAGTCAAGTACCATATCCTTCCCCTATAGCATCCTTGTCAATTCTGATGATTTTGATTGTCTTTCAATTAAAAAACAATTCAAAATGTGTGTTACAGACTTTAGGTGTACCACAGAGAGTGCTCAGTCTCAGTGGTGTCAAAAGCAAAAGGTAAATATACAGGTGATTATGGGTAGGGACTGGAGAAGGGAGGACTCACAAAAAAAAAAAAAACACAATTTTTTTTTTTCCCCTCTTTAATTTCTTATGGTTGAGAAACAACAGCAACTGAGATATTAATTTGCCTGTGGATATTAATAACATTTGTAATCGGGGCAGGGCAGACAAGATTTGTATGTCAAGACCGCCTCTTTAGAAGTTGCTGATGGGAACATTCTGCTTAAGTGGATCCAAGAAAAAAAAAAATCCCTGAAGTCACAGGAGCTTCACAGACCATTTGTGCTGAGGGACAAAAGATCTTTCAATTCTGGTTACAGAATTATTTGAAAGTGTACACTAATTTACTTCTCAAATACATTATGTTTCTGTATCTTCCACAGGCTCAGAAATCAGGAAATTGTATGTCAGAACTGGATGACTTGTCTTTTCCTTGTTTGATTCTTCTGAACTATTTCCATAGAAACTTTGGCTTCATACAATGGGATCGGTTCATCCAGCTGAGGCCTGAAATGGAACAGTATGTCAGAAGCATCTGGTGAGCATGCTCAGATCAACAGAAATATTGCAGGACTACTGCTACAGACTTTACTTTCACTATGTAAACTTTACTCCTTAAACAAAATAAAGTTTTTATAGTTTTGGTTGGGTTCACAGAAGAAGGGAAGAGCCCTAAAGCAAACAAGAAACAGAAGTTAATTAAAAGATATCCTTCTTACAGAGGAAAAAAAAGGTAACAATACTGTTACTCTGCATTAAGAGAAAGGATCTTCCATTCCAACCTCATTCTGGGAGTTTTCATATCTAGTGAAGCTGTCACTCTTCTCAGAGGAGCATTAGACAGACCCGTCATCCTTTAGAGCCAACAGCATTTCTCAATCAGACAGAATGCTGAGCAGCCAAATATATGCTCTTCCTCCACCAAGAAAAGAATATGCTGCCTCTGTTAAATTTTCACTTGCGGTATAATCGTGAGGTTTACCCAATTTCCTTGTGCTTAGCTGGCTATATTACAGACAGAAATAGACCATACGCTGCTCCATATAAACTATATGTGAGGCATCTTTTCCTGAGTATCCCAATATAAATTTGCAGTCCAGTGCTGGCAAGATTTTTCTACTTCTAATGTGGAAAGGAAAGGAATTTAAAAAAAAAGAAAGGAAAGGAATTAAAAAAAAAAGAAAGAAATTTTTTTAAAAAGACATTTTTAAAAACAATCACATCTCTCACCTGAAAATGCTACTTGATAATTTCTCCATTATGTCTTCTAAGATGCGTATCTAAGAGGACTGTCAAGGTAACAACATATCTTCTATAATCACCTCTGCTGGTAAGAGCCCTGAATTGATACAGAACCAGCAGGATCAAGGCAAAACAAAAATCAACCTTAATACCAGTCTTGTGATCAGATTTATGCACGTGTTTAAATATTGGAAACATCCTTTCCTCAAACAGTATGCAGAAATGAAATATGGAAAATAGAGTTTTAAAAAATAAAGAACAAGGGCTAAGACTGACAAACACAGCCCGCACTAGTACAGCATTAATTGATCAGAATGGCAATTGCATTTTTGTGCAGAAGAAAGATGACAGACTTTGTTACCAGTTAATCATCGCTACCATTCATACAGACTTCTAGGGCAAAAATCAAAATAAAGCTGGGAACACAGCAGAGTCTGTAAATTCTTGGAGCACCACTGCACATCTGTAAGGGATCTTTGAGTTAATGACTAACATCGATGACAATGCAAGAGATGAGGCTCTATTTAGTCTTTACATGAAACTCAAAAAATAATGTTCCTTCATTTTAAGAACAATCTGGTTAATATTTGAAGCTCAAGCCATTTTAAAAAGCGATCACCTTGTGATTTCTTCAGATGTTAATGCCATATGCTCAAGAATTTCACAAGCTACACAGATGAAAAAAAAAAACAAAAGAAAGCAGATTTTTCCTTTCAACTTTAAAGCCTATTGTGATAAAATGTTCTGCTATTAAAGGTACCCCAGGAGATGACAGAAGAAACCTTACTGTTTAGTCAGCGTACTTTTTATGCAGATAACTACTCAGCAAGCATTCAACAAAAAAATCAAACTATAAAATGATCACCTGCATCCCATAAATATTCCTTAGTGTGCCTGACCTTGCCCAATCCACTTTGCAGTTTAGTAGAGGCGAGGAGGACTTCCTTGCAGTACAGTTAGTAGTTCCACAAATATAATGACTTAATCCTCACCTGCCTCTGCCGTTCTGCTAAACTGCAAAAGTGATTCAGCAGATCTCATAATCTGCAGTGCAGTACAGAACGGGGAGGTCCTTAAAGCCATGGACAGGCCTGCTGTTACTTGAAGCGATCTACTGAGAACTGTCATGCCAGTAAGAAAGCTCAGAGCCCAGCTGCTTCAGACCAAGTGTAGGTAATGCAAGTGAAGGAGGCATTCCTCTTCCCACACCCACATTTTTGCTCAATAAATGTCATGTACAAATAAGGAAAGGGTTATGAACCCAAAATAACTTCTATAGTTAAAACGACTGCATTAAGATGATGCATCTGCTGCCCAAAAGAAAAAAAAAATCCCAAAGTCATATACATAACATAAAAACTTATTGGATGAAATCTTCAATTAAATGGTTCAATCTTGAACCATAATACTGCATTTTCTCCAGACTCTGTTTTCTGTTTCTGCACGGCTTTTAATGAAGTCTTCGGAGACATATATTGTATTTAGAAGGAATGCAGAGACTAGCTTAAAACATAAGTGTATGTTATATTTTACTTACACTGTATGCTTAACTATTCTACCTTTATGGCTGTGGTTAAATGACTGAGTAGAAGAGAACTATTAGTTGGTTTCTTGGTTTTATTTCCATCCACTCATATTAGCAGTCAGTATTCAAAATGACCATCAAAAGGATATAGAGATACTTCCCTTGCTGGATATTGGACAAGTTCCATATCTCATCATTCAGAAAGGAGACTGTGGCTCCTTTAAGGAACAAGGAATGGCTGTCTGGAGGATCCAGCTTAAACAATTTGAAGAAAAATGTTATTGAGTTACAATTTCCTATACAAAAATAAAGGTTAAATTGTTATTTTATATAGATGGTTAAAATAATCAAAAAACCAACCTTTCCCCATTCTTAAAACTTACCAAACTTGTAACATTTACAGCTTTATATGATAATTTTCTGTCTTGACAGTTTAATACCCTGAGCTAAACAAAACAGTTCCTTTAAAATTTGTCAGTACAGCCAAGCAATCAACATAACTTACCATCATCTCAGAGAAGACGACCCCAAAACTGTCCCAAAAGAAAATAAAACCATTCATTACTAATGCTCTACACTTCCCATATTCTGGATGCGAAAATTTTCTGGATGCAAAAATTTTCTTAAGTGAAAACTGATGTTGTTTAACAATGGGGAACCGTTCTGCCATGACAGAAGCTCAGACAGACAGACGGTAGTACAAACTGACTTAGTGACACAGTATCTTTACCTGAAGATTTTTTTCTGTTGTTATCCAGTGTCCCCCGACACCAAGAAGAGTAATGATATCATGCTTATGAGGCAGCAACTGTGATTTTGATGTTGGTTCATCGTCAGCACTGTATAATTTCACTGGGGGGGAGGGGAAGAACACATTCATTTGAGATCAGAAGGAAATGTCCACTTCTTCCTGTACTGAAAACCACATATCTTGGGATTCTTTACAGTCCTATGTCTCCAGATACAAATAAGACACACTATATGCATATGAATACACCAAATGAAAGACGGCTGTCTGGAACAGCTCTACAATTAAATTATGCTGTTGGCCACATGAGAATATCTGAGAAAGCAGAAGATTAAGGAAATTCAGTGTCTGTTTCTTGTCACACATTTCAGTCTAAGAAGTCCTTCAATTATTTCAGCTAAAAATAGTAACTTCGGAGTTTTCAACTATTAGGTTTGGTTTAGAGTACAGGTTAACAGTACTGGTGATTATGGTGTAATTTTTGCATTAAAATAAGGTAGCATAAACAATGATGTCACAGCTCTACTCTTTAAACACATATTTTTTTCTTTTCAGTTTTAAATAGAGGAAAATTTCAGGCAAATTTAGCAGCCCATTAACACTATTAGATGCTTCCACTAGGGGGTGACATGAGGAGATCTTAAAGGAGATCTTGCTTAAGGAGATCTTATTGAATAAAGATACATACATACAATTGCATGGAAATAAGCAACTAAACGTAATCGTTTGAGGTGATGCAGCCTCCACTTACATTACTTGGAAATAATAATAATAACAAAAATACCCTAATAGTGCTCTGAGGACCAGATTCTCATCAGTTACCTACCTCCAGCATCTAGAACAATATCCACTCCCAGGCCACCCGTTTCTTCCAAGCAGCTTTCTGCCACATCTATTTTTCCATTTGACACATCTATCACTCTAGCTAGAAAGAGCAAGACATTGGGTTAACCACAGTAAAAATGTAGAGTTTAGATTCAGAGCAGAACAGAGAGTTTCTTGTTTCTGAAAGTATTACAAGGAAGTTTGCAGTCAAGTAAAGAAACCTCGCCAACAGTTTTTTTTTCATTTTCCACTATGGTGCAAGTTCAACACCAAAAAATATGCATTAGTTTAATGGAGAAGTAAAAGTCACAAGTTTGTTTAGGCCAAAAAGAATAAAGTATGTCACTATAAGAATAAGAAATCCTGTAAGTTCATTCTTTGTTATTCTTTTCTAAAAGTGCCTTGAAAAGTAATAAATCCTGGGGTGACTAGCAGCGTTACCGAAGCAAAAGAGAGGCCAAAACATAAGACGGCACATTATTTCACATCTCCTAGCTTTCAAATTATCTGTCAAATAACCAAAGCAGTAATGCTTAGGGAGAGTTTTCCAAGCATAGCTTTCTTCCCTTACTTGACATAAAATCTACCACTTCCTGCCAGTCCCTTGCAGAGTCCTTCCCTTGTAGAGGGAAACAAAACCCTTATCTCCCTGGCATGAAGACCTGTCTCCCAGTACAAGTCAGAAGTAAACATGTAAAAATGCAATAAACTCAGTCACTCAGAAGGCACTGACTTGACTTTTATGATTCCACCAAGTCTTTTATTATATCCATTGTTTCTTTAACATAACAGTAACAATGTTACTTATCTCACAGCATGGATAAACTTATTAATTTATATAACTTTCTGCATGATGTTTTTAACCTCTAAATGGCTCCCCAGGTCATTAAGTAAATACTTAGATGGAAATATTTTCATCTTCTCTTGAAATATTTTTAAACTGAAAATCACAAATACATTTTCTATTCATAGATCTCTGATACCGTAATTATAGATGGTTATAAAGATAAAGCACAAAATCAGGAATAACTAGGGCAGACAAGCAGCCGTTAAGGTTTTTAGTTTTGTTTCAAAATTATGAGGTAGAACGAACATTTAGAAACTAAACAGGCCAAAGACTTTCCAGCATGATATTCCAGACTATTTCAAATGGTAGTTGAAATAATGTCAAACAAATTTGGAGGCACGTTTCCAAAGCATAATGGGTTAAACTCAAATCTGCAATGTGTACTTACCCACTAAAGGCTGCCGTATACCTTCTTGATTTCAATCACGGGGTAGTAAGGAAGGAGAGAAATAAAATTGCAAGAAACTGATCATTAGGAAGACTATTAGCTAATACTAAGTTAATGCTTTGGGGTTTAGGGTTTTTTTTTTCCTTCCAATCAAATCATAAGATGCACTCAAATCTTAGGTCAATCACTATTTTTTCACTGAAGTCCAATTATCTGGCTAAAGAGAACACACATGGTCATAATTTAATAACGATGTCACATTAATTTAATAATGATAGTCACATTCCCCATATGCAAAGAAAATCATGTGAAATCCTTTTCTTACTATTTTCTTCAGTCAAGAAGTTAAAATGTTTTTCTTAATGCAGCAATTTGACATAGCATATAATTTCTGCAAAGTTTCACTTTCTGAAAATAATTCTGATTTAATAGACTCAAACCCTGACTATCTAAAAGAAGGTAATAGTTTAATGAGTTTGACTATTTGCTGATTTCTGACTAGCAAAAATGTCCAGTTTTGTTACTCAGTACAATAGTTCAAACAGTATTCATCAAAATCCTGTTCAATTTCCTTCCTAGCAAAATGCTGTAACAATTTCTCTCCACTGTGGAAAAGGCTAAGCAACAAATTATAATAGAATTTTCAATAATGCTTTGTCATTTATGCAAAATTTCTCACAAAACTTTTGTAAATTAGTTCAGTTTCTTCTTTTGTGGCTTGCAAAATTTCTGAAGTAACATTACTCTGACTGGGAAAAAGGCTTCAGTTTCTTTCTTACTTCACTGTTGATGAGAAGTAGAAATATCATTTCCACAACTCGCTACCAAAGCTCACTCTCACTCAGCAAGTTCAGCTCAGAGTTTAAAAACCACTAGGCAAAAGATGTGCTACTTGGTTTATTTGTACATGCTCAAGACAGCCATGAAATCACTGATGAGTTCTTACCAGAAACCTCTCCACTGAAAGCGCAATATTGGTTTTAACAAACCCAAACCCACAAACAAACCAAACCAAAAAAAGAAGGGAGTAGCCTAGGGAATAGAATAAATATTTATGTATGTATATTTTTTTTCTTCTGTTCTCTAACAAAAATTCATCGCGTTATAATAGATTTTGAAATTGTAATGCCCCATATTCAGAATATCACATAAATAATCTCCTCCTACATACTATTATATTTCCTCCAGAGATAACTGAAGACATGCAAAGACCTCATCTTGTTGGTCTAAATATGGATCCCCAAACATTAATGGGAATTTCTACTCCACCGACTGGCATCACATTTATTAAAAACTCAAACCTAAACAGACCAAAAAGCCCCAAAACGCAAAACTAGTGGCCTTTTGCCTTCACACTCAAACTGTTTCTCTTTTTAATGGTGTATCCAAGTTGTATATTTTTACTTGAAGTAAAGTTGCAATTAATTTTTTCCCCTAACGTTCCACAAACATTTGCAAAACTGCCAAACTGAACTCCTATTGTTATAAAACAAGCACATGTTAGCAATGTAAGCAACAGCCTTTTCATTGCAAGTGATGGTTCTTTTAGATATTTTATGTAGCAGGTAGTTAAGCTATACACTGATAACACAAACTGCTGCTCACTGACAATTGAGAGAATCCTGCTAAAAACTAAACAAACCTCAACAGCAATCACAAAACTTGTACTTGGGTTACTTAGGACATTTATTTTATATTAACATTCATGTAACTTTGAAACTACAGCAAAAAGTAAACATGCCAAGCAACCCAAAGTCATATTCATCTGTGCTGACAGGACTGTGATAATAAAATTAACTGCAAAGCCCTTGCTTAGCTAACAAAGTTTTCATATCATTAGCAAAATATACCCATAAAATACCACAAAGCAAAATTTTAGGTCTCTTGTATTTATTCTTTCACCCTGTAACAGCTGGCATTACAAATGTCTACGTATCAGCAGCATTCACGAAACTGCTTTATGTTCTGAACTCTGTACCATCTACTATGACACTAAAAGAGACTTCTGAAATAAGAAAAAGAAAAAATAGCTTTTTTTGTGGAGTTGCCAAAAAAAAGTCTAGAGAAATAAGTCTGCCAGGTCTTTGAAGAAATTGTTACATTCCCAACACAAAACTTTGCAGTTCCCATTTGAAGACTGTTAAGTAAGGTCAGACTGCAAAAATGTCTTTCTCCCTGCTCTTGTGCAATAACCTCAGCACAGCACTCCACTTCCTGCTGCATTATCAGCACTCCAAAGCGACTACTGGAAGAACTAAACACTCACTTGGTAGGCTGGAAGTGAATCACTCCTCAACACTGCAGATGTGTGTGAACACGCAGCCCCAGAATGCACATGCACACTGTGTTGTCTCTGTGCTTCCACTGCCAGTTCTGTCCTCGGGAGCCAGAAATGAATTGAAATTGACAAGAACTCTGTTCTCTCTGTGTCTAAAGAGCAGCCCTCTGGTTTATTTAATCCCTCTGCTAGCTTACTATTCTTGAGCCAGCAGGGAGAACACAAGGACAATACTATGTGCACCTGCATATCAGCACTGCCCGATTTTAGTGAGTGACTGAGAACAAGAGAGATTTGAAAACTGCTCTAATTCTCCATGTAGAAAGCCAAGATTGCTAACAATATTACTATGCAAAACAACGGGAAAGGAGCCAGTCACGGCCAGTTAACCTCGACATTACCTTTTTAATTATATCTCATCTTAAGCTACGTATATTTTGATTAATACGACTGTAATACATGTAGACGTAACTGCCTACACAATGCTTTTCCTGAAAGAGGCATCCTTACAACAGACACAGGTAGTCTTACTTGTACTTCTTTGAGTGACAGCAAAAACCATATACTGAAAAATAATCTTGCTGATAATACTGTGGCAGTCTGCATTTTGAGGAAGAAATATCAGACACTACTTTTAACCTTTTGTTCACTGCACAGCAAAGTTCACGGACCGCAATCAAAATGGACTTTGCAATGCTATTTGTTATTTTTAAACTGTCTGAATAAATAAATATTCTACTTTCTTCCACTGTGCAGCACTGAGATAAGAGAAAGTTCGATCAGGAAAGATGCTAGTAGCTTCTACATAAAAGAATCTCCCCATCATCCAAAGAGCACTGTTACTTTGGGGGAAACCCCCATAAAACTTAAGTATGAAAGAGAAGAAATGGAAGAAATCATAGATGAATGTAAGTATTATGTCAAATGCAAAGTTCATTTAGAAAGCAGGAAAATGCAGAGCCTTTGAATGTCCAGCTACATTTACAACAGTACTTGAAACTGAGCTGCCACACAGCTTGATAAAATACAATTAAAAGTAATCTGAGTCTGATGAATATTGCATCTCAAGTGTATGATTACCTCTGAACTCTGGCTCGGGTACCTAGATTACATACCATGATAGTGATGATTTAGCAATGCTTTCTTCTTGTTCACAAGAGACAACTTCATAAAATGAAAAGACTTCTTGAGTAGTTAGGCCAAAAGCCAGCACTCAAGCATGATTGTGTGAGATGGAAAGTATTGAGAGTCATTACAATTTAAATGAAGAATAAAAATGCCATTAGATACACCTAAACCAGAAATTAAATACCTATGGAGTACAGAATAAAGTTTAGAACTATTTCATTAGACTATTTATAATTAGTTTTCACCTATGGAAATAAGTCTCCAGGCTGAGAAGAAAAAAAGGATTATGAGACGTTCTTGAATGTAAGCTTTAGCACTGAAAGGATGTGACTTACCCACGGGAGATCTAAGCCTCTCCAGGTACTGTTTATCTTCAAGACTGTATGCAGAAGAGATTACTTTAGCTCCTCTGTGTTGTGCTAACTGAATAGCTATTGTACCGAATGGCTGCAGAAGAAAAAAGGTAGAAGAATTTGTTTACAGCAACAATTTGATGCCATTTAAGAAAGATTATATTGCAAAGGACATTCAGAAGTCAGGAGACTATCCAGAAATAACTTGCTCCTTCAATGAAACACATCTGAACCAAGAATTTTAATATTCAGAAGATCTGCTTCTGTTCTAAGGGAGGGTGAAGAAAGTATTTTCATTGCTTGGGAAGCTCTGAACAAACTTCTAGTATTTAACTAGTTCTCCTTTTCAACAAAATAGCTCCAATTCTACTTTATGTAATGCCAAGTCCCATAACTGCAATTGTAACCTGTAGCTTTGGGTTTGCTTGCTTGTTGAAGAAGAGCTACCAAGGAAAAAGCCCCAGCCGCCTTTACATTAACGAATCTTGGCTGAGGCAATCTCCACATCTTCATCAGCAATAAAGACTGAAGTAATGCAAATGAAATTATTTATATCTAAAAGAAGTTAAAAAGCAGTGGTGGGAAACAAATAAAAAATTAAGGCACTTTCTTCCAGTTATACCTGAGGGCTTACGGTAAAGCTATGTCAATGGGAAACACCAGAAAAGAACTATCTCTCTTCACTACCCACACAATACGTAAAGGACTGCATGTTTGGCTCAGTATTTTATGCGGGAGGGCCTTTCCTATTAATCCATTAAGCTAAGGGCACTCACAGGAGTAGAATACAAGGCTTAAGAAGTTTAGCATGTGGTAAGAAATCCAATGGTTCTGGTGATAAGACAGTTAGTTATGGCAGAAGCAATCTTTCTGTTCCGAACTCGTTTTTGCAGTTGTTACCTACACTTGCTCCATCCATTACAAGGACAGTTTTTCCAGGAGAGACTTGAGAAAGGTAGTGTAAAGCTGTGTATGCTCGGACACCATCACGAACAGTCCCGGCTGCTTCAACCCAACAAACTTTTTCTGGTTTACGAACTAAGTTTTGGGGAAACACAAACAAACAAAAAACCCAGATGGGAAAAAAAAAAGCAGCAAGTCCCTGACATTTCACTCAGAATTATTTTTTAGACTTCATCAATTTCTAAAAGATGAAAGAAAATTATACAAGTCAAATGATGTACAGGTGTAATTATGGTCTATTTCACAAAGACAATATTCCAGTGTTGTGGCTCCCAGCAGTGTTAGATCAGCTACATGGAGTCAAAGGGGAAAGAGCAACTGTTATTCTAAGAATAATCTGTTTGCTTCTCCAGGACTCCTGAGAGCAGGTTCAAATACAAACGCTTCAAACAGGCAAAAAGAAAACAGACACACCCACTTCCCACCATAACCTCCTGACAGAAATGATGTGAGGAGGTCTCCATTTCACAAAGATAATTCTGGCACAGAAAACACACAGGAGTTCCAAGCCATGAGTTCATAATTCTCTTTCTTTATAGGTTAAACATTCTACTTCATAATCCACTGGTATAAACAGCTTCTGGAGGTTATCATATATTTTAAGAGAGATAAAGATCAAGAGGACATAATTTGTTATCTGTTTTCTGTTGTCTCTACCTACAAGACACCTAAGAATTTTCCCATTCTATTCACACACTTAAAAACCTGGGGAGGTAACATAAATGAAGTACTCTCTTAACTAGAACTCACGAGTTCAAACACCAGTTTTAATGTAAGCAATTTACATGATTTAGCAGACACCTTGACACAAAGATGGAAAATCATCATAGCCCAGCCGAGAGTCTAGCATAGAACTGAACCAAGTGCGTGCAATCCTCTTCAGGCACAACAGAATGGAAAAAGACTGGAAAAGTTTGGTCTGTCCCTTTAAGCACTAGCATTGTTTAGCCTGAATCGGGAAAGTTACAAAACAACGCAAGCAATGCATCGCCGGGGATCATTTATCAGTGTGTTGGAAAAGAATTCTAGGGATCACGACCAGCATCATCACTTTGTGTGCCAGTTCATGCTACTTGGCACAAAGTAAGCTACTAAAGGTAACAAAGTCAGAAATATTTTCAGCCTATAGTTACTGTAAGTTGTGATAAGGCATCACCCTAGATTTCATTTTTCTTGATCTGTAATTTTAAGTGTTAGAAAGAACAAACCTTATTTTTTCATCACCATGAGTCCATGACTTTTTTTGCAAAAACTGTCATAGCTAGTCAGGAAGATCTCATCTTCAAACAAGTCAACATAAATAATCCTTCTTTATCTCTCATAAGTAGTTACGAAACAAGGAGAGGATATTTTGCCATATTTTATGCAATAAAAGTAGGGATTAGATTTTGGTATGAACAAAGTTAAAGAAGTCACCTCATAACTACACAGGTTGATTTCATGGACAGTCCCAGAAACATGATACAAATTAATTTAGGCAAAAGAGTAGCTTGTTCAAAGGAACACAGCAAACCACTGGAAGAAGCATAGTGCTTCCCAAATTTAGTATTCTACACATTAAAGCACTCTATGCCCAGAAAGGTGAAACTGGAAACTCTCAATAGTTGAAAAGAATGTTTCAATATTAGTTTCTTCCTTATCCTCATTTCCTGAAAATTCTTTTCTCCATCTTCCATTCTGCTCATTTTATTTAATCTGTTAGTCTAGTCACAAGTGATATTCCGGGATTGAGACAAAGTGAGGAAAAAAACAAACTTCTAATTTAATTTTGCAACAAATGTGGTGAGGAAAAAGTAGAAAAACAATGAAGCAACAAAAAGGGAAGTTAGAAGGGGGTAAAAAAAAAGTCAGCTTGTGTGGTTTAGACAAAACATTAACCCGTTAAGTGATAACAGTAAAGAAAAAGCCTTGAGAGTACATAGTATTCAAAGCTTCTGTGAACAGGTGGAGCAGACAGAATATCTGAATGTTGCTACAAAGAACAAGTTTGCCTGGAAGTCCAAGTTAACTAGCTCCCTATTAGAAAAGATGGACTAAAGTCTAAAGACAGAGTAAATGTAATATTAGCAAAATATATGAACTACATACCCAAATAATGTTCATGAATTAGAATAACTTCACAAAGACCAGACTCTTCAGAATCCAGGGGCAAAATTCCTGAAAAAAAAATTAACATAGACCTCTAACTTCAAACAAGCATCTGTTATATCCAAAACAAGCTCCTAATGAAGTTGCTAGTCCCACCTGTTCAGTTGCCCTCTTGTCAGGTTTATGACAGGTTAAGAAAACCTAGGAAGGTAACAGCCTGTAGTCTCTATAGGCACAGTGCATAAGATGGTTCCAAAGGTGCTCCAAACTGCATTTTGGGGTTGGGGAGACAAAAACCAGGGACACCACTGAGTGCTTTTTGCTACTGGCACGCTTAAGTTTTGTCAGGTCATGCCTGAACTCATTTCACAGTGCTCTCTCATGAGTGCCCCTGTTTCTACTCTGGGACATGGCTAACAAGAAAATCAAGTTCTTGTGTTGCAAGTGGGCACAGACCAAACCATTCTATAGATACCTCTGCTCTCCATCCTGATGCCTGTACATGTTTTGTTAGCAAAGGCACCAAAAAAGGGACAGAAAGAAGCAGAGAAAGAACAGGTAAGAATGTGTGAGTGTAAGTCTTAAATAGCTGGAATAGAGAAGAGGACCTGAAGAAAAAACCCCACCCATGGAACACAAAGTAAGCAAACACAGAACAGGCAGAAGAAAGAAAACAAAAAAACGGCGAAATCCATCCTGGTCATAACAGTGTTTTTTTCCTCCATTGGCCAAAGGAGATTCATGAAGAGCAGGTCAGACAACCGACCCGTCCTCTGTACATATGCACCTTCTGTCCTTGGTGAAACAGTATTTTCTTCCTTCTCCCACTCAATCCTATACTCCATTTAGACCAAAGCAAGAGCTTTGGTTTAAATTCCTCAGCAAATTTGGCTGCTATTTCCAGTCTTTCACAAGTCCCTTTAAAAGTGGTTACCCTACAGTGCTTGTATACATCTGCAGATCTCTCAAGGGTTTATCTAAATAGTAACGACTCTAAAGTAGCTATATACTGCAGTTACTGTGCTATTAGGAAATAATGCAGGAAGGGCAAGAATCTCAGAACAGAACACACTTAATCTTACACTATCAATATCGATTCTGACTGACTTTTGTAACTTAAGTCATCCTCTAAACCTCTAATTTAGCATACAAAATGTACGTATTTATGTATACATGTATGTAGGTATTTAACATACATGAATGAAATAATGTGCCTAAGACATATCTCTGCTATTCTAAAGCATCATTCAGATTTTGATGATTAATGCAATATCGTATTTCAAACATTAAGAAAAATTTCCTTATAGTCAACAAAAATAGCCTTGGCACCTAAAGCAGTTTGCATTCTAACATCTTACTACAGAAAAAGTGTAATGCATAATGAATAATACATGAAGACATTCCTTTTCTTGATAGATGCAAAAGTTCAGGAACAAGTCACATTATCTCCTAATGCTCAGGACAGCCTCCAAGGAGTCATTATACATTGCTGTCAACTCACATTGATTTCAGGTCTCTAAAACCATTCACAAAAACATAACCCTTATACTGTGGGAAAGACACATGGCATCTTAAAGAACCATGCACCTTAGCGTACCTCATAATGCTTACAGAAGCTCCATCATGCTATACACATCAAGCATCTGTCACATGTAAAAATTCAGATTTTTCACCTTATTTGTCAGAAATACTCCACACAGCATAGGGCTTTAGTGCAACAGGGCATATAGAAGAACTGACAGGCAAACCAGCTAACTACCAGTAAACCTAAGCAGGTATGTTTATACTTACGGTGACATCTCCAAGAGTCTGCAGCCAATTTAAGACTCACAATATTTTTCCCTGCACTTATTTTAATGAGAAATGTGGCATAATTGATTGCTAAAAGATTCTGAGAGCAACAAATAAAACTCACTGCAACTTTGAAAGGAAGTCAAGAATGTATCTCAAAAGATTTCTGGCTGATCTGAGGTTATACTACTGTATTTTTTTTTTACCAAACAAACAATTATGTGTAAGAGAATACATTAGATAAAGAAATCTCCTCTGGAAGATTAAAGAAGGATGACAAAAACTTTAAAAGCAAGAAACAACGCTTGGTATGATTTTAGGAATACATTAATGATATAACACACTAAGTACTTCCAGTGAGCACAGTACTATTCTTGCATGTAAAAGAGTAGATTCATTAAATAAGAATCGTGTCACTGTATTATTACTGTTAAAGTCAGTAAGGAGTATGTACCAGGACTATACTCTTTGACAGGACAGGTTGTTGAGGTTTTTTTTTTGTAAAATTAAGGTAGAAATACTTTTGACGTGTATATTTTGTGACAGTGTGATATTAACGAACAGACAAGTAAGCAGACCATTTGGCAACAGCTCATTTTCTTTTCAATACATTGACCGTGTGCATAAACTCACAGCAACAGTAACTGGAAAGGGTGCTTGTTAGGAAAGATTAGCCATAATAGAAACATTTCACTCTTGCCTTTTGTTTTCATAGTACCTACATTGGATTCATAAGGTCAAACAGCTGTTTCAAAGGGAATGCTCTGAGATTTCAGTACTTTAAGAAGTGAGTTTTCGTTCTTTTAGGGCTAAAAAATATTTAATGCTGTTTTCTTCATCTTTCTATTGCATACATTTAATTCTGACTTTTCTGTACCTGCATTTGCAAACATTTCATATTGAAGAATAAAAAAATGCAGACAACAGAAATCTTAGACAAAATGAATGTGCTTCTTCATGACCTAGGTAGAGATTCCATTCCTTTAATGTCAAATGTACTCTGAAGTATCTCAGCTGATTCAAAGTACTCACTCCAGATTTGAATAAACAAGAAGGGAATGAAGTCCTAATTCACAAAAAACCCCAAACACTCTAAGATCCACCAACATATTTTCAAAGGGTTTCTTTCCCTAACTACTTACTGAAACTCTGTTCCTTCAGCTACAATAGAAGGTGATTGAAACACAAATACTTTTTTCAAATATTCAATGGATGAAGCATACGTTAGCAAGATAGTTAACAAAATAAGCAATATTGTTCACAAAGTCATTTCTGTACCCCATAAAATGGAATATTTATTTCCAGCTGTAAAGGTTACACCTTCTGTGGTGAATAAGTAATAATAATCACACATCTTATTCCGTTAGATTTAACTAATGGTATGAAAGGTCTGCCAAAGTTTTACCAGGAAAACAAAAGCCCTTTCCATGTGATTTTTGACCTGGGAGTCAAAAAATACAATGATTACCACTTGCCTTTCCTAAGGGCTTCTCTAACAGTAATGTCACAGCAGGATCATACAGCAGGGACTCCCTATGGTTAAGTTAAGGTGGAAACAAGTTCACTTTCAAGAATGCTAATGTGCAGTAAAAACGAAGATTCTGGAAAATGAACAGCTTGAATCAGTGTTTCTTTTTAAAATATGGCCTTGTATTTAGCAGAACACCCGAGTACATGCCTTGCTTTTGGCAACTCACAACATCCAGTAGAACTGGAGAACCTAGTTGCATGTTTAAGCTAGGACTACTCTTGATTTCTTCGCTCAAACAGAAATTGATATGACTTAGAATAAACTGCACAGTCTCCAGGATGCTTGAAGAAGAGATTCATCATTACCAACTAATAGTATATTTTTATATCATCCTCAAGATGGCAGGAAAGATAAGCCTAGACTTTGTATCATCCACACAAATCAGAACATATGTATTAAATACATCAAGATGGTGTTATAGATACCAGTAATTGTGTGGGTAGCCTTCAGAACACTTACTCCACATGGCTAACGGGACTCATTTTCTTAAAGATTTGGTGAATACATTAGTACTATGACAGATTACATTAGCTGGGACCTGAACTTCCATTCTTATAAACAAAAGCTTCCCTAAGAGAACACTTTTAGGATAGAATTCTCATTTATAAGAGTTTATTCATGTGATGCTAGCTGAATCTTCGAAAATATATGCCTAATTGTAGCTTTAGTAATGATTATAACCTCAGCCATTCATTATATAAAGATAACCAATTGCGTTAGTTGATAAGGCAAATGAGTATGAACTTACCCACCACTTCATCATCTGGCTGAAAAAAGGTCACCTTTCTTCCAACTCACCAAGAATATATGAAAGGGAGGAAAGAATGAAGGTCATGTTTATAGCTGAAACTGAATATGCATTTGAAAGCACGGTTTCTCACTAGCTCACAAAACTAAAAATACATCTTGCTAGTAAAAAAAAAGTAGTATTTTCTATTAAACATGCACATACCAAACCCAAACGTTTAGTACACTAAACTTTGGCACTGCATCCGCAAACATGCAAGTACACGCACGCATATGTGTTTGAAGGATCCAGGCTTTAAACTATGCATCAAAAGTGAACATGTCAGAGAAACACTGTGAAATTCCTGAATGTTATTTTGTCTTCACTACTCCAACAAACGAATTTTACAAATAAATTAAAGATTGTTACAACACATGCAAGTAACATCTTAAGATCTCAGTATATTTTATTTAGAAAGCTGTTGTACAATTTTTTTTTTAAACTCTGAACAGACACACAGGGGTTACAGTCACTTTCATTTCACTATCAGTACTGACTAAGGGGAAGCCTCATTAAGAAAGCAAATACTTCCTACTAACAGTATTTATTTGTTCTGGATTACCAGATCTTAATTCTAGCTCCATACCCTCACAAGACAATTATACTAACTTACCTTCCAAGACAACTCCAGAAATTTCTCGACCAACAGGTATAAGTTCCTTCTCCAGTTTAATTTCTGACAGGAGCTAAATGAAAATAATGGTCACAACATTCTTATTAAGGCTCAGAATTTGCATATTTGTTATCATCTTAGAGCTTTTGGTATTCACAGTAAGAAAGTTGGATCATTACCAAAATGTTAATTGGAGTAATAAAGTACACACATTCTTCATTTATTATTAAGACCTTTGCACTGTTTTTCTATATTTAAATTTAGAAGCATATATAAAAAAAGTTATTAACAGGCAAGCTGAACTGACTTAAAGTCAGTATGCAGATAAAAGGCATTTACTGTAAGAGAACTCACAAATGACAACTGATCTTTCTCCATAAATCAGGAACCAAATGATAGGTGCTTTTTATTTAGAGATATAGAAGAACACCACATCAATCCCATACCCTCTTTCTCAGAAGTACACTCATATCCTCAGATGGCATAAATGGAATTGCGCCAATTACCAGCTAAAGCCCTAGCTTAGATCTTCAATGGAAACTGTAAACACCTCTAGCTTTTATTAAAAAAAAAGCAAGTACCTTTGTATCTATCCAGCTCAGTGCACAGGCTCTAACTTGTACTTTCACATCGTTGTCTCCTGGAGGAGGAAGGTTTTCCTAGGACAAATTTACAGGCGTTACATTATACAATGCAACATGAACATGCTCGTAGGATTCTCTCAAGCCCTTGAAAGCACTATTCCACAGAGTCTTTGTTTTAGATTGTTTTGCAGTAATAATAAGATTTTTTTTTCACTGAAAGGGAACTGGTATCACAATGGATTTACACTTTGAGTACACGTATATTACTATTCCAAACTGACCACCAGACCTCACTAAATGTCAACAGACACTATTTTACTGTTGTTTTTCTTTCCTGTAAGTTAAATATCACACCCTTATCTGAAACAATTTTAGTAGGTATTACCCCCCTAGTGTCTGTCTAACAAACAGAAGAAAGCAGATCTTTAATATTAAAATTATACTGCAAGAGCGATGGTGAATGTTAAGATAATTTTCACATGACTGCCTGACATTAGGAATTGGTTGGATGGCTGAGCCCAAAGAGTGGTAGTGAATGGTGTCTCATCCAGTTGGCGGCCGGTCACTAGTGGTGTTCCCCAGGGATTGGTGTTGGGCCCGGTCCTGTTTAATATCTTCATTGATGATCTGGATGAGGGGATTGAGTCCTTCATCAGCAAGTTCGCAGATGACACCAAGCTGGGAGGGAGGGTCGATCTGTTAGAGGGTAGGAGGGCCCTACAGAGGGACCTTGACAGGCTGGAGAAATGGGCTGAGTCCAATAGCATGAGGTTTAACAAGTCCAAGTGCCGGGTTCTACACTTTGGACACAACAACCCCATGCAGAGCTCTAGGGTGGGGACAGAGTGGCTGGAGAGTAGTCAGGCGGAAAGGGACTTGGGAGTGCTGGTGGACAGGAAACTCAACATGAGCCAGCAGTGTGCCCAAGTGGCCAAGAAGGCCAATGGTATCCTGGCCTGCATCAGGAATAGTGTGGCCAGCAGGACTAGAGAGGTTATCATTCCCTTATACTCAGCACTGGTCAGGCCGCACCTCGAGTACTGTGTCCAGTTCTGGGCCCCTCAGTTTGAGAAAGATGTTGAGATGCTGGAGTGCGTCCAGAGAAGAGCAACGAAGATGGTGAAGGGGCTGGAGCACAAGCCCTATGAGAAGCGACTGAGGGAGCTGGAGTTGTTTAGCCTGAAGAAGAGGAGGCTCAGGGGAGACCTTACAGCTCTCTACAACTACCTAAAAGGAGGTTGTAGTCAGGTGGGGTTGGTCTCTCAGGCGACTGGCGACAGAACAAGAGGACACGGTCTCAAGCTTCGCCAGGGGAGGTTTAGGCTTGACATTAGGAAGTTCTTTACTGAGAGGATGATTGGCCATTGGAATGTGCTGCCCTGGGAGGTGATGGAGTCACCGTCCCTGGAGGTGTTTAAGGAGAGATTGGATGAGGCACTTAGTGACATGGTGTAGTTGACGAGTAGGAGTAGGTGTAGGTGTTGGGTCATAGGTTGGACTCGATGATCTCAAAGGTGTTTCCAACCTTATGATACTGTGATACTGTACTGACAAGTTTACTGAGGTAAATATTGAAGTAGACCAGATGAGGTCAAAAAACCAGCATGGCTAAGAACTGGTGTTAAGTCCCACAAATGATGCCTACCTCATATAAAGGACTGTTCTACTAATGAAGCCTCCACTCACTGTTTCAACTTTCGGGTTTGGGATCGATATCTGAAACGATTTTAAGTAGCTGAGCATTGCTACTTTCAAGTATTTAATTAGCCAAGTTGAGTTCTGGACTGCTGACTCCACACAGCTGTTGAAGAGCTACCTCAGGTACCGGAGGCAAAATCATGTATTTCCATGTTATAGCGTAGTCTGCAGCACAGACATCTGTTGGAATTGAACCACTTAGCAGAAAGCCATGAGAGCGCTTTGTTTCTACTTCTGAAGTTAAGATACATTCTTAAGTGCCTAAGCTTGCTTCAATGTTTTTCAAGTCTTTCCAATAAACAGTGGTTGCTTCTCTCCTAGGCTTAGCAACACGACCAGTAACTTCTGTCTAAGGAATATTGAGCTGAACTTTTTCTCAGTCCAGCTGAGTTAAACACAGGCTGTTCCTTTAAAATTGCAAGGCATTTTGCCAATCAGACTGACTTCCTGCTCCTCAAACAAACTTAAGTGGGTTCTCACTCTCTGTTCCACAGAACAGAAAAGCCATTAAAATGTTGAAGGATGTAAATACTGCATCTCTGGTTTAAAAAGAAAAAAGAAGTTACCACTCTAAGGGACTTTATGTAAATTTAAGATGAAATTATCTTTTGGAACTATCCTTTGAGCTATGCATAGCTCAATGAACCTATGTACTACTATAAAGCAAAAAATAAAATTGTTTTTCTTTATAAAAGAATACAAGTCTTAAGAACAAAAAAAAAGAAAATGAAATATTTTTTCTGTTAACTGGTTCCTGCCTTCATAATTTAAATATATCATTATTAGCAATTGACCAAGCACCATATAAAGAAGGTTTGCTTTGGAAATTCTTCATCAAAGCTACTCACTTTTCATTACCATCTTTTATTCTATTAAGCTCTCCTCAGCCAAACAGCTTTTCTTCTACTTACTTTTTCCATTATTTATTTCTATTTCAGTTGAGGATTCCATAACACTGGTCATTACACAGAATCCTGCAGAATCAGTTCCTGTCTGAAGAGATTTAAATAGGCAAGTGGGCAAAGTGTCTCCACCAAAGTGCAGTTTCAAGATCTGCTTTAGCTTATCTAAGACAGTACCTGAGCTGTCTGACTCACCTGTTGCCTAGCATGTTCCTTCCCTTCCTTTGCATTGGAGCTAGCAATCATGAAGCAACCATAATGATGCGAACTAACTTGTAACAAGTTACTAGTTTTCATCTAGATAAGTAAGCTGATCCAACTCACTTTATAGCTGCATGACTGCTAAAATATTCTCTTCCATTACAAGGAAGAGAACAAAAATGGGCTGCTGAAATATGAACAAACCTTTTAAGCAAAAGAACAATTTCACAATCGTTTAAGTAAATTGAAGACTGCTCGATGAACATGCACCTTCGTTGTATCAGAATCACCCATCTCATTGCATCCTTCTCTTCAGATAGCGTGCTAGATGCACTTCACTACTGGGACTTTGCAGCTGCTCAAGTGAGATTCTCACCAGTACATATTGTTGCACTTTGATATAGGGCTCATAGTTATATTTAGGCATGTATACAAAGGCATATGTAGTACTTTATTTTGTACCTATAAGAGATTTAAGAACACAGGTTCACATGCATACAAGCATTCTTCTACTGTGCAGACACGCGTACTGCATCGATATACACTCACTGACATTCTATTTTAGCCTCATGCCACAAGCTCACAAGTACACTTACCCAATTAATATTTATACCAAACTGACAAAGACTGCCTAGCACAATACTTCTAGCTAAATTTGACAGAAAAATAATTGTCTTCTTGTTCATTTAAGTTGTAAGAAAATAGGTAAATAGACAATTATCAATGCCTCTGAGATAGAAGGCTACATTATGATCTGAAACCTCACTAAAAGCAAAGAACTCACAAAAGGAAATAAAATAAGAGTAAGAAATGCTACAAATCTGATACATTTCTCAAGCTATATTTTCACTTTTTCAGTGACCACAAAGTACAACCAGGAGATAGTGAATCCATATGAAAACACAGTGCATTTGTTCTGCCTGCAAAACTTGTGTCTAAAATATGGACACCAAAACTGAATAGAGAAATCTGGCACTGGTCTTACCAAGTTCTGTATGATGATGGTACACTAAACCTCCTCTGCTTTCATTTACCTGCCTGTATGTGCAAGTATTACACCAAGTCTTTTTTAAGTCTACAGAAGAGTTAGGTTTTGCAATTCCCTTGTGGCATTCAGCCACAATCACTTCTTCCACAGAACCATTAACAGTGTTATTATGATCAGAACTCACTCTTTCCTGGAAGACAAATGTAATTTCCTCTCCAGGTGAATTCTGCTGACAATACAAGGCCTTCATAGTGATCTGAAAAAACACACAGCAACCAAACTGTAATACATGCAGTATCTATAGATAGAGCAAACCAGTAACTAAAGCTTTATTTTACTGAAAGGTGTAGAACAGTGATTGTTTGCAAGCAACAGAGGGTCTATGAGTCCTTCCAACACATAAGGTCTAAATCAGATCAACAGATAAGGCAAGATATGCAACAGGTTACATCAGTATTGCTGACTGTAATATAGCAAATACTAGGGACTAAAATGAGCAGCAAAAGGCAATGAATGAAACACAGGATTTACTGACTGCTAGTTCAATGCAGTTTACCACCTTGTTTACCACCCAGGCAGGAAGGCACACAATTTGACCAGCTGATACAAAGGCAGTGCAAAGGACACTATAACCAGTCCAGGAATACAAGGAACTTTACATATGATTACACTGAAAAAATCACAACTTGGGGTTTTGGTCTCCTCTGCCAACTTGGCATATGCTGTCCTTGATAAACAAGATTATTCTATGGTTCTATTTAGCAGTGGACAAGTATGGTTGGACTCGATGATCTCAAAGATCTTTTTGAACCAAGCAATTCCACGATTCTAAGAGCCTTTTGGGCAAAAAAACCTTAAGAAAGAGGGCTCCGATTTACAGGAAAAAAAGAAAAGCAGAGAGCGGAGCGATTCTATGAATCTATGATTCTAAGCGTCTTTTGGAGAGGAAAAATACTTAAAGAAGAAATCTCCAAGGTACAGGAAAAAACAGAGAAGCCCAGAGCCGAGAGGCAGAAAACGATGTGCCCATTACGCTGCCTCTGGCTGCCAGCACTGAACCCTTAGGGTGCCCGAGGCTGCAGGGCCCGTCCTGAAGCACCACGCTCCATTCGGAGAGGCAGAGAGGCCTAGGACGACCTCCGTTCCCTCTGCAGGAGGAGAAACCAACGCCTCCTCAGCGCCCGCCTGAGCCTCCGCGCCCCGCTTAGCGCCCGCCGAGGAGACCCACACGAACCGAAGGGCTCTGAACCAGCCCACAACACCCCCAAGAACCGCAGCGCCCCGCACCCGCCGGTTGCCATGACAAACCGTTACTTCCGCCGCGCGCCCTCCTCGGCGCCTTCCGGCACCGCCCCCAGAGCACCCGCTCCCCGCCCCAAGAGGCCGTTACGCGGGCTCGTGATTGGCCACGACGGCAGCTCGGCACAAAAGCTGATGTTGGATTGGCCAGAGTAGCTGTCCCTCGGCACAAAAGCGGAGATGCCATTGGTCAGAGCGGCTGTCGCTCAGCACAAAGACGGAGCCGGGATTGGCCAGGGAAGCTGTCGGTCTCGCTCGGTTGCGGGTGCGGGCGCCTCCCAGCGGCGTGCGAAAAGCAGGCTGCCCTGACCTGTCGGGAGTGGTGCTGGCTGCCAGGGCACCGCCGGGGGTGAGGCGGGAAGGAAGAGACCTCCTCCCCCGCTGGAATTGCCCTCACAAGGGGAGGAGGAGCAGGAGCAGGCGCTGATGAAGGGTTTGGAGGGGAAGCTGTGTGAGGAGCGGCTGAAGTCACTCGGTCTCTTCAGCCTGGAAAAGAGGAGGCTGGAGAACAAGCCTTATGAGAGGCGGCTGAGGGACCTGGGGTTGTTTCGCTTGGAGATAAGGAGGCCGAGGGGACACTTTATCTACAACTTCCTGAAAGGAGGTTGTAGTGAGGTGGGTGCTGGTCTCTCCTCCCAAGTGACAGGTGATAGGACAAGAGGAAATGGCCTCAAGTTGCGCCAGGGGAGGTTGGCTAGACATCAGGAAAAATTTCTCCACCGAAAAGGCTGTCAGGCACTGGCACAGCTGCCCAGGGAGGTGGTTCGTTCACCATTCCTGGAGGTGTTTAAAAGACTGGTAGGTGAATTTCTCAGGGATGTGGTTTAGTAGAGGACAGATACGGTTGGATTCGGTGATCTCAAAGGTCTTTTCCAACCAAGCGATTCTATGGTTGTGAGGGGAGACCTCATTGCAGTCTACAGCTTCTTCGCAAGGGGAGGAGGAGGAGCCCGCGCTGATCTCTCTGGTGACCAACGAAAGGACCCGAGGAAACAGCAGGAAGATGTGCTAGGGGAGGGTTAGGTTGGATATTAGGAAAATGTTTTTCCCCCAGAGAGTGTTGGAGCACTGGAACAGCTCCCTAGGGAAGCAGTCACGGCGCCAAGCCTGAAATATTCACGAAGCATTTGGACAATGCCCTCAGTCACAGGGTGTGTATGCTGGGGCTGTCCTGTGCAACGACAGGAGTTGGACTCGATGATCCTTGTAGTTCCCTTGCAGCTCAGGGCATTCTGTGGTTCTGTGATGTCTCTGTGTCAAATCCCTCCCCGCTGTAGGACGTGAGGTGCTCAGCCGCCCCCCGCCTCCGCAGTCGCCCCGCTGACCCCCTAGGCGCGAGCGCGGCACCCGGATTGGCCGGACGGAGCCGGGCCCGCGCGGCGCCCCGGGGCCTCTCATTGGCTGCCCTTGCCTGCCCGTCGCGCGGGCGGGCTCGCGTCAGTACGGCGGCTGCGAGGGCGAGCGCAAGCCAGGGCTCCTCCTCCCGCCCCCCCCCCCCCGCCGCCAGACTGTGGCTGAGGAGGCAGCGGGGAGGGGATGGTGCGTCTGGTGGAGGCGGTGGCGGACGCCGCTCCGGCTCCTCCATCCCCCTCGCCGTCGCCATGGGTGTGAGTAGGGCCCCCCGGCCCGCGCAGATATGAGGTACTGTCCGGCGACGGGAATAAGAAGGAGGGGGTATGGGGAGTGTGGGTGTGGAACGAGTCGACACGACCCTCGCTGAGAGGGCGGGGGGAGCGGTTCAACCCAGGCCAGAGGCGCGCCACCGGTGGTGAGGGAGGGGGAGCAGCGGCGCGCGCCCGCGGCGGGTTGGGCGGGTGGGGGGCAGTGGCGCGCGCCCGTTTGCGGGGTGGTGGTGGGGGCAGCGGCGCGCGCCCGCGGCGGGTGAGGTGTGGGGGGGCAGCGGCGCGCGACCGCGGCGGGTTGGGAGCGGGAGAGCGGCGGCGCGCGCCCGCGGGTGGGTGGGGGTTTGGAGAGGGGGGGAGCAGCGGCGCCTCTGCCGCCCCCGGTGGGGAGGGGGGACAGAGAGACCCACGACCCTCGCTGGGGCTGGGGGTAACGGTTCAACTCAGGGCAGCGGCGCCTCTGGCCCCTGCCGCCCACCGCCCCGCGCTGCCCCTGCCGCCCCCCGGTTCCCCGCAGCCGCTGGGCGTGTCCCCCCTCGCCCCAGGTGCCCGGTCCCGCTGGCAGGCAGCGGGTGCCCGCCACGGAGCTCCATCCCGCTCCGTGTCCCTTCAGTGCCGTGGTGGCCGCCGGTGTGGGTGAGATGCCCCGCCACCCCCGCACTGCTCCCGGCGTCGCTGCTTTGCTTTTTCCTCCGGTTGACCTTTTTAAAAAAAATTTTGCTGTTATCCTTTTAATTTGTAGCGGGGTGGGTGGGTTTCACGGGTGCCGCTTTGGCAGCTGGCGGGTTCGTGTGTTCGGTGCGCGCTGGCTCGGCGATTAGCGCAGCCCGCGCCGTCACGAGACAAACATCGCTCCTGGAGGGAGCCGTGTCCTCCGGAATCTCGGGTTGTGCGGCTGCGGGTAGCGGGTTTCCCTGTGTCGCGTTAAAGAACCATTATTCCTGCTGCCTTGTCCTCTGCTCCCTGCCCCTTCGGTCCGCCCTGGCGCGAAGGGAAGAAGGAATGCCAGCCCTTACGGCCCCACTGAACGAGGGAATGGTGTCAGGGCGTCAGGAGAAGGAAACTGGTATAGGGTCGGGTTATTTGCCTCTTCGTCTCTGTTTTCCTTGGATTAGCAGGCAACTTTGTGGATAATATTTCCTGTGGACATCTTTTGTTCTGATTCAGCTGCTGCTTTATTCTGAAAGAAATGTGGGGTTTCCTTTTAGGAAACAATATTTTCTGTAAACTCTACCTTTTTTGGGGCATGGATGTCATGATAGGAAAAACCCTTCCATAGATCATTAAAGTAAGACAGTATTGTTTAGTATATCGTTCTTGTTAGTAGAATAACTAGTGTTCCAGGTGTCGTAGTGTTGTAGGTTTTAAATCTAGAAACACACAGTTTTCCTTTACCTCTTCCCACTCACCCGTTCTAAGGTATGCCTTTTGTTCAGAGCTTGTCTGGCAATTAGTGTTTAAATAGCAATGTATATTAACAAAATATTTGAAGTCAACCTCTGAATGTGTACTTTTTTTCCCTAAATGTTAAGCCAAACTGTGTATTTACATACTGATGACTCTGGAGAGCATCAGACTGTGCCATGTTTTTCCACACTTTCTTTCACCTTTTTGTTCTAGTCACCAGTTACTTTCCTCAGTATGACCAAGTGATGTTTTTATACAGTATACTTCTTAACATACCGATGAATTGATTACTGAATTCTTCTTTCTGTTTTAAAATGCTCACACTGCATCTCTAAAGCCCTGCTTGTGGGCATGAGGTATAGAAGGGGGAGTCTTGCATGTCAGCTGCGTTCAGATTTCCAGGTACAGGAGTGAGGAGTGTACTTGCTCGTGGATGATGAGGAAGTGTACTGATTGCTTATGGAAGTACAGGTAAAGAAAACAGCTGCATTCTTTTTGTTAACTCATAATTTAGGATAGGCAGCCATCTACATTTAGGCATGCATGTAAGTCAAAGCAGCTTGAGCCGTTTTAGCTTGCGTGATTAGCACTTGTATGCTCGTCTGATTTTGGCAGATTTACAGGGGTCATGTTTCGTACAGATGAACTCTTTCTGAACAGTTTCTCCAGTGTATTAGGCTGAAACCATTTGAGCTGAGCGGGCTGCTCTTTGCACTTGCTGCTTCATAAGCCGCACTTAATTCTTTCAGTTCTAGCGTTCCTTCTATAGTATCCCATTGTCTTTTGTTCCAGATAAGATCCTTTTCAGAGTAGTTGTGTTTTCTTTATAGTTTTCCTTTATGTCTTGTTTCAGTGGAATAACTACTTAAAAACAGTAAAATAAGAGCTTGTATCTGAAAATAAACCAGTCACCTGCAGTGCCTGTTCTGTCTCTTGCTGGTCTTAGCAGTTTGGTGGAAAGTCTGCATGCCCTTTGCTTAATACCTCTAATCATGCAATTAGGATAGATTTGGATTCAGGAAAAAATGTGAATCTGGCAGTTAAATCATTCTAAATGATGTTGTTGAATAGGCTTTTTCAGTCTATCTTTGTACTGTAATCATAGCTTGTAATTTTAGCTTTAGTAGGATAGCACCAGAGAAAACAGGAATACAAGCATTCTGTTTGTAGAATAAAAAGAAAAATAAGAAAGTTAAGGAAAATGTCAGCAATGGCTTGAGGAATGGGGGCACCATCGTCATTGGGACTTATCAACTGTGAATATTCATGCTGAATTTAGTGGCAGAGTAGAATAAATCATAAGCAGAAAGATTTGTTTGTAGTACACGTTTCAGGTGGGGGCAGCTCAATAGTTAACCTGGATGGAATCCAAGATACCAGATTTTATTTTTTTACTACAAGAATAAACCAAAGATTCCTTCTGCTTCTGTTGCCTGCTAGAAACTTTGAATGCTTACTGCTATTGTATTTAATACAGCTGCTGAACTTGAAATGCCCCCTACACAGTAAGTTGCTTTTGTTTTTACTTGCATAGCGTAAAATTGGGTGGTGTGATGGACAATTAAAAATTTGGTCCAGTCTGAGTTGCAATGATAAACTACATGTGGACATAAAAGCTTACTGTGAGGTGCTAAAGTTCCTGTGTGGTATGTGGCAAAAGCAGTTACCATCCTTTTAAGAGTACACTTTATAAAATTTAAGAAGACAGTTTCCAGTGATAACTTATGGGTGACACTATTATTGTAGGTATGTCTTGATATTTTAATTGCAGGTTTCAGTGTTCATAACTATTTGCCAGTCCTTCATACAACTACACAAAATTGTATCATTCTGGAGCTTGCATGTACATGACTAGTTAATCCACTTGTCTAGAATGAATCTCTAGCTCTGTGTTTGAGTGGAAGGGGCAGAGGTGTTCTCGATAAGCCATGAACCATTCATATAGCAGAGAATAGTTTCTAATTACTGATCTTAAATGATTTTCTACAACTGAAACTGGAATTTGTCTACATGCTTCAGAGTGTCAGAGGATAAACGTCTTGGACATAATAGAAAATGAATGGACATTAAATAACCTGGTGCAGGAGTGATATCCTGTGCCTTTCCCAGAAGGAAAAGGTCTTTTTTTTTTTTTTTTTTTTTTTCTGATGCAAAAGGTGAGTTTCTACAACACTCCTTTCATTGCAATCATTCAAAGCACAAAAATCTGAAAGTATATTGTACATACTTGGTTTGATTTTCTCTTATGAAATGTATTTGACTTACATATGTTGGATCTTACCTTTTCCTTTTTAATGTGTTGTTTCTCAAGTATTGAATCAATTACTACTAGTGTTATTTTAATGGTCATCTTTTTCTCTGTAAAGTCAAGCATATGTGTGAAATACGTGTCTCTTAAGATAGTCATTAATTGCTCAAAACCTAAATCTCTGCTATGTATTTCTTGTTTGCAGTAGTTCTCAATCTTCCTTCCCCTGCTCTATCTCTTGTGGTTATGTGTGCCCACAAGATATTTGTTGTGACCACAGTTTTGACAGTTCAAGTTTAAATACTATGGATTTGTAAGAGTAAGTTTTTGTGTTGGCAATCCTTGAAAATCACAGACTCGATGGTGTGTTCTAGTATGATAGATCAATATACTAGTACTAATATTACAGATTAGCAAGCCCTAGTACTACTATTAAAATAATTTCACTGAAGACCTGTTTTCTCAAGAGTTCAGGTTTTCCTTTGTTTTGATGAGTAGCTCCTTCTAATTTCCATGTGGATTCTTTACCTAAATATATTTTAAGAATCTAGATCTGAGGATGACTAATGTACTGGAAATGACTGGACAGTGGTTCATCTTTGCATCATTTCAAGATAGTTTTACTTGCTGCATATAAATGCACAGTTTGTAGAAAATAGTTGTCAATATACTTTCAAAATACAGAGAGCACATGGGTTTAAATGTGTGCTGTCTGAGTGTTCAGAGAACTGCCCGAAATAGTTGGGACTTCTCTGGAGGACTCATAAAACCACAAAAGAGTTTCATATTGCTTTCTATATTTATGTAATGGTAAATAGTATTTACAACAATTAATATACTTATGAAGTAATGCGTGAGCTATATATGAGAACTAATAGAGCATTTAGAAAATTTGTAATGCAAAGAACATGTAATAAATCAAAAATAGTATCTTTGGACCAGTTTACTAGTTAGCTGCTTTTAGCCATGCTTTCAAAAGATGTTTTCTAAAGTAATTCCCAGACTTTATGACTGAAAATAAGGCAGGGGAAAGTGAAGCTTTTAATATGATACATAGAATCATAGTAGAAGCTTCTGTCTAGAATCATGTGTGCTGTGAACAGGTAGTCTGGGTTTACCAACATCCTTGACAGTTAACTGCAGTTTTTATCTTGTTCTTGTCCCCCACTTGTTGAAGAATGCAGTTGATTTCTGTGACTGATGTTATCATTTATATGTATTTTTACTGAACAGTGTGTCAGGCATAACTATATCACTTTCATTGTATTAACTGCCCACATGTTTCTTCAACAGAATTTTTAAAACTTAAAGGACCAAAATATACAATTCTGCATTAAAATTAAAACTGTATATTGGAGCGCTTACTGAAAATACTGAGTGGCAAATAGTGCAGAGAACAGATTTCTGGTTTTTCAAATTTGACAGCTAGAGTTTCTGTACTGATAACTTTGTTAGGGTTTGAAGACCACTACACAACAGCTTACCAGCAGGCAGCTTTCGTCGGCTTTGTCCTTGCTTTGTAATTGGCGACTTCTATAGAACTGTGTTAAGATTTTGAGGTAAAGACTGCATGCTGACTCTTGAGTGAGGCAGTAGTTGTTTTAAGGAATGAATTGCAGTTTTGCAACATGTTACAAAGTAATTTACTTATCAGTAAATGTAACAAATACATAAATGAAATTGTTGCATTCCTTCTGAGCCTGCGAAAATCTCAAGGTGCCTGTGTCAGAGTTGCATTGGAGAAACAAGTTTTATTTATTTCTGAATGAAGTCTCTTTAAGTCTGTCGATGTGAGTACCCAGACACAGTACATGTGAAAAATATTAAAATGATACCTAGTTGTATGTTTAAGAAAGAGCAACCACCCATCTTGGGGAAAAAGAAAAAAAAAGGTATCTATTGTTTTTCAAATAATACTTATTCTGCAAAGTATATATTAACTTTTTATTAGCTGCCCTACCAGTTGAACTGTAAAGGAGAAGTCTAATATTGAAGACTACTAGGCAGACAATTTAACTTGTGTCCATACAGAATAGAAGAGTCTTGGGTGCCCATTTAGCTGAAGAAGCTATGTAAAGTCGACTGCATATGTAGCTTTCAAAGGTCAAGGTGAGTTTATGCAAGGACACTCAGATGCTTATCATTGATGGCTATGGTCATATTATGTTACAATTTAACACCTATAGTTGTGGTTTGGAAACGTAGTGCTTGTATAGTAAGTGTTCATTTGACTGATCTGAAAATTGAAGATACAATTGAGGTAATTTTGTGTTTTGAGGTCACCACCTCTATTAAAAAAAACCAAACCTCTTAGTAACTGTAAAATGCATTTTTCATGTACTCTAGCTTTATTTTACAATTGCAAATTAACAAGCACAACAATATGGACTGCCCTATAAATTGTAAGGTGTGATATTTAACATTTTTTTTGAAAAGCATGTTTTTTAATAGGTCGTGGCAGGATTGGTAAAAACTTCAATGTTATCTTGTCTGCCAGGCTTGCAACAAAAGAAGATAAAAGCTGAGCTCATCTATTCCATTTCCTAGTTCCAGTTACATTATGCTATGTTTAGACATTACCTACACATTGTTAATCTCTCGTCCTGCAAGTTGTTCTGTATGAACACATGCTTGTATGCATACAAAGCCAGCAATTTAAAAGAAATTGTTGCAATGTTTAGATGCACCTGTGAAGAGCTCCTTGAGGGTACATGGCCTTCAACTGTCTGCTGATTCTGTGTGGGTTCCTGTGTTTGTGGTGAGGAGGTTTAGCTCAATTACCCAGTGTAAGGTTCCAATAACTTCCATAAATCTTCACAGTGTTTTGAGGAAGTAAGATTCTTTTTTTGCAGAGAATCATGAACTAAAGCTGACAACTTCAGAGTTCTGTTCTGTAATAAAATGCCAGTAATCTGATTGTGTACCAAAGAAGATGGTGTAATAGTTCAATTTCTTGCACGAAAATACTGACATTTTTTCTTTGAATTGTGTTTGAATTCTGGTTGGCTAAACTCATTTCTTTGTAGGTTTTTTTTTCTGAGGCAGACAGACAGACTCCTGAGACACTTAGGTTTAGGTTTGGGTTTTTTTTTTTTTGATTGGTTGGTTAGTTTTGCATGGGCATCCAGTGTAATTGGCTTTTTTTAGATAGGGGTTCTCTGACCTGATCCTTTGGTGCATCTACTGCCTATGCTGTTGCAGTGTTTGGTTTCTTGGCCAGTCAACATGATTTTTATCCCTTCTTTTTTTCTCTTTTTCCTCTTATATATGTTCACTTTAATTATCTTGTGTATTTCAGCATTATCTGAAGGCTGGAAGGGGTTTTTTCCCCACTTATGCTTTGTATTTTGGTGTTATTTGATTTTGCTCTGTTGATATTTTTATAAGAACCAATCACAACAAGGAAAGATTGTGTAAAGTAAACTACTGGAAGTAGTTTGTAGAGCTGCCTGAAATGCTTGTAAAACTTTTTCACAAAGAAGGATTCCATTTTGATACCGCTGTTCTGCAGTGTGGGCTCAAATTGCAAACCAACACAATAAACAAAAAAGAAGTAAGAAGTTTTTTGTTAGAATAAAGTAGTGTGGAATTAAGTTGCTGTAGGTATTCAGGCAAGTACTACATTTAAAAACTAGACATTTAAGAAGGCTTTCTCCCCCATTCTTTTCCAGCTGCTCCTTAGTTGTCTCTGGTTAAATTAAATTTTATTTATTTTAATATATATATTTATATTTTTATTTATATTTATTTATATTTAATAATTTATATAATTTAATAATATATTAAATAAAAAAAATTAAAAAATTCCAGTTACTGAAAGTTAAATTCAGAGCACAAGTTCAAAACATAGAATATGTTTTTACATGGCAAGGTCATCTGTATTTAAATTAATGGCTGGACATCATAGATTTTGGAGGTGTTTAATGACAAAGTTTGAAAACATCCATCATATGGCTTAGAAGTTTATGCATGTTCTGGTGTTTGATACTGACTCCACTTAAAACTGTAGTAAACAATATAATATGCTCATAAAAGAACAAATATAATAGCCCACTTTTGAACATAATATGCTATTTTTAAGGGATAGGATAGAAATTTTGTCTTGTAGATTGTGTCTGCTGAAAAATGGTGTTGGTTCAAGGAAATGTTGTGAAACTGATATGAGCAAAGGAAGAAGGTAAATGCATTTAATTTTTTTTGTGTGATGTAGCACTTGACTAGATATAATATTGATATCACTGATAAACTCTGACTGCAGTCAGGAATCAGTGACTTGGTTGGTATCAGCAAGTCTGTCATAGTGTTGAAAATTCCTGTTTGCTAAAAGCCCTTCAGATGGCATTTGTGGTACAAACAGGTTGATATTGGACTTTGGAAGAAGGGATTTTGTAGTCAATATAAATAGTTGGATCTTCCCACTTGAGTAGTGAATTCTGCTGTTATTATGCTTTTATGGTCTGTGAACCAGGCTTGCTGATAGGAAGCTGCTGAGTGCATTATGCGTGCTCCAGATATGCTTCATTACCACAGTTCTTATCAGAATAATCTGAATGGAGTTGAGGCTTGTGCAGCATTGTCACTTTAACAGTTTCATTTTTTTTTGATTAATCAGTTGTCCTTTTTGCGCAGTCAGAAGTTATGGGTGAACTCAAGTCACATAACTCTGCACAATAGCAGGAATCTGCTTGGGTGAAACAGAAATAGGAAATACTCTAGATGCAGTGCTGGCTTTAACATATCAAATGCAGCAATGGATTTATTCCTTAAACGTTTCACAAACCTACTTTTGGTACTACAATTTAAACAACGCCTGAAGCTGAGAAGATTGCTTAAAACGCCTGCTGTCTGTAGATGATGCAAGCAAACCAATTTTGCTGTGTGGGGTTTTTGGGGGAGGAGGGAAGATGTGTCCTTTTGAGTCAAGTGCTGAGCATTATTCTGAACTGCTGGCGAATGCTATTGTATGACTTTAAGAAATAGTTTATTTTTGTTAACTATTTGGGCGAATTTAACTCGAAGATTAATCTGCTATTATTGTGGAACTTGCAAACCCAAACATGAATGCTTATGTAATAACCCAGAAGTGTCCCTAAGTAAAGCTGTCTTCTAAATAATTATAGTAAAAAAACCAAAACCTCAACACCCGCCCACCCTCCTCAACCCCTCCATGAATTTACCTGATGTGTTCTATGAACTTACATGGGACCTTGATATTTTGGTGCCTGTTCCTATTCAGCTTCTATCTGAGGAATAAAACAAAGTGTTGTTTTAGTCTCTTTGTGTTTCCTGAGACTTTTCAGGTGATGTCATGAGGAGCATCCTGGTGAAGACTCTGGGCTAATTATTGATAGCAGTTGTATGGGGGGTTAAATGGAATTTCAAATCTAAATTTGCATTCGAAGCCTATTGTCCAGAATCAAGTGGTAGTATTTGACATGTTAAGAAAGAAAGGAATATTGGATTAACGAAAGCAGCACAGTATATTTTTTTGTGTGTGTGCGTGTCTGAGACTAGCATTTTAGCATCAGACCATCTCGATACCCCCAGATTAGACACCCCACTGGTGTTGTAGAAGAAAAACAGAGAAGTTTGAAAATATTTGATAAAATGTCTCTTCAAAAGAAACAAGACCAAACTAAACAAAAATGCTAAAGGCAAATCTTTTTTGACGTGAACATCATCTGGTCTTATAGAGTCTTATCTCTTGATTTTAATATATGCTGTATACACCAAAAACTAGACGTGATGTGGTATCTCTGAGTATTTAGGCACCACCATTTTATATTCTGCCGATGCTTTTTTTTCTTGCTAAACCAGAGCAGAAGGCTGTAGGTTTCAGTATTAGAATACAGAATTTTACGGGCAGATGACAAACTGGTAGGATCTGGGCTAACTTCATTCTGCTCCTGCTTATGGCTTGATAATAGGCTTCTCAGTCCTTACTGAGAAAGGAGATCTGTAGGACTAAAAAGAGTAGAAAAGTGTAGAATTGCTTTTATTTATTTTTTTTTTTTTTCCTTCTTCCTGGTTTTACCACGTGTTCAGAGGCAGGAATAAGAGAAATGGAGCTTTGACCTTTTGGTGTCTTGGCACTTATTAGTTGTTGGCTTGGGGAATTGAATGTATTCCAGGGATGACATGTTAGCTGAAATTTCAGTGGACTGAAAGACTGTAGTCTTTTCAGCTGGTTATTGTTTCTGGGTACTTGGTAGGCTCCATTGATAGCTGAATAATAAACTTTCTGCCTATTGTGTGTTGTGGTTTATTTTTGTGGAGTTTTAGGGATTTTTGAGTAAGTAAAGGGAGGATTCTTCCTTTGGTGGTTCTGATAGATGATAATTTCTGTAATTGGAAGCTGCATAAATCTTCAGAAATATTTCTGCATTTTATTGGTGCTCTACTTACTTGCTGCAAGCAGGAAAATGTTACTTTGTAGCTGCAAAGGATATTATATTCCCTCCTGGAGTTGCTTAATTCCTAGCGTTTCTGTAATTTAGTATGGCAATGCCAAATTCTTGCTCTTCCTGGATTACCTTGATGTTGTCCTGAATTCAGCCACCTGGGGCTTGTTAGGAAAAGCAATGCACAGACTAGTTGGGGCAGGGCAACAATGACATTTGAATAGCTTTCCTGCATGTATACAGGTACTATAATCATCCTGTATCTCTTAAATGGCTATCTTCAAAATTGAAATCAGGCATTCTGCTTGGGAAGTTCAAAAAAGTGACAGAAATTTAGTCTTTATTTAATACAAGCAAGCCCTCAAAAACCTACAAGCATTATGAATCAAAAATGCCGACTCAGCTCAACTTTGTGGACTAAAATGAGAGATAAGAAGCCTACATACTGAAATTCTTGTGGAATTTCGCTTCCTTTTGTGTGGAGGTTTATTGTGCTTTATTATGCATTCCCAGCTTTGAAAATGAAAAGAAAAAGCGGAGGGGAGAAATAAATACATTTTTAAATAAAGTCAATTGAATCTCCTGAGAGAGCAATGCATGTAGTTACTTTCCACCTGAGATACTTTGTAGCTAGAGAAGTTTAAAAAGACAGTAAATTTAAGGGACAAGAAAAGGGCAGAAGGCTACAAATAGTGTGGATACACCAATATTTAGCTTTCCAAAATTAGTTTGCTCATTATAGTTTCTAAAGTGACAGGACCAGCCTCTGGTTCTGAAGCAGGCCATATATAAGATGAAGCCCTTGAATTTTTTGACAGTCATCAAGTATTTTTCTAGAGTAGCTTAGATACTGATGATGTGCTTTACAGCTGGGAAAGAGAGATGGAAAAACACTAGCTTAACAACATCAGTCATAGAGGAAAAATGAGAGCCTGTCTCAACTAAGGTATTTTAAACATCTGCCTGTTGAGTTCAGTTGTTATCCTTGTGCTATATTATGAAACTAGATTAATACAGTCTTCCATTAATTCCATCTTGTATTAGCTTGGCATTGTCTCTTGTTAAAGATTAAAGACTTTATTCTGTGAAGATTTAAATAGAAACAAAGCCTTATTGTGATAAAAGGCAACAGACAGGTTACTTAGCTGTATGGCTTCCCTCGTTCTTTTGGTTTGGGGACTTGTAAAGTATCCTTTCTGAGGATTCGTATGTGGGACAATGTATATAAACCTGGTATTAGGCTTGATTTTTCTTAATTTTTCAAGTTATCTAGTGTCTTCCTTTGCCTTGTATATTAGCTAAGGGAAACAATGCTATTGAATTCTCTTAGTCTTTGATTCTCATTTTGCTGAGAAAAATAGTTTATCTGATGTGCTTACAGGCATATAGTAGGGAAGTTGAAACTTTTTATTGATCTGCACATTAGGAGACTTATAGAAGGAATGGCTGCATCTGAACACAGAGACAACCCAAGTGCTGCTTTCTTTTGAAAGCTTATGGTACCCAAATTACGCATGTGTACAGCTACCACTGTGGAGCTGACACATTCGTGTGACATGTTTTGAATCTCCAGAAGACTCCCTTATAGATTCTTACAGGGGACATGGAAGTATTAGTAAAATTTGCCTGTTTGTAATGCAGTGATGGGATTAGTCAGTGTGGAAAAGTCTCGTGGAAATGCTACTCCAGAAGAGAGACTTCTTGAGTGATGGACCATTGCAGAGCAATGGTAACTTGCATATCTACAATTTATGTATTGGTTTGTTTATCTATTCCTGGTTATCTGATTTGGTTTAGATTGCGCTAGTTTTGTGATGACCTCAAATTTGCGCTATATCTTGGATCACAACAGTGAACGTACTCTTCTCCTCCCACTAGGAATGGGCTAAATTTGTTGGAAAAGTATTTGGCAGTTGTATTCAGTTCATTCTGTTTGAAAAATATCTCAGCAGCTGGTTGCTATAGAATCATTATTTCTCTTCCAGATTTTAATGTTTACTGGGTTGGATACAGTGGGGAGGTTATTGGCAAGGTAACTGAAAAATGTGTAAGTTCGTTGTCTCTTGGGGTGTTGCTGGCTTAGTGCCTCTTTGTAGGACTTCTTTATTACTGTTTTTCAATGGCTTGCATGAACAGTACTGTTGGTGAATGCTGTGACCTCTGGTACTGTGTATCTGGTTACTCATATTTTTGGCCAAACTGCAGCATTTTAATGCTATGGCTGATTTTTTTCCTTACATTTTTGTGTGTCAGTTGAGTTGGTATGCCAATCTAGAGATAAGTATTTTAAAAAATGAGGTTGAACTGAGTTTCTGTTGTAGATCTGCAGAATTTAACTTTGCCCTAAAATAAATAACAAAATTGGATATCACTTGCAACTGTTAGATATCACTTGGAACAACTAAGATCCTCCCCAAGCTTCTTGGGTTTTATTTTTTTTCTTTGTATTGCTTAATTCACAAATGATTTAGTATGTTGCTTGATACTCTGAAATTGCTGTTCTCGAAAATGGATCAGTTCTCTTGTCACAGAGAGCCTTTTTCAGGTTTCAAGTAAATAACCATGTGCAGTCCTCTAGAAGATCAAATCTTAAGTATTTGATGTAATCAAAGCTGCTTTATTATTGAAAAATAAATCAGCTTGAAACCAAGGCTTTGTTCAGGATAGTTCACTCTCTTCATCTTTTATCCCTTCAGAATATTTTAAGAGTGGCCTTCTCTTAAGGGTTTGTTATAAGCTATGAGTATTGTTCTTATGCCTGTATATTGATAATAGTGTGTGTTTGGGCAAGTATGTTTAGTTCTGTCCTAATATTTTAAATGTTTTCAGAAGCAGTCTGATAGCTTTCTTAGTTGTTAGTAATTACATTAATTTCCCAGAAAGACCCATGGAAGATTCCCCAATTTCTAAGTAGCTTAGTAAAAGGGAACAGGTGAGTAAAACAGAAAACTTTCGACTGTGTGCAGCGTGATGTGGACCACCAGCGTTATATCTTGACATGTAATTCTGTATTTCAAGAAGTTTTGCCTCCCTTTTCCATTATTGTTGTTAGACAGTACGCTTCTTCCTAGTATTTCCTAATGAGTAAATAGCACGTAATGTCCTGAGGTAGTACATTTTTCTGTTAGTCTTAAATTTTTGCAGTGTTACCCAGTTTCTCTGCCTCTATTTCAGCTTGATTCTTCCACTTAGTACCCTCAGTTCTCTGTGGATTTTACACTGCATGCTTGGACAATGTGGCAACTGCTGGCAATCAGATTTCTTAAGGCCTCTTTTAAAGACTTCACTTTTGGGCTGTTAAACCAACAGGAACTTTTCAAAAGGCTAAAGTAATGATTGCAGGGTTGAAAGATGCTGATTTGTTTTTTTCAGCTAAGTCCAATTCAAAATTCTTTGTCATTTTTTGATATCTCAAAGGAATTGTAGTTGCTGGATTTTTTGTGTTTTGTTTTGTTTTTTTTTTTTTTTTCTTTCACACTACTTCTGAAGCCTTCCAATTCTTAGTCACACAATCAGGGATTAAATAAGCCATAGGCAAATGTATCTCTCAGGTACTCGTGTTATTCTCTTAATTGTCATCATGCGTTTAGCATTTAAGAAATAGTAATCAAAATAATTAGGTAAGATTTTTTTTCAGCAGGGCTTAGAGTAAGAGCAGAACAGTTACTGTTGTTATAACTCCTGTAGCTTGAAACAGTTGTCATGGACATTATCTGGAGAATTGAAAATAAAAAGGAAATATAAAAAGTGTATGAGTTAATAGCCTATTTAGTCAGAATGTCAGTGTATCTCTTGGCAATGCTTGCTGGAGGGCTTTATTGAGGATTGCTTGGTGCTGCTTTTTTTCTCCTTTAAGCACATGAACTGACTTTTTTTTTACTGGGTTTTTTTTCTTGCATAATTTGAGGTTTCCTGCTTAAAAGTTGAACTAAACCAGCTGTATGTTTGAAAAAGTACTTTTGAGTACTTGGGTTCTGAAACTGTCAGCAGCAGTATTTAAGCAGATGAGAGCTGAGGCATGTTCATGTAATTTTATCTGTATGGGCTCTTTATTGCTCATTTATGTGAGAAAGTAAAGTTGATTTGACTTATGTATGAGATTTATGCTAGTACTGCTCTGGAAACTGTAAAAGTGATAGAAAATAGTACTGTAGCTTTAGGAAAATTAGTTATTGTCACTAGGTTTTCGGGGGAAATTAATTTAACAGTCTTTAACAGTCTTACTTTTGCAGTGTCCCACATATATTGTAATTTACTGCTTCATAAGACCTCTTATGACTGCGCACAGCTTTGGAACTGAACATATGTAATAGAAAATCTATATCATACACTACTTGGCATATTTACTGCCTCTGTTGGTTCTTGATTAGACATGTATTCATTGTTCTGATGTCTGGGTGGTGGAGTATTACTACTTTTTTCTTTCCCCAGAGGGGGACAAGTGAATTTTGAGGCAAAAGTTCATATTCTTTCCCTTTCAACTTTTCATTCCAATAAGTTAATTTTGTCTTTTGCCTTTCATTTCAGGCAGTGGTAAATGCCATGTGTATTTTTCTGGAGAGTTGAAAGCTAAAATATTGAATTTTTGAGAAAGGCTTTTTTGTCTGGTGAAGGTTTGATTGTACATGCCTCAGGATATGAGGTTTTGAATAGCTGAAATACTGACAGCTTAACTTTTAATGTAGGATACCTATGGCCTACACTTCTACAGACAAATGACTACAAGAAAATCTTGCTTGCCATTTGAGCAGGTAGTTTATTAGCTGTAGTGGGGGATGAAGGAGTGAATGCTTCATTATAATGCCAGTTTTCGTTTTCAGGTCTTAACTCACAAGGTAAATAATCGGATATGTATTTTTAGAATCCAAAGTTTATTTTTAAAATCTTGTCAGTTGCCCAATGTTAGAGTATGCTGTGCTGTACTGAAGCCAGCCAGTGTGAGTTGAAAAATTACTGCTGAATATACTGCCAGTTATGCTAGCATCTGCTCTTTCAAGCTTCCTTCACAGCTGTCCCCAAACCCTATCTGATGATGTCTCTGCTGCAGAAAATGGCCCTCAAGCTATCTTCTGTTGGAGTTATGACTCAGTTTTCAAGGCAAAGTTGTTCCTATTATAAACAAACCAGACTGAGAAATAAAGTAACCCCTATCCTGATTCAAGAATGAAAGCACCTTAAAAATTGCAGTACCCTCTGGAGTAAGCAGAATGAATGGGGACTGTAATCATTTTGGCTGTTGGATTTCAATCCACTACTGCAAATATGAGCTATAAATTATGCAAACTTATATTCCTCCTGTGCTATAAATTGTACAAACTTTTCATATCTTTAATTCTCACATGAAGATATGTAAACATATCTGTAATGGAAAATATATGTAATTTGTAATCTTAAACTACAAATCTCTGCTATCTCCTCCTGCTGTCTATAAGTACATATGCTTAAACCTAATTCATGACCTACAGATGTGATCCTGGTAGCGAAGCAAGGTGGATTCATGTTCTTTCAATAAAAAGAGTTTCTCCGTTCTCCGAGCAAGTTTTGGTACCTAGCAATATTATATTATTGCAGTATTGGTTCAAAGTGCCTGTTGGACCAAAAAGTGGAGAATCTTGAAAAACTGATGTTACTTACTTAGTAAGTATTTTATGAAGTAATCTTATTAGGATACTGTTTTCAATTTGTAATAAGTAATAACTGAATTAAGTACGGCATATGTCTGCCATGGATACTGTGCTTTCTGGGCTGTAGACTGAGTCACTTATGAGAACTTCTCGGTCAAATTAGATTAATAGATTAGTCACCTAAACAGCTAGAAAAAATGAGCATCTTTTTATGTAAAGCCCATTTTAAGATGAGAGCAAAACTCGTCAACCAGAGTGTGAAATAATTACCTTACAAAAAGGCAGAAGAATTTAAGTTCACTGTTTTAAATTTGAGAAAGATTAAAACTACTTCAAGTGAGAAAAGTCCTTTGCATCGGGAGAACTGTAGTTGCTATCTTCATTATGGTAGCATACATGCAACATCCCTTCTGTTATATATAGTCAAATATTCTTTCAGTCTTGCTGTATGTGTACACATATTTTATGTGAGCTGTTTATTTCATGATCTTCATAATGAGCTTTGACTGCATACTTTACCCTCAACTTGAAATCAGCATAGGAAGGAAGGAAGGAGCTGTCTTGAGGTTAAGCTTAAGGGCTAGACATTTTTTCTGTTTCAAGAGACATAGTAGTATATTGGTTGCTATTGGTGTATGTCTATCAAATTTGAAACTGTAGGAGAGAATAATATGCTTTGCAGGAGCTTGGAGCTGTAATTGTTAAGAAAGCATGGAAAAATAACACTAATTTGTCTTATCTTAGTAGTGGCAAAATTAAAAGTGGAGAGAAGGTATGAAGCTTCATAGCCTTTGTAATAATGTAACTGAAATGCTAAAGATTCCATTATTTTAGTGTGATTATTTCCTTCTTTTATGGAATTAGGTTTTTAGGCACGGAAGTCTGTTTTTAGTGATGATGATGTGCATTTCTTGACTTGCTCTCAGTATTTCACTTGGTAACTCTTTAAATTGATAGCAGATATGGCATCTCTATCCGATTCCCTGCAAATTGTGGCTTTATCTTGACAGACATTTGACTTTCAATGAGCCAAAATAAGCTCATGCAACAAACATACCAAGAGAAAATTGAGTGAGATGTAGTGCTGATGACTTCTGCTGGAATTTAAAGTTCACTCATTTAACAAGATGACTGGAGTCTTTCACTTCTTCGGCATCCTTGTTCAGGTCTTGTACTTCGAGGGAAAATGAAGAAGGGGTCTTACAACCTATTGACTAGTTCAAAAAAAGAAATGTTACTAATCTTTAGACAAGTCATATCCTAAAACAAAGTTCTGTCTTCAGGTCATCATTCTGTGTCATTGCTGGCTAATTAATGTAACATCATCTTCTGAGCATATTTGATCTCTCTCGGAAGTGTGAAACTTGCAAAGTTTAATCTGAGGTTTTACATGAGTGCTGTAAGAGCTGTGGAAGTTTGATGGAGGAATGAGTTGAGGTGGATGAACTGTGCAGTCTGCTGTAGTACTATGCCCTTCCTGCTCTTTTATCAGGCTTGTCTTGCTTCATTCTTTGTTGGCCTTCCTCTTCATGACCATTCTTTAAATATTCCCTATATAAATGTTGTGTCTCTTTTCTTATGTTTTTTTCCTGTCCCTGCCTTTGCTGAGGAAGCAAGTCTCCTGAGGATCCAAAGTTCAGGGTGTCTCTTAATAGTAATTAATCTGCTGCCACTACAAAACTTCAGTGAATAAGGATCATATTGTTGCATACTTAAGTGTGTAGTTGGACACTGGTTAATAGTTAGCATGTTAAACTTGCAAATGTGAGGGTTTATAAGTTCAGTAGACCTATTTGCAAAGCTATCTTCACTTTCTGCTTGAATCAATCCTGAACCTTTTTTATATTTCTATGTTTGGAAATCAAAACACTGTATTACAGTTTCACAATTTGATTTTTTTCTTAGTTGAACACTAGGAAATCATAATGTGACTTGTAACAAATTTTCCTGATTGCTAGGTGCTGAAGAACAGCTGACTTCTGAAGTACCCACAGGGGGGAAATTTGTAAGCTACAGTAAATAAATCTCACCATACTGCAGATTTGTGACTTACAGTGAATTAACGTTATTGTTAGTGCTAATGGTTTATGTTATTATTTTCTTTAAGGAAAGGAATTTTTATCCTGGAAATAGGTATTAAAGCATTTCAATACAGGGAAATTACTCTTTTCAGTATTATTAACTGTACAGACTTCTTTGGTCATTTACAGAAGGAGCATAACAAAGTAGCCTGACAGATCAGTCATGAAACATGCCTATATATATGGTGCCCACCCTCTGTAATCTGCGTTCTTAAGAGAAGCCATTTTATAAGCTATAAATATTTATATACTGAGAAGGAGCACCTCTTTTCTCACTGCTTGATGGGACGCTTTTTTTAAACATATATATAACTTCTCTATCTATTTTTTTTTTCTTGGAGTTGGTTTGTTTGTGTGCATGTCCTGATCCTCTCTTGCATAGACTTGAAATAATTCCCAGCCCTTGGCAGAAATTCAGTGTTTCTAGCCTGGAACTTGGTGACACTAGTTCGAGTGCTCTTGTTACTCCCTCAACTGCTCAGAAGTTAGAAAGTGCTGCTGTGGAACAGTGTTTGCAACATGCAAGTTATGACTAGAGCTGAAATCTGTCTGTTGGTCCAATAAACTCTTGCTCCCACCTATCTCTTCTTGTAGTGGGGAAAACTTTAACGTAACTGTATGCATTCTTTGAAGGAGTCTGTGTTACATAAATACTTGTGCTCAACTCTAGTGAAATATATAGAAAGCTTTCCTTTTTTGTGAGTCTGTTTTTATCATTCCTTTGCTGGCTCTGAACTTGTTATTACCACTGGTTATTTATTCAACAGAATTATTCCTATCCTTGTATCTTAACATTTGAAGAGTCTTTTACTCCAACCAAGGATTAAAACTTATGTGATTGTTGTTGAGATGCAGGAGACTGATTTATGTGGAACAGATAGAATCATAGGGTTGGAAAAGACCTTTGAGATCATCGAGTCCAACCGTACCTGTCCCCTTACTAAACCATGTCCCCAAGAAACTCATTTAGCCATCTTTTAAACACCTCCAGGAGTGGTGACTCCACCACCTCCCTGGGCAGCTGTTCCAATATCTGTACCACCATTTCAGTGAAGAAATTTTTTCCTAATGTCTGTTCTAAACTTCCCCTGGTGCAACTTGCAGCCATTTCCTTTTGTCCTATTGCTTGTCACTTGGGAGAAGAGACCAGCACCCACCTCACCACAGCCTCCTTTCAGGTAGTTGTAGACTGTGAGGAGATGTCCCCTCAGCCTCCCTTTCTCCAGGCATTCGTAATGCCCTCAGCTGCTCCTCATAGGATTTCAGCTCCTTCAGTGGCCTTATTGTTCTCTGCACATGCTCCAGCACCTCAATGTCATTCTTGTAGTGAGGGACCCAAAACTGAACACAGTTCTCAAGTTGTGGCCTCCCAGGTCCTTCTCCGCCAGGCAGCTCTCCAGCCACTTCTCCCCAAGCCTGTAACGCTGCATGGGGTTGTTGTGTCTCGACGGCAGGACTCTGCACTTGGCCTTGTTGAACCTCATCCTACCGGTTTCAGCCCATCGATCCAGCCTGTCCAGATCCCTCTGCAGAGCCTCCCTTCCTTTGAGCAGATCAGCACTACCACCCAGCTTGGTGTCATCTGCAGACTTGCTAAGGGTGCACTCAATCCCTTCATCCAGATCGTCCAAGAAAGCACACCTGTCATCTGGAAAGAAAATTTTTCATGTGCCCTTATACAAATTTTTGTGTCATTGAACTGCCCTTACAGTCATTTGTTAATTGTTTAATATAGAAATAGGATTTATAAATTGGATTACACTTTTTAAAATCGTTGTATCTCTATCAACCATTTACCATTTCATCTTGCAAAACATTTTTCTTTCCCTTGCATAGCCTTGCAGATGCACCTGTAATAGTTTTGCTCTTTGGGGAAAATTGCTTCTATGCAATTTGGAGGAGATGGAAAAAGGAAACAGAAAAAACTTACTTTGGGATACACCCTGCCTTATGCAGTTAAGCCCTTTTCACCTTCAGTTCATTAGTGTGTTCCTAAGTGTATTTTAAATAGGAGACACTATCAATTGAGCTCTAACACTTTGTCAAGCATGCAGGAGTTGCATAATGTAGAATCCTTTCCATATGTACTGCTGTCTGATAAGCAGCAACCTTTCTAGTGGTTTTACAAATGCCCAAGGGTCTGTCCTTATCACTATGTGAAAAGTAGCACAGGAAGTTTCAGTATCTGTTCATTCAGCATTTGTATTTCTTCCCAATAAAGCTGCTGTTTAAAGTATTGTTTTGTCTTTTCATTGTCTACTGGAAGCTTGTGTGTTAAATGGTATACTAATATCATTAGGTAACATTGAGTAGGTCTTTCGAGTATTTTTTTTTTCCAGAGGTGTCTTTTCCTGTACCAAACTACATGCTATTACTTTAATTGTGTTGGTCTTAACAGAAGTATTTCCTTTTCTGTAAAGCTGAGAGCTGATAAATATACTCATGGTAAAGCGTTTTGGATGTTGAGACAGGTAAAGCTTTAACTAAATAAAATGGTCTGCTTCATAAAAGAAATGAAGCTTCAGTAACTGCAGTATGTCAGCTGCTTTAGTCTTAAGTATGTTCTCTGTACTCACCTGGGAACTATTATTTCTATTGTTTTATCACTTAAGTTCTCTAAGTATTCAGCTAAAGGTGCCCTGCCTCTAGGTGATCATCAGAGAGACTGAGTAGGATGTTGAATGTATCCTGTATGGCAGGTACTGTTCATAGTATGTATTTCTTATTTGAAGCAGAAAAGAGACTCAGTCCTCTACTAATAGTGTCTTTTTAAACACAATCTGTCATCATTTCCTTCACTAAGAGGTAGCATTGGTAGTTTATCCACTGTGTTACTGTTTTCAGAGAACTTTGCCTGAGTCTTCCTAAAGCCTGTTGTGTGCCAAATGAGTAGAAACCACAAACTGGTAATTTCTGTATAAGTCAGTCTACGCATACTTCCATTATTTATATATATTCTATTTCATTCTTACAAATGACTTTGTAAGTCAGAACAGTTTTGTCTGTTCATGCTTTTTCTAATTTTATGTCATTTCCTGTATAGTCTCTAATATTTTCTAAAGGGTCAGGATCATCTACGGATGGAATGCTGATTTCTTCAAGTAAGTATGTTGTCATGTGTTGACCTTGGCTAGCTGCCTGTTGCCCACTCAGCTGCTGGCTTACTCCTTTCCTGAGCAGCACAGAGGAGAAGATGGGGTAAAAAACCTAATGGGCTGGGATAAAGACAGGGAGCTCACATAACAGTTACTGTCGTGGACAAAACAAACTAGACTTGGGATAAATTGAGTTATTATTAGATAAAATAGTTTTGGATAGTGAGAAACAAAGGCAAATTGGAACAACACCTTTTCCCCCTCCTTTATACCATGTTCAACTTCACTCCTTCATTCCCAACTCCTCTACTACTCTCACACCCCGAGCATCACAGGTGACTGGGGACTGTGGTCAGTCCGTAATAGCTCCTCTCTGCCACTGCTTCCTCTGCACACTTTCTCCTGCTCCAACGCGATCTTCTCCACAGGCTGCAGTCCTTCAGGATAAACGTGCTTCAATCTGGAGTCCTCCACAGGCTCCACGTGGATATCTGGCTTCTCCAGGGACTGCAGGGAATCCCTCTTGGGGTTCCTGGATCACCTCCTCTCCCTTCTGTCACCTTGGTGCTTGCAGGCAGTTTCTCATGCTTTTGCCCTCACTGCTGGGAAGTGTTTTGCCTTTTCTTACCCAGGCTTCCCCTGAGGTGCTGCCATCTTGCCTGATGGGCTCAGCTGTGCCCTGTGGTGGGTCTGTTGGAACTTCAGAGAGAGGCTGCCCCTGCACCCCACCAGTGCCCACCCTGCACTCTGTGTAACTGTTGAAACTCGTTCTTGTAATAAAAAGGATTTAACCTTACTGTTTGATGCTCAGTGATGTGGCACTCTGTGTAGAGACCCACAGGTATGAAGCTTGTGCCACATATGTATTGTTTTTATAGCTATATACTTTTTATTCATATGTGTTGCTTGTAATGAAATCAAAAGTTTCAGATAAACTGGGGTGAATGCAGTACTTGCATCACTGTAAGTACTGCTTTCAATCGCCTTAGAGTTGTGGGGTCAAGAATGTACCTCTCTGTTAGTGCCACAGAACAGAAAATTTCCTGGTGTAGGCTGCATTGGTACTTTATAGGTCAATACAATGTTTTTAGCTTTATATGAGAATCTTTTTAACTTTAATCATAACTTTTCACAAAATGTTTGTGTGACCTCTTTCTCTGGGAAGCTCTATTGTGTAAGAAAAAAGTAATTTAGAAAAAAAATTAAGAAAGCATCCTCATTTTCTGAATGTTTTTTAATGCCTGTTTTGTCCTTGCCCCAAACAACAACAAGCTGTGCAGTGGTGTTGGGCGATTCACTGATAAGTGATTACTTTTTGAAAACAAAAACAATGAGTCTTTGCCATTCACCTTCATAATTTCTGGATCTTTTGGTTAGGTGCAGGGAGGTTAACCATCTCTTGTGAATGCTGCTCATGTTTAGGGCAAGTTCAAGGAGTGCTTATGTATTTTACAAGGTCTCTTTCAGAGGATTTTACCCTGAGATCAAAGTTCTTGAATTGTCATTCTCAAGGAACTCAGTGTGACTATTAGAAGAAAAAAGAATAGAGAAGTAAGCCACAGAGATTGACTGCTGTCAACCTGTGTCTGAGCAACAGAGTAAATGTGACCAGAAGGAAGGCGAATAACAGGAATACTTGTTGAAATAGCGTAATAATATCTGTTCTTGGATCTGAAGGTGCCTATAATGTCATGCAGAAGAGTTAGGAAGACAAAGCTTTGAAGAAATTCAGAGCAGAAGTTACATGGGTCAGAGGTGTTGGCTACTTCAGTCAATAGTGACGTGGCCTGACATAACTACTGAGATACTGGTAAGGCTTGGTAAACACTGAATAATTCCTTCTATTAAAGCACTATTTTGAAAATCTGCTTGACAAATCTGCTATAGCAAACTGCTTTTGGTGTACCACTGCATTTATGTAACTGATGATCCCATTTCCTCAAAGAGTTCAGAAGAGCTTATGGAGGACAAAATGACCTACGCTGTAATAGTTCAAAGGACAGGACCATCTGTGCCTTCTCTTATATCACCAACTTTATCCTATCTCTGCCCTGCTAGACCTTTTTATCTTATGGTTTTGCCTAGGAGGAGGGGAAAAAGAATGAACAAACAGATCCTGAACTCTCTCAATTTACTTTATGCTGACTCTTGGGCTTTTTCTTCCTTATTACCCTTCCCCCAGCATAACTGTTACTTTAGAGTAAAGATGGAGAACTTGAAGTGAAAGAACTCAGAACATCTGATTTTTATTTTTTTTTATTATTATTTTTTCATAGTCTCCATATCAAATGATGAGCTATCAAGTTCAGACAAGAATGGGGGTTTACACGGCATAGCTATGTGAGATAAAGTTAGTAGACCTACAAGTAGTGAAATCTCAGGATAAAAGACTGCCATTGCTGTCCAAGAAACACATGATGGCTCTGACATATTCTTTTGTCCGTTGTCATTCCTCTAAGTAGATCAGGCTGGGTTATGAGTCTCTTGATTCCAGTCTGTCTAATATTATGGAAAAGTTATGCTGGCCTACTCAGAAAGGGGGACACAGATCTGAATTGTGTCTGTAATTTCTTCTTGTTTTGGTCCTGTGACTGAAAATAGCTCACAGGTCCACCATCTCCATTCCCTTATCGCTTCTGAGCTCACGCAGGGGTATGGAAAAGGAATCCTTGTGGTTAGGGTGGCTTTAGCTGCAGTGAAGGTAAGTAGCAGTGATTAGTAGATTAAAATTATGCATTGAGAAGGCAGAAACACTGGAGTGATACTAGACCAATGGTGAAACATGTGAGAGTTCACATGGAGTTGTGTAGTGGGAATCTGTAGGAAATTGAGGGAAGAAATTTATCAGTTACCCTCTGTTGTATTTACATTACTTTCTTGACTTGCAAGTAGTACAGCAATGTCTACTTCACTATAGGAGGTGACCGAGGTGGAGTGGAAGTGGTTGTGTTATGACAGTTGAAGTAGGAATATGGAAAAGGTGAAACTGCAAAAAACCCACATAATGGTATTTATTCTCTACTTGGGCTATTTCTTGCCTAGACAGTAAAGGAAGAAACAATGTTACTTGTTATATAGACCGCAGAGATGAGAAATCTGATAAGGGGGAAATGCCTAATGAAGTAGAAATGATCTAGTGCTACACTGGGTTTTTGAAACAACTCTGCTCTGCTCTTCTCTGAAAAGCTAGAGTTAAAAAGCTAAGGGTGGCTAAGTTGAAGGTGTGACATTACTATCAACCTCTTCATAGAGTAATACACTAATATACCATAACATAAAACTAGCACTTAGATATTACTGAGCACTTAGACTTTGCTTTCCTTTGGCTAAGGCTGGATCCCAGGCTTTGGCAGCTTTTCTCTCTTGTTCTTCGTGTATCTTCTAAGTGCTATTGCGTAGTGATCCTTGAGCCTTAGATACAGCCGGATTAACAATTCTGACATAAAGCATGGCTGTCTTCATGTTTGTGTAATATAATAAGCAGAACCAATCTGCTTTATCTGATTCTACTTGTGATCAGTATAACTATAAACCATTACTTGCTGGTGGTTGAGATTACTAATGAAGTTCTTGTTTGCAAAACAAAATAGGCTTTGAAAGTATAAAATAACACAATGTCAGCAGTGCTATCACGCATTTCTTTGTCCTCCTTACCGAATCGTTCTTGAAGTTAATGCCAGGCTACTGTTAAGGCTGTCTTGTAGATGTGGCATGTATTTTTAACTCCATAGTTATTGTGTATCATATTTTCAGTTTTAGAATTTGTTTTGAAGGTAGAGGAGTTGGAGTTTCCCAACTGCAATTGTGTTAATGAAGCTTTTAACAAAAAAAAAGCCCAAAACCAAACAAAAAAGAGAAAGCAATTTTTTACTATGCCTCTGTAAGTAAACTTCATGTCTTGGAAGAAGAAAACTTTTCAAGGAATTGATCTCTGAACTCTCTCTGAAGAAATAATCTTGTATGTTAAAGAAAAATTCTGAGCACCCTGCTCACGTTAAATTAATGATTATTATTGTTAATATTTAGATGTCAGTTAAAGAAATTAGAAATACCTTCACCTGGAATTGTATGTATCTGGCCTGGAAAACTCAGTACTGTCTTAATGAAATACAAATTCTGGAAGATGGCAAACCAGCTGTTAATTTGGATGACAGAAAAGTCTGTTGTCTGAATCTTTTGATTGTCTGAAACTTTTTTGAGAATTTTGAGTGGTACAGGTCTGATTTTAGCAAGAATGTTCTTCATAACCACAGTCTAGAACTTTGACCTCAATATCTCGAAGTACTAAAATGTATTTTGGACAGTGTGTCCCTTATATAGTGTTTCAGCAAGAACAGAAAAATGTGGTAGCTCCTGTGGAAGTAGTTATGGATGGCTTTCCTGCAGAAACACTTTAAGCTTATATGAGTGAACAAGGTAAAGTGACAGTGCTGTGGCAAGAAAATAAACGCTGTCCTTAACTGCTGCACATTTGTTATACACAGAAACACCATTTTTGTTGTTAGTCTGGGGTTTCCACCATGATTGTTGGTAAATGTCAACATTAGGTTGATAAATGTCTCCATTTTTCCTGGCTTTAGAAAGTAAGGAGTTTATTTGTTAGACTCTTGAGCTTTCTTCTGACTTAGAGTGGAGGAAGGAGAAGAGTGTCTTGCTACTGCACATGTTGCTTGCTTGGTGGTTTATAGTGAGTTTTCTTCCTTTGTGGTCAGGTTATCCTTCCCCCACAGCACGAGACAGATAACTGTGAATAGAAGAGTGACCTTAGCGATTTGGTCATTGCCACAGGTATTGAAAAGCATTTGCAATGATGACTAGCTTTTTAAATCTCATTTGGTTATTTGGCAAAAAATACAAGAAACAGTAGAATTTAATGTTTGTGAAGGTTTTTACAGTTAGAAGTTGTTCCTGTAAAGAGCAGAAACTCTGAAAAATTTAACTGAAACTGGTAACTGTATTAATGATGTGATCACCAAAGAGCAAGAATTCAACTTACATGAATGTCTCAAACTGGTTTTTGTTTTCCAACATTTATCTAAAACTACCAGGCTTTGCTGAAACTATCAGAGTCCTTTTATTAACACTAGTCTAAAGGCTTTCCTATGTAATAAGGGAAAACAACAAAACCTGTTGTTAGTCTCTCATGACATCCTGCTTGGGAGTATTTTGTCATAAACTGGAATTCTTGAGGAGGATGTGAGGTTTTTATCTGTTTGGTTTGGTTTCTTTTTTTCCTGTAGGAGAAGGAAGGTGCTTGATAAGTTGCCTCAGGAATTACTTCTTAAGTTGTGTGTCCAGATTATCTTGTGAATGATTGTTTAGGAATAGAAATGCTGTGCTGCATTTTAAGGAAAACAGAAATAAGGTCTTTTTCCTGTGAAACATGTCCAAATAAAGACATAGCATTGAAACAGCTAAATTGCTCATAATTTTTGCCTTGTATGTCTTTATTGCATTTTTCTATGTAAACATGTTCATAGAAGAGTACAGATAAAGTTTTGAGCCATGTTGTTAAGGCAGATATACATATAATTCGCAGTGGAAGTAATTTTCATATGTCTGGCTTTTATGCGTGAATATTTAGTGTAGTGTCTTTTAACCTGATATTTTTTTCAAGGTAAAAGATTAGGTTAAAACATCAGTACTCAAATTTAGGTATGATCTGGGCTTATGTACATATGGAGTTAGTCTCGATATATGTTTCAGTTTAAGGAGGAGCAGAATGTTAAAAGAGTACCTCTTGTATGTATATGAGAGATAACTATTTGCATATTTAATATTGGTTTATGAGAAGAGAGCAAATTATTTGGAGTTAGAGGGAGGAAACAAAATGTTTCTGGGCTTATCTATGGTAATCTAACACGGAAGGTGGCTGGGTGTTTCATTGCCTCCCTCACTGAGTGTAAGCAATTTTTTCTTGTAAACTGTGTGTTAAATGTATGTTTTAACCCTCTCTGCTTATATAAAAATAATTGTGTAGATTTTTTTAAAGGTCTGACTGTACAGAATGTAGAAGTTGTGCCATCTGAATGCCTTGGGCCTGATATTTGCTCTGCACTTCATGTCTGTGTGCCAGCCTGACATTTTGTCATCCCCTATGCTTAGGCATGGGGAAAGCATTATTGTACTCTGAAGTCTGTGGGAGATCATGGATGGAAGGATTGTATTTATTCCATTTATTCCATATTACCAGGATGGAAGACAATTGGAGCTGAGAGCCTTCCTCCAAGAACTGTCTGTCTCCTTACCTCTGAGAAACAGCATCAGTCCTCAGGCAGAAAAATGTAGGCTCAACTGATCTTACCAAATGTATTATTTTTGAGCGATAACACTCTTCTTTCCCTACATTCCTTGCTGGAAATATTCATTTCCAGAACTTATGGGCTTTCTACCTCCCAAGAGACAGAGAGTTAAACCCCCTGAACACAGTAGATGTTGAGTGAAACTGGAAGAGTTGCTCACAACCAGCATCCTTTCTGCCTGCTCATAACAACATAGTATCATAATCCTGAGCAGAAAAGAATTACAGAGAGCAGACACATGTAATGGGTCTTGCATGCATTTGCAAATCATTGATCTACTGGAACATCATTTGTTCATTATGCTGCTTTCATTGCCCTGAGAAAGACAAGCACATTTTGGTGCCACACAGACCTTTGCGAGGAGAGGGAGTGCAGTGTAGTTGATGGGGGTACCACACTGTGAATCTGAAATCTGCTGTGTATGCCTTTTCTGGAGAGTTGGGAAGTACAGAACTTGTGAATGGTTGTGGTGTTTATGTTGGATGTAGATTAGATGTGTATCTTTCTGTTTATAGGTTAAGTGATTGTACGATAGCAGAAAGTGTTTAATGTCACATCTGTTTGTCAAATCTCAGTGTAGTGATGGCTTAAATTTTTTTGTGCACAAGCAGAGGTGAGTGGCTCAATGCTCTTTGTTGTTTGTAAAAGCTACATGGAATCTGTTGCATCTTCTGATTCTTGTGGAAAATAAATTATTTGATGGACTGGTATTTAACAGTTCGTTACTAGCGTAATTTTGCTTGTGGTAAGAGTTTTGAGCTGGCTTTTTAAGGAAGCAGTGCATATAATTGACCAATGGCACAGTTGTTCCCGTTATTGTCTCTTCATCTTTCTGCTGGAATAATTTCAATGTGAATCAAATTTGTTTGAGTTAAAAATTGCTGTGATATAAATTTCTATAAATGCAAATATCAGTAGCTAGAGAAAAATTACTGCTTTCTTGAAGGGAGTGGCACAGGGCTCAGTTTACCTATTCTGTTTTTCTGTCAGCTTTCTGGTCAGTTGATTCCTGCGTATTTTTTGTTTTGTCTCACGATGCCTTCTTCTTGGGGGGTGTCGGGACGAACAAGGAAGACAGAGAAGTTAATGCAGCCTTGGAACTAGTAGAGATGAGGGTACAAAGGAGGCAGATTTAAAACAACTTGTTACTATTTCAAAATAATGTTGCAAATTGAAATATCAGTGCTTGTATTTCCATTACAATAATTTACAAATACATGATAAATTTACAATATAATGATTATGCCATATGCTTTTTGGGTTAGTAATACCTGGTCTCCAACCTAGGGATTTTAAAAAAGTAGAATCATAGAACAGCCTTTGTCAGAATGGACTTGAAAGACCATCTGGACCAACTTTTCATGGGAAAGGGAACCTAGATGAGATTATATTGGACCCCATCCAATCACATATGGAAAACCTCCAGTGATGGGGACTCAACCCACATTGTTTGGGAGGTTATTCTGTCATTGATTGTTCTCACTGTAAAAAATTTTTTTTATATCAAGATGAAACTTCTAATAGTGCAACTTGTACTCAATTGCCCTTTGACTTCATGTGGCTCCTTGAGAAGAGAAGGCCTTTGTCCTCTTTGTTGCTGGCCTTCCAAGTACTGGGCTACTGTGATGAGCTCCCTTCTGAGCCTTCTGTTTTCCAGTGAGAAGGGACCTAACTCCTTCAGTCTTTCCTCACGGAGCAGGTTTTCCAGCCCTTTGGTACTTAAACTACAAAGTCAGTATTAGAATGCTGTGAAATTCTTGATCTCTTTTAACCTTAACTTTCTTACATAATCAACTCTGAGCTGTTGGAATCAACTGTCCACAGTTGCAAAGTTTAATTTCTGCAGAGTCAGAGCCTCTGGTGTCACTTTAAACCTCTCGTTATGGCGGCTGGGTGTGCGTGACAATGGATTGCAACTACAACATACCCCAGTAAGACAGTAATTTATCTTTCTCTTCCTCTGTTTGCTTCCTATTGTATGTCTGTCTGCAGTCTATTTTATTTTGTTTTTCTGTCTCTCAAATGTAAACATAGTTTTCTGCTCTTTTTCTCCATTTTACTCATCACTATTTGATCTGCTTACTGCTAAGTTGGGGGTTTTTTTGAGTTTTTTTTTTTTTTTTTTTTTTCCCTCCTCTCTCCACAAGCTGTTTGGAATGGTTTTATGCTTTCTTTGGCACCCAGCAGAGGGCTGGTCTTGAGGCTTCCCACTGCCTCCCCTCTTTCTGATGTGTTTAAGGTAAAGGAGGAATAAACTATCAATTCCTATAGGCTCTGGAGGAGTATCTTCCTGTAGGCAGCAAAGACTTGAAATCTTTTTATGCACTCTTCTGTCCCAGTATTTACAATAGTTAGGTTCTCTGAGCTTGCAAAAAAACCCCCAAACCTCAAACCAAAGCATCAAAACATACCAAAGGCCACCACCACCCCTGCCCAGCCCACCCTCTGGTTCTCCTTTGGGAAGTCTCTTTTCCTCCTGATGCTATCCCAAGTGCTTTTGTTGTCCTTCTGCATAATCTGGAAAATCGAAGTAGGAGGAGAAGCTGTGCTCTACTTATTGCTGTCCTCTTAGCTGATTGACATTCGGGTGTAAAAACTGTCTGTGCTGTAAGATTCAATAGTATGGGTATGGAATTTCAGAGAACTCTTTGTTTTTTCTTTCTTCTTAGGGTTTCTTTGCAGATTTGAAAAATAGAAGTGTGATAGAGATAATACCTGCAACAGAGTACAGTAAGAAAACACAAGCAAAGTTAGAGTGCTGATCTTCTGGCACCTAAGAAAAGCTTTTGAAAGAGCCGTGCTACTGAGATAGCTTATTCTGAAAACACTGTATCAGTATGCATGTGATTGTAAACTTTAGAGATAATCCTTGCTGTGGATGAAATTAGTATCAGCTGTGTTACCTGGCATCTGAAAGGTTTCTGAGTCATGGGTCATGCTTGGTTGCTCTGCCAAATTATGAGGAAAAATAAATTAGTATTTTTTTTAATAGTTCTCTAAATTACGACTGATGGGGAGACTGGCTTGCAAAAGTGCTGTGGGTTTTTCTGCAGTGACATCTGTGGAGTGTATATATAGTAGATTCTTAAGTTGGAAGCCAGAAGAGTATGTGGGAAGTGTGAAAGGGGGATGGGAAGGGCAGCAAACGAGAAATTCAAACAAAAGGAAGCTGTTGATGCAAGTTAATGCCTTTTGTTAGTGATATTGATAAATTTCTGCTGCTGTTCAAACAGTCTAAATTATTCTCCTTCTGATTCTATTTCCTTTTGCTTTTTTCCTGTTGCCTGGAAAACATGAGTGGAATCTAGTGGGACAGGAGGCTGCTTTTTCATTGTTTTGTGGCTCTGTTACTAGCTATTGTCCTCTTGGCTCAGGCAATTCATGTCAGTCTTTGTGTGGAGTAAGAAAAATGTTTTTCCTTTTTTCTTTAAAGATTAAGTTTCTAGACTGTGTAGATTGCACTGCTTGCTTTTCAAATAAAAGCAAACTTTAAAATATCTTCTATGAACTAACATTTTTGCTTGCAGTATCACCTTTAGCACTTTTTTCCTTCCAATGTGCTTATTAAAATTGTGGGCTAGTTTGGGGGTAAAGCAGTCTTGAAGTCTAGTTCATTTCTTAATATACTTTGTTTAGAACAAAGGAACTCTAAGCAAAACAGTGAATTTCATGATTATTATTTTTTTTTGTCAGGAATAAAAACCATATTGCTGACAATGTTGTATGCTTTCAACAGTTGGAAATGGGGCCAATTTTACTCCTAAGTAGGAGCAGAGCTGTAACACCCAGTAAAGCAGTGCAGCCTTGAGCAGTGTCAGTGAGATCTTGTTTGTTGTGGCTTACTTAACTGTTCGTTACTATATCACTGATTTTTTATAAATGAAGGTTGGTTTTGAGGATGTTCTTGAAACAGAACTTGGCTAGTGTGAAAGCACTTATGGATGCCTGGGATAGTGCAAAAAAATGAGACATATGTTTCTCTTGTATATAACAGTTCTTGCGAGTAGCATTTATATGATCCTACTTATTTTTCTTCATTTTTGCTGTACCAATTGATTATATAGTGGTACAGAAAATATATTGAAAATGTAAGGTACATTATCTGATTACCTGTTGGGGTTTTTTTTCTTCTTTTTCAGGCATTTATTAACAAACTAAAAGTGACAGAACCATGGCTCAGTTTCCAACACCTTTTGGGGGTAAGTTGTTTATAGTATATTCTGAACTTCTCTTATATGCAGAAATTCTGCATAAATATGTTTTCTAAATATGTTCTGTATGAATAGTGTATCTTTCTGAGATGATAGTTTATCTGATTTTTGCAGATCCAATAGAGAACATACATGAAATTTTGCAGAGACGTCTTGGAAGAGTCAAACAGAAAAGCGGTGCTCTATGCACTTTAATGCATTGATCCATTACAGTCCTACAGTTTAACTGTAAGGCAGATCCAGGCCAGTCACTGGCAGTAGGACATAGCCTCATTCTGCAGTTACCGAGTTTTATTTGCCAGTCTTAAGCTTATCTACTCAGCTTTTTTTCATATTTTTTTTTTTCCCCAAGGAAATTCTAAATTGCTATTTGGTTGTTATAAATTCTCACTTTAAAAGCACTAACTGTGGCTGAGCAGTAGATGAGCTTTTTTTTTTTTCAGAATTCCTGAACTTTTTTATTGCTAAAAAGTGCAGCAGATGCCTTTGGATGGTATCACTTCAAATTTCTTTTTCCTGTTGTCCCATAACTGACGTTTAGATTAGAATAAAGGTGCTGCATTTTTTTTAGTGCTCCATTTATAACAGAAGGAGATGTAGCATCTTGAACTTCAGTTGTGTTGAAAGATCCAGGAAGGGCCCTGGTAGTGTAACAGAGACGTTGCTTTCTGCTGTTCACATGAAATGTTTTCAAGCTCTTTTTTTGCAACTGTCCAAAAGAAAGATTACAAAGTTAATTTCAGTGCTGAGAACTAGCAACCAGTGTGTTTCCATTTAAATGTTGTGTCTGTTAAGGGCTTTTCTCTGGCGGTTGAGAGATGATTCTTTTTGTGTGTTCATGTATGTTTTTTGGGGTATGCATATAGACACGTAACTATGAATACATACATGAAAAAGTTTGTGCTTGTATATGTATATAAATATATGTGGAAGTCTAGTTTTTGAGATGGGGTATAGCTAGGAACTAAATTTGTGTCTAGTGTTAGTGTTTCAATGGGAGACTTGAGGAAGTATGCATGTTATTCAGAGTATGTTGTTTGAGAAACCCAGTTCTTGTTAAACACAATTGATCAGATGCAATCTCTGCCAGTCTCCAGGTCCATGAAGCATAACAGAAGAAGCAACTCTTTGCATGTGGTAGCTAGAGGAAATGTGTAATTAGAAGCTGCCTCACTTCATTCCCTCAGTTTTCTTTTAAATCCAGCCTTCTGGGATTAAATCTTGTTTGGTGAAAGACTTTCTCAGTTTGAAAGAGAAACTGCCTACCAAAAGGTTTGATCACAGAAACCAACTGGACAGTTTTTCTTAAAATGTCCTTTCAGGTAGTATAAAAAGTTGCGAGTAACTTCATTTCGCCCTAATTTTCATGATCTAAGAGAAGTCTTGATATGAATGAAATCTGCTTCATCAGACTGAAGTGTTTCCTTTTGACCTAGAGTTTTGTCCTAGAATTAGGACTCTGCTTTGCATGCTTCTATATTTAAACACATACATACGTTCTTCATGGAAATATTGCCTTCAAAGCATTCTCCTCTGCCATCTTCAGAGAATTCTCATTGCGTTACAGATGGATAGCAGCTTTCTTTTTTTCAACTTTATGTAGTACTATTTGATCTTCCATATGTTGTCTAGGATCCTGTTACATCTACTACATGGCTTTATGAAGGAACGAATTGTGCTGTTTCTTCTCAAATGACTTTTCTTCGTTGTAGAGCAGTCAGATGAGAATTTACAATAAACACATGGCTAATGTAGTTTCTGGAATATCTTTAATTTGTAATGTGGCATGAGGGAAGTTTGTTCTGATATTCATTCTTGAACCAAGTGTACCAAGTAGCATCATACCCCCTCTCAGAAGAATGTCAGCAAAAGTCTAAGGTGTTTGTGGGAGAAAAAAATGGGGAAATTTAACATCCTTTTGAGCGTGCAACATTTTCTGTTACCTGTGCTCACCAAAGAAGATGAAGAGGAGAAGATTTATGCGGTCTCCACCTTGGAAGAGCCCTCACTCCTAATGTGCAATATCTGGTTACCCTCTGCTTGTGAATACCAGTAATGATATTCTTGTTTTTATTTAATTTCCTTCCTTTTTTAAAGAATCTTTCAAGTCAGCTTGGGAACTGGATGTGGAAAGAGCACAGCCCCCATTATTTAAATTGGGGTGATTCATTGATATTCCAGAAGACTAATACATTTTATGGGTGACTAATTAAAAAAAAATAGGCATGGTAGGATTTCTGTAATTGTTGGGAAGAACGTGGTATACTTGACCTTCTATTTGTGCAGAAGAAAATGCCCATTTTGAGAGCCCACTGCATCACTTCTGCAGACGAGGTGATTCCTAAAGCATGTAAAGGAAAAGGTGGTTAGTGGGCTTGCTACTGCATTCAAGAATAGCTTGCTTATGAGTCGGTTTTGTGGATTGATGACTGCCTCCTTTGTATTCAAATAAGAGAGACCCACAAACTCTGTGTAGGCATCCAGGATCTGAAGCCATGAATGATGTTTTGGTGTTGGGTAAGATCCTGCTTCATGCCCTCCCATAGATCTTATTCTTCCTTCAAATAACAAAAGATGGAAGCAGGTCAATATCAGAGATACTGTTCCTGCTTTTCTGACTAAAGAGGCTACTAGGCTTGCTTGGTTTAACATTGACTCCTTTGATGTTCATATCCCACAGAGGAGATCTACTATTTCAATACCAACCAAAACTCCATCTAGAAGAGTTAACATTAGCAATCATTTGTTCTAGCTACAGGGACTCCAGAGAAGAAATTTTGTTTTAAAATAGTTAATAGAGGTAATATTTTTAGTTACCTCATGCCATAAGAGTTTTTATTTCTGTTTTTTTTTTTTTGCTGTGAGCAGAATAGAAAGAGCTGGAGGGGTTTTTTGTTGCTTTTGTGGTATAAGGGGTTTGGGATTTTTTGTTGTTTACAGATTTTTTTGGTACTGGAGTCACACGTATCTCAAATAGAGAGAGAGCAAGCCAATGAATCAGTGCAAATTTAATTTTTTCCTCCCCCCTATTGCGTTCAAGAAGTTCTACCTCTTTGTGTAAGCTGTCACATCCAGCCGTAGGTTCTTAGGCTGGAGTAGTCATGTTTCTGGGATGTTCATCTGCTCCTAGTTGACCTTGTCTGCGTATTGGTCATAAAATCTTAACGCCATTCCCTTCCTCCTGTTAGGAGTCCATGAGAAGATGGGCAAGGTAGTTGCTGATGTAAACTATTATGTTTTGGGATGTTCTTATCCAAAGAGTCCTGTTTCATCCCCACAGGGAGCACAGATATGAAATCTGTTTACAGTGCCCCTGTGAGCTTAAATCACTGAAATTCTGGGACTTTTTGGACTAATCTTAAAACATCCTTGCTTTGAACTAGATATTATTAGCTTGTCTGCTTCTAGAAATACATACATTACCTGAAATTGAGGTGATGATTTTTTAGTAAGGATGTAGCTTTTCTTTCATTAGCGAAATCTACCAGTTAAAGGAATGTTTTTCTTCCTCTTGTCCATTTCCTTTTCTGGCCAAAGTATAGTTTGCTACATGAAAGTAGATTTTATATAGAAGAAATTCAGGAGGCAGGAAATTCTCATGGTCTTAATAACTGCTGAGTCTGATTCTACTCCAGCCTATAAGCAGTTTGAAATACTTGCTGTAAATATTTGTAGACTTGAAACTTAATCTCTTGAGAATTTAGTGCTGAGACAGAATGAATGCAAGATCTCCTCTTTATTTTTTTGTCAAGTCTACATTTTATCTTTTAATATTACTTCAATAAAACGGTGGTTCCATTAACTTAGATGCCTTCCTATCGTTACATTCCTATACAGCAGGAGTTACAGGAAGGTGCATCAGTGCAATTTACTTCTAGAGATGTCACAATCATGATTTTTGCTGGTTAGAAATTGTGGAGACAAACCTGAAGCACAGTGTTAGAGTTCATTGGAGGTCTCAAGTGGAAGGTGAGATATATATGCTCTGAGAGGCAATCAACCTCCCACCCCTGGGAATATCTCCTGTTATCAACCTTCTGTATTATGTCCGCTGATATGCTGATGTTATCTTTTAATAGCCCATTTGTAAGTTTGATTGCACTTTGAGTAGCCTCGATTTTTCTAAGAGCTGGATAAGTGAATCAATGCTTGGCGTCTTCTTAATTTGGTAACACTTAGTTCTGTTAAGTTCATAAGTCCTTATTAGCTATTTAAGGATTTATGAAGCTTTCAACTATAGACTTTGGATGAGCAGCTTCTGTGTGTATGTTGTTTTCAGAGGTTCAGAATGATATGATATAATTACACTCAGAAATAAAAATATTGTAGCTTTTAGATAGTGTTTCATAATTTTATTTCTCCATTTCTTTTGAACTAGGCAACCTGGATATCTGGGCTATTACTGTGGAGGAGAGAACGAAACATGATCAACAGTTCCATAGTCTGAAGCCAACCTCTGGATTTATCACTGGTAATGAAATGATTTTCATTTCTAATTTAATTAATTAAATCTTAACTAAGATGACCTTCATGGTCACTTACAATCCAAACCATTCTATGAACTAGCCTAAATATGTATTAAGTTGCCTGGTAGACACTTGAGCACAAGATTTAAAAAAATTGAACAGATGCTACTCATGTCCTAGCCACATCAATCCCATCTTTTGGTATCTTTTCTGGTTCATGCCACTTGATTTTTCTGTAAATAGGATTAAAATTATTATGACTGTGGCTCTGTAAAGCAGTTCTATTGGGTAAAGCTGGCTGATACTTACAAACTGTGGAGTTAGAATTCAGAATGTGGAATCATTCTGATGCCTGTTAATATTTATAGTGCTTTTAATGTGCTCAGTGAATTAACTCACTGTACTGAGTGAATGAAGCAGTTAACTTTCTTCATAGCAGTTTCTATGGTGCTATGTTTTGGATGTTTTGGCTATGGCTAAACAGTGCTTGCAAAGCCTCAAGGCTTTTGCTATTTCTCACTCTGCAACCTCCGAGCAAGTAGGCTGCGGGTGGGCAAGAAACTGGGAAGGGGCATGGCAGGGACAGGTGACCCAAACTGATGAAGGGGTTATCGCATAGCACCATGCTCAACAAAACCTGGGGAGAGAGGGGGGCTTGTATCTTCCAAGGTTGGCATTGCTCACAGACTGAGCTTGAAGGAAGTGGTGAGTGATGACGTTTGCATCAGTTGGTGGGTTTTTTCTACTCTTTCACTTATTAAACTATCTTTATCACGACCAATGAGTTTTCTGAATTTTGTTGCTTTTGCCCTCCCTGTTCTTTTCCCCATCGTGCTGGGGGGAGTGGAGCGAGTGAGTGACTGGGTGTTCAGTTTATGCCTGAGGTCAACCCATCATGCTAACATACTAATAGATTAAGAAGTCTGTTTAAATAAAGGTGTATCGATTTAACTGAAATCTGCTTTAGAAATGGATTGTTTCTAAAATCTGTGTGTCTGACCTCTTTAAAAAAATCTAAATGGCAAAATGGATTTAAGTTGTGGGAAACAGCTGCAAGTAAAGGAATTGCACCAAATTCTACTAAATTTTCATTGATAACCACTAATTTGATTTGTTTTTTAAGGCAAACCAGGATGCCTACTTTTTATTAGTTTGTTTTGTTGCGTTTAATTTTCTTTAGTGCTAGCTAAATTCTGATGCTGGATTGAAATGAAAGATGTAGAAATGTGTTACATTTCTTGCTGTCTGATCTATCAGAGGATTTCCAGAGTGTGAAATTGGAATTGGATTCTTAGCAGAGTCTCATCACAGGCATACTTTCCCTCCAAGTATACAATCTGTTTGTTTCTGCTCCTTTCATATGACAGATACAGTACAAAATACTACTGCTTTTATTGACTGCCTTTGATATTTAGTGCTATTTCTAGTCTGTTTACAACTTTCCTTTAAAGGCCACAACATTTTCAAGTACGTAATCTTTCCGTAATTGTTTTGCTATCATTACTTTTAATTGATAGTTGGAAAACGACTTTGAAATATCTATTGCTTTTTTTAATGGTGGGTTTACATCAGGATAAAACCCGCTTTATTTAGTTTGTGCTAGCTGACTAACTTTGTACTTCCAAAAAATCTTAAGACAGAGTTTATATTGATAAATAGTTTCCTGGAAGAAAAATTATTCTTGTTCTCACAAGGCATATGATTCCTACAAAGAAAGCCATTAACATAGATTAGGGACTGTGAACCATAGGTTTTCGGTTACCCTAGATGTTTATTCCCAATTGACTTCATGTGGTGCTGACTGTTGCAGACTTAAACAATATGTGCTTGTTGGAAATATCTGGTAGGCTAGCAAGTGACAAAATAAGTTTAAATCTCATACTCTGTTATGTATGCATAGCATTAAGTATTTATAAGTTGTCTGTTGCTTTTGTTTTAGATATTTTTGACTCATGTTTTCATCTTTCCTCTTACAGGTATTTTTAGCATTTTCTGAAATTATGTCCTATTTATTTTATAGGTGATCAAGCTAGAAACTTTTTTTTTCAATCTGGGTTACCTCAGCCGGTATTAGCACAGATATGGTGAGTAAATGGGAAGGTACGGGAGAGTTGCTGTTATGTCACCAAGTGAAGTTTACTGGTACAGACTTGGACAGTAACTATATTTCAAAATCTGGGTTTAAAGTCACTGCTTTAGTTCAGTATCTATGAGGCAAAGTGCTTTATGGTATGTTGTAACTGGTAACTGAGTTTTTAAGTTAGTAGATCAGTTATTGGAAGTCAACATCCATTTACAAATGGTATTTTCGAAGTTGACAATTGTCAGTCCTCATTTCAAATTGCTAAATGTTTTTAACTTAATTAAAGCTGTACTAGTACAATAACTAAGCACGATAATTAATATTAAAAATCTTCTCATGGGAGAGTCTATGAAAGACTTGTGAAATGTTTTACAAAAAGTAAGACTGACATGGACTGTTTCTACTGTAGTTGGAGATACAACTTGAAAGCTTGAAATTTTTACTGTTCCTTGGTGAGTTTAGACAGATGAAAATCTCCATGGCTGTATATTACACATCACAAGCACTTCTACAGTCTACCAGTTTCTTCATGCAGGATTGCAGTTGTTTCTGCTCCAAATTATATGACCCTGCCAGACTTGAACATGCTAACTTGCTTAGGATGTTCAAAATTTGCGTTGATTATATTGCTGCTAAAACTCTTTTGGTACTAGACAGAGAGCAATAATACTGGTTTTCATTCTAGGTTGGAAAAAAGCAACAGAGGGATGGGTAACTTAGGACAAATCTGTTACCATTTCCTTTGTTGTTAACTGTTTGAAAGAGAAAGTAGTTTATTGGAGGTATAAAACCTTTTCATTGTAGTAAGGACTTTGAAAGATAGAATCTTGCTCTGACTGAAGAAGGAAGAGAATTATTTTCTTGCAAGAAAAATGATTGCTTTGGAAATATGTGTGTGTGAAACAGAGGCTAGATTTACATGGCTTTTAAATAGCTTATTTTCTTTTCAAATTATCTTTATCTTACAAATGTCAAATCTGATCTGGTTATCTTATTTGCAGAAGACTCTGTGAAAGTTCAAATGTCCCTTTGGAACTTATCTTGCCTTTTAATTAAACAAGGAAAGAAGTTCTGTCTGAAACAAGACATCCTTTCTCCAAAAACGTTCCATGGGCATTAACTTTAAATAGGTGTTAACAAAACTAAATAATTGTAAATAGTCTGACTAAAAATCTCTTCCTCTCTGAATTATTCAGTTTTCCAACCTCTTGAGAGGGAGAGAATCATTCCACTAGTTCTGTAGTTGTCATAGAGACAAGATCTGAACTTGCATAGCTTTTTTTTTTTTTTTTTTTTTTTTTTTTTTAAATGAAGCTGAACTAAAACTTATTCATACTGCCTGTATAAATCGTAAACTGTATAGACATCCCTTGCTCACTGTCGGTTTTTTTCAGCTATCTCTGAATTAAGAGCAGTAAATATTTAATTAAAAATCTAGATATTGTTTGTATATATTCCCTGTTGGAGTTAGAATAACCAAGTAGGAAAATAGTTGCATAGTGGTAGTAAAACCCTCTTAAAATAAAAAAAGAGGAAAGGAAAACCCCTTCCCACAACTCAAATGATTTAACTGTTTTCATCTATCAGTGAATATTTGTTTGTAACCTACCACAAATTACTGCTGTCCCACAGAAACAATAGAAGCTAAACTGTTCAGTGGCATGAAGTCCTTTGCAGTCTGCAAAGCACGTCACAATATGCTCAAGACTGTGTTGACAAATGCGAATCATTGTTTGTCATGGCTCCCAGGAGTAAAATCTCAAAGCAGTACACTTGCTTTGTAGATTAATAGCAGTATTTTAATGTTGTCTATCTAGATCTCTATTAACATTGATATAGATCTGTGAGTACTTTAACAGAGGGGGATTTCTGGAGTAATAAGCCCAGAATTTCTGTGAGCAATTCAATCTGTATAAAACTTACTTTCTATCACCATTCACTATTTCTTGAATAGAGGGAATTACTTTTTTTTTTTTTTGATAACATTTGGTTTTTAGAGGGAAAGAAGGGCAGGTATAACAGTCCTTAAGGAAGGGCAGATGTTATTCTAAGTTAGAGCAACTTTTAAAACTCTTCAAGTTAATTTTCTGATCCTAGGAATACGGAAGTGTATGTATGTTGTGTTTTGCAAGTGTTTCCCTGTTCTTAATGAATCTACTTATTTTGAATACAGTTGATCATATTAATCTGTCTGCAGGAGAGGAGCCTGGCATTTACTTTATAAAGGATTACCTACAGCTGTATGTAGACAAGCTTATGCTGCTAATACGAAGTTACATCTGTTTTGTTGGCTATGGAAGTTCTTGTACAGAAAAACATAGCTGGGACAGAAACAGCAGGGAATATTTGCCTAATGAGTGGTTGGCCATACTCCTTTCACAGCTCTCAGCAGAAAAAGCAAGCCCTCTATCTCTATGAGTTTCCAAACATATCTCACAAGTGAGAGAATTTTGTTTGCGTAAGTCAACAATATAAGGATTTTTACAGTCATGTATTTTAATTTTAGTTAGAATTGAACTGCCCTTTCTTGTATCATGGAAAAAATAATTTTCACTAGAACTTCCAGAAATTCTTGCTAGCTGAAGTACAGATTACATGTCTTCTGCCTCAAGAGCTGCTTTGAGAATATTCTGGAGTTGGTGTAATTGTTATCTAAGGTGAGACTTTAAGGAATGTACCTTATTTTAATTTCTTCTAAGCTTCCCCATAATTCAGTTCCTTCAAAATAGTAGCTCCATGTTTTTTAGCATTGAGAATTCCTGTGTCCCTTCTACTTGTCAGTCATTTAAGTAAAAAGAAGTCTCTGGGACCTCAGTAGAGCAAATTAGTGAAATCACTATGGTCTGTCATGACAACTTCTTTAGTGTTCTACCCTTTACAAGCTTTGGAGTCTGCCAAGCTGGTAATCTACTAAGAAGCCTATAAGCAGGCTTTGAATTGAGGCTGCAATGGCTCGGAAGGTAACTGCTTTTAAGTAGACAATAATCTGGCTTTCTGCTAAAGCCTTTATAAATGGTGGCCTCAAAAAGCATCCTCTGTGTAGTATGTCTCTCTGGAATTAAATGACAACTAAAACAATCAATGCCATCTGTTTTTCATACATTTAGGGTTACTTTTTTTTTTTCAGGACAGACTAAAGCCATTGGTTGACTTTACCAGTTTCATACATATGCTTCCCTCACAACCCTCTTAAATTTGTGACCAAGTGTGGGAGTGAAGGATTATGGATAGTAGTTTCTGTGAGTGGTGACTCTTACTCTACATGCATTGATTAAGTGCCTGATGCTATAGACCTAGTTTCTTCCATTTTGGATGAGTTTTATAATGCAGTATGGGATTGTATGATCTAATATGGGAAAGTAAAGCTAAATAAATCCAGATTTTATAAACTGCAAGGAGGTTTCCTTGTTTTAACTTTCTATGCTGTTTTCGTGGAGGTAGATGTTTTTTCCGTATCTGATGGAAAAAACTGTGCATGCGTGGTTTTGTGCCTCATAAATACAGAAATGATCCAAATTATCTTTGCCTTCTGTAGAAAAGAGGAGAGAAAGGACGAGGAAAAGATCTGTAGGGGAAGAATTTGGTCAGCACCTGAAACCTAGCATTGTGATGAAGCCTACTGTAGCTATTCTCATTAGAATCCCTTTATTATAAACACAGGCCTGTTCTGTGAAATATAAATATTTAGTCAATGTTTAATCTCTTTACTGCTCTGCAGCGGTTCTGGCTAGACCTTAAATGAAACAAATTTAAGAACTCTACACTCTTCCAAATTTCATTAGAAGCAGAACAGTGAAATTAGATAGCATTACTGTCATTAGGTAGCATTTACTGTCAGCTACTCACTGCATTTAAGGTGATGTTTCTTCAAAACTAGGACTGTAATCTAAAAGCATGACACTTGGTTCACCAATTAGAAATGGAATTTTGTCCTAATTTAGCTCTAAATATCTTGTCAGACAAAAGCTGTTTTTGTTAGCGTGCTGCAAAAATGTGTGTTAATTCTGTAGTGTGTACATAATTTTTCTCACTGAAATTTGTGCTGTTAATTTAAATAACAAAGCCATTGATGCAGAGTAAATGAGTTGAACAGAAGGTCAGATGTTAAATTAAAAGCTACTGATGATTATTTGAATGGGAGCTCAGTTAAAGCAATGAGACTAGTACACATCAAAGGTTCTTATTACTGGACAACTGGTATTTTCTCATGTAGAACACAAAGACTTACCGTGTTCTAGCAGTACCGGTCTGTAAATAGAGCCAGGAGAATCAAGGAAGGTCGCCCATGGTGTGATATTTGCTCTTGTTGCATTTTCATGCCATGCATATGACAGGTTGAGGGAAGGCTTAAATTTTATAAATAGAAGTATTTGCAGCTGTAGAAACCACTTAGGTTGAACAAATAAGACTATTGTAAATACAACATATGTACTTACTTTGCTTAAGTGCAGAGACAATTGTGGCAATTTGAGCAGTCGATGCCAGTTGGTCACCATGGAGCTGATTGACTCCTCAGTATGTTGAGGAATGAATCATCTTCAGGAGGACCACTTACTGCTTGGACTGCAGTCAAAAATCTGCTTAGAGTAGGTTTATCCAGATCAATTTCTCTAGCTTTGTTCCTGTTGCACATCCTCAGCTTGCTGGCTATATAAGCCTGGTTTTTACTACCAGTTTCCACTGGGCATCTGCCAGAAGAAAGGCTTAAGAGAGTGTTGAACTAAACTTTCATTTAAAGCCCCACACATTTTCCCTGTTGAATGTTTTTGGATTTTCTTTAGTTGCCTTCAAAAAGGTGTGGTGTCTGCTTGTAAGCATCAGTTAAGTGAAACTAATTATCTGCTCCTGGTTTCCATTATTGCCCTGTAATTTTCTAATGAGGTTTTCCTACCTTCTGTATTCATTCACTGTGCAAAACCCGCAAAAGGGAGCACTGTAGAAAGTACATTTAGCCATTAAGTTTCTCGCATTCTAACACTCCAAATATCTTTTGCCTCTTGAATGTTTCGGATATGTAAGACTTGCAGCATGTATTTCTCCTGAGTGAGACTTGTAGAAATGTAACATTACTGTTTAGAGGTGGTGACCAGTGGTTGTTATGTGGACTCTTTCCATTGTAAGGAGTAAAATGTGTATGAAGATGAAAATGAAAACACACTTAATAATACTGTTCCTTGTAAGCCTAAGTGATGATTTTGGGTAGCAAAATTTCTGTAGCATCCTGTGGGACGTTTCCATGTTGAAAAATAGACAGAGTTGATATTCTTAATTGTCATAGTTAAACTGTGAATTCCTTCAAAGTGAATTTGAGCTTTTTACAGCAATTTTAAGTTGATATAAACATTCATGATTGAGAGAAATGAAAACATGTCTTTTTGAGGGTTGTACCAGTTTCATTGTTTAGGAGGAAAAGCACTACACACTGCATACGTGCTGTCTGTTTGTAGGTTAGCATATAGGGGCTTGTGGTATCTACAGCCCACTGGACAGAAAGATATGATGGAAACTAATAAACTCTTAGTATATTTCCGTCCAGAGAAAGCCATTGCACTTCAGAATTAATGGTCCATGGTATCATCAATAAGAAAATGTGGGAAACCTCTTTTATGTTTTTAACTATTTTCTAGAAGTAACTATTCCTCTCATTTTGAAATATACAGAAAGAAGTGTGGTAAATTTATTTTAAAAACGTGAGAGCACAAAGAGAAACTAAAAATCTGAGTTTAAAACTAAATAAGCTTTACAGTAATATCCTGTGTCCTGCAAACTTATACTCTATTATAGCCACTTTCTAGGGGATGGTCTATGTATTGGTTCTGCAATAAGAAAAGAGATGGCTGTACAGCTAAAGGCTCTGGCATTACATACAGGGTCAATTTGATACAACTGACTACCTGTGTTTACCACTTTTTTTATAGCTCTACAGATGCTTAAAATATTGGCATTTTCTAGGAAATTGATAAGGTTCTCACCTTAGGCGAGAACTCACAGGTGTCCCTTAAAAGCTTTAATTTAACTAGACTGCCTGGGGGTCCTTTGTGTTGTCATAGCAGTGACATGTAAATGTACCCATAAACTTAAAAATATATATTATTCCAGCAATCAAATGTGTAGTTAGTTCTTCAAATGAATGCAGAGAAATAAGCAACTGGTTACATTTTTAATATGCATTTAATTTGTTTTTTTGGTTTGCAATTGCAGGGACTAATGTTCTTCTTCCTGCTTCTCTCCCCCCTAACCTCCCGACTCTATTCCCTGCTGAGCATAGTTTTCTTAACCATCAAATGAAGAAACAAAGAAGACTGTTAAGACTGTTTAAGTCAGACTGCTTTACATGAGAGCCTATTCAAGGTCTAGGCTCAATGTTTTATCTTGAATTCCATTGTTTAATTGAAGACACATTTGTACACTTAGAGATGTAATGGTGTCCAGTGAAGTGCACACATTTAAAGAACATTTATTTTGAATGTATCTAAAGTATGGATTTGCAAATGAAGTCATTTGAGTACCCATGGTCCTGTTTGTAGTACCACTTAATTTAATTTGTGTGATTTTTTTCAAAGTTTTTGTAGAACTATACTAATTCTTCTCTAGCTGCTTCATTGTAATTCCTCCAAGAGTTGAAAAGTGACTTTAAAAATACTTTAAAAAAATCCAGAAGTTCTCAGCTTTTGAAGTGTCTTATTTCATGACCATTTTTGCCTGGCACAATCATTTTAAGTGGAAATCAATTAGTCTTGGATATACATGCCTGTATATGCGCACTTCTGAATCATTTCCTGAGGTTCATGATTTGAGAATTTAACTTTGAAAATCCTGTATTTTGTAGGGCTCTAGCTGACATGAACAATGACGGGAGGATGGATCAGTTGGAGTTTTCAATAGCTATGAAACTTATCAAATTAAAACTACAAGGTTATCAGCTCCCATCTGCACTGCCTCCTGTCATGAAGCAGCCACCTATTGCTCTGCCAGGTGCACCAGGATTTGGTAAGCTCTTTATTTTCGTCCTTGTTAAAAGAAACATTTTAGGAAAAAGTGCTTCTAAAAGTATGTGAACTCAATAAAAAAAAAAAAAGTTTCCACGTGTGTATATGCTCCAGAAAAAAATCTCAATGAGCTTTTTAGCACCCAACCATACTAAATAACATCAGTTGAGGTCTTATACTGCTCCCCATCTGTTGCAAAAAAAAAAAGTGTTTATGGGGGAAAAAAGACTGATCAGGCTGCAGGGCTAGTTCATTCCAAAGTGCTGGAGTTTTTATTTAACCTGTTGTTATTTATTTTTCATTAAGGGATCTCCAGCTTTGGCACGATTAGCTCTGTTTTTCTTAACTTTTTACAAATCGTGGTGGTAATGCACCCCTCTGCTTTTATGAGCAATACTACACTGGTGTTAGCTAGAACAGCGGCTGATTCAGTTCTTGTCATTAGCACTGCCAAAGTTGCTATCATTTCAAGGAAGAGCAGAGAGACTGGGATAATTAGAGGAGAATAAATAAAGCTGAATGTCACGTGTGACACCTTGGTGTTCTGCTGTATGCTGTAGTGAGAGGTTCTTCACCTTTGTTTAGTTGTTGCTGTGAAGCAAGTTGGTTGGTGTCTGAGAATCACTGCTGTCCTTAAGAAAATTGAATGGTGCATTTGACAAACTGCGTGCAATTTTATTGTTTGATCACCTGTTGCTCCCACAAGTTTTATGAACAATTTTTTTTTCTGACTGTAATAAATCAGTGAGATTGAACAGAACAAATACTGGTTTAAGTGAGAAAAAGCATAATAAAGTCAACTCCTCAAGAAAAGCAACAAAATCTGTGATTTTCTTTTTTCTCATTCATTGTAGACTGGATCTCAGCTGTTTGCACACAGCCTCATTCTTCCCACTGGCATCACTGGACCTCTTTAACCTCCCTGTTATCCATGCAACTGTGCTTACACCTAAAATACCTCATTACTGTGCTTTACCCTATTAGCTTTGCACTGTTTCATCTTGACAATAGGCTGCAAGCAGTTATCCTGAAGCTCGTTCTTTTCAGCTGTGGCTAAATGTAGGCTTTGGGTTCATTACTCACTGGAAGCTGACAGCACTGCTCTCCATTTAGTTCACGGCAAACAATTCTTTTCCTCAGCAAATGCTAATAGACTTTTTTGGTCAGCATTGCATCCAGCCTGATCTTATATGCATACATTACAAAGCAGTATGTTGTTCCCTCGCATTGTTTTATGTTCCCCTGCCATGCTAATGGTGCAGTGGACTGTAAGTTCTTTCAAAGGCTGTGTGGAAGTTTCCATTTCAATTTGCTCTTTAATTCTGCATTTACTGCTGGATTGCAGGCTGCAGTTAAATTTTTGTATCGTACTAGGAGTCTCTAAATTAGAAAAAAATATCTCCTTTTCTTGCCCATAGGTATTGGGGGCATTGCCAACATGCCGTCTCTTACAACTGTTGCCCCAGTGCCAATGGCATCTATTCCAGTAGTAGGAATGTCTCCACCATTAATATCTTCTGTTCCTGCAGCAGCAGTACCTCCCCTGGCTAATGGAGCTCCTGCTGTTATACAGCCTCTGCCTGCTTTTGCTCATTCTGGTATGCTACATCCTGAGACTCTGTTTACTCTCTTGCTATTAACAAATTATTTTGCTAATTTATTTGGATCCAGAGAACAGTAGACGTGGAATAAGCCATTCTAACTTAATTTAAAGATTGATTTTGGGTAAGGGCTTAATGTAATTTGTTAGTGAACTTGTTTAAGAAGAAATATGAACATACTATACTGTAACAGTCATTCATGTTGAGCAACGTATTAACCCTGTTACAATGGCGGTGTGACAAATCTAACTTGCCAAAAAGATGTTTCCTAGTGATTGGTTGTTTCCTATCTATAAATATTGAAGCGCTGCCCTTTGTTGGGATTACTTTAACATGCTGGAATCCATATGATTGCTAACATTAATCACAATGTATAATTTGATACCAACGGTGTTTGCATAAAACTGCAAAGGTAAAACTGCATGAGAGAAGTGCCTGTGTGATTTCACCTATTTTGTTAGACACTGTTGTTAACTTATCTTAGTATTTTTAAAAGGGATGCCATCAAAAGAACTGTAGTGTTTGCACTTGATATTAGGAACTAAATGAATCTATTTGAAATTCTGCAGTTTAAAATGCTAATACTAACAAATACATGTATTCTGTTATTTACAGCCACGTTGCCAAAGAGTTCTTCGTTTAGTAGATCTGGTCCAGGATCACAACTAAATGCAAAACTGCAAAAGGCGCAATCGTTTGATGTGGCTAGGTAAGTTGAAATGAAATGGGTGTATCTGTGTATCTGGTTCTCCAGAGTTAGAAAAAATACTTCTCTTTAGCAAAGTTGTTTTCTAGAATATTTACTTGCAGAAATCAATTCCTGCTGAGATACTGCTTCAGGATTTCACATGATGCTGTGGTTTTACAAGGAATGCTCCATGAGTAGTGGCTCATTGAAATATAATCATTAACTATTACAGTATGTGTTGACACTGTTTTCAAACCCCTGAAAACTTAATTTTTAGAAGAGCATTTACTTCTGTAAACATAATCTGCATTGTGTAGTACTGCACAGGCACTCCCGTTACTGTGAAAACATAGCAAGTAATATTCTTTAAAATTAGCAACTCTAGGATTATTTTTAAAAGCAAAATATTTAATAGTTTTCAGAATCTAAATGCAATCCACAACTTCTGTATATATTCTTCAAATTCTGCATGAAAAATTACCTAAAATGCTTTTAGATTATTTCAAGACCTAGGGAAATATATCATTAGGAAAAATGTATTTTATGGTGATCTGAAGAAATGTGTCTAACAAAATACAGCTTCCTTAAAGGGAGGTAAGATAGTAATTTCCCAAAGCCTTTATAAATAAAAACTTTCTCACACAGGTCTATACTACAGATATTTTTTTTTTTCCAAGAAGAAAATGGGTTGGGACATTCTTTAATTATCTATTTTTATTTTAATTTTTCTTCTGCAGGTTTTTCTTGTGCCCTGGTGTTAGATAAGCAATGCTACTGATTGATGGCAAATACGGTTAAAAATATGTCAAAACAAACAATTCTTCTCTTCTTTTTGAAATCCATTACTGTCAGGAACATGATAATGATGCTCTGATCTAATTTCCAGAGGTACAAGAAATTATCAGCTTTGAAACAATACTTAGTATTTATAATGAATGAAGTTCATGTAACTTCAGCTGAAATGGCTTCTAGATATTCCATAAGAGGGCTGCGATAGTTTTGGGGGTAACTGTATCTGAATCTTTTGCTGGTCACATTTATTGCCAATAAAGGCCTGAAACTTAGATGAGACGACTTCTTTTCTGATATGAAATTGGATGGTTCTCTGAATCCATTGAGCTGGGGTTGGGGCTTCCTTAGCTCAGTTGCAGTTACTTCAGTAACTCTGAAGTGCCTGCTCGTACTGAAGGGGGTGTTCCTTCAAAGATTGGTGCAATTGCTGAGTGATACTGTTGTGTGTCTTCAGGGTTTCTTCTGGAGAAAACAGATAGCAAGGTAATTAGTTTGCAGGATTTATGGAAAGGGAGAAAGAAGAGCTAAGTTCATTAGATTGAAATGTAAAGTTGAAGGTGGTGGTTATTTTTTTTTTTTTCCTAGCTGAGAATTATTGTGGATTTTGAGAAGGGTGACATTTAAAATTCCACTTGTGGTGCATTTATCACTTCGGTATGTCACCAGTCTTGGCATACCTGGTGTTTGGCATATGAGTCAACTGTTTTGTCTTCCAGCATTTTTAATTCCAAAACTACCATTTCAGTATCCATGAAGGAGAATTTCATTACTTAATATACAGTAGCCTTACTTCACAGACCAAGGTACATATATGCAAGACAAAATTAGACTTTTTTTGTATGTGTATATATGTATATATAAATCAAAATATAACAAAACTGGTGAGGAAGAAATTCACATGAGTAAAACTTAAAATAGTCAGCTTTTTTAAAGTTTCTCTTCTTATTTTTGTTATGTAAGAAAGATTAGCTTGGTTTTGCTTTGCCCCCATGAAAGAGTATTATTAAAGCACAATAGTTTGGAAACAGAAAATAGACAACAGCCAAACAGCTGTTATCTCAATTTCATGTGAGAATAGGACATGAGGTCAATTAGTAAAGTATTCAAAGAATCTTTCTCAGTTTAACTTTGAAAGATTTTACCATGTTATCTGTTCAGTGGACCAGGGAAAAGGGATTTGATGGGTTTTTAATACTGTAATTTGGTATGCTGTTATGAATGCTTATTTAATTTGGCTGGTTTATTTGGGTTGAATTTTTTTCCTCAACCTTAACACAAAAAAAGACAGAAAAATTGTGCTTATTGTTTTTCAGTGTGAAAACTTCTCCCTCGAGCGTAGGAAATTACAAGTAACAGCACTCAATCCATTATATGGATGAGTTAGAACTGGGAATATTACATTTGTCAGTTGAGTTCCATTACAAGAAACTTTGCTTTCAAGTGTAGCCTTTTCACACTTTTTTTCTAGATTTTCAACATATTTTGCATTTTTTTCATTAATCAGCTTATGAATTATTTAAGACAATCAGTTAAAGACAGGGTTAAGTGAGATATCACTTCTGCTGACTGTGGTAAGGCATTTCCTATTATACATTTAGGTAAAAGCTTTTAGCTCCTCTAAACTGTTTGTTACTTAATTCTCTGCTAGTAAATAAAAAAGCAAAACTCTTAGGCCTGTCATTCAACTTTACCAAAAACCATCATCTAAAACACTGAATTGTGATAAATGTTTTGCAACAAGAAGTCAAAGCTGTTGTGGTTTCAGCAATAGAAAGGAATATTTGTGAAAAGAACCAATTCGGGCATAAATTTGATCTCTGTGCAGCACTTCATCCTATTGTACCAGTTAGCTACATTTAAAATTATATTTCACCCTACCTCTTTATCCTTTTTCTGATTGTAGTGTGCCTCCTGTGGCAGAGTGGGCTGTACCTCAGTCATCAAGGCTGAAATACAGACAGCTGTTCAATAGCCACGATAAAACAATGAGTGGACACTTAACAGGTAACAAAGCAGTTTTTGTTGTCTCCTTTTTTTGAACTGTGAAAGGCCAATTATAATAGCACTTAGAGTGCTGCTCAGATAGTAAGAGACTCCTCTCTGTTGTTACCGTCAATATTTTTCTGTTCAGATCTCCCAGCTGCTTAATAATCTTGTTTAGGAGCAACTATTCATCGTAGCTGGGATAATTTTATCACCTTCTTTCCTTTATTTTCTGTGAAGTAAGTTGGGACTGGGAAATGATTTTTGGAAAGGGTACATAGGTTATGTGAAAACTTTTACAGCCATTTGTAAAATTCAGTTCATCCACTGTTGAGGATGCCTATCCAGTTTCAGAAAGAAACTGTAATGGTACGGTGGCTTAGTTTTACTAGTTCTGGGAGCATATGTATAGCCTGTTCCTGCTGATAATATGTCTTCAGTGTTATACATTCAGAACTGAACTCTGCATGTGCAGTACTAATTATTAATGCAAGAAAAGGAGAAAATTGCTTAATTGTTTGTTAATTCTTGTTTCATTTTGTTAGGTCCACAAGCAAGAACTATTCTTATGCAGTCAAGTTTACCCCAGGCTCAGCTGGCTACAATATGGTAAAAATAAATCTATCAATTTCTACCAAACTGAAAACTGTACTTACATCTCTATACTCTGTACTGTGGGTTTTTTCCTCATCTTTCGATGCCCCTCCACTGATAAGTCATTCTATGTTGCTTTTTTTAATGTGTAACTTTATAAAATGAAAATAGCATTGTTGTGCTTATAGTAATATTACTTCACAGAAGTTAAAAAGAGCATCTTCTGTGCTATGCATATAGATGTTTTTGAAGTTGGGTTTCAGTTATGGGTTTTTTAGGCAGACTAGACATTCAGCCTCCTACGTCTTCCACATCCCTGGCCATATGTGATACAGACAGCACTAATAAAACTTACACATTTGCACAGATACTACAAAAAGAAGCTTAATCCAGAAGCATCCTTTCTTTGGGGCTTGTCTGCCTTTTCTGAGAGTTTCTAAGGGCTTAATTCTGAGGGGCTGGTGTTACATACATTTAAAATAATGGGTTTTAAAAGGATTTGTCTTGGCTTCTCTTTTTCATTTCATCTTCTTGGCTTGGAGTTTTTTGTGTTCTTGTTGTCATATGGATTAACCTCTTTTCTCCCTCACATTTCAAAAGGTCATGCGTTCCTATGTACTGTGTAATGTTTCTGCTTTATTGCTTTGTAGTACTTGTTGATTTACGATTATTTTTGGTGATTTCTCAACTGGCCTTCGTGTTGCTTCTGTATATTTTTTAATTTCTAGTTGCCCTCTAGAAGTTACTTATAAAATATGCAAGTTAATTAGAAGTCTTTACTTGAAAATGATTGTCAGATAACTGACCCATCTGACTTCTGTGTGAGGATGTCAGCTGTGTTGTCTCTCTAATGTGGCAATTAAGTTGTGCTTGCATTCTTTGCTGAGCACTGATGGTTTTGTGATGTTGTAGGAAACACACTCTCCTTCTCTGTTTCCGATCAAAGCTACTACAAGGGAAAAAATAGCAGCCGAATCGTCTAGCAGATGATTAGCCAAAAAATACTCTGCTTGTTGCCAGTGCTTAAGTAGGTTGTGTAGGTAGGGGAATGACATCAGTGTACTCCCAAGAGTTCTAAACGTAACTCTTATATTTGACATTCAAAGCTACCAAGACTGTTGCGATAAAGAGTGGATTTTACAGCTTTTGTTGTCCAAATATTGCTCGCTTTCCTAATACCTTCTCTCCGGCAGTAGAACCACTGTTGCTGTTCTCCGAGACGAGATTTTGTCAGTCTGTATTGGAGGTGGATTCAGTGACCCATAGACACACAAAGTCAAGTATTGATGTGCCAGCTATTCTGTAGCAGCTGTTTTGATATTTCTGTACCAAAGACATAGACCCAGGCTGTTAGGATAGGTCAATTGTATCCTTGCATGCTGGATTTTTATTCTACTGGCTTGTTCTTGTGCCCCAGCCTGAGGAGTTGAGTAATGCAAGGACAGATCAAATGCAGCTATAATTTTCTTCCAAATTTAAATCCTAAACCCGAAGTCGTGCATCTGGATACATCAAAAGAATGTATCAGTTGCTAACCTTTGATTTTCACAGTATCGTGGGAGATATTCTTGTGTGATTATAGTGCAACATGCTAGAGAAACAAAGCTGATGTTTAGACTGTTAAATTTTGCCCAGTACCACCTTACTATAAGTAAAAAATTTTGTGCATCTGTTATGCCATTACTCCAGAGATATTACTTCATAATTTTTAATATGTGCATAATGCTAAGATGTTTTTGTACTTGTCAGGACTAGAATGGTAATGATTGTAATGCAGATTTATGCTCCAGAATGTGAGATAGGAGCCTCTAGGAAAGGAGGAGACTAAACCAAAAAGTTCTGCAAACACCTGAGCTGATTCTTTTCTAAATGATATTGCACAGTGGATGCTCACAAGGTGTGCAGGAAAACTCTATTAATTAATGTTATTTACATAGCATATTATACCGGGAGCACCCAGAGTGCAATTTAAGCAGAAGCTGTGGCTGTAAGGATAGTGTTAAAGCAGGAATGCATGAGAAATGTGGGAAATAGTGAAGCATTTGGTTTTTGGTTTTGATTAGTTTTAAAGAAACGAAGTTGTTTGAAAAATACAGTGGAAAACTGAATTAATTTGAAAGTGGATACATTAAAACTATGCTTTTTAACAATGATTTTTAACCTTTAAGAATTTACTTTTTGTACCTTCCCTTTCAAAAGGAATCTTTCAGATATTGATCAAGATGGAAAACTTACAGCTGAAGAGTTTATTCTGGCTATGCACTTAATTGATGTAGCTATGTCTGGTCAGCCGCTGCCACCTGTACTGCCTCCAGAGTATATTCCACCTTCATTTAGGTAACTGTTATAATTCTGGGGTCTCAATCCTAAATTTTTATTTAATTTAGGAAAGCTGTCATGTGAGTGTAAAGGACAAGACATTGAAAAGTACTGTCCCTCCTTTTTGTACTGCATTTATGGCACAGAGTGCCTTATCATTTGGAAATGCTTTTCTAGCTTTTTGGCTTTATTACAAATAGCTGGAAGTAGCAAGAATTCCTTGTAAGAATACAATTTTGATCAATGTTTTATGCTAGCATCCCTTCCAAAACTTACTCAATCTGACCATATGAATTCAAAGCTGTTTAGTTCAAGCTTAGACATCTCTAGAGGTACTGGAATTCCAAGTCAGAGTCTTTTGATACAGTTTTATTTGTGAATAGCAGTGGTGAGTCATTACTTCAATTTCTCTGTTTCACCTTTTTAGTGTAGAGGTAGGTGGGAAGACAGTAACAGCAGAAATGTTGTGATACAGTCATAACTTTGTTTTCTTTAAGTATCCTCCCTGAAGATTATGGGTTGGTTTTTTTTATTCCACATGGAGTCTTGGTTTTAGCTTGACTGAAGTGAGCTCTTCCTTTGTCTGTGTGAGTTTTGCTGTAGTCACAAGTAAGAGATCTTGGGCATAGGATTAAACACGTGTAAGCTGCATGGTGCTGTGAACTTCAAACTAGGTTTCTCAGGTCAGCAGTGTGTGCTGTTGGTGCTCTGTAGGATACTGCTATCTTAATGACAATGAGTGAGTAAAATCCTCTGGGAAATGCTCAGGGAACATTAAATATCATTAAATATTACATTCTTACATTTCATTTATGGTTTAATGATGAAATCATGCATAAGTTTGGCAATCAGAAGTTCTCCTAAGCAGCTTGGAATTATTGTTTTATTGACAGAAGAGTACGCTCTGGTAGTGGCATACCTGCTGTAAGTTCAGTATCTGTAGACCAAAGGTTACCAGAAGAACCAGCATTAGAAGAAGAACAGCAGCAACTGGAAAAGAAACTACCAGGTGAGCAAGCAAAAATAGAGACATATTGTGTGCTGTTATCAGATGGGTGCTATCATCAGGTTATGTGTTGTGGATTTATAAAGACTTACTAAGAAATGTTTTCTTTTTCAGATGAATTTGTGACATGTCAGAAGCATAACCAAGACACATTGCTTTGTCCAGCCAATTCCTGACAGTTGCATGATCCTTTGCTGTTAGTGAAAATAGAGCTACAAACAACATTCAAGCTGCTTATCTTATGTTTCTTATCTCATGTATCTTATCATCCATAGGGGTGCCATTTGCAGCCTTATTATAGGACTGCAATGAAAACTCCCTACTACCTCCACCTTCTGACTTAAATGGAGTGTAGTTTGGCTTATGTACTCTTTAAGGATCACAGTATGCATAGAGTGCCCTGTTTCATTGCAGTCTGTGTAGCAATATGCTTTTTTATACAAGCTTTAGTAGCTCTGCTTTTGGGGAAATGAAAAAAAGAGAGGAGAAAAAGAAAGGAAGGGGGAAATTGGGCAGAAAGCCTCCTAGGTGCTAAACGTTAAGAAAGATTTTAACACTTCTGATTATCCCCTCACTCTTTTTACTTCCCTTACTTTTGCTCTGTTTTATTCTAAGATGACCAGAATGTTGCACAGTTGGAGATATAACAACATGACAGATCTATACAGTGCCGATTACGGTGCTTTTCTGGATTGTTGTAAATTTTTCAATTTCTGTCACTGGTTCCTAACCCTGTTTTGCATCTTTGATAGCTTAGATCTGAGTCAGTGTTTTAGAAGATTTGCCACAGTAATGCCTTCTGTCTCTTTCCATACCACATTAGTTCAGAGGATCTGCATCTCAGCAATTCAAATTACAACTCATGTCTTTGGCTTGTACTGTATAACTAACTGCTGCTGGCAGACTGCTGGGTAGTTCCTGGCTATGGGAGGATGAAGGGAGATAGGAGGCTCTGCTGTAGCAGACCTCACTGAGTTCTCACAAGGAAACATTTGGTCACAGGTGAGACACGAATCTCCTATATTGGCTCTTTGAGGCTTAAGTCTTGTGTCTCTGAATCAGAGCATCTGGTATTCAGTTTGTAGTGTCAACAAGGTCAGCCACGACCTTGGCTTGGTTTCTTTATTAGACTTTGAAATCACGCAAGTTATTCTGTTGACTTGGTTTTTTTCAGCTTATTGATGCAATTGGGTCTATTAGACTTGAGAGGCAAGTCTTCTCTGCTTTGGTTCTTCCACAATATCATATTTAGTCATGTATTGTAATTAACTCTGTTGTAGCTTCTGCTACTTGGCCCAGCATGGAAGTAGGCTGACTTGTCTGTGGCTTTCAGGATCGTTAGTACTGTCTCTTAAAGACTGGTATTGCACTTGCCATCTGTACTTGCAGCACTGATGTTGATTAACAGATGGATTGCACGACATAGCTAGTAGTTCATGAATTTTGTATTTAACTATGGATTAGCATTGTCGGGGTTTGGCAACCTGTTGTGCTTCATTCTTTGATTTTATATTTGTTCTAAGCCCATTTCTGTTTTCAGTTCAAGAGGAACAAGAGTGCACACACCTTTTATTGTATTTGATGTATGGATTTTCCATTGTAAAGATCACCTATAATAGTGAATGTCGTCTTGCTGCTTCACTGGCTTTGCTGGATCTGGGTAGAGGCTGGTTGGTGATTGGCAATAGGAAAGGGGAGGGCGAACTTAGAAAAAGACAAGAATTCAACAGGTTCAGCAGGAGTTGGGCCAATGTGCCAAACAGTTGTTGCATGCCCGCATTTAAGTAATATGTGCTTGATTTACGTGCCAAAAATGTACCTGTTGGGGATGTGGGGAGAGAAATATAGAATATGCATTATGGGAATGGGACAAATAGAGAATGAAAAGAAACAGAAGGTGAAGTCGAATGGGAGAAGAAACAATCTTTGATTTAGTGGAAGGATGTGCTAGAACTGGGGACATTGTTTTAGGATAGTGAGTGATAAGGATGTGAATCTGCAGGAATCCAGTCTTCCTGACTTTATCTGCTTAAGTTAAGCAAATCATTACTTTTCCTGACAGTAATGAGTAATCTTATGAGACTGTCAAGTTTAAATACATTCTGGTCATTTGCATAATGGCTTTTTGATAATGCCATCAGCTGAATTCTTTGACTTATTCAGAGTAATTGAGATATTGGTTCTTGTACAGCTTCTGTTATGAGATGTATAGAGGAACTCCATATCCTGTGTCTGCACGAAGGATTAAATGGTGAATGGGTTGTATAAATTATACCCACTTTTTGAGCTTGGTGGAAAAACCCAGAAGCATGAGGAATGGGAACTGAAATTCTCAACTTGGTTTCCTAAGGGTGTGGATTTAAGGGGATCTACAATATAAGTGCTAATGATAAAACCTAGATTTACCTGCAGCTGTATTCTTAGTAGTTGAGAGCTGTATTTAGTAGTGTTGGAAGGTTGTTTGCTTTGATTCAGCATATGTGGATTTTCTTTTTTTCTTTTTCTTTTTTTTTTTTTTTTTTTAAAGTCAGTTGCAAAGATTAATTATCCTTTCTCCCCCATGTTTCCACACAATAAAGTTACGTTTGAAGATAAAAAACGTGAGAATTTTGAACGTGGCAATCTAGAACTTGAAAAACGGAGACAGGCTCTCCTGGAACAGCAACGCAAAGAACAAGAGCGTCTAGCACAGCTGGAACGGGCAGAGCAGGAAAGGAAAGAACGTGAGCGACAGGAGCAAGAACGTAAGAGGCAGCTGGAGCTAGAGAAACAGTTGGAAAAACAACGGGAATTGGAGCGGCAGAGAGAAGAGGAAAGAAGGAAAGAAATAGAAAGAAGAGAGGTAACCAACCAGATAAAAGGAAAGTGGTTGTGTCACTGGCGGCTGTGTTTGATTAGAACAAAATGTACTGTGTACGCTAAATATTTTGTCGTTATTTTTAGTTAAGTAAACACGTAAACAATGAACTTCGATTTCTGGGTTTTTGAAGGCAACTCGACCATCTCTTTATTTTTCATATGAAATGAATGGATGAGACATTTAGATCTAGGACAATGGGCTCCTAAACTTTTTTTTTTTTTTTTTTTAAATGATTACCATTATTTGCTTTGCTGTAAATAGATGCTAGAATGAACAAAGAAAATCTGTGGGCATTGGTGATGTTCATGATTTTCCTGTGATTATATATACCAATAAACTTAAGAAACTAAGTTTTTCTCACATTGCCAAACAGTGATGTATTCAGTGCAGTAGAATTTGGCTGTTCTTTGCAAAGTTGCAGAATGTCTGATGTTGGAGAGAAATTTGATACTATCCTGGAGAGTTCTTGAAGTCTTAATCTGAAACTACTTGTTAAATCAGAAAACTGGATCTTGGGAAACTGATGAAAATGGAGTCATATTCTTTGTAGTCACCTATCTGCTATACAGTGATGCCCCATTTCGCCAGTGCTTTCAAGTGAACCTTTAAACAATTGAGCAATTTATGTGCTTAAATAGAGGCACATATTTAGTCACAGTTTAGCTGTGCTTATGTTAATGTTTTAATTGTACATTAGAATATGAATATCAGCAATTAAAATAGTTTCTTTAAATAGATTTTTCATATTTTTTTTTTTTTTAAATAATACAGGCTGCAAAACGGGAACTTGAGAGGCAACGACAACTTGAGTGGGAGCGTAATCGTCGACAAGAGCTACTAAATCAAAGAAACAAAGAGCAAGAGGATATAGTTGTTCTGAAGGCAAAGAAGAAGACCCTAGAATTTGAGCTGGAAGCTCTAGTAAGTGATCACATTTATGTTAAATAATTTCAACTTTTAAATATGGAATAAAAGTACTTTTTAGATCTTGACATGCATGACAAACCATCCTGGTAAAAAGATTTTGGGTTTTTTCTAAAGAATGATAAAAAAAATCAGTTGGAAGGAAAGCTTCAGGATATCAGATGCCGTCTGTCTACCCAAAGACAAGAAATTGAAAGTACAAATAAATCTAGAGAACTGAGAATTGCAGAAATCACCCATCTGCAACAGCAGCTTCAGGTAAGAAAACATTCTCCTACTTTGTCCTTAGCCTTGTGTTTTAACCTCCTCAAGTGCATCAATACCCTATGCAAACTTGCCACAATATTTGATAGCTTGTCCCTTGTATACAAGGAATTATTGTGGATAACTTTTCATTCCTGTGAATGGGTGTTCTTCAGATGTGTCTAGGAATTACTTCCTATACTTAAAGGTGTGTATGTGATGACGACTTCATACTCATAGGATCCTGTTGTGGGGAGCAGTAAGTTGTTTGGCTAAAAATATTAAAGGGTATTGGGGCGTGAGGAGATTGAAATTTTATTGCACGTATTTTGTTGGCAGTGATTTTTGTTGACTGTGTGCTGAAAGAAAGAACTGATTTCAGTGCAGTGGCTTGTTGATGATGCCTTTTTTTTTAATTATGAAATAATGAACTTTCAAAATTGAAGTTACCAGTTAAACTAGTTAGTTTTTGTTCTAACCCTGGCATTCATCTTTCCCTACTTCTCTATCTAAATTTCTCTATCTAAAGTTAAAGATGAGATTGTAGATGTCTTCTCATTGAGTAGATATCTGCTTTCAGTGAAAGAATATTCTTTGTAATTGGTAAAGGCTGCTAGATGAGTTATAGTAATTGATTCTCTTTATTTAATATTTTGTATTGCTTGAAATTAATTCTTGGCCAGTAATGGAAAGTGCTTTTCTACTATTACAAAGAGGACGTCACACTTATATTATGAGGCTTAGGTGTCAAACGTACCTTAAAACTTGATCGTACTGTTCCATTTAAAATGTCATAAGTATAATTTATATTGTACATTCATTTGAACAAAACCAGAACTTCAAAGTTCAGTTTTTTTGTTTTATGCATGAGTATTTATTTGACTTTACTTTTCTCCTCTTTCTTAAAATGTCTTACATTTGTTTTGTGTACACCATTACACCTTTCATAAGACATCTTTCTTTTAACAACAGTTTGTTATAACGAGTATAATTAAGGTCATATTCTTGCACAGTGTTGTGTCTACTTGATGCAAACGAGAAATGTTACTATGTAAGGCTTGTGACAATAACCAACTGCCATAGTTTGGTTTGAAAACACTTTCTTTAATGAAATGCAATTGAAAATTAAGTTGCACGGCATTGAATCAAATGTAGGAAATTGTTACACTTACCAGTATTGACTCAAGAGAAAAGAATCTGACTGTGTTTGGTACAATGTGTTAAAAAAGTCCGCATTTACCTGAATAGGTTAAAGACTACTGATCTTATGTGCATAGCCAACAGCCAATGTAAAAGCAACAACTACCTGAATTTCCGTCTAACCCTTCTATTCTGAGAGCTTTCCACAGAAATGGGCTAAGGTACTGTAACTCGCTTCAGAAGAAGCTGAGCAGCTATAGAGCCATTGATAGATAAATGCTGTTTCAAGAAATCAAATGGAATTCATATCCTTTCATATAATTCATATGACTTTCACATGTCACTTCTATTAACTTGGTAATTTTTGTTTCCTTAGCCTCTGTGGTCAGAAAAGACAAAGTATCTCTTTCCTTTTGTTGTAATATAAAAAAAATCAAGAAGAAAATGTTACAGTATAAAGCTTTAAGTCATTTGTGTTATAGCAAAGACCAATGTGCTACAGTTGGGAAAGGGTCCTATTATAACTGACAGTGAAAAATACATGAGAAAATACAATTATTATGAAGAACTTGGAATGAGCCGCCACAGTGGGGTGTAATGCATTGAAAGTGCAGAAGGAAATAAAAAACGTGAAACCTACCACTGTTGGGAAATAAGTAATGGGAAAGATAATTCATGCAGCAGATGTGTTAAATTCTTATTAAAAAGAACTAGATAAAAAAGGGGCGGTATTCCCTGTAGACTCGTTAACAGTGTTTTGAATTTTTAGTTTGGTCCTTGACTGATTGTTGATGTGCTTTCCTTACCTCCAGGTTTTATGTGTGGTTTTAACTACCTTGCCATGAAAGGAAAAGTTTAGGAGGGCAGAGGGATTCTTCACCTTTCAGACCTTTAGGTTGTTCTACATGTTACCCAACCACAGTGGTAAAAAAGCAGATTATGTTGGTTTTTTTGTCTTCAGCGTTTTGACACCACACTGAAAATTTATTGAAACATCCTGGTGAAGTAGAATGAATTTTACTCTTGTGTCAGAATAACTGCTGTATTTGTAGTGATTTTTGACCATCTCTGATCATTGTCATTGGTACTAGATGGTGTTTATCCAGCAGTTTAGTTAATGCTTTGTAAATTGCTTTGTTCACAATGACTGTAAGAGCAGTCTTGTGTTGAGAATCACACTTGCCTTTCTTGGTGGTTGTTTTGTTAGATTTTTAGGTTTGAGACTTTTTTTTTTAGGTTGACAGCAGTATCTGTGGCTTAGCAGTATTACTGTGTCTCAAGTGATCATTCATTTCTACTACTTGTTTTAGTTACCGTCGCTTGAGGGGTTCGTCAAAATCGTGATCTCAGAAACAAGTGTCGTGATAGAAAAGAAGACATTTTATCTGGGGAGAACCTAAAAGAGTGGATAGCTTTTTAATGAAAAAAAAGAGGTTAATTTCTCAAATATCCGGTAAATTTTACTATCTCATTTGTAGAGAGAAGACTAAAGCACTAAGTGACTTTTAAAAAGGAGATTTTGATCCTCTAAACCTCCAGTAGATTAAAAAGTCAATAATTGTCAGTTATCTTTGTAGGTTATTGTATCTTCACATGGACACTTGCTATGGAAAGATGAGTTAATTTGAAGGAGTAATTATTCTTCAACATGTTAATTAGTTTCAAGATGGAGTTTGATTAAACTTGTGGAAGAAATTGCATAGCAATGAAAATTGGTGCTAGTTATACGCATCTGTAGTGTCTGGTAGAGCGATGTTTTCAGGGGTACTTGGAAGGATACTGCCTTCCAAACACTTTAACTGTATATGTCTGAATTGTGTTTGTACTGTCTGCAGGGTTTCTGCTAGACATGTACAGGGTTTATTTGCCTCCTTGGTGAACAGTTTGGCTGCCAAGTAATTTTCTTTTCCTCTGAAGCACTGCAAAGCAGGGTATATGGTGGGGACTCAAGGTGTAGAGTGGCATCCTACTTATGCCCTCTTGCTCAGGGTCAGAAGAGTACTTTCCCTCATTAGATTGACAGGAATTGATTTTTGATTGCTTTGTTTGCTTTCTACTGCTCTATGGGACACTATTTGATTCTTGGAAATTACTTCTTGCATGAAATGTCAGTGTTAGTGAAGCCATTAAATTTCTTTCCTGTTTTTTTTCGGTACAACTAAAGGGTATAGAAAAACATGTTGTGCACACTCTTGGAATAGATGCTTATTACACGATTGTCTGTGATTTCAGGAAGCAGAACTTCACGTTCATGCTCCCTTGGAATTCTTAGTTCTTACATACCACACTAACTATTCTGTGTATTAAGGTTGAGTACTCTAGAGTTTAGAAGTGATCTGCCCTTTAAAAATAAGCAGCTCAAGTTAGGACTACATTCCACCCTGAAATATTGTTCTATGTTACTTTGTGCTTGAAGAATCCTGTCTCATTTTGACATCTGTTCTGCTATTTGGCTTATCTAAGTGCTTCTTGAATTGGAATGATACAGTTTTGATATCCTTGTGTCTTGATTTCCTTTCCTCTTTCTCTTGAGGTTTATCCATCAATGTCTACTAGATGCCACCTTTCTTGAATCATATTACTTAAACTTCATTTCCATGATGCCTGTGTGCTATACTAATTTAATAATATTTATTAAATATTATTACTAATATACTAATTAAATATTATTACTAATATACTAATTTAGTAATATTTAATAATACTGTTTAAATTTTTCGTCTGAAACCATGGCACGGGGCATGCAGGTATTTGTATGGGAGTGTGTGGTGGAGGGGAAAGTGTGAACACAAAGGACAGTGTTATGCGTGTAATTTTAAGAATATAGTAATGGTTGTTGGGAAAGAGATGGTTTGGAAAATACTGCATTATATATTGATGTTTCTCATTTGGTTTTGGGTAGAGAATAATACTCCTATAATGGGACTATCTGGCCTTCATGATATTCTTGAGATGCTGCAAAAGATCTGCTGATGCTATAGACAGTGCAGCTGGACATTGAGGGATGCATGGAACTCTTAATAGTCAAATGCACAGTTTATCTTAATTTTAATGCTTTGTGCATTTATAAAGTCCTTGACTGTGCTGTGCTAAGTATGTATGTTTCTGGAATACGAAGATTCCTGTAGTCTGTGGTCATCGCATGATTGTAGGATCTGAGCTGTATGCTGCAGAGGCCCCATCAAAGACTGCTACAAGTAAAGTGGGACAACTACTGAGCCATGTCAGTATGGTGAATGGTGAACCTTGTGTTCTTGTAACATAAACTAAAAACTTTTTGTGGGGCTCACTATGGCATTAAAGAGATTAAATGACATTTATTTTAAGGATCTTATCATGTCATTTGCAGTCCTTCATGACAAATTGAAATTGTCAGATGGTTGATTCCTCAAAAGCCTGCATTTCAAAACAACTGCTGAAATAAATTACTTAGTGTGTCTGAAAGATGGGATGTTGACACTCAGGCAGCTTTTATAAAATAAACTGTTTCACACCATGCTTCTGTAATATGTTTTGACAACTTGAAGGTCAAGGCTTCTGAAAGGTATGTGAAGTAGCACTTCATCCTCCAGAAAGAATGAGGATTATATGTGATATAGAGATGTATGAAACTCCAAAGGAGGGATTTCTCTTCTGCAGGGTCTCCTGTAATATATAGATGTACAATCTTCTGACCGTGTATTGAAATTGAGAGAGTTCATAATTCTCTTTCAAGAGTGGTAAATTGAGAGATCTAGGATGCAAGTATTCTCATCTAACAGAGCTTGTGTTGCGTGGCCTCTGCCCATAATATTTTTCTGTAAAGTGAAAGCCTTTATTTTCTCTTTTTTAAAATAAACTGTAAATATTTGTCTTCCCATTCCTGTTAATATTAATTTATTAAAATGAGAATTAAATTCTTAGTATGTCCTTGTTTTAACATTTCCTGAAAACTATCTTTGTCATTGTGTCCTGAATTTCAAGTAATATGCTTGAATTTGATACGCTCGCTCTATTGTATCAGCAGAGAACTATGCCTGAGGGGTACTACCACATACTTGGTGCTTGGATAATAGCAATAATAAGTAATTTAGTAACAGAGTAAAGAGTCATCTGAGAAGAGGTGAAAATGAGACGTCTTATGGCTAAGGCCATTCTTCACTCTCCTTTGTTTCTCTTCTTGTTTTCTCTGTCATTGTCCTCTATTCAGGAATCTCAGCAGATGCTTGGAAGGTTGATTCCAGAAAAACAATTGCTTAATGACCAGCTAAAGCAAGTTCAACAGAACAGTTTGCACAGTAAGTATATTTTTGTACATATCTAATTTCGTATGGGTTGTGATGCTGCATTGCATAGTGTATTCTGCAATTTCTTTTTTTTGTGTTACAAGATGCATATTGAAAAATGTTGCTTTCTGTGACAAAAGTTTCTCCATGTAAGAAAATACTTAATTGACAATATGCTTAAAAACAGGAGACTCTCTTCTTACTATCAAAAGAGCCTTAGAAGCCAAGGAGTTAGCACGTCAACAGCTTCGGGATCAACTAGATGAAGTAGAAAAAGAAACCAGATCTAAGCTTCAGGAAATTGATATTTTCAATAATCAACTGAAGGTAATCCTAGGCTTTTTAACCCTTCCTTCTGAATATTCAGTTAGTTATTTTCTAACTTTATTATGGAATAAAATATTGAACTAGAATGATTGATTCAGAAGGTCAGTTTTGGGAACATTCTCAAATCTATATTTTTTTAAAAATAAAATATTACATAGTATCCAAACTTAGAGTTTGAATTAAATTAATCTGCAGAATCTACTTAAGAATAAATTGGAATTCTGATTCCAGATCTGTGATTGCAAGTACAAAATTGCCAGTTTCTGCCCTTTTGCATCATAAGAAGTAATAGGTCAGCAAATCTGCTGGAATCAGTATTTCAAATTGAAATCTTTAATGAAGAGACTTGAATTTCTCCTGACATGCAGAATTTTTATCTGCTGTTCATAAACTCATACTTGTTCCTGAATGTACTTGTCTGTTGTTTGTGCTTTCATGCTTTATTGATGAGTCTTTTGTTAAAACTGTGTGATTTTTGTTTATTTCCACACAAGAAATTTACAGGAGATCCAAAATTGAGTAAAGGAACTGTTCTTCAGAGAAACGTTTTTTAAATCAGTCTTTGGTTACAAACTTTTAGTGTAGTGTTCATTTTTTCATAAAATATTCTAATCATAAAATACTTCATCCGCTTGTTCAACTGATGGTTTCTCCTGAAAGCTGACTAGAAAAATACTCAATTTCCCGCAAGTTGTAATAAATTGTGCTACAACTATTTAGGAAGAAAAGCACTAAGATAGAAATGCTAACGATTCTGTAGTTATTTTGAGATTAGATCAACTATGATTGTGTCATATGCTTTAAATCGAAGATATTTTTGAATTTAAGCAACAAATAGTTTGTTTTACTCTTAGGTTATTTATAATTATAGGAAAAATTAAAAGCTGTAGACCATACTACTACCTGTTTCAATGCCAGTTCAAAGATGACTCTCACAATCTTAAGCAGGGAGGTAGAAAGGGGAGACTGTCTGTAGAGTCATAAAAGGCACAAGAAAAACGAAGTACTCAGTTTACTTAAAAAACCCCATATTGGTTTACCTCACTTTTTTTTGGACAATTTTAGTATGTTGTGATTTGGGGGAGATTTTTTTTTTTTTCTTTTTAAATGGGGTCCTTCTGAAGTGTTTTGCAGATAAATATGAGCAAAGGATATTAATTCTAAAATTAATGTCAGCATTCGGTTTGATCATGAATGACCTAAACAACTTATAAATGGGTAGAGGGATGAATAAGTTTAGTATTATAACAGTAGCAAAAAACCCCTTAGAAACAAACAAGCATAACTCAATGTTTTAAATACCCAAGGGCTCAACTTAACAAGCTTATGATAATCAAAAATTGAAAAGGCACATTAAATAAAGATACTGATTTATCAGAATGTCTGCCATCTACTCAAGAATACCTTAATTGTAAAATATTTTGCAGTTTAATGGGAAAATTTATTTCTGTGTCCAAATCTTAGTATTTAGAAGTTACCACTGTGAGAAAATCAGTTATGTAGACAGTTATTTGGGAGGACTTCCTCTGGCTTGAGGGTGTTGTGCTCTTCATTTCATAATGTGTAGAAGCCATGCACTTTTGGATGCTGTCTGTTTGTATTTTTGCTTTGCTACAGCTTTCTTTGCTTACTTGGAAGAGATGAGTTCAAGAGGCAAAAACAAGGCTTGTAGAGCAGTTGTACTACTGGAACTGAGAAGTGAGAGCTTAATTCAGTGGGAGTGGTACCTTCTGCTTTTTGTAGTTTTGCCAAATGTGCAAGACGTATTTTGGGGGCCTGGATTTTATTACTAGATTTAAGTTATCTACAAAGGCTTATATGCCTTTTCCTGGTTTCTTCACAGAATGGTTGTAGTACTCTGATTGCCAGAGAAATGACTTAGGAGATGCTGTGTGTGCAGCAGTAATTTAATGGTTGTTTCTGTGGAAAGAGCTTTTGGAACACCTTGCATATAGGATTTTATGCACAAAGCTAGTGAAAGCTTTCCTGAGACTGCTAGTGTTTTTGTGAAGTGGAAATTCTGTTTGTAAACGAAGGCAGAACACATCTGTCTCTTAGGCAATAATATTGCTAAAAACAAAGTAGTCTAAGAACTTCCATAATTCTTAGGTACTTTTGCCAAAAAATCAAAAATCTCTGATTTCTAAGAACTGCCATTGGAAAAATGACTATTACATTTGAATTTGGTACAAAATTGCTTATAAATCATTGCTAAACTAAATAGTTTTCCCAATTATCAAAGGACTTTTTACTTATTATATAAGTAACTGGATGCAGAAATACAGGAGGCTCATTTGGGGCTAAAATACTCAGCGGTTTTTATAATTATCAGTCAAATGTATAATCCTCACATTAAAATATAAACCTTTTCAATTAATGTGTCAAAAATTGTACCACAGCTGAACTCTCTATAATAAAGGCTTCTTATATTGTAAATTATGGGGAAATATGTAAAAGTGGGAAATACGAAGAATTTTATTTTAAATAGGTATTTTTATTTAAAAAAAATAAAATCCATTTTTAATCAAGGCTGTTCCTTAATTATCTTGTAGATTTAAAACTGATAGACTCTTTTATGCTGATCTACTCTTACTTTGTGCTTCATTATACTAACTGAGAGATGTACGTTTGTTAGGATGGCAGCACCATAATTGGTGTCTAGTGCAGTACTTGTTCTGTGACAAATGAGAGGCAATGGTTCTTGCCTTGTCTTCTGTAACACAGCTAGCTTCTGGACAAGAAGCAGAAAGATGTGGTACTTTTTGTGAGCTCCGAGGATAAAAAAGCATATCTAAATGCTCTTCAGTTACATACCATCTTACAGCAGTTTGCATTTATTTCCTACTGGGAGATGGAGGATTATATGTCTTTACTTAGTCAAAATGCTTAATTTAGTACAAAACAGAACCAGATTTGTAAATATGTAAGCTCTCTGAGTACAAAGTATATGCCAAACTAGTTTTGATTAAGTGCTTAAGACACAGTGAAATTGACAGCAATATTAAATTATAACCTCTTGTCGTCATTGTTGGGATTTATTCCTTATGTTAATGGCTATGAACATCGTTGCATTATCTCCTGTGTGAATATATCCTTAAAGTTTGAATAACTGTTTCTAATTCATTCTCTTCAAGTAGGCTACACTTGATCTACTGGTAGCCCATACAGAAAGGTTCTGCGATAAGAAAAAATAAACAATTTAAGTAGTATCTAATGTGACTTTTCATTGATGAGACAATCAGATTTACTTCATGTTCCAATATGTTTGAACATAGTAGATCGCACTGCTTTGCTGTCATATTCTCATTTTTATGTTCTGCAATAAGTGAGTACTTAAAACTGGTCTTAAATTACCTTATAGTTGTGTCTTAGTATAAAATACAAGTGACTAGGGAGATAAATGAATTTTTTTTTTTTCTTCCACTGGATCTTTTTTCATCCCTCTGAAACAACTGATTTAAATTTCTTCTGTTTAGTCCTTTAGAGCTCAAGCACTTTTGCTTCAAGTTAACATCTCAGCAGTTGGAAATGTTTATACAAATGGTTCCTTTTCAAAAACTTTCTGGAGTATAAATTGCTATTAACATTTCTAAACAGGTAGTTCCAAGTATCTTTATTGAATATCTTTAGGTAGAACTACATGGTTTCAGAAAACTGTTGGTACTTAGAATTATTTAACTTCTAGGGCATTGTTTTAGCCTGAAGCATGAGTGTTGGAAAAGTGTACTTGTATGGCAAAGAAGCAGGTACCTTAGCCTGCAGATGGTCAGATATCCTTTTGAATCAGATTTGAGGCATTTTATGAGACAATATTATAGTCTTTAGGATTGTGCTGTATTTAGCCATAAAGTAAGTGACTGAGTTTGTAACAGGGTTGAAAGTTTGAAATTATTTGTATAATTAGTTATAGTTCAAGGAGTCTAAATTCCATTACGCTTTGAAGGTCAGTACCTAGAAATGTAATTAAAATTGATACAAATATTATAAACAAGTGCCTAGGTAAATTTTACTTTTCCCTAATGTATAAAATAATTAATTTATAATACAGTTCTTGTCTGCAGAGACCAAATAATCATTTCATATAGCCTAGAAGAATGAAGAGTTTTGAGCTTATCCGTGTATCTGCACAGGAGAAGACAACTGAACTAGAGTTTCTGAAATATGTTAGTATTGCTGAAAAACTATTCTCAGTGCCTGGAAAAAGTGGTGAACAAGTGGAATCAGGATCTTAAAAATGTTTTACATTTTGTGTCATGTTCCAGTTGTTGTCAGTCCCTGTCCTAGTCAGTGTGCACTGGACAAGTCTTGCCTGTGAATGCCTGTTTACATTTGAGCATTTCTTTCTTCCAGTCAGTGGCAATGGAAGATGCAATGCTGCAGTGCCTGGCAGTTCTCCTGGGCTGCGTCAACTACTTAGACTCCTTTCTAAAGGTCTCCATGCCATACTCAGGCATTACACAACTATCTCAATCTGAGCGATGAACCTCCTCCAGTTATGTGCTTCACTTTACCATAAACAGATGAGTGTGCAGTGTTTAACTAAGTTAGTATTTAATGAGGTGCTAGCACTAAAACATAACCAAAGAGAAGAGTTTATAATTTGATTCTTTATCTAATCCTTACTGCCTAGATGAGGAGTGTGTCTTGAATTACAACCTGGGCAAAGTACTGATTAGGTTTTTTTCTTTTGCATATCTGAAACTTCAATTGCCTATTTTGGTCACAATGTTCAGAAATTTTATAAAGAAAGCACGTTTAAGTATTCCTTTGCAACACTGTGATTTGTGATTCCAAGTACGAGAGAGATGACAATATATTCTTTATCAAATTCTTCATAGCTGTAATGCGGGGTGGAAGGAGGAACTTTCCCTGTGAAGGACAAAACAGGCACTTTGGGAGCTGGGTAGTGGGGTAGAAGAGCATTGCTGTGGGAAAGGGTCAGTGAGCACAGAACTGCAGGGTTCTTTCCTCTAGGATCATATGCTCCGGTTTGTCTCAAGGGGAGAAGATTTGATGGAAATCTTGTACTGTAATCCCTGAAGTATTCTTAGTTCTGTTGTCTTTGTCAAGGCAAAAATTGGGTTTAAACAACCACGTTTCTAACATTAAGGTTTTCATAGCAATGTGACTTGTCTGTATATAGTGAATATTACTCTGATATATGAAACTCATAGTTTTAATTCATATTTGGTATTATGTGGGTGCCTAAATGTGGCTACTGTAACATCTCAAAATTATACTTGTTAGTCTGTTTGGGAATTAAGTGGAAAGGTAACAATTTCTTTTTTCTTATAAGGTAAGACATGCTTTGTCCTGCACACTAGAAACAAGCAAAGCATTGTTATGTCTTTGGAGTTACGACAATTTGTAAATATACAGCTTTAAAGTTGTTTGTGTCTAAAAGATGAGTTTAGGACCGTGCTGAATACTCAGCCTGCAGATGTTTCATTCTGTTGACTGTTGAAGTGTGTTCAAATGGTGTCCTATAGCACTGTGGGAAATGCTGATTCTCTCGCCCCATCCTCCCACTGGTGCTTGGCAAAGCAACAGAGCATCTATCTGTTGCATGAAATACTGATCAAATCTTTGTTTCTTCCTAGATAAAGCAAAGAAAGATATATATTCAATTTTTTATCTCCAAAAATATTCCATACAGTGCTAGGATTATAAACTGGGCTAGATTTTCGTAACTGTTACAAGTATCACAGTATCATAAGGTTGGAAAAGACCTTTGAGATCATAGAGTCCAACCTATGACCCAACACCTACACCTACTCCTACTTGTCAATTACACCATGTCACTAAGAGCCTCATCCAATCTCTCCGTAAACACCTCCAGGGACGGTGACTCCACCACCTCCCCGGGCAGCGCATTCCAATGGCCAATCACCCTCTCAGTAAAGAACTTCTTCCTAATGTCAAGCGTAAACCTCCCCTGGCGAAGCTTGAGACCGTGTCCTCTTGTTCTGTTGCCGGTCGCCTGAGAGAAGAGACCAACCCCTGCCTGACTACAACCTCCTTTTAGGTAGTTGTAGAGAGCAATAAGGTCTCCCCGAGCCTCCTCTTCTTCAGGCTAAAAAACCCCAGCTCCCTCAGTCGCTCTTCAGGTGTGTCACAGAAAAATCTCATCACAAAATGCTGAACTAGCATGTTGGCTTAGCTGGGAGGGAAAGTGTTTAAATGTCTACAGAAAATGAAAATAATAATAAAAATGCCCCTTGATGTCATAAGTTAGCTGAGCATATAGATAAAATGACAAAATAAGCAAACAAAATAATTTAATAATTTAGACCAGAGTTGGCAGCAGTTAATGGTCCTGCTGTAAGTACTCAATATGAGAAACTACTTTCTTCAAAGAGACATGGAGGCATGGCTTGTAGCTACAACTTCCCCAGTTGCTGGATGTAAAAGCGGCATATATTGCATGTATAGTGGTAAGATAAACTTATAAGTCTAAATGATAATTAAAATAAAAAGTTTGGGCTAGCCTTACAGTTCCGCATCTAACGGAAGTAAATAGTGTTTGGTGCACATATGCCTTGCAAGTTGTAACTTGGTTTTACATATTTACAAATTCAGGAAGTTTTTCTGAAGGAAAATACTAGTATTCTGGATTAGAGGTAGATTCCTCACGATTCTGTGGGTATAGATAAACTGAATCATTCTTTCTAGTTTACAAATTTCTTGTTAGAAGAGCCAAACTAAGGTCAGATACTTGCATCTGGGTTGCCTTACGTAAAGGTTTTGAGATTTATTGTGATTTTTTTGTTTAACTACGATAGCCTTCATACTCCTCAAGAATTTTAGTTCCTCTTTCTTTGCCTAGTGATGATTTCTGTTTTACTACTTAAACAGCAGAATTTGGGATAAAGATGCAAAGGGGAATAAAAACAAACTTGGAAAGCAATGTGGTCTAAATGGTTTAAAATTTTGCAACTAACAGGCCATCTTCAGCATTGCCTTATTAGAAGTATGTGGTTATCACAATGCTCTCTGTTCCTTGGCAAGAGGAGTGCTTACTGGCTAGGACTCAGATTCTTAAGCTTCTTGGCATAAAAAGTTAAGTGACAGGAGCAGACATGAATGTGAAGTAAAGCTAGAACAAGTAGAGCGACAAAGGATTTCTAAATGGAAGCATGTACTAAAGCCTAACAAAACATAGAAATCAAGTTTGTGTCTTGGATAGCAGTCTCTTTACCCAGACAAGTGAAATGGGTTGTTAAAAGTCATGTACACTTGTCAAGATATATGATATTTCACAGCAGCAGTAGTATTTCAGGCTTCAAGAGCTTTGGAGATGCTAGTTTTATAGATTTCTGTAGTCTACAAAAATTCATAATACTGTTGGCCAGGTGGAAAACTGCTTTCAACTGTGCCATTTTTTAATCTATGTCCTTTCAGATGAATGCTTGTAAATCACCCTACTGCTCATGTTCTTGTGGTTGTATATTTGTCCTTTGCACTTGTACACGTTTTTTATACAAATATGGTTCAGGTGATCATGTAGACAAGATTGGGACTGTGATTCCACCAGAGAAATTAATTTGAAACAAGAGTCAAATCCTTTGTACCTCAGTATATTACAAGTGTTGCTAAAGAAGCCAAATCAGTAACATGTAGTTCTTGGAAATGAATGTTAGCATGTCAGAAAATTACAGTTTGGTCAGAGGCCACCTCTAGCTCCAGCTGCAGTTGACCAAATGTGTGTTCACTGCAGTCATTGGATCCTTTTATTTTCTTGTTATTCTTTATTGGCCAACTACTAAAAAACCCCATTCTCTTCAATATTGCTAGTGTGTTTCCTTTTTAGTAGCCCTTTTACTTAGTTCAGAATGAACCGTGGGCATTCAGAGTTTAAAAATTTTCTCAAAGGCAGTATCCTGCCTCAATAATTCTGATGATTTTGCAAGAGTAGTTTATTTTCTGTAGTATCCAGTCCAGATCCTATCTAATAAGCCTCAATGTGAATATGGAAAATAGTAAGGATCATAAAATATGATATTGCCCAAATTATCTTCATATTTCAATGAATTTCATGGCCGTAGCAGAGTTTTAATTAAAACTTTTATAAGAACTGATTATCTCTTTAATGATGTTGAATTCATTTTTCATTTACTTTAAAATTGAGGATCATTAATGAAATGAGACAGAGAGATGGGTCAAGAGGTTCATCTTAAATTTTTTATTTTGTTTTTGGTTTTCTTTAAAACTTTCTTTCATATATCAGAAGTGGTTTTAATACCTTGCAAGGGTCATGTGCTGCTCCTTTTCATAGTGTAGTTATTTTGACATCTTAAAATTGGATGTTGCACAGTGTGCAGATGTTCAGCACTGTTGTATGTATTACTTTGAATTTTTTTTGGACACATTGCAGGTATAGTCTGTGGAAAAAAAACAACCAAGTATTAACTTTCAACTTTTATGAAACTATTGCTAAGAAGATACTAATAATGTTATGAAATTAACTTACTGAAACTTTTCTTATTTTGGCCCTTTGAATCATTTGATATTTAGTTATCCTCTTTTTTGCTTATGCTATTTTTTGTATTTCAGTCAGTGCATGAGGCTATTTACATCAAGTCTTCATCTGGCTAATTTGTAGATTGTGAATTTCTGAAAAACTATCCAAATGCTTTTAAGATTAACTGTTTCAGTTGATGAGTGAATTAAGATAAACCTTTTAGGGATACAGGAACTTAACAAACCTGCATGAAGTGTATTTTAATAAAAGTAGACATTATTACGGTACAGATTTAGAAGCTATTTCCTGCTATGCAAACCTTTTCTGCTTATTTTTGTCTCTACTATATTTTCATTAAACATACAAATTTTTAAAAGTTAACTATTTTCAATGAAAAAATTCAGTTGTCATAGGTGTAAAGTTATCCTTTTTCCCCCCTTGTAATAGTAAGGTGTTCAGATGCAAAATTCTGGGTTATGCAAAGAGATTCGGGATAGAATTTCTATTTGTGTTAATGGATGCTAATGCAGGGAACAAATCTTGAGGAAAAGATGTTTTGATTATGATTTATAGTCTGTTTCAGGCAATGTCTTCCCAGTTAACTAGAGGATAACTGACTTGTATATGAATAAATACTCTCTGTGCTCTGATTCATCCCAAAGACGTTGCTTTAGGGAATTCAGTTTCCTGGGTATAAAAACAATACTGAAGTTTCTTTAGTAGATCACCATTAGTTTAAAAATAAAATTGATTAACTGAAACTGTTTCTATTATGAGAAGCTCAGAAGACAGATTTTTATATAGAATTTTATAAATTGATTTAATAAACCAGCAAAAAACTTAATCTGAAAAGTCATTTTTGTTTTGTTTTAAGCTTTGCTATACCTTTGTCTGTCAACTTTTTAGAGTTCTGTTTAAAAGCTTTCTTGTTTCTTAACCCTTTAACATTTTAGGTAATATGGATAAAACTAGTAAAACAGTGAGTGGTTTACAGACCTTTGAAACCTACCCTAAAATACTGTAAGTTTTGTTACTTCACAATGAAACATATGAGGCCATTAGTTATGATTCATATAGTATATGTTTACACATGACTTTTTTCTCTAGGACCTGAGAGAGATACATAATAAACAGCAAATACAGAAGCAAAAGAACATGGAAGCTGAGAGGCTGAAACAGAAGGAACAGGAAAGGAAGACAGTAGAACTGGAAAAGCAAAAAGAAGCTCAAAGGTAACAATCTGCTATAATTTAAACCCTTTCTGTAGAGGTGTTTAAAGTGCACAGCCTTTTGCAAACAACTAAAACTTTACATTACCAGGAGCATAATCTGATCTCAAATAATACCTCACTAAATGGCAGAGATACTGACGACCTAGACTTAAGTTTTGTTTCAGTGCAGATGATCCCTTTTAAAGTTAGGGAAATCTCTTGACGTATCTTTGAATGAGAACTGTGTTGTGGACTGGGAGGTGGTTGATGCCCCAAGCCTGTCATTGTTTAAGAGGCATTTGGACAATGCCCTTAATAACATGCTTTGACTTGCTGAGCTCTGAATTGGTCAGGTAGTTGGACCAGATGATCACTGTCGCTATAGGTTCCTTCCAAATGTTCTACTCACTCCACTCCTGTCTGGGACTCTTAGATGTCAGTGGTACATACAGATATTAGCAGTGTTACTTAAACGTGTAGTGAACTTCTACATCTAGAGACATTCTTGAACAGTGTGACTAACTAGTTCTGTCTTTCATATTAATATAAAATACAGAGCTAATATTTTTTGATACACAGTTAAATAAATGGAGAAAAACAAATTTATGTAATGTATTTACATAAAATATGTAAAATATTTTTAACGTAGACAGCTGTTGGTCAAGAGATGAAAACAAAAGCCTAGGAACAAGGGGATCTTCCTGTAATGGTATTACCAATAATGTAACTGTGACCTAAAGCAAATTGATGACCTGTGTCAGTAACTGGCAAGTCAAGCTTCTTTTTACATTTCAGGCAAAAAAAATCCTAAGGTCTCAGTGAAAACTATATCTTACTTGCAGTAATCTTATACGTAGAAGCAGTTCAATTTAAATATTTCTTAAATCATTTGCATAAAACTTATGCTTTTAGAAATCTGAAGATCAACTTCAGAAATAGAAGACTTTCTAAGGAAAGAGAACCTTCTATCCTGAAAAAATAACTACATTAAATATGGTACTTATTGCTAACTTTCCTTGAAAAAAAGAGTGCTGATGAGGTATGTGGTGTATAAGAACACTAAAAATATTTTGTTTCAGAATATTAAATAAAATACTCTACTTCTTTCCTGGAAAATGAAAATTTAAAAACATTTTAAAAAAAAAGGAAAAAATTCTGCTATGGAAAACTTCATTTCTGACTTTTCATGCTAGCTGAGCATTCAGATAATACTGGTAATGCTGCCCAAATATTCAAGCTTCTAAGTAATCGTAGTTGGTATACCTGATAATGAGCAGTCTACCAGTCTTACTGATTTCCAACAGATGCCAAAATGAATAAGGTAAATGATTCATCTTCATCATCTAGATACTGCCCCATAATGGTAACAGAAGTAACAGCTCTAGGAAAAGCGAAGAAAGAAAGAATAATCTAAGATCCTAATTATGTGCACTTTAACCTTTGACTTAATGGCTAACAACAAGCACTTTATACTGAGAACCATCTCAACAATTTTGTCTTGGTAGTTATGCACTGAAATGTGCATATAAATTAATTGAGCAAACAAACATACAGACAGTGCTTACTTGGGGATTGTCGAGGTCTTTTTGAAGACCTCTTGAGACTAATTATCTTAAGGCTAGTCCCATGCAGACTTGCATGATTGTGGGGGCAATATACAGTTCAGAGGGGAAAAAAATTCTACATTTGAGTAAAATGAGTAGAACTTACACTTGGTGTTTGGGATAAGAACTATCTGACTAGTACAATGCAGTCGATGAGAGAAAAAAAGGAAATTAAAAGAGTAAAAACAAGTGTAGGTAAATCCCAGATCAGAGGTCATATTTCACAATAACTAGCATGACTCTTGAAGTAAGGAAAAGGGTGCAATGTCAAGTTTTCTATTCCTAACCCCAGGCTGTGGAACTCGCATCTAGGCTTGTGTTTCTTTAGTTTCTCTGTCTCTTCTTATTTCCTTCCCTATCTTCAACTTGTGAAATCACCTTCCATAACAATCAAAGGAGAAAATTCTGTAGCTTCTATGGAAGGGAAAAAGAAATCACATATCCCACACTCCCCAGAGATGGATTTTTGTCTGATCTTCTTGCTCCAGCAATTAGAGCAAACTTGATTTATAAGTATGGGAAGACTTAATCACTCTACTCAGTTTCCCATCTAAAGCCCAACTGACTAAACTCACCAGGTAAGACACTACTCAAGTCAAAAGAAAACTGAGCTCTCTCTGTCTGTGTATTACAGCTTCAGTGTTGCAACAAAACTGCTGAGTGAATACTTTGCAAATGAACACACAAAGGAAAAATTCAGAGATTAAACTGAGAGATTATCAGAACAGTGAATTTATTAACTTGTTAGATGACTATACATCGAAGAATTTTTAAGCTTGTAAGTTAGTAACTGCCATCTTAAAGAGATACTGGGTATCTTGACAGCTCTCAGAAAATATTCTTGTCAACTGGAAACTTATATTGAGAGATGAGATTTTTGCCCACTGGTGCCAACCTACTGTTTGGAAAGTGGATTTTTCCATGTAAGGAATAAAATTCTTTTTCACAGTTTTTGGGCAGGAATTCGTGTTGCCCTTGCACACTATATAGAATATATTTTGTCTCAACTCTGTAATGACCAGCTTGTCATGCATTTGTCACTGATTTTGTAAGTATGAGGAAAGAAAAGAAGTGGAATAGGTCATGGAAAAAATAAAGCACGCCGTGTTATAGCCCTTTAGACTTATATTTACTGGTGCAAATTGTTCCTAGGAGAGAATATTTATTCTCTTCTGTTGTTTTATCCACTGCTGTGAGGGAAGGACTTGTTAGCTTTCTGGCTTTTGCAGTTTGGAATGTGAAATTTTCTGAACAGATCTGCAGACATTCTTACTCCTTGCTTCTCAACAGGAGAATTAGAACTGCCGTATTTTCTGATCACTGCTTTTTTTTCTTTATTTCTGTTTCCTCTGGTTTGGCTATTTCAAGTCTTACCTAGGGATGTTTGACTTAAAGAAAATAAGCAGAACCAATTCCTGACTTCTTCCTGCATTTTAGAGCTGAAGTGAGTGCTGAGCAGGTAAAAATTGAAGTGTTTAACTTGCTACTTATAGGGCTTAAGGGAAAGCTTTCTAATAAGAATTCATTATTGAAAATGTGTGGTGATAGCTGTAGCTGTTACCTGCAGACCTAGATTAAATAAAAAGATTTGTGGGCAGAAGATGATAACTTGCAATGCTGATATAATGGGATGCTCAGATTGCTTGAATTGAACTGCTTGGGAAGCGAGTTTGAAAAGCAGCCTTACAGTTAGAGAGAACCAAGGAGCTTACATCTGCATCTGTGAATGCCAAGGAGTTTTGTTTCTTCAGCCAAGGAAATTTTTTTTTTTTTTTTCTCTTTATCCTTTCTACATATGACTCATCACTTAAAGCACTGGTATAAGATTTATGAATCTCATGGAAAACTATGAGAAGACAATACTCAAATGTTGTTGAATCCCCAAGTTGAGACTTGGATGTTGTTGAGTTGAATAGGTGGTACTGAAAGTGCAAGATACTTAATATTATCAAGCTTATCATTTTCAGAGTGTTGTGAGCTAAGTATTGTTCTCAGATACCTATGTAAACTTTCATGTGATAATAAGAAAAATGTAGGTAAATATATTCATTTTCATGTCGTTGTAGAGGAGAAGAGATCACAGACTCAATAAAGAAGGTAAAATTTAGCATGTGCGAATCTCTGAAGAACTCTGACAAGAAAAAAGTGTTGAATGTTTTTTTCGATCTTACATTTGGCTCCAAAATAACTAGTTTATCATTTCAGGTTGCTCTTTACCTCTTTTAGAATTGTGTGGGATCATATTGTAAAGGTACAGAATTGATATATGAGTTCAAATTAAAAAAATAAAGGTAGTCTTTTAAATGTGAAGACAAAGCAACTCAAGGTAATGGACGTCTGCGCTTAGTAGTAGGTTACATGAAATTATGTTCTCTCACTTGTTTGAGAGTCACAGCTCTTTATTTTTGAATACACATGGAGTCTTTCTGAATATTTCTCCTTTGCCCTCTAGGAGTCATTGTGTAAGAAGATGCTGTGGAGTGGTTGATAACTCACCAAAATAAAATTAACAGCTCTTACAGGGTATGCAAAAGCCATAAAGAATATCCTTTATATTATAGATCACACACAAGGACAACTAACTTTTATGGTCTTTTGTTTGACTGGCTTAAAAAACCCACCTTAATTGTCCAACAGGCGAATCCAGGAACGGGATAAACAGCGGCTTGACCGAGTGCAACCAGAAGAAGAGCTTCAGTGGCAAAAAAAAATTCAAGAAGATGAAAAGCAAAAAAGGGAAGAAATAACCAAGAAGAAGGAAAGCGAGGATAAGGGGAAACAGGAAATGCAAGACAAACTGAGTAAGCTTTTCCAACCGCATCAAGAGCCAGTCAAGCCAGCTGTCCAGGCTCCTTGGTCAAATGCAGGTACAAGAGAAAAGTCAAGAAATGCTGTTGCATGCGCCTCTTGAACAAGTCTTTACTGAATATTATGTTTCAAGATGGATTGTTAGTCTTATTAAAATAAATCATGTATGGATTGAGCTCTAGTCTCCAAAAAGTTTTTCTTTTTGGCTTCACTATTCCTCCTGAAAGTGTGGTGTTTAGCAGAGTGAAGCACAGTTGATGAGAATCACAGTGCCAGCTGAAGAGACAATCTTAGCTGTAAGTTATTGTAAGATCTTGAAGCAAGATGCCAAAATTTATTTCTGCACTTCTCTTTACAATTCTTATTTTTGGTCTTGAATATACGCCTTGGTATTTTTTAGAGTAGTAGCAATATGTTATTGGTTATCCTTTTTCCTCTTCCCCCTTTCCCATGCACATTTATTGAACAAATGACCTGAAGTCTAAGATTTAATCCCCTCTTTTCTGCTATACACATAATAACTTTGAGCTGAGAGTGTTTTCTTAGCATTATGATTTTTGCCCCTATTGGGAAACATGGTCCCCTTTTAAGTGGCTTTGATAGCATGCGCAGAAGAACTGATTGGGAATGTAGTATTTGTTTAAATATTTGATCAAAGGATTGCATAAAAGGGAAAATATTTTCTATCATTTAGCCCAAATCTAGAATTTACTTAATCTAGTACATTCTCTTGCTATGTTTTATATGTGCAGAGTTGCAGAGGGCACTTTTATGACTAAATAGGCAAAATAGGAAGTTCATTGTACAAGACAAAACTAGGTTATATCTTTGGAGTTTTGCTTTGTTCTTTTTCTAGTAATGCATCTTTAGCATGTAATTTTTCTAAAACACCATCTGTAAATGACCTCTTTTCAACCGATCTGTATGTACTAGAACATTTTAAAACATCATTGAAATATAGTCAGGCTGCAAATGGAACTACTACACAGACAGGCTCTATAGGCATTTGGGATACCATTGATATATGCAAGAACATCACTGTTTGAATCAAACCTATGGTGATCAGATTTAACCTACAAAATCATTGAAGCATTTGAGAAGTCATATGTGTTGCATCATAAGTACATTATTTTTTTTCTATGAAAATAGCTGTATACCTCATAAGTTCAAATATAGTAATATTCTACCTGTTGTTTAGAAGAGAAAATGGTAAGAAAATTGTATTTTAAATAATTTATTTTCTTATTTCTCCTTGTGTAAAAGGGGGAAAGTATACTTCCTACAGACAATGTGAGGTTTGTGTTTTCTCTGCTTTCACCTCACTTTTCAAATATTTAAAAATAATGTGTTTTGATTTTTTTTTTAAATATGTTTGGTTTTTTTCCTTTGCTCAGAAAAAGCTCCTCTAACCATTTCTGCTCAGGAGGATGTAAAAATAGTGTATTATAGAGCATTGTATCCCTTTGAATCAAGAAGCCACGATGAAATCAGTATACAGCCTGGCGACATAGTCATGGTAAGAAATGACTGTGATATTGCTTGAAAAAATTACTTCATATTTAGCACTTATATAATTTCAATCATAGATGGTTAGATTTTTTTACAGGCTTGAGAGAAATATTTCAGTGAATACCAAAATGATACGACACAATACAGTAACCCTATTGTAAGAGCGAATACCTTACAATTTATTCTAAATGTTAAGTTTAAGCATAATCTGTGAGTGGATCATACCAGTTTTAGTGTGCTGATTTGTGTATGTCTGTCAAAGTGCTTGAAAAGATTCCTTTACGTTATTATCTCAGTGGGAGGATTTTTGTCCTCTAAGGTACCTAGGGAATAAAATTACTGTTATTTTATGTTGAGGGGAGTGGCTATTATGTGTGGAGTCAAAAACTGGCCTTGAAAAATAAATGTATGTTTCTAATAAGAAATGTACCATTTTATGAGAACAGTAAAAGACCAGTGGAAAATTTCTAATTTGGAAAATTGCCTTTATTAAGAAAATGTGATATCCAGTTTAATACTATGTAAAATGATGCTAAACTATAAACTGGCTTCCCTTCTGTCATGATCACATAAACATTAACATAGTCTTTGTATGGTGGTGATACTTCTTCAGTAATACTAGAAATTTTTATACAATTCTTCTGGTGACAATTTTTGACATAATGATCTAGTATATTTGTAACTTGGAGTTGTTTATATGATAATTTACTCTGTTCTTTTGTTCGTTTTATCTAAATAACTCTTTTGTGAGATAGTTTAAAATTTATTTTAAAGAGGATATACAGTGGATAAAATGTCATTTCTGAAAAATGGAAACTTCAAATCCTAAAAATTTGGTTGCAGGTGTGCTGATACAGAATAATTTCCTTTCTTTTTTTTAGGTAGGTATGAGGTACAGGGATATGGTCAGCCTGTAACTGTCGTGTTGAACTCTAAAGCGATATTCTACTTTTGTCTCTAATTATCGCTAAAAATGTAGTTCTGTTGTTAATTACTGCAGTTATTAAATGTGTATATTAATAAATTGCTAGTATGATCTTCAATGCATATTAAGAATGAAATTCCTAGTATAACTATTACATGATACCTTATTCACTGTGGGAAGGTGTATTAATGTTTAGTGTTCTACCTAACAAAGTAAATTTTGAGAGCTATTACGTTTTTGCACAGTTCAGTAAGAGTGGATTTTGGAAAAAATACTCGTTATAGACTCTCATAAGTTGTAATGGTAACTGTTTTTTCAAAAGCGTGTGTTGCGGGGAGGTGAGCCTTCATCTCTTGGCCTTTTTGGTTGCTGTGGGTTGTTTTATTGAGTTAGCTTTGTCGCCCTAACGTGTTTGTGACATTAGAATCTGCTTTTGAAAAATAAAGGTGAATCCTGGATTAGTAACTCTACTGTATGACTCAGGAAGAGACCCAAAGACATTGTGAATAACGATGCGGTGTGTTACTCTGCATCAAGAAATATTGGTCAGTCAGTTGTTCAGTGAGAGGGGATACAGGTACATGGGTCTCCTTAGGCTGTTGAAGAATGCTGTGTTGTCTTGCTTTTTTTGGGAAAGAGATTGTAGCTTAGGCTTACAAGTAAACTAATTTTTTCCTTGAGGAAGAGCTATCTCTATTAGACTTACAGGGAAATAACATTTTCTTGCCATGAATATATGATGTTAAGGAACATTTCATATGTTTTAAATAGAGACTTAGAGGTAATCTGAGTCTTTCTCTATGTTGCTTTTGGACTTTATTTTAACTTACTCCACTAAAGTAGAAAAACTACTCTCAATTTTCTTTATTTAACTTACTTTTGACAGTAATTAAACCTGACGACTGACTCTTGTGGGATTTATCTCCTCCTCTGTAGTAGTTGCTTAAATGGGCTACTCTTAGAAAAGTTAATATAAGTAAGACTTCTGTGAAATGTGTTATAATTCTGCCTTGCTTTAACTCATTGCTTTCCTGATGGAGGTTAAAAGGGAATGGGTAAGTGTGCTATATGACTGTTAGGAAGTCTATGCAGTTTATTCATTTTCATAAATACGGATTTCTTTAGCATGTAGTTTACTTGTTTTTAAGTTCACTTTAGGGTAAAATTAACAAACTAGCTCACATTTTCAAAAGTAATTTAAGTACAATGGACCAGAACTTACTTTTGATGATGTGCATTTGGACTCCTAGACTCTTTGTCCTTACGTGTTTGTCATGTCCTGTGGTTCTAAAAGGTTTGGATGGGTTATGTTTTTTGGAAAATAATAATTTACAAGCTTACATGTTAAAGTGTGTCTGATTGATGACATAAATGCAACTCTGTAGTTAAGCTAACCTATACAGTTAGGAGTTTACTGTGTGCAACAAAATAAGTATTCCTTAGAATAACTGTGTTCCAACATAGACAATTGAGCATGTTACCATTTTAACACCATAAATGGCTTTGTGTGTGCAGGCTTGTGCAATCATGTCCTGTATTCATATAGCTGTACAGAAGATACCACCCAAACTGTAACTGCCACGAGCAAAGAATCCAGCTGAAGCCCAAATCCATTGACTGTGCACATGGGAACCAGGCCTAAATCCTGGATATAAATAGGACTGCAGAATTCATTATGTCAGAATGACTTGTGGCTTTAATAGATGTATAGCTTGTAAATAGTTTTTATGACAGTGTAATGCACTTTTACACTGTGCATGAATGTTGAGATCTGTCTTGGTGCAAATGAGGGAGAATCTTGAGGGTTTATTCTGAAAGGAAAAGGCTTTGTAAATTGTGGAGGCCTTTTTTCTGCCTGACTTTCCAGTACATGTTAGTTACCTATAGCACTGATTTATCTTGGGTAATGGTTTAGAGAATGCATAGAGTGTGGGCTATATTATTTTTAATTCTTCCACTTAGTAATTACAGGGATTTAATATTTTATTTTAATTTGTATTTCTGCTTTCTCTGCTTCTGACCTTTCTGTGTACTTTAGATTTCTTTCATTGTAAACTCGGTTGATTATGCTCCTAACTGTAACTTATTCTCCTAACTTATAGTTATAACTTAACATGCTTTTGTCTGGGAACAAATATTCTGAGGCAGGAAAGCCATGCCTCTTTCAGGGCTCTGTCTGTTTAAGAGTTCAGTTTCTATTATGTGTGTGAATATATGTATACAATATGTGGAATTCTTTTCCTTTGGATAGCTCTCTTACAAAGCAAGTCCTGATGGCATTTGGTGCTGTCGGGCTTCAGCTTGAAGTAAATGAATAGACTCTATTATTGCTGTTAATGTTTTATATAATACAGCTCATTTAAACAAACTTAAGCAGAATTCAATGAAACAGGTGCATTATTGAATTAATGAACTGTAGTGGCTCTGATAGCAGGAGAACATAAGTCAAACAGTAACTTCATAAAGAAGCTTCCATCAAAAACCTAAAACAAATTCATAATGATAATTTTTCATCAGTTATGTTAGTTTTTAATTGTGAGAGTTAGAATGAATGTTTTGTGTTAGACACATAGACAGCCCCATTGTGTTACATCCTGTGTAGGCATAATCAGCACATGGCCTCTGGCCTGTAGAGCTTATATTCAACATTAGAACAGGAATTCTAGTAGTCTCAATATATCTAGATCAAAAGCCTGCAAGTAGAACAGAATACAGATGGTCATTTAATGGATAGATAGTTCAACAAAACAGACGGTGGTACTTTGTTTAGCTTTGTTAAAATACTTTGTGCAAGCATATTAGGGTTTGGCTTTGTATGTAGAGTGATTATCTGCTGTAGAACAGGGCTTCTTTTTCTGTGTGCATGCACTGCTGGTGATATACAAACCAGGTCAAAGTGGAGTAGGCCATTGCAGAGCTAGCCCCTTCTGCTGACAGAGATACTAACAGAATCAGAGCCTCATCCAACCTGGACTTGAATATTTCCAGGGATGAGGCATCTGCTGCCTTTCTGGGCAACTTGTTCCAGTGTTTCACCACCCTCAGTGTAAAAAATTTCTTCCCAGTATCTAGTCCAAAAGTCTCTTCTAGTTTAAAACCATTATCCCTTGTCCTATAGCAACAGGCCTTGCTAAAAAGTTTTCCTGTGCCTTTCTTATAAGCACCCTTTAAGTATTGAAAGGATGCAATAAGTTCTTCTTGGAGTCTTTACTTCTCCAAGCTGAACGACCCCAAGTGTCTCAGCCACTCTTCACAGGAGAGGCATTCCAGGCCTTTGATCATTTTGGTGGCCCTCCTCTGGACCTGCTCCAGCAGGCCCATGTCCTTCCTGTGCTGAGGGCTCCAGAACTGGACCCAGTACTCCAGGATTGGTCTCACCAGAGCTGAGTAAAGGTGCAGAATAACCTCTCTCGGCCTGCTGACCACACTTCTTTTGGTGCAGGCCAGGATACGATTGACCTGGGATGCAAGTGCACATTACCGGTTCATGTCCAGCTTCTCATTCACCAGGACTCCCAAGTCTTTCTCCATAGGGCTGCTGTCAATCTCTTCATCCCCTAGCAGGTGTTGATAACTGAGGGTTGCCCTGATCCAAGTGCAGCAACCTTGCATTTCACCTTGTGGAACCTTATGAGGCTTTCACAAGCCCACTTCTCCAGCTTGCCAGGGTCCCTCTGAATGGCATCCCGTCCCTCAGATGTGTTAACCTCATCACTCACCATGATATCATTCACATATGGTGTCACTCCCATACTCTGGGATGGTTTGTTGTAGGGACTTGGGGGTAGTGGGTGTAAAAATATAAGGAAATTAGAATAAAGTAATTTTTAGAAAAGTTCGAAGGAATTTATTTGAAGATCCATACTGTACTACAACACCAGATGGAAATTATATTTTATATAAATAACTAGGAAGCCAGATATTTTATGAATGTTAGAGTTAATATTGTCCTTCTAAGTGCCATTTCATGAGTATACGTAGAAAATTTAATTGGACAGAATAAGCATGAACTCGAGTGTCCTAGTAGGCTGGTTTAAGAATTATTTTAGCTTAAAACCGTCTTCTAAAGAGATATTAAATCAGTTGGTTTTAGAACTATTTGGTAGATTTTTTTTTTTTCCCTTTGCTTGTGAAAAACATTTCTTTCTGAAGAATCACAGGCATTTCTGTATGACTGATTAATTTCAGAGATGCCCTTTTTAGAACATTGCCATAACAGAGTTTTGGCTTTTCAATCCTGATTCATTTGTGTGTTAGTGATTCTAGTTACTACCTGACCAATTGAATGTGAGTAAAAACTGTGTGACTGTTATTACTGTTTAGATTATTCAACTTGGCATCAGGTGCTGATAATCCATTTCTCACTCTTTCCCCCAAGATTCACCCTGTGCTGTGACCTTCCATCACTCATACTGCTGCTTTAACAATGAGTCCTTTTCAGTGCTGCAGTGACAATTTTTCTCTGCACTGCAGTAAAACCACATTGAACTGGTCAAGCATGTAGTCCATTTATTTCTGGGTTTGCTTTGAATTAATAGGGACTGAGACAGAGGATGGGCCCAACAAAAAGCAGAAATAATGGATTGTTTTGCACCAAAACCAGGGATGTGAGATCCAAATTACAATGGGAGGCAGTCAAAGAGTCAACAACTGGCCTAAGGCAAAACCATCCATCAACAGCTCAAATGAGCAGTCCAGAGACAATCAGAGGCAGAAGCTTTGCTTTTCAGTCACTACTAAGCAAAACTATGGTCCCACCTTTAGTCTAGAGTGACTACGTTCCACCATTTTTTTCCATTTTTTTTTTTGTCTAAACAGGCAGCTGATTGGGTTAGGTTTTGTTAAAACCAATATAGTGAATTTGTAGGTGTTTCCAAGTGTAAAAGTATCTGGCTTGAGACACTACTAAATGCTATTTTTCTGTAATGTCATTTACTGAAAACTCCTTTGACTGAAAAGGATACTATGTTTTACTCCTTAGCTCTCAAAGCATTCTGTAATCCACAAATCCCTGACACTGACAATGGATTTTTATATTGTCAGGTGATTTAGAGGTACAAATAACTGCTGTCTTGTTGTCTGCTACAGACAGTTACACTGTCATTTGAAACTCATATGTATTTTGAAATATGGATTGCTCCTGGCCTAAACAGATGAGAGAAAATCTTGCCAAAACCCAGCCACTATCTAGGATTGGTAAGCTGACCCTTCATTAACTGGTCTGGTTTACTGCTGACTTGACCATTGCTAGGGAATCTGTAGCTATGCACAGCAGATTGTTGTACAAAGTAGGTGTTATTTACATGTCAAAGGTGCAAATCCTATTCATATGTAAGAGTTGGCTTGAAAACTGAGATTCTTTTGACCTATCAAAGAGATTAGATAGACAGAACGCCAAATTTACCAAAATTATTACTGAATACAATTATTGCCTTTTTTCTTCTAAAAAGTTTCTGCAGCTGACATTGACTTAGAGGTTTTTAGCCACCATGACAATTCACCAGGAGTAGCAATAGTGAATTTTCTTCTGCAGTTCCACTTTTGTTGGAATAGCAGACTAAGTAGTCTGTCAGTAGAGCCTGGAGAACAAATGTGTGACATGTTTAAGAAAAGTTAACAGGAAAGTGTGAAATTTGCAAAATCATAGCTGAACATGATTATAATAATCAATAAGCAGGAATTGAAATACAGCTGCAAAAATAGCCCAGTTTCATCAGTGTGAGGGGAAAGAACAGAGGCCTGCATGTAGGAAAACTTAACATGGACTAAATACACTAGCAAATCTGTGGGTTTGTTTTGAATTCTTTGGTGGGTGTCATTTTTAATATCGTGTTGGTTTTAATATGCTGTGGGTTTTTGTTGTATTTTCTGCAAGAGAAAAACTAGGAAAATCAGAAAAACTTGTTGAAAACTACATTTTTCTTAGTTTAACCAGAAATGTCAATATTTAAGGGAATTCTCTAGAATTTACTTCCCCATTTCTGCTGTACTCTGACAGACTTCCAAGCAACTGTTTTAAACCCATGCTTGGCTTATACGAGAGGACTGAAATAAAGTTTTTTACCTCATCACTAAGAAATACTTTTAATTTTGGCTTGGAGGGGAAGGAAAAAAAAATTGCATGGCAATATTGCCTTGCAAAATATTCCCTTATTTATTAATACGCCACAGAAGGAATAACTGTCAACATAATCCTCCAAAACTATATGTAGTAACAACAAAGTTCTGCCTAGGTGGAACTTGTATTTGTATTGAAGGTGTCATGTTTCTGTAACTAGAGACAGGTAATTACTGTGGATGAGTTGGATTGATTACTTTAAGTAAAAGTTGAATTAGGATGTGATGTTTTTTAACTTTCTAACTTAATGCATCTGCAGGTGGATGAAAGTCAGACTGGAGAACCAGGGTGGCTTGGAGGAGAACTGAAGGGGAAGACTGGATGGTTCCCTGCAAACTATGCAGAGAAAATACCTGAAAATGAAGTTCCAGCTTCTGTAAGGCCAGCAGTTGAGGCAACTGCTGCACCTAAAGTTTCTGTGCATGAAACCACTACATCGCTGGGAACTCCTGCTTCTACCGAGAGTACAACAACTGCCAATAACTGGGCAGACTTCAGTTCAACGTATGTTTGGGTAGTGATTATCACCTTAAATGTGGCAAAGTACATTTTAACTGATTTGACTGTGGTGGCACTTAACAAGGTTGCAAATTAAAAATAGCTTGTTTGAAGTGAAATATTTTTTACATACTAAATAGTTAAAATCACAATCTTGTGGAAGTTTAACCAGACGCCCATCATATCTGCTTGAGTGATGCATCGCAAATAGGAGACATTCCTAAGTGAAGACGGTGATACAGTGGAAATTCCAATGTGTTCACCTTCCTTCTCTTAAATTACTTGACACCAATCCTCTTGAAGGTTTCCAGCATGAATTATGCAAAATATGATAGTGATGGAGTTAACATGAAAAGATGATTTACTAATTCCTTATCACAACATTAATAAGACTGATGGAAGTAGAACATGTGCCCTCTGCTAGAAGTCTTGTTAACTCAACTTAATGCTCTGTGCAGTGTTATCAGCCCTATGTAAATGGGGTTGGGCAATTAATTATCTCTTATCTTTTGATCATGTAATCCATATTTATAAATTAATATCTGAACTTAGTGCATTACAGTACATAATATGCTCTATTTAAAAATTTTTATCAAATAGATCCAGTTATTTAAATTTTTTTTGTTTTGCAGGTCTTTTGGGGGGAGGGGAGGGAAGGTAGGAATAAAGCTTGAGCTTCCTGTATATGTCTGGTACATACTGGGTTTTATTGTTTCAAATAAATCATGCTTTTGATAGAGCTGTTTCTACTCTGCATGCTTTTATGCTTTTCTTAAAAATTAATACTCAGTTTCAATACAAAGTGAGTCACAGAGCAATTATACTAATAATACTGTCCTTGCCATGATGTAGGGGTTAGAAATAGTTGTGGCCTTTGGGCGCTATTACATTCTAGGTGGACAACAATTGATTACTCCAACTTACAGCATGAGCAACAGGCAAAGGAAACAGGTTAAAGATCATGTGTGTTGTTTACACTCCTAGAGTTCATGGGATTTTGTTCATTTAAGTGGGTATTTGGAGGCAGAGATGTGGAATGTGAGATTGAGTAGGCATTTTAAAGGACAAGAGATAACAAAAAGATAAAGGGTTGCATAAAACTGAAGCGTTGAAAGAAGTCAGTAGGAAATCATTTTAAGCAAAAGAAAAAAGGTAAATTTGAATGAGAAGCAGCAGAACTGTATAAGGGAAAGGAATGTGAGAGGTCAGTGACATGCAGATGTGAAGATTTCAAACCAGATTTTTTTTTTTTTTTACTTTTAAGTTACCTCTTTCCACTGTGTATAATATAGACTGCACTACTTGAACTTCTGTTGTGTTGGGGCACAGCTAAGAAATTAACTACCTTAGAGGAACAGCTGGCCTCAAGTAGTAAGGACAAGCAACTATAGTTAGAAATTGCCTTTTTAAGATAAATTTATTGTTAGTCTATGTTTGATTTCACTGCTTACACCTGGGAGTTATGATGCTCATGAAATGTTCAGTTAAAAGAAATTAACTTAGAACATGGGTTTTTTTTTTTTCTGCGCAACCTTATGTTATTACTCAGTTGAAAACAGTAGGAATTAAGTCATTCTCTATTTTTCAGATGGCCAGCAAACACTAGTGAGAAACCGGAGACAGATAACTGGGATGCTTGGGCAGCTCAGCCATCTTTGACTGTTCCAAGTGCAGGACAGCTGCGGCAGCGATCAGCCTTCACTCCTGCCACTGTTACAGGATCATCTCCCTCTCCTGTCTTGGGTCAGGTGAGCACCTGTATTCATTAAGACTGTTCTGACCCAGCACAAATGTTTGGAAAGCAAAGTATGAACACTGGCCATGCATTAAAACATTCCCTTGTGATAGGTAAGCGGTTTCGGTTTGGAGTGATGAACAGAGTGTACATCCATTTGCAAAATCCCTAGCAGAATTTAACTGGAAGCATTTTCTGTTCTTCAGTTTTGTGCTGGCATTTTTAGACTTTGATGGTCCAGTCTTAAAGTTTTGGCAGGATGCCAGTTTTGGGTCACTAACTTGGGGCTTTCCTAAGTCACAATAATAACCTTCACTTCAAAGTGGATTATGTCGTTAAGGCAAAGCTTCATGTCAGATAAACTCTGTCCATCTGTTAAAACTTTTCCTTTTCCTCAGCTGCACAACATACTGTTCTTGCATGCTAATGCTTACTGAAAAATGCTAAATATCTTGGTATCTTAGAGGAAAAAAAAAGTTGGCATGAATAACTTGCTGCAAAGCATCATTTGCCCATAAAGTTTACTTTAAATCCTGCCAAAAGAGCTTCATGAAGATTTTGATACATGTATATCTTCACTGTAAAACTTCACGTTGTTAAGCAAAACCTCTGATAATCTTGATTTTATTGATTAGGTATTAACAGAGAAACATAGGAAGACTGTAAATGTTTCTGGTATTACTTTGTAAGTTTTATCGACTTACTTTGTTTATACAGTTGAGGAAGAGTCTGTGTATTTTGTTGCTGTGTGAGTAGCTTAAGAATATAATTCCTTAAGGAGCGTGCTTTATGAAAGGTGATGCGTGACTGACCTGTCTCTTTTTTTAAAATGGCTTTAGGGTGAAAAAGTGGAGGGGCTTCAAGCCCAGGCTTTGTATCCCTGGAGAGCAAAAAAAGACAATCACCTTAATTTCAATAAAAATGATATCATCACAGTCTTGGAGCAGCAAGATATGTGGTGGTTTGGAGAGGTTCAAGGACAAAAGGGATGGTTTCCTAAATCATATGTGAAGCTTATTTCAGGCCCCATTAGGAAATCAACAAGGTATTTTGTTTTCTTTTACCATACTTTACTTCTATACTGTAATAGTTAAATAAATATGAAGAGTTGCATGCTTTAAAATTCAAGTTATGGATGCGTAAGCTTTTTTATTATTATTTGGTTTTCAAATATAATAATGATTTTTCTGAAGAGGTTTAATTACTTAAATAACCCTTATTTTCTTCTAAAGCATGGATTCTGGTTCCTCAGAAAGTCCTGCTAGTCTGAAAAGAGTAGCATCACCAGCAACAAAACAAACTACGTCAGGTGAAGGTAAGCATTTCAAACTGAATGGCATTAATAGTATTCTACTATGTAATTAAATAGAATTTTATAACTATTGTTTTACTATGTGATTAAATAGAATCAATCTCCTTATTACCAGAAACAACCTTAAAATCAGATTTAGTGTTTTAAGATTGGGCTTGTTAAAGTTGAACTGCAAATCGGTTTGCATCTAGAATGATTTTAAAAGTGTTACAGTGAGAATTTAGGTATGTTTTGTATATAGAAGAAATAATTTCACATGCAATTAAAATATCTTCTGTTGGTTTGTATTGTTTCTTGCATAAATACTTTTGTAACAATTCCCAATCTGGAATGGGGTATGCAGAGGGTCAAATAAGTACATCTGTACATGTACTTAATGTTGTCAGGAATTATTAATACCTGTCTCAGTTTCACTAAAAGCTTACTTCCAGTGTTTCATTGAAGCTCTTAATTAAGGAAATTACAATCAGTTATAGAATCTCTTAATTCTTATGGTCAAGGCTGCCCCTCGTTTTTAAAGATAGAGCCTAGGGTACAGACAAGTAATTGTCAGGCCTCTGGAGGGTTGCAAAAGATTTGTGTTCCTGACTGTTAGCTTCACCTGGAGCTTAACATCTCCTCATGAGCTGTATTAACAGATTGTGGGCACTTTTAATCCACTTCAGTGCAGAGTTAGCTAGGTTAATTTAAATTGCAGTCAGAATAAATCAATGAATCTAAACACAGGTTCCAAATGAACATTTGTGTATAATGTATGGGATATCTCAGGTTATATATTTGTGTTAAAAAGGAACACAATTTTTAATAAAACATTTCAAAAAAATCCTGTGTTTTTAAGAAATAATAAAGCATGGATTTAGCATCTTCTGTTACATTTAAGGGATTTTTAAATCCAGTGTATTGCAAACATTGATATTTAACGTGTTTATGTGTATGTGCTTATGAACAGATGTGTGTGTTCTCAACTGTAGTTGTTAGACAAACGATGTCTTAGCTTTCATTAGGGATAGTGATTGTGGTTTGAATTCTTGCTGATCTTCCTTGAGCTAAGCTTTTTGGTCAGATTTAGTCTTCAAGCAAATAGAAAATAGCCAGCTGCAGTGAAGTACTTGAATGTTTTTGTTGCATATGAATGAAAGCCTTCTTGAAATATTGTGAACTGCTCTTAGGTTCAGAGCTAGTCACAGAAGCAGAGAATATAATCTTCAGAAATCTGTTTTGTGCCCACATAAAGTGTGACAATGCTCAGTTAAATAAGAAAGTATCGAATTGTATAGAAAATGTTACTGAATTGTCTGAAATCTTATTTGTAATCGTTTATGTAAAAAAATTTCATGTAGTTCTGTGATTGAATTATGCATTGCATTTCTCAACATCAGTCTAGCTTAGTGTTTTTGCACTTGAATACTAAGTAGTTGACTGTTTTAACAAAAAGGAACACATTCAGGCTTTTTCTTAACGTTTCTGAGCCATCTGTTGCGTAAGATGCAATGAGATGTGTGCACTTCATGCAGAGCTTCAAGTAATGAAAGCATTCGTTGTATAAGAGACCCAAACAGCATATGTAAAATGAAGACTATATCTACAGATATTTGGGTACGGAGACTTTGCATCCCCAAGACTGAAAATTCTAGTTGTCAGCACAAAACAGAAACCACTGGGAAACACATATCAGAAATTAGTCTGGAAACAAATTAATAGTTTACCTCCATTTTATTTATACTAGCAGATTATTTTACAAAAACTCCCAAAAGCAGCTTTCTGATAGATTGTATTTAGTTCTGATATTTGATGCATGAATGTCCTCTATTGAGGTTTCTATGAATAGTAATTAATAGATCTGTCTTCTCTGTAGCCCATGGATAGACTACATTGTATTAGTTAGATTTTGTAAATCATAATTGAGCAGTGTACCAAGTGTTTTCTCATATTCTCTATTTATTTCCCTCTTACAGAGTATATTGCTATGTATACTTACGAGAGTTCTGAACAAGGAGACTTAACTTTTCAACAAGGTGATATGATTCTTGTGACAAAGAAAGATGGCGACTGGTGGACAGGAACACTGGGTGATAAATCAGGAGTTTTCCCATCTAATTATGTGAGACTCAAAGATTCTGAGGTAGAGACGTATTGCAATGTTATAAAATTGAGCTAGAGGAGGTATGCTTTATTTGGTGTTGTAGTGATAGTTACAAGTCAGAAGGTCATAAAAGAAGAAAAAATATTTTGCAGTTTTACTGAATGTGAGATTGGAAAGGCAAAATATTAATCATTGCATTTTAAAACCTAATGTTGTAAATAACTTTGTGGATCGTATGTTAAAATGAGTATTGAGTATGTTAATTGTTAATTTACCAGTTTTGTAGAGACAAATCACAATAGCTATGACTACTTTGTTCCCCAGGTAAGTTTTTAAAGACTGAGGTGTGTCCTACTGCCGTTACTTTTTAAAAAAGATAGTCATGTGTCAGTCTTATCTCCCCCCACGCCATTGTTGTTTTCTTGCAATCAAGGGGAACAAATTTCGCAATGGAACTTAGCTATAACTGAATAATAGAGATTGTTTCATCTGATTTTATCCTGGAATAATCTGATAGAACATATCCATATTAAATTTTCTTTTTCTTCTTAGGCATTCTAAAGCAAGATGTATTCTCATTTATATTCCTTACCTGTTTGAGGGGATAATTTATCTACTAGTATGAATTAGCTTAGAGTCATAGCTGAATACAATACTAATTTCTTGATGAGTATGAGTTCTTGTTTATGTCTCTAAGAATAATAGGAGTTTTAAAAGTATACAAGTAAAAATTATTGGATTTTTAGAAATCTAGGTGGTAAGGGTTTTTCCCCAAGTCCTGAATTCAGTGTGTATGTGACACAGTTCAGTTAAAGACTGTCTGCAATATAGAACTTGAGCAAAGTCACTCCTTAAAATTATGTCTGTTAGTGGAAAAGCTAAAGAATAAAACCTGTAGTGAAATAAATAGCTGTAGAAAGCCTTTATGTAATAGATTTCTAGATAGCAGAGACATTTCAGAATTAAAAAAAATTATAGTTAATGACGTTTAGTATTGCAGTCCTTGGGAGAAATGGCATTGTGATTTTGCTTTCAGAAACATTTTAGAAACTTTTCTCATCTGTTTTTTGCATCATGTAATAATTTTCTTCAATCCCTAGTTCGAGAACTAATCAGTCTTACACTGCAGGATTTCTATCCCAGTTTTGATAAGTTGTTCCCTTGTGGTTTGATGTACCATTCTCTGTATATGTTGAGACTGTAGTTTCATAGACTAGAATCAAAGAATAGTTTAGGATGGGCAAGATCCTTAAGATCAGAGTTCCACCATATATCAAGCACTACCAAGCCACCACTAAGCCGTGTCCTTAAGCACCACATCTTCTATGCATCTTTTAAATACCTGCAGGGCTGATGACTCCACCTCTTCTCTGCACAACCTATTCCAATGTTTGACAACACTTGTGGTAAAGAAATTTTTTTTCCTATAATCCAGTCTAAACCTCCTGTGGGGCAGCTTGAGGTCTTTTCCTCTTGTCCTATCACTTGATACTTAGGAGAACAGACCAACACTCACCTCGCTACAACCTCCTTTAGGGTAGTTGTAGAGAGCAAGAGGGTTTCCCTTGGCCTCCTTTTCAGGCTAAACAGTTCCCTTAGCCGTTCTTCGTAAGACTTGTTGTCCAGCCCCTTCACCAGCTTCGTTACCCTTCTCTGCACACACTTCACCTCCTCAATGTCTGTCTTGCAGCGAGGGGCCTAAAACCAAACACAGTATTTAAGGTGCGGCCTCAGCAGTGCCTACACAGGACGATCACTTCTCTACTCCTGCTGGCCACACCAATCAGTAATTCTTCACATACATCATAGTTTTAACCTCAGGTACATTTTTGTTAGATAATGTTAGATTTCCTTTGAACTTCTGTGAAGGAATGTTTTTATTTTCTCTGAAAATATTCTCAACAGAGAATATCTCAAAACCTGGGAATTTTTATTCAGATGTGCAGAGCCGCCTTTTGTGTTCCTTTAAGGGCTGGATGCCCCTCCTGTCTTGTGAGAGACAGGTACTCGTATTGGAAAATCTTCCTTGTAAAGAATTCGGAAATAGACATTTAATAGTGAAAACTATTGTTATTGGAGAGGTCAGTTTGATGTTTCCCTGATCTCAATTTGTCTAGGTCTGAAAATGCTAAGTGTAGTTCATCCAAAAGTGCTCTAACTGCTCTTTTTTGCTGGTGAAAATCACATCTTTGGGTAAAATCTTGATGAGAGAGAGGGAAAGGCACAGAGCTCATGGAGATCTTGATATCCAAGATGCTTATTTTCATAAAGTGATTCATATGCCCTGCAGGACATGGTTCTTGTTCCAAGTGGATAATTGCCATTACGTGTAGAGTGTTTTGCTATTCAGCTTGTTCACAGAGCCAGTTTTTACAAAGGATTTCACAGTAGTGGCTGTCTGTTAACTTTCAGATGTGCCTCTGCGCTTGGACAGCTGGCTGATTGTGGAAAATGTTACTAAAAGAGTAAATTAATTTAATATGTTCTGCACTATTGACCTAGGCCTGAAGAAAAAGCAAGGCAGTGCTGATCTTCTAACAGCAAACACAGAGTTTGTACAAATGGTTGTAAGCCTCAAAATATCAATGGTTTATATATCAAAAGAAACTTTTTTTGGATGTTTTCTGTACCTAGTCCCACGTGACCCATTCACCTCAAGTTACTAAAACTATTTCCTGTTCCTTAAAGTTTCAGCTTATGAAAGAGTGAAAGTCTTCAAATAAACAACAACACTGGTTCATGGTCCATTCTCAGTTTTCATTAGACTGAGATAGATGGGTAAAGATCTGTAACAAGATTTTACTCTACTCTGCTTTTCTTGAGACTGGTGATAATCACCTCTACATGAAGTATGGAGCTCGCACAGTGGACTTGGAAACACAAAAATTTAGATGCATTCAGTTACGAAACTTTGTGTAAATGTTCTAAAATAATAACAGTCTGAATATATTTAATCTGGATTCTAAGGGTCTTACTGTACAACGCATTTGGCAAGTCTACTGTTGTGTCTTATTAAATTAAAGCAAGTTCTGCTCTTTCAGGAGACTTTATCACTTGTCACAAGATATCCTCAAATGCAGTTAGTGTCTCAAGGTGTGCAGAAGGGAAATACAATGGGATATGTCTTCTCCACTATGTTTTTCTCAACTGAAAGGATAGACACTACCTTCTACTGAGCAGGCCAAAAGTTGGGTCCATCTTAAATTCACTGTTTATTTAGTTATTTATTAAAGTACTGCAGGACTTTTCTATGTATTTCTTCTGCTTTTTTATCAAGGATTTAGAGAATCCTTGAAAGAGAGTTTAAACTCAGTCTGGTTGAGGTGATTTTGAAGCTTAAAATAATCTCTGTATATTTACCACTTAACTGTAAAAATACTGTGTTGCAGCCTGTTTTATCTGTCCATATGCTCCAAATCTGAGAACACGGATGTTGGCTAAGTGATATTTTGAAAGAGCATGTTCTCTGAAGGTCCAAACACTTGTTCTTTATTGAGGAGGGAGAAGGATGTTTCCCTGCCAGAAACACATTCCAAAGCAGAATTAATTCCTCATATTACCATATCAGTGCCAGTTGTTCCTTGTCTTTGGTTCCATACCTTTTAATTTTCCCTACTTTGGACTGTCGATGGACTTGCTTTCATTTTGTCTGGATCAGCTTCTCCTTGTTCCCAGACCTAAATTTAATCTCTATATCTGATCTCTGTGTGATGCTTTCCTATTTCACTTTTTTGTTAATATAGGTCACAGTGGTTGTAGATTAAGGTGGAGAATAGAAGAGAAAGAAAGGAACATAGGGAAGAAGGAAGATTTGCTAGCTTTATAGAAAGTAACTATATTCAGAAAGTAGCCCTGAGACAGCGTTATCCCAAGTATCATTTAACTTAAAGCTTCCACTTTCCATAATCCTTCCCAAAATTTAAGTTGCAAAATATCAAGGAGAAGCATGGTGTGCTAGATGGGTGTAAGGTGCTTTGGTGTCCAATAAAAAAAATTTAAAAATTAGTTCTTCCCATCCTCACTTTTACCTTCCAATACTAGTTAGAGCTTGTGAGGTAGGCAGTGCTGACTCTACTGGATTTTCTGCGGTTGTTAGTTGAAGCTGGCTTGACTAGTGCAGCATTGTGGGATGCTGTGGTTCAGTCTGAAAGATCAGGCTTCTTTAGTAGCTTTTCTGAAAGATATTCAAAATCTGGATGGCGTAGAGCAACTTTGTAACCATCAGGACAGACGGAAGATCTATCTTATAATCTGTTTTGTAGAGACATTCAAAACCAATCCACATTTTTTAAACGATCTGTTTCTCTTGGTGATTTAAGTGGTTTTTTGGTTACTCCTTTTATTAGATTCTGCCAGAATCCCTGTACTTTAAAGTCATCTAGTTGATTTGGAGAACATTGAGGGTGAGACTGTTCCTTTTCCCAGAGGAATTGAGTATTCAGTGAAAACCTTCAGGTCATTTGATGTAGGCTCCAAGTATGTAAGGAGAATCCTAAGGGAGAAGTTGAGGGGAGGTGGAAGTATTGTGAGCCGTGCTTGAAGGCAAGATATTTATGTTTATTCAACACTTCTGACCAAAGTACAGATTAGACTTGTTATGTTGCCGTTATCCATATCAAACCTTTTTATTGCGGAGTGTAAGACTGGGAATGTACTGGGAAGAAACTGAAGTAATTATTTAGGGTATAGACAGGGATGGTGGCTGAAAGGATTGGAAGATGACTAAGGAAGGGGAAGTGTGCAAGGGGCAGAGTTGAGACTACATACTGTTTTGGGTACTCTAATTGCATGTATATCCGTTGACCTGTGAGTGCACTAAAATTAAGTAGAAGTAACTCTTGCCAAATAACCAGTGGCCTCAAGGGAAAAGATTTCTTTATTTCTTTTTTTTCAGGAAGAGAACTTTGATTTTGTAAATTATGAGAGCATTTTATGTTAAATATTTTTTTTTTTCAGTATCGCTGATTTCCTGTATAGAACTGAACAGAACTGATTTCACTGTTAGGTGGATTTCTTGTGGCTATTCAAAGGCTTTTCTTTGCAAATATCTTGGCCTAGGTGAAGCTGATGTTCATCCCTCATCTCACCCCATCTAGGTTCAGAGGAAATACCTACAGATAGATACCACGTTGCTATTCAGTGTCCTGTGCTCTCACTTGACCACAAAAATGGTGGTCGGCCTTTTAGTACTGCAATACGCACCACCTACAAAGTTCAGATGACTCATCTTAAAGATGCAGTGATTGTGCTAATGTGCCATATGAGAAAATTTAGAATGATCATATGGACAGTATTGAAATAATTGTGTCTAGTTAGTTTTAAGGCATATTTGCAATCCAGCTATTTTTAGAGTTGAAAATTACTATTGTTTTAACTCAGTGTGACAGAATTCACATTCTGTAGGTACATAGATTTACAGTTCAGGTGCTACGTAATTTGGAATTACATTGGTATTTGCAGTCCACAAAAGGAAGGAAAATTCAGGAAAGAATTCTACACATTTATATAGTTGGTCATCCACTTCCATACACTGCTTGGTATGTATTCTTGTATATTAATTGCCATCTAAAATGTTAAGGGTTTCTGTAAGAATAGAATCTTCCTGTGTGAGTTTTTTACTTAGTGCTTGTTTAGTGTGTTAAAGTGAAGCATAGTAAATCAAATTCACATACTGACGAATTAAATACAAGTGCTAAACTTACATCTTACTTTCTATTTCAAGGCTCCCGGAGCAGCTGGAAAAACAGGAAGCTTAGGGAAGAAACCTGGTGAGTCATATATTGTGACACCACCTTTAATCTGTTCTTAAGTTCAATGGCAACAAAATCTTTTCCATGAAAATAAATGTTTACTCTTGGTCATTTTGTAGTAATTTGCACTGATGAAAACTGTTGTCTATAATGAAATAATGCATAATGTTAGTCATTCTATTTAGCATGAATTGATCACTAAATAGCATGTAGCTGGAGAAGAAAAATCTGTTTGCTCAAAAGTGAGTGTAAGCTTCATAATGTGTTGCTGATCAGAACAGTACAAGCCTACAGAACACCCTGGGTTGCCAGTGCCTCTGAAAATGGCAGTACACATTTTTATCCTGTGGTTTTACAGCATTTTGCACAGAGTGCTACACAATGTGGTATACATAGAGTCTGTGAGCTCTTGTACCTGCTTCTCGTTTTCAAGAGCACATGCCTTGTATTCATGCAATGTAGTGTATGGCCTGTCAAGCCTCCTCATATTCCAGAAGATCCTGTTGTAGGTTACTTTTTTGGCTAGAAGGAGGTCCCTTGGCTCTTGGGGTTGTGGGGGCTGTCCTTTCAAACAGCGATTGTATTTCCAAAGATTGTTAGAAAAGTGCATTCTCTGCCACTGACAGGCATTTGTAAACTTTCCAGAAGAGGTCTCTTCTTTTTCCTTCAGTGTATGTGTTTGCTTCCATACCAAAGAGCATTGAGCTGAACCAAACTAAATAGGGGGTGCTCCATGATTCTGTGCTGTCCCTTTCTCTGAGGCTCATCCAGTTGCCCAGTGAGGTAGCTCAAGGATGTGATCTACCAAATCTTGCCTTGTTCCCATACACACGCACATGCATTGCATATTTTGTTTCGTGGGAAGAAGGTTTTTCTTTGTTTCCCTCAACTGATTCACTGTGTAAGAAGAGGAAGGGAGAGTAGACTGCAGCAGCCTCAACTCCATTTGGCTTATTTTACCTTGACATGTAAGCAGTAGGCTGCTCTTGACAAATCTTACTGGTCTGTCTATGGAAAAAAGGGCTTGGAAGTAAACTTCTTTTGCCCTTTCTGACTTTCATTTGCATGATTAAAAGTAGTTATGTTAATACATAAAAGGTTCGAGAGAGGCAGACAAGAACAGAGGTCTGGAAAACCTCTAGAAGTGGTTCTGGGTAGGAATAGTAAGAAGCTGCTGATAGGCCTGGCTGCTTTTTCCATGTAAGCGAGAATGGTGGATGGCAAGACTTCAGCCTAGAGTACCAGCCTTATAATTGCTGGTCTCCTGGATTCAGACTTTCAGTGGAGTCTGAGGGGATGTTGACAAAAGCTGATCTGAGAATCCTTTGCGGTTTAAGAACAGTTTGGGAATAATCTTTCCTATTTTTCAGCAAGGATATTTATGGATAGTTTTGCTATAAACAAGCTACAAGTGCTCAGCCAATATAAGCAAAATGCTAATGAATGAGGTGAAATATTACAGATATTCTAGAAACAGCAGGATGAGTGGGCGAGAGTTGATAAAGGCAAGTACTGAAGGGCAAGGGAAAAGAAACTGCTCTCTGTGAATTTAAACAGCAATATGAGGACAACTATATATGTGAGAAGGCATTTTTATTTTTCTTCTAAATATACCTGTTTTAGTAGAGGCCATATTTTTTGGCTTGCACTCTAATTCAATTGAAGGTCTTCTCAGTAATTCAGTACTTAATTAAATAAAAATTAAAAAGGTTTCCTGGAAGGGAAGCTATTTCTGTTGCTTTAACTTTTCTGGCGAGTGGTTTTCTCAAACTTTCTGCTTCTCTGTGATGTGCAAGAGGTGTAATGTTAAATAAGTTACAATATGAATTACAAGTTTAACACACAGTCTACAGTAAAAATTATTTATGCTGCTGGTTGATTAAAAAGGATTTCTGATGCTTGGAGCCTTGTAAATCACCTTTTTGTAGATAAATGAGAAATTTCTTGTCCTGAGAGATATAAGGGATAATGTTTTTACTCTTTCAGTATGATATATTGAATATTATAATTGCCATGGTACTGAGAGAGGTTTTTGCTTGTTTTTTTAAAAAAAAATTATTCTGACAGACTCCCACAGTTAATTTGTTTACTTGTGTTCGTTTTGTCTTCTGAGTGTCTCTAGGGTGGAGGAACTAATGTGTTTCTATGGAAAAAAGTGCAAATGCAGGGGGCTTGCAGACTTTCTAACAGTGTTAGCCATGTTTCCTGCCAAATAGCTTGCTTTGCCTTTGAACAGAAGAGACTGTGCTGATGCTGGCTTTTCTCTGTGTAAACCTCTCTGCTCTCCTATCATCACCTACTACGTTTTATCTAGAAATTCTTCTATCTTCTGCTTTTAGACTTTGTGTGCTGTCTAAGCTACAGATCCAGGTTTAAAGCATCTTTCTAACTCAGATTTTTGTATAACCTGTTTGGTTCCACCTCTATGTTCCTGCCTCTCCTCCCCTCTTTGGGTTATCATGAGGGAGGTTCTGATTTAGTTAATTCTGTATGTGTCATCCTTTGCAGTGACCTCAGGTTGCTTGTCATCTTTCTGCTTCTTCATCCTCCTTACATCCATTTGCATCTTGAATGCTTCTCTGACCATTTTTAATTTTCCTAATCATCCCTTACGCCTAAATTTTAAGTGAGCCATCTGATCTTTCTCCTGGCAGTCCTCAAATCTTTTCATTTTTTCTTTCCTGCAACAAAACATCCCTCTGATTCAAGGGATCTGGCTTTGTGGTTTCCTCTGCCTACAACTGCCTTTTCAATGATTGCTCCCTTTTTCTGCCTTACCAGCAAACTCCCCCTCCTTTCATAGCCTGTGGGCGATGTATTGTTGCTGAGCGCCTTTGCTGTTTCTCTTGGCCATGGGAAGTTATGCACTTGTTGACAGAGAGGGCCGAGTAGGACGATGCCCAGCACTGTATGACTTTCTTAGTTGAGCTGCCTATGAGGAAGCTGAACACCACTTCTGTGTACTTGCTTCCTTCAGCCCCTTTCCCTTTTGCTGCTGTTGCTGTGTTGTCTGCTAATCCGCTGCATGCTCATTGTCGCATTGCTTTCTCCTGCTTTGTAAAGGGACACACTGATGGCAGGTGTGACCTTCTTCTGCTTAGTTTTTCCTGCCAGCTTTTCTAGGATAGACTAGGTTGGCAATATATGTAAACAGTAATCATAAGTGAAAATAACTGATATAGATATTTTTATCCATATTTTTAAATAAAAGCTGAAATCTCAAGCAGTACATTGATCTGTGATCAGATAATTGCTGAGGTTTTAAATTAAGCTCGTTGTCTTTGCACTGATGCATTTCTCTTTCTGTGATCTTGTACTACTAGCTCTGCTGTGGGCTTGTTTTAGGATAGTCTTAGACCACAACCGTAATCAGTCAGACTCAGTGTCCACATCAGCTGTTTGGTGGTTCCCAATTTTAATTGATGTATTGCCAAATGAAAACCTCTTTTGTCTTAAATATAGGGTCAGAATTTACTATTCCAGGAAAGGTTGTTCATAAAACCAAAAAACTAAATTCCCCATCCTTCCCACAGAAACCGCGATCCCTACATCATTCTGTTAAGGACAATACTTAAGTGATAAATGACTATGTACTGAGACCTTAAAGTGGAGTTTTCAGCAGTAACAACACTACTTCTGTGCTGCTTTGTCTGTCTGAGACCCTTTACATCTAAATGAAGGCTAAAAAAATTCCCCACAGATTCCTGTAACTCATGACTAACAAGGGACTGCATAAATGTAGCAGCCTGGAAGTTTTAGCTTATCAAAAGCTGAGCAGTTCCCAAATCTACCACATAGTGTTTACAAAAGGGTTAACAGTTACTATGGTATAAAATGTGTTCTCCATGACTCTAAACATGGTTTGATAACATACTAAGTGTGACTTAATACCTATCAGTAGGACATCAGATACCTACAGCCACTTAGAAGCTTCTGTCTGTTCAAATTGGTTCAAGAAATGGATTAACTCTGTCAGACTTTGTGGTGATGAAGTTACTATTTGTCTTTCCACATCCACTATAAAATGGAGTGAACTGCGTTGTCTTCTCTGGCTGCTATGAATGAGAGATAATTGTGAGCTCATGGTTACTCTGTGTCAGATTCGTGCTGATAGGTGAACAGATGAATCACCGGTTTTGTGATAATGCTCATGGAATAAAAATTTCAAATGTTTTTTAACTTTTGAAAACATTTATTTTTTGTTTATTCTAGTGGTAAATGTTTTCTGCTGGCCTTCATCAGTTTGCACCTCTGTTATTGCAACTTCTTCATTATATTGTCATCAACATGTATTGCCTCTTTTTAGGGAGCTTAGTCCAAATTGATGCTACAAAAAATTATTTATTGGAAAACAGTACTATGACAATGACTTTAAGAGCCATATGGCTCTAATGATGGTCATTGTTCTCTATTTCACATAATTTTTATATGCTACCCATATAGCTGCTGCACCTCTGTTTTATTCCTGTAATGCTGTGAACTTCTGATCTGTTTTATAGTTACCATATGTTTTCATAGAACTACATAGATACATAACAATTTAATGGAAAAAAAATACAAAATGGATTAATGTGCCGGTGATAACAGCAGAGTTAATGTTGGACAGAATGTGTTCAGGTTTTTCCAAATTAACTTTTTTTTCCCCTACTTCAACAGAAATTGCCCAAGTTATTGCCTCTTACACAGCAACGGGTCCAGAACAGCTTACTCTTGCTCCTGGTCAGCTGATTCTTATCAGAAAGAAGAATCCAGGTGGCTGGTGGGAAGGAGAGCTCCAAGTTAGTTACTGTTTTTTTGAAATAAAGTTCCATGTAAAAAAAAATAATTTTCAATGGTTCAAAATGATGACTGCATCAATGTTAAAAATGTTGAAAATGTTCTGCAGTTAAGCATTTACAAATAAAATGCCTTTACAAAAATATATATACATTTGGATTCCTTGAACTGGAAATAACTTTGGAGGACAGCAGGAGGAAGGCATTGTGCCTCGTCGTAAGACAAGGATACCCACCTCAGAATCAGACTCACCCTGCACTCCATTCCCTTGTATGTTTTCCTGGAGGATCTTCAGATATATGAAAGGAGTGAATTTTAGGGCTGCTTTCAAACCTTCCCAGTCTTATATCCATTAGGCTTTATGTGAACCCCAAAGCGGTTATGTCAGGTGATGGGGAAAGCCAGCCATGCAACCGGTGCATGGGACTGTTAGGTTAAGTGATGGGGTCTACTTGCATGTCTGTTCCAGTAGTGGCCGTTCTTACCACGTGCATTTGGGTCATCTGATACCTGTGTGCACTGTAAAAGTGGAAGAAATACTGGGGTGTGTGCTCCTGACCATCATCTTAAGAAGCTTTCTGAACTGCTTCAGCCAAAAGTTTGTCTATCCCTTTTGTTGAAACACTGAGAATTATTTTACAGCAGTGATTTTTCTAAGGTGGCCACCACTTGTTCAGGTTGCTTAATGAATGTAACAATGTAGAATACCGATCTAATGGCCGAGTCTCAGCCACAGCTCATTTTAATGTAGGGGAGTGATAAGAATGGTGTCTGTTGCAAGCATCAGGTGAAAGAGATATTTAGGGTTGTATTAGAAGTTAATAGATAAAATGTTTTAGCCAGTTTGGTTTTTTTAAGAGTAGAACTGACAACTTGAAAGCTTTAATTTTCAGTGACTTTCAGTGGCAAAGCTGAAATGAGATTTTCTTTAGTTTTGTTTGGTTTGGTTTCTAACAGGGAATATTATGTCGAAGAATGTAATTTATTTATTTTTGCAATGCATATGCTCAAATTAACTAAAATATTTTTCCCACATTACTATCTGCCCTTTTTGCCTTTCCTGGTAATATTTTTCCATCTTTTGTGGAGAAAAAAATCTTCCAGGATTTCTTTGGTTTTCATTCTCACTAATCTTTATGTTGTTATTAACTTGTAACATCAGATATGCTTTGCTGTGCAAGAGTTGTCACAATTACCACTTAGCTAGTGTGAGGTTCTTTTAAGTTTTGGTTGTGTAAATTAATGTGTAGTTTTGGATGCCTTACTGTCTTACATATGGTTTTACAAATAATTTTTTCCTCTGTTAGCAGTCCCCTATCTATTCTTTCCATTCTCCTATTCCAACACTGTAATACTAGTTCTCGCTCCTTTTATGTGAGCACAAGGCTAGTACAGCAATCTGATGAAATGGATTGAAGAATTGATTTAAAATAATCACAGCAACACTACTGCCCCCACCCCAAGTAATGAAATGATGACAAGATTTGGAGGGGGACAACAATATTAACTTTTCTTTATGCATTTACTTTCCAAGTGACAGGTTATTTAGAAGTGTATGTTCATTTGTTTCAGCCTCAAGTTAGTGTTGATGATGCTTGTCTTAGGGGTCAGAGTGAAGGTAAAATAAGGCAGATGCATTAAACATTACATTGTGGTGTGTTTAATGCAGTCTTCCAGAGTATCTTAAAATTGATCTAGATACACTTTAGATCCAGTGCTTGCTTTTTCAGTAAAGAAAGAGAGAATGAAGTAGCTAAATAATAGTATGTGTTAGATTACTTTTTTCACTAAAATTAATATGTTTTGTTTTTAAAGGCAAAATTCTGCATGCCTGAAATTCCAACCTTATTCTAACAACACAAAAAGAGAAGAGCTAAAGTAATTCTTAACATAGATGCAATAGATTTAGAAGCTCAGATTTGATTCAAAGTTTTAGAATAACGTTTCTTACAGTAAGGATTCTTCTTCTGATTTTATTTGCAATGAACAATGCAGTTGGCATATTAACAGGATGCAGTTTCTGTCAAATTCTTATCCTGTTTTGGTGACATGAGCTTTGTCACTGGCTTGGGCCTGCAGTTCTTCTGTCCCATATGCTGTCTCTGATAGTGACTCGTTGCAGCTGTGTTGCAAACTGTAGAGCACTGCTGTAGGCCAGGTGGATGGTACTCTGCCCCTCTTTCAGCACACACATGGACCATGTGCACACTAATACACATGTGCAGCATGTTTTCATACTGATGTTCTCTGGTTAGACAGGCATCTAGTGTACTTTCAAAACTTTAACATCTCTTAATTAGGATCCTTTGGACAGTGTCTATCCATATGTATTTGTAGTTGACAAAGCTTATTTTTTGTTTGATTGGAATGTGGCCTTGGGATTTTGTTTTTGAATCCAAGCTTTACCCTTTATTTTCTTGCCATAGTGCTTTGCTGCTGTTCTAGCACATGACATCATATGTTTATGCCCTATCTATTGTTTGGGCAGGAGAAACTTAAAAGGTTTGGATACTGTTTTTTTTAAAGAAAAGAGGTCAATGGGATACTTAATGTATACATGCACCATCACAATCTTGTTATCTATTTAAATGCAGTTCTTTGCATAATGGAAAAAATATTTTAATGCTGCAACTGATTAATGCAATAGCTAGCCTAATATTCTAGAGTTATGATTTAAACAGAATCAGGAGATATCTTTCAGAAGAATGAGGGCTATAGTATTAATTATAAAGCATATAAAGTAGGAACACTGTTAAGTGAAAAATCACTTGAATAATGATAATAACTCCTGTTAAAGTTAACTCCCATTTAGATATTCTAAACTACTGTATATATATTTTAAAAGCTTACCTCATTTAACAGAAGTATCATAATATTAAATTATTACCACAAAAATAGCTGACTTTTTTCCTTTATAAAACGCATTTTTCTTACACCAAAACAGTGTGACTGCAAGTAATTAAAATGTTGACTGAATTACCTTGTCTAAGGACCTATTGATGTACTTAATTCTCTTAAAAGAATTGTTTTTTCACTAGGCACGAGGGAAAAAACGACAGATAGGATGGTTCCCTGCTAATTATGTAAAACTTCTGAGCCCTGGTACCAGTAAAACTACACCAACCGAGCTACCTAAATCAACAGCATTACCTTCAGGTAAGCAATGCAGTTGCATTAGCAAAGTTACATTTGTAACATGTTTCATTTACAATAGAGCTTCTACAAATATTTAAGGATGTTCATTAGAATATTTAATATCTGTTACACTAGTCACTTTGGTTAAACTATTTTTAATTTTTTTTGTTTTATATGACAAAAACATACAGTTTGTCTCTATAATTATGGTGACGGTCCCTCAGGTATGAACTGTTGACTGGTGAAAAGCTATCTGTGACATAACATTTTAAAACGTTCAAAATTACCAGTACTATTTGTTTGCACTAGTTGTAGTAAAGGAGTTTTTAAAGATTCAAGATGGTCCATGGGCTTAGCAGTTGAAACACCTCTCATTCAGAACCTCTTATTTTTCCTAAGATGAATTATGAGGAAACCACTCAAATGAAGATGTAGCTTTTTGTCCTGTATAGTTATTTATTTTAAAGTTTGCACAAGAATACAAGAGCAATAGAGCATTGTATTTTTACATCTATTTGCACAGTTTCACAGCAGGTGATATCACGTAGTCTTGCCTACTGCAAGGTATAAAGCCAGGCAGAAGACTGAGAACAAAATTTTGTTCTTTGTAACCGTTTCAGTCTTGAACCATTTAGGGCTTGTGAGTTGATGTTGTGCTAAGAGGATTCTTGTTGATCAAACCCACACAGAATGGGTGTATTTTCTTTCATAAGCCACCCAAAAGACTTGACATGGTTGTCTGTCATCTGTTTTAATTTAGTTGGAGGTGGCAGGGGTCAAAAGCTTGCTGTTTCTCCAGGCCATTTTTGACTGTCTAGCAGTAAAATGAAATACGTTTCTAAATGAAAAATGCTAATGAGCATAACTTTATCCTTTAAATATATATGAAGGATTAGCATGCAGTTGAAGGAAATCGAATAAAATACTATACTATACTATACTATATTTTCATATGTCATTGATATAAATAACGTTTGCCTTCTCTGATATGGTAATGTTAAAAATGGTGCTAACTGGCTCCTTTGTTGGTAGTCATAAAGCTGCAGAAAATCAGACTTCTGTAAAGACTCACAGGTTTGGGTCCTGCAGTTAAAATGGTAGTTTGACATTGAGACTCATACTTTTACAAAGCAATATGATGAGGGGTTTTTAATGTAATTGTTTCAGGTTTGACAGTGTGGGTCTTTTCATACATGCCAATAAAACTTTCACAGAATAAACTTTTTAGTGCTTTTTATCACTGCCTACACAACATCAAAATCTTAAAAACTTTGTTTTATCAAATTCAGCTTTATTATAGACTTCTCATTTTGGTGGATGATAAGAAGAATCTTGTCTTTCCGTTATGACAGATGGCCTCACTATCTGTGGTTAATGTAAGGGTTTGAGGTTAGTGCTTGAGAAGCATCTTCATAGTGGAAGGATTTTAGTGAGGAGGCTTACTGTAGCAAAAGACATGGATATCCTGAATAAAACCATCTACAAAGGGTTGAATAGTGCCCAAGGCATTATGAACGGTTTGGGAGTGTACCATTACTGTCTGGGTTTTGAAGGTAGGGGTTACATCAGAAACCAGTATCATCAAACCCTCTGTTTCTTTTGTCATTTTGTTTTGATGTACATGCTCTGCATCTGCCATACTGTAATGCAAACTGCATGACTTCGGTGACTTTTTTTTTTTTAAATTCTATTGCATGGGCACTTTTGCTTTATATTTCAAGGTTTTCTTAATTTTTGACTGCTTTGTATGCATTCCCTTATAAACTTGTGTCATGAACTTGTCCTTCCTGGTGTTGAGAAATGAAAAGAACTGTTACTGCTACTAGGAGCTAGTCAGTCATAAGAAAGTCCAATATTGGAACAGAGTGAAACATGTTTAAACTGTTCGGCTTGTTTGAAGAACAACAGCATTATAGATTATGATAGTAAGCATTGTACAAGAACCTGGATTCCCTCTGCTATTGCAGTAAGACTAAGATGAATCAACGGAGTACCTTTCCTAAAAGTAAGCAAATGACTGAAAAGCACTGGAGCTCAGAGAAGGTAGGCTGGAACTTGCTTCTGCAGTTAGCAGTGGCTTTTGGAGTTTAAAAGAAGTGAAGAACTTTCTCACTGGGACTGCTGTAAAAGCTTCCTACATAGGACTAAGGCATATTCCAAGCTTTGTGACTGAGTATAAGCAAGATCAAGATGCAGTCACTGCTTCAGGTTCAGTTGAGGAGTCCTGTGTCTTAAGAATTCTCTTAAAGTACCTCCCCAGGTTTAAGGTCATTCGTGGGTTCCCAGTGGACTATTTAGATATTACGATGATACTACTGGACAGCCCCAAATTTCATTAAATTCTTTGAAGTAGAACAGAATGATCTGAATGAATAATTCTTGAAAGAAATTAACTCTGGAATGGGTTATAAATCTGCTAATGTATGTATTGTAGTCACGTATGGCTTAAACTTTTTACCATTCCTAGTAATAACCTGCAAACCTGTAAAAATGTCGTGAAACACGAGTTTTCAAAATGAAATGTGAACATCAGGGATGTTCACGCATTTGAACTTGTATTAGCACAGAACTACCTAGACCAGGAATGCGCTGTAATACACGTTCCTTTAGAAATACTGGTTTATCTCCAGGATGCTAGGGAAATGTACACTTTGGTTAGTTGATGTGCACAGTGTGACAAATGACACTTAGTGCCTCTTTTGATTTTTATTTCGCTTTTCTTTTTTCCCTTTTTCAAGTAACAAAGCTAAATATTGAGGCATAGCAGAGTCGTGTTAAATGTGGAGTTTATTTGATTATGGTCTTTATGATAAGGCACAATCTGTTAATTAAAAGAAGCTGAATAATTTCTGAAATCTAAATTTAAAAAAGAGAGGAGCTATTTAACATCTTTATAAAGAAGTTGCTTGCTGAGTACAAGAATGCAAATACAAGCAAATGTTAGGATTAATATAATGGAGAGAAGCTGACAGCAAGGCTAATTAGATAGGATTCTTGTGTTTAAAGGCAAAATACCAGAAGCCCGGTGACTTGGCATAGAGAAAACATCAGAGAAATAAAGGAAATTAAATAAAGAGTCCTGCTGCTTCAGAGAATTAAGAAAACTGCTCTATTATAGTTGAACGGAAGTGACTGTATTCTGAGAACCATTCAGATTTGATGAGTTTCACAGTAAGGAAATAGAAAATAGGCTGCTGGAGGCGGTCCTGCGGTGCCAGAAAGGCAGCCTAAATGGCCTAGGGTGCTATATATTTTTCTTGTCCTTTTCAGGACCTTTGAGTTCCTAACGTCTCAGTGGTAGTACAAAGACATCACCATCAGCTTTCTGTTGAATTAAAGAGCTGTGTTGAGCCTGTTCCATTGTAACTAGGAAAGTGCCTTTTTCAGGCTTTAGGCAGTGGAACTCAAGGTTTCCCAGACTTTTCTGTCCACTGACCAGTTCTTTTGGAAAGGTTACTTTGTCAGAACAAGTTGGGGAGGATGTAAAATATTATTTTTATAAATATACAACGAATTGGGTACTTTTGTGGGAAAATAATAATATATGTATAAAGCAAATGAAAACTATCAATAGAAAGCTAATATCCTTGATGTATTCTGACTTTTTAATAAAATGTAAATTTTTTCAGTCGTCTTTTAAGCACTTCTAAAGAAAAAAAAATAGGTACAGTTCCAGGCATGTTACACTGTTCTCAGTGCTGTGTTCTGCTCTCCCTAGTGGATTCTGACCCCTCAGTCAGCTGACTGAGAGAGCAGTACTGCTAGGAAACTCGTAGTTTTTAAATCACCTTCAGCCAGTTTGTTTAGGACTAAGCTGAACATCAGTACAGGAGCACAGGAGAGAGAGGCAGGACCAGTTCAGATCAGCATAGCCTCTTGGAACTATAATCTGACACCTGGAGCATTCAGAGTTGGTTTATGCATAGCTTACGTTTTGCTGAAACATTACCAGTGCGATAGACCTCTTCCTTTATCTTACAGTGTGCCAAGTAATTGGCATGTATGACTACACTGCACAGAATGATGATGAGCTAGCGTTCAATAAAGGCCAGATTATAAACGTCCTTAACAAGGAAGACCCAGACTGGTGGAAAGGGGAGGTGAATGGACAAGTGGGTCTTTTTCCATCCAACTATGTGAAGCTGACAACAGACATGGACCCAAGCCAGCAATGTAAGTGACCCTCTCTGCTGCCATGCTGTGGTTGTTTGTGTAGTACTTTAAGATGAAACATGCAGCATTGCTGTGATTCTATTGCGGTTTGCAGAACTCAAAGCTTCACCTCTGCTGCACTTGTCAAAGTCTCTTTGAAGACCTTCTATAATGCAAACCTTATTTTATATTTGTTTTATTTTTAGTTCCCATCCCCTTTGTAGCATGTTACCCTTTATCATTTTTGCACCATGCTGTTTACATGCCTGACTCATTTTCCTAGCTTGAATTTGCTCATTGTTTTGTTTTGCTTATGTGTTGTTTTCCTCCTTTTTCTAGGAATCATATGTTGTCCATCCCCCACTCAGGCTTGAAAGTCCTCAAAGAGACCCACTATCCCATATCACTGCCCAGAGGGATGATGGGAGATGCAGCCTTGATCATGTGGCTTCCAGCATGATCATCTACTGCCTTCTGAGTAGAAGAACACACTGCAGAGCAGTTTACCTCATTTTACATTAGTTGCATGTAATCGCAATGTTTGAGTTAATTACCTACAGATATAGACGCAAAATTAAAATGAAAAAACACACACAAAAAAATCAGAGGATAGTGGGTCCTTTTGTGGCTTTCATAGTTACCAAACTAATGTTTCCACCTTTGCACAGGTGCTTTCAGTAGTTTTAAAATTATTTTAAAATATATTTTAGTCTTTTTAAAGTATAAATTAAATTTCTTCATTGCAATTCTGTTGTGCAAAAAGACCCACTATCAAGGAATGCTGCATGTGCTATTAAAATTGTTCCAAATGTCCATGAATTTGAGACTTTTATGTATTTTTTTTTTTATTGTTCACTTGTCCAGTGTTGTCAATATGTTGTCTTTTTTCTTTTTTTTTCCTTTTTTAAAAAAATTACAAAAGAACAGAAGGAGTTAAATCAGTTTAAGGAACTTTAAATGTGCCCAGTTACAGATAAGGAATTTTGTTGTAGTTATTGTATGTATCAGGTGTTCATGTTGAGTGTGTAATACATTGTGGAGAGAAGAAATTAACTTCTTTTCAATGCAAGAGACATTAACCTTGCATAATGTTGTTATCTCAGTTATGTTAATTTTATTTTGCACATTACTTGTAGTTGCATACAATTAGAAAACACCTTGGTTTGTGTTTGTCTCAGATGTTTCAGTTTTTGCATTTGGAACGCTACATTCATATGGGATTTGAGAATTAACTTCTTTATTTTCGTCTTAGTTACATGAAGTTTGATTTCTCATTTTTACTTTCTTATGCCTATGGAATGACTTATTTTGAACAAATAATTTTCCTGACAAGAAAGAATGTATAGAAATATCTCCCTGCAGTTAATTTCCAGTGTTTACATTTTTTAAACTAGACTGTGGAATTTATACAAATTAATATTAAATGGAGCTTGCAGTCAAGTTTATGTAGCTATGTGCTGTAGCTAAGCCATGTTTGTCTTTCCAGCATTAGTTACAAGCTCTTGATGAAATGCCTGGTGCTGTCAGTGCAGAAACCCTCTCTTCCTGATGCCTCAAGCACAATATAGCCGTTCTACTAATTACTTTACCATTTAGTTATGTTCTCGTTTATGTATTTCATGTATTTCTAAATTTCATGCTGGCAGTGTTGTAGCGTTTATACTCCTACCCCATCTCCCTCCTTCTGACCTGTTATGCAGTGCAAAGAACAAGTGAAGCTCCTTATTCAATTGCACTTCAATATTTCATCAATATGAATGTAAATTATATAAATATATAAAAACCTGCAGCTTTAACAACTGTAATACAGCCTTTAAAATTAGTTACATGTATAGATAATTAAATTCTTCATATAAAAGATAGACTAAAATGTGTTTGTTGTCTTGTTGCTGTGTACACACAGAATTCACCAAGTGGCATTAGTGCATGTATTGAATTTGCCACCAGAGTAGCCTGAAGCCCACCTGTTTATTTTCAGAATGACATTTTTCTTGTTTCTTTGAATCTTATTTCAGTATAATCACTCAGATTGGTCATGATTACCTGCAGCTTTTTGCACCTTTCTTTATTCAGTGCTTTCTTTGTGTTACAAATCAGTTGATATTTTTTGATGCTATACTAGTAGATTAATTAAGAATACTTGGTTGTTTTACCTTGGGTTTACATTGACTTAAGCTCTGTTTTTTCATGCCAGGAGCTCTAGTCTGAAAACATACACAATTGCACAGATTTTATTTCTTTTTAGGATAGTATATTTAACATGCACGAGTTTTGATTTATCTCTGTGCCATAAAAAAAAAAAAAGGTTTTCCTTTCCGCCATAGCCACTTGCTGAAGAATATGCTGTCTGGTATGACAGAAATTGATCAGAACGTGATACTTGTACCTTTCAGTGCCCATTGTTCTGCTTACTGAGAATGATGTAGCCAGATTTTGCTCCACTATTTGAATATTTCGTGCATTAAAATGTTATTTTAATGAAAGGGTATCTCTATTTTCCCATCATGAGCGGCTGCATTGGAAGATTTGTAACTTAACTAAAAACATTTCTCCTAAGGGACATTCTGGGTTTTGACTTCAGGCGAGAAACATACTTTCTCTACATATTGAAGTATTGGCAATACTTTGGATACAGGGAATTCAGATGCTGCTTTTCTTCTTTTCATTAATTCGAGTGAGAAGAAAAATAAAGCTATTGTAATAATATTCAGGCTACATGTTTTCTAACATGCTTCTTAAAAATGCCAAGAGTGATGGCTTGTGAAAGATTTTCAAAATCACAGTACTCTTCAAAGTTCTTGGGTTCAGATTTATGCTGAAGTGAAAAGAACAGTCTGAAGTTGTCCCTCTGTAGACACAAACACTCAGTCCCTCACTCTACTCTGGAGTATGTTGTGCCAGGACTCCTCCTACAGAAGAGTACTGTTGAGAGCAGTTAACTCACAAACCGTCTCAAAACACATGTAAAATGTCCTAGACAAAGATATTCAAACCATTGTGGCTCATATCGTTATCCGTTGTTGAAATACCTATAATGTTTATTTACTCAACTATTAAAGTTCTTAAATGTACTACTAGAGCTTGGCATGGTAGTGTTTAATCTTCCTCACAATCAGTTATTTCCCTTGAGTAGCAGGGAACAAGATATTGCACTTTCTTACCTGTCTGGATTTTTGTTTATATAGATATAGATAGATAGATATATGAGAAAGGAAGTATGATAGCAATTCTTTAATAAAAAGACTGGTTTATTTCCTTTAAAAAAATAGTTTTTCAGGGTGTTTCTCAATCTCTTTTTGACCCTCTTTCTTCCCTGTTCATCTGAGAAGATCTTTAACCTCCTAAGGCACATGGTCCCCTCCCAAAGCCACAGATCCAGACTGCAAACCTATTTAAAATAAAAAAACGCTTGCCTCCTGTGGTGGACATGTGCCCACACTTTTGTTTCTACAGTCCTTGAATCTGTGGCTGCAAAGCCAACAAGCACTAGTCACAGTCAAGGCCAAAACAAGATTTTCATGGACAAAACTAAGAAACCATTCAGCTGGGTTTTTTTACTTTACTTGTGTTTTAAGTCAGTATTAAGAAAAAAGCAGCCTCACTGCTGTATAGTCAATTTAATGTATTCTTTATACTAATTCTCATCTGCAAAATACCTTTTCCCTTTGTGTAGGAGCTTAGGGAAAGGAGCCGTCACTTGAGGGATGTAGAGAGGTCTGAATTTAGAGACCGCTCCAAGTGATGGTGGCTTTTTTGTTTGCAGTTTTCTGTTTACCCTGAGAAGAATTTCCTCTGTATTCAGCTGAATTTCGCTGAATGTTTGTTTTATCTGGGGATTTGTTAATATAAATTCCAGTGCTTTAGATCTATCCAAGACAACTCGGAGCCTAAAATGCAGGTTTATTGAGAGTGGTTTTCTTGTATTCAGAATCAGTTTTATCTAAATCTCTGCTCTTTTGGAGCTTCAGTGGCTTGTCTTTCAGTCCCCATGAGCTCACTGAACGCATTTTAAAATGGTCTATTACCATAACCTTGCTGCAAGGCAGCAAAATAACTGTGTGTTCTGGTTTTGTTCTCTGGTTTTGAAGCTGTTCTTTTTAGTTTTTTGTGATGATTAACTCCAGCTATTTAACTTCCTGTTAAATAGTTCCTTATAAGCAGTCCTTTTCTGATTACAATAATTGGCTTATTTTTAACATTTCTTTAGACAACTTCAGTAAGTCCAGGGACAATACAGCTCAAATATTATTTAATCAGTTGAATTGCAAGAGAAGTGCATGCATATAGACAGCTGGATAACAAGCTACTGCTTAGCTAAACAGAGAGTGCTAAGGTGACCTTTTGATTCCAAACCCTGAAAGAATGTTTTCAGAAGGTTGTCCTGGATGCAGTTTAAAAATGTGAATTCTTTTCATGAAGACTTCATTTCCTGCCTGTACACTTTATGGCCTTTTGTATGTGTTGTTTGATAGCTTGCAAAAGAGTACTTTACCATGAATAAGGATTAATTTTGAGTTATTGTCCATGTGAGGAGAAATAGTGAGAGTTATCTTAACTATCTGGCATAACCTAGTAACGGTAATAGGTGTAAACATAATTCTGATACATGCAACAAATTTCTGTAGCTTATTGCAGTAAGATTCATAGTTGTTTCATTTCCCTCCCCTCTCTGTACCTCTTAATTTGAGATCTTTTTATAGAAACAGAACCCAAGAAGTACCCCCTGTAACCCAGCACAAAAATTCAGATTACAGTCTACCTAGAGCTAGAAATGAACTTGAATCAAACCTGTAACTCTTAGAATTATAGAATCATAGAACAGTTTGGGTTAGAAGGGACTTTAAAGCCCATCCAGTTCCAACCCCCCTGCCATGGGCAGGGACACCTCCCACCTGACCAGGCTGCTCAAGGCCTCATTCAACCTGGCCTTGAACACTTCCAGGGAGGGGGCATCCACAGCTTCCCTGGGCAACCTGAGCCAGTGCCTCACCACCCTCAGCGTGAAGAATTTCTTCCTAATGCCCAATCTAAATCTTCCCCCTTCCAATCTAAAACCATTCCTCCTTGTCCTATCACTACTTGCCCTTGTAAAAACTTCCTTCCCAGCTTTTCTGTAGCCCCTTCAGGCACTGGAAGGCCACCTTCTGTTCTGTTAATCCTGTGGAGCAACACAGAATAAGAAGTCAGGTTTTAGAACAAGTTTTCTTGTGGAATAGTTTTAATTAAGTATTTCATGGAAAGGGTAGCTGTTAGTGTCTATAGGTGGAAAGATGTTTATGCTCGAGGTAGCTGTCCTACAGCAAGTGACCATAAAGCTTTTAGAAGGTGTTGGGTTCCCTGTGGCATTGTGGTGCTTGATCACAGGATTTAGCTCCATTTTCTAGCTCAAGTTTCTCATTTATTTCTTTGTGCCCTACCTGACTTTTTGAGTTTGGCCCCTCAACAGCAGCTGGCTGTAGCAGCAAGAAGCTCTGGGCCTATATGCCATTCAGTTCCAGGCTTCTTCATTGGGTCTGTCCAGGTACCAGTTTGTACCCAGAGTGCTGATCCGATGTGCCGACTCAGCTGGTACCCACCTGTGTACAGCTGTGAACTGGTGCCAGCGCTGGCAAAGTGCTGGTCTGAACTGGGCTCAGATCAGCATCACAGAAAAGGGTTTTTTGTGTCCTGGTCTAGGTGGCTGAAACCAGACTTGTGTTTTTTTCTACCACATTTATTTCTGCCAGGTGTAGTTTTCTCTGCTGGTTTGTCATACCTTGGAGTGATTCCAACACAGATGAGTGTTAAAATCAATCTGGGTTGATTTCTTTCCATTAATTCTTTTTGTGGAGGGAAAACCTGAAGCCAGGAAAGGTGATGGCTGATGGTCTGCCCAGGAAAGTTTGTGCATATGTGTGTGGTTTAAGTTGTATTTTAACTTTTAGAATACTACATTTAGTTAACACTTCTGACTCCGAAGTGAAGTACCTACACAGCATCTTTATTTTTGCAAAAGGCAGCGTAAAATTGGACTCTGCAGTTTTTTCAGCTTGGATCTGTGGCTGATGCTCTTAACTGATTTGCTGTTACTGTACAGGAAGTGATCAGGGGCTCATGATAGGTCCTGGGTCATAATTCGGAGATGAGGTTTAAAGTTACATGGTTTAAACCAGTTCAGGAGTCAGCTCTGCCACTTAATATTTTTAGAAGCATGCATGCCCTCACACACAGATTTTATCTTCCCTAAGCAGATTCTGGAAAGGGAGTGGTAGGCACATTCTTGCTTTTGCCAAAAGGATTTAGCAGGTTTCCTTCTCACTGCCTCACCTGTTGTCTTCCCCTCCTTCCTTTGATTGGATACTGGAACCTTTTTTTTTTTTTGTTTGAAAATAAAGTATTAAACAAAACACTGCAGAAAGATTTTGCTGTTGCAAAATGAAGATGATGGTAGTCTATATCACAAGTGTATATTGCTGAGGACTACAAAACTTACCTTTAGCACTCAAGACATGTTCTAGAATTTTTTTTAAAAAGACAAAACAAACCACAAACCAAAACAAAATGGAAAATTGAAGTGGTTACCGAAGGTCCTTGAGTATGTTGCTTGGCTTGTGTGGATTGACAGTGGAAATCCTTCCACGTAATAGCAGCTGACTGATATGAACTGGAGAAGGAGGAGGCACGTGTGTTGGTGGTGTCTGGTCTTGGCTAAAATCAAAGTAATGCTTAATATTTTTCAAGTGAGACTTTCTGGGCTTGTTTCTAGATCATGCGTCCATCTGTCCCAGGGCAAAATGCTTTGCTCTACCAATAAACAGCTATGAAATGGGATTTGCCTCACAGAAACTTGAAATGGAGAGATCTGTTTGATCACCAGACTCTGTGCTGTCCTCAGCAAAACCTTGAGATACCCTCTCAGTGGAGGGTCCATCCCACAAGATGAAATTGGTGGTTCAATCTGAAGCTAGTTGATAAGATGACTGAATGGTAAAATGCTGTAATTTGAGTGAAGAGATGCTACTGTGTTGCCAGGAGTGCTATTTCTCCACGCTTAAGGTTTCAGAGGAATACTGTGACATAATTTTTTACTGCTTCTGGTTCCCTGTAATAGAACAGATTCTTTGCACTGATCTTGTCAGTGCAGACTGGGCCAGCAAGAGGTTTACAAGGAAATCTGGGAGTTATGTTGTTTAGAAAATCTCCCCAAATTAGAAGTAATGAGAAATAGTGCCCACTTTAAACTGGAAGGGGGAAGATTTAGTTTAGGCATTAGGAAGAAATTCTTCACGCTGAGGGTGGTGAGGCCCTGGCACAGGTTGCCTAGGGAAGCTGTGGATGCCCCCTCCCTGGAAGTGTTCAAGGCCAGGTTGGATGTGGCCTTGAGCAGCCTGGTCTGGTGGGAGGTGTCCCTTGCCAATGGCAGGGGGGTTGGAGTTGAATGGGCTTTAAGGTCCCTTCCAACCCAAACCAATCTGTGATTCTGTGTATGTACATGAGTGAGTTCCACAGCAATACTTCTGAAAAATCAGCATCTTTTATGCGTTCCTTTCAAGCTCAGTGGTTAGCTTGTAAGACCCATATTTTCAGGGCTGACTTTGTAAGGAAAAGGAACAAGTTTACTTCTTAGAATGATATTTGAAATTATTTTTTACTTTTCTGGAATCCCTTAGTCCTACAGTTCCTATGGTGATAGGATGTCAAAGCATGGATTTCTGGTCACAGCATTTGGGTGTTGTTTCTGTAAGTCCAGACAGAGTGACCTGTCAGTGTGTGTGAATGCCTCTGCTTCAGGTTGTACTGGTTATTCAATTAAAGGGCAGACATTTGCATATTCACAATACTGTGAACATACCAAGTTAGCTATTGTAATTTCCCCATTCTATTCTGAGTTTTACTAGATGGATTGTAGCTCAGGATTCAGATTTGGCACCTTCCAGATAGAATCCAACACTACTTTTTTAGAACAGGAGAGAAAATACCATAGAATGGGGCACTCAATAACTGAAGAGGCAAAAGCCAGTGCCTGATTTTGGGTTCCTGAATGGCTGTATGCGTGAGGGACTGTCTGCATGCTTGAGGTAAGGTCCTGTACTTTATCCACTGCAGAACTTTCCCATCTGTCAGTGGAAATGTCTGTTATCAAGGGCACTTTCTAGCCCCTAGCTGGAGTCTCTTTTAGTCAAATGAATTCACAAATGGTATTATTACAGCTGCAAGTGGAATTTGGATGTTCATAAAAGTACCTTGCACTGCACTTTGGCGTCCATGAAAAACTAGCTAGAGCTCTATGACCTGACATTTCCCCTTGGAAAGGAACCCAGTTCTTTGGGTTTTTTAATACAAAGGCAAGAAAACTCTTAGTACTTCTGCACCTCCACGAAGGAAGTACCTTATCAGAGAAGTGTCTCCTGCATGTTCTGCTCAGACTGAAGCAGGCTTTTTTCCCAAATACTTAGTGTCCCAAAGTAGAGCATTTTTGTCCCAGTTGGCTGGCTGTCAAGCTAGCCGCTAAGATGTATTATGATTCAAAGTGCTGAATGCCTTCTCTAAAAAGCTGGTGTTTGGAAAGCACACTTCAAACCAAAGTCATCAGCGTCTTTGAACAGTAAATTTCCCCAGTCTCTGGAGAAAAATAATTAAACACTTTGTTCACTTTTAATGAAGCAGACAGTGCATGGGAAGAACTAATTCTGTTTTATTATATCCCTGATTTATATGATAACTAAGAAAATGCTCTGAAAATGGCTTTTTAAATGTGCCTAGTCCTTTGATTATTTTGGCATAAAATTGATAATTCTCAAAACCTACTTCTTGTTTCAGGCAAAGTTTCAGTTACATCTTCTAAAGGACTGCAATATACTGTACCTCAAAAGAGCGTTATGAATATGCTTCCAATCTGATATGTTCTTAGCCTCTTATTCATAGAGGAAAGTACCTTGACTGTCTGCACCTACTTTATTTTAAAGTCACATCTATTAGTGCCTTTTCAGGAGCACAGATTAGCTGAAGCAGCAGATGAAGATGGTCTGTGAAAAACTTTATGGTAATACATGTGGACCTTCCTAGTGTCATAGGGCAGAATCAATTCCCAAATTACATTAAAGAGCTAAAAATGCAGTAACTTCTATCTGAGTGGTAACTCTATATGGAAAAAAACTGAAGGAGTTGTCTGGGGTGTGGTTGTGATTAGGAGCAATTGAGAACATCTGATTTAAAAATCCCTGGCAGATCTCAGTGGACTGGTGTCATTGTTGATGCTTGTGAACACCGTAAAAAAAAATAAATGCTTGACCATTTTAAATATCACAAAGTGAAGACCTCTGAATATTGTTCAGCTAGAACTTTTTCCATAAGAAAAGTCTTATTTCTGTGAGGAATTTGCCCATACTTTGCTAAGTATTCTGAGAAAGAGTCAAACTGTAGAATTTTGATTGTGTAGAAATAGTTCTAAGTAGTGCGTTTTTAAAACACAATATTTTAAATCTGTTTGAAAGCCCATTTCCTTTGTGAAATTCACAGAATAGTTTGGGTTGCAAGGGATCTTAAAGCCCATCCAGTTCCAACCACCCTGCCCTGGGCAGGGACACCTCCCACTGGATCAGGTTGCTCAAAGTTTTATCCAACCTTGCATTGAACACTTCCAGGGAGAGGGCATCTGTAGCTTCCCTGGGCAACCTGTGCCAATGCCTCACTACCGTCAGCATGAAGAATTTCTTCTTACTGTCTAATCTAAATCTCCTCTCTTTCAGCTTAAAAATGTTCCCCTCTGTCCTATCACTGCACTCCATGATAAATAGCCCCTCCCCAGCTTTCCTTTAGGCCCCCTTTAAGTACTGGAAGGCCACTATAAGGTGCCCCCTGAGCCTCCTGCCATGGATCATCTTCCTGGCCATCACTAACGTTAAAAGTGAAAATGGAAGTCGCAGAAGTCTCAGAAGTCAATTCAGCTCAGCTGAAAAATAGTCTTACAGAAAAAAACTGTAGTTACATGCTCTATTCTAATTCAGAATAGAAAATATAATTTGAGATTCTAGAATTTATACAAAAATTCTAGCATCTACACAGGATAAGTACAAGGGAAGTGGTTTGTAAAAATAAAAGGACAAAACTGATGGAAGATGAGTTCTTAGTTACAAACTTTTTACATGCTTTTGAAGGGAAAGTAGAAAAATAATCAACCTTTTTGGCTTGGTTTATAAATTAGTGAAAGCTGTGGAGTGATCTCCACTGCCCTTCGCGTGTTCTGGCTCAAATCCTTCAAAAATGTAGAAGTAATTTTTACCTGAAGTGTGAAGGAAGTAAATAAGTTCTACAGTACCTTCTTGATTAGGATGCCTACTTTGACTAGAAGGATAAAGTCTAATCTTGAGTTTAGAGGATCAGTAAACCAAAGACTTGCTTGTAATTCCAAAGGGCCCATCAGAATGTTAAGGTCTTGCAGGACTCTTTCCGAATTATATTCCCTTTTAGGACATCTCTGCAGTTTACTTGGCAGTAATACCAGACAAAGTCTTTGCCCCATTTTTTATTAATAGTGATCCATTTGGGGATTTGTTTTACAGTGCAGCTCCACTTGAATAACAGAACTAAAGGGAATGGGGAACATCAGAATGAGGTTGGAAATGGGCAGTTAGCTGTGAGTGGGACTGTTAAGCTTTGCCAGCAGAGAAAAGTTAGCACTTAGAAATGGCCTTCATTTCTTTTTTTTTAAAAGGTGTTAAATATAATGTTTTGAGTCACTAAGAGATAAAGCATTGTTAGCGTTTTGCCATTACATGTGAGTCATGATTAAGTGCACTGAACAGGCAGTGGTTCTGTTACTTGAACTGCTACAGATCTGAATCAATTTGTAAATGACTGTAAGTAAAATCTAGGACCCTTTTGTGTTTTCCAGGGTGTGCTGATTTGCATCTTCTGGATATGTTGACACCTACTGAAAGAAAAAGGCAAGGTTACATCCATGAGCTCATTGTCACGGAAGAGAACTATGTAAATGATCTGCAGTTGGTCACAGAGGTAAGACAGCACAGTAGCTTTAGGCATAGATTTTAATCACTCAACTTTTTAAAGTAAATCAATAATTGCACTGTGCAAACTCATTTTATATCACCTCTGTCTTTGACTTCCTAGGGATGATCTATATTAAATTCTCATATCTATCTCTATATAGATATTTAATATAGATATTTATGCGTATGTGTATGGGTGTGGGTGCAACTAATGTTAAGCCTTTGTGTTACTGCTGCCAAAACACTGATGTTTGAAGTATCATTCTAGTAAACCTTGTTTGCTTCTGATTTGAAATGTGTTTTTTTTCTTATGTACAATTCTTGAAGTTTTAAATGTGTTTTCTACACTCACAGTGGCTCTCAGTTATCACTTATCATGATTTTCTTTAAATGTTACTAGGTGCATCTCTTATGTGGAAATAAAGGGAATTAGTACAGGCAACTGATTTACACAATTGCTTTGACAGAGAGGGAAAGTCTTTTCTGAAAAAGAAGTCAAGATATGCAAAGCTGAGACACTATGAGATGAATTGGAACTTCCATTAAAAAATCCAAAATAAAATGTATTGTCAGTTGTATTATCAAAGTAATCCTGTTTATCAGGAGACCTCTGACTAAAATTCCCAAGCTTCAAACAGGTTGTCCAGGTCAGGATTAACACCACGAACACAATTTTAGACTATTCTCTTTTAAAGCCATACAGTGCTCACAAGCATATTATCAGGGAACACTATGGATCTCCAGGGCACAGCATATGTTTGAAGCCTATTTCACCAAGTATGAAGTGCTGCTCTGATGTAAAGTTGTCTGACCTGCAGACTAAGGAAATGAGCGTCATCAGTCTTAGTCACTTTGATTATACTTACCATATACGTTCTAAATTGCTTAATTTTCTGAATCTATAGATCTTCCAGAAGCCACTAATGGAATCTGAGCTGCTAACAGAAAAAGAAGTTGCTATGATTTTTGTTAATTGGAAGGAGCTGATTATGTGCAATATAAAACTACTGAAGTAAGTTTTTTCCCCCACACTTAATACTAACAAAATCGTGGGTCTTTCCCCCAACTTCTCCTTATAGCTGCATGAAAATACTTGCCACTTGTGCAAGTAGTAACCAAAAGGGCCATGCATTTTTCCTTGTTGGAAAAGGCAAAATATTAACAATGTTTGCTATAACTTATCAGTTGAGAAAAATCCAGTAGTTCTTTGCTGAGTATTGGCACTTTGCTCTTGCTGTACACATGCTCCAGAAGGCAAGATCAACCTCTGCTGAAGACTAGTGCCTGCCAATGCTACTTACAGTCCTGTCACAGACTTTTAAGTCCTCTGCCTCTGTCACAGCCCAAACCCAGTTTCAGTCCTATTATGTGTGAATGTGAACCAAAGCACAACAACCTCTGCCTCTCTTATTCTGACATAGCAGACATATTCCTTTAGTTACTATAGGCTTATACCACCTGAATGAGTTGTACTGTGAGAAGCGGTGCCAACAAAGCCTGGATTTACGGATTTGTGTCCAGTGCACCCTGCACCCTTCCTTTCTAAGTCACCAACTACTGCAGCCCCAACTCTCTACCGTGAAACTCCACACAGTGCAAGCACCCTTATTTCTCCCTTCCTTCTCTGTGGCCTCTGGTGGCTCCAGTCTTCCTACTTGCATTCTTCTCACCAATCCCTACGGCTTCAACCAGACACTGTAAATGCTGTGGCTGGTTTGGATGCACATGCACGCAGGTTACTCATCTGGTCATCACCAGAGAAGCTGAGTAAGGATTAAGTTAAACCTGCATCTTCATAAGCAAGAGGATTAATGAAGCTTCGTATTTCCCTACCAAGCTGCTAACTTTTGTTGATCTTATAAGAATTTTTTAATCATTTAGGTTGTAAAAGACTGTTAGGATCATCAGGTCCATAACTTTGAGATATCTCCTTTTTTTGTAAATGGCCCACAAGGTGGAAAGTTATGACAGTGTTAGGACAGCAGCTCAATGACAATAAATCTCCTTTCCTTAGGAAACCAAACTAAAAACCAGAAGTAGCTTTAAGGTTAAAGTAGTGGTAAGGTTTTTATCCCTCATTCAAGAGCATATCTGTTCCTCTCTAAACTAATTAAAAAGGAAATTACATTCCTTTTTATATTGTGTCTGACTTGTCATTGCATTAAGTTAATGTCAAATAACAGTTTGTTGACCACAAGAGGGAAAAACGTTGTTGACTGAGGGTGTAATCTTGATTATTGTAATTTTACAATATGCAATAAATCTAGTGGCTGATCTATTTATTATTTGGGGTCTCTTTAAATATTTAATAATCAAACCATTTATTTCTTAAATGAGGAATCATTCTTTAGTCTACTTATAAAACACAACTGACCTTTTCTTGTTTAGGGCTTTGCGTGTGCGTAAGAAGATGTCTGGAGAGAAGATGCCAGTGAAAATGATTGGTGACATACTGACAGCTCAGCTGCCACACATGCAACCTTACATTCGATTCTGTAGCTGCCAGCTCAATGGGGCAGCACTCATCCAGCAGAAAACAGATGAAGTCCCTGAGTTCAAGGAGTTTGTTAAAGTAAGAAAAGAAGGAATCACCATGAATTTTGTGCACTATAAATTTCCCTCGTCGTTATACTAATTTGCAAAACAGTCTGAAATAGTGCTCTGTGTTGGGCTAGAATGAAGAATCTTCAGACAAGCATTCATTGAATGAATACCTGTTTGACTGAAGGGATACATTTTTTCAAACAACTACAGAGCCATAGTTTTTTAATAAATAGTCTACCGTAAAGTGCTGGGAGAGAAGAAACAGTGAGTACTGAGACAGTAAGAAGAGGCCCTTCTCTTGTACAGGCAAGGCAGGTGAAGAATATGTTGTAAAAAATACAAGAAATTCTACTGCACTGACATTGTTTTTGTTTTAAGAACAGATTTAGCTGAGACATGGTGTTGTTTTGTTGCCATACCTTTTTCTTTCTTGGAGGAGCTCATTTTGCAGCATTTTAAACAAACTGACTAACAACATTTTACCTCTCTAATGTTTCAGAGGTTAGCAATGGATCCTCGCTGTAAAGGAATGCCACTATCAAGTTTTCTACTAAAGCCTATGCAACGGGTAACAAGATACCCACTAATAATTAAAAATGTATGTTATTTTGCAAAGATTATGTTTTTATGCTGCTTTGCTTATAGCTGAATTACAGGGTAGTTTTCCTATTTGTGTCAAGCTTTATCACTGTTAGATATTTGAAGTGCTAGGAAATGTGGGCTATCCTTTTATATTTGATCACACTAGAGCAAATGTGGTAACTCATTTGGCTTCAATGAAATGACTCTGGGTTTCTACTGGAAACAGAGGTGAGACTTGCACACAAAGAACCAGAAGACAGTACATACTGAATGAAGACATTAAAATTCAGATAGCAGGAGTAATGAATCAATCTTATGCTTATCTTGCAGTTTTCCACAGTGTCATTCCCTCCCTGTAGTCTTGTAATGACATTCAGTCTGCAAGCCTGAATGCCAGATTGTTGCAAGTTACCTTACAGTGCAGCTTACTTTTTTCGATAACTTACAACCCTTTCCTAACTTTCATTTGTTGCCTAACACTTACCATCCTGAATAATGCTATTGAAGTTGGCCCAAGAATTTCACAGGAAAGAATTATAAATTAGATGTTGGCATTTAAGAGATTGCCTAAACAGTGAAGGATATATTTCTGTATATGGCTGGAATTTGCATACTTCTGTCAGAAGAGTGAGCAGTGTAAGGGCTTTGCAGGCCGGCATTTATTTCAGCTGCTCACATGCAGACTGTGAGTTTGTCTTGTATTTTTCATGTTTGTCAAGGAGGAGAAGAAATTTGGAACATACTGGCTTGTTCTGATGAAAATAAAGAAATAAAACAGAAGTGTGAGGTTGACAATATGAATACCATTTAACCGCAGATAACAGAAAAGGCTAATGTGTTTTATTTACCTGTAGATAATAGAAAACACTCCTGAAAACCACCCTGACCACAGTCACTTGAAGCATGCTCTTGAGAAAGCAGAAGAATTATGTTCTCAAGTAAATGAAGGAGTGCGGGAGAAGGAAAATTCAGATAGGCTGGAGTGGATCCAGGCTCACGTTCAGTGTGAAGGCCTATCAGAGGTAAACAAAGTGCTATCTAGAGTAAGGCAAATGTGGGTGCACTTCTCCACCAGTCGGGAAGAAACCATGACTCACTTATGGCAGTGCCTCAAGAGACAAACAGTGTAATTAATCAAGTCATATTATCTTCAATCGTTTGTTTTCATCTTCCTTTAACTCCCTTTCACTCCTGCACATAATCCTTTTTGCTGCTAGTGTTATTGCTTTCTGTATGATAAATGCTGCTTTTCTTGCCTGCCTCTGGACTAGTGCCAAGTTTGATGCTGCAATTTGCAATCACAACCATGTGGTTTCATAGCTCTTTATGATACAGTGGTTATTATACTGCTGTATCTCATCCTGAAGCTATACCTGACCATCCTGGAGTGCTTTAAAACTCATCACAGAAAATGTTTTTTATGATACATTTTGAAAATTCAAGAACACCGATCAAGTGTCTCTCAAGACTTCACAAAGAGAATCACTGCCTCATATTACATTATTTTTTAAGGCAACATGCTAAATTTCTCTACTGAAACCGTAATGAAAAGATTGTGTCAGTGTGTCCTGCAAAAAGGATGGAGAGTATTTTGATGGCCTCCCTATTAGTGGGGAAGATAATAGAGGCAGATGGATAAGAACTTGATGTTCAAATTATGCATTGAATTTTCAGTTCTAGAAGATAAAATAATAAGCACTGGTCAGTTAATAAAATGGAAAACATTTTATTTCATCTTACAAAATCTAACTGTTTCAGGGAAAGACAGGCAATTTCAGAAGTCACATTAAGGTGTCTTATAACTACTGCCTGAAGAAAAATGGCTGCTTTTGTATTCTGGATGTGATATCTTGTCCTAGATCACAAAAATATTACCTGAAAGACCAACTGGCTGCTTGCTGACATGGCAACGCCAGTAGCGATCTTGAATGTGTTCCAAGGAGTCTTCTGACCTTTCCCCAGTTCTGTGGCTGAGATGTTTCTAATCTGCAAAAGGAGCCACTCCAAGTCTAGCTGCCTGGCAAACTAGGTTGTCAAGAACTATACCATTACCTAGTGAAAATAAACCTGAAAATGACACTCTAGGAAGGGGCCAACCTCTACTCATCTGTTAACAACCTCTGGATGAGTCTTTAATTCTGCCAGTTCCAGCCAGTGGTCAGCAACTGTCCTCTACCTGGTTGTGTTTTAATGGGTGAAATTCAAACACAATTCAGAAACCTAGGTTGTTAAGAAAACTCAATGTTTGGAGAGACCATTTGCATAACTACTGCTAATCCAGGAGAAGTCATCATCACCTGAATTCCACTCACAGAGATGCATGCACATGGCAGAGAAACTCGAAAGGAGGCACAAATGCTTTTGCCTTCTTTCTGACTGTCCAGGCCATGCCTCGTGCAACTGATGGTCTGCCTTGAAGTTAATTTTTATGTAGCCTTTCTATGACTTGCACTGCTTATCATGCGCAAGGCAGAGACATTGCTCATCATCCCTGTGATGCAAATTGAAACCAATGTCAGGACTCAAAACTATATTTGATCTCTTTCAGGGGAACCCCGATTGTTTTACTTTATACAGTGCGTTGTTGTTCTTCTTCTACTTTTCGCAGCAACTCGTATTTAATTCCGTTACAAACTGCTTGGGACCACGCAAGTTTCTGCACAGTGGGAAACTCTATAAAGCCAAGAGTAACAAGGAACTGTACGGCTTTCTGTTCAACGATTTCCTCCTCCTGACTCAGATCATAAAACCTCTTGGTTCTTCTGGCACAGACAAGGTCTTCAGCCCCAAGTCTAATCTGCAGTACAAAATGTACAAAACTGTAAGTACTGCTCTTAAATGGTGACTAAGATGGTTTTATGCTAACAGTGTGCGTAGCAGGCAGCATCTCCCGTACAGGGTGTGTGGGCAATAGCCTTTATATAGAAGACATTTAAAAGCTTTGACATATGCTGGGAATTCCAGGGGCTGATGGGGAGAAAGCTAGTTGTTTGCTTTAGCGAGACAAGAGAAGATGCTTTTGAGGTTTCGCTAAAACAACCTCTTCAACAGAGGTTACAGTCGGGGTGATGAGGAGAGTAGTGTTTGGTGTTCTTTGTGGGGAAGGAGAGATCACTGTGCCTCATGAGGCTGCTTGCTTACTTCTGCAGAAGTGCTCCCAGACTCTGGAGGCACCTGTATCTTTGATAATAAGAAAATGTGAGGAAAGCAGAACGGAAAAGTTACTGCAGCCACAAGATAAATCTCTAGTAAATTTCTCTATGTTAAATGCATCTGTTCAGCTATTGTGTGGTAGAACTCTAGCTTTGCCTAATGTTTTACAGCCCATTTTTCTAAATGAGGTACTAGTAAAGTTACCCACAGACCCTTCTGGAGATGAACCCATCTTCCATATCTCCCACATTGACAGAGTCTATACGCTCCGGGCTGAAAGTATTAATGAAAGGTAAGTACCTGCACAGACCAGGTTAGTATTGAACTTGAAAAGTCTGGTGCAAATGTGTATGATATATGCATGCATAGCAGTCTCCAAACAGTTTATATTACAAGACTGAGGGCATGTACCTAGGCCATATTTCACAGCATGTTACGTTAGCATAAGGAAGCCAAAAGATGCAATCCTGTCTTCATCTGTTAATATCTGGTAGTTTGTGACAGTGCAGGCATTTTTATGTCCTTATGTTAAGTGAGACTGAGGGATGGATCAGAATTAGAACTTGAAGGAAAAACTTACCAAACTCAACCCAGCTATTTTTAATCTGATTCAGTTCAGACTGAAACAGAATATTGGCAACCTCAAAACCTCAGCTGATGATTTTTGTCTCTGGCAAGCTTAAGGAGACAGGATTACATTGAAATAGTTTCTCTACACAAATGCAAAGTCTTAAAAGGTAACTTTTGTTAAAAAGTGAAAGCTGAAAATCCAGCAGCATCCCCCCCCCATAGAGTAGGCATTGCATTTTGCCAACTTGCAAATATGTTGTCCCTAAAAATTCTGATGCATAAAAATATGTACAACGTCTTTGCTCCCTGCCTGCCCAACATTGTTATTCATTATTATTTATACACTCATAGTTATTCTTGCAAAAGATCATACTTTTATGGATCCCACTTGTCCTTGGGGATGTTGTCTGTCCCACTGTGCCACAAAAGAAGCATCGTGGTTAGACCCTTGGTAATGAAAACTGACAGAGCCTTTTCAACTTAGGATCTGTTGCACAAATCAGACTAGCAATAATCATCTGTTCTGTGCCAGAGCACTCCCTGCAGTAGTCAGAAGCGTTTGAATTCCACACCGCATTAATCCTACCTAGCTCGAGAAAATTCAGCGAGATGCTTAGGTAAGCTAAGCTGGACCATAGTGGAAGGAGACAGATCTCTGAACGCCCTCTGGAGGTACCAGCCTCTCCATGCACTACAGAGAGAACCCACAGGATCTGCTATCCGAATTTAGGCACTCTAATCAAATGTGTCTACTTACATGGGATACAGCCTTTTACTTTCTTTTATGCCAGAATAGCTTGTTAAATAAATGCAGAATTTTAAGTGAGGTACCTCCAGGTTTTCATCATTAACTTGCTTTTAACTAAGAACAACAGAAATAAAACATTAACATCAATGACCATTTACCCATTTAATCTTAAAAGACCTTTGTGGATCAAAGGCTCGACATACTTCTGAAGCTGCCATTTACCATTTAGGGCCGAGCTGGAAGACAGAGTTGTCCTTAAGTGTTTTGTTTTCTTAAACAGCTCTCTATGCAGAATGCAGGTGAGTGTTCAGACAAAAATCCAGGCCTGTGTAAGTAGCTGCAGTGCCCTATAGAGCAGCAGCTCTTTGTTTGGGGATCAGAAATGGATGCTTAACTTGTAGATTCTCTTCGTGTGCCTTGACTCAGGTCTCAGACTCCCTTGTATATTACAACAATTCTTCTAAAACCTTAAGGTCCCTTGAGACTCTGTCTCTCACACTTTCTCTCTGTCATTCTTTCCACTCAGTCTCTGAAGTATGAAATTATTTCCCAGAAGGGCCCATAGAGAACTACCGTCATTCATCATCTGTGTACTCCCTGAGTTGTTCTTCATGTGCCCTGAGGTTCAGGAGGATTTTGGTATGAAACCTTAGGGATCAAGAAGAGTGGCCACTTCTGCAACATAGCTGTCCTATATCTACTGGCTTCAAGCAGTTAGTTTATTATGATAAAGCAAAAGGCTTGGTGAAAGCAAACCTGTTATCTATAATTTTTGTTTTCTCATGAAGTCCCTCTTGCTTATGATTCTTTTGCACTTTGCATGGTGGGATCTGCTAGCTTGGGACAGTTAAATTATTCTACAGGTGCTATGATTTCCAGTAAGACCTCTTCCAGGCAGAGAGCTTCAGTGTAGCAGAGCCTGTGATGGGCCAGAGCCTGAAACTGCAAGTGATTGGAAAGTAGGGACGGCTTTACTTTTTTCTGCTGTGCTCCAGGGAAGAAAAACAGAAATTTTGCAACTTTTTTTCCTTTCTTTCTGAAGGACTGCCTGGGTTCAGAAGATCAAAGCTGCTTCAGAACTTTACATAGAGACTGAAAAGAAGAAGAGGGAAAAGGCCTACTTAGGTACAGCATGGGGTGTGCGGTCTCATCTTTTATGGAAAAGTCCAGAGGCAGGAAAATACGTCAATGACTTTTCTCTCTTCTCTTCTGCTTTACCACAGTTCGCTCACAAAGGGCAACAGGCATTGGGAGGTTGATGGTGAATATTGTTGAAGGCATTGAACTAAAACCTTGCAGGTCCCATGGTGAGTGCTTTGGCTTTTTCATAAGATGTTCCATGAAGAAGATATTCTTATTTGTCAGACTAACTTTGAAGGAGGTTTTTTTTAATGAAGCCATTTTAATGAACTTAAAATATACTGAAGTGATTTTGTGTGGTTCAGTAGGAGTTGTGCAGTTGTCCTGCACTTAAACATTTGTTTCAGACAAATTTAGTTTCCTCTAGGTATGCCGTTTCATAAGAGATCATGAGCCACAAAATCCTGAAATGAAGAGTGGAAGGTGCTCAGTGCCTTGTGGAGTTGTGTCCCTGTTCATTATAATGACAGTGAGGCCACAGTCTTTCCATTTGCTGTAGAAGTAGCAGGGCATTTGGGAGGAAGATGACACACCTAAAAACATGATTACTCTTTTCTGTTTGTTTCCATCTTCCTAGGAAAGAGTAACCCGTACTGTGAGGTGACGATGGGCTCTCAGTGTCACATCACCAAGACGATACAGGACACCCTCAACCCGAAGTGGAACTCCAACTGCCAGTTCTTTATCAAAGACCTTGAGCAGGATGTGCTCTGTATTACGGTGTTTGAACGGGACCAGTTTTCCCCAGACGGTACGTAGGGGGCTGCCAGCCTTCCTAGTGTATTTTCAAATCTCCTTTTTTGAAAAGGTGCATGCCTGCTGAGGTGAATCATAGCATCAGAAAATGGTTTGGGTTGGAAGGGGGCTTTAAGTGCAACCCCAATATTGAATCCCTTTTAGCATACTGGCAGCCTACTCACCCTTGCTCCCCAGTGGAGTCATGCTAGTATCAGTGTAAAAAGAATCAAGCTGTCTTTGGGTTTTGAGGGATTTCCTTTCTTGTGCCACTTGACAACAACTACAGTGTGGTTTGCAATTCAGCTGAGTCTTTAAAAACTTTGGATGCTGTTTGCAAATTGGTAAATTGATGCAGGAGGAAGAGAAATGTCTTCGCTCTCCTGTAATATGCACTAACAGTGGCAAAAATGAACCAAGGTTCATAACCCATTCTTATTAAATAACCTGGAATAGACATGGAGCATTGAAGAGAGTACTTTGGGGTCATAATCTCTCAGGAATTATTTGGATAGGACTATCATTGATCTGGCCAGCACCAGCTGGCCCATTGACCTCGTCACTACTGTGAGGTACTCCTTGGCTTTACATCTCCGGAGCGTTTTGCACTCAATTTGAACTGAGCACTGGCCCTAAGCTACTTAAGCTAGACAGCTGTGAATTACATGGAACCATTTATTTTTAACAGTTCTGCTGTCTGATATGGTCCAGCTAAAATCCTCTTCTATGCAGATTGGCAGCCTTCAGCCTTCTTGAACTGCAAAATTATAGTTGAACTGAAGACTTGTTTTTTCCTTTTGTTTTGTGTGTAGATGGAAGATAGTTCCTTCTACAAATCAGAATTTAATTGCAACATAGAACAGTTGTGTAATTTCTAAGCACGCTGTCTTTTTGCATTTCAGACTTTTTGGGCAGAACAGAGATCCGTGTGGCGGACATTAAGAAGGATCAGGGTTCAAAGGGACCAGTTACAAAGTGTCTCCTTCTGCATGAAGTCCCAACAGGAGAGATAGTCGTCCGACTAGACCTGCAATTGTTCGATGAACCTTAGAAGGAAAGGGACCAATTTTTTATTTCACTCTGAGTTCACTGCAATAGGTATCTGCAGAAGCAAAATCCTTATTGGTGTGGTATGAAACTACTGCTTGCCCTTCACACGTAAGAGGGTTATCAAAGCAAACAGGAGCATCTTTGTGCCTTGATAATTCTCACTGAAAAAATGAATCTAGATTTAGTGAGATCTCCCTTGATTTCTCTGTGTGGAACCTGAGGTTAGTTTCCTGGGTTTGTGAAGTAACCTAGTCATTTGTTGTGCTCCAGCCTGAAAGGCTGACAAACAATATAGGTCGCTGTGCTTGCTCCAGTTACCCTACTCTTTAATTTACATGAAGAAGACAATGTTGGAGGCTTTCTGCAGGGTTTTCCCCCTTAAGGATTTCTGTGCCTATTGCTCAGCAAAGTGATCTGTAAATGTAATGTGAATGGAAGGAGCAGTTATGCAGTAAGAAGATCTTTGAAGATCTTCATGGTGGTACTGAAAAGACTTAGAAAATAAATAGTATATATCTATAAACAGAGAAGATTCTATTAACATACCACTTCATGACTCACGTTGCCCCTGAAAATAAATTATGTATACGCCTTCTGCGCAGAGATGAATTGCACTTCAGAAGAGTCCACCCACTTGGTACCTTTGGAAGTTTTCTATAGGACTGTAAATGTTCAAGCAGTAAGCGAAGGATTGAACATAGAGCCCTGCTGAATGTTGTGCTGTACCTCTTTGATAGTCGTTTACTACTGCTGCTTGACTGTGTGACCGCAGATGGATGTTCTGTCACCTGGAGCGGGGATGAAGAAAAATCATGCCTCTAGCTCAGGAAGCTGGTTTCTACCCCGTAGAGTCTAGTTTGCAAAGTGATGAGCAGTTATTAAATTGTACCGTGCCTAAATGTGTTTGACATCGCGTTACTGAATTCAGGGCAGTAGCAAACTGTAGCTCACGAAAATGTTTGTGGCAAGCCGGGGCGATCACAGGTTCGGTGGCAGCAATACTGGATGCAACCAGAAACAAAGCACTTGTGATGGTGCCGAGTGGGTAACCCCAAAGTAAAGCCTTGTCATCTAGGGGAATGCCAGGGCTTATATATCTATTGAATGCGACGAATACACTGGTATAGGCCCACATACAGCAAACTGTCCCTGTTTGGCAAAGCACCCAGCTTTAAGCATGCACTTACGTCTTGTCTTGTTTCCCTTAAGCACGTGCGTAAGTGCTTTGCTGAGTCTGGACCCGAGAGACAACATACCCCTGACAGTATAAAATTCCTCTTTGTTTGAATGGATTTGTTTTGTTCATGACCTGTCATACACACACTGGTATTTTTGTAAGGACTTTATTTCTGAATGGGAGGTGTCAGCCTGTTTCATTAGCATGTGAATGTTCTTGTGGAGCCTGTTGTTAGGTTTTGGTGTTCCTTGCATGTCCTTTCAGTACTGGTTTCCACCTTTCTTGTATAGGCGGTGTTCTCTAGCACTACAAGTCTTAATGATTTCCATTAGGAAATTAGGAAATATTCATAACGGATAGGTAGCTGCAGTATGGTAATAAGTGTAAACTGTGCTGGGAAGTGTCTGTGTGTTATAATTTCCTACAAGACCACTGTAATGTTTCAAGCAATGGGAAAAAAAATGTATGTTGGAGGGACAACAAAGTTTACATTTCATACTTTTCAGAATCGCTTTATTATTTATTTATTGAAGATAGTGTAGAATTTTGTATCAGAAATGACAGACATACTTATGTATTTTTTGAAACAAAACAGAGATACACACTTTAGTTAGAAACTTTCAACTGACCACATTTTAGAGGGAGTGTAGCTTCCTAGGCATGCATTTGTTTACCACTAACTGATTGAAAACACAATTAAGAGAACTTTAAGTTTCTATTTTTCAATGTTATTAAGAAAATTGTTTCAATTAAAATATGTAAATAGTACTAAACCCATGCTTTCCTAATTCCATATCAATACATTTTATTAAATATATTGTATATGAAAATACACATTGTTGTGGTAGGATAAAAAAAGTGATAAAATCTATTAATGGAGTAACATTAAATGTCATTGTCTAACCTTTTATCGCTGTCTTAATTTTACTCAGTAGCTGTATATATGGTGAACATACATTCCAGTATTTAAAAAGTAGCATCACTTTTTTATGGCATCATTTCACCAGCATGAATTACAGTAACAATGAAATAGAGAAACAGGACAAAAAAGACCATGGGAGTAATGCAGAAATCCTGGCTGGGTTTTCGAAGGGAGCCTCAAGGAGCTGCTCCTTCCTCTGAGCTGTAGACAGCAGGGGACCCTTAGCTGCATGGGCTCCTCTCAGATTGTGACACTTGTCACAGGCATGTGCAATTGCACATCTGGGGGAACTGAACAGAACTGAGCACCTTCCTAACCACCACCACTTGTGATTTCCCCCTTACCCTCCATGCACAGCGTTGTTTAACTCCTGTTCATATCAATAGGAGTTACACAGACATGATGATGAAGAAAGGCTGGGGTTCAGCTCATAGAAATCTAACGAATCCCTCCTGAGTGGCCTAATTCTAAAGAGGAAGCTTTTCCCAGTCCCTGTGCATTGAGAACACCATGTATATACACCCTTAGAGCCAGCTGGCTGTGCCTCGGGATGTCGCTATTTCCTCACTTGCCCACCCTCAGTGCTCTACAGCATCTTGGCACCACTGGCTTCCCAGATGGAACTGCTGTTCACCAGGGTTAGCCAAAGCTTTGTAGAAACCCATTAACTATAAATGGTTTTCCCTGTTCAGGAATGCTATGGTCTTGCACATTGCTTTGCATTAACTGTGTGGGCTGCAGGTTTCTGCTTTTCGATACCACCTGTGTTCTGAAGACTTTGGGGAAGGGAGAGGCACGCAGCGACACCTTGGAACTTGGATATCTGTTTGTGTATTGAGAAAGCCAGCTGGCATTGCCACAATGTATGAAGGTCAAGCCATCTTTTTATGAGTGCTGCATTCTGGTTGTCAGGCCCAAACTCTGCTGGTCTGTGCTACCAGTATTCAGTACCTGTTTTTATGTAGGCCGGGGTTGTCACACTCACAGCTCCTGTCATTCTGCTCCTACAGCGTAATGTGTCACATGCTGCACAGGTGACTGGCGTGCTGGCAGGAGCATAGGGGCAAGGAGCTCAGTGCTGCTGCCAGATAGAAACAAGGTACCGGGCTGGGTAAAACCAGGTGGAGGGCCAGGTCTGGCCCGTGGGCTGAGAGTTTGGCACCCCTGATGTAGGCCCTGTGTTTCAGACTCTGATTATTGATCTCTGAATATCTCTGTAAAACAGCACTCCTTGGAGCACAGGTCCCTTTCCAGCCTCGTCAAGATGGGTGCAAACATTTCCTTATGTTATGCAAAACAACAACAACAAAATTGAAGCCCAGATAATACTTGATAACAATTTTGGGTTGAACGAGCAGATTCATCCAGGTAGGAATCCCCACTAAAACCACAGAGGTCGCAAACCTGTACATGGTGGGGTTGTGGGACTGACTGGCTGCAATTGTTTTGGTAAAATTCACCCTTGTAGAAAGGCTGAGTGCAAGGTCTATCCTTAAGTGCAAGGTCTTGTCCTTAAAATGAAACGCTGGTGAGATAGAACTGGTACATGGACTTCTGGGACTGGCTCTTGAGGTGGGGTTTCATTTCTACCTTTTAGCAGGCTCTGGATATTCTTCTCTGGTTTTCCAGAGAAGACCATTTGCTTAGAAGTAATTCTTCAGCATCAAACTCCTTGGCTGGCAATCAAGCCTTTCTAAAAATAATACTGTGACTTTTTAATGCATTCATGCCTTCATTGAAACAGTGATGTTGCCTTGGATGAACTGAGAGAGAAAAACCTAAGAGAAGAAAGAGCGAAATCAGCAGCTGTGAGAAAACATGCAGGAGGTGAAGTGGTGGTTCAGTGTACAACCTGGAATTCTGGGAAGGGCATTCTTCCCTCAAGTACATTCGTTTTAACAAGGAGAATGGTATTTCTCCCTAGTGGTTCCTTGGCTTTAAGTCTTGTAGTAGAACTGAGGATCAGAAACTGTAAGGGAAGACCATCACTTTTAGGACGTTTGAAAGATGGTGGTACCTGGGGACAGGTAGAATGTCAGCATCATTGTGGCTGCAGACAGGACAGGATACCTCAGAGAAAGGAGAGGAATCTTTTTTCCTTTACTTTTTTTTTTTTTTTTGATGGAGGCTGTTTCAAATGAGATCCACAGTCTCACAGCAGTTCTTCAGTTATCCAGCATCCCAAGCATCCATAAGAGTAATAATAATAGTGATTAATAACAAACCATGTGTTTGTCCTCAGCTTGGGTGAACTGCGTTGGATTTAGTGCAACTCTGTGTTTATACAGGAGTTTGCATGCACTGTTTTTATAGAAGTGGAGCTTTTCAGTGCTTGTAACAGCCGTTAATACTCCTCTTTCCAGGAATTACCTTTGGAGATACATTTTGGAGGTGCTAGGGCACCATGCTGTTCCAAAATGCTTTCACAGGAACTTCATGGGCTTATAAACATTGCTGTCAGGCTCTTTGCCTTCCTGGTTCCACCCAGGCAGCTCTCTTGACCATCCAGGAGATACAGGGATACATGCCCATGCCATACAGGGAATCAGCTGCACCAGCATCCATGTGACAGTTTTCTGGTCTCTCAAAGGACTCGTTTCCTCAGACTATAGCTGGATGAGGTATTTGCTGGTGTTGCTGCGTGGATGTCTGCCGTTTCACCTCTATCCCTCCCCATTAAAGACTTCATCATTGCTCTGACTGCAGCCTCGTCTTGCTGATCTGCCTCAAGAGCATTTTCTCCCTGTGGACACAGTCAGCCCTTCAGCAATGGCTCTCCAGGAAACTACCTGAGCTCATTTTCCTCTGTGCTTGGTCAAATGTAGCTGGAAGTCATTGTGTCCAAGGGAGGTTCAGCTCTCCCCCTTCAGAGATCCACCCTGCCACCTGAGCTTAAATATCCGTGCCATCCTTTCCAGCAGTGCCAGGCTTGGAGCTCCTGCTGCCCACACTGCAAGCCCACAGCCTCTGGTTCATTGCCATTAGGGTTGAGGCTCATGTCTGAGGTCACCTAGATCCTCTCCCGGCCACAGGTCTCTCCACCTGCTAAGCCGGTTGGCTCCCTCCAAGCCAAACATGAGATGCGTTGTATGAATGAACGCAGTGGGTGACCAGAAAACACATCTCACCTCCTCTCACTAACTTGCTCCATTGTGGTTTTTCTTCTGAGTACATCTTGTGCGTAAACTGGTGCTTCTGTCCTGTAATTAATGAAGTCCTTTGGAAAGCATCACTATTTCCTTCCCATTACCTCCCTTGTTAATGCTCAGTTCCATGAAACAGTGCTGGTTTGGGGACTCCTTTCCAGGCTTCTCCCTCACAGCTCATCTGGCAGCTGCCACTTCTGCCACAGCCCTGCAGCCTTTGGCTCACCAAAGCATTTCAGCAGATGCTTAGCTTTAATTCGTGCTCCAGTTCAGTGCAAAGGCATCTGTAAGGCCAGCTGGGTGGCCAAGTGCTTTGCTGGGGACACGTGGAGGAATTCAAAAGGCTTCAGTAATGTAGAGCCTACATTTTAAACTTGCTTTGAGCGCTGTAGGGACTGAAAGATTGCGATAGAGCATCAAACAAAAAGTCAAAATTGTGACAAAATACAGAAGTAATTCATAATCTCTGCAACTGGATCTGTTGTCTTCCTTATCTTCCCCAAAGTGGTTTTAGCCAGTAAACCCATCAAAATTGTATTTACCGGGCAAATCATGATTCATATACTTACAGACTGCAATACATTTGGAAACACTATAAATTAAATACCACTGGGCTGACCTGGCCTCAGAAATACCAAGTAGCTCACCAGGTTTAGTGCTGGTGGAAAGCCAGTCTGTAATGCCCTGAGATACTGCACACAGCCGGTGAGTTGACTTTGGGGACCTTGAAAGGCAGAGCACGTCGCTGAGCTGGTGACTGATCAATTACAGAACTTTTTTCTAGATGCACTTAATTATTGTGTATTTTCTCAACATGAGTTTTTATGAGGGAACTTTTAAAATGTTTCTTTTAAAGTTTTTTTACCCTTTAAAAATAAATAAATCAGATCTTGTTATGTGTGAGTAGGGTTGGGGAGGGAAACATTGTGGATAATGCAGTTTTTGTAATGTTTGTTAAATGCATTTTCAAAACTAAGATGTGATAAGTCCAGACTTTTGCTGCAACAGTGGTGTTGACTTTCATCCCTGTGATAGTTCAGTTTGTTCAAGTCTAGCAGTCAAAACTCTTGAAAGACAGAAACACTGGGAATCGGGTTAAATCACCCTGACTTTGAGGGGTTTGCTCTCTATGTCCATTCCACCTGTATCCTGGTGTTTGGTTAGCCCAGACTCTCTTGTCCTACTTGCATATCGATGTAGCTATAGTTAAATACATGCTTTTATATATATATATATATGTACACGATTATTTGTATATATAATATAAAAATGCAGCTATGTTGTTGTTGTCAAATACTGTGTAAATTTAACAGAAGAGTGTTTATAGGCTCCCAGTTTTGTTTGTTCATTTAAATATTTTAAAATAAGGACCATCCTTGGGAAATTATTTTTCTGTATGTAGTAGGATATATTGAGGACCTAATTTAAAAGAATAAAGAAGTGTAGTAGAAATGTTAAACCAGCACAGTCGTTTGATGTAGGTGTCAAAGGCTCTGTTGCAACCATAAGTGAATTCCTTGTGCTACTTGTAAAGCTACAAAAGTGTCACTAACCCTGGATTTAGTGGTCAGTTCTGGGATCTTAACATGTTGTGCAAGTCAAGGGACCTAGTGCTTCATCCAAGACCTCCCTAGGCAGCAGCTCCTGCTGGCCATGGTGATCACAGGTGAAAGAGAAGGCTGGGATGTGGGAGAGTAGGGGGAAAAGGGAAGAAATAGGGACAGAGCTAAAAATAAAGATCTTGGTGAGCAGCAGGATCTCTGCTCTCTCCTCCCAAACCACAGGTGAGTGTCAAGTGATGGACTGGCAGAGAAATCCCTCCCACCATGGAAAAGGTCTTACCAGGAGGAAGAGGGAAGATTGGGTGCAGGATTGTAGCACTGGGCCAGGTACTTGGCCAGCTCACTGACCCCACTCCCTCTTGTCCTGTCCCACTGCATCCTTCAGGCTCTTCAAGTTTTGCACTACTACACTTGCCCTGGGATGGGCTGCTTTGCAGTGACTGGGCAGCACTGTCTGAAAGGTCGCACTGGTATGAAGGGACCTGCATGCATCCGTCCCACCCAGGCGAGACCCATAGCAAGCCCCCACTGCAGGTACCTGCTTCCCTCACAGTGAAACAACCCCACTTCTCCATAGAAAAGGCAAAGCCACCCCTTTGGGGTAGGTTTTCCCAGAAGGCTTTGGCTTCGTTAACAGCTTGTGCAAAATTACCTCAATCTGAGTTACAAGTTGCCTAAAAAAAATTGAGATTCTCGTATCCTTCGTAGGCTGCGTAATGGGTACATTCTGATTTGTGTTGGGAAGAAAAAGAAAGCCGTACTATTTTTCGCAGTGTTAAGACAGAATTGGGGAATCTCCCTCTGCGCTGGTGGTAGCATTACTTTTTGGTGTGCTTTTTGCTGCCAAACAAATGGTATCACTTAGTTTCCTTTTTTGTTTCTACTTAAAAAAAGGAAGGATTTTATTGTGTGCAGTATCCATATAATGCTAAAGATTATCAAGACATCATAAAATGTGTGTCTGAAGATCTGGCCAAACAGGAGAAAAAGTTACTTTTCTTTTTTTCCAGAGAAAATGGAATTAATTTGTATTGTTCATTTACATCATGCCTAACTATTCTACAGTCAACAGTTCATACTGTGAAGCTGTTTTCTTTTAGATTTTTTAAAGCATTTGTATCAGGTATAGTGAATAATTATGACTCAGATGCCACTGTTTTACATAAGACAATTTCAGCTGTACCTGGGTTGCTCTCAATGTGTTGTTTCCTCTTGGTTAAATAATTCTATTTACAGGTACGGTCCAAGTAAGGAAAAAAGCCCTTGAGGTGCATCCACCTGTTTGAGGAATTGTGCTGCTTCCCAGACTGCAGCCACCGAGCTGGAAACTGCTGACAAGGTTTTGGGCTGTGCAGTTTGTGTGACTGTAGTTGTGCAAGTGAAACCATGCAAGAATAAATCCAGATTTTTTTAAAAAAGTTTAATTGTGGGCTGTTACCTTCTTGAGCAGCACTGAAGCAGTGGCTTGGAGTCAGACACATGGAGTGAATCTTCTGATCAGTGTTTGTGACAAAAGGACTGCACAGGTAGAAACAAAGGGATCGAGGTGGCTGCAGGGCAATAACTTACCAGCATTCAGTGCCTGACACATGCCACTTTGTATCTCTGTAATCATAGAATCCCAGAATGGTTTGGGTTGGAAGGGACCTTAAAGCCCATCCAGTTCCAAACCCCCTGCCATGGGAAGGGACACTTCTCACCAGACCAGGCTGCTCAAGGCCCCACCCAGCCTGGCCTTGAGCACTTCGAAGGAGGGGGCACCCACAGCTTCCCTGGGCAACCTGTGCCAGGGTCTCACCACCCTCAGCGTGAAGAATTTCTTCCTAATGTCCAATCCAAATCTTCCCCCTTCCAATTTAAAGCCATTCCTCCTTGTCCTATCACTACTCACCCCTGTAAGAAGTCTCTCCCCAGCTTTCCTGTAGCCCCTTCAGGCACTGGAAGGTGGCTATGAGGTCTCCCCAGAGCCTTCTCCTCTCCAGGCTGAACAAGCCCAACTCTCTCAGCCCGTCCCTGCAGCAGAGGGGCTCCAGCCCTTTGATCAGCTTTGTGGCCTCCTCTGGACATGTTTCAACAGTTCCACATCCTTCTTTTGTTGGGGATTCAATAAAGTGCTCTCTGCACTATTTTCAGATTTGAAAACTGACGACTAAATCTGTAGTAAGACAGCGAAAATAAATTATCAAAAAATAATTACCCCCCCCCGAGAATATCCCCAAGCAAAGGCCCTTGCTTAGCAGGCCAGGTGCCATCACTTTGTGCACCTGAGAGTGTTACACAGACCCTGCTCAGTGGCCAGGCACACCCACAGCAATGCTGGTGCAGCTTGTCAGTGACCACCTGTGCTGCCCCAGAGTGCAGAAGCCCCGTCTCATCTCTCTCTCCCTAATTTGTGTTAATAATGACTGTGGCCAGCTGCCGTCAGGACCATGCCCTCAGTATCCTATGTGGCAGCGGGCCCCTTTGTCCAGCCCAACACCTGCCCCTCGAGGATGTATGTGTTCAGCAGCTGTTTTGGGGCTGTGTCAGCACAAAGCACTGTGCTGCATGGTTTGTAAATCACAGCCACTGCAGAGGTGGGTGCGATGGGACATGTCAGGAAGCTCATCAGCTGTTTGGGCTGCTGTGTCCAGGCCACATTAATCCATCTGAGCAGGTTTCAGCATCTCTGCTTGAAAGCTTCATTGCCTCAGGTGCAGCTCAATGTACCTCACTGCTCCTATGGAGTGGCACGAGGAGTGGTGAGTGGGGTGTAGGAGGCCCCTTTGGGCCACCCACCAGCGCGAGCCCCACTCATCCTGCCCCTCTCTCAGGGCTGAAGGCCTCCATCCACATCCTCTGCCCTGTCTCTGAGCTTCGTGGGGTGTGTGTGTGTGTGTCCCAGTGCCACTCACCCTTGTCACCAAACCCCCTCCCCTTCCCACACACAAGGCCACTCTATGGCTTCCACGACTATTTGTATTGTGCCCTGGGGCCTTTCCACTCCCAGCCATTCCCTGTATCACAGTATCACAGTATCATAAGGTTGGAAAAGACCTTTGAGATCATCGAGTCCAACCTATGACCCCTGTCTCCCTCCCTGTCCCAGGAGGGCTGGTAGGAAGATCTCCTCCTGCTAAAATGTATATCCTCAAATGGCCCTGGTGGGGGATATACTTCCAGCCTGAAGTATCAGAGGAAGTACAAGGCTACGTAGTCTCTCCCCAGCAGGGACTACTTCCATTTACTGAAAATATTCTTTAAAAGAAAAAAAAAAAGTGGCTGGTTGACAGGTTTCAATAATAATCCAACTGGAATGCAGTAGTTCCAACACTCCACCCCTGCAGGAACAGTATCCATCCAAAATTAAGTCAAATGTCAGTTCCAGCAGGGACTGTCAGACCCAACAGGGAGAAACAGGCACGTGGCACTCCTTCACGAGCCTGTCAAAGACTATCTGAACAGAAAAACAAAGGCAGGGCACTCCAAGACAGAAAGTGAACAAATAGTTCTGTGTCCAAATGTTAACTGGGAAGCACATACAGCTGGTCACGACAGCACTGCTATAGTGCTTGCTAGGCATAGAATCATTTGGTTGGAAAAGACTTTTGAGATCATCGAGTTCAACTGTACCTGTCCACTACTAAACCATGCCACTGATCACTTCATTTATCCGTCTTTTAAACAAATCCAGGGATGGTGACTCGGCCACCTATCTGGGCAGCCCCTTCCGGTCCCTGACAACGCTTTCAGTGAAGAAATTGTTCCTTATGTCCAGACTGAACCTCCCCTGGTGCAACTCGAGGTCATTTCCTCACATCCTCTCACCTGTCACTTGGGAGAAGAGACCAACATCCATCACGCTACAACCTCCTTTCAGGGAGTTGTAGGCAGCGATAAGGTTTCCCCTCAGCCTCCTCTCCTCTAGGCTAGAAAACCCCAGTTCCCCCACCGCTCCTCACAACACTGTGTTCCAGCCCGTCACCAGCTTCATTGCCCTTCTCTGGACGCGCTCCAGCCCCTCCATGTAGTGAGGGGCCAAAAACTGAACACAGCACTCGAGGTGCAGCCTCACCAGTGCTGAGTACAGGGGCACAGTCACCTCCCTGCTCCTCCTGGCCATGCTGTGTCTGATACAGGCCAAGATGCCATTGGCCTTCTTGGCCACCTGGGCACACTGCTGGCTCATGTTCAGCCGGCTGTCAACCAACACTCCCAGGTCCTTCTCTGCCAGGCAGCTCTCCAGCCACTCTTTGTCACGAACCCTTGTCCTGTTCCAAACACCTTGGTACGCAACTTTAAGTCACAAACACCTCAGCCTCTCGACAGTAAGCTTTTAGAGGGTGATTTTAGTTTAAGGCCCATACAAAACTCTCTCCAGTGACACACATGTGGAAGTAAACTGGGCTGGATACAGCATTTGTTGCTGAGAATGCACTGATAACTGTTACAACATCCACTGCGATTATTTCTGAAAGCATCTACAAGTTACAGTTCCAGTGCTCACAACTTCCACACCCAGAAACTGCATAGGCAGCAGCAGCATTCCTGCTTTGCCATCCTGACAGTATCCTGAGGGAAAGTTTTCCCTGGAGACTGACAGAACCTTGGCAGCAGTGACCCCACTTATCAGCTCACAGGGCATTATTCTTCACTTCCTTCGGAGCAACACTCACCTGTGCTCATGGTGAGCAAGATTTTCAAGCTGTGTCATGAAATGTTCAGTGAGGTCTAAGTGAAACCCACAGCAGCTTCCGCATCGTTCTCCCTCAGTGTTGTGTTTCCCAAATCAAAACACCTTACAACGCCTATTCGAGAAGAAATAATTTTATTGTTTCCATTGGACAGGTTTCACTGTGAATGGCAAGGACAAGCTTGCTAGATGGTATCTTTCATGATTTTAGTGAGCTTCTGGATCTTTGACCTTGTTGACATGTCCACGTACTTCTCCCCGATGTTGACAATCATGCCACCAAGGATTGATGGATCAGTCTGAAGAAAAACATTGAACAGAAATGCTATTAGCAAAAATTTTTTAGCCTAGTATATGGGTTTTACATGAGTAAAAAAAGAATAGTTTTTAAAAGAGCTTTTTTTAAGACAACTTTGCAGTTGCTGTACTCCAAAGTTAAGATTTCAGTATTTCAAGTACCATCAGGTCTACAAGAAAGCAAAGAACTAAGTAAAACAGCAACTGGATTCATTTAAATAATCTTTTTTTAAAAAAAAAAATAAAAAAAATCAGAAAAATAGAAAACCAGCTTGACACAAACTTGATGAAATCTATTTACAAATCAAAAATCCAGACCTTGGTCTCCAGTTTCAAGACCTCTCCCTTGGCCAAGAATCCATTCAAAGCACTTTTTAGCTCAGTAATGTTGGCATCATCCAAAGGCTGAAAAATATGAAAAGAAGACAAAGAAAATGAAGGACGTGAAAGTATTCAAATGCTGTTACAGCAAGAACCCAAATTTTCAATTCAGATTCTTCTAAAGGCAGACACTTCCATGAGGAAGGCAGATTAAGCAGCCTCCTTGAACAGGAATAACCTAAGGACAATACAGAAACAGCAGACACTTTGCACCCCACTAATTTCATGAAACAAACACTGTGCTGTATGAGCACATATTCCCAGCAAAAGGTCGATGCTGACATCTTCAGCTGGCAACTGTCAGGAATCCATACCTGTCAAGGTAAGCACTTGGAGCAAACCTTGAGATCTGCCTCACAGAAGTGTTCAGGCTGTAGGAGGACAGATTAATTGCTGCTTCTAACAATTATGATCACCGGCTTCAGAAGAAACACGGTTTCATGTAAAACTCTAGGCAGTGACTGAGGACACTGGCAGCGAGCTCCCAGCCCTGCTGCAGGCTGGCAGAATGCTCCTGGTTAAGCGTACCTCTCTCCACCACTATGGAACTCTGCATCCCTGTGGGAGAAACATTGTGAATTTGTCCTTGCTGTCCCTACAGGTCACTCAGATAGCACTGAGATAGAAACAAAAAGGACTTCAACAAAGAGCAGTGGTTTTGTATTAATAGTTAATTTAAATAATTTGTATTTCATAGAATCACAGAATGGCTTGTGAATGAAGGGACGTTATAGATCATTCAGTTCCAAAACCCCTTGCCACGGGCAGGAACACCTCCCACTGGGTCAAGTTGCTCAAAACCTCATCCAGCCTGGCCTTGAACACCTCCAGCAATGCGGCACCCACAGCTTCCCTGGGCAACCTGTGCCAGTGTCTCACCACCCTCACAGGAAAAAACTTCTTCCTAATAACTAAGCTAAAGTTCCCCTATTTCAGCTTAAAACTATTACTCACTGGACTCCCTGATAAAGAGCCCCTCCTTGGCTTCCCTGTAGGCTAATTTAATACCTAACAGTTTGACAGCCAAAAGAAATTAACAACAATAAAAAGCAGCAGGAAAGTAACTTTATGCACTAAACATTTACAAAAACTTGTGGAAAGGTTTCCACAGGCTTGTGAGTTCATGTGTCCCCTAAGCCTGCCAGCTAGAGTGACAATCTGTGCTCATGGCCTACAGTGAGCCAGCCAACCTGAAGTGGATGAGTCTCTCTATTCAGGTCAGGCAGGCAGCTCACTGTAGCCCCCACTATGGGCTATAGATTTATGTCACAGACCTAGCAGATCGGCTTCCTGCTCTAGCACATCCGGGCATGGATCCATTAACAAGAAGTTACTGAACTGCCAGAACCACTGTGCCTCCAGCCTAACCTTCACAGCTCACTGAAACACTATCTTCTCTCTCACCTTCCTGAGCACCAGCCAGATGTACCTGTCTGCTGCTTTTGAAAAATCCTTTCTCCAATTTGGGAGTTTGCCACTCCGGATTGCTGCAGGTGGTGACTTAGGTAAACGCTTCCCATGAAGCACAGCAATGAGCACCACAGGCATTCTTAGTCCTGTTGGGTATATGCCTTGCTCTAGCTAACAGCTCATCTGTTGGTCCTGACCTGGTCTGTACGGTGCTGACGGCAGAAATAAGAACAGGGGCAGTTCTATTTGCAGACCAGGCTGTATCAGCCAATGGGTTTACACACAGGAAGGAAAGATGTTACCTGTTAAACTAAATGGGAAAAACAGGTTTAATCTTTGACCTATAATTGTTGGATATCAAAAAACTATTTGCAGAAAGACTTCCATCTTGGTAGAGGCGAGATATTTCCTCACTACTCAAGTACTAAAACTTAAAATTAAGCTAAAGAAGTTCTCCTTTTATACTGCTACCTGTTAAGCTCGATCTAGAGCAGCGGTGTCAAACTCATGGCTCCCACAGCTCTCCTGCTCCTACAGTGTAACACATGTCACACGTGACATGCACTGGCAAGGAGCTCAGCACTGCCACTGGGTAAAACAAGAAGCTGGGCTGGGTAAAACCAGGTGGAGGGCTAGATTTGGCCCATGGGCCGTGAGTTAGAATCATAGAATGACCTGAGTTGTAAGGGACCCAAAAAGGATCATTGAGTTCAACTCCTATCCCTGAGTCCAACTCCTGTCCCCCAGTCTGACACCTCGACCTAGAGGTTCCCAACTCACCTGCGCAGTGGTGACTGTGCACAGCACCTCCCCTCGGTATGCACTCATGATCTTCCCAAAAGCAGAAACAATGTCTGGTGTGTAACGCAAGCGACCGTTTTCAGCAAGCAAATCTGGAAGAGGCAGAAGTATTGGAAGGGTTTAAAGCACTCACAAGAAGCAGATTTGGCTGGCTAACAGTAATAACAAGTAGCCTCAGAGGTTTTTCTGAAGTCAAGTGGTTACTCACTCATCAGGTTGACGGTAATAGGGGACATCTTCTCTTTTGCTAAGGCATCGTTCACAGCTTTTTGCTTAACTGCGCTCTTGGTGTGAGGGTTCATAACAACACTGGATAGCTTGGGGTCCTTCAAGAGAGTCTAAGAGCACAGACAAACACCATGATAAAATCCAGGAATTTTCCAGGCACTACAAGGCCTAACGGGTCATGCCTTGAGTAAGAATGAAGTGGCCTGAAGCTGACAGGAAGTGAAAAGACAGCTCCAGGCATAGCGCTATTCACAGTATGTTTCTTTTAGAGCTAACTCTCCTCCCATTATCACTTCCAAGCAGCTTAACACCAGGGGTTAAGATGCCAGGCCAGCTGTAAGTGGGAATCTTGCAGTTTGCAAGAGCAGAATTCAGCTTTCTCCTCACCAAGAAGCACAGAATGGTTTGGGTTGGAAAGGACCATGAAGGTCATGTAGTCCAAGCCCCCTGTAATGAGCAGGGACATCTCCAACTAGATCAGGTTGCTAAGAGCCCCATTCAACCTGAACATGAATGTTTCCAGGGATGCGGTATCCACCACCTCTGTGGGCAACCTGTTTCAGTTTCACCACCCTCAGTGTAAAAAATTTCTTCCTAATATCTAGTGTAAAGTTCTCCTCTTTTAGTTTAAAACCACTACCCTTTGTCCTATTGGTACAGGCCCTGCTAAAAGGCTTCTCCCCGTGTTTTTTTCATAAGCCCCTTAAGTACTGACAGGCTGCAATAACGTCTCCTCAGAGTCTTCTCCAAGCTCTCTCAGTCTCTCTTCATAGGGGAGGTGTTACAGCCCTCTGATCATTTTTTGTGACCTAGTCCGGACCTGCTCCAACGGGTCCACGTCCCTCCTGTGCTAAGGACTCCAGAGCTGGACACGGTATTCCTGGTTTGGTCTCACCATAGCGGAATAGAGGGGCAGAATCACCTCCCTTGACCTGCTGCAGCCAGAAAGGCAGGCACCAGTCTCAAACCCCTATGACAATGCAAATGCAGTCTGCAGAACACCTTACCCATACTCGGCCCAGCTCCTTCTCGATCTGATCCAGCTTCTTCTGCTTGGAAGCAGCGGAGTACAGCGCGGTGGCATAGCGCCCTTCCAGCCCATACACCTGGATGGGGGGCTGTGGGTGACACAGTGGGTGGCTGCTCAGACTGGCAGCCTGGGGCTGGGGAGCAGCGGATGGCTGCCCAAGCACTTCAGGCGACTCCCCCTTATTTAACCCCTCTCACCTTGACCAGTTTGGAGACTGGCCTTGCCGCCGATGTGCTCAGCTGCCGCACCTGCAGGGGAAGGTAGGGGGGAGAGATGCCACCATTGAGAAGTGTCTCCAGAGACAGGGCTGTACACTGACACGGGGTGGGGGTGGGTGCCTCCACCCAGAGGGAGAGACAGAGAGGACGGAAAGGAGAGAGGGAAGGAGGGAGAGAAGAAGCAAGGGAAATAGAGGGAGAGGGAGGGAGGGAAGGAAGGGAAAGAGGAAGAGAAAGGGAAGAGGCAGAAGGATGGTGCTGGAGAAAGAGGAGACGGAAGAGAGGGTAAAAGAGGGGGAGGGAGAGGGACAGAGTGAGAGGGAGCGACAGGGAGAGAGGAAGGGAAGAAGAGAGAGGGAGGGAGAGAAAGGAAGAGAAAGGAAAGAACGATGGAGAGGGGGAGAGAGAAAAGGGAGGGAGGAAGAAGGAGAGGAAGGGAAGGAGGGGGAGAGGGAATTAAGAGAGAGGAGGGCGGGGGAGACAGCAGGTGGGAGGTTTCGATGCCCCGCGTGTGGCGGGGCAAAGGTGCGACATGCGGGTTCCCGCTCCCCCCACCCCAGCCCCCCGCGGGGTAGCCGTGCCGACACCCTCGCCTCTTCCCCCCGGCTTCACCTTCAGGGACAGCCCCGCCGCGGCCGCCATGTTGCTCGCGCGCCGCCCGAAGTCACCACCCGGCCCCGGCCCCGCCCCCGCCGCGGAGTTCGATGGGAAACGGGGCGCTGCGGGGCGGGGCCTGCCCGCGCGCTGCCTGCTGGGGAGGGGGTGGCTGAGGTGGAGTGGGAGGAAAACAGATGGGGAGGGTGAGGAGGAGGGACGGAAGGAACTACAGAGGGAGAGAAGGGGGAGAAAGGGAGAGCGAGAGACAGGAGGAAGAGGGAGAGACGGGGGAAGAGAGAGATGGGGAGGGAGGGAGAGGAGGGAGAAGAAGGAGGGAGGGAAAGAGACGGGAGAGAAGGGAGAGAGAAGAAAAAGAGGGATGGAGAGGAGAGAGGGAGGAAGAGGGAGGGAAACAGGGAAGAGGGATAGGGAGAGAAGAGAGGGACGGAGAGGGAGAAACAGGAGGGAGGGAGAGGGAAAGAGTGAGAGAGCAAAGGATGGAGAGATGGAGAGTTAAGGAGAGGAAGAGGGAGTGAGGGAGAGGGAGAGCGAGACTTAGAGGGGGAGGGAGAGAGGAGGGAAAAGAGGAAGGGGGAGAGGAGGAGAGAGAGGTAGGGAGGGCAGTAAGAGTGTCATGGGCCCCCCCTTCCTTCACAGCACCCTACTCCTCCCCTCACGCCCACTCCAGCCCCTGTCCCCCCTCACAAACACTCCTGCTCTCACCCCCACCCCCAGCTCACAGCTACCATGCTCCTCCACTGCCCAGTCTCCCCTGTGCTCACCCCGCAGCTTTGCCAGTCCGTACTGACTGTTCGGGGTGAAAGCTGAGTGCTAAGGCACCCCTGGCTCCCGACAAGCTGAGACAACCCCCCCCACCGGCGGGATACTGTGCACTGGGGCTCATCCCAGGGGAAACTGCTGCTTGGTGTGGGATGGGGGGCTGTGCTTGGGCCTTGAGGGAAACGGGAGTGGGGCCCCTGTGGCATCCCTGCTCTGTAGGGATGAAACGTTCCCCTCATTCACCCTTCCAAGGGGCAAGTGACAAGTAACAAGTGATAGGAGGAGGGGAAATAGCCTCAAGTTGCACCAGCAGCAGTTCAGATTAGATATTGTTACCTGAAATCAATAAAAGTAACTCCTGAAACGAAGTATTTTGTTTAGAGAAGAGACATTGCTTTTATTCTGTGCAGGGTGCTGGGTAGAAGGTCTTCCACGAAACCAGCACACCTAATGAAGACCCCAAAGACCTATTTATACAAAACTGATGCTCAAAATCCCACCTAGCTAATACAATCAGTATACCTATCTAATACCTATGTTCATAAGGATTGCACAAATCTATTTTAACACAAAATTGCTTATTTCCTTTCCACACCTTTAGTTAGGTTAAGAATGTCCTTCAGGTCATCACAAATTTTCCCTATCTGGTATCCCTTTCCTTGTTTTGTCACATTCTCCCAACCCTGAGTCAATTAACTGCTGAGTTCATAATTTTATTCAGACTGAGTGTCTGCAGAGGCTAGGATAATAATTGTAGATAATAGTAAGTGTCTGCGTGTCCGGGATTAGGATGTTTGTAGTAAATAAATGAGGTAAATGAGGTGCAAAATACATTCTTATCCCCTTAGGTAAAAATATCAGGAAAAATCTCTTCACTGAAAGGGTTATCAGGCACTGGAATGGCTGCCCAGGTGGTTGAGTCACCTGAAGCGTTGGATACGGTTTAGTAGTGGACATGGACAGCTGGACCTGATGATCTCAAAGGTCTTTTTCAACCAAACAATTCTGTGATTCCCACCCCCTGGTGCTGAAGGTGACTCCAGGCAGAGTCTGGGCAGTTCAGGGCCTTGGAGAGGACCAGTGACCAGGGTGATGGCTGCCAGCCCCTTGGCTGGCTGTGTGTGTAGCTTTGCAGATGGAGCGGCCATTGGATGGGAAGAGCGATCCAGGCCACAAGCGGTGGCTGAGGGCCTTGCAGTTGCTGTACTAAGGTGCAGTGACCCACCCCCGTTTCTCAGGTTCCTGTAAGGGACCTGTAACACGCACCCCACACTGACATCCCTCTGTTCAAATGCACCAGGAGAGCAAGCATCACACGAGTCCTTCAGAAGAGAAAATGTCACCAGTGCTTTCCTCAAACATTTCCGCTATCCTCTAACACAGTGAAATGGCCTCTGAATCGCAATGAGCTATTTCTTCTCCTCAGATAAACTAGATCCAAATGTCTCCTGGGGCAAAGGCACAATCTTCCAGGCAAAGCATAAGGTAGGCAGCTCTGACTTTGTCGGTCTCCCTGTGTGACCTTGAGCAACTAACTCAGGTCCTGCCTACTACTGGACTGTCTTGAATGGTTAAACTCTTCCTCTCCCTAATTCTTCCACCTTTTCCGTAAGAGAAGGTAAAATGCTTGCCTGCTTCGCAGTGCTGTTACCAAGTTTGAGTAATTGGTTTTTGTGATGCGAGTGGCTCGGACGGGCCGTGCTATCAAAATACAAAGTGTGGCATACAGAAAAACATGCTGCATGAAGTCTGCAGGGCAGACTTGAAACACTAGATGTTGCTGTTGCTACAAATTAAAAGCGAAGTGATCGCTTAAGCTACGTCAGAAACATAGAATTGGAGCAATGCTCTTTAGGAAATGTAGTCTGATTAAAAGAGCTGGTCTACCGTCCTGCTAGAAATAAGAAAGTATCACCAGCAGGCTTTATTCTGGATGTCGGAATTTAGTTCTCTCTTTTATCCCTGGCTGTATTTACTGTGGTGGCATTCAAAGGCACTAGTGTAGTCTGGGACAGGTTTAAGCAAGGCATAATACCATGCTTCTCGATAATTTTAATAATTGCAGTACTAAGAACTATCTAAAATGTAGAAAATAATAGAACATAGTAGCATAAATAATGTTTATCTATATTTTGGGGGATAATATGCATGCAATGAAGTTTTGGAATGGTGCAGACAATGAATTTCTTTGTAGTGGGGTCCCGTATTCCAAAATTTATTAATGTAATTCTGAAACAGTAGATGATCCTGTAGCATTTACACAGCAAATCTGGATAATTGAGTCCAGTCAAATCACTGAGTGCTGAGGGTACTTTAATGAACTAGAGACTGGGTCAAATCCTGATAGTGTTTTCAAGAATGAGAGCACCTTTCTCAGGTTAATTTTAGACAAATGAAATCCCACAGGGGATAAACAGTTTGTGCCTTTATATCTTATAGTGGAAGGGATGTTTAAGTCCTGACAAAGCCTGTTCTTGTATTTGGATATTTGTTATAGGAATGGATTCCTCCATCATAATTATACGGGATGTTTTAGGTTTTTTTTTCTCCTACAAAGCAGTTAAACTCCCCATACTGCCAGTCCCTCATCATTTGACATTTGCCTCTATCACAGAATCATAGAATCACTAGGTTGGAAGAGAACTCTGAGATCATCAAGCCCAACTGTGCCTGTCTCCTTACTAAACCATGTCCCTAAGAAACTCATCCACCCGTTTCTTAAACACCTCCAGGGATGGTAACCCTGAAGAAGAGATCAGCACCCACCCCGTCACAACCTCCTTTCAGGCAGTTGTAGACAGTGATGAGGTCTTCTCTCAGCCTCCTCTCCTCCAAGCTAAACAACTCCAACTCCCTCAGCCGCTCCTCATAGGGCTTATTATATAGCCCCCTCACCAGCCTCGTTGCCCTTCTCTGGACGCGCTCCAGCCCCTCAATGTCCTTCTTGTAGTGAGGGGCCCAAAACTGAATCCAGCACTCAAGGTGCGGTCTCACCAGTGCTGAGTACAGGGGCACAATCACCTCCCTGCTCCTCCCGGCCACGCTGTGTCTGACACAGGCCAAGATGCCATTGGCCCTCTTGGCCACCTGGGCACACTGCTGGCTCGTGTTCAGCCAGTTGTCAACCAACACTCCCAGGTCCTTCTCTGCCAGGCAGCTCTCCAGCCACTCCTCCCCAAGCCTGTAACGCTGCATGGGGTTGTTGTGACCCAAATGGAGGACTTTGCACTTGGCCTTTGTGAACCTCATCCCGTTGGTCTCAGCCCATTGGTCCAGCCTGTCCAGATCCCTCTGCAGAGCCTCCCTTCCTTCAAGCAGATCCACACTTGCACACAGCTTGGTGTCGTCTGCAAACTTGCTAAGGGTGCACTCAATCCCTTCATTGAGATCATTGATGAAGATGTTATACAAGACGGTCCAGTTGCTTCATCTTCATCAATGATCTCAATGATCTCAGTCTTGTTTAGTGCTCGGTCCAAAGCACTGAACCCTGGGGAACATCGCTCGTGACTGGTTTCCAACTGGATTTACTTCCATTTACCACAACCCTTTGGGCTCGGCCATCCAGCCAGTTTTTAACCCAGTGGAGGGTGTGCCAGTCCACGTCGATGGCAGCCTGTTTCTCCAGCAGGATACTGTGAGAAACGGTGTCAAAGGCTTTACTGAAGTCCAGGTACACCACATGCACAGCCTTTCCCTCGTCCATTAAACGGGCAACCTTGTCATAGAAGGAGATCAAGTTGGTCTGGCAGGACCTGCCTTTGGTGAACCCATGTTGGCTGGGCCTGATCACCCGATTATCCCGCATGTACTGTATTATAGCACTCAAGATAATCTGCTCCATGATCTTCCCCAGTACCGAGGTCAGACTGACAGGCCTATAGTTCCCTGGATCTTCCCTTCGACCCTTCTTGTAAATGTAAACCAGTCTCCAGTAAAGCGGCACTTCCCCAGTCAGCCAGGACTGCTGGTAGATGAGGGAAAGGGGTTTGGCGAGGACCTCTGCCAGTTCCCTGTCTTCAATTTGGTTGCTTAGTGAGCACTTGAACATTTACAAGCTCTCCCATGAGAAACACCTTAGAAAATCATTCACTTGTGGGTCTCCCACTTTAGAGCTTCTAGGATTGGAACCTTAAAGTACTTATTCTTGGTAAACATGGTGATTTTATATACATCATATTTTTCTCCTGTTGAGGCAGACTAGAACCAAAATAATGCAAAATGTATTTTATTTTCCTGTTGTCTGAGAAATCTTGAAAATAATTGGTCTGAGTTTAGATAGAGACACACCCTTGTGCTTGTGTTGAAGACATATGGACTTCATACAGTTGTAATAGCCACAGAGATCACTGTAATAAGAACTTTTATGTCTCTAGAAAGAATGTGATGATTCTTCAACTGTGGTAGTGATGGGACAGTGTTCTGATGAGGGCCCTGCTGCCTGAGGTGTTGTAAAACTTGTAGCAAGCCTTAACCATTCCACAAAGAAATTGCAGCACTTCGAGGTAAAATGGAGATAAGGTTTGTAACAACACATCTGGGGTCCTCACAGTGGTGAGAGTGTATTGGGTCAGTGCCACAAAACACTCCAAAATTATCCCCTGCCAGACTACGGCCAGGTCCTTTAAAAAACCCAACCAAACCACCACTTATAAAACCCTCTAGTAATTATACTAGTGACCCCAAGTTTTTAAACAATGCTGAAAACACTGAATGCTTTTCTCCCTCACCTTGCAACTCACCTGAAACATGAGCTTTATTCCTCTTTTGAATGCTATTCTGCACCTGCTGGTCAGTAATTGCACCCAGCTGTTTCTCTTTGGCTAAGCCTGGGATTCCCAGACTCAGCATGGGAGAGTCCCAGAAGAGCCGGGGTGTAGCTGCAAACAAGTTCCTGACCTCTGTAAAAAGTCTGTGTTATTTACAAGATGTGGAGGAGTTTTCCTCTCATGGTGGAGTTAAGCTGAGAGAATGTGGCACAGAAAAGCTATGACCCAACTCACCTCCCCGTTGCTACTGTGTTTTTGTTCCTGCAGCTGCTGAAGGAAGATTTTTGTTTGTCGTGGTTTTTTTTTCCCTCTCCCAGGGGCTGCCCTTTATCTTCTGCAGGAACAGTTGGTACTGTTGCTGAATCTAATTCACCTGGTTGTTTTCCATATCTCTGCTCCAGTTCCGCTCTGGTGTGTGAGTTCAAGTACTCTGTCATGCTGACTCCCCCGGGGACTAAGCCTTTACAGACAGAGTGACCCACCCACTGAAAACTTGCTGCCTGGGGAAGACCTGACTCATTTTCCCATTAAGAAAAGGGTTTTTCACTCAGTGGCAAGGGAAAGAAAACATTTATTTATTTTCTCCAAACTGGAAAAAATGATTGTAAAACCACAGAAATGGTTAGGGGAATTCAGAATAGGAGTGGGAGCAATATTAATTGAGTTAGACGTCTGAACTCACTGACCTTAGTATCAGAACGTTCTACTGAAAGTTCTTCATACGAGTATTTGAAAAACTGAACAACTATGCCTACATTTTCCCACCCCCCAAGGGAGGTTTCAGTCTTGCGCTGTTATATGATAAAATGATTAATAGTTAAGATTTTATTGTGCATGTGATACTTCTGGAGTGCTTATGATGTTCTCATTTATTTTCCTTACTACCATAGTAATCTGTTGTAAAAGGGGAAGAAAACCACAGCTAGGTGCTTGTAACTTCCTTGGCAAAATAACTACTCTTTTTAAGAGTAGGCTTAAAAAAGTCTACATCCTTTTAAGATAGCCTAGAAATAGTGAAAAATTAATTTAAGAGTGAGCTACTGTATGATTTTTATAGATTGGTGAAATAAGCAGTAATCTGCAAGGCTTCATACTAGAAAAGGGTATGTGGGCTCACTTGGATGTTTTACTCTTTTAGAGGTTGTCCATGAAATATCAACGTCAAAAATAGCTGGTTTGGGAAAATATGTGAATAACAGACGTACTTTGGCATAGGTAGTACAAATAGCTGAGCTTTACCATTTCACACATTGGCAGAGGAGCAGTCAGAACATTGCACTGAGACTCAGGGGATTTGGGATCTATTTTCAGCTCTGTGTTGGGCCTGCTGATTGGCTTCTAATTATTCTGCGCCTCAGTTCCCCCATCAGTAAAAAAGCAAGAATGAGACCAACATCCTTTATAAACAGCTTTAAATTCTGTTGATGAAACACACTTTATTAATAGCAGTGATACCTTCTCACACATGCTGCTGTTAAAAAAAATAAATTGTAAATTCAGAAATGTCAGTCAACTTATGGTAATGTACAAGTGGCTGTGGAGAAAATAAAGAAGAGGACCATCATGCCTCCTCCCTTACTGCCACGGAAAAGGAGATGTTAACCTAGACTCATCTATGGATTCAGAATGGAAACGTGTGCAGTGAATTAAAGGTGTTGGTCCATATTCTTGAGGTTTGTCACAGAAATGCCCACTAAACTGGCAGAATCAGCACAGCTCATTGACTGAACAGATCTAGAGCATGAACCACCCTCTCAGCCAGAGCTGAAAGTGCACCTTCAAGTGGAAGACCTCTCTTTGTTCACTTTAAACTTGGGCTGGATATTGGCCTGAGTCATAGCAGGATAGGTCTCCAAAACACTCAACTCAGATGTATTCTTGCAGAGCTGAGACCCTAGCCTGCCATCCACTCACCACACAGAGATTTGCCTTCAACTGAGATTAGCTGAAAATGCAAGGATTTCGCTCAATGAACATGTTGCAGCATTTTGTGTTAGACAGATGGCTCAGCAGATTCTAGTTTCATATTAAGACTACAGCTTACTCATTACCACAAGAGGGAAGCCAATACTAATAATATAACTTTATTCGTGTATTAACTATGGTTGTTGTGACAAGGTCTTAATGCATTTCAAGGCTGTAGCATGTCTCCTTCTCTTTCCTTGCAGCAAACTTGCATTTGATCATATGTCAGAAACTAAAGAACATTATTCCACATTCCATTTGCTCAATGTTCTGTGAAATTAATTTCATGGATTTGCCTGTCTCATTTGAATGGCAAATACATAAACCCGAACCAGAAAGTTAGGATGAAACTAAGCTGGTTGCTTTCTTAATGGATTTAAATAGGGGAAGTTTGGTGAGTATGGTACTTGAAAAAATAAAGATGGTGTTTTCCCTCATTTGGGTGAGCATGAGAAATTATAGACTACTCTAGGAGTTGTAGAAATAGCTGTTTCTAGTAGCTCTTACTCCATAGTAATGACAAATTAATTCAGCAAGTCTTCTGACTCTTGTTAGCCTGTTTTGCAATGTATGTGAGCACCTTCTTTATTGATTCATTTATTATGGTACACCCAATCTCATTTACTCTTTCACAAACCAGAGTAACTCTGCTGATTTCAGGAACTTCATTGAAACACTTATCTTGCAGTATGGTACCCGTGAAAGTCACCCTTGCTCAGATCACATGTTGAAGGCTTAGACCTGACAGGTCAAGATTTGTTGTTCCATTTCATTTTGCAGTCAGATGTTATAATATGTGGGCAGCCTTTTGAAAAAGTTCTTCGTAAATTGTTGAAAGCAGTGCTTTTGTAAAGGGGGATTTTAAAATTATTCTGGGTGTAAAGCAGAAACTGAATGGGGATTCATCAACCAAATATCTTTGGTTCATGTTTTCCTGGTCTATCTTCTAGATAGCTGCAAGATATAAATATGTGAGAGTCACAGTTCAGAAGATTTCTGTAGAGTGTTGCTGACATATGACACTGTTTAGAGATCATAATTCTTAGTGAAAGTCATGATTTTTGAGGAACAGAAGAAATGTGGAGCCAGAAGCAATGTAGAAAAATACGTATGTTGAGCCTTCCTTTGAAGACCCCCAGGGTGTTCCCTGCGAGTGCAGGAGAGGGAATCAGGGCAAGGTTGTGAAAGTCACAGACATAGATTGCAGTCCCCCAAGGACATTTGCATAACTGTCTTCTTTGTTAACATTTTTTTAAAATACTTTAGGAGCATTTGGGTATTTCATTCTCTGAACCACCACCCCTCCTTTACAGCAGTCATACCTTAAAATGCTTTCCTAAAGGTGCTGCTGGTCTCAGAGAAACTGTCAAGCTTAAAATGGGAAACATAGCTGGAAATATTACTGTTGCCCAAGTGGGCAGACATCTTTCACAGACCCTCATGATACATTGTTGTTTAGGTGTTCCCACACTGCTTTTCTTTCATTTCCCTCCAGTGCTGTTTTAGGCACCAGTCCCGTGTATATATATGCGTGCATTTGCCTCTAAGTACCTGAGCAGTCACACTGCCTCCAGTGAGAACATTCACATGACTAAAATCATGCACTTGCATAGGGATTTCCTGAATGAAGGGCATAAAAGGAAATGTCCAGGTTAAAAATAATGGGTTAGTTTTATCCCTGATGTAATGCCTTTGACACTAGTGGAATTATACAGGGCTGACATGGATCCAATACATCCAAACAAAGGACTATCTCCAGCTCCCTCACCTGCCAGTTTCTGTATCTATGTTTGTTCATAATCAAAGTCAACCCTCCGTTCCCCATTCTTGGGTGGCTGAGGCTGAAGGGAATTCAGGTCACTTTGCACCAGTAGGAGCTGTTGTCCTTCAGGACAGTGTCTTCCCAGGTCCCAAATACGTTTGTCCTGCAGAACTGTTATGCTCATGGAGCTTTACCAGAGGTTGTATTCCCCGTGTCCCTGTTGGCCAGTCACTGCTACAGGAGATGGCCAGGGTGGCTAAGAACAAAGAAGGTCTTGCCTGTCCTGCTCCTGTCTGATGCTGAGCCATTTCATGGCCTTCGCAGGAGCTGCTGGTCTTGGAGCGAGAGCCCCTCTTTTGTCAATTGGTGTCTAAGTTGCTTCTCTTTGTCTCCTGTGCCAGTGCTGCTTTGTTCTGTGTGGGCATTAAACACTCCAGATGAATGCTCACACTTGAAAACAGCTGGTAGGTAAACATAAAAAAAAGACATTGGTAGGCTTAGAAGAAAAAAATGTTTCTCTCTCCTTTCTGAGGATGTCTTGCCCCACACTCATGTGCTGTTAAGGACTCCCCAGCCTGTGCCACTGAAGCTCTGACCTGGTTGGGACCTTTGTCAGGCTAAACTCACACTCACAGCGAGAGTTCTGTGCAGCCATCTGTGGTTTCCTCCAGATCCACAAAAGCGTGTGCCATACCTGCCTGCTCATCAAAACACTCATTAACATAGGATAGACCTTTGAATGTCAAAAGGTAGGGAGTCAGGAGAGGGAGGAAAAATACCCATGCCAAAACACAATGCTAAATAAACAACCTCTAGCATCCAGGGCTCATGACTCCTTTTGACAAGATCTATCTTTAGTTATAATAGTGAGTCACATCATTGTGATCTGACTTTACGGTTAGCTTGAGGTATGAGCCAGGCCATGGGATTGAGAGCGAGAGCGAGAGCATCATGGGATGTAGCTGTAAAATTCCACTACTCGCTACTCTCTAAATCAGGTTTGAAGAGCATTAAGAAACAGGAAGCGTGGGGGGGTGGGGGGAGGTATTTTTTCAGCGGAAAATTATTGCGGCGCATGATGTATCATGATGTAGCCCATCAGTGCAGGGAGAATAATAGGGGAGATGTATTAGCAATCGGAGATGGCCGTAACAGTCTTGAGCAAAGCACACCTCTCTCTGCATAGCTCTGTGTGCAAAGTGTCACGTCTAACCCACCCCACCAGCCACTACAAGCTAATGCAGGATTTTCTTGGATGGTGCTGGGTTGCTTAGCAACATTGCTAGGCAGCATGCTATACATCATGCACAGCACTGGCTACTACAGTGTAGCAGGGCTGCTTCCAGTTATTTTTCTCTGCTATAAAATATTAATTTTCTGCTTGCCGGCAGATGCGGCACCAGGAGGTTGAGGGATGCTTCCTCCCGGGCGGACACGTGCAGCTCCTATTGACTGTAATGGGAATCACAAGCAGCCCCAGGCTGAGCTGAGCTCCCAGTATATAAAATGTGGGAGTGATTCTTGAGGTATAAACACTTGCTATGCCTGAGATGGAATCCAGGTTGGGTTTAGCAGAAATAAATAAATAACGAGGCAGTGAAGGTGAAGTGACAGAGAGAATAATAGGTGTAACTTATACCCCTCTACACTTTTTTTCCTTTATTGACACATGCAAATCCTGTTGCGAGGATCGCGTGCTTGTGTACACAAAGAGAGGGGTATTAACTTGACATCCTGGGATATTTTTGAGGCTCCTCCACACCATGGCACTGTTGGATGAGAGCTCATACCACAAACACCAGTGGTGGTTTTTTAGACTGATGAGTGTGATTTCAGTGGAGACCACGTGTGTGCCAAGCCCCCTCCCTTAAATGATTGCATAACCAGCTGTTGCATGCACACACACACATAAAAAACAGAAACCCAGTCCTATTCTATAAGATATTGAGGTGTTGTTACAGAAGGCAAACAACAGAAACCCTGGTCCCCAGAGCTACAGAGAACATGGCATTTGCAGCTCATTTCAGGTGTGTGGACTCAGAACTAGGAGCTATCTTGTCCAAGGGCAAAAGAGGCCTCTGCAAAAGGTCTACACAGGACAGAGTTTGAATAGTTCTGAAATCTCCAGACCTAAAAATGTTCACTTTTTGGTCATATTGTTACTGTTACTGTTAGCAGGTGGCAAGAAGGGAGGGATGGAAAAGAGCTGATAAAAGGCAGCAGATAGTTTCTGGCATCTGAACACTGTGTTTTTCTTCTGCACAACAGCGGACAGACTCGTTTGAGCCAAGCAAAGAGGGAAGCAAGAGGGGAAAACCACACCATCAAAATACACAACGGTTTGTGAGATGAACAGCTGCATTACCTCTCACTTACACTTGCAGATATGGCAAAACTGATGGAATCAGCAAAATTGTGTTTTGTCCGACAATTATTTTTCGAGAGAGCAGGAATTTAGTTTTAGCTTAACCCATCCATCTTACTTCATTTTGCGGTGTATGGTGCAACCAGATAAACCAAGCTTTTCTACAATAGAGTGTTATGTCTTAGTGTTACAGATCCTGGAGGAGTATGAGTGCAAGTTGGTACAGAAACTGTTCTCGTGGCATTCAATGGCATTTGTCCAACAGCAGAACAAAGGCAGCAACAGAACTTCCATTTCACTTTTTTCACCAAATTGAGGCAGACGGAGGCGAATTCAGCACCCAAGGCCCAGCTCCTCCATCAAGCTTCTCAAATTTGTTTGAACGTAAGGCAAATTTAATCCTAGGAGAAGGTGTTCAGAATTTGCACTGAGAGTAGTATATGTCCTTCCAGTTTTATAGGTACTTTCAAATTTTCACTCTGGAGTGAAAACTACCGCTACAAAGTGTCATCCCGCCTATACCTGTGCTTCAGGCACAAGTTTCACCTGCAAGCCTGTCCTGGTTTTGCAGCCAGTTTTGTTGGTTGGGTGAGATAAAAAATAATATTTATGATATGTAGGTTTTTTTAACCTGGAAGATCCCAGCCCTTCCTGAGGGCTGAGAGTCATCACAGCAAAATTAAAAAGGTAAATTATACCTTACTACAAAATGGTGCCAAATACAGCACATGCAAGCTTCCAAGTCTGTCCAGAAAGCAGGATAGTGTTATGTTGGGCAGGAGTGAAAAAAGAAACAAGCTAATCTCTAATGAAATTGGCAAAGAAAATAGCTGAAGGACTTTTTCTCTCTGTGAGTTTCACGATAAATACCACTCGGTTTTCAATATCATTAACATATTATTATGACTACTATTAAGAAATAGCCCTACCTACTTCCGTCTATGTTTTATGGGCACGTCTCAGCATTTTACAAGTTGCAGGTTGTGCTAAGAGTTGGAAATACTGTATCATCATTTCATTACCACCTGGCTTGAAGAGAAGGTCCATTAATACAGTTTTGTAGGCATCTGCTCTGAGGAAGTAAGGGAGGAGGCTGCTACAAATTCCACTATAGTTATTGTGAAACTGCAATTATTAGAAGAGGCAACATTTCTCTTCTACTTTCTTAAATTCATCATCATTGCTTTGTTTTTTCCCTTCTATTTGCAAGAAATAAGGTTGTCTTGTTTGCTTTGTGCTACAAGAGATGTCACAGTCTTCTTTCTCTACAAATGACTCAGGGCCAATGTAATCTGAAAAACTCTAACAGAACAAATTTTTCACAGATAAACCTGTAAGAACTGAATCCAGTGCTGGTGTCTGCCAAAAACTATTTGCGTGTTTTCCTTTCCTTTATATCTCTCTTGTATGCATGTAGTTATAACGTAGTTATGTTCAGAAGCAGAAGAGCTTTCCTTTAAAGATGCGAACAAAAATGTGGCGTGTCAGAGAAGACACATGTTGCCTACTTTGCCCGGAAGAACTCTTGAAATCAGTGTAATTGGGAAAAAAGTGAAATAGAGCCCTTAATAAAAATTAAGTGCAATCAGGTAGGAGGTGTATCCTACCTAACTCTTTCTGATACTTTAAGAAATAGTATTAAAGTTATGAGGCAAACCCCTGAGAACAAATAAGTAAAAGAAGAAGGTTAGCCTGATCATTTGTCCCCTATGCATGTGCATGTTTTTGGACACGCTTTTAATCAGTCTCCTGCTGTTTGTTCATAGAACACCTGCCTCACTGACTTGAAGAATGGTGTTTTCAGATCCCTGTCTGTCGGGGTGAAAGCCTGATAGAAATACCTTCAAGCAGCCTTCTACTGAAGGACTGGAAGCACACATACAGAATATAATGCAGAAGTCACAAGATAGCTAGTGAAAACAAAAAGGAAAAAGCCAACTTGTTTTTTAGCTCAGTGCTGTTGATCCTGAGCACTGAATGTGGTAGGTGTTCATAGATAAAAGAATATCTGTTCTTGTAATAAAAGAATACAATAATTCAAGCACACTTAAAGGCGAGTGAAACCTATTTGGACCCTCATGATCATCTCATCAGACTTCCTGCAAAATGCAGGCCAATGATCCGCAAACTAGAGTTTCTCCCTTCACCCTCTGACTACTATTTGCACTATAATATGTGTGATTTTGCTGCAATCATATTATTCTGATGTTTATTTTAAATGTGTTACTTGCATTTTGCCTTGCATTTTTGATTCAATGTTGCAGAGTAGCCGGCCAAGGTTTGCTTACAAAGATCTTCACAAAGGCTTTGTATGCAGAGTTATATTTTAAATATTGCTAGAAGCAGTCGCACAGTTATGATGTTTTGGGGGTTTCATATTTATTTTTATTTATATTTGCTTTTAATTTTATTTAAACATTTATTTATATTTACACTTTAAATTGCTGTGAATTGGCAAATGAACAAAAAATTATAAGTTCTTTTGGGTTTCATTTTGTTTGAAGAAACACTCCTCCTAAGCAGGGAAGAAAAAGAAACTCAGGATTTTTGTAGATGTAGACATTTCAAGACGTTTTTCCTTTATAAAATGAAGGGAAAATTAAAATAAAAACAGTAAATATCTTTCCTTTACTCAGTAATTTTTAATACTAGAATCCTAAAAGCTGGTTTGGAAGATGAACATGCATTACAGAAATACCTAAGCATACATTTTTTTACCCTGGTCCTGGATCAGTGACAGTAACACTCTCATGGATATTTTTCCAATACACAGGAGGCTGCTGTTTGCTGGTTTATAGATGTTGGGACCATTTTGTTTGTTCCTTAAAATCGTGTTAATGTTGCTATCATCTCACAGTGAAAAAAAGATTCTGTTGCTATGAATGAAAAATTCACTAAAAAGCTCAGACACTGCAAAACAGTAGCAGAAATCTTTTCTGTTTCATTAGGGTAGCTGTACTGATTAGGGGTAACAGCAGCACTACTGTAGCCAGTTTACTGTCTGTCAATAAATCTGTGGGTTTGGTCTCGTTGAGCAATGTGATCTTGCTTTTGATATTACACTGTTCTCTGTAGTAACATTTGTGCTCAGGTGTAATGTGAACCTGTTGTTGACAGCACGTCAATGAAAGTGATGCCAACCTATGCTTTAGTAAGCCTGTCATTGTGTTCCTTACTTCAGCAAATTGTGCATCCTTGTAATACATACTATGTAGTCAATACATTAAAAAAAAACCCTAGAAGAAAACTAGAGTTTGATTCTGATCTTTTGGGGCTCACGAGGCTCAGATGCCCCATGAAAATCACATGTAATGTAGTTAGAATCACTGGAGATGCATTGCTCTAAAATTGGTGAAGGGCTTGAAGGATTAACCTGTGGTTTAATTTACACAGCAATAATTCTGCAGTAATTCTCCTGCAACTCCATTCATTTTGTTGGTATTTGGAGGACAGAAGGAGGACAGACATTTCCAACTCCTTGCCAAGGCTTTCTGTCATGTAGACAGCCTAAAGTTTGTTGTTGACTCCTGTCCCATGGAATTCCCCTCTCTCTAAATTTGTCCTTGATGACTTTTGTGGTCCTGTTTCCAACCTTGACAGCCCGCTAACACTCATGTTATATTATACCTGCTGAATGGAGATCTCCTGCTCAGTTTCAAGTTTTGATAGCCATTCATTACAACTGACTGTCACACAGTCCTTCCTCCCAGGTATTTTCGTCTTCTTCCATAGCTTCAGTTTGTATTTGACGAATAGTGGCCTCTTCAGAGAAATCTAATTTAATTTACCTTTAAAATATCTTTCAAACCACTGTGATGGTACAAGCAAAAAGTAAAAATTAACATTCATGAGTTGCATAAACACTAACAGTTCTGAAGAGCAAGTCACAGCAAACAGGGCTGGGAAAATCTATTTGCTCATCAGCCCCTGTCAGTGCTCAGCTGCTTCTCCACAGGATATTGTCAAGTGCTTTTTTCCAGCTGATGTTTAACTGGCCTGTTCGGACTGGCCAGATTAAACATTCCCATGTGTGTTCCCGTTGAGGGGGGTATCTATTGCAGTAAATGCTGCAAATACTCTTGAGCTCAGCTAGCTTTCTCTGGGCTTTGCTGCCTTGTTGGAAGGTGCCAGCAAAGGAAAATCAATACGGAACATGTAAAATTGCTGGCCAGAGGTTTGGAATAACTTCTGATGCAAAGAAGAAAGATAAAGACCCCATTTCTGGGAGAAATTTTTCCAGTATTTAAATTTAAACAGGGTTAATTTGGGAACAGAAAGTTCTAGAATGGGCATATCTGTTTCCAGGAAAAGAAAAAAAAAAAAAGAAAAAATACATGTATTTCTCAATCAGCTAAAATGTCCCTGGCCATATGTATTGGCATTCTGACACTTCTTTCCACACAAAACTAACCCTGGATTTAAGAATGTAAGTAGTTATTTACTTAATGTTAAACCTAGAAATAAATGTTTTCAGGATCCAAATGCTGTTAAATATTTTGTGGTGCTGGTGTTTAACAGCCTGGACAGAAGAAAGCTTGCAAATTTCAGATTTGTAGTTATAATTAAGGAGAAAGAAAAATATTCCCTGAGTTTCCTTCTCCTTTTTCTTTCATTGTTCAAAGACCTTGTATGGACAAATTCTATAGCTGCAGAAATGTAGAAAATATGGGAACAATGCTGATGGTTAATTACTGGAATGTTCAAGTGTTAATTTGATGTACAGTGACGCAGAGAAAAAGGACTAAATAACGGCTGCTTCAATACAGTAAAAAAAAAGGAAATACAGGTCAGATTTTTAAAGATTTAAACAGAATTTTAAGAGAATCTGCTTATTTTCAACAAAGACAGAACAGCTAAAATCTGCCATTGATTCTGTGTGCACAACATCCCATTCAAAAGCAGGATTGTCACGTGTCCAGATATAACTTCTTCCATCCAGAAACTTTGTGCTGTCACAAGAGGAAGGAGGTAAGCATCCACCTTGAACTTCCAGCTGCCAGGCAGATGTCCCAGGTCCCATAGACATGGCCTGTATTTGTAGAATAACTGTGCAAAGGATGTGTGACAAGTCCGCTGTGTCAGGGTCATGCTAAGCACCATGCTCTTAGGCTGCAGAGATGGTCTGTCTCCACACAGTGTTTGGAGCTGATCCAGCAATGCAAGATCTTCTTGTGTTGAGATTTCCCAGAGAGAAGAATGGAAACCTAAGGTGGATGTGCAAGTAGAAAAAAAGTTGTACGGGTCTTCTCTTGAACCTGAGTGAGAAACAGGTGAAAAAAATCACCACTGAAAATCCACACACGCACACAGACACTGTCAGCCTGCTGTTTGTGAGCTTCTTGTTGGTCTGTGACTGTTGCTATTCAGTCATTGAAAAGTGTTCAAAGAAAATGAGCCCACTGGCATGGGAATTGAATTACTGCAGAGGGATCTGTAGTTTCACTGGAAATATTCCAGGGGTGCAAACTGGAAAACCTTGAAAACTTGAGTTGGGTAGAATTGGGTTTAATTGTAAAATCCTGAGGTAAACCACTGTGGCAGACTTCATAGTGCATGTTTGTAGAATTTGGATTTTGGCACAATTTGAAGTAATTTGATGTGGGAATTTTTGTTTACACTAAAAAGATGCACGTATATTTGTATATATGCCATTTATACTTCATATACCCACATATGCATATGTGCATATGTACTTTGAAGTATGTATATGCACTCCACATATAAAACCACACATACACACATACCTGTACATATATATATTTATTTACATACGCATACACATACACATACAAAAACCTCAAAATGCACCTCTATTGTTTTCCTGCCCAGGTACTCTTTGTGTGAAACATGGAGACAACAGTGAGAAATGGTTCAAGGATTGAAATTGTTGCAGGGCACTGCTTGTCAAAGGATGGCTAAGTAAACACCAACTGAAGTGGCATCACCACAAAACCTGCCCCCCCGTCTTTCTTTCTTATATTTTTCTTTATTCTCCTCACTTTCAGAATTCAATACCAATAGCAGCCTCTGTGTAAAGAATTTCCTGTAAGTAATGGATCTTTCCAGCTGGTCCCTAATCCCCAGAAATGCCTTGCATCTCAACTCTTCCTTGTTTCCTGGAAGAAGATGCCACAGACCTTTGGTGTTTCAAAATGGATGAGCCACTTTGAATCATATCAAGATCAACTATCCAATTTTAGTCTAGTCAACTTTTAATCGTGACATAAGTGCTTCACTTTCTTCCATTTGCTCCCCTTCTTCTATGTGCTAATGTGTCTTTCATAAATACTGAGAGAAACAGGATAGCCACTTTTAGTTCCTCTTCCAAGGTCCGATCACAGCTGACTTGAGTGTACCTGGTTCTTGTCCTCTCTGAAAACAGCTATGACTGTGTGAGAATGTAAATTATTCAGATTACTACTTGCCTGAGACAGTTCTTCTTGTATCAAGGCTTTCTTTTGTAGCTCTCAAAGTACTTGTGAGGGGATATTTTACAGAAGATGAGAGCTAAGATTAAGGTCTTGCCCAAAGTCTGCAATAGAGCTGGGAGCTTGATGTCAGGAATGGACTGCAACAACTCAGTCATCACTCCACTCTGCCTCACACTAGGTGGGATGACAGAGAAGCAGGACAGGGTTTCAATGAGGCTGGTGGTGTAGATTCTAACACTGGTGTACGCTCCAGAGGAGTTGTGACTAGCTTTTACGCATCTGCTATTTGAATGTGTATCAGTGTACATCTTTAAAGGTAGGGATTTACTGCTCTCTGACATTTCTGCCAGTGTAAATACAGGATAATTTCACTGCAACCACCATAGAATTGGTGAGAGGTAGCACAATCCAGCCCACACTGCTTTTCAAGTGAAAATAACGGAATGTTTTGTTGAGAAACACCAGAGATAAAAGTGGCCGTTCATATCATCAAACTACAAAAATGAAAGAGGAAACAAATGGTTGGTTTATTAGCATTCATTTTCCTATTATTCATGCTGGCTGTTCCAAGCAAACAGCAAGCCTTTACTTTGCCTTCACCGAGAGCAGGAAAGAGGCGGGTTTTGCTGCCTGCTATTTTTGCTATTATTTTTATTATCTTAGTAGTACATTGATCAGAGCTTATTGGCGAGTATGTAGCACGGATCATAGGCATTCCTGGTGTTGTTTTAATGGAATGAATAAAATGACATCAGGAGGAAAGTTCACCCAATGTGTTTTATTTTAATTTTAATCACAAAATCTTGCTGGGCACTGATCGATTCTTTTTTAAACAAGATTGTTCCAGATTAAACAAGAATAGTACAAACCAAATCATGCAGAGTTTGCTTGTTTTGGACACTGTTATTGAATAAGTGTAGCTTATGAGCATTCTGCTAATTTGATCAGTTTAACAGTGCACGGGAGAAAGCATATAGTGAGTTAACTATTTATTATGCCACCTGACTATGCAATTATTTGAAGATCCTTGGTTCATCTGGCCTTTAAAACTTACTTTAAAACACAACCACTTTTGATTAAGGTCAGTTCTTCCTCTCATAGCAAAGTAAAGCCAGCCAGTGTTGTGCAAGCAGAACTGGACCTTTTAAAGGATATCATTTTAAGCACATCATTTTTAAAGGATATAATTTTAAGGATATCATTGTTTTACAACTGCAAGAGAGGATAATTTAAAAAAAAATTAAGACTAAAGATGATGTGGATTTGAACTATGTTTTAAAGCCAAACAAGCAGTGCCAAAATAAGTCCAAACATGAAACGCTGTCATTTGGCCAGATCATTGTATGTTTCCTAAACTTGATCCTGGTTGTTTTGGGATACTCCTAAGTAAAATTAAACACATATGAAAACACGTGCAGAATTTGTTTTCACAGAAACGGACAGTTGTTAAGAAAAATGCGTTTCAGCCTTGCAGACCACCTGAAGTGCTTTCCAGGCATATAATAAGACTGAAATAAGATCTACATGGCCAGGGGCTAAATGTTTCCCTTGTTCCAGTCCCCACTTCCCCTTTCACATTAAACTCCCACTGACTTCACTGACAGTTTGTCTTGATGGAGTAATAACTGAATACTTCTCAAGGTCTGACTCATACAATAGCTGTGCAATCCACTCAGATACAGCAACTCCTTAGTCTATTTAAAAAAAACCCCCACAACACACCTGAGCCTGTTTTGGGTGATGTTATCTTTAAGGAGGAAGACTTTGCCCTTTGGCAGCTGTTGCTGTGAGAACATTCACCTCCTGTCAATACTGTGATATCAGATGAGGGCCTCGTGATGCCCTTTATTTGGAGATGTGGAAGCTCAAAGTTTAGCAGAGGGGCATGGCCTGTGCTTTTATCTTGGCTTTTAGTTGTCCAACGACAGCAGAGATGGGCATTGCCCCTGTTGGTTTTGACCAGAGAGGAAGCCAACAATCTGAGCTGTGTTTCTTGCTAGGTCCTTGGTGTACTCTGAAGGTTGGACCAATTTTAGTTCTCACCAATCATCCTTACTCAATTGACTGAGTTAAGAACAAATCGTCAAGGAAGTAAAACACTGCCTGCTTCCACTCAGGAATGTCCCATGACATCATTAACACCTTTGCTTAAGTCCTGTAGGCCATTTTCAGTACAGAGGCTCTCTCTTTTTCACCTCTTCATATAGTTAGTGTCAATGCCTCTCACTCCTGGTGCTACACACACAACATTCCTCCAGAGCAGCAGTGTGCCTCTGTTGTGGTTACAGTGTAGTTTTTCAGGGCTATGTGTTAGGTGCAGCAGGTGTTAGAAGCACCAGACGTCAGGAAGACTCTAAAGGGCCTAATTTTTACTTGGATAGCATGGGAAATATGCTTACCTACAACCTCCCTCTACCAAAACAAAGCATAAAATACTATATATTTTTTCTGCCCGAGTTTTCTGAAAGGAATTTTGTACTTGTGGGTGCCTGTGATCCTTCTGCTGCAGCTTTGTGCTTCTCAGCACTGTCCAGCCCATCTCAGTCAGTTTTTTTCAAACTTTGGACAGTCTGAAGCAGCCTGAACCCCACCCAACTGCGTAAGCATTGATCATCTGGTTTTGTCTTCTTCTCAGTGGACCTGGGAGTCTCCCCATCTGACCTCCCCATGGGGGACTGCAGACTAGTGTCGGTATCTTGCTTCCTTTGCCATGTCTTAGGGCATTTACCAATCTAGAACAGAAGAAAACTTGTTTCATGTAGCCCTTGACTGAGTAGACAAAGACTGAGGTAGTTTGGAAACTGGCTGAATGGAAAATGGAAAATGAATGGAAAATGGCTTTCGAAACTGGCTGGCTCAGAGGGTGGTAGTTAGTGGTACGAAGTCTATTTGGAGGCCAGCAACTAGTGCCATTACCCAGGGGTCAATACTGAGTCCAATCCTGTTCGAAGTTTGCAGATGACCCAAAACTGGGAGGAGAGGCTGTTATGCCTGAGAGACCTATTACCATTCAGAGGGACCTTGATAGACTGGATAAATTGTCTAACAAGAACCTCTTGCAGTTCAAAAAGGGGAAGTACGTGGTCCTGCACGTGGAAAGCAATTACCACATGTACCAGGGAATGACTAACTGGAAAGCAGCTTGGCAGAAATGGACCTGGGTGTCCTGGTGGACACTAACTTGAATGTGAGCCAGCGATGTGCCCTTACTGCAAAGAAAGTCAGTGGTACCCTGAGCTGCCACAGGAGGAATGTTGCCAGCAGACTGAGGGATGTGATCTTTCTCCTCTACTTAGCATTGGTGAGGCCACACCTGGAGCACTGTGTCAAGTTCCGGGTTCTCCAGCACAAGAGAGACATAAACTCGCTGGAGAGAGTCCAGTGAAAGGCCCTGAAGATGATGAAGGTACCAGAATATCTCTTCTATAAGGGAAGGAGGGGAGAGCTGGGACTGTTCAGCCTTGAGAAGAGAAGGCTCAGAGGGATCTCATTAATGTACATAAACACCTGAAGGGAGGGTGCAGAGAGGATGGAGCCAGGCTGTTTTCTGTAGTGCCCAGTGACAGGACCTGAGGCAATGGGTACAAAGTGAATCACAGCAGGTTTCTCTGAACATCAGGGAACACTTTTTTACTGTGAGGGTGACTGAGCACTGGCACAATTTGCCCAGGGAAGTTGTGGAATCTCCATCCTTGGAGATGTTAAAAAGCCATCTGGACATGGTCCTGAGCCTGCTGTAGGTGGCCCTACTTGAACAGGAGGATGGACCAAGTGCCCTCAGAGGTACCTTCTAACATCAATGCTTTTATGATTTTGTGACAAACCATTAGGATTTATTTACCAGCCTTGCTCACTTGTTTTGCAATAAGTGATACAGTCCTTGTCAGCAAATGGTGAATTCCAAAACCTCACAACGGTATCTCACAACAACTTGATATTTCACAAGTCGAATATAGATAAATGCCAGAGGTTATCTCACACATATAAATATTAATACATGTGTGCAGTAGGAGATGGGTGTAGATACAATGAAACATCGAATGAATTTATATCTCATAAAAAACAAGGAGAGGTTACTCAGATAATGACCCAATCTGTAATGAGTCATAAGGTAAATTTTCAGTAATTGCTCACTGTTTTGTGTAATAAAAGTGGTAACCAAAGATTTATGGATAACTGAAGATCTACTGTTTGATAGCAGAGAGCAATCTAATGCCATCGGATGATACAGTTTGTATATGTTGGAGAACATAAGCTCTTACCTAATAAGGCAGCTGGTGCATGGCAATGTCACTTGCCAAGGGAGACAAAGGACTGTGCTAGAAAGAGAAAACTGAGAGTAAAGACCCTTTGCCCCACCCTGGTTAAGCCTGTATGAGTCAGAAGTGACATTGGTCCTCAATAGCTGTAATTTGATTTCCTAAGGAACTGAGATTTGTGCAATCATGGTTGACCTCCTCTTCCCTCCCTACCACTTTGGACCCTTTTGGCTAATTTAGGCTAGATAGGATAGAGGGGCTGGGTTTTCAAAGATATTAAATTCCTACCACTTTCATGAATTCAGGATCTGGAGAGAGAGAACATCAACTCAATGTCACCACTGAGGGGCAGGCGGGCAGAATTCAGGCATTAGTTTGCCTGTTTGGTAATATTTTGCAGGCTGATCAGCCCATACATAGTTCTGGACCAACTGGATTGCATGCTGTTTCTTCCTTGGTAGGGATCTCATAGGGAAAAGTGCATAGAATTAGTCTGGGTAGGGGATAAAGGATAACAAATGGCAGAAAATCTGTCTTTATCCATGACACTGATTATACAAAAATGCATGTAATTTTCCGATGTGATGTTTTCTTTCTCTGTGTTTAATTTCTCTAATGCAGTGATTTAATTAAAGGCTTCAAGAAGCTGGACTTAAGGTAGTTCCCTGGATCAGCATTCAATGTTTCCTGATACTCAAGGGAGTACAGCAGAGGGACTTGTAACCAGAATTTGGAGCCTTTTGAAAAGGGCTCCAAAAGAGTACTTTGGAGATGGGTCATATTTTTCTCAAAATCTGAGTGTTTTCAGATCCAGAATTCTGGTTCTGACCCCTTTTGGATGTTAATTTTTTCCTATTTTACCAATAGGGAATGATTTCCTTACAGGCTGAGTATTGGGGCTTGATGGACAAGCTACCTCATCTGTTGTGGCACAGCCTATGTTTCTGCTAACATCTTCTCACATAAATATCCCATGCATCAAATATGTATGACATGCAACATAATTGCGTAAAAAGGATGACGTATGAAGAAAAATACACAGTGCCTGTGGCTAAGAATGTCTTAATCAGATGTTCAAAATGTGCATCTACGCACCAAGAAAATATTTTGAGGTATATTATCTAAGCATGCTATGAATACATATTTTTTTTCATGTTAAACATAATAGCTACCATTGGAGGACAAACCATTGGGATGCATTTGCAGCCCTCTTTTTCTAGAGCAGTGGAAATTTTCTTTCTTTTTTCCTTTCACTAATTCAAACAAATCTGCTCTTTGGTCTTTCGAGCCAAATTACTTCAGTAGTTACCCTCAGGACAGCTTGTTTAAGCATAAACTTATGTAGGGCTCATGCTTTTTCTGTTAATTCTAAGGGTTTTTATACTATTTTCCCCATTAAAACTGGAGAAGGAGAGAATGATTTTGTCATTGTGACTGTTCACAGTGAAGGTTAAATGTTGATTGGTTCTAGACTGTGGAATTTCCTCACTTTAAGATGTGTAATTTGTTAAGATTGGTAACTTGTAGTGCTGGATTTTAAGAAGCGTGGGACCATAAGAACCATCTGCAGACAGAGAGTTTTAGGTGCATAAGTGCAACATAGACTTGCAGGACCAAGGATTGAAAATCCGAGCAGGGCACCTGGAAAAGAGAGAGGAGATTGTGGCATTGTACTGTTGTCATGCATCCTTAGTGAAGTGCAGCGGTGAATTTATGACTCACTGAGCACAAGTTGCTTTTGCCATAGCCTGTTAATTTCTAACAGGAATGAATGAATAGCTTGAGCGGGTGAAAGAACAACAAACAAATAACAGAAACTTAAAGAAAGCAATATTAAATAAATGAAATGTTACAGTATGTGACTATGCAAGAGAACCTAGGGGAACTGCAAAAAAGAAGGACTGAAAGGGAATAGGAGTTTGTAATAGAGTAAATACAAATTAATGCTAAACGACAGTGAAATTCCCAAAGAATTTTATTTTGCACCCACATGAATACTAGGGTAATTCATCATGATTAATGATGTTACAATGAATCCTGGTATGTGGTGAAATACTTTCCTGTTTTGAAAGTAGGGGAAAAATGTTTACTATGAGCAGCTAAATATGGGCATTAATCATCATGCCTTTAATGCCAGCTCAAAACTATTTTCCTACTGTGACTATTCTGCTTATTATTATAATACTTAGATTCAATAAATTCACCGAGAGTAGTGTAAAATTCCTAAAGAAACTGCAGTTGAAGCTAACTGCACAAACTGTCTCAGACCTTTCAAAATGTTTGAATAGTCTCCATTGCTACTTACTTTTCATGTGGCATGGGTGCAAAATGGCCGGAGTAGCAAGAAACGTAACACGAGGTGTGTTGACACTGATTTCACAATATCCTTTGTTGTCAAGGTGTAGAATTAAATTTACAGAGTCATACTTGCTCTGTGAAGGACAGTGGACTCTGGGAGAGTGAGTGCAATCCTGGTGACTGCAGTGGCGTGCCTTCCAGCAAGCATTTGATTGCTGTACTGACTAATAACCCCAAGCATGTGGCTTCTCTGCATGGAGCTCCTAGGTCTTGCTTGCATCCTCGGACAATCCCCTCTGAAGCCCATACTTACATTCAGTGCCACAGCTGCTGGTCTCACTGGGAGCAGGAACAAACTCCTGATTTCTCTCTGTTGCCTATCTGGAAGACATGCTTTGAGTGCACTTGTTGAAACCTATGCCTTAGCCTTCTGACGTCTACTCTCATCTGAAAGGGCAATGCCACTGCTTCTGGACATACCTTCTGCCCCAGGACCTGATCCTGACCAGTTTGTGTTGCCCTTCACCATGCTGGCAACAGAATTTTTGTGAGCAGCGGTTGTCTCAGCTTCTTTGCAGGGGTAATTTTGAGCCATTTCAGTTCCCTGATTTGCCTCTTGCTTGGCCTTATAAAAGCTAGACCTAGCTCAAAGGAAACAGCAGGACATATTACAATGCTCTCCAGCAGCAGCCCGCATTTCAGGGCTGCGCTACTGGCTGCTCTTGCAGCTTGGAGGGAATTGGAAACTGCAGCCTGATCCTGTTATTCCCCTTGTATTACCCTTTTCCTTTGACTGTGACCAATCTGCACTGGCCTCCTCTGATGAAGTAGCTTATCTTATAAATTCCCCTCCTTTCTAAGAACTTTGTGATAACTTGGAGCCAAGCCAACCAACCCATCTACTGAGCTTCACCTCTACCTGGCTCAAGGCTGTGCTAATGCTCAGTGGAGGAACTGCTCAGCGGCAGCAACTAGAAGGAGAGCTATGCAGAAGCTAAGGCTGTTGACAACATCCAGGTGGTACATGCCTCCTGGAGAGCCAGACCCCTCTGGGGAGCACAGGTCATGGCATCGTTCAGTGCCAGTGTCCCTGTTCAGAGCTGGGCGATCCAGGCTCTCTAGCAATCCTTTGTTACTGACATGTGACAGTAGGCTGGCATGCTCTCCTTTCCCTGGCCTGCCTCCCACAAAAGTGTTTGAGGGGCTCTTCTCCTGCTGGAGTGGTTTTATTTAGGGGAAAATACACTGGCAAGCACATACCCATATCTGTCTGTTTACATTTTGAAGCTTCTGGGGCTGTGTCCAAAGTCCACTGAAATCAGTGGGAGTCCTTCCATTTATTCCAATGAACTCTGATCTGGCTGTGTACCAACAGAAGGGAGACATACACACATTTTGCCACTACCCCACTCCCTTCCTCCCCGCTTAACCTGCCCTGGCTTCTCATCTTCCTCCTCCTCCTCTCCACACTGACACCATCATCGCGTAAACCAGAACGGCTTAACAAAGATTTGTGTTATCAGTGACATTTAAAGCTTCCAGAAATCAAGAGTCTTTGTAACCACGGTCGTAGGCTTTGTAATCCTCCTGCGCCAGTACTGATTATACAGGTAATGGGGTGCTGTAGCAAATGTTATCACTGCCTATTCAGAATGCTAATCCAGTGACTAGGATATTAATGATTGCATTATATTTACACGTTTTTCTATCTGTCTAAGGTACTGGAATATCGTGCTTTCTTTATTGGATTTACTTTCTGGGTTTCTGTATCCTTTCCCCAGAAGAAACACAGCCATCTCCCTTCTGCTGCCACACACAGAGAAAATGATACGGACAAGGCGACGTGGGCAGTCAGTGGCAGAACACAGAATTGAACGTGTGTCTCCAAGCACCAGGCTAGAGCAGGGAGGGTAGATCCCATGATTTTGAACAAAACAATAATTTATGTACTTTTTTTAAAGGTCAAATTGATGACTTTTTTTCAAGACAAATGGTTGAAGTAATCGCTATCAGGCAAACAAACAGAGGTAGGAAAAGGGCAAGGAGAAGAAACTGTGTATTTCAATATTTTTTAATGTTTCAAGTTTTCTGAGAGATAAAGGCTTCTAGCTTAATCCAGGCTATACTTGGAGGTAATGCTAGAGCAACTGAGTGGCTTCTGTATGGGGACAAGTGAGGCTAACATTGCTTCTCTTATCTTACCCTAGTGATTCCTACACTTTATTGGCCCTGGAAATAATCTCACAGCACTGCGTGTCCTGCCTTGGATGAGTGAGGAAAACTTTCCTGGAAAAACAAGGTTTACTACCTTGTTTCATCCCTTCTGCTTCCCAGCTATACAGTGCCCACAGCCTTTGCTAGGAACTGGTCCCCTTGCCTCATGCTGGTGAGTGGAGGCGCAGGGATCCTGGCTGCTCTCAGCCTTCAGTGTGAGGGCACAAGCATGGAAAGCTCCTGGACTGGCAGAGGGATTTGCAGCCACCTCTTGCTGTTGGCCCTGGCACGGGAGTGGTGCCAAGGGGAGCTGGCGGGGAGGAACCCAAATATGTTGCAACTGGTTACTTTCAGCTGACATCAGGGCCCCCGGGGGTCTGCCTGCAAGCCAGCGCAGTGTAAGAAGGCCTGGCATGGGTTATGAGATGTGGAAGTGGCTTGGAGCCACCTTTGTTCTTACCCTTGTAGCCCCTCTGCTGTGCACAGGAGCAGAGGATCTCAGGGAATTGAGATGGAAGAAATGACTGGCCAAGAACCCATGGGGAAGAGAGAGACATTTTAGACAGTGATGATTTTGATCAGCTCTGCATTGTTTTAATCACATACTCCTTACAAGGAGTTGCAGAAACTAATGGCCTATGTGGTATGATACTCAGAAGAGGATTTTGTTTAACATAGTGGGGAGTGTATAAAGTAGCAAACAAGAGCTTTGGAAAGATTGGATTAAATTCAGCAAATCTGGAGGAACTCTCTGTATGCGTGTCCTTAGCTTTGTCTTGGGCTGAGCACAGGCTGACTGGAGGCTGTAAAGTCTGCATAAACTGTAGATTATCCTGATCTAATACCATCAGTTTTTATCCGAAGAGCAGCTTATTTCTGAGTAATTTCTAAATATTATCTAAAAGGGTAGTACACATATATTCAAATGGTTTTACTATGTAATAATCTTCACATCATAGTTTCAGCATGGAAACAGCAGTGGTTTTCTGCAGTTAGTGACCTGAGGCACGTGAGTGCTCCTGTTTCATCTTTGAACTTTATTTGTTCATATTAAGATAGGCAGGTAGGCAGGAATGGGCCTAGCAGAGCTCATGTAAGGGGTTAGTTAGATCCTTGCTGTCATCAGGGTATAAAACCATAAGGAATAGGCTTTAGAATGACAGAGGAAATAAATAGGTTTTCCTAATTTAAAGCAAGAAGTAGTGCCTTACTGCAGTTCATTGGTAAGTTAACTCAGTCAACGAAATGGTGACCTTTCTCAACTCTGTATAGCATTGCTTCAAACAGCATTTATGTTTTTCATAAGCAGCTACGTTAAATTTTTAATCAATGTTTGGCAGATGCTTTTGTGTTTCTAAGCATTTCATTAATGTTTCAGCAAACGTCATATCTCTCAAAACAAAGCTTTTGCTACCTGTATCAGTGCCCCAGAATCCCTTACTGCAAGCAGGAGTAGTGACTGGGAGGATTCAATGGTCTTGTGTTGGCTTGAATGCCCTGGTGGGAACACGACATGGCTTGGGGAATGTAGAGACTCAGAGAGAGGTACCTTTTGGCAGCCTCAAGGAGATAAAGCATCTGAGAGCTCTGAAACAGTAGTAGGACAGTATGGGCTGAGGTGTGGTTCCTTGATGGAGGGTGAAAATGGAAGGAGTTTGCTGGGAGAGCACGCATGTACTGGTGATATTTGTGAAGAGCACACAGGCAAAAAGAGCATAGATGAGAGAACAGTGGGGACTTGAGAAGGGGTTCCTGGATGTGACGGGAAGTGGAGGAGCAGCAGGGCAAATATATAATCTCCCAAGAACAGGAGGGTATTGGAAGACTTAAATGTGGTCTAAGACAGAGCAGTTCATGCATGGCCATGAGGTACTGAGATAATGAGGTGGGAGTGAGTGATGAAGGATTATATTCAGCAGGAGGGAAGCAGTTTGATTCCTTCATTGCTCATTCCCAAGCGCTCTAATGTTTGGGTGGTATTTCAGTGGCAGGGTTTTTATAAGGGAAGTGTGATGTTTTATGGAGTGCCAGCCAGATCCCACTGAGCCGTACTCTCAATCTTCAGTCTTCTTAGTCACAGTTTTTTCAACAGAGCATTCATCTGTTCATAAAGTTGTGAGTGTTTCAGCATTATCATTGCCGAGGACTGGTCTACATTTACATTTATTTTTTTTTCCAATATAACTGTCTCAGTTAGGACTGTGGGTTTTTATGGTTTGGTATTGTTGTAATAAAGGTACAGTCATTAGTGGGAGTGCATTTATACCAGGACAAAAATCACTTATTGTGATGAAAGTATCCCACTTAGTGCCTAGGAATAGCTGCATTAGCATAAACAGCATTTCATAGGGTCATGTAAAGGATGTATTAGCATGAAGGATAACAGTATAGGAATGATAATGCACTACAGAGATGTACTATAGAAAAAACTTGGAAAACAATGTTGGAAAGCTGCTGCTGAGCATTCAGAGTTTTCAGTTTGAAGGATCTTTCTGATGCTTTAGAGATTTTTTCTTTTTTTCGGGAAGACACAGATTTTGTATGTACTCCATGTTTTTCATTTAGACTCATTCCTAAGCACTCAGCTTTAGTTATTTTCATGATGTACCAACAAGGCATTTAGAAAATTATGTATTCTTTTCTTCATCTGCACAGAAACAATGGTGCAATGAGTTGAATTTGAAACAAACACATTGTTTTTCCCTTTCCTGTGATACCACTCCACCAGCTCAAGATAGCATTATATTGTGGAGTAATATGTCAGTAAGGTCTTCTGGTTATTGCTTTCCCTTGAAAAAAAAAAAAAAGAGTTGTGAATCCTCAGAATCAGCTTTTCCGTAGTGGGCTAGCTTTCAATCTGTGACTTTGAGCTCCAGTGGTTGACATAAGCCATCATAAAAAGCACTTGGAAAAAGATCATCAAGTTGAAGGCTACTGAAATTGAACCTATATGATTTAAAGCTAAACTACCTGTTCAGGGCAGAGGGCTTTAGAGCAGCAATAATGCACATGTGAGCAGGAAAAGGGCTTAAAGCAAAGCGCATGTCAACATCTGCAGCAGCATTTTGGCTGACATACTGTGAAAAAGGGTGCTTAAAGGCTTCTGAGCACATGGCATGCTAGCTTTACAGATGCCTGCTGTGGCACAGTCATCCTTATCCAGTAACGTGCAATGACAGCGATCTTTTCATGATCAGCTGGAGATTCATCACCGCATTTACACAGAGCTGCTTGTTGCAAAACGTGCCTGTGTCACCACGCTGGTACTCAGCTATACATATTAGTGAAGCACTGCTGACTTGCTCTGGTGGAAGATCTTAGGTTGCTTATGCAGTTTACCTTTTCTTATTTTTAATGAGAAGGCCCTGCTCAGAGGGGGTTGGGTTGTACTCTGCATCACGATCTTAGCTGTGGTGGTCAGTCAGGAACAGTCTTATCTCTTGGCACCATCAATATCCAAGGACTTAGTTTACATTCATTGCTATTCCTGACTGCAGAGAAGAAGTAGGTTGGATTTTATACCTGGAGACACAGCTTCTGTTAGAGTAAACATTAGGGTTGCTAGAGTAATTGGACACATACCTATATCGACACTCCAGCCCTGCCCAGATTTCCTTCAGTAGCTACAGTCAGATCCTGCATTGGCAAGGTCAAAAATAGTTTAGATTTCATATACTTCATTGTTATGAATTTGTCAAAAAAGGGCACATTATACTGTACCCTCGCACCAGTCAAGTTCTAAGCAGACTTGTCTGGGGTGAATTTGGAAAATTTAGAAAGGGCTTTGCAAGCATTCTGGAGGCTCAGTATGTAACAATTCCTCTGATTTGCTCTGTAGCTAAATTTTAAGACAAAGAGTGCAACAGCTTCTATTACTTTGGGACTAAATTGCAGTGATCAAGTTAAAAGGGTAGTTGCTTGTCAGGATCAAAGTGGCATTTTGTTCACTCTAACTGTGATCATTTCTTGAAGAAGGATCATGTAATCTCATTAGCAAAGTGATGAATAGATACCAGCCTGGTTTTGGGATGAGCAGTGAGGCTGAGGCTGGATAGCTATGCAAGTCTTCCGGTGAGTCAATGGCAGAAGGGAGGGGTCCAAGGCCCCCAGAAATTTACTGCCCACTCTAAATGCAGAATATAGCAACACTGCAACACCTCTAGTTCCCTGGTGAGATATACTCAGGTGGAAACCTGATGTTCATAGCAGGCCCTGTAATATTCTGGACCCATGTTACATACTGAAATAAAGTGACTCTGGTCTGGTGGGAGGTGTCCCTGCCCATGGCAGGGGGTTTGGAACTGGATGATCTTTAAGGTCTCTTCCAACCCAAATCATTCTGATTCTATGACTCAGTTCCAGCTTTTATTGTAGAAATCCTATTAAAACACTTTTTAAAAGCAAAATAAAACCAAGAGACACATGATCAGTATGAAGCAATTATTAGTAAAACTAAACTGGTCCAGGATTAAAACACTTTATTAAATAAAAAGCAAATCAATCTTAAAACTGAGTAAGAATTAAGTCACCAAACGAATATCAGCTCTAAGCAATCCTGAGCTGAACTCTAGAAGGTGAATACAAAGTTTTGCTATAAATTTCAGTTACATTATTGTATTGAACACTTCTAATAATGATCTGAATCTGCTGTTTGTTTTATACTCAGCTCAAGGGGTTATTTTGGGCACCCTTTTATTTTGATGAAGAGTGAATTCTTAAAATCTACATTATAATTGTACACAAGACAAGCACACTGCTGCATTTTTACTTTTGCACCTTAAAAAGTAAGAAAGAGATTAGGTTGCCCACACAACTGATTAAAACAAAAGATGAGAGAAGTTGTTCCGTGAGGAAGAAGCTTTGCTTCCTGTGGGTTTGTGTCCTCTCTCTTTCAACCATTTGTTTCCTAAATTCTCTTCCTCTTCAGTTGAGCACGCAGCTATCCATAGGTGTGCTGACTGCCCTACCGTTTGCTGTCCGTACGCTGGCCATGCGGCCAGCACCACCTGGCATACACAAGGTACTGTCTTCTGCCTGCTTCCTCCCATGGGGCACTGGTCCCACACCTCTCACTTGCCAGGTTAAAAAGAAGGCATAGAAACCTCACCTCTTTGAAACCTCCCCTGCTTGGTCCGTTTTAGCAGAAAGAGAGCACTGGTTTGCAATATTATTGTGGGAACTAATACTTGGGTCAACAACGTAATCGCAATAGTGTTGTGCCCTTGAGAAACTAGACTAAGGAACAGAAAAGTAAGAAAGAATATACTAAAAATATGAAGCCAGGGCAAGCTTTTCAGATCTCAGAGTCTTCTGCACGGTTTTGTTGTAGGGGCTGGAAGTGCAGAGCAGATGCGGCACTGTTTTGCTGGCATACTGCTTTCCACTAGGAGGGATTTTTTTTAGTCTGGAGAAGGAAGATGATTGATTAGTCAGCTACTGAAGGAGCTTTTAAAATGTTGATGTAATGACTTGCTTTTCCCCAAATGGTAGCTGTTGGTATTCTGAAGCAGCAATGTTCCCTCAGGTTGCTTGCTGACCCATAAGACAAGGCTTCTCTACCTCACCTTTGAATTTTGTGAGTTGCTTTGCACTGTTTCCCCTAGGGCCAGGCATCTTTGTCCAATCAAGCTTGAATTAGGTCACTATTAACTAGTGTCAACTTGGAGGAGTCTTGCTGAAGCTGGCAGTCTAATAAAAATTAAATATTTTCCATGCCACAGAGACTATTGGTCTGTGACCCACCAAAATATCAAAAATCCAGATGCATAAGACCAATTCTGATGAAGTTGGCATAGTCTTATCTGGGTCAATTGTCTTAACAAGACATTATGTCACCAGTTAGGGGAAAATACAATCTAAACCCCCTAAAAATAACTAATGGGAAAAACCTTACACAACAAAGGCAGTCGCACAGCATTTGATCATCAGAAAAATAAAAATAATTTCAGACTCATGATATATTTAATCATCTGCATTTATTCCTCTGCTAATCTAAAAACAGGCAAATGTTCTTTTTCTTCTTGGAAACAAGGCAATTCTGGAAAACTTCATATTTTAGGCAGCTCTTCAAACAGCTTTTCTCCTAAAACTTAAATTTCATTATTTTTTAGGAGGAAAACCATTGGAATGAAAAAAATTTGAACTGTATATAAGCTCCTTTACCATCCCAGCTATGTTGAGGAGAACTGTTCCCTGGGTTCTCAGAATAGGCAACAGGGGAATATACTTCTTGTGTTTTGTCACAGAAAGAGAATTTAGGTTTCATGACAGCCACTCTGACCTGGGCTGAAGAAGACAGAACTGAAGACACCTGGAGGAAGCTGGACCAAGAATGAGAAAGTGTGAGATGGGAACATATATATTTAAGCCACATTAGTCACCATCTTGCTCCAGAAGAGTGACATCTCTGTAACAGCAGTAGCAAAAAGAGCCCAAGGAAGAGAAAGAAAGTCAGAAGAATCTCCAGATATGTTATGTGTATGCAGAGAACATCGTGCATGTGAAAATATTTTGTGGTGGTGATGTCCAAAGGCTTCAAAAGCAACCACTCCATTAGGAGAGAAGTTAGCTAGGCATTCTCAGCCACCAGCTTCCAGATCTTCTGTATGAAAAAGTTTAGGGTGGGGAGAGATAGAGGCAAATATGTTTGCAACACCAAATTACGGTGTTGAATTCAACCACTTATGGAGTTTTTAAAGACCAGCCCACATTTGAGAAGAAAATAAAAAAGCAATGCAGGGAGAGGACTGCTAAGAAGGTGTCTAAGTCTGTGATGCTGCAAAAACATGAAAAAGTCCTGGGGTCTTTCATCACAACAGCATCCAGCAAATACAAGAAGTTTCATTAAGGGGATACCTTTGAGGAAGAAGATGAAGCAAAGCATTTTGGATGCCTTGTAGTCCTTGAGGGTCTTGAAAATAGTTGTTTGAAGACTTTTTCTTTTGCTAAGTGAATTAGAGATTTGGTTGGAATAGGGCCTTAATAAATACCTACAGCATTTGTCTTTCATCTGCAAAATGTTTGCCTGCTTTTAAATAGACTGTTCTTGTTTGCTCCAGTGTTGTCATGTTGATGTGAAACTTTGGAAACAGGAATTCTGCCTTTAATTTAATAAAAGGACTTGGAAACCTGAGGCTAAAACTTGCCTCAAATATAACTGGTATAAATCCAGAGTAGCAGGACTTTATTTCAGTGCTGGAGAAGCAGCAGGAGACGAGCTCCTCGACAATTTTTGATGTCTGGATGACTTGTTTATTTGCCTCATGATAGCTTGCGGTAGTGTAGCTATTATTTTTAAAGCTCAGCTCTAGCCAGAGGGCAGCCGTTGTGTTCCATGTGATGGGGAAACCCAGCGGTGCTTCCCTGGGTGGGAGACAATTCCTTCATCTGGAGAGCAGAGGATTTCTGGCTAAGGCAGTGGTGAAAAGAGAGGCGAGGCTGGGCCATCTTTGCTAGTCCAATAGCTATGCAATCATTAAACGAGAGCGGGTCTCGTGAAACAAGACCGGACCTTGTGAAATGTGTTAGGTGGCAGTGAGCCAAAGTGGCGCAAGGAAAGTTGCTGTCCAGCTGTGTGCTCTCCCTCTGCTGTGCGGCACTGCTGCTGCTCCCTGCTCTGCTTTTCCTTTGTGGAGTGGCTTGGGTGGCCCAGTGTGAAGATAAACCTGGATGTGCAGTAATGGAGATACTGTCTGCTCTGTAGCCATAAACAGAGAAGATATAAAACTCGCTCCCCATCACTCTGCTTATCCTTTGGATGCTATTAACTGATGAACAATTCAAAGGTGATAACTCGATGATGACAATTTATTGCAGCAATTTACAACTTCAGTCACGTACAATTAACAGCCTACAGGCAATAGGAAGGCAACAGTGACAATATACTGCAGCCATTTGTCATTTCTATTGGTGGCCAGAACAAAGTATGTCAAGGCACAAAGACAAGCCACAGACCAGGTACTGGGAGACAGCTGCCAGCTTTGTGGATGAGGAGGTCTTGTTGCTGATGAGTGGAAATCACCTCACTCAAAAGAGAGAAACAGCAATGTGTTTTATTGAGGTAAATTAATAATTTGACAACATTCAGTAAACTCAAAGGAATTTAATGAAGTTTAACAGTGGTTTGCTAGTATTCAATAAGTTTGATGTCAAAGTTCACCTTCTTAATTACTGCATGGAAGAAAAGTAGAAAGGAAAACTGAATTAGCAAAGCTTGCAAACCTTAAGAAGCTATTAGTCACTTAACAAGGATTCCTTGTGGCAAGGAATCTCTCAGCATCAAGGAGTAAGGCATCTCTCCACCTTGGGCAAGGAAGGATCTCTGAATCTCAAGTGAGGAATCTCAAACCTTGACAGGCTTCTCTGCTCAAAGGTACAGACATCTGGCAGTAGTATAGCTGCAATTCAAGGGGAGCTCAAATTGGGCTCAGCCAATGATCTGCCATTGGTAAAAGGTCTCTTTGGCTTGAGGAGCAACCTTGTCAGCTGTTCCGGCACAAGGGGAGATCACTGCCATGCAGCCACACTGCCTAGCAGGAGGAGCTGAAAGAAGGCTCACTTAGGCTGTCATATTTATGAGATAAAGTGGTTGGCTTATAGACAAATCACATGTGATGGAAAGGTAGCCATGAGACTCCTTGTACCCACAGCTTGCTTCATTTTTTGATAAATGAGTTTTGGAAAAGCCACCTGTTATTTATGCGTTAATCACATGATTGGTGTTCTAAACTCATATGTATTGATGTTTACTGTGTCATTCTGCTCCTTTGTGGGTTTTCAGAGAACCAGTTGAAACCAGAGAAGCTCTTGGCCCAGCTACAGCTCTGGTTTTACCTCCTTTGGAGCCTGTACCAAACTACCACTTGTTTGGTTGAGGAATCGAGTGTATCCATCACAGGCCCCCAGCTCCAAGTGTTGACCCACAGCACATCAACCCCTTTTCACACCCTCTCCTGTGAGGACACAGCAACATGGGTTTTATGGGCCTGGTTGTACACTGGCATGTTGAGGAGGGTTTCTCAATGCCTACGAGGCAAGGTGGAAGCTCATGGTGGGACTGTCAGAACTTGCTATTGTGAGGTGGGGTACAAGCTGGAGCAAGAGGCTGGGGAGCTGTGGGAGGTGCAGTTGTACAAAGGGGTTGTCATGGCAGGGCTGTCCCATGGTCCGAGGGTGTTGTTCATCAAGGTGGGCTGAGTTGGCTGACTCCTGGCAGGCTGGCATGGCAGTTGTGCCTGCTGTCTCCGTCTCCTTTGCTCCCACCACCCAGTCTCCAGGGCAAGCCTACTCAACCATCCTCTCTAAGAGGCAACAGTGAGGTATAAATCCAGCAAAGATTTTTCTAGTGGTATAGTGAGCTGCAGTGGTTTGTTGAGGGCTCAGGTGAACATGTATGGCAGGGTTTGGAGCAGAGAAGGAAGCAGTGGAAGAGAGGGAGAAAGACTCCTGCCCCTTTTGGTGGCAGTGAGACAGGGGACTGTCTGCAGAGACTGGAGATGAGATAGTCCCACACCTGCTCCTCAGCTGCCTGGGGAAGAGGCAAGGTTGTGCCTGCTCCACAGGCAGAGGTCTGTTTCCAAGGGCATTATTGACAGTCTCTTTGTAGAGCGGAGATTAGCTTAATAATGAATGCCTCAGAATAAATCAATGGTGGGACAGCTTCTGGACCTGGTGATTTTCCACCCTCTGCAGCTTCTAGGTAGCAAACTAGCACAGGCTGCAGCCCAGCAGGGACAGCGTGGTGTACTTCAGCTCCACCTTGGAAAGCACTTGAGGAGCTCACTTCCTTTCACTTCAGTTCAGCAGTGCGGCCTTTTTTCTTCAAGGTACATCTCAGTGGCATCTCAGTTAAATATTGTCCAGGGTGATGTTACTGTTTCAAGGAGCCATCAAGGTCACTGGCGGAGCTGTTCAGATGCCATTACTCTCTCTTCAACACTACTTTGTCATCTGCCATCTGATCTTTTCCTATTTGTGATCATGGGACTAGTTTTCATTCTGCCTGACGAACACAGTCAGTAGCTTGCAATGTTTATTTCTGGTTTCATAAAATCTTTTTAAAGAACTCTATCGATCTTTAAAAAACAAAATTACAAGGTCATAAGACAATTATGGCTTGCTGAATTTTGCAGTGTGCACCAGTAGTGGAGAGATTGAGTCCTGTGCATGAAAGTGAAACTTAAGATCTGGAGTATAATGATAATTAACCCGCATGTAACATCTCATAGGATGATATAAATTAGTATGATTTATTGCTTACATTTTAAGTATCCTGTTTCCCTGTCCACCACAGCCACAAATAATAAGAAGAGTCTGTCTCACAAAGACTATAAGTTAGCCATCTACTCATATGTCAAAAAAGCATTTGGGAAAGAGCAACAATAAAGAAGGAAGGCAGAGGACGTAAAAGGATCAACCCAATGATCACAGATGCCGGTGTACTGTCTATTTGCCCTTTGTCGGATGATTTGTAGACAACAACAGTTGTTCAGCCCTCTGTTTTTGCACAGAAATCTCTTTTGCTATGGCCTTTAGTTGTCGTCTTTTCCTTCCTTTTCTTCTGCCAGAGCAGGAAATCAGTAGACAAGTTGATATGAGACATGCACAGAAAGGAAGAAGCAAAGTCGGAACCAGAAGGTCCATGCCAGAATGGAGAGTAAACAGGGAAACTGTATTGTGCTTGTGAGAGAAAGATGTCAAATGACAGGCTGAACAGTTTGGACAAATGGAGGTGTTATTCTCCATGTCATTTTAATAGCTGATGATTAAACAAGAAGAAAGAGAGGGCAGGCAAGAGCACTTCCCTGTTAAAAGGGAGAAGAAGGAAAAATTGTGTGATCTCCTAGGATGGATTACACACCCAGAGCTAAACTTGCCAGAACAGAATCAGGTTGATTCATGAGTCTCTGTGCTGTGTATAATTATACCTTATTTAAAAACAAAAAAAAGAGATTTTTTTTTTTTAAAATAATGATCTTAAGGTTCGCTGCGTTGCTCTTGCAGAGCTAAATCCTGCCCAAATTAGGAAGGAGGAAACACTGCTGGAAGGCCCTGAGTTGCTGGGCTCTTCCAGGCCAAACCAAGATTCCTTGGGATGGTTGAGACAGTACGTTCTAGAAATGAAAACACACTCGGGCCTTCCTCCAAAGGCAGCTGTCATGCTAGCAAGCCTAATAAACTCGCCCCCCCCCCCAAACCACACAGTCTTGCATGAGCTTGCCCACATGGTGAGCTGGTCCTCTGTGTTAGTGCTTTCTTGAGCATGGAGAACCTGATCAGCTACATGGGCCAGAAAAAGGCCTACATCTGCTGAACAGCACATGATAGGATTTAGCCAAGAGATGACTTAATTTCTGTGGAAATAGCCTGGTTTTTTTCCAAAGTGCCTGAGCACCATGCACCTCCTACTAAGATGAGAAGAGGGGGAAAATGCAGGTGCTCAGGCTTGTTGAAGACCACTGCAAAGGGCTGTGCTCCTTGGTGTGATGAGGAGGTGGGAAGGGCTGTCAGGCCCTGCACAGCTTGCAGATGTATTTTTTGTTCTTGCAAAATTCATCCGTGGCTGAAAGGATCCAACGAAATCTTTTCTAACACAGAGACAAAGTGGGGAAACTTCAGCCTGAGCAGAGAATTGCTCAGAAATGTAGGAACAGGTGATAATGGAATTCAAAAAAACAGTGTTGCAGCTTGAAGTGAAACCCTTGCTGCCCCAGAGGCTTGTGTGTTCTGATCAAGAGTGGGAGGCAAATTAGGCTGGCAATACCTCTGTCTAGTCACCCCACTGGCAGAGTTTCTGAGCATGGTATTTCTGAGCTGTGTCTATTAAACAGCTGAAGTTCAGCCCTTTCCATACTGCTAAAAACATTTTCTCTCTCTCTCTCTCATGTCCTTGATTAAGTGATGGCTACTGATAATCCTCCTCTGCCAGCTCCCCTTCATCTAAACCACCCCTCCTAACAAAGACTTCCAGTCCAGCTGGCTGACTTACTGCCTTCAATTCTTCTGTTTTTCCCAACTCCCTCTGTCCGGGAATGTAGTGTGGAAAGGAAGGCAGTGCTGCATGGAGGGCACCGAGCGGGAAAGGACACAGACAGCCTGGGCTGTCAGGGGGTGGGCATCAGGAAGTGTTGAGAAACACCCTGATCCTTCTTCACAGTCACAGATGCTGGCATCAGACAGCTTTACCATACCCCACCAATGTCAATATTGAGAGTCTGGAGTTAGGTTAGTCAAAAATGTACAAGTTAGATCTATCCTCTGTCCTCACACAAATTAATTGCACTATTAAATGTCAAACAGCTTTTGCTGCCATTTTCTGCTGATGGAGTGCCCAGTCTGAAAGTGTGTTTTGTCCACCTACTCCATAAGTTCTCATAATTTTGATCTTCCACAATGATTTGTCATTATCACTTGCTTGACTTGTTTGCCTTTGCTGGTGTCATGTTTGCAGCCTTGGGATCTTTTCAGTCTGGGCCACACATATTTCTGAACTGTGATTCATTTTGTGCAGACATTGCTCTCCTGCACCCTGTTGACCCAGAGAGGGTGGCACCTCTACACTGAATAGCAGAGCATTGCTCTGAATGTGAAACATGCTAATAAATAACAACCTTGTTGACCAAATGCCAGCTGATTTTGTAAGCCCCAGAGTGGATAATTCAGCAATAGCTTGATATTTGCTTGTCTGATATAAGCATCTTTATTTTGCGAGCCCAGTGTGGGATAGGTATAGAGGAGAAGTGAACATTGAACTCTTCAACTCCATCATTAGGGCCGGATAACTCAAAGCACTCATGATACCGCCCTGCGGGTGGTTTTATGTTGATCTCAGTCCATGAAACCAACTTCCTCCATGAATATTTCCCACTGACGTTCCCTTCTGCCTTGATAATCTTGTGGTCATGCTAATGCTCATGTGGCCACTAGCAAGAGTACTAGCGTAACCACATGGATGTCAAGGTGGATGGGAATGTCAACAGGGAATATGCATAAGGGAAAAGAGAAGGAGGCAGGAGTGTGAACCAAATGGAAAAGATTGACTCATTATCGTAGAGCCACTTGGACATGGTGGCTGATGATGCGTGATTTCACATGTCTTCTTGGAATTCACAAAAGCCAAGAGGCCCTGGCCCCACCAACTTAAACTTTTGCCATATTATGTTTTTGGAGATGGAGTAAAGATGTCCCGGAGATTTAATATGAGGGATGAGATGTTTGTGAACCTGACAGGGCTCTTCTTCCAGGTGGCTAAGATGTTTTTTTCAGGCACTTTGCATAATGCAAATGGGGATCTGGATTGAGCCCAGGTTGTATGTGCGTGCTCAGGCTGCCCACCACTATGGATCACTGATGTTTAGACACCAAAAGAAATGTAGGATTGAATCCTTCTTTCTCCTTAGCACAGTATTGATCTTTAAATAGGAAAAGACCAAAGCATAAAACGGAAGCTCTATATCCATGGAAACATGGAGATTAGCTTCAACAACTCAACAAGCACAACAGCAATTATTTTGCTGTCATTTCTACAACTTCATAGCTTAATGGTATTAAGAGATCCTTAGCTCCTTCAGTTGATTATTATCTGTCATTTGTGGTTAAATAATACTGCAGAAGAATATTACTGAAATTTTATGTTCCCATTTAAAAAAAAAACTTACCACATACTGCTGTATTAAGCAGTATTTGAGGTTTTAAAATTAGAGATAGACAGACAGACAGACAGATAGATAGACAGATGTTTTGTCTCTTGTTTTCCTCTCATTCATTTTTTAAATGGGGATACAAATACGTTCTGTAGCTTTATTACAATCCCAATCGAGCCTGTTAGCTAAATTTCTTGTTTCCCTGGTTGTCAGGTTGGTCTTTTGCTCAGTGGTAAAGGAAGCTTTTTGTAAATTGGTAACAAAAACACTGTTTCAAAACTGAAAAGGCAACCAGAATACCTCTGGCAGGACCAATTTACACATAGACTGCTTTTTTACTGCAGCGTCAATATTGATGAAACTGTTTTAAACAGGGAGCAGAACTGCTCCCATTAATGATAGATTTTTCTGGCTTATCTCAGAACTTCGGGGAACAGATGTGGGACCATATAAACAGGCCAGGGCTGGGGCAAGTAATTCTTAACTGAGCGTGACCAAGCTTGGGGTATAGGAAGTTTCATATTTTAAATAAAATGTGTTTTACTGTATTGGATCCCATGGTATTGTTTACTTCATAAATATGCACTTATTCATGTTGAGGAAGACTTTCATGTCATGTGTGGAACACACTAGCTTTAGATAGAGTATTTTTCACCAGCTTGTAATATGTTGATGGCAGATTAAAGACAGGGTTGGAAAGCCTGTATTGAATCCTGGGGAGAAGGAATGAGAGGGTCTGATTTCCTTACCAGAGCCTGCAGGATGCTCCCTAAGTGTAACAAGTGGTACTGCAACTTGCAACACAAAAGGGCTCATAAACAAGGGAACCTTTATTGCAGAAAAGTTTCCACAGCAGCAAGTTCTCAAATGGTCCATAAAAGGGCATAAATTGGCTCTTTCATTTCAGAAAAATAAAATGCCTTCCCACTTGATAGCACAAATAGTAGAACCCAAAGCCAGCTCTCATTTAAGGTGTTTACAGCATAAAGCACACACTGGAGAACGGGAATGGAGTAAGGCAAGGGAGGAGCCCATACCTCCCTGGACTTCTGCATCGTATACCTGGACCCAGAAGATCCATTTGGAATCCAGGTTAAAAAAAGCAAGCAAACAACACCTTAATGGTTTAAAAAGCACTGGCAAAAGACAAGCATCAGGAAATGTGCTGGTTTTGTTGCAGCCTGACAAAAAAGGGAGAAGGCCTTTAATTTTAAGGGTTCCAGGGCTTTTTTTTTCCTTTTTTTTAGTTATTCGCATGAGAAAATAACTCGGCATTCCAACGACATCATTTGGCAGAAATGAAATCTAAGTGCTCCAATTTGAGTTTCAATAAATCAGTACTAGATTTGGCTCTGTCACTCTATAAACTCTTGGGCATTAGCTTTTATACCCTTTGGATCTGGCTGGCTGCATTCTTAAACACGCTGGTCATGACGCAGTGGTGGTTTCATCATGACATGATCTGATCCAAAAAACCAAAAAAGAGTAGGAGAATATTTGTATTGCTCCCCCTCCCCCTGAGAAGCATTTTTAATAGTTTTATTACAGCCTAGTGAAAATAAAGTAGTTTGTTTAACATTTCCAGGATTTCCTTTATTTTCTTTCTTTTATTTTCTTTAATTATTTGGAAAAATAAAAAGGCAATATGATACCACACAGCAGCTACTGTTAACATGATCTTTCTGTAATGGTGTATGGAAAGAATGCACAACAAAGGAACTAGAAGAGCTTTGTAAATATACGTTGCCTGTTTTGGCAGAGAATAAACCTGTCTGATTATCTTTCTGCTACTGCTGTAAGCGATATTGCCCTTTTATTGAATAGACACAGGCCCTACCGAATCCAACTAAAGGCTTCTCAGGTGTGCCTGTATGACAAAATTTTGGTTCCTGAGGTGTATGTGCATTGATGCAGGAGGTATTTCTGTTGTGAAAGCTATGAAGGCTTGGGTATAAGCATGTGTACACTGGGGGGAAGACGTGTTTTTCCAGCACAGACACACTGGCAGAGGCTCTTGGTATCAGTGAATATGAAAAGCACTGCTGTTTCTCTAAATGTTGTGACAAAAGCATGAATGGAATTACAGCATTTCTAAATATTTAGCCTAATTAGGTTGTTGAGAAGAATTTGAACTCTGCTTTTCCTGTGTGTGAATGCAAAGTGCTAACTAAACCTGAAACACCCTTGCTGGCCATCAGGAAGGCCCAGGCTGAGGATCACCAGACAGGTGAAAATCCCAAAGGATATTTTTCATGAAACCCACCTCCCTAGCCTTTGCATCTCTGAGGTTTTTTTTTTATTCTGAACCAGAAGTGTCTTAGATTACAAGCCCTGGTCTTCCTCCTCCAGTTTAGAAGTGTGTGTGGTGCATACAAAAATGTAGGCACAAGGTATTTAAACAGAAAGTAACCCAGGAAAGGATTAGATTCCTATAAAACAGCTACACCCTTTTAGGCCTACTTCAATTCGCTGTGTTCCTCTTTGTGTATCTATCAGAGGGGCACCCTCTGATTCCTCAGCTTGTTCAGTAACAAAGCCTACTTTCTGTGGTAGATAAAGCAGCTGCTTTCCCACAGGAGGGAGGAACTGGAGCAAGGGATTCTGCCTGCCATTCCACAGTCATTACTGGCAGGGCTGGAAATGGTGGAACGATAAGAGGTCAAAGAGTTTTATCATTGTGACAAAGGTTTAAAAAACAGGTCCTTAAAAGCTCTATCTACCTTTGGTCCACTGCTACAGCTACCAACAGAGCCACGGTAACAGTGAGCACTGATAGGTTTGTCAACAGAGACACGGCCCTCTTCATATGGATCTTCCAGCTCTTGGGAAGCTTTGGAGGGCAATGCAAGCCCTCCTCACTACCTCTCTACTGACACTAGACAGCACTTCTCTGCCTGAGCAGGTCCTTGTACCAATTTTAGTGTAAATCTCATTTAAACAAATCCTGCATCCTTTTAGTAGGGCCCACCACATCTGCAAGAATCAGGAAACAGCAAAGGTGACAAGTAGATGACAGGGTCACTCAGAGGTATGGTGAGGACATAGCAACAACATCAATGATACTGTTGAAGTTGAAGAAGAACAATTTGGCCTCATTCTTCCTTGGTGAGTAGATGACAGATCTCCTGTCCCTAAGGTGTTTGCCAGTTGCAGAACACCTGGATTGTGGTTGCCTGGAGATGAATCTTACTCCTTCAGCTTGGACAGCCAATATAGCCACTGGTGAAAAAAATTACTATCTCCTGATAAATTCTGTTCCCACTGACTTCTGCCTCCCATTGCTGTTTCCCTCTTCCCTCCTGGCCAGCTCAAATCCTCCCTTATGTCTTCTCTGTTCTAACCAACATTTTAGCTCACCAGGGAACAGAAAGACCCAACCTTTCACCTCCTGCTTTCACACTTACAACTTCTACTTCACCCTACTTCCGCAAAGACTGCTCCCCTTCTCTGGCAGCAGGTTCCCAATCTTGCTTCCCGCCAGTCTTTCTGCTGCATGAGGCTGCGCTCCCATCTCTCCAGGCTGAGGGTCCAGTGCCAGAGGCAGGTAGCGTGACCAGGACCTGCTGCCAGCTAACTGTCCCAGTGGAGAAGCCAAGACAAGGCAGCAATATCTCACTAATAGTGTAGAACAAGATTACTGGGAAACTGCAGATTAAATATGAAAATGAAGCAAAATGGTCTCGCTGAGTTCAAGGGAAGTTTTACCGCTTGCTGGAGGAACTGGCTTGCTTTCTGCTCCTACTTTCACACGGTAATGTGAACGGACCTGCAGGGCAGTGATGATTCTTTCAAGTCACTTTATTATGATTCTCCCAGACCACGTGGAGTGAAGTCCTGGTTGAATAAAAGGCACATCTTGCATCAAGGAAGCACCTAGATTCACTTTAAATTGTAGCCAGCAACTTCCCAGGTATGCTCTAGAGTACTCTAGTTCCTATGTCTTCAGAGAGCTAACCTTCTATAATCCATGCTGCGTATATTAAGAATCATGTATACTGTGAAGATGGATTAGTTACACTGAAATAAATAAATGCTTAGGAAATGAGCATGTTGAAAAATTCAGAAAAATGAGTGTGAGGAATCCAAACCGGCAAAAATGCCTACTTAAGGGGGAAACAGCCAACAAATCCACTATTAGTGAAGCTTGTTAAATTAGCAACCTGTTGTGTCTGATATTGTAAGGCTATTAGCGGGCTTCCCACTTCACTGTGGTACATTGGGTTTGTTAATGTATGCTTCAGCCCTGTAATTACTTTTTCAAGCAATTTTAACATGTCGATTTCTTTAATTTACTGTGGCCAGGGTTAATTCTGTGAAAAGAGAGGAGCGGGTAGTGCCAGGTAAGGTGTTCAGTATTATAAAGCATCTTTTAGCCAGAGCCATCAATAAAATGTCAGTGATTTTTTTATGCTTGCAGTAGGAAATAATCATGAGATCTTAGATGCCTCAGTGAAGTTATGCTCACCAAATGCAGGCACTTTAGGAGACATTTTGTCTTAGGAAGTTTTGTCTTAAGTTAAGCAAACCACTGATCTGTCTCATTTCTACACGTAGCCCACATTTGTGTTAAATTATTCTTTGGTTATTTTCTCATTTGACTGAAGGCTTCTTCCTAGGAGCTGAAATTTGTTCTTCTATTTCAGGAAGTTGACTAGATAGGATTACAGCAAATGGCCCGTGGCAATCCTTAATGCTAATCTTTCACACACTTCAGCACATTAGGTTAAAAGGAGGACAAATACCATTCTTGCTCATACAACTGATATGTTTCTCCTTCCACTTCCCAAGATTTTATCTGTAAAAGCGAGGCTATGGCCATTATGCACATATTTTCTACAACTGCTGGTAACATTGATCAAGCAGCACAAGTGTGTGCTACGCCATCAGGTCTTGTCCTTCAGGACAGGACTCAGAGGTGAAATTGCTGCTCCTAGCATTTCCCAAACTTCCCGAGTACGCATTGACTTTGGACTATCTTTTCAAGAGTGTAACGGGGTTCAGGATGCCTCATTTCTGATCTATCAATTTGAGATGCCTGGGATTTTATTTTGGACCAAAGGTGTCCTTGGAGTGCTACCTGCAATTGGTGGCTGCCTAGCAGGAATTCAAGCTCAAGTAAATCCTGCTTGAAGGCTGTTTTTGAAAATGCTGGCTTCCATCTTGCTCTTTCTCCTGGAAGTCACTGTAAATATTAAGATTCCTCATCAGGAGATGATTTAGCTGATAGTCTTTCTAGTCTCTGTGGGGTATTTCTGTTTGACTGGAAGTGTCAAATCTCGGCAATTTTAAATTATACACAAACTGCATTACATGGTAATGAAGCCTATTTGTTAAGATCAAAAGAGCTCTTCTGACTCCTTGGGTGTCTATCTGAGTTATTAACTGAGTACCTGCCTAGAAATAGGGAATAAGAAACACAAATAGATAACATGGCAAGGCCACGTTATCATTTGTAAAACGGACTGTTTAACAAGTCTTTTGTAACAGTGACTTCTGGGACTGAGTCCATCTGGGATGAATAACTTTTATGTAACATTTGGGGTCTAAATTAAGAGCTGGATTCTGCTCTTGGCTGCCCCCCACAAGTAAGGGAGCAGAGATGCACAGATGGTAAAAAAGCTCAGCATAAAGTAGTGACCTTGCATGCAGTATTACTGCCCAGCCAACAAATCTGCTCTCTGCACTAGAAGATATTGCTCATGTAGCAGACTACACACTTGAAGAAGCTCTCAGTAGATAGATAACAATAATGGGCTGTTTCTCATGTTAGTATATGCATGCATTGTCCTCAGCGGCAAGGCAACTGCTGATACAATGTGCAATCAGTTGGTGCTGGAAAGACAAGGAAGGAGCATCACCTCGCAGCATCAACCTGCTTGGTACAAACTGGCTGTCAGTGACTGTGCTCTTTATGAACTGGGATCTTCAGTACATCTCTTCTGACTTGGGCAGCACACAGGGGCAGACTGGTCCCTAACACTTCAAGGACAATCATCCACTGTTTTAAATACTTCTGTGCAGGATTGGGCTCATCTTCTTTTTGCTGGTTGGGTTTCGTTTTGACATCTAGGGAGTGAGTGTACCTCCTGCTGGAAAAAGTCCTTCCAGTCCAAACAGTGCAGGCAACTGAGTGCCCTTGCATGGTCGCTCTTCACCAAATGGGGAATGAAAACAAAGGGAAGGAATATGTGACCTTCGAGCCTTAAGCTCTGCGTGCCATGTGGCTGGTGGGAGGCATTAGCAAGGCTCCACTGTTCACTGTTGTGGGTGTCTTTATGAACATTAGTGACAGAGAGCCAGCAGGCTAGCATTAAATACAGATAAGCACCAAAATCCATGTTGACACTTCTCCACTCCACTGACAACAGAAAAGATATTGCAAATGTTACAGTTTTTCAAAAGTTATGTGTTGAATTTGGTCTGCAAACCAGAGGTATTTAGGGCCATGGTGACATAACAGATCCCACAGAGTAAGCACTATTTGCAGGGAAGTGTGTACAAGCCAGCTATATGTGTGCTCTAGCCCTACTTAAAATAAACCTACACATACTATCACTTTCTTATGCTGTGAACCAGCTAAAGGGAACGAGGGCTGCAGCAGCTACGTATCAGTATATACTGCACATACGCTGATTACTCCCACTCTTGTCACGGCCATTTCTACTCAGCAGTTGCCAGTGTTGTGGAAAGACATAACTCCTGATATTTTGGAGAATGCAGGAACAGGGTAGTCAATGTTTGCTTTGCACCCTCACTGTTGTCAAACTAGGTGATGGGTTTCCAGCTGCATGTGTGCATCTAGAAGCAATATTTGTGCACACAGGCAACTGGGGTAAAATTCATTGCTGCTGTGGAAGAGCAGGGTGTATTTATTGACTGACTGGTTCCTGAGCCTTGATCCAAGCTTCACTGAAGTTAGTGGGAACCTCTCTGATGGTGTTACAGTTGTTGTGTTACAAATCTAGAGATCACAAAGCAGCAATGGAAAATATGCATGATGCTCACTCAGCAAAGGCTACAAACACTCATGCCTACCTCCCCTCTCTCAGTCCCCCCATTCTTTTCCACACAAGTGTGCTGGACAAGCTGGTAGAGATGAAAAAATAAATACTTTGGGATAATGCTGCTGAGTCATTAACCATGTGATGGAAACAATTCACCAAGCCAGCTCCACCTCCAGCCTCCCAGTAGCTGGGGGCTGCTAAAGTGCTGTCCCTCCTCCTCAGAGCCTTTTGTGTTACAAGTCCCTCCGTCCACAAGCAGGAGCGGGCACTCTGGTATATGACTCATACCCTGGGCACTGCATTAGCTATGATAATGCTTTCTTCTCAGATCCTTTCTCATCTAACACAGTTGGAAAAGTCTGAAATAAGTAGAGTGTGGAGGGGGGAAAGATTAGCTCCCAGTTGCTTCCCTTTTATGTATTTAAATTAGTATCTGAAAACTAACTTTAAAAGGGACCCCAGCTTGGCCTCTAGAATTGTAAGTCTCGATTTTCACATCTATTTCTGCATAAGCACCATCCTGGATATAGGTGCGTATGTACTGCAGATGCTAGTTTGCATATAGAAAAGCTATTTGTGGGGTTTAGGACATGAGGAAAAAGCTTTTCTGTATTCAAACCAACATCTAGATTTTTGAAAATGTGTCATTAAGTGGTAGTTTATCACAGATTTTTTTCCCTCCTTCCTTCCAAAAGACTGTACGCATACGATTGAAATACTGCGCGAGCTGCTGGTTGGAACAGGATTTTCTGATTCTTCAGTAATTTATATTTACTTCAATCTAACAATGAAAATTGCTTACAGTGCACAACTCTTCAGCCTACTATGGATTAAAATGCATTTTGGAAATCTCCCCAGATTCCTGGCACATTTATTACAACAACTCAAAAATATAGGGCATTTGGGATCTTTAATCTTCACATTCCTGTAATAAGAAAAGTTGTATAATCCACCTCTGAAGGACAAATCCTTATGAAAATACTGAGACTATATACTGATAGTAGGCTTTCTTTGTATTAAATCTCTCATCCATGTTCACTGAGGAAAAGCATCTCATTTTCTTGTATTATAACATTTGTTTGTTTGTTGAAAAGCTCCCATGAAAACTCAGCAGCCTATTTCCAAAGTTCTGCTCCCCCCCCCATGATTTTCCTCCACACAGCTGGATTCCTCTGCTGGTGCAGCTTGTGGATGGGCAATGAGAGGATCAGAGCAGTGCCCGCTGGAACAACATGCCATCTGGGAAAGAGGAGAGAGGTGAAGCCCAGGGGACGGACAATAGGGTGGAAAGGCAGGGTTAAAGTGTGGTGCATGTGCTTCCTACTCTTTCCTACTTAGTGTACTTATCATGGTTCTGGAAGAAGCAATCTTTCTCTGGTAGAGGCTTTACAGGTAATTTCCATCCCTAACTTCGAAAATGCTAAAGTTAATGGCATTTTATGGCTTCTTTTCCTCTAATTACTTGGCCTCCATACATTGCAGCTGCTTGTACTCTGTAAGGGCAGCCGAAGAGCAAGAGACAAACAGATCATTCTTTCATGTGCAGTCCAGATAGCAAGAGAGCTCAGCTGGTCTGCTGACAAAGACCTAGTATTAGAAAGCATATGATTTTCTAGAAAGGTACGTTGCTGAGCAATCATCTATCTGAGGAGTGATCTTTGGATGTGACACAACATGAAAAAGTCTAGCTATTGCTTGGATCCTTTCAGGGTATAGACGTTGTGTATTGCCTGCTGAATTTAAGAAACCAAAGAGAATCTGTTTACACCGGAACACCCCACTACGGATAATGAACAGTGGTTATTGGTGACACTACAGAAGAAAATGGGGATTGAACCTATCAGAACTTCAGCAAGTTCAGTTCAAAGCTCTGTCAGACATTTGCTGTGTAATTTCTGTATTTCTATCTTTATCTATAGATGTAACTAGACCTGCTGCTGTCCTTGCTAAATGAAATGATACAGCTAAATCATCTACAAAAAAGTGAAAATGAGGCATTGTTTATATGATAAGGAAGAATTTCATTATCGTTAGTTATTCATTCTGGTAGAACTACAAAGTGGGAAAAGCTTTTTATTTTTTATTTTCTTTACAAAGATAGGAAACAAAAGCCAACTTCAAGCATTCCAGTTTCTTTGACATTTTCACACTGATAATGGGTTTGTTCAGCTTCAAAACTTAGAAATGCTTAGAGCCTAGGAAGTTAAGGTTAAAAAAGCACAAATTTTGCCTTACCACTCTGCTAAAGGACATTTGTCACTTTCTATATATTTCTAAGTGCAATTTTTACTGCTCTTTCCAGTGTGGCTGTCTGAATCTCCACCACAAATGGCACATAGGGCACTGCTGTTTCTTGCAAGTAATTGAACTTCCGTTTCATTGTTTTAATAGTTTCTTTGTTGTTAATGTATTGTGTATTCATCCCCAGGTTCTGAAGCCCACACTCACCTGCAACAATGCTTGCATGAGCGTCCTGCTTGCATTGCTGCAGCAGGTGTAACACAGCAGCTTAAGTCACCAAAAAACCAAGATTACAGTGATGCTGGTACTGCAGTTCCACTCTTTATTTTGCTGCCACCAAAAATGTTGTCTCACCCTGCCTCTGTTGCTCTTTCTTCTCCACATGCTCATTCCTCCCATCTCCGCTTGCCAACGTTAGCATTTATTCGGCTGGTTGTTGAGCCAAACCACGGATTTGATCTGACTGAAAATTAAGCAAGTCCCACAACTCCTCCATGAACACATACGCTTGTGTACACACACATATGCCTTAGGAATTACTGTAGAAATGCTACCATAGGCTGCAGACACAGGTCATCAAACTGTAAATAGTTTGTGCTTTGTCTTGTTTCCTCTTCACAGAGCGCCTGGCACACACAAAGCACTAGACAAATAAAAGCATTGCCATGGAAATGATCATCACCAGTACAGATGATTGCTAGTATTCGTATCTTCTGAAGCTGAAAGAACCACTGGAAGATCGTTGTATCGGTACCTCAGGTAAGTGAAAACATCATGTCACTTAATCACCGGCTACAACGAACACCTTAGCCTCTATAGCGCATGTTCTATGAGGAGAAAAATGACAGGGGGGTGTAAGAGGGCTTTCTCTTGGCAAAGAAAATCCCTAGGATGCGAATGCTGCCTGGAGCACCACCAGTGTCTGCAGTGGTCTGTGACCACAGCAGAGAGGTTGTTCTCTCCACTGTTATCAATCTGTGTTATCGCAGTGTGCTGTGGGCGCGCCGAACAGCATGGCTCCTTTGTGCACGGTCCCCTCTGTCTGCATAGGAGTGGACGGTTCAGGCTCAGTTGAAACCGCTGCCTAAATAGGTGAGCAAACAAAGGAAGGCAGGATGTGGTCTTACTGTTCTAATTTTACATCAGGGCATGTTGGCACAGCGCTGAGCATGAGTAGTCAGTGGTGCCAATGGAAACATGCCAATATTGTCAGCTGCTGCATTGCCAATACTGGAGGGGAAGAGGGTGTAAAGTACTAGGTATAATTATGTGCATTACTGCCCTATTAACATGAGGTAGGTGTTTGGTACCTCCTATCTTATAATCTAGGTTTTCCATGAGAACTGGGAATGTGACACATAAGAGAAGTGCCAGCTGAAAGAAGGGATCTTGAGAATTACTGACTATCTTATCCTCCACGTAATTTTGTGCAGGGAAGGCACTATGCAGAAAACCTGCTAAAAACGAAGGAAAGGAGTTGCTGTTATGCCCTGAGTTATTCTGCTGAGAATAGCACAAGTTGTTCTGCCTCGCAGACTTGTAACATCTTATTATACAATGCGGACAATTCCACATCCCATAAAGCAATGATGCACTTCATTGTTTCACGGTGTCCATTTTTTGTATCGAATTTCACCAGTAGAAATGGGAGTTACTAGAATAATATTTTTGTGTATCAGCATTCATAACTTCTCTGCAAGGGGCTATTTGACTTCCTACTTTTCCTGCAGCCGTCATCTGTTTTGCTGTATCTTCCATAAACTGTTTTTCACACACATTTGCTATAGAAATTATTCTGTGACTTGCATAATCCTAACTTCTGTACATAGATCCTCACACTTTGTTGATACAATATACAGTTCTGAAAGCTAAGTCCTGCTCTGATTCACCTCATTTTTGGTAGCGTTGTTCATACTGTAATTGCCCTTCATGCACTGCAAGTCACAGTAAATGTGACAGCTACATCACCTTCCACTAAAAAAAGGAAAAGGTGTGACTCTTTCCCAAACATTTGCAGCTGCTGAAGCAAGTCTGAAAATCCATATTTTAATGGGACTCACACACAAAGCACACACTTTCTCTCGGGAGGGCTGTGTGCATTGCTGCCAGACTCCGTGCTTGCCCTAACTTGCTGTGCTTAGTAACTCAGGTTCAACATACTCTTGCTCCTACCAAGCTTGCTGTGTTGTTAAATTGTGTGTTAAATTGCAGAACATACCCAGCAGGGCTGTAAGTAGAAATCAAATCCCACTGATTTTCTCAAAAGCTAAGAAGTCATAAATTTTGGATGCAGGTATCTATCAAATATGATGCAGTAAACTGTTCTCATATGTTGGCTGTAACATCTTTGTCCCTTTTTTTGAGGCTGTGGTGCTTAGAGAGGTTTCTGAGTTCTTATTCAAAGTACAGAAAAACATCTGATCGTCCATTTTTACACATTCAGATATTCTTGCTTGCAGTGTTTTCTTCCAAAGCTTCTGCTTTGTTCCTTCACGGTGAGTAAAAAATAGACTGAACAAGCTGGAGCTCTTTCCCTCTTACAGATGAGACAGAGCAGTTTACTGTAGCACATTGGGTTAACTCTGCAAATTCACTGAAGGCAATGGGATAGCTAAGATGCCATTAAGGGCATAAAACAGCCCACAAGCATTATGACTGGAAATGATGCCTATGCTGTTAGAATACCCCTGAGCTGATCCTGCGGGCCAATGGTTTTTTCAGGTCTGGAGGTCAGAGTAGGGTTTCTTTTCTAGGTGGAGCACCTTTCTCACAAAAATCATTGAGACAAAAAATTGGAAGCCCTGATTCTTATTTCAGGCCTTTTTTTAGATGATAGAATTTCATTTAAAAGTTCAGACTAGTTGAAAGTTTCATGGTCACGAACGCAGAACTGGCCTATAATCGTTACTGAGACAGACTTGTAATGTTCTGTCACTTTATTCACTAAGAAACATGTAGTATATCACACTGAAGATTTACTGCAAGCTTCATTAGTTTTTTGAAAGTCACAAAGTTCTTAATGTAGGTTGGTTTGAATATACTCAGGATTTAAACACACTAGATCTATGCATAGACTTTGTTTGCTGGGAATTAGATATATAAATGAATACATTTACCATGCAGATATGTTTTATTGCTTGCTATAAATAATTTCACAGAACACATATTTTACTTAAATTTAAAAAATATAATAAAAAGTGAGAAAGCAAATTACTTATTTGGCATATGTGTTCATTATACTGTATTCCATGAAAAAAAAGAAATCAGTAAATGTGTATCAGTTCCTTGCCTTAAAAGAACTTAAATTATACTTGTAGTTGAATTGGACAGGTAAAAACAAATGATACCAAAACCAGACACATTCTCTTTGTGTTATATGCTCATTGTTTAGCTAGAAAGTTTCATTGGGACAATTTAGTGAGAAATTAATATTTTTTTGAAGAAAGAAATGGATCTGGATGAACGTGATAGGTCATCCCAAACCAATTCTGCTAGCAGCAGAGAGAACATTGGCTTACTCTCGTTTTTTTGTGTCAGTATTTTTGAATTGTGAAGATCTCTTATACTGTGTTTTTCCTACTATCCACTGAGATGATTTAGAGTTTATAATACTTTGATTTCTGGTGATCATTTTTCCCACCTGCACACTTTTTCCTAGCTCATTTATGGTGTTTTCTTGTTAATTGTGACAGATGAAAACAAACGAAAAGCTCAACAATTTTGTTTTTGTAAGATCTGGGTGAGTTGTCTTAGCAGAACTGAATTTGCAAGGAGGAGGAGAAGGAAAGAGCATGTGGTTTACGAATCTGTCAAGAGTCTCAGTCCTTAAAGGTCACGGATGATCCTGGTCTATCATCAGATAGCATTTTATTAGATTTTATTAGGCACCTACAACTACAAGATCTTAAGACCAAACACCAGTTTTGTAGTCAGAAATACCTTTGTGTTAGAGATGATCTTCAGCTAAGTGTTTTCACCAAGATTATGTTTTTTCTTGTGTGACTTGAGAAGTGCAGAAAGATCAGTTAGACAAGGATGCAGCTCTCTGCTCTTGGTTGCGCTGAGATTATTCTAATGATGCAGAGGTAAGTGGGTGAGTCAAAATGTTTCTACATTCCTTAGAAGGAGGGGGAATGGTTTCTGAACTGAAGCTTGGAGAAAGCATTTCTTGCAACTTGCAGAATCTGGAGTGCCTGTTTCCTACTTTCTTGTTAAATGAAGGGGCAGTGCTCTAAATGGTGGCAAAAGTTGGTGTGCTTGCTAGCTTCTTAAAATGTTTTTCCTGTCCCACTGTGATTGTGTTGGTCCTGCCTGACTTCAAACTGAGCTTTTCAAGGCTTCCTTAGCCAGCTGCTAACCTTCTATAAGCCATCTGTCATTTTTCTGTGACACAATCGACTGTGTTTGTCAAGAAAGGAAGAGCCAAGTTATTCTGAAAGTCAATCAGTGCAGTGTACATCACGCTGTCTCATAACTCTTCCAAAACTTGGAGTTTTATTTTGTGAAAAATGAAGGGAGACTCACATCTATAGTCTTATTCCAACCCGCCAGATCTTCCAGATCTTGGGGGAGTTAAAGCAACTGTTCAGGCTTTTACTTCCAGTTTTGAAGTGCTATCAAAAAGACATTTTGCTACTGAATTCCCACAAAGACAGAAACACAAATTACCAGAAATATCATAATAGTTTTAGAAAAACTGTTACTAGTAAATTCTTAAAACCTACATAATTACCAGGTGATCACATTTTCCAGGTAGATGATATCAGAAACAATAAACACTTGTAAGCAGCTTGACCTTTGTATAAGATAGTATATTTGCACAAATGTTAATTGTAGAATTCAGTAACAACTGCATTAGACATCTATAAAAACTGAACTTGAAGCATCTGTTTGTAACAGTATAGGCATCTACTGCAGGTTGCATGTGCATGAATAACTATTATTTGAAAGCTTTAAAATCCTCTAATTGAAATTATTCACATTGCAATGAGTAGCTTTCTTAAGATAATATTACTAAGACTAAATGCCTTTGCAGTATGACACCAGTGAGCTCTGTTCACTGAAGTTAACAATGGGAAAAATATGAGATCCTCTTTGTTATGCACAATTATAAATTGTTAGTCCATAATAAGGAAAGCAGGACTAGTGGCAACTCCTTTTTTCCCCACAACAATCTTTCTCTGGCTGGCAGCATGAGAGGGAAATGGAGAAGGTGCTTGACGAATACTGTTTATGTCATGCCAAGAGAGAATTCCTTAATCTTGTGGAATGAATGATGTGGGATATACAACACTTCTCAAAGTGGGAGTAAAACATGTTCCAGCTAGCTTACTTGCTCAGCAAGCAGCCTGGGGAGGGGTAGATTTGCCTCCTCACCTGCTAAACATACTTGGCATATACTGATTGTTTCTCCCAAATATTCCTCTCTCCTCGAAAGATTCTCATCTGTTCTTTCCTCTGCATTTTTGAAAAAGCATACTACAAATTAAGTTCTAGCCATATCTATTTCTTCTTTTTGGTGAGTATTTCTAGTATCTCTACAGAGACCTACAGGGGCTACGTTTTTCATGGAGATTCTTCAGACAAAATACTTGTGCATGTTCTGGATAATGCGTGTACACCAAATCTGAGGCTTTTGAAATAATTAGACTTGCTCTGCAAGATGGCATAATTGGTCTGTGAATGCATAGTAAATCCAAAACATTCCTGTTGCATCTGAACTCCTGCAGAGGTGATAATCAACTCTACAACATGTACACAATAGCTCTTGTGCTTCTTGGAAGCATGAAGTATAGGGGTGATCTGCAGGTGTGCAATAGGTGAGTTGATGATAGTCAGACATCTATAAGCTGTGCTTGAAGTCACAATTTCAGTCAGATTGCCTGATACCAGAAAATTCTGAAGAAGTGTATGAAACCTGCATTTTCTGCTCAGACACACTTTTCAAATAGAAAAAGAATAGATATCTAGGGAAACCTGTATATATGATAAACTGGCACAGAATTTATTCTCTCCATAAGAGAGGCAGAGACAAAAGCTGGCTGAACATTCTTTGCTTTAATAAACTAGAGTTTGGGAGAGAAAATAAGCTGAGACCACAATGCAGGGCTTTCCCCAGGAAGCAGGAGATGGGTGGGCTCCACTGGAACAAGGGAGAATTTTTTTTCCATGTTTATTTTTTTGCTTTTCTCATGTATTTACAAAATTATGAGCATACGTGTACATGTTAGCACTATTAATAGCAACACAATAGCATGGAGGTTTGCATGTGTGATTTATAAGGGTGACAAAATCAAACCTCGTCACATCTCTAAATTAATCTGGTTAGGGATTCTTATGAGAAAATGTAGGTTTAAACTAGATGATGCAATTGGATCAGTTTAGATTTCCTTGTTCATCTTATTATATTTCCACAATACAATCTATTATCAGAAAATGCCCTCACAGAGAATATGGCAAACAGCTCTAAAGCTAGGGAGAGGCATTATGCATGTGGGTGGCGTCATTTTAATTGTGTAGAATTACATTATCACTTCCATAGCACTAGAAAGATGCCTTAGTAATGTACACAGTCTATGGTCATTGCCAACATAAAATGTGACCTGCACATGAGTTCTCTGTAAAAGAAACCCGAGTGTTGACACCAACACTACTACAGTATGGCTGCGGTGCAAAAAGATGGATGTGAACACCAGGAAGACCTGGGTTTTACTCCCACTCATGCCATACATGTTTTGTGCAGCTTGATGCATGCCATTTTCCCCTTTGTACCTTTGCTGCTTCTCACGCCGTTTTCTTAGCTTGGCTATTCATAACAGCAGGGCCCCGGGACAAGGACAAGGACTGCTGCCTCCCAAATGTTTGCAGAGCAATGCAACAAAAACAGTCTTTCAGGTTCATGACAAAGCCTTTCAGTGCTCTTATAAAGGAGAAACGCTAGTACTTTGTTGTCTCCCAGGTGATGGGATTTCAAGCTCCTCTTGCCAGAAATGTGCGTGATTTAGCTAGGGCTTTTTTTCCATAAGTTACCAGTGAAAGCTCCATATCTGGTTTTAACCTGTAACAGGAAACCACTGCAGCAGCAATTTGGCCATTGTGGCACAGCCTGTGTCTATTTACAGTTATAGAATATAGGAAGAGACCTCAAGAAATTATCTATAGGTCAGAAGCCTTTCCAAGTTTGCATATTAGATCTGATTTCTTTTTCCCTGCTTTAAGGTTAAATGTGCTGGAAAAAACTTAGTAGGAGCTGAGAGACACTTTATCCAATGACAGCACTCTCATGATGCCATGACTCCCAGCTCCAGATGCTACATATGCCTTTCAAATATGTATCTGCAGGTTATTGCCTCACAAGCTGTTGCCCCTTTCATCTAGTACCCCTCTTTCCAAACACACTCAACAATATCTAAATGATGCCTTTTTCAGCTCTTTTTAAAAACGAACAGTGCTAAAGACTCAATGACCTCCAATGGCATCAAGTCTTTCTCAGCCTCCTAGCTAGGAAGTTTTTTCCTTATATATAGCAGAAATTACAACACTAGATACTATTTAAGCTCGCTGCTCCCCTCTAAGCATTGAGAATTATCTACTGCCTTCCACTGAGCAGCTACCTTCTACATATTTGAAGACTGTTATCATGTTTCTTCTCAGTCCTCTTTTCTCTAGACTAAACAAATCCAGGTCTTTGAGATTTCCTTCCAGAGTCATTTTTTGAAGACTTGCAGTACTTTCTCTTGCCTTCAGGACTTTCTCTAATTGCCCATTCCTCTCTTGAGTTCAGTGACCACAGAGAATCAGTCCATTTTCCAGGTTGAGACCTCACCAGTGCTGAATAGGAGTGGAGAAAGCATTTCATTCGTCTCACCTACCCATTTTCTAGACCAGTATGGCATTGTTAATTCTTAGTCAGCTTGAGCTCCTCCAAAATCCACAAGACGTTTTTCTGTAGGTCTTTTGCCTTGCTGGCTGCTCTCCATTTGGGGATTTATTTCTACCAAAGTGTAATAGTTTACACCTGTTCTTACTCCATCAAATCCTATTGTTTTCAGACCATTTCTTCAACTGATCAAGATGCTAATCCTGCCAAGGTGCTTGTAGAGCTTTCTCTACAGATTTGGTAGCCATATTCAATATGCTATCTTCCAAAACACAGTGAAAACAGTCAGTGGTATGAGTCTTAGGAAGGGTATCTGTGAACTGCTTTCCATAATTCTTTCACTTCAACAATAAACTGATGGTAATTCCTCTTGTAATACTTTTTTTCAAGCAGCTACAAGTCCACCTTACAACAGTTTCATTTTAGCTCACTTACAAGAAATCACAAAACTGTGTTGAAAGCCTTGTTCAAGTCAAGATATGTAATATCTATTGTCCATTAGACCTGCTACATGTCAGAGAAGGAAATTAGCTTGGTTCAGCATGATTTGTTCCTGGCAAATCTTTCTTGGCCTCTACTTATCATTTCATTATTTCCCATACACAAAAGAAAACTTTCTTTAATTGTTTCAGTATATTTCCTGCAAGTCAAGTTAGGTTGTTTTCTCCACTTACATTCCTCAAGTTACATTTCTTATTTTTTTAAAACCAGGCACTGCAGCCACCTATCTCTGGTCTTGCATTCTCCAGGTGCTGTGGAAAAGGATCCCTCCTGGCTCTAGTACTGCTTCCGCCAGTTTCCCATGTGCTCGTGGTTGGTTTCTGCCAGGTCTGGCTGACTGGAAAATACCCAACTTACTGAAGTAGTCTATTCTGTTCTTTCTGTTATGTAGCCTTAGACAGCAATGGTTAGTCAAGTGATCACAATTAATTCTTTTTACTGAAGAGTGAGGGGAAAAAGACATTAATCACTTCGGCTTTTTCGGTGTCACCTTTTAGCCTTCCATCCTTGTGGAAGTGTAGATAACTTTTTGCCATTGTCTTACTCAAATTTCTAATGCATAGTTTTCTTGTTACTCTCTCTTTCCTTTGCTTATTATATTGACTTTTTCGTGACTTGGCCTTTCTGATTTTATTCTTGCAGGCTTCTTTTATGCTTTTATTCTTGTCTTTAGTTTGCTGTAGTGTATGGTCACATTGGAGGGCTGATGAGCCATTGACTGAGATTTAAACATGTAAACTGGGGCACAGAAACCAATAGTGTATCTGTTGTGGCTCTGCAGCTTTCTTTCCAGCGTCTTCCTGCTCATGCATTTATAGATGTTTCCTTGTCATCTTGTATTGCCCACAAATTACCATTTGTTACAATTGTTACATTGTTACTTTAGGACTGTATCACTTCCCTGCCCATCTTCTAGTTCAAAGCCTTACCTACACAGTTGAGCCCTCTCTTCCCACTTTTTTCCCTAGGCTCCACTGATACTCAGCAGTTCTTGAAAACTTACCTGAGCCCTCCTGGTGACTCTACCTTCCCAACTGCATGTTAATTTTCAGTGTGTGCCAGAGCTGGTGCTTTTGCCTGGAAGAACTGGACTATGTCAGAGCTCTTGTCCTCTCCAATGGCACTCCGGTCACCATGGAGCTGTATTTGACTTGCTTATGGTCCTACCTGGCAGGACCATTAACACACATGCAAAGAAGCAGCAGAGGGTCTCTGTGAGAGGGCCAAGTGAGCCACAGCAACATTATCACACCATCTTGGACTTGGGGTTTTGGTGGGCAGGATACCTCCTGGGGTATCAGGCTGAACAGCAGATGGATGTCTCTTCCTCCCCTTTCCCTAGAAATGAATCACCATAAGTACATTCTGTTACCTCTTCGGTGCAGTGCTTTCGGGATGTGCTTGGGTTGGAATTATCTGCAGTTTAAGATTTTGTAGATTCTTCTTACTGGGTTTGAAAGAGTTAATATTTCAAGTGACTATTTCAAGAAATTGAAACGTTCTTCATTCAGAGATCTTTACATGTCTAGCACCAATTGAATTCAGTTTCATCTGGGATTATTCAGTATTTCTGCAAATCAGATGACAAAATGCTAATTCAGATACCCAGAACAAGGAGGAGCATGGAATTCATGGCCACCTGCAAGTGTGGTTTAACTGACTTATCCAGCATCATACAAGAGGCCTGTGGCAAAGGAGGGACTGAATCCATTCCTAAGGTAGAACTTAGCTGTTTTAATCAAGAGCTCATACTTTTTCACATGATCCTGTACTGTCATTTACTGCACAACTTCCATTTGCTGAAACAAATGTGGAAAAACTCTTGTAGACAGCGGCCTCCTCCACTATGTAGTCCTGACACAGCTCCAGAGCAGCTCCACCCTGAAAAATAAACGTGGCAGAGATCCCATGGAAAGAAAAGTATGCAATTATATAGTTTGCATATGCATATGCAAAGGAGAGGAAGAAGAAAATAACACTCTTCATTATGTAGTATTGATTTTGCAACCTAGTCCTCATTTAAAGCAGATTTTTGTGTGCGCAATTATCTAGCTTTTAAAAAAGCAAACAGTAAAAAAAAAAAAATCAAATCCCCTTCCATCATGCAGCATCATATTGTTGAGAATGTCATTAGGGCTGAAGCCTTTAGCCACAGAGCCACAGAGCTTTCTGCCAGCCTGAGCTAGCAGGGAAACTGATAAGAACGGTGGGTTCTCATCTATGCATGGGCAGGAAGAATATCAGACAAACTTACTTTGCTGGGGGATTCACAGGTATTTGCTGACGGAAGAGGACTGGTGGTGGTGATGAGTGGGAGTGAGGAATCCAGAGATCTGTGGTTTTATTAAAAGCTCTGAAATACATGATCCTTCCTGTTCTCTTCTAACACAGCCCATTCAGCTTCCTACTACCCCATCTTTCTCTATCCTAGCCTTCTTTAAGACTGTCCTTTCTTCATCCATTCTTACTTCTTTTCTCCTCGCCCTGTCCTTTACATCCTCTTATTAGATCCAAGACCCAGTTAGAGAGCACCATATCACAATCTCATCCGCATTCCTGCCCACATATCCCTGCTGTCTTTGGCCAAAAATTTAGTCTGACAGTCCCAATTTTCCTTCATTTCTCAGCTCTGTTTTCTTCCAATCCTTCCTCCAGGGGCAACCCTACCCAAATGATTAAGGGCCATATTCCCAGCCAGGTACTTCAGGAGTGATACGTACCAGCTTACAACAGCCCCATTTGTTAATACCATCTCTTTCACTTCAGCTTTGCTCACTTATCTGCTCCTTTGGGATCAGACGACTTCTGATATATCAGTGTTCTGACACAGCTCCATCCATTACCCCTTTGGAGTATGTCTGAACCACAATCTCTGTTGTGACTGCAGGGCCATGCAGGTATTCCCATGCTGGCTTTGTACTAGCGAGTTCACCTGCTGTTGCCTCAAATGTATAGTGCTCAGCTACAAACCTTACTGAGAAGGCAAGTAAATACTAGGGAAAACAGACACGTATCTGTATGTTTATCTCTGTCTATAGTCTACAAACACCAGTAAAAGCAAACAAAAATACACTTGGCAGCGTAATTATTCTTTCCACAGGCAGTTCTTGTTTTCTGCTAACACCTCTGAAAATCTGTTCTGAAGTTCAAGACAACTAACATTCTAGTCCTAAACCTGTGATAAATTTTGATTTTAGTTTGATATTGTGCAACATTATCACAGCTAGAAACTAAAGCTTTTATTAAGAGGAGAGAATTGGCTTTTCTGTGGAGAACAGAGTACCTTTTTCAAAACTAGGTATATTCTATCATAGGAAAGAGATCACTGAAGATCAATATACTTCTTCTCACAGAGGCTGTTAATGGTGATTTTGAGGTTTTAAGCACAGTGGTTTTTGTTTCATTTTCCCTTAATCCTGCCATGCTGAACTACCTTCTTTGTCAGGGGTCTATGAAATATTGCATGACATTTTTTATATTTTTATATCCCTAGAACATTTCTAACAGCTTTTTCACAGAATAGTTTCTGCATTTACAAACGTAAATAGGAGGCATGAGGACATATTTTTTATCTTATCTTTATTAAAAGAGTGATGTTATTCGTTGGCATGCTCTGTGCTCCTCTCTGGCATAGGGATGGATGTGAAAGACACTAAGATGCAGAGAGCATGGTTTGCCTTTGTAACGTGCCCAACCTCCAGCACGAATAAGTCATGACTCGAGCCTCTCAAAAGTCAAAAGTTTACACTTGTTAATTGGAAAGGAAAAAAATCTATATTAGATGAGTTTATGTTTCCATACTGTGTATTTACAGCATGGCCACTACCTGTTATTTAGACCTTTCTGTATAACCATGTGCTTCAAAATATTAAATGAGAGTTTCCTGCAGTCTTTGGATACTTGTGGTTAGTGCTTTGAGGAAAAAACAAACTTATGAGATTCAAGGTAGGGTGTATCTGGTGGACACACTGTATCAGCAGTGACAAAGCCAGAAAGCATTAGGAACTCCCACAAAGATATGATATGTCCCAGATGTATGCAGTGGTCATTCCATAGCGAGTGTGCATAGGTATATGTAAGCATGATTGCATGAGCCCAGATGCCCATACATGTGTGGCATTCAGACACAGATGGATACAGCCACTGTTTCTGTGTTGCTAATACACGAGAGACCCTCAGGCATACAGATCTCAGTCAGTGAATATGTATAGGAATGCCTGCCTGGGAACGTGTTTATTAGACCTCATGCATAAGTGTTTCTGCATGCGTGAGCAAATCCCAGGCACAGATACAAGTGGACTCGGGTTCAGTCTTATGTTTGTGGGATCTTGAGACGTGGTGTTGAAGTGTCGGTGATGGTGGGATTCACAAAAAAGGGAAGGGAGGGGTTGTTGGCCACCTGCAGATGTATGTTTGTGAGGCTTGCACGTGGAATGTAGTTAGAAGTGAGTAGGACTGGTGAATCTAAATGTACATCCAACTGAGACTCAAATACTGGCATTTGAAAGCAGCACTACATATTTCAGTATATAGACCTGGGAATTTCCATAAAGGTCTGTGTGTGAGAAAGACTTCAAGAATGCAGATTGAATGCATTTCTTTTATTCTGGCAGAGGAGTGTTTTAAACAGGTAGAGCATAGATAGAGTGGCAGGGCATAGGACTTTCATGCGGTGTGAAGAGAACACTATGGCTTATGTGTGCCTGTGCTGGGGGCGTGGGAATGGCTGTCCATTCATGTGTGTAGGGCAGGGATACCTGGGCATTTCTGTTTCCATTGGGGACCATCACTTACAAACTATCTACATTTCCTCTGAAACTAACCAGGCACCTGTTCAGAACACGGAAGAAGCTCAGGCCAGACAACACCGTATTAAGAAAAAAAAAGGCAAGCAGTGTAACACAGGACAGGCTTGCCTGTGGTAAGCACCAGCAGGCAGCAAGTTATACCCATCAGCTGACTGGCAAGTACTGTCCAGGCACCTGGGGGGGGTGGGAGTTTGGAAATACGTGTAAACACTTCTGCATAGGCAATTCATCCTGAACAGGTGATACGTTATAGCAGTACACAAAACAGCTCCTAGCACCCACATCAGCTTTGTTGTGCTGTAGGGTACAGTTCCTGTGGTGAATTACCTAGAACACACCTGCTCAGGGTGAGGAAGGCTTCCAGCACTACCAATTCTAGCTGTGCTGCAAGTCACGAGGGAAAGCACTGGGAAAAGTTTTCATCTAGCAACACCTGCACCTTGGATTTGTTTCACCAGCTATGGTATCACCCCTGTGCAAGCGGAGCAAAAGCAAGCGACCTTGCTCGTTGGTGGGGAAGGGCAGGGCTCAGGTTCTTAGGTGAGATGCTAAGGCCTCTCCTGATGTGGTGGGAATGGTATTTCATGGATAGATATTTCATTAAAGGTTTTTACTCTCAAGACCTGCCATCTTTCCTGTTTACCCTTGAGCCACAGCATGGTGGCTGTGCTTTCTTATCCCCTACTTCCCTCTTTTCTGAGAGCAGACAAGGCCAGGCAATGAGGGCTTCAAAACCTTGGGCATAAACCTGATGTGAGCTTGCTCTCTTTAAAGCCAGTCTATGTGTCTGGGGCTCTGGGTTATGTGTAAGTGTGAGGGAAGAAGGGATCCCTAGAGAGATGTGTCTCTGCTGTGGAGGAAAAAAATACTGTCAAAACAAGCCGGATGTGCCACCAGGCTCTCCAGATGTCCCCGTTTGAGGGGGATGCAGGTGGTTACAGTCTTCCGGCACAGCTAAGGCTGGACACTGGTGTCAGATGTGCTGCTGACAGGGAGTATCGGTGTTGCTGACCTTGATGGTTGCATGAGCACAATGCTGAGGGTGTGCGCTGAGCACCGCCGGCTGGGAAATGCTTGCTCAGAAGCTCATTTACAGGAGCAGCTGGGCATCAAGGCGAGCCATCTTCCAGTCTCTCAACTTCACCTTGAGCCAACCACCTTCCTCAGGTCCCCACACCCAGCCTGCTGTGGGTGAGTTGCATCCACCCGCACTTCTGCCAGCAGGCGGCAGCCACCGAGGTGCCCCGAGGAAGGTTCTGGAAGAGCAGGGTTGACCCACACACATAGAATCCGAGAATGTTTTGGGTTGGAAGGGACCTCAAAGCCCATCCAGCTCCAACCCCCCTGCCAAGGGCAGGGACACCTCCCACCAGACCAGGCTGCTCAAGGCCCCATCCAACCTGGCCTTGAACGCTTCCCGGGAGGGGACATCACAGCTTCCTTGGGCAACCTGAGCCAGTGCCTCACCACCCTCAGCGTGAAGAATTTCTTCCTAATCCCTAATCTAAATCTTACACTTTCCAATTTAAAGCTATTCCCCGTTGTCCTATCACTCCTTGCCCTTGTAAAAAGTCCCTCCCCATCTTTCCTGTGGCCCCTTCAGGCTCAGGAAGGCCGCCCTGTCCCGCCACAGCACCCTGTGGCACAGAAGGGCCCCCCCCCCCCCCCAGCTATGTCACCACTCCACCCGGCTGCGTGGGGACGATGGGCACAGGGAGCCAGGACTGCGTGGGGACAAGGGGCACAGAGAGCCAGGCTCAAGGGCTGTCCCCACCATGTGCAGTCTCGTGTGTGAGCGAGTGCGGAGCGGGGGGAGCGAGGGGGCGGACACAGTGGAAATTTCCACTCCCTGCAGCAGCCGCCGCCGCCGCGGCTGGAAGCGAGAGAGGCGGGCGCAGCCCCGCAGCCGCCGCACTGGGTGAGGGGGGAGGAGACGGTGCCCTCCCCCGGCTCCGCACCGCTCCCCGCCGGCGTGTGCCCCCTTCACACACGCCCCCCCGCTCCCGATTGCCCCCCCCAGCCCGGCCCGTGGCGGCGGGGCAGCCCCCGGGCGGGTGCGCGCGGCGGGGGCGGTGCTTGGCGCGGGCGGGGGGCGGCACGGCGGAGCCTGCGCAGCTCCCGCCGCCCTTTAAGCCGCGCCGCCCGCCCGTTCGTCTGTGCAGCCTGGGAGTCGCGCGGGCAGGAGCCGCCGCCGGGGACTCGTCTTCCTCTTCCTCCTCCGGGTCCCCACATCAACGTGCACTGCCGCCCCCCTCCTCCTCCCCACCACCCTCTCTGCCCCGCAGCATCCGCGCTCCGGCCAGCTCTAAGATGCCCCGCTATGAACTGGCTTTGATCGTGAAAGCCATGCAGAGGGTGAGTGAGGGAGGGGAGACGGGAGGGAGGGGGTCAGGTGGGACCTCACGGACCCTGTTCCCAGCCCCACGGTGTCCTCTCGGTGCCTCGCCTCCGGCCCCGGCTGCTTCCCCGGGGCGAGCCCTGCCCTCCCCTCCGCACTGGGCAGCGTGCTCCACGCTCCTGGCTGTCCCTCCCTGCCTTCCCTCCCCTTCCTTTTTTCTTTCTTCCCCCCTTGCTTCTCTGGAGAGTTGCCTTAGTTGCTCCCCGAGAGCCGCAGTGACCTTCTCCCTCCTCCCTCCCCTCTGGTCCGCAGGTAAGCAGATCCCACACTCAAGTGACAGAGATGCGTTTCTCCTTCTCTCCTTCCTTCCCCGCCATGCCCAGTGCAGGCGACCTTAGCTCTTGCCTTGCCCCGAGGCATCGCTGCCAGCACGTCCCCCTCTTCCTCTGCGGCACCTGCGCTTCCCATTGCCGCGTGCCTCTCCCTATCTCTCTTCCCTCCCAGCACCTGCGGTGGCTTCCCAGGGCCCCTCGCTAGGTCGCAGCGGCCCCACGCCAGGTCCCCTCGCCTCTGCGAGGCCTTGCAGTGAGCCTTGGTGGGGCAAAGCGGGGAGGTGCCCCCCCCCATGGCAGGGGGATTGGAACTGGATGGGCTTTAAGGTCCCTTCCAACCCAAACCATTCTATGGTTCAGCATCTCTCTGTACCAGGTCCCAGGAATCTATTTTTTCGTCTTCCTTTCCTGCCGTTGGTAACACCAGTTGAGCTCTGCTGATACGGCCCGCCCGTATCTCTCGTGGGAAGGGTTGCTGGCTGTTGCCGCTGTCTTTGGTGGCGTGGTGATAAGCCATGGTGTGAGCGAGAGAGGTTACATGATGCTCTTGCTAATTTACAAGAGCTGAATTGATGTGGGAGGTGTGTGTACTTTGTGTGTAAGAATAATAATAAAATAGAAACACCTCTGTGTAGATGGGACCCTTTATTTGGAAAATAATAGCCGGTACTGGCTCTTTTCTAGTACCTTCTATAGCCTTTGTTTATCAGCTGCTTTCCAGCTGAACATGCAGTGCTGGTGTTGGAAAGTAGCAGCACTTCTAGACTGTAAACCTTCTCATCTGACCCAGCGTGGACATGTTCGCTCTCACGTTTAACCTTTGTTTAAATGAATACGAATATTTGTCATAGAATAGTGTGAAGATAAATAGCATTGCTGTGTTTCTTTTGTAGTTGCGGGGGCATGTCTTCATGTATTACATGTGCTACATATACTAGTACATTTCCATTCATTTTACATGTAGCATCCACATGTCAGGGTTGTGGTTTTTTTTTTTTTTTAACTTGGCTTAGCCGCAGAAGCTGTAGTAGACCTCTCAGGTGAGTCCTCTAGTGGAGAAATACAGCAACTGGGAAAAAATCTGGTGACATTGCTGCACCACCTCAAGAGCGGCATTTGCTCTGACAAAACGTGCTGCTTGTGATGGATTTGGGTTGTCAACATGATTCCCCCCTCCCTGCCTCCATCTGTGTATGAGCTGTAGGTAAGGCGATGAGTTGCTTTTTTTGTATACATGCCGTTAATGTGGGAGATGCATTGTGCAGTGCAGACACTATAAATGCAGAGCAGGGCAGAAAGCGTAGCAGAGCTGACATAATACTGAGACACTAATAAACTGGCTACTCTGAATGGGTGCTGTGGAGCACTGCCTGGTGGAAAGGATCTTTTGATTCCTAGGATCTGAGCACAGAGACTCACAGATAAGCTTTTATCTGTAAGATGTTTCTAATGAGCATTGATTCACCTACGATTTAACATTTGCAACCTTTTCTTTATTGAAGTTTTAACTCTCTAGTATATTCTTACCTGATAGATGTGTCTTAAGGTGTTTTTTAGCTCTGTGATAATGTTAAAACGCTTAAGTTTTGGTTCAGATGTACTACTGTCTTTAACCTACCCTTGCTGTAACTCTGGAGTCTGTCTCTAGGTGCTGTGTTTTTGTTGTTGACGATACACCAGATCTAGGTGACTTTTTTTTTGTGTTCCAGTGTCTTGCTACTGCTGCCTTTCTTATGTAGTGACAACACTTGAAAAACCAACTTCTGTAGTGGTTATATGCTACATGATGCTGTGGCATCCTGGCACAGGGGTTGCTCTAATGACCCTCATAGCAGTGTGTAATCTCAGCTGTAGCGCAAGTTTAAAGTACTCAAAACATGGAGCCCTGAATATGGGGCTAATAAAAGTCTGAAGTTATGGAATGACTATGTAACTCTGTCCCGTAGAAGCTGGAGAGGTCACATACAGTCCTGAGTAAATTGCATTGCTTCTTAACACTTGTGCTCTCTGATAAAGCTGTCCTGGGCAGATGTTCTCTTGTCTTACCACATTGGTCCCTCTATATGGTGGCTGCATCTCCAGTCCCTACTTTGCTGTAAGGCTTGAGCAAGTCCTGACTCTCCTCCTGGTGTCTGTGGCATCCTTCCACTTTTCTTGACAGCTCTTCTGCCTTACAAATAAAACTAAGCCCCTGCTGCCTGGCTTTCTTCTGCTTTAGGGCTGTTAATCCTGTGAGCTCCCTGGCAGCCTGATAGCAAACCTTCTCACAACTACAGTCTAGTAGACTTTAATGGCTCTCTTCAGAGGAAAACTTCATGATTTTGCAGGGTTTCCCCCATCCACAATTTTTTTTTTTTAATAGTTACCTTGGCATTTTCATAAATCTAGGCAGAATAAATCCCTCAGATTCATTTTTGAGGCTTTAAACTTCCTAGTACTGCTCATGTTCAAGTTGGGGATCCCTTCTCATTTTTTTCTTGTATGTGACTTCTGTTGTGAACGACAGTCTGTGTGGCTGGTTGCCTCCATACCGAGCTAGCTGGGATGTGGTTACAGGATGAGTGTGATCCATCAGTCCCACCTGATGCTTCAGTGTCCCCTTGCTTCTTGACAGGCTTCCTCAGAGCCTCTTCAGCTTTCCTTTTGTGTCCTAAAAATGCGGTGCCCAAGAGCTTGGGAGGGAAAGGGGAGGCAAGGGAAAAACTTAGTTTCAAACTCTGTTGCCGGTTGTCTGCAAGTACTTTTTACAGAACTCATGACTATACTCTGAAGACAAAGCTAAGCAGCCATTCTCTGTCCTGCTTTATAGGTAGCATATGATCAGGTAATTGTCTTTGACTAGAAATACCATATTTATCAATTGCCTGTGGATGGAGTCTTTAATCAGCAGAGACCCCAGTCAATAACTCTTAGGAAAGCAATAACAAAAATCCCTAAAAGCACCCCCAAAATAAATAAATACCTCCCCCTAATTCTGTGATATCTTTGTATTTGACGAGCAGCTGCAGTTAGGGACTTGAATTGTGTTACTCTGTGTGTTGGCGTATGGAGGAGATGCTTTAGGAAAAGAAGGGCATGAGGCCAGTGAAGTGAATGGAACTTAGGGTGGAAATAATGAATTTTGCCGTTGTATGCAAATGACAAATGGCACAGTGAGCTTGGAGTTTGGAGGCAGACTTGTTTATACACATCTGTAGGCTACTGATAACACGTTGCCTACCCTCAACAGCCTGACTCGAAGCCTCAAGTTGTGCTGAAGGTATAGCTGCCAAATGAAGACACAGCTGTTCATGCTGTGAGCTGTGCTATTCATAGCAAAAGATGAATTTCTAATTATTTCTAACTTTCTCTCAGGAGAGTCATCTTTGGCTTTCAGTGGCGGGAAGATGGCAGAGCAGGACCTTCAGCAGGAAAGGGTAGTGACCCGCTGGTGAATTAGCAGGAGGTGTCACTTGCTGGAGTAAGGAGAACTCTCCTGGGAGGCTTCCTCTTCCAACTCCCCTTGTCCTGCCGAAAATCCCTTGAGGGCTTTGGGAAGGAAGGGGTGGGGGGCGGGGAAGGGAAGGAAAAGCTGGAAATGGCTTCCTATTGCTCTGATGCTGTTTTGCAGACTGACCACAGGGCGGCAATGTGAGACACCCTCCAAGGAAAATTGGCAGCCTGGGGCGCCTAGGACAGACAGAGAAGGTGGTGGTATTCCCATGCTGTTCTTGCTGCTGCTTGACTCTTGTGAGCTGGGACACCCGTCTTCAACAAAACGACTTTGTAACTGGAACTGAAGTAAATGGACAGTTTGAAAATGCTTTATGTTGGAAAATGAGGAAACTTAGCCATATTTTTAGTGGCATATTCTTCTTTCCCACTTCATCTGTAACAAAGGACTAGTATGTAGTATGTGTCATAGTCTAGAAGCTAATTACCTTTTTTCAACAAATTCCTGGGTTAGTGGACTCATCCGCCCACCTCTAATACTACAGTGAATCTAGGCTTTTGGTTTCACCAGCATATTTGCACAAGTAACTTCCTTTCAGCTTCTGTTTGTTGCCATTGGAGTCGATTGCCCTGTTTCAAAAATTCCGTACCTGCTGTGGAGATCATTAGCTGTTTTAGGAAAGCCAAAGTAATGGGCAGTAGTGTTCCTTGACATCTTGACTGCTGCACTTAATTGCTGTGTAGGCAGCTGCAGCACTTGGGCTTTTGATATCTCAGTTGCTAGGAAGAAAGCAGGGAGGAGAATGAAGAGGGGCAGTAAGCAGGCAGGTGCTGGTTGTATTTTCTTTCCTTTCTGGTGAACCTACATGTTTGTACAGTTGGATTGTACTTCTGCCCCACCCCTCTCTGCTACTTACCAGGTTAAAATTAAACAAAAGTTTTCCTGTTTCTTTTGACTTTTTTAGAAATGGACTATTTCTTAGTGTTACGCCTAGTAGGGAAAGATACTTGTTGGGGGTGCTGCTGGGAAGATGGAAGAGCTGGAACTGAAAGACAAGATTGGAAAACCACAAGATCAATTGCTGACTCTCCTGTAGGAGTCAGCTTTTTGTTTCCTGCCTTAAGCAGTTCCATATGTATAACTGGATTTTGATACAGACAGCATTTGAGATTGATACCCTCTTGGCTGATGTCTGCTACTTTTTCAGTCTTAAGATTTGAGAGTGGTCCTCTTCTAAGTTTATGCCGAGGGTAGGATATGTGCATGGCTTGGGTATGTGGGAAAGTAGAGGATTATTCTCTTCTACAAAAGTTCAAGCCTTTTTATAGCAGATAGTTATTAGCTGGATGAATTTGGCAGAGTTGTCCAAAGTGAGTACTAACTTGGTGGCAAGAATAAGGAATGTAAAAGCCTCTTGGTTTATGCAGACTTCTCAGTGTATCGAGTGATACACTTGAGTGGGTGTATGTAATGGATGCACTCGTTAACCGCTGCTTTTGTTCCCTATGCTGTAGAGCTACAAGCCTGAGTGCTGAGGCAGGACTGCGGGCCTGCCTTTGTGGCCATGCTGGGATGGGCAGACTTCAGTGGGATTTGGCTAGCCCCTCTTCAGTGGGCCGGAATGGTGGATTAACCTTTAAGATAAGACTTTTAAAGACTCTTAAATATGTCCATTGTAATCATTGTTTAACTCAAGTATGAATGTATGTTTATGTTTGCTTTCTGATGGTACATCACACATACCATTTTGTAATGATGGAAGTTCTTTCTTTCTTTACACATTCTTTTAGGACTTGATTTCTCCCAATTCCCATGTTCCACAGCCATGACGTTGACAATTTCCACACAAAAATTACTTTAGTGGTTGTTAATCAAGTAACTTCTCTTGCTTTTTGTCAGACTCCAGCCAGAGCAGGCTACTAGTTCTTCGAGCTGCAGCTGCCCAGATCTCGTTTGCAGCAAGTCTGTGGCAGTGTAAGCATTGCTTATGTGGAAGTTACTTGATGGAGCTGCATATACCAGCCTATGTGCTGCTTATCTGGGGGCAGCAGGAAGTGCTGAGCATTAGGTTCCCTTTAAAGCCACCTGCCCAGTGGACCAGCAGGAATTTCTCTGATGTGCATTCTGTAGAAGAGCTGATAAGAAGGTGAATGGGGAGGAAAATAAAAGGAGTGACAGATGGGCAAATATAACTAGTTAGGTAGAAGCAGGACAGAAAACATGGGAAGTAAAAATATGGAAAATAAGAAGAGATCTGTATAAGTGAAGGACCTGTACTGTGGGAACAGTAGTGCAAATACTGGTGCTAGAAATGAAATACTACTGAAATGCATCCCTCCTTGGATGAGGGGAAGGAAGCAAGGAGATAATATAGAGGAATGGTCATGAACCCTAGAAATATGATTGTGAGGAACTACATAGGAAATATTATTCTGCTATTTTTGATCCTGGTTTGTCTACTTTTAAGCTAGTCTTTATATTTCAGTTAAGCAAATGCAGAATAATAATTAAAAACAAAGGTACCTGCAGATCATGGATACTAGAGCAGAATATGTTCAGTGGAGTTCATGTGTTTGGGTATGAGACTATTAGAAAAATAAATCGGTGTTTGGTAGCTATAAATTTAGGTTATTACCAAGTGTGATGTAGAATAGCACTACTTATTTTAAACCCAAGCTAACTTTAAGCCTTGTTTTGGTGTCTTAAGATCCCCAAGAAGGATCAGAGATCTTGCAAGGCTATTCAGCCAACTAGGAAGCTTGGAGGGCCTCAAACTTAAATTCTGGGGTCATGTGTGCCCCTGAAACTTCTGTTTCACCTTTCAACAAAACTTGTGATTTTTTTTTTTTTTGTGGGCAGCTATAAATGTGGTGGGAACTTGGGGAAGTCCTAAATAAACCTACCAAGTCTTTTTTTTTTTTTTTTTTGTTCCTCCTAGAAATTCTAGGAAGAATTTCTTCCTAGTATTTTGCCTGTTTGCATGGTGACTGACACACTACTTCTTTCTTTCCTAGTCTAAACTCTCCTAGCCCAAATCCTGTTCAAATGAGAGGGAACCAGCACATTTTTCTGGGCTACCAGTATGTCAGTTATCACTTACTTCTGAATGGTATTCATTACTGCTGAGTGGTGGTAACCACCAAGTGGATTACATCTTTGTACCTTGCAGCTAAAGAAAACGGTCATTTGCAGTAGTGGTAGGGATTTTACAACATTTTCTAGTGGTGTGCTTCTAATAGAGTGATAAAGTTTGTCCTTTAAATCCAGAAAACTTGATTATATGGACCCAAATCCTTCACAGAAATCAAACACACGTTTATGCTTGTTTTAACCATTCTCTTGCTGTTGGTCTTAGTCACTAAATACTTCAGCAAATTAATTTAGGTAAATGTTACTTGCCAGTGGCAGTGAAAACATCTGTGCACTTAAGGTTGCCACAAGAAGCAATTTGAGTCTTTGGGCTCAGTGTCCCTCTGCAGTTTTCAACTTAGTATGTCAGCTGACGTCTTGACACACTTACCTGGCAGGGAAAACTCTGCCTGATGCCAGAATCCTCTCTTTTTTTTTTTTTGGTTTTTTTTTTTTTGTTTGTTTTTTTTGTTTTGTTTTTTTTCCCGTCTCCTGGAGGAGACAACCCCTCCCGCCTCTTCTAAAATGGCTTGCTTTCCGTGCTTGCCCTGTTGTGCTCTTTACTTAATTACTGTTGACCATGTGCATTCTCAGTACCCTCTTTCCTCTTCTGCTTCCAGTTCCTGTGTAGAAGGATGTCATCTGTCTACTGTTGCAAAGAAAAGCCTGGTTTCCTTGCAGAGGGATGGAGCTGCTTGTAGTGACAACCTGTCTTTGGGCACCTGAGCCTCTGGTAGTCATCTGCATGAGTTATGGCAGAAGCACAAGTGATTTTGCCTATTTGCCAGGGAGGAGTGGCCTAGTTCCTCAGCAATGCTGAGCAGCTGCTGTGCTTTCTGCTGTCTTCAGAGAAACCAGATAACATCTGTCACTGGTGTAAACATAAGCCAATTCCTTTGGCTGACGAGGGGAAAAGAAAGTACTTACCTGCATTTTCTTTGAGCTAATTGACTATTAGTTTAAAGTGAAGTTTGTAAGCTAGTCTTCCTTAAGACCTGAGTAAGATGGCTACAGTATGCCTGGGTAGGTTTGGAGAAGATACTTTTTTCTGGTGTCTTTATTTGAACAAAGAAAAAAGGATCTCTATCTCCTTTGTTCCCCAGCTTAAACACCCTCTGTCCTCCCCTCACCTCCCTTTCAAGTGTTTAAAGTTTTTTGAGAGAATAGTGGAAGCAAGTAGTGCAGTGTTCCCAGTGGAATGCTGGAGACTGACTCATGGGGAAGAAATCATCCAAACGTGAATGCCACAGGCAGTGGCATGGAGTGGCTTGCTGAAGCACTGCTAGTGATGTAGGTTTCAGAAAATAAACAGTCTTCCTTTTGCTGTGCAATTCAACAGTGCTGTGGCTTCTGTTGTTTATGGAGTGCAGAATGAGCGGTGCGATAAAGCTGTGTCCTCTTCTGACTTTTTTGTTTTTTCCCCTCCTTTTTCCACCATCCTTAATTTGTGACTTGGTGAGAGACCCAAATAGATATATATGCTTTGAACAGGCAGGGGAAGAATGGTTAAAAACCAAAACAACTAAATGGATCTTCTACTCTTAACACTGCCAGTCACAGTGCCTTCTAATTCAGTTGGCTTTATGGTGCTCCAGTTACTGGTTCTGCAGTAGTCCACAGTAGCATTTCATGTCTGACTGGCAAATGTAGTGTAGTTCTGTTTCTCCTGCTAAACTGCATGCTGTGAGGTTACTTACTTCTCATGTCTCCTTCAGCTGTCCTTTAGAAAAGAAACGAGAAGAATGTATTGTGGAGCAAGCTTCTTTTTCTGATGCTGCAGTAAAATGAAGACCAGAACTGGAGCGATTCCTGAAACCCCAGACAAAAAAGTACATTATGTGCTCATAACTCCTTTGAGTAATTGACTTAAACCTTGCACCTCAAATTGTACTTTTATGATAGCGGTGATTTACAGAGTTGCCTCTGTGGCACCTGTGTTCTCCAAGGCCAGCAGAAATGTCAATGCAGTACCACTTTGGGGCAGCAGAGCATGTGTGGCGAACAGGTTAGTCAGGTCGATGGAGGTTCAGGTAACTTATGAAGGGGGTACTCTTGTACTCCAGCCTGTTGAGCTGCTGGGAATATCAGTCCTTAACTCAAGTTATTTATTAGATGTTACAGGTCAAGTTCTGCCTCCGAGCTCTCCTGCTTCTCAGGTGAGATTCCTACCTGGCTTCTCTGCCCCATCTCCTGGTTTACAAGGGAAGGTCCTGCAACTGCCGGTCCTGGATGTTTAGGGCTCTGTTGAGAAGCTGACAAGGATAGCCCCTGCTTTCTCAAGGGCATGTACTCATGTACTACCTAAGGATAAGTTGATAAGTATCTGTTATTCCATGAAGAACGTTTGTGCTCCTTTTTTTGTGTTCTAGAGTGCTGCAATAAATGGAACGAAGCTTTTTCATCTTTTTTCTCAGAGGTAGGCTACTTCAGACAACCTTGTTTTTACTGTGGAGCAGTGGACAGGTAGGAACTCACGTGTTCGTAGCAGGTAGCCTGTGGTATCAGCAGGCCGCAGAATGCACTCAAGAGACTGAATGTTGTACAAGCCTGCTCAAGGCATGAAACTAACAATCTCTCTCCCAAAAGAATATTTTTCCATATAGGTGTTGAGCCTGGCAATCTGGGTGTTTCTTTGATGCAAGTGAGTTGTTTGGTAGGTAAAATGCTGCCATTGTGAGTTAACGTAACCCTGCTTGAAGAAGGTGAAAGCGGAGAAGAAAAATGTTGTTTCTGAGAGAGCCTCAAAACTACTTTGAATCCTATGAACCAAGTTACGTATGTACTTAATTTGCTAACTAGTGATAGCAGTGAACACACCTGTGTGCTATGTGGGCATGTACATCCTCAAAGTAACCCTTAAAGCTCTTACCTTTGGAACTGACTCTTAATTGCAAGAGGAAAAGGAAGTCAACTGAGAAACTTCTCATCTGCTGAGAAGAGAAATAGACCGAGCAGCAAACAAATAGTTGCTTTAGGTTTGGAACAGTTTGATTCTGGCATATTTAAAGACCCGTCTTATTAGAAGAGCACTGTGGAGAAAGTTTTCCTTTAAAATAGTCGTACAAATTTCTCCTAAAAATCCCACCCTAAATCTGCTTCGCATTATCTAATATCTCTTCAGGGAATTGCTTGAGACATTTTTTTCTGAAAGGACAGGCTGCCTGTTGGAGAAACATATGCATTGTTTCACCAAAGCTGTAGCCCTCTATCTTCAGACAAGAGGGAAGCACATTGTTTTGTGTCTTTGATATGATCCAGCCAGAAAAGAGCCTCAGGGAAAAAAATTCAGTCCTTGGCAGCAGTACTGTCCTCTCTGTGTGTTTTTTTTTTTTTTTTTTTTTTCTCCCCAGTGCCACAATATACGCTGTTCTAATAACTTGAGATTAAACTCGCATGGGGCATCTCAAAAGTCCTTTGTAAGACTTGAGGTCATAACTTGCTGAAAGTTCAGAGGGATGAGTCTCATTTTTGTAATGAAAAAGTTTCAGAGTTATTTTAGAATTAGGTCTAATAGGAAACTGGTACAAGAAGCTACTTCAGTACAGTAATTTAGAGACAGTGCTGCAGATTTGTAGCGGCTACTGAAAATTTTCCACCTTCCTGCTCAAATAAGTTGAACCCTACAAAATTCATATGCTGATTACAAAGGTGATGCTTCAGGTCTCTGGCCTGATTATTTCAAATGCATGGCCTGGCTTTAACTTCTGGTGGAAAGTGCTCAAGAAACTTCACATATTATTTTGGTTAGAATGAGACCGTAGTAGTTTGAATATCCTAATTGAGAAATGTTGTAATTTATTCAATGGCAGCTGCATCTTCTACTTGGACACTTTCAGAATGTGTTAGTAGTAGTCATACTATGAGCTGGGTAGCTCTTGTATCAAATAGACATAGTTGGAACAAACATTTTTTGTCATTTATGCATAGTACTGCATGGTATAGTTTTGCACGGTCATTGAAAACCTATAGGGAAGATGTTGGGAAGTGAACTAAAGTTCAAATCTAACATTTTTCAGTAACAGAATGGACAATAGAAGAGGAAAAATATTGGTTATTACTATTTCTTTAACTTGCCCATTATTTTAATTCTCTGTATAGTAGGTTTTTTTTCTTTCCATTGTGTCTTGATAAAATCTCTTCCTTCCTTTTCCTTAAATTTAAAGTTTTGGTATAAAAACTAGAATGTAGTTGCATTTGAAGAATTTAGCTGAATGTAGTAAAAGTTGCAGTGCTATTGAAGTGTTACTCAAAAGTGCTTAAAACTAAGAGTAGGACATTATATTTATATCTGGTGTCATATGAAAAGTGTTCATTTTGTGTTGGATTAAACTAATAGACTATTTAACTTCTGCTTTTGCGGGTGGGGATAGATATGAATTCTTATATGGAAGAATTTAAAATGGATCTGTGGTTTGAGGCTTATAAGCATGATGAATTTAGCACAGTACTGTAATCAGTCAATTTTGTACCATGTCTCTGTAGTCTCTCATTATTGACTGTAACTCCATCAGAATGAATATCTGTATTCTCATGGGTGTTTGTGGTGGTGGGGAACCCTTATCTTTTTTTGATTCTGAACTACTTTTGAAAAACAGCCAGCTTGTATGAATAACATGATTGTGGATTTCTCCTTAAGGCCGAGCTGTATTTTTAAAAAAAATTATAGTAAGCCATATATGTCTTAAGTGCACGTTCATACATAGACACCATTGCTGCCTTCAGTAATGCACAAAGTAAGGCAGAGGGGTGTTGTCTATGCATTTTCAACCTTAACTATAGTTTTTATTATGGTTTATCTGAGAATTTAATGTGTGGGTTTTTTTGTTTGTTTTTTTTTCTTTTAGCAAAATGAATAGGCTATAGGAATGCCAAACAGCAGACCACCCAGAGTCTAGAATGTTATCTGGGTGTTATTCATAGAAGAATTAATAGGGAAATGTGAGCTTCAGCATAGTACCAAAGCAGTTCTGCAAGTGTAGTGGAAGGGGGAATTGTAAGACTTCTATGGCTGCTAGATCTTATGGTCAGAAAAAAGATCTAGGGTTTTATTTCTATATTACTTTAACCAGTGGGTGGGAAAGAGGAATAGAGTCTCAGACCCTGTTCCTTATTCTTCTGTAATAATCTTGAATGCTAAAGATTTGTGTTCTGATTTTCAGACTATACTGGTTGTTTACTTTGGTCTTCTCTTCCTGTGCTGTGCCCATTCAATGTAAGAAGAGTCTTATGTCCCATAAACAGCTATAAACCTGTTAAATAGCTTTGGATGGATATAGGTAACTGATACCTCCCAAGTCATAAATAGGAGACAGGAGCATCCTACCTCCATGGCAGAGATAGGAGCTGGTGTGCAGCTCTTCAAGGCCCCTTACTTTCCCATCTGTCCATTTGTCTGCCAGGAAGTCATTTTATTATCCCTTTCCCTCTACTTTGAGTGTTTCAGTCTTGCTTGCCTAAAATGAGTGCTTATTTCCTGACACGCTTCAGTAGAGATTAGTGTTATTGAGGGTTCAGGAATAGAAAAGCAGGGCATACTTTTCCTCAAAACCTTATAACTGATGTTGGTTTTACTCCTCATGCTTGGAAGCAAATGGATGGTGCTGGGAACAGCACTTTCTGGCATCCCAGCAACTGACTGCTACCAAAATCCGTCTGGTTTTTTTCCTGCTGTGTCTAGAGTGGTCCCCAAAAAATCCTGACACCCTGTGGATGCAGGCATCAAAAGGCACATGGCAGACAAATACCCTAGAGCTGGGTGTTAGGTGTAGTTTTGCCTTTAACTTGATTGTTTGGGATGTTTTTTCTTCTCTTAGATTACGTGGCATATATATGAAAAGCTTTCATAGTAAAAAGTAACCCTGTGATCATCAGTACCCCAGACAGGTGCAAATTCATGTAAAACCTGCAGGATAACCTTGATTCTTCAGATGATGTTAAATTTATATTGTTGCTTGACAGTGTTGTGACTTATTTTCGGTGTTTTGTTTTTTTGTTTTTTTTTTTTTCTTTAGCTCTAGCAGCCAGCTGGTCTCAAGTGCATGCATTTGATGTCAGGATCTATCAAGATTTGTGAGGTGCAGGGCTAAAGCAATGTAGGAAATGACTAGCCAGGTTAATACTCCTTAGTGGTTGCTGTGTGTTTTTTGTTTTTTTTTTTTTTTTTTTTGTTGTTTTTTTTTTTCCCTACAGTTGCTTCAAGGAGGAAGGCCTGTTTAGTGACTGGAGAAGTAGACTTGAGACTAATGAAAAATAAAATATGTTTGTTTCTTGCCTTGTTTTGGGGAATTTGGGTTTTAATCCTCCAGAATTGCTGTGTCCCTTATGGTACTTGTAAACATTAAAATTGACTTAAAAGGCATTATTACTTAGTTTTGCAAATATTTAATTGTGTTATGGATTGCATAAATACAGCAGGAAATGTAAGGGGGAAAAAATGTGGTGTTCGGTCATTGTTTTACTAGACTTCAAATTTTTTCTTATTACTTCGTGAAATTCTTCTCTAATTCAATCTTTGTCTTTTGTCTTTGCTGCCTTGCAGGGTTGGTACAGTAGGCCTCACTAAACTTAGCTGCAACTAAGAATTTCTCCTACATCAACTGAGTTAAGGCTGATGCTCTTGTGGAATGTGGATTAAAAGTACGTGCTAAGTTCCAAATTTCCATTTGAGAAGCGGAGAAAGTAAATGTACCACAACCACCAGCATCAGGACAGCAAACCAAGGGACAAAGAATTTGATCCACAGTGTTGATATATGTTAACTGGTTCACGTGTTGCTTAAAGACGTTTGCTGGGGGGCGAGAAGTGGACGTCAGCTGTGCGAAGTCACTTTGTTTACAAAAATGAGGGCTTCTTTGGAAACAGCAGACATTGCCATTGTGGCACTGTACTTCGTGCTTGTAATGGGCATAGGTTTTTTTGCCATGTGGAAATACAATCGGAGCACCGTAAGTGGCTACTTTTTGGCAGGGCGTTCTATGACCTGGGTAGCTATTGGTGCATCTTTATTTGTGAGCAATATTGGAAGTGAACATTTCATTGGGCTCGCAGGATCTGGAGCGGCGAGTGGATTTGCAGTAGGTGCATGGGAATTCAACGCCTTAATGCTTTTGCAGCTTTTAGGATGGGTCTTCGTCCCAGTCTACATCCGGTCGGGAGTATATACCATGCCTGAATACTTGTCCAAGCGTTTTGGAGGGCATAGAATTCAAATATATTTTGCAGCGTTGTCTCTAATTCTTTATATCTTCACCAAACTCTCAGTTGACTTGTATTCAGGGGCACTTTTTATTCAAGAATCACTAGGTTGGAACCTGTATTTGTCAGTTATCCTCCTTATTGGAATGACTGCGCTGTTAACTGTGACTGGAGGTCTTGTGGCTGTCATCTACACAGACACCCTTCAAGCTCTGCTTATGATTATTGGTGCCCTCACACTTATGATCATAAGTATTACCAAGGTTGGTGGGTTTGAAGAAGTTAAAAGAAGGTACATGTTAGCGTCACCAAATATTACGTCTATCTTGTTAGCCTACAACATTTCCAATACCAATTCCTGCAATGTCAACCCAAAGCCTGATGCTCTTAAAATGTTGCGTGAGCCAACAGATGAAGATATTCCTTGGCCTGGATTTCTGTTGGGACAGACCCCAGCTTCTGTCTGGTACTGGTGTGCTGATCAAGTCATAGTTCAGAGAGTTTTAGCTGCAAAAAACATTGCTCATGCCAAAGGATCCACTCTGATGGCAGGCTTCTTAAAGTTGCTGCCGATGTTTATTATAGTTGTCCCAGGGATGATTTCACGAATACTGTTTGCAGATGATATCGCCTGCATTAATCCGGAACACTGTTTTCAAGTCTGCGGGAGCAGAGCTGGATGCTCTAACATTGCCTACCCACGTTTGGTGATGAAACTTGTGCCGGTTGGTCTGCGGGGACTGATGATGGCTGTGATGATCGCTGCACTGATGAGTGACTTGGACTCTATATTTAACAGTGCCAGCACCATATTCACACTTGATGTCTACAAACTTATTCGGAAGAGTGCGACGTCTAGAGAGCTGATGATTGTAGGAAGAGTCTTTGTTGCGTTCATGGTAGTTATAAGCATTGCCTGGGTTCCGATAATTGTAGAAATGCAAGGTGGTCAGATGTACCTTTATATTCAAGAGGTAGCGGACTATTTGACCCCACCAGTGGCTGCTCTGTTTCTTATGGGTATCTTTTGGAAGCGTTGCAATGAGCAGGGGGCTTTCTATGGTGGAATGGCCGGGTTTGTTCTTGGAGCAATACGGTTGATACTGGCATTTATCTATCGTGCTCCGGAGTGTAACCAGCCGGATACTAGGCCAGGCTTTATCAAAAACATCCATTACATGTATGTTGCGACAGCTCTGTTCTGGATCACTGGGATTGTGACCTTTGTAGTAAGCCTCCTCACGCCTCCACCTACGAAGGAGCAGGTTCGGACAACCACTTTCTGGGCTGTGAAAAACAGAAATGTAAAAGAGAATGCTGCAAAAGGGGAGCTGTACAAAGTGCAAGAAAAGAGCATGCTCAAGTGCAATGAAAACGCTAACCATATCATTCCAAACGGCAAATCGGAAGAAAATATTAAAAATATTAAGCCGGAGGATATCAATCTCCTGGTTACTTGCAGAGATGACAGCAACCCGGTGATTTCTGTGAGTCACTCTGAAGTTGAGACACCAGTTGATTGTTATTCGAACGGACAAGCAGCTTTGATGGGGGAGAAAAAGCATGAGGAAGAGACTGATGATAGAGAGAGACATTTGAAATTCATAGATTGGTTCTGTGGCTTTAAAAGTAAAAACATGAACAAGAGAGCTGTTCGGGAGATCGAGGAAGAGACTGTTTGTTTACAAATGCTGGAAGAGACTCCAAAAGTTAAACTATTACTAAATACTGGACTGATCTGTGTCTGTTCGCTTGGAATATTCATGTTTGTCTATTTCTCTTTGTGAGTAAATAGTGAACTTTTAAGGGTATGGCTAACATACAGAAGTTGATACAGGTCTCTGGAGATTTTATTTGGTGGTGGTTTTTTTTGTTTGATTTTTCTTTTCTTTTCAAATAACATAACTGCAACCCAGGCATTGTTTACGCTATAATTGTAAGATCAACTCAACTTTAGCCTCTTTAGAGACTATTTGAGACATGTTGTCCTATCTCTGCTGAAGGCAGAACGTGTTATGTGGTGTCTTTCTTTTTTGCCCCTTTTGTATTTTCTTTTTTTTCCATTTGCACTACTAACCTTTTGTTTTTCCATGTATACATGTCTAAATATACCAAAGGCAAGCAGGTGGCTGTGTTTGAAGTCAGGCAGTTACAGAGCTCAGTGAGCATTAAGGTGAAGATAACAAGTAATCATTTACCGTTGTGTAAAATTTAAATGATTAAAGCTATATTGAAAGATTTTTAAATGTAGGGCTCCAATGCACATTGCTGTTAAGTCATTCTTTGTGACATAGCTGTGTTTAACTTGGCCATCTTAGCACTTTCTAATCTTGCTTACTGCTTCTAGTTTTTTCATTTTCTCATTTCTCTTATGGCAGCAACAGGAAGGTACGGTGTCTCTTCTTGTAGCACTTAAAACATGATAGCTGTTAGTAGCTTTCTGTATTTTTTTCCCTCTGTAAGAAAACTTTTTGTTTTTTTGATTTTTATGCACTGTGAATTCCATTACTGAAAAGTTATTGCATTTAAAAAAAAAAAAAAAAGTTAAAAAAACCCTCAAACCCTGTAAAACTGGCACTGGAGGAGAGGTGGGGAAAAGTAAAACAAACAAAAACCCAAACCCCAACCAAATATCTTTGAGTTTGGTAATATATTGAAATAGAAAAGTATATATTTGGCCTCTTTGGTCTCCAAACCTTTAGGACATAATTAGGGTTAGCCTCCTTTTAGAGAAGAATCTGTAGATAGGTTCTACTATGTGGGAAAAAGAGACATGTGAAACTTTGAATATCTATAGTCTGGTAAGCACACTGAAAAATAGCTCATTTCGTCTGCGGTAGGTGTAGAAGGAAATACTCAGTAGTCCTTCCATTGCTGCACACAGTCTGTCCAGAGAGAAAAACAAGTGGGAAGACAAGAGTAAGTGGGGGAAAGAGGTGAAAATGACTCATTTTCCTGAGTTCTTTTGCCTCATATCTTCTCCCACTTCCCCTTTCACCCTGTCAGACCTCATTTTTTGAGGAATGACTGCTGCTGAGGTTCTTTTCTCCCAAAGGATGGATGCTCGAGGCAAGAATGAACAGTTCACAAGTGTGGAGGATGTGTACAGCAGACTGGTGGAGCTCAGCACACCAAAAGGTTGAAGAACTGTTAGCTTCATGCTTGGCGTAAAGCACGAGAACGTGTTGTGACCCTGGGGGCTGTTGCCCGTATGCTAAACCAAGAGGCTAGCTGACACTGTGTGGCTGCACATGTAGTATTAAACTCCCTTACCCTCCAGGACAGTGGAGTCATAGCCAGGCTTCCTGTGAAAATAATTCCTCAGGTTGTATTGGCTCCTGAGCTTGTCTCAGGACTTGTTTGGGAGAGCAAAAACTGGCTAAGCCAGAAACGGTCTGAGGGGCCATGCTGACAGTTCAACAGCATCAATTCAAGGGTCCAGCCATATTTCCTTGGCACATAAACAAGAACCAATGCCTATGAGTGAAATAGAATCATAGAATCACTCAGTTGGAAGATACCTCTGAGATCGCAGAGTCCAACTGTGCCTGTGTCCTTACTAAACCATGTCCCTAAGAAACTCATCCACCTGTTTTTTAAACACCTCCAGGGGTGGTGACTCCACCATTGACTTGGGCAGCCTGTTCCAATCCTTGACCACTCTTTCAGTAAAAAAATTCTTCCTAATATCTGGTCTAAACCTAAATCCTGCCTTTGACTGCTGGAGAAAGTTTGCTTTCCAGTATGATGGTGCTGTAAGCTCAAAGCTGTCCAAATAGCTTTTAGTAGTCTGAAAATGTGTGTGTTACACATCATATAAAATTATTAAATTCCATTTTTGTGGTTTTTTTTTGTTTGTTTTGATGTTTTTAGATCCATTGAGTACCATTCATTCCAAGACTTCAAACAGAGGCCAAGATGCCCTAATTTTCTCCACTTTTAGTTGTTGCTGCTGGAAAGTAGACTACCCTTAACTGAAAATGCAGTAATGAGTGTAGGGGCTATGTTGCAATGTGTGTAGAAGAGGAAAGTTACCATATTTGAGTCCAGATGTTAATAGCAGTGTGTCAAGACACATTTTTTTTACGGTTTGTGTGACTGGCTTCATTCAGAAGGCTATTTTAGATCTTTTGTAGTGATAAAATTGTAGTATGTGAAATACGGTAATAGCATCTCAAGTTACTTCATTAGCAAGCTGAGTTGAGAAGGATGATACTGTAAGAAAATTGTACAATAGTTTCATTTCTATGCAGGATAAAGTAATCTAGAGAAGAATTTGATCTTAGTGGGATGAAAAATAACTTGTGGAGGGCAAAGGGAAATCTCAATCCAACAATATCTTCTTGAAAAGGCTGAGATTTGGCTAATATGCCTGATTTGGCACAGGGAAAGAGCCTCATGTACCAGGCACTGTCCCGTAGTAACTTGGCACATCTTTCTATCAGCAGCTGGTACTTGGATTTTGCAGACCAGTCTGCTTTGCTCTCAAAAATGCATTTCCACCTAATCTGTGAAGCCAGGTCAGCTCAGGGACCCTTTTGCTTGGCTGCCATTTCTTCATTTGTGCTTGCTTTTCCCAGGGTGCCTTACATGGTTATGAAGCTGAAGGCATGTCTTTTATTGCCACCTGGAGCTTAGAATGGCTTTTCCCAGCTTGTTTTTCTTCCTCTTTTTTCCCCCGCAAGTCATTTGCTATTTAAAGAGAACTACGTTTAGTACACAGGGCGCCTGTATCCTGTTCAGACCCATGGTGAAAATACCCTACCACAGTCAAAGGATATCACAATTGTTTGGAAGTGTACGGTGCAGGCTCTGGTGCAGCCTTTGAATCCGAGATACTCCAGTCTACCAGTTAATGTATTCTCACTTGTTAAACTAACAGGTTGCTGCATTAATCACAGCGGAAACTGGCAGTCAGTCATGATCTTAGCAAAGTCGTACTTTGCATCCCCCCAATTGTTAGATTATTTTTTTTTTGTGAAGAAGCTCTTAAGCAAATTATTTCTCTAGTGCTTTTTCTCTTCAGTTGTTTAGAAGTGTGTTTCTGTGCTACTTTCTCCCTAATGCTGGCTTCTTCAGTTACACTCTGTTTTCACGTTTCAGAGGTCACAGAACTCGCTAATGTTCTTTGCAAAGTATAAGCACTTAATAAAAGGACTTTTATTAGAAAAAAAAAAAGGCTTCAAGCAAACTGTGTATTGGTGAGCAAGTATCTTTCCCTGTGTTGTGGACCTTAATATAAGAAGTTGCTTGAGGACTTTTTATAGCGTAAACATGCCTTCTGATCATGATTTACATGGAAGAGGCGTTAACCCAGGTTAATACGTTTTGGGTTAAACACCAGCTTTTTAGTCTGGTAATACTGCAAAGTATCTCCCATAATGGACAGTCAGTTCTCTAAATTTTAATGCCTGGCAGTCTCCTCTTTGGTGGGACTGGCTAGTCGTGCAGGCGTAGATCCAGGAGGACATGTGCTTCTGTCTTGCAGTGATTGGTTTATTTATTGCCTTGAGCATAGAATGACAGTCTTGGAAAAACTTATTTTGAAATTACACCTTTTTTTGTTATTTCCCTTAACTTATTTTCTTATTTTTCTGTTTAGATATTTGAATTTTCTCCCAGAAATTTGTTATAAGCCTTTTATGTGAAAAAGGAGGAAAAAAAAAAAGAGGCTTCTTGAGCGCTTAATAGTACATTCTGGGGGACTGTTCTTATTTAATTTTTTTAAAATGAATTATTTGATGCTATTCTCTGCCAAAGTTTAGGGTTTATTGTGTTATTTTTGTAGTTTTTTTCCTGTTAGCTTTTACTAATACCTGAAAGGAAACGGTGAGAGATTGTAAGAAATTACAATGGCCTTCAGTATACCGCTTGTGTATTTTCTACTTCTCCTGTGTTCCCCTTCTCACCCTAATCCCAGAAGCGCCAGCGTGAGACTTCTGATGCAAGTCATGAGTACTGTAACTGAGTAGTGCAAAAGGATTTCGCACGAGGTTACAGTGAAGTGGGCAGAGCCATCAAAGGACTTCTGCGTGAACACTTAAAGCAGAAGATGCTTACAACTTTAAAACGTACAGCTTTATTTTTTTTATATATATATTTTTTTAAATCCTAAGATAAAGGAGGTGTTGGGAGATGCTCCCTTTCAGAGAACAGGATACATGGAAGAAGTTGGAGTTGCTAAGCTCTAGCTTTTTTGAGGAAATCTTTGGATTTAGCATGTATAGCGAAGCAAAGATATTCATCCATTCATTTGATATTCTGTATGTTTGGTGCCCTTAAATGTAATTGTTTTGAAAATAAAACTAACCTTGTTATGTGATGTTAAAAAGCAGACTTGTGTGCAATGTTTTAAATTTTTTTTTAAGAAAATGTTTGTATATAATTAAATGGTTTAATGTGCTTTAATTGGCCTAAGGTAAAGAGTAGTCCTAGAATGTAAACATATATAATTAGAATTTCTGATTTCACTGTGAGATCTCTGAACTCTCTTGTTTTGCAAAGTGGTTTGTTTTGTTTACAAAACACTTTCTATGATTTCTTTTATGGTGTTGGTTTAAAGGCATTTGCTTCACTTCTGTTCTAATATTGAATTCATGGTATAGTGACATCTGGTGACACTTAGCATTATCAGTTTCACTGTGTAAAGTCAGACACTTTGAGCAAAAATGGTAATGATATGACAATTCTCTGTGTCTATGAATACACGTTTTTAAATGAGGTGGTTATAAAAATAGTTGCTGTGCAAAATGTTATAGTAGTCTTCTTCAAGAAGAAAGCAAATTTTCTAATATCACTAGAGCAGTTTCCTCATTCATCTTATTTTTAAAGCACAGTGTCAAAGTGATGCTGCTTTACCTTGTATCTCTGATATAATGTTTTTTTAGATATCTGTGAAGTATTTTTGTTTTTTGTTGCTGTTGTATTTTTCTGCAGATTTTATATAAAATACCAGTTAATGAACTGCCTTTTGTTTTTCTTAACTATTCAACTAAAATACATTTCAGACCAAAACCAAATGATATCATATAGCATTTGAAACCTGCCTTTTTCCTTGTCCCTTGTTAGTTTTATTTTTGTTTCCTTTTAAATAAGCCAAATGGGCATGTAGATAAGATCACTATAAAGGAACCAGGTCTCTTTTGGTAAAGTGTTATTTAAAGGTCTGTTAAGATCTTATAAGATGATATACTGAAAAAAAAATTATTGTAGTAGGAATATAGATTTAGAAGTGTTAATGAGATTAATACAGCTTAATTATATTGTAAGTTGCTACTGTCCTTAATGACAAGCTTTTTGTCATAGAAACGATGTATGATAAATTAATTTTGGTCTAGTGTATAGAATTATCATATTGCTATAAATCTTTGAAGTAAATCTGATGCAAAATTTTCATAGTTAGCATTGCTGGCCCTGTGTATACTGTTCTTTGTATACTGTATGCATATTATTTTGCCTATTGCATTAGTCTTCAAACTAAAACTCTTATTAGAGAGTATTTGGATACTTCAGACTGTGTTTCTTGCAGTTTACATTCCTTTACCATGGCATTTTGTCCTGTCTAAAAGTATTGTATGGAAATGTTTAAAACTTCTGTACAAAGTTTCAATAAAATAGAGAAAAAACCCCAACAACAACAGAATAGATATTTGTGAAGCTGTTTTGGAGAACCTGTCCATAATAGTCATCTGTATTCTTACTTGTAGTAAACCTTGCATCCCTACAGATAAAGATACTTCTTGCTTTTCCCTGTTATTTAAAAGACAGACCTCTTGAAGCAGAGCCTGTGTGTTTGGTTAGAGAAGTTAAAAACCAAAACAAACTACATTCTTTAAAACTTCAGGAAGAACTTGCAAGGGTCTGAAATACAGGGGCAGAGTTTGGCTGCAAAAACTTTAGGCCAGCTCATGTTGTAGGGAAGTGGGGCTGGGGTGGGTTGAGTTGATCTTTCTATGACCTGAAGCTAGGGATGCTGGTGGGGCAAGGCCAGCCACATGAAGCACCCTGCAGGAGCAGCAGCTTGCATGCGAACACGGGTGAACCCTCATTCAGCAGAGCAGCCTTGCTGGCTGTTGTGCAAAATTGTGATTTTATCTATTTATTTATTTTTATTTAAATACCCTGTTCAGCTGCTGCTTAACCATTTCTTGAGTGGGATAGGCACCTTCTTGATTCTGGAGTGTCCTTAAATACCTCCAGTTGTGATTTGCTATCCTTCTGGGTCTGCCCCAGGCTGGATGCCTTAATGTCTTGTGTTTGTTTTTTTGCTGTGAACTAGAAATCGGTCCTGGTGCCCAAGCCCTCTAAGGAGCCTATACTAGCAGTCATGCTCTGGGAATGTTGTGTGTGATGCTGTCTTCACCCATGTAGGAAGAAGTTAAAACTTGTGGTAGTGAGTGCTTAAGATAGTTGCCTTTTGGGAGGGAAGGATACTTTCCCACAATTTTTATTTGAAAAAGATGAAAAAAATCACCAGAGTTCTGTAAACAAAGACCAAACATGAATCTTCTGCTTCCTTCTTCCCCTTGTCCCTGTCTCCCTTAAGGACATATGTGAACTATTAGCCATGGAAAGTATGGTGTGAATCATGACATCTTCATTGTCTGGTTGTGATGGTTTAGCAAGTAGAGTGGGCAGACAGGCCTGGTGTTTAATCACATGTGGATTGACGATTAAGATGTTCTTTTAGAGTTAGGTGTTGGTAAAAACTATGAGAAGGATGCTAAACCCAGATTTTCTGCTGTGTACATCAAAATTATTGATACTCTCTTCTGCTGGTGTGGTGTGAAATTAAAATTGGAGCTTTGCTGTTTGAAGGAATTGACAAAAAAACAGTTTTGGAGAGGAAGCTTTGAATAAAATATAAAAAATAAGCATAGTTTCCTGCCTGGAGACTTGGTTTGGATTTGTAATTTCCAGGAGGGAGTGGGACTCGTGTTTTTATTAGTTAGATAACCATTTAGCTAATTAGTTTATTGGGTGATTATTCAGTGAGCAGTTTTCCTTTTCATTAGTTTTAAAAGAGGTTCAAGAAGACTCTTTGTCACTAACTGTTTTCATTTGTGTTAGTTAGTAAAGACTTTGTCAATCCTCAATGTACTCGTGTCTGATAATTTAATGTTTCTTAGGGTGTTGAGACTGAGCCCAGGCAAGTTTTGGGGAGGTTCACTAAATGCCATCGCAGAATTTATTTTGAGGGTTCACTGGAAAAACCCAAGGCGATGGTGGCAATGAATGCTCTTGTGCCTGCTGACTCTGAAGTGACTTCTCTGTCCTTGGATGTGGCTGTACCAGTTTGCCCTGTGAATGTTCTCATGCCAGGAAAGTGAACAAGCCAGTAGGTTTTAGCTTCGTACTTTATTCCTGCCTGCCTAGCAAGCACGTTTAATCACGTTGTACTTAGTGATCTGCATTTTTGATGGGGTTTCTTTTGAGATGTTCATAGACTGAAGGGAATAAGGTGACAATTTGACTTCATGGCCATGATGCTTATAACCCTTTTATTTGTCGGCAGCTAATTTTAATACTTATCTGAACCATGAAGCTAGGTTTGTAAGTTAGCTTTGAGTATCTCAGTATGTGTGCTGTAGTGTATGGGAAAATTGAGCAAGAAATTGCCAAAGTTAACTTTCACTTGTACCCACCAGTTGGTAAAAATAGCACGACTTGCATCTTAAACACTATTCTGATTAAAAACCAAAGTTAGTTACTTTTCTGCAAAAGCATGAAGATTTAAAAATTATGGCTACGATTCTCACACACTCTTTAGTTAGTACAAAACTTTCTATATTAAGATTTTTTAGTCCTGACTCTTTCTTACTCTGCAGCAGTAAGGATATGTGTGACAGGTGTAACAGCTATGTATTAGGAGTCAGATCTCTAGTCCTTTAAAGATTTCTGTCATGGAAGGGAGCTCTTTAGCAGCTTAGACTAGTGGTACACCTAGGTCTGCAGTGTTGAGGGCTTGGTTGGAATACATCCTGATGCCTGACTGCTACAATGAATGCTTTGGACAGTTGAAGGTATTTCTCCCAAGGCTGGACTGTTGCTGGCACTCCCAGGCTGGAAGCCTCTGACTGAAAGGGCGTAAAAATTAACTATATTTGGCCTTTGCAGCTGTGACTCTCAATGAAACTAGTGTTTGTCTTCTGGAAGCCATGCATACAGTGCCTGTTCTGTTTGCTGTTGCACGGATTTCCCCCAATTTTAGATGTGTGAAAACTGATTTGAAAAATGCTGAATCTGCCCAGAGCAATTACACTAAAAGAACCTCTGCGGGTTGAGAGCTGCCTGGGTGTGTGCCGTGTGTGAGCTATTGCCTGCAGGGAAAAGCACCAGGGTCGGTATCATGTGGCGAGTAGGCAGCTTGGGTTGTGAGCTCCGGTCATGTTGTGTATCGTTTGCAACACAATGAAGCCCCTCTCCTCCTTGATAATACCACTGAGTTTGCTCCTGAAGCACCCAGGAAAACAAACAGCAGCAGCAGCGTGATGGTGGTTTGATTTGTGACCCTTGCCCAACTTCTACAAAAGCACTGAATGAGCATCTAGCTCTGTGTTCAGGCAGCCTTTTCCTTTTGAACACTTAGGGTAAGGGAATGATGGGCTTCAGCTTACCTTAGAATAGCAACCATCTCTTTTGGACCCTTACTGTTAGTGTCTGTAAGTCTTCCAAGCTGGTATTAAATATGGACGTAAATAGAAAAGCTTAAAATAGGTTGATGAGAGAAAATATTAGGTGAGCCATACACACAATATATGGAGATGGAAACAAGGCTGGGTTGGAGGAGAGAGACTGGAAGGAAGAGCTTATTTGAGAATAGAGGTCTTATCCAGAATTAAAAATCTTACTTAAAATCAGTCTTGTCTTGAGAAATTTCGTAGTATAGGTGACGTTCTTGAGAAGTAAGCTTCCAAACTTTATTTCCCACTTAAATCTGGTGCTGGGTTGTAGAAATGGTTGGTTGCATTGTATTTCATCTTCAGTCCGTTCTCATAGAAATTATGTCATGTTAAACATCTTACTAGGTAAAATGTCACCAAGAGCTCTTATCCAGAGGAGACATAATCAGTTTTCTCAAGAAAACAGTAAACTGTAACAGTCAGCTGTAAACTTAGAAGATGGGGAGGAAAAAGGAGCAAAGCTTCTGCTCTCTGTGATGGTTACAATCCTGAATACATCTAACAGTGCTGTTAGGTATAGGATTTCTTTTTTAAACTTGTCTAAGGATGACTTGATGCAGATCTTGATTACACTGGGCTGCATAGCTAAGCATGGCTTTACATTTTCCTTATCTGGGAGTCTTCTGAAGGTGGATCTGTGAGGCTGGGCAATTGGAGTCAAAGACTTGAGGAATCAAAGGTAAAGACTGACAGGTCAGGAAAGGTTCCAGGGTATGTTAAAACCAGCAGATCATTGCTTTGGGGAGAGGAATGGATGACCTGAATTAGCAAACTGCAACCACGGTCTCCTGGCAGTGCCTTAAGGAAGAAGTTTACTAATAAGAAGTACGGAGAAGGTGAAAGAAGCCCTGTCATCTTCCCTGTTGTTGCAGCTGCTGTATCACAAGACTGGGGACTTTTCCTCTCACCCTCTACTTTTTCTGCTCCTTCTGTTATCTTTTTGTTCTCTTCATTGGAATGTCTTCTGTTTTTCATCTTAAACACAACAAATGTGGGAACAGCAGGACTGGTATGTGAGCGTGTGCGTGCGCGTGTGTGTGTGCATTTCAAAGGCCATGCAGAAAAGATGTTTGAAAGCAACTCCTTCCATGCTCCCACCTGCCTTTCTACTTTTGATTATTTAAGCTTAATGAATATGTAAATGAAATCTATTCGCATCTTGAAATCAGGAGAGGAACAAAACTTGTAGTTTCTCGTAAGCTTGATCTTAGCAAGTTTCTGATAAGTAGACTCTAGCTGTCCAGGAGTGTTGCATTGGAGTCCATATTATAATTTATTGTGGTTGAGAAAGGAGAGTTAAGTTTCTGAGTGGAGTTTTAAGGAAGGTATTTAATTGATTCTGAAGTTGTGGCCGATTGTTACATTAACTGTTCCTAATAAACCCTTGAAATGGCTTGTGTCCTGGGGGATTTGGTTGTTGTTTACTTCAGACTTACAAGACACTTTCTAGAGTTAATTTTAGAAATTATCAAGAGTATCAACTCTCTAACATGAATTAAATTCAATTAAATTTGTCTATGTTCAGTATTGAGGCTGATGTGTTAATGCAACTGTGATGTGGTTATTTGTAGGGTACTGTGTTGCTTGGGTTTTGGCTCAGTTTCCTAGCTTTAATGATTTCCTTTGATCTTAAATGTTGAGTTAAAAAGGATATATTGTGGAATTTAAATTCTGTGAAGAGGAAAGGTGGATTTTGAAACAGAAGACATATTAGCATCACTTTGACTTTAAAGGTTGCTGCTTTCTCTGCATCCAAGTTCCTGAGCTTCATATTTGCATCAGGTGAAGTTGCTAGTTCCTTGGCTTGTACCCCATTAAAATGCCAATTAAAGATCTGTTTTGAAAGCGGGTGTTATTTTTAATTCAGACTGAGTCAATTTTGATCACTCCCCCAAAATTATTTTTGGTGACTTGCATTCTATAACTTTCTCACTATTTGCCAAATCCATTTGTAGAATAGTATTCATGCCTTTTTGTTCAGTCAATGATGGAAATATGAAATTATTATCATGTTCAGGAGCACCTGGGTTCCTCCCATTTGTTCCTTATTCTAGATCTGGAGAATTGTGCTGTTGTAGTTACAGAAACCTCTCTTCCTACCTATTGCTACCCAGTGTCCAGCTTTTCCTAGACCAATATCTCCGCACCCCTGCCCAGGTCTGAACTTCCATGCGGTTGTGCAGACACCTCATGTGGTTTTTTGTGCATTTTCTGGACATCCTGATTATGCTCATCAGTCACGTGCAGGCCATTTTTAGCAGGGGTGCACCATGGCTCCCACATCTTTTGTTTGCTTGACCTACCACTTTTATCTTTATTTTGATCTTTCCTGACTCCTATGTGTCCTTCAGGGGTTGTACCCTACTTAGGACTGCTGTTCAGAGTTGTTTATACTTTTATAGTAATTGCAGCTCTGCATCTTGTACCAGGAGTTCAAATTTGTTTCCTAGGCAGATAAAGAACAGCCTTGCCACTAGCCATGTTGTATACCTGGCTATTACTGTTACTATTAGCAATGATTTTTTCTTTGCTGTTCATTCTTAATTTGCTGATTATTTTTTCATCTGTTTGTGTCGTCTTGTGTGCTAAAACAGGGTGTGACAATTAAATGACTCTTTCCAGCTTCCCCTTGTTTCTCATTGCAAAGCTCTTCTTTCTTACGCTGGTGTTGATTTTGACTGGTTCACAAGTGCGTGTGTGGTTTTTTTATCATTTTCACTAATAAGTTTCTAGTGTTTTATTATGTAGTAAATGACATTAAGTAGCTGGATTTTCCTGCTAGTTTTGCTGCTTTTGAATTGCAGCTTTCTTCTAAACATAGATATTTTCATTCTTTGATTTCCATCTCGCTAAATAATCTCAGAACAACCTTTTGTAACTCTTTAACAACAAAGAAGACATAATTTTATCCTACTATTACTACGTTGAAGGGATAATCAAGCTAATTATGATGGATTTCCTTCTGTTTATAATTTAAAGAGATGCACACATTGAGTTTAAATGCTTCGTGTTGAATTGAATAAGTGGCCAGAAGAACTTAAGCGCAGTCCTAGCCCTAAAACTAAATATTTTGTCTGCTTCTTTTTTTTCCTCTCTCAAGACTCCTTTTGGAGAAGCTTTGGTAGCTTGAGAAACCATCTTTTTTAGCCAGTTCTATTTTTTTCTGTCCCTTTGAATTTCTGTCCCCTCTTGAGCTCCCTCTGGCCAGCTAACAAGATGGAAAATTGAGCAGTGGCATAGAATCCTTTCCCGTGGCTCCAATTCCAACCGCAGCATTGTCCTTCCCTTTAGGATTGGGCCAGTGGCTCCTTGTTTTTTAGAAGACATCAGCATTGCAAAAGCTTTATTTCAAGCCCTTGCCACGTTCCTGATCTGTCTCCAAGCTGTTCTTTGCATCATGGCTGATGAGCTTGTCTCTATTTGGCCTCTGGTAGAACAGAAGATACTTTGCTATCAGAGTTTTCTCCATTATTTTTCTATTTGCCTATTTTTAGTACACTTGCTGGTTGCCATGCGAGTGCTGTATGACCAAGAAAAACCGTGCTATAGTTTTCACTTAAGCTGGTGATACATAATGTGTTTTCAAAAAGAGGTTGGTTGTGCTACTTGCATTTGTGGCTTTGATCCCAGGTGGTAATTGATGCTGCACCCCCATCCATGTCCATTTGTGCAGTCTGTTGAGATGCTGAAGATGGCTGTGCATTAAACCACTTTCTGCTCATTTGGGTGGTTATTATGCTAAGCTGAAAGACTGGTGAGGAGAAGGGGAGAAGACAGAAATAAGGAGGAAGTGCTTGGGGCATGGCATTGAGTTGTGGTTTGTGTGGCACCTGGTATATAACTTCATGGGAATAGTGGAACTTTAAAATAAACTGAACAAGACTGTGTAAAGGTGCCTGGTGATCTCGGTATGTGTAGTTCCCGTGGCATTGGCAGAAGCTTCATGGGGTCTCCCTGGTGGTGCAGCCACCTGGTAAACATGGGTGTGGAAGTCCTCATCCATGGAGAAAGGCAGCAATACTCAAAGTATGTTTTGTAATCCACTTCTGCTGTGATTGTTTGGCCTGGCAGATACAGGATTGACATGCTCGTTAACATGTTCCTTCTGGGGAGCTGTAAGTTTTTAAAAAAGTGGGGGTAGAGAAGGGGGGAATTTTGATCTGTAGGCAACAGCCTTTAAGTTACTTCTTACAGGGGTGGTTTTCCAAGGAAAAGCTTTTGGACAGTCTGCAATGACCTCCTTCCTCTTCCTTCCATGGCTTGGTTGGGTCCATAGGGCTGTACCCTTCTGAGAACGAGGTAAACACTCATGGCCAAATGTCAGTGAACCAAGTTCACTGACAAAGTTCACCAAGTTCAGTAAGGGTGAAGCTGGTTGAAAGGGCTCTGGCCTGACTATGCACGCAAGAGAGGGAACCAGAGCTAGAATTGCATATCAGGTATTACGTGCTCTTGCTAGTGCTTCCCGCTCTCTGGCATGGATATCCTGGCACCAGCTTCCATTTTCTCCTTTTCTCTCCCGCATCTTTGCTTCCCCACATCTGTGGTACTGGAATTAGTGCTGGCTGTTCAGGAAAAAATGTTGTGGCTCCTGGGTTGGGAACCAGACAATGCCATTTCCTTTGTCCTCAGCTGGTCTGGCTCTTAGGCAAACCAAAGAACCTGTGTCTGTGGATATTATGGTTAGCAAAGGCTAGCCTATATATAGTTTGGTTGATAGCTTTAGGCAAGCTATGATAAACCATGATCTTTTTTGGAGAGGAAGAATGAGAGGGATTACAGTGACAAGCTTTCAAAACCAACAATTAGTTTATGTTTTCAAAGTATGTCCACAAGTGGGGAGGTTGCAAAAACGTGTAGTATTTTACAATCCTTACTGTAGAAATCTGTGGCTTTCTTTTCTTGTTCCTTTTGTTTTGTTTTTAAATACATGGGACTTGATCTTAGGCTTCAATGTGTTTGGAAACTGCACATCATGTTGGACATACAGCTGCTCAGGGAATGTGCTGATCTGTTGGCCTGTATGAAAGAGACAGAAAGCTTATATGTCATTTGAGGGTTTGAGGGATGTAGACGAATAAACTTACCCGCTAACATCTGCATGGTTGTTAAGGGTATGTCAGACAACTCCACCGCTGGACGTGCAACTGTTTGTCTAAAGGTCTCAATCAATTAAGATCTCTTTTGAAGAGAGCCCTGTTTATGGATTAACATTTTTTTGTGCAAGTTGGGGACAAGTAGCAACAGTAAATTTAACAATATTTTTATTCATTAACCTTAGATTTCTCCTGTGATAATTGTCTGAGGAGAGTGGAGGCTTTTGCAACCTAACCACACACAGCAGGCACAGTGGGAGAAGACTTGAATGGCAGATTCTATTGCTTTCTGAGGGTGTATTTTCAAGGTAGGGACTGGAAGAACTACAGGTGTGCTGCAGTGCACAAAATATTAAAGCTGTTAGATTAGCTGTCCTTTCTTTCCTAAAACTGCTCATTTCCCTTGCTAATGTGGGTAAGTAAAATCTGAATGGTCAGTGTCAGGTTCTTGTTTAAATGGCAAAACCTTCTAGATAATGTTGTATATCTTGGTGCCTGCTTCACAAACCCAGTTATTCTTGTTTTCCTTTTCTTTCTTGAAGCCGTGTTTCTTGTATGGTTCTTACAGCATTAAACTGTGGATGTCACTAGTAATTCTGTTACCCTAGTTTTGGGCTTGTCTGTGTGAAGCTGCTGCTTCTCAATAAATGAGGATGTTTCCCTAGTAGTTCCTGATTTAGATGGGCTTGGGTGCTGAGACCCTGCACTAATGGAAGCAGCATAAAACCTGTCTAGAGTTTGGGCCAGCTTCTCTTGCTTTTGTGCCAAGCTGAAACAGCTATAAGGAGCTCAAGCAGAAATTCTTCATGGGGAAAGTCTTAAGAGCCTCTGCTCCTGTCTCACCCCGTGTGTTTTGGCATTTGTGAAGTGTGGAGGGCAGGATCAACTAAAGTGGGGCAGCTACCTTTCTCTGGCTATTTCTGATGTTTCTTCAATATCAGAAATTTGAAACAATTTCCATTATGGCAAAACAAAATGTGAGTGTGATGCAGAGTGAGAGATTTTGTTCTGTGCTCTCTCCTAGTTGCTGGCATTATTGTGAAGACACTACTTATCTCCTTACTTGGCCTTTTTTGATTATGTTCCTCACCTTCATTCCTGTTGGCTCAGCCAACAGATTTCACAGCCTTCCCACTCCTTGAATATTGCTTGAAGTACTGAGGGACTAACATGCCATTGCTGTTGCTTCACAGTTCTCTGATAGTATTTGCTTGTCCTTCTTGGGTTTGTGGGGAGAGAGAACACTGCATGTGACTGCTTGATGGTAGTTCTCAGACATCATACAGGATGAAAAGTACCACAAAATGTGAGCATATAGAGAAGACTGAGAATCCAGTCTTGGAAGAAGATCCTTGTGTTAATAGAATACCAGCTGGTATTTGAATCTGGTATGCACATGTTTTTGAGAAAGGAGGTGTATTCAAGAGGGGAGTAGAAGTATTAGTATGGACAGCATCAAGAGTTGGGTCAGGAGATGGTCAGGTCCATCAGCTGTGTCATTGAATTGTGAGCACCTATATGATTTAACAGAATTGGGTTTATGCTATTTTTGTAGCAAAGGGCTGTATAGATGTTGGGTGCCTGTCCATCTGTCAGTCTCTCCTTGATAAGTTTTGAACACACTGGTTTTGTTCTAGGTAAGCTTGAATGAATTTTGGAAATCTCAGAATTCAGACCCCTATAACATTTGTGGAAATGGCTTGGTTTGTGGCAAGAGGTGAAAAACAGTTGTAAAGAGACCCTATTGGTTCTGTAAATGTTTTGGGGAAGAAGGTCCTAAGGTGCTTACTTGTGAATCTGAAGAGTGATAATGGAGCAGCCATACAAAGTCAACTGAAAAATAGTGTTTTTCTTGATTTTGAGCTAAAATATGATTTAAACTAATATAGTATAATCCATCTCTTGTAATCTCTTAATCCCTTCATCCTAAATTTTCATGCTGTGACAAGAGGTAACCTTTAGTATTTGTCTGTTGTGAGAAACAGTAGTTTTAATGCATTGAAGAATTTTGGCGAAATAGCAACATTTCTTCACGTGTGAACATACTTCTCTGGTGCCTGTAAGTGTTTCACAAGACAATCTAAACATATGTTGGAAAAAAAAAACCCTCCAGGCATTTTTGCCGACCTTCTATCTGTTTAGACTCTTTCTGTTAAAAATAAATTTCCCAAACAGTTTATGCACTTGGAGAGAGTGGGATAAAATTTAGTTGATAGTGAAGAGCAGTAGGTGTGATCCCATGAGTGACTCCTGACTGGGTCTCTTCCACAGGGCAGTTAGCCCATGGGAACAAGAAAATGTTTCAGGGCATCTGTACTTCACGTCTTTCAAAAAGCAGTCAATGTTGGAAAATGTCATACATCGAACGTCTCAGCTCTGCATTTGGGGGCTTTTTCATATCACCTTGTATCTGCAGGAAAACAAAAGAGAAATTTCATGCTGCCCTGCATGTTGTGAGATTCTGGTACCACCTTTTCCCGCCAATTTCCATTCAGAGATCTAGACATTAACCCTTTTTCTTAGTCAAGGTGTACATCTCTACCTTAGACAGTGGAAACTAGCTTTTAGTCATCTTATAAGGTGATTAAAGGTTTCCACAAATTTTCTTCTGGCTGAGAAGGGGCAGTGAAATTATTATGGTGGTCTGCTTAAACAAAATAAAATCTTAATAAAGCTGAAAATCAGCTCTTCCATTACTTCTCCATTTACAGCTGTTGCCATCTCACTGGACGAATAGACTCGGGACTGTATCTTGATGTGATATATATCTTGGACATCCATTTAGTTTCCCTTTGCTGTAGGAGATCTGTTTCTTAAAATGCTTCATGATGCTGAAAGTGTATTAGTTTGCAGTTGTTTTCAAAACATTCTAGTTTGAACTTTATTAACATTTTCATAGATATTGTTGAGTGTCATTACTGAAATGATTCAGCACTCTGAAGAGCCCTGATACTCATTAAGCAACAAAGCGATGCATCTGTTTTACCTACTGTTTTTTGTCTGCCTGTCCCTCAAACTTGTTTTTCTAGGGAGTGAAATCTCTGCATGTTAAACTAATTACTGTGTGTCAGTTTCTTAACTCTTAAAAAGGCTTGGACGTCTGCTATCCAAAAGGGATGATGTCCAGTGATGTAGCCAACGGTCCAAATATCTATTACGCACATGCAGCTGAAATGACAATATAAAATGAGTGTGGTGCTAATTGCTGTCCCTGCAGCAAGCCACAAATCAGTGTCCCCCCCTCACTGTTCACTTTAAATGTTGTGGTGAATAATATTAATGAGCATCGATGGTCCAGTGTTGCCAGTTCATAATTGCTCTTTGCCACATATATTTATGTACAGCTATGCAAGGGTCAGCGAAAGTGGTACCAGGTGAGCTAAATCCATTAACTACTTCCTTTTTCCTGTTGTTATTGGGGACTGACTTTGAAATTTGTGGAAGCTTTGCTGTTGCCATCATTCACAGAGGAACTGACTATTCGTTCGTAAAAATTTTCTTCCTTAGGAGGAGATCTGCTTCCACTTTGTCCTCTCAGGTTACAGAACGATTTCTGCCAGTGCCCAGCCGTGCAAGCACAGGTGTCCCTTCTAATTGCATAATAAGAATAACCATATTTGTGTACATTTCCAGCTTTCTCTTTTGTTTTTTTTTCTTTCAAAGCCTGAGACTGCAGCTGTGCTGAAGCGCACTGTTGAGGCTCTTATGGACAGAGGAGCCATTGTGAGGAACCTAGAAAACCTGGGAGAAAGGTCTCTGCCTTACAAAATCTCCAAGCACAAGGAGCGCCACAGAAGAGGAGGGTATGCATGATGCATTTTTTAATTAAAATCCTTTAAGTGGTCCTTTAAAATATACAGAGGTAACTCTCATTGTTTGGTCTTCCTTGTGCTTTTTGGGAGTACACCTGTGATGTCTGTGACCTCATTAAGGTGTTGTGTGGCTGCTTGTGTGTCCTTCAGTTCTGCTTCAAGTGTATTGTGTCTTTTATTCTGTGTGCTGTCGGCTTTTTGTTAGTGTTTAGTCATCGTGTACAAGTAGCCCGAGTCTAGGCCTACAGAACTACTTTCCCCAACATACACAATGTTATTTTGTTATGTCACTTTTACGTAACTGTTTTCCAAGCCAGTCAGGCTGTTTACTGATAAAAGTCGGGATTGATTCTTTTTCTTTAATGCGTCTGAACTAAATGTTATTTGGCACGTGTACCCTGTAAGACTTGCTTGTGTTTCTGATATGGTTTTTGTTAAGGATGTTAAAGATAACCAGGTGGTTTACAGGATGTTTAATAAATGTAAATGAAGCTGTGAGTTGGCATCTTGGTTGTCAAGCTTCCCCTGCAGTGCCAGAGGAAGGTGCTGTGGATCCCACCTCCTGCTTGCTTACACCAATGTGTTGTTTCTCCTTGAGGCTACCTCCGAAATGGATACTGGCTCTCAAAAGGACTGAGAAATGTTGCTAGGCAACCTGCACTGTGCTGGGGCTGCCTGGGTAGTCAAAATAACAATTAGCGACGTGCTTCTCCTAATCCTTGTAATGCAACTGTGTGTAATCGCATGGTTGGCCAGCCTGCCTGCCTACCTTCGTTTGGCACTGGGGAAGGCAAGGTGACTCCAAAGGTGCATCTTTTATCAAGCCCTTCTTGGATCATCTTCCTGGGAGTGACTTGCAGCTACACTCCCTCTTCTGAGAACCTGTTCATTCTCCTGCAAAGTGGAAGTGCTTACAGCTGCCAGTTAAAGCAGACTGACAGAAATGGTAGGGGAGGAAATCTCCACCACATGCCTGTTACTTAAACAAAAGCAACAGCATTGGTGACCATGACTGTCTTGCATTCCTGCTCTGTGGTGTCCTTCAAAACATAGCTTGATCCTGCTAGTTTTGCGTTTTAAGGTGAAGTCTTGTTGCCTACACATGGGAGTTAATCAAAGCCTTGTCTTAAGACAGAATTACTAATTACCTTATCCTTCTGTTGGAGTAGAAGCATTTTATAAACATTAAAGTATTTTCTGATGGCTGGTGTTATTCTCCTTATACAGGTGAGGGGCTAAGGCAGAGGGATGAAATTTCACTGAATTTGGATGCTGACTTTGAGAGTGTTAACTTCTAGATTTTTTTTTTTTTTTCTAGAGTACTTGGCACAGGCTAACCTTTCACTGCTTCAGGTGAGAGTTTCCACTTGGTTTGGGTGGCAGTACTTCTGTAGATCAGGTCTTGGGTTGCTACATAGGGAAGTCAGGACAGGAGAAGACAGTAACCAGCATCACAAGAACTATGTAACAGGGTTGAATAGAACTCATTTCTTCAGGGGATCTTTTAGATATGTAAACTAGCTTAAATCAGTTACTGTAGCAGATTACCTAGTTAGTAAGCAGGACAAGGGGATCTTTAGACTATAACCCTCTTCTTTGCAGAGTCCTTGGAGCAGACATATTTTGCGTTCTGAATGAGGCAGGGTTTTAGTAGCAGATGATTGCAATCACGTCTTGAAACAGGAGCAGGAAGCCATCAGATTAATGTTACCATCACTTTTCCTCCTCCACTGCCCTTTTCAAGTGTCTCTAAATATTCAGCAGTCATTCTGCTTGCCCTCGTTTGCATCCTCTGTATTTGAATGTGACAGTTCCCTCCCGTGACTTGTTTGGCTTCTTGAAAGGGAGAAGTAATCGAGAAGAGTGGACTACAGGAAATAGTTGTTTTGTGTACTTTTAATTGGAGAGCTGAGATACAGGAGACAAGATATTACAGGGGGAAGTGGCAGGCTGTTTCAGTAACTGTTGATGTGGGAGACTTTTATTACTGTAGATTTTACTGGGGTGATTGCAGGTTGAACAGGTGTGGTCGATCCCTGATATATTATCCAATATTTTATGTGGTCTACAGGATAAGTTACTGGGGATATTAAGCATAATCTAGGAATACAAAGTGAAAAGTCAGTTCTTGATCCACCTAATAAAACCAGCCAGTTCTACTTTACAGCACCTGTAAAAAGTAATCGTTTCTTAAACAGGACAAAGTTAAAAAGAAAAAAAAAAACGGCTTTTCAAGATGCCTCACTAATCTGAATGTACACTTGTGCTTACTAAGAAATCCTAAGGTTATTTTCTCCTTCACAGCCAATTTTTAATTCTGTCTGTGTTCCCTTTCTTAGCAAGTTGGTGTAGAGTGGTATATTAAGTAGTACACAGTGTGTCACCTTTCCTTTCTCTGATCTTTTTCTGAAGTAACTGAAAGGGCTTCTGTGAGGGTGCAAACAATACTGTGTGTCCAGAGGGGAGAGTGTTGACTCTTTCTAAACTTTTAATTTTGTTTGGGTTTTTTGTTTTGTTTGATTTTTAAAATTTTGGTTTTGTTTTGTGATTCTTAGCAGAGCTTCAGCTTGCTTATTTTCCAATATTATGTGGATGGTTGGAGACAGTATGCTGAATCTGTTCCTTCCTTGGACCTCCTGGCTGGTGAATTATATGAAAATTAGTGGAACACAGTATTTGTAGCAACAAATTGAGTGAAAATTAGTGCAATACAATAGTCATAGCATGGGCTGCAGGTTAATAGTTTTTCTCTTAGAGACAGCTCTTGTCCTGTTGACCACTGTACGAACCATCTTCCTTTTGCCCAGTGACATGAGATCCCCCCATCTGCACGGGGTATTTGCCTGAAAAACAAAACAAAGCAATCTTCCTCACCAGAATATTGACCTAGCTTTGCTGCCTCATAAAACTCTCAGAGCTATCCAGACTGCGTCCCTTAACATGGCATCAAGGGCCATCAGTAGGGCAGTGCCAGCTATTCACAGGTCAACTGAGATGTGCTTTGTGGCATGTGTCAGAGCCATCCTTTTCCCAGGCTTTTGTCATATGTCTTCTTCATTTAGTTTATTCAGTTTTCAGCTGCAATTCATGTCTTGATAGACAGTGTATTGTAAAACTGAGTAGACAGCGAAGAGACACACAAGTGCAATGTGCACAGCAAAACCACTGCTAGACTTAGCCTGGTTTTGGTAGTCTCTTTAGTGAACAGTAAAAAATTAAACTGGAAAATACATATTCATAGGTCAGAAGGGAGGATAGTTGTCTCTTTAATGAAGTGCTTGGTTTCTGTGCTGCTTTGGCATCATCTGTCTCAGATGTACTGCATTATAAATTTAACAATATCCAGGAGACTTTGCAAAGGATGAGAATTTTACTGCCAATTGAGCTGTAAAGCTGAGACTTTTCAAAGCCTGCCATAGGAGATTGTGGCCCACAGCTGTCACTGGAACGAGCAGTTTTACTCTCCTAGACGGCTTTGAAGACCTCAGATCATATGTATAATTGACTTGTTTCTTCTCAAGAAATTATATGCACTGAGAAGGTGGTGCATGTACATTGAGGGTATGCTAAAACAAATTTAGATCTTTCTCTTGTGCATCTTCTTTGGCAGAAAACACCCTCCTTTTTTTAGAGACCTAATATTGCATTTAAGTTATTAAGAAAATAGTATGTTTCAGGAACTGTGTGGATACGTCTGAAGAATCAAACTTTTAAATCACTGGTTTGTTGATATTTTAAACTGAGGTTGAATTAGATACTAATTCACATTTATGGTATTGATCCCCATAGTAGAACATTACTATTTTGCCTTTAGAAGTGTTTAAGAGCCGGATTCAAGTAACGTCTCACAAAATTGTAACAAATGCTGTTCATTGTGACAAGGACACATTGGTTCCAGTGTGGGTCAGGTATGTAAATTTATTTGAGGCATTGAGCCTGAGGGACTTTCAGAGAAAACAGTGGAAGAATGTAAATAAGAATTCCCAACTCGATCTCCTGATAGGCAAGAGTTTTGTGCCAAATATTTTTACTAGCCACTACTTGCTTATAATTTTTAATGAGTTGTATTTAAATTGCTTTTAACATGTTGCTTTTTTTTTTTAATACTGTATATTACCTGTGTCTGGAGGCACTTGTTTCTGGAACAAACAAAAATCAACTGATTTAAATAAGGTGTGTTACTAGTATTTGAATTCAAGGAATGTTAAATTCTGGATTTGTTTGCTGTTTAAGATGATACAGAAGCGTTGAATCCCTCAAAGCAACTTTCAAATAAAGGATCCAGACTGAGGCTGGGTGATGACATTGAAGAGCCATTGCTGCATATTTGGTCAGTGCTAAGCTGAAGAATATTGCAACTGCTTGTAAAACAATAGATCTCAGTAGCACAGCCTGTGGGTTTGCACTTTGTGGCATACCTGTTTTCTTTGGCCTTGCCAGGCTATGCCTTAATCATAGGCTTGCGACACTATATGCTTCAGGGCATTGGGTAAAGGAGGTGGTTTGGGGGACGTGGTTGGTGTGTAGGATATTTTTACTTTAGAAGAGATGGTGCAAGGGCAGCTGCAAAACACATCTTTAAAAAAATAAGATTCAGACACCCTTTTGGGAAGGTAATGGCTCAAACTTTTTGTGGACCAGCAGTCTATTAAACTGGATGGAGCTGTGTCTTGGTCTTTGGGGAGACGAAAGTGGCCAGGTGTACTGGGTTTGGAATACTTGGTATCTTGCTGCCCTTCAGAGATTCGTTGTTAGTGATTTTATTTCCCCTTTCCCAATGTTGCCTCCATTATTACTTTTATTATCTCTGTTGTAGAAAAGCTGATATTCATCAGCTTGGTCAGTGCTCAGATCTAGTGTGGCTTTGTAAATTGGTAGAGCATTGTGGCCTCTCCCTTCTACTTTGTTTTGTGTATGTGTGTGCTTTCCCCTATTAAATCTACCTATAATACAGTAATGTTTTTAGACCTTTCTCCTCAGATTTGTATTAAAGTGACTTTATTTGTGAGTTCTCCAGCTAAACTGTGCATAATTCTCATTATTCATAACAATTTCCATGTTCTATTTGCCAGTTTTTCATTGCCTTGTTTTTTTTCCCTTTCAGATTTGATTTTGAAAAGATGGCAATTTTCCTTTGTTATTTGCTTGCTTGTGTCTTAATCTTTTTGTTTTGCTGTTCACTCCCAGTTTTCTCATCAGCCCACTTGTTCTCTGAAATAGCAAACTTCTCAGGTCTTACTTTTGTTCTTGCTAGGTTGTATTTTGGGAACTTAATCTTAACACGTGCATGGGGAATTTTCTGCAGGAGGCAGGCAGGGACCTTGGTGATTGCCAGAGTCCAGTAAGGAGCACAGGGTATATGCTGATAACATCTAATGGGGGGATCAGGAGTCAGAAAATACAGGTTGCAGTGTTAGTTGTGTTGTGGCCTTGTTTGTGTGTTGGGAGGAAACGGCAAGGCAAGGAGGTCCTTTCCCAAGGACTGAGCATGATTAACTCAACTTGGCTTTCAGGCCCTGCAGTGCTGCGGTTACTTCCCAGGAGTTGGAAGCACCAAGCTTCAGTCCTGGCTTCCCCTCTACTGTGGTGGGGAAGGCTTGGAGGATATCCTGGCCTTCCCACAAATCATTCCCAGATCCTCTGGGTGGCTTAGGGTCTGAAGCAGTTGATCCACCTGTGGGAGCACCTTATGTTTTGCCTTCATTGTGTGGTGCGTGACGTAAGGTTGTTTTGCCAAAATGCATGCTCAGGAATGGGGACACAACTCTCCCGTTTCAGGGTGACTCGGTGGCCCAGTGCACAAGAAATAGAGAGTTATTAAGAGGAATATTTCAGTAAGTAAGGATCGTGTTGTTTAAGCGATTTGAATATTTTGAAAATGTCTGTGTAAATTACCTTACATGTTCAAACTTCTCCTCTTTCCATAAAGTATCTGAGCTTAGGACACAGTTCACTTTAAAGAAGCAGCTAATGGCAGAACATGTGGATGGGAGATTACTAAAGTGTCTTCCAGTAACCCAGGCTGCCTGGATACAATTTTACTTTATTTGTAAGAGTGAAATAATATGTTACCCGACAGAAATGTTCTCTGGACCATTTACAAGTTTTAACAACCCTTCTCTTTTCTTCAGCCCCAAGTAAAATACAGACTATTGCATAGTTAAAGGACTTCATCATGCAGATAAATGTACCAACATGTTTAGCTTCTCAGGTAAACACTCTTGATTTTCATGGCTATGGAAAACCAAATAGGTGGAAAGAAAAACAGATCAAGAAGTTGCAAAGAAAAACAGATGAAAGAGGTTACAAGCTTTCCTTTCTTAAACTAAATTTATAGCTAATGCACAACTGGTTTTGTTTGTTTCTGTTCAGATTCTAGAACATCTTGAACTATTTCAGCAAAAAGGAGTTCTGGGTCTGTAATGCACTTGGATGAGAACAAAACCACTTTGAATATTTGAGTATTAGGCACATTTGTAGTATATTCTGCTAAATTGATTGTCTTCTTCCACTAGATGGGGCTTTCTTCATTGATGAGTTGAACCATTACTTTTCATTCAAATGCTTTTGTCTAAATGCACATACAAGTAAATGTGCATGTATGTGCCTCAGGTATTGGAGTCCTGAGGTTGCTTTTTTCCTTCATCTTGTCTGTGGGAGTGCAATTTGCGATTTTGGTACTTTTCAGAAGAAATGGCACTGTGCAATAGTTGGTTGTGTTGAGACAGCAATGTAATTTTCTGATGCACTAAATTCTGTAGCATTCTTGTGCAAGCACATTGATTAAATGTGGTGGCTGGTCTCAAATAGTGGGCTTAGTGAGATGGCAATGTGTCGCCATTTTGAATTTTTTTTTAAGCTGTCAATTATACAGAAAGCAGAGAAGAGACACAAGCAGAATTAATACTTGCTGTGTAACTTCAGCCCTGGTCAGAACAATTCTGCAGATTTTTCAAATGCTGCCCAGCAAGCATGACTTTTCAAATACTCCGAATAGGTCACTGGTTTATGTTTTGCAGTGTAACTATTTTTTATTTTCCTGCAATGCTGCATAATATCTTTATTTAATTAGCTTAATGACGGGTGTCTACATATGGTACTTGGCAAATGAAATTTGTGATGCCGCCAATGGTAAAATGTATTTTTCCCCAAAGTACTTGCTCATTATAGATTTGCATCATTGCAGTGGCACAGCGTAGTTACTAAGGTCCCAGCTTTTGGTTGTGATTTGGTACTTCCCAGTTGCTGTCTTGATGATTTTCAAGGGCCATCCATCTATTCCATGTGTGTTTTCTTAAAAGCTAAAAGTAAAACCTACACTAGTCCTTCCAGCTACAAAATGATAATCCTTCTGAGCATGAACTTGCCTGCCTGCCCTGCTGAGGAAGGGTACCTACCACCAGAGTTGAGGAAGAAAAGCAAACGACTGTCTTCACATCAGTGCAGTGGTCCCAAAGATGAGGTGGTGGTTCAGGTATCAAGACAATTCCATGAATATAGGTTTACCTTAATGAAAATGAATGCCCAGCTGCTCTCACAGCTTGCTTTCATCCAGTCGGTTTTCTGTTTCCTTGTTTGATGCTTCACCTCTACCTGTTCATCAGAACATTTTCTTTCCTTTGTATTTTCCACCTCCCCACTGGGGAATCTTACTTAGACTTACTGCCACTATGTAAAGGAGAAATTTAAGCATGCAGACATATTTTGGGCACAACCACAGAACTGCACAGCCTCTTCCAAGTCTGCAGTACATGTGTTTTTCCCTCTGCTTCCCAGGCTGACAAAGTCATATTCTAGGAGGATTTAGAAGTGAGTTTTTATCCAGGTAATTTTCAAGGTTCTTTGAAGTCCTAGACCATTCATTTGAAAGCAAACTATTTGAGTATCCTTAGGACTCAAGATTCAAACAGTTTCTGGCTTGAATATGTTGAAAAGGATAAATGAAACCCCTGGATATGCAAAGGCAAATCTTCTTTTGTTTGAGGTAGTATTTTAATTTTTTTCAGTTAATGCATTGTTTTAACGTGTTTCAGCAGATAGTCTGCTCTCCTGTATTTAAATCATCCTCCTATTTACAGCTGAGCAGGATGACAAAAATAACTGTGTTCTTATAGTGAATCAGTGGAATTTTCCTGCATTTCTCCCCTGATGACTCGGCCGACTCCTAGAGACACTAAATGCTTTTGCATTTTTGCTTGCAAGAATGAGGTGGTTTCCCTCCTGCATTCTTGTATTTTTCCCTGTCTGTAAGTCTCACTGGGATTTGGTTTTGTTTACTACACAAACAGTAGCTACAGCATTGCGTATCGGGTCATAGATCACCGCCTGAAATTAAGGTTGCTGCATGCCTTATTGAGGGTGGATTACACACACACACAAACGCACACACTCATGGCCTCGTGACAGCTGATTAAAATGTGTATATTTTGGGGGGAAGGGGTTCCAGATCTCCTCATGGATTGCATTGTCAATTGTGTTTGGTTATGGCTTTTGCAGCCGTTAGTTTCTTCTCTTTCTTTAATGAAGAAATAATGTATTTTGTGCTGGCCGTCTTTTCCTTCTCTCTTTTTTTGGTACAGGAAGAGAATTACTGCTTGTTAACATTGAAGAGTGGTAGCTGTTGTTAAAAACTCACATTGTCCCCAATTACTGCAGTTTTGTATCCTTGGATAAAATACCTATTCTGTGAGGAGTCATAAAGATAGGCTGTAACAGCTCATCCTCCCATCCCCCCTTTCTCCTTCAGTTATCAACAGTGCGTCAGTGGAAATTTCCACCCTTTGCTAATGTGAGCGAAAGCACAAAGTTGCAAATCAGCCTTTGCAGAAAAAAAACCCAAACCACTGTCACTGTTTTAGGAACACAATGAAAAGCAGCATACGACTTGCAAGCAGAAATGAAATTAGGTTCTTGAAGTGGGACTAAAATGTTGCAGCAAAGAACACTGTTTACAATGTGAAGGTATGTTCTTGCTAAGGGAATGGAGCATGGAAGTGGTGGTGGATCACCAGCCAGGATTTTTCCCTCCCCCAGCCTCCTTTCTGTTAGTTGCAACTGAGAGGATTTGGAGGGCTTGTTCCAAAGGAGAAGAGTTAAGTGGCATCTGTTAAATTTACCAGTGGCTTTCAATGGCTTTAACAGAAAACACAGCTTTCCCTTTTTAAGGGGTCTACATCCTTCAGAAGCTGTTGTGCAGTATTTCTAAGGAATTATCCAAGCTTAAAAATTGTTTCTTTCCCTAAACTTTTAACCAGGTGGCATCTCTTAATTCTGGAGATCAGAAAATGGTAGGCAGTATAGTTTTTCCAAATATTTTAAGCTAAATCCTATTCCTTAATGCAGCCTGTGAGGATTTGCAAGGAGAACTTGAGCCCACCAGAGCTCATCCAGACCTTCTTGTGGCAAGTTATTCCTGTAACTCTCAGTAGTCCTGCTGCAGTCAGAAGAGCAGCACCTTCGCTGACGTGACCTGGCACTGGTCCCTTGGCTGCAGTGATGCTTGGCCACAGCCCGCACCAGCTTGGCATCTGTTCTGGAGGGCTTGTTGCTGCAGTATGGGCTGCAGGGAGACGTTTTTTGTCATAAGACCCCTCGTGTACAAGAATTTGTGCTTCCATCTGCTCTTTCTAAAAACGACTTAAGAGCCAAATCGTGGCTATTAATGTATGTGCCTGTGTAACAGTTTCAGCATTAGGATATGTGGCTAAGGAGAAGATTCTTTGCTGTGTTTTTCGCGGGTGGATTCCACCGCTGTGCAGTAATCCAGCACATGCTGCTTGAGTCATTTCTGGCCTGACAGGTCTCCTGTGTAAAATTGTTGGTGTAACTTAGTGTAACACATTTGGCTGGATGAAAATTAACTCTATGCAGCATGAAGAACCCAAATGTCTCTGCTGTTGATGACCCCATCTCATTTTCTGACTCCTTCATTTTGTGCATTTTTATGATGACTGGCACTAGGTCACTCATAACTTGCACAACAGTAGACGTGATGTTGCTAATGAATTTAACATTCATCTTGCATTAAGAGACAGAATCTGAATTTGTGTATCTGAGATTAACTTAATGCGCAGTGTGTAGTTGTGTCCCTTGTCTGAATGGGGCTAATGAAGTGCAGTACACCTCTTTGCTTGTTCGGGTGTACTGAATTTTTATATAGCTGAGCTCATGAAGAAGGTGCTTTGCTGAAGCAAAGGAGTTTATTGGAGAAGTAACCTCATTGACCTGAGATATTAATGGAGAACAACATTCTCCTTCCCATAGGCAGGCGGTCGACTTTTTCTTTATAGATGTTAAAGATAGCTGTGTGATGGACATGAAGTGCTTACCTGGAGCAGTGCATTTTATACCTGCTTTGCTTTTGTGGAAGTAAGACCTTTTCAGTCCTGCCAAGGTCAGCGTGGCAGTGTGCTTGTCAAGTCCCAACTGTACAAGTAAGCGATACTTGTACGCAGCTTAGGCTCCTGCCCTCTGATTCAAAATTTAAGCCAAGTTCACATCAAAGATGTGCCTAGTTTGGGATAAGTCCGTCTCCTTAAGTTTCTTTTGCTGTTGTTTGGTTTGGTTTTGATTTTTTTTTTTTTTTTTTAATTTCCATTCAACTCCAAAGCAGAACTTTGAAGGAGGTGTCTGTATGTATATATGCTTGAAATGTTTCACAGTGGCATCTGTTCCCCAGAATTCGAAGGAGAAGGCATGTTGTAACTGAAATGAATGTGCCACCCTGTGTTTTTAAGACAGTTCAAATCAAGGTGTGGAAATGAATGGAAGAGGTAAAAGAAGAGTAAGGTCTCTTTAATCTCCTTGGGTAAGCAGTGCTGTGCAACAAATCAAAGTGCAGACTGAGCCTGCTTCAGTTGCACTTCTCTTATTTGCAATCAAGATAACACCAAGCTTTAATTTAAAACAATTCTAGTACCAAAATGTAAGAAAATATTAGAAAGCTTCATTTAATAAATCCCACAGAACTTGAATTAAAGTTGTTGCAGTACGGGTTGTTTTTTTTATTGTGTATATGTTTCTCATTGCAGGTATTTTTTGATAGACTTAGAGGCCCCACCTTCGATTGTGTCGACCATGATGGATCATTTAGGACGTGATATTGATGTAATTAGACGTGCTTTTATAAAGTATCCCGTATCAAAGACAGAAGAATGCAGTGGCATAATCCCAGTCAACAATGAAGATAAACTAATTGCCAAGAAGAAATGAATATTACAAATAGCATGCTTGAAACCTTATAAAAATTTTTTTATTCCTGCTTTTTATTCCTAACAGTTGTGATAACTAATGTCCATCAAAAATAATCGGATTGGGCCACGTTATGTATGTGGTATAATACACTATCTTAAGTTATTGTAGCATCTGACATTTCTTTTTGTTTAAAATAACTTGGATAGACTTAATCTGTATGCTTATCTTGATATTTGACAACTCTGAAAATTGGTTTTCTTTTCTCTTAAAGCATTAAATTGATAATGAAGATTTAACCGTCATCAGAATGCTAAGAATAGTGTTCTTCTCCAAAGACAGATTACTTCAGAATATGTATATTTACTTAAGAGATTAAGAAGTCTACAGTGTAAATATAGCAGCATACAATGTGATTTGTTTGAGGGGTTTTTTTGGTTTGTTTTTGAAAAAAGGTAATAAAAACGTGATTAAAAATAAAACTTGCCTCATTTTTTAAAAGTAGAAAAGATACAAGAAAAAATAAATTACACTGCCAAAAGACACATCATACTCCTTTCTTAAAGGTAATAACTCTGCTCAAAGTACAGATAAAAAAATATTTTCTGTAGAAAAGGCCAGAAACTTCCAGGTGGCGTCTTAGAGAAAAAACATGCTTATATATGAACAGAAGAATAAAAGATGCTTTGTTTTACCGTGAGCTAGACCCAAGTGGACACTTCAAACTGATGAAAAATGTCAGGACCAATGTCTTAATGTATGTTTTGTCTTTCTTTTACTCTTGTAAAACCAGGAGAAAAGGCAGTGCACATGAAAGACGACATTAATGTAGTAGAACTTCCTGCAGGTCTGACGAAGTTAGTAGTTTCCAAACTATCTCCATATTTTCTTCATGCCACTGAAGGAATGCACTGGCTATTTCTCCATGAAGGAGTGTGTGCATATAGTTATTTCTGTAGAAGAAAGTAAGCTGATGTAATACATTGTTAAGCAGAGAGGATATTCTTCACCTGAATGAGCTTCATCCAGAAGCTGCTTCCTGTGGCACTCCAGCATTGTGCATTGCCAAAGGGAAGGCCAGTCCGGAGGCCAAGGTCAGATTCCCAGAGGCCTGTGGCAGGTCTCTCTGATGTGACTACTCTCTAGCATGCTTTCATCACAAGTTTCTCTCTCTCTTTCTTGGAGATAGCTGGGTCATAATATTTTGGAGAGGATGCTGCTTTTTTCCTTGGATGCAGAACTTCGGGGAGGGAATAACCAGTGTTTCTTCTGAGTATGTTCTTTTTTTAAAGGAAAAAGTGCAATAAAAAAAATGAAATACAAATTTTTCTTTATTTATCTTTATTTAGGAGACATTAATGTGTACGTTTTTGTGGGGTTTGTTTTTTTTCCCTGGTGTTTTTTCTGGTTTTAAAGCTGCTTTTCTTTTTAAGAGCAGACTGTCACATTTTGTCTCTTCTTCCCTGGAACAAAATGTTAGAAGAATAGAGAGAATGCACTATACACTTACTAAACCTGGTTCTATATTAGATATGCTTTTATTTTTGCTTGTAGGACAGATCTTCCTTCTGTACCGTGTGAGCTTAGACACAGCAAGAGCCATAGGTTTGTAAGTCTATGCTATGGGTTTCGCTCCCTGAGCTTCCCTTTCTGGTGGGCTGCTGAAAATTCAGATTTGCAGCATAGAAGTGCAAACTACAAGTAGGGAAATAGAGATTGCTTTAAAGAATGTGTCTTAAATGTTTCTCAGAAGCTTTTCTTAAATGGAAACTGAACAGAAAGCCTATATTTCAAAATCACTTTTGATTTTGCCCACTGGGTAGGACTTTGGGCCCTAGATTTCATCTGAGTAGAAAAGAGAATATATAAGCTTTCAACTTCATGAAGAAGATTGCAAACACAGGCTGTACACATATAAATGTTGTATGTTTGTCTTTATTCAATTTCCTTTAATGTAGTATTAAATTGGACAATTAATTTGTTCCAGTTTCTAGGTTGATGCCTGCATTCAGTAGGCAAACCTTAAGTGCTTATTAGGGATGAGCCTGTCAGTTTATTATTAAATACGTGACATGATTTGCTGTGAATTAGGACCTTTGGTCAGTGAGACATTCATGTTCCTCTTCTGTTGGGCCCATTTCTGATCTTAACAGAAGGTTGATGGGTGTCAAGAGCAGAAGACTTGGGCTACTGAGTCCAGTTTGTCCCAAGAGTGGGTCAGCAGAAGCACACACCTTGGAGCCGCAGCTGATCCCAAAGAAATACAGCAGTGGTGGCTCTGAAGGAAAGTCGTCTCCAGTGGGCCACAAAACAAGGCATAAGGAGTTTACCAAGCCTGTTTGCCTGTTTTCTGAAGTACTGAATGTGCGTGAAAATCATCTTTGCCTTTGGGATAGAAATACTGACCACTGAAACCAGTGGCCACAAGCAGAGCCGTGCTTGCCAGTTAGAGTGCGTGGTTACACGAATACTGGAGCTTTCTCAGCAGCAGGATTTATTTATAAAAGTTCTGCTGAATAGCTGGCTCTCAAATGGATGTACTATTTTCTTCATAATTGATAGTTTCTAATATGAACTTTTTTTTCTTTTTAATAGGTGGTGGGGTGGGGGAGACCAAGGAAGGAGTCTTGGCTTGCAATTTGTTTGGCCCAGTCAGCCACCCAGACTGGTAGTTAGCTATTTTGGGAAACTAATGCATAACAGTGTGCGCCTTCTCTCTTAATAGCTGTAAACGCAGGAATGGATGCTAGTGTGTATCAAGATTTGAACAGTTCTGGATCTGAACGAACAGTCTGAGTTGTGACATGGAAGAAAGCGAACCCTGAATGGTCATAAATTCTCCCTACAGAGAAAGGGAAACCTTAGTATGTCTTTCAGATGTGTTTCTCTTTTTGATCTTTCATAGCTGCTTTGTCCCACTGGGCTGAGAGTGATTCGTTCTCCAAGAATAAAATTTCAGGACACAATGTGGTGTCACTGGAGAGCTAGAAGAGTCTGTGTAGCCAGGCCATGGCCAAATACCTAAAATGTTAAACTCCATTGACGTTCCCTATGGCCTAAACAGTTTAAATACCAGTACTTTAAATTTTGTTTACCAAAGAATCCAACAGTGAAATTCTTTGACCCTTCTTTAGATTATGTTCCCAAGTGTATAAAATAAGTAGTTATATGCTCCTAGATGATCTGGGTTTTTTTGTTTGCAGAATGTGGGGATACACTGAGTTGGGTAAGTATTAAAAATAACATCTGGCAGTTCTGGCTCAGGAATGTTTTTTCTTAGCTGTCTTAACCTTCAGCAAACAAATGAGCACAAGTGGTTTTATGGTGAAGATCTTGCTTATGTCTTCAATCACTCCTTTTTCCTGATTTTTCGCTCTTTCCCAGCTGTATCTTGCACTCTGGTCATTTCTTCAGCAGACTGAGAGCACTGCACTGTCAAAGCACTCACCACTCTGCTTGCAAAGTACTCGGTGCGGCCACTGTCTTCATCCTAGGAGGTTTGTGCATCCCGGGATTTGCTCCCATGAACTGAAGAGTGCATCTTCTGTACATCGGACTAGTCTGTCAGAATCCTGTTTGTTGATAGGGTGAGCTTAAAGAATTTCAGGATCCTCAGTGTCAACAGAATATTTCTGTAACTAAATGTTTTAGTGGCACTTTGAAAATCGTCTTTCATCTGGACTTTTATTTAGGCGTGAACTGTTGGAGCTGCAGGCTGAGCTGGATACGAGAAGCATGCAGGGATGTGTTGCTTTGGAAATTATCCGAGGAGCAATTAGAATGGCAACAGTTGAAGTGACTCATGATCTCCTACTGTTGAATCTCGGCTTTGATCACTGAAACACATCACCTGTCACTTAATGAGATCAGTTTCTGTTTAATAAGTGGCTTCAAAGTCTTCCTTCATAACAGTGAAATTTAAAGTGGTCCTGTTCGAGTCATAGAAGTTTCTCTTAAGACATAATCACATTATTTCTGCTCAGAGAGGCTCCTAGGATCTGTCCAGCACTGCCAGTGTCTCCAGCATAAATGTTTGAGAATCGTAAGACAAGTCTCCCAGATATTTTGAACTCATGGTGTGTAATTGTGGGCTTAAAAATCATAAGTATTGTTTAAAATGTTAGGTTCTTTTTATTGGCCTTTTAGATTTTATGATTCACTTTTTTAAAAAACTTTTTTGCTGGCATGATTTTCGTGTAACATCTGACTGAGAAGCTCTCAGAAAAACACAGCTAGAGCAAATGAGGTGCTTGATAAATTCATTGGGACTGGTGCTATGAGCCTCCACCCACAGAAACAGAAGGGAAATTAAAAAGAGAATTGTTATTGTGTCCTTTCCTAGAATTCTGAAGTTCGGATAGAATAAAAGTGAGAATTGATAGGGAGCCAAAACATGCATTTCCCAACTGCCTGCACAAAGGGAAAACTGTTACTCTCTGTGACCTATGTGATGTGGTGCTTTCTTAGTGCTGCTACAACAGACCTTTGAAAACACACAGGCTGCAGCTGGTGGGCTACCTTAGGCTAATGCTGTTCCTGTTTGCACAGCTACTTGTGCAGCGCTGTGGAGGAGTGGTAGAGTCACCACTTATTGAATGCTTGTTAAGAGGGGGAGTGAGGCACTGACAGATTCTAGTTCTGGAGTATCCAACGTTGCCTTCTAAAAGCATTTTTAATGGGAGGTAATGCTCACTGGAAGTCTGGGAGAGTTTTCATCCCTGTTATTTTTGCATTGTGCTTAGGCTGCCAAGTCAACCTTGTTTGGAGAATGCTAACTGGCACATAAAATCTGGCTTATTAAAAACTTTATGTTAAACTTTATGTTAAAAACTTTATGCTTATTAAACACGTTTATGTTAGGGCTAGTCTTGGGGGATAGCGTGGCTCGGCTGAATCAGTAAGAGGCCTCTGACTGAGTTCTGTGCAGATGTATCCTGACAGTATGATGCACTTTTCTCCTAAAGGGAATCCCTTAGCCACCTTAGCAGGGTTTACAGACTTCTGACCTTTTGCTAATGAAGATTCACGTGATGCTTCTGCACAGGGGCTGGTTGCTGTACCTTGGAGAAAGTCTGACACATGCAGGGCTCTCATGAAGCTTCTGACTGTGGTAATGGGGGAAGTTCAGCTCAGTTTTATGCTGACGACTGATGTTGAAGTAATGTGAAGGGAGAAAAAGGCTTTAATTTTGAGTTTCCGTTCACAATTCACCTTGAAAGCAGCAGTGGGATGAGGCAAGGTGGAGAAGACTTGCTGCATACTCAGTGTTCTCACAGGCTGCCTGCTCCACTGTTTTTTGTATGTGATGGACAGAATGAAAATGTCACATATAATCTATTCTGTCTGTATGCATTGGTACCTGGGAGATACATGACCGAGGAAAATGTAAGGAGCAGAATGTTTATCATCTTATTAATGTATCGGCATCATTCCCGTTCTCTTGCTCAGTGAGTGGGAATGCCATGAAAGAAATGCACTCACTCCTTAAATGCCAAGACAGAAGGCACCTTAGAAGTGCTAGGGTCTGTAGCACTGGGGTGGAGGGATGAATGGTACTGAGCATCCTGTTCAACAGTCAATGGCTGCAGCTGTGCGTGTAATGGATCACACTGGGTGAAAAGTGTGATGGAGAAGGGTGTCAAAGGAGGAAAGGGTCTGTGTGGAGCAGCTGAAGGGACCCAAGCTAAATACAGGCCACAGAGGCGAGTAGGAATGTTGAGAGGAAAACCCAAAGTGCATCCCTCTCTCCTGCCCTGAAGCAATCTGAGTCTTTGCACAGAAGAGTACTGGAAGCAGCTGGTGGGCATGGGTCTGTGCCCAGTGTGCTCAAAGTGTAGGCACAAGACTTCTGCTGCATCAGCATGCTGGAGAAGAATCAAACCAAAATCATTTGATCCTCCAACTCGTGAACTAAGAGGCAGGGTAGGATATAGCAAGTTGTACCAGCCACTGGAAAGTGCAAATGGTTTGCTTTAGTAATCCCTGTAATCCCCTATAAATAATGCCCTCCCCTATATTGATGAAAAAAATTACATAACAGCTACGCCCAGCCAAAAGGAAAAAAGAAACGAAACATAAAATCAACCAGTGCACTCGTGATGCTGGTCAGATTCATCTGAGCCGCATTAGGAGAGCTTAGGATTCCTGCCAGAGAAAGAAGGACTATCATCAGGAAGGAAAATCTGCATAATCTTGGGCTGAAAAAGTGGTTTTCAAGAAACTCCAGACCCCCAGGCTTGCTTTGTTAGGATGCAGGCTGAGCTGGAAGGTGGGGGATTGGTACACTGGGTCACGTTCAGCTACTCATTGGTGGGGCCTTTCACCCTAGGGTTCCTATACTGGCCTCCAGGTCATTAGTGGCTGCCCCTTCTTTGATGTGGTGGCTCTCCCATGTTCCACATGCATGGAAGAATTGCATTGATACCCTCATTAATCTTCAATGAAAAATGATTTAGTGGATTAGGAGGTAGAGCAGGGAAGGGTTTCTCTCCCCAGTCTGCATATACTGGTAGAGCTGCTGGGAGATATTTGCAGCACATCTGAAGGAAGCTTTGTTCTCTGGTTGGAAAGTTGCAAAAGGATCATCAACTGCCAATTGATGGGCATGAGATTTGTCTTTAAAAGATATTTTTTCAATGTATACTTAGATGCTTGAAGTTGTCCAGAGATGATGTTACTGTGTCTCAGGCTGTGCTTTGGGCTGCAGTCCACATGGAGTCACCCATGATTGACAGAGCTGACAGTAACACCTATTTGATGGTCCTTGGATGTGCCATAGGACTTATGGAGTGCACAGAGAGACATGGCCAATGAATGCTACTGCTGCACCTGCCTTTCTGCTTTCTCCTTACCTGCCTTAGCCACCACTTGAGAAGCACTCCCCCACCATTCTCTGCCACCCCTGCCCAGAGACTGCCAGCTCAGTAGCCTGAACTTCTGATGAGACAGGAGCTTAAGTGTTGGTGGCAAGTCAGAATGAGGTGTGGGCAGATGGCCTGTGGTATAGATCAGGGGTGTCACAGCTGGTAAATGGGTAGATCAGAGCCACCATCACTTTGTGATGTTCCTCTCTCTGAAAACTTACATGGGGTTTCTTCCTGCGCTCCCTGTGTGCTAGGAGGTGTGTTTACTCAGTGTGCAGTCAATGCCTGTCTGTTTCGGAGACAGCACCAGTTGGGCTTGTTCCTCTGCAGCACTCTGGCTTTGCAGCTTAGGTTCCAGGGTGAATGGAGAGGGCTTGGCTGAGAAAGGAAGGATGAGGAAGGTAGCCTTGCATGTGGCAAAATGGTGTCAGGCCCCTGCATGTGGTGCCTGGAGAGACTTACTGTGCTAACTGGTGCTGCCTGGGTTCTACATGGGTGGAGGAAGTCTGTGGTCCTGGTGGCAGGGTAAGTAGCAAGTGGGACTCGCCTGTGGTGCCAGATCTTGCTGTGGTTCCCCCGCACTGGTGCACCGGGTGATGTGCAACCTCAGGAGACACAATGTCTGTGGTGGAGCAGGGACCAGTTTGGGTGTGCAGTGGTTTGGCCGGTGTTGTGTTATCCTGTGGGTGCATAACGGTTTGGGGCAGCTCTGATGATGTTCCCAGCCTGTTGTACCAACTAAGGGGCTTTTGTGGCATCCCTGTAGACACTCTGAGGCCAGGGCAACAGAGAGGGTCAGGGAAGAGGTGCCGGGAAGCACATCAACAAAGCAATGTAGATGCAGCCCACCTTTCCAGTTGAAGGCTGCAACAGGTTTCTCTAAAGGCTTTCTGTACTCAGTGGGTGAATCACTACTGAGAAGTGTGGCACTTCTTGTGTAGGTCTTTGCTGCTGGCTTCTCCACAGCCTCCGCTTACACTGAGTAATCGCTTGGAGATGAGTGGTGCCGATGACTGTGAAGAGGATTGTAAATCACAGCACTGTAATCACTCCTTCACGTGACATTCCTCTTGACCTCTAGGAACTCTAAAAACAGCTGTGGTCTATAACCCCCAGTTAATTGCACTGTGAAAAGCAAGAGCCCCCTCTGAATCCTATTATGATTTGAATTACATGGTCCCTTAAATGCTGCCATTTAAGAAAATACAATAGTGGTTTTCCCCGTGTGAGAATCCACAGAAATGTTATGGGTTCTTTAAATGGTAGATGTGGCCAATCCACTGAAGCCAGTTGGAGTCCGTGGTAGATGGCTTTACCAAAAGTGTTTGCTAAGGTATTTTTGTGGACATGAAAATTAAGAAGTCCAGATGGTCAGCAAGGTATCTCCTTCCTGGAAACACATGCGTATGCTTTGTTTTATTCCTGTGTCATTGATTTCTTCTTAAATCTGGGAGGGAATGTGTGTTTACTTTGGCTTGTTCTGTTGGTTTCAATCTGACTGCTTACTTGCACAAAGCTAAGCGTATACCTGAAAATTTGCAGAATCAACAACTTGCGTGATGTCACCCAGGTGAAAAAATCAGAGCTTTCTGCAGAGTTCTCCTAAACCTTTTCTAACAAACCTTCCTTGAAAAAAAAGAGTTGTTTTTTTTTTTTTAAATCATGAAAATAAAGCCTAGCAGGTTACCTGCAAACCAGTTATTCTTTCACTCAGATGTCAGTTTTTCCTCAGACCAGGGTGAAAGTAAAAATTTTGAAAGATTTTATTGAGAGTCCAACTGTTTTGACTTTGATCAGTGCTAGCAACAGAGTTGGGTTTTGTTTGGTTTTTTTTTAAAGCACCTCTTGGCAGAGAGATGACTCTCTAGGTGGGCCAATTAACTTTAATGAGTTTTCTCCTCTGTGCTGTGTGTTATTTGAAAATACCTTGTAGAATTCAGTTGAGAGTCTTCCAGAGTTTGTGAAAAGCCTGCTCACTTCTCCAAACTTACATGTGTGTAGGCATGCTTAGGGAAAGATAAAGACCTTTTCTGACTGCAGATAAACAGATGCCATTTGTTTCTGACATCTTTCAAAGTTCTGTTCCTTACTTGAAGGCCAGACAGAATTTCAGTGGAAAAACCTGAATCTTCTTTTTCCCTTGTCCATTTTTTTGTAAGTTTTCTACTTTCTACCATAAAGAAGTTCAAATTGATGTTTTAATTTTAAATGAATATTTTAATTTGAGCCCTGTTGTCAGGAAATTAACCATTTCAAACAGGATATGTCAATCCTCTTTCTATTGTAGGAAACTAATTTGGAGGTACTTGCACTTACTTGACTTTCAAGCTGTTCCAGGTATCTTTCTATTATTAAATTGATTTTCACATATTCTTGTACACTTCTGTCATCTCTTCTTCAATGTCTTTCTGCATCAATTTCTTACCTTTTGAGTCCTTCTTGTTGAGTGTTTCTATCACTGTCCGTGGCCAGTGAGCTATTAGAGGAACTTTCTTTCGTGTCCTCTGCAGAGACTGTGAAAGAGATCGGGTGAGGTGTACAGCATGTCTCAAATCATCTCTTTACGACTGCACTGTTTTGGATTCATAGAGTCATACACATCTTAAGGGACAGGAGAAGGTGCCTTAGATTATTTAGTTTAATCTATTAGCTATCACAGGCTCTACTTATTGCCACACTCTGACCTGTTTTAAGTTGGCCCAACAAGTTCACTTTAGCATAGATTTTCTCTCTGAAAGGCAGCCAGATTTCAAATGAAGATTTCAAGTGAAAGCTAATCTAGTGCCTCCTCTGGAGAGCCTTTTCTACTGGTTAATTACTCTCACAGTAAAACATGACTGTTGTTTCTACTTGGCTTGCCACGTGTTTGAGAGGAAGATTCCCACTTCTGGGTTTGAGAAATCCATGGATTTGGTTTCTGAATTGCATCTTCTCATTGTCTCATGGACCTTAAAAAAGAAAAGGGAAAGATGAGATATTTATTTCTTTACTTTCCCAACAACACGATAAAAGAGACTGATCTCTTTTAACATCAAATGTTGTTATGGTAGTGCTTTTTAGGTGCAGAGCTTTTTCAGATCTGCCCACTGCCTTTGCTACCCTTCACACCATCTCGCTGCTTTTGTAGAAAAGCTTCCCCACGTCCTTCAACATCAGGAGAGTGGAAGAAGCACAAAGTGGAAGGTGTAAGCTCAGAGCAAAGGCAGTATCAGGCACTGTGCTTATCACCTTCAGAAGCTGTATTTGTTAGAGGGCTCATTTGTAAGTCTTCTACTGCTCATGATTATATTTCTCTGATGTACAAATTCCCATTAGTAGGAACATTCTTACACGACACTTTGCAGGAAGCGTCGTCTGTATTATATAGCTATTATGTTTCTTTGTAGCTTTGCATATGTTACCAGCAAGTTAGTAAATTCCTTCCAAGAGCCTTTCCCTGGAAGCAAGGTACCTCATTTAACAAGAGGAAAAAGGGAGAGAATGTGGGGAAATAAAAGATACCAAACCTGGAGTAAGGGAAAGAAGGATGGCCAAACTTGACATTTTTTAGTTAAAAAAAAGGGGGAGAGACTCAAACCAAAGGAAAATAATGAAATAGTTTGAGAAAACCTTGACTAAAAACCCCAAGTGTTCTAATCAGGAAAAAGGAAATTCAAGAGAGAGTGAGGAAAGAATTACAGAAACAAATCATCCAAATTATGGCCTTCAGCAGTCTTATATTTTATTTCCTAAATTGTTCATAAATTGTTTGAGATCAAAAGGTAAAAAATGTGTGAAATATACGTGTGGCGTTCAGTTACTTTAGGACGTATGCTCACACCGAAGCCTGAACTCCGTGTTCACACTCCCTGTGTGTTGGCTTTCTCCACACCTTACCTGGAGTGCAGCAGTTTGGTCTCTAGGCAGGAAAGGATAGGCGTAAGAGTGGATTATTTTCCACTTAAGCTCTACTTCTGTGGGCACTTTTGATGCTATGAGCTCACATCACATACATCCAAGCTCAGTTCTGGACTCCAGGCCAACCACCTTGACAGTGTGGACAAAGTCAAGGTGACCAGAGATATTTACTACTACTGCTGTGAGATGTGCCTGACTAAGAAGGCCCTTGGATGGCCCACTGCTTCCAGGTTGCTGGCAAAGAATTTTGTTAGCCTTGAAGACTGACTGCTGTGTATTTGGACTGGTGAGGCCAAGAAAATGCATGTCCTCTGCAGATGCTGCAGATTAGACTAGAGAAGGTAAAAACAAAGAGCAAGACCTGATGAGAAGAACCTGAACGGTCATAAAAGGTTAGAGTCTTGGATCTGTGTCTAATAACCTGGTATACAAATCCAGGAGAGCTCTCCTGCCTCAGGTCACTTCCCCTTACATTGGAGACTCTTTCCTTACGTTGAACTCTTGGCAGTTTCATCAAAGGTTTAGGTTTGCCTGCTTGGCTGGGGCCAGATGCTAGCGCTTTGGTTCCACTGTGAAGAGTTTCCAATGGTTTGCCCAGCAGTAAGAAGTTAGCCAAAGCCTGGGCACAACAGCCTGCAAGCCAGGTTCTGATAGTCCTAATGCCTTCCCACAGCAAGTTGCACCTGTGTTTTCTGGCTTTTGTACTTGCTGCCCATTCACTGCTTGTATACCTGAAGCTGCCTGCTGGCATGCACACACCTGCCTAGCATTTCAACTGCTGTATCGTAAGACTCCATTTCTGTGCTGCTCTCTGCAACCAGCTGCAGAAAATGCCATCCGAGTCTGCTGACGGTGGGCCACAGGCTCACACTCTGACTTGTAGCTAACTACAAAGGGGAACATAATTCTGGATTGGCCACTCAGCCTCCAAACTTGTACGGAAAATTACCTTGGAAGGGACTGGCATCAAGAAGCCATGAGAAGGTCTTAAGGGTGGAAAGCACCCATTGCAAGACAAGCAATAGGAAATATGGGTCATGTAATTTTCTGCCTACTAGCTTTTACTACAGGGATTTTGTCCCACGCTGAGTCTGTAAGCTGTTTAGCCCGGGATATCTGGAATTTAGAGTCTCATAGGCATGCAGGTACTTGGATTTCACTGGAACTGCTGCCTATGTATCTTATAAGGCCAGGACCTGAGCACCCTCTAAGTCCCTGCATGAAATCAATACGACTGAGGATGTTTAGATAAGTGGTGCACACAGCTCTGTAGATAAGTACCTGAGAGATTATATGTCCCAGCAAGGGCAATGAAGATCCTTGAGGGCATGCTGTTACTTTCCTTAAATTATCTCCTGCTTTGCACTGCTGCTTTAAAAAAAGGTTTTATTTTCTCTACTGGGCAGCTGCACCTCAGGAACAGGCAGGAATGTGCTAATGTGCATGCATGCTTATACAATTTTGCAGAACCCGCTGAGTTTGTAAAACTCTTTGAAAAACACTTGGCAATGAAAGGCTGCATCTGAGCATGTGTCATTGTAACCCGTATGAGCTTTATAGACGCACAGAAATTGACTGCTTATTTTAAAAGCAGGTGCCAACGTTTCTCTTCATATAATACTCTGTCATTCTCAGGTTGTAAGAACAGTCCCCCTCATCTCTTATCATCAACAGCTGTGCTCATGGTAAGATTTGTGTCGCTGCCTTCCAGTACTTAAAGGAGGCCTAGAGGAAAGCTGGGGATGCACTCTTTATTGGGAGGTGCAGTGATAGGAAAAGGCATAACAGCTTTAAGCTGAAAGAGGGGAGATTTAGAATACATAATAGGAAGAAATTTTTTGCTGTCAGGGTATCGAGGCACTGGCACAGGTTGCCCGGAGAAGCTGTGGATGCCCTATCCCTGGAGGTGTTCAAAATCAAACTGGATGAGGCTATGTGCAGCCTGATCTAGTGCAAGGTGTCCATGCTCATTGCGGAAGGGTTGGAACTGGATGGTCTTTAAGGTCCCTTCCAACCCAAACCGTTCTATGATAGTACTACATGAAAAAATCTTCCCCCATCACACCACCACGTATTAGTGTAACAGTTTCCTGTTAGATCAGGGATGATATTACGATACAGCTCTTGCATCCTGCAGCTTTAAACGTTTATTTCCCCTGAGAAGATGTGGGGTTTTGTTATCACTGCCAGACGCTGCCTCTGACCTCAGCCTACTGCAGAGCCTGTCTGGAGTAGGTTCTCAAAATCCAATCTCCAGCATGGCGGGGGGCTGCTTGTGGTGATGAAGCTGTTTTCTCTTCCCCAATCTTCATTAGGAGAATTTCTTCCATTTATGTAAATGTACTTACTTACATCTCAGCCTCTGTGTGAGGTTGGGAAAGAGAGAAAATGAGCACCCAGACATCTCTGACATGCTTTTTACCAGCATCTTGCACTGCTCCCAGCGATAAGCATGGAGGTCTTCATTCTTTGTGTAAGAGCAAAGGATGGCAGTGGCCGTGCCCCAAAAGCCTTATGTCCACCTTTCTGCAGGGCTTGGCAGCAGGAGGGAGTCCCTGGGCATGTGCTGGTGCTGAGCTGTGCAGGGAGGCCCAGCTGTGATGTGAGTGCCTATCCAGCAGCCTCCTAACAGTGGGGACTTCAGGAACCCCTGTCCGCCTGGTTGGATCCTGAAACTAAAATAACCCTTTATTTTACTTTAGTTACTTAGGACACCAGTTAAGCAAGTGCTGGTAGGGCCTGGGGGCCAGGTGGGGGCCAGGTGGGGACCTGGTGGTTCCTGGGGGCGTAATGACCACCACACGGCACTGTGTGCATTCCAACTGGGATGCTGAGGGCCCAGAAACCTGGGCTTGGTTTGGTTTTTTTGAAACCAAATTCAGTAAAATCTGCCTTGCAGTCCAGGCAACAGAAATGCTGGAGTGCCCTCTGGAAAATGCCAATTTCAGTGCGTTACTTCAGTGTGAGTCTGCTGCTCCCTCTGAGGATCTGCCCATGTCCTTATCTTCCACGAGGAACGTGTCACTCCACAACTGCAGCTTGCGGAGTGTTTTGCCTCTTTTCTGTGTTTTGTAGCTGAAAATTCCAGTTCTGCCTTTGCTCGGTGATTTGGTGGATCCCTGTCGGGTTGCTGGAATGGACAGACGGCATTTCAGTCTTTTTCCTTCTGTTGCAGAGGCATCGGCAGAGCAAAAGATGTTGCATAAGTACATTTCGTTCAAATGAAAAAAGCCACAAAGAGACTGTGCATTGGGTTTCGTTGTCTTGGCATTTAAAATGTGCCGGGGCAAATTACTTCAGTCTTATCCCAGTATATTCCAGGTCACCTGAAGGTTTTTATAGAAAACTTAGAGATACGTTTTGATTGTTAATGAATAGTAACAGAGAAGTGCTTTTAAAAAACCAGAAGAATTTAGTATAATTTTTTAGTATAATGTTTTTTATAACGTCTTTCTCTTTGAGAAAGATGTTTTCTGAGCCTTTTTTTTTTTTTTGCTATTCTCACAGAAGTGGTCTTTCTAGCTTCAAAGAAAAATGTTTTCATCAGTAAGATGGAGACAGATATGGGCTCAAAAGTTGCAGCAGAATGAAATGGATTGCTACTCTCTTCCTCCTGCTGCACATTTTGTTTTGGAAAATAACCTAATTTTACATAATTGTAATGCTCTTTTTAATTTAATTTTCTTTGTTCTGTTTTATTTTGTATTTTTCAGTGTTTAAACCATTTCTAGATATTGTATGTACTGTTAGCATTGATATAGTACATACAGTTCAAACATCGTATGACTTAAATTTTACTTTTTATTTAATGATGAAAGCAATTTAGAATAGCTTCTGTTCAATGCTAACTGAAGTATTTTATCTTCCTTTCTGTTCTGTGTCAAAGCATCAAACTATCCTAAGAGAGAAAGAAAGATGTTTTGATTGGTACTAGGCAGTGACTGCCCTTAATGGTTTTTAAAAAAAACCACGTTTTGGTAGAAGGGTATTTAAATTTTGGTATGTCATATTATGACATGTCAGGATTAGTCAGTGCATAATTGTATTGATTAGTCATGAAATAACAGGAATATATGAAGAGAACTTCCATAAAATAGAATATATTTTAAAATGAAAATTCACAGTCCTAAAACTGATTCTGGAAAGCAGATAGCTTTTAATTCTTCTTTTCCTCCAGATTGTCCGTTTATTGAGAAATTGCTGAAAGACTTGGTTTTATCCCTGGATCAAAACCAAACTTCTAAACTTCATATTTTGATGAGAAAAGAAGTTCTGAGTTTTGATTGGCTCTGAAATGAGTGTGTGCTCTTGGAACTCCAGTCATAAGATGTTCACAGGTAATTTTCTTGTCTGTATTTTATTATTTCATACTGCTATACAAATATTGCATAATATCAATGACCATCATACATGAAAAATTTTACTTTTGTGAAACTTGGTTTTAGAGATTTTATGAGTAGAATACAGCTTTATTTATTGGTAGAATTTAAAACTGCTAAGAAGCTCTACACAGTATCTGAGACACAAGATCACTTTTTAAGTATGTGACTAGGTTTCTTTTGACAGCAAGAGAACTTAAGTATGAGCCTACAGATAAGCAGCTGATTGTTCTGGAAAGGCTACCACATTCCCCTGAGTTGTTCTTTCCACTGAAATACCTGTGGTGTTAATGCCACTGTAGTTGCGTGCTGTGCCAGGTTGATCTGAAGATCAACCCAAGAGAAAAAAAAGGATCTGTTTGCAGATAAATGGGTTCCCTGATCTGGATTGCTGTTTGGCTACTTCATTTCTTGGTGCATAAAAGCCCATGGCAGACAGCAGGAGCGTGCTGATGTCCTGTGGCGTAGACGCAAGAGCCAAGCAGCCTCAGCCAATGGCAGTACAGACTTGTTTTGCATTAAAGTAACCATGTAAGCACAGCCTAAGTAACTTCAAGATTTGTTTACTTGTGTGCGTAAGACTGTTTGGGCATACTGGTTCCTGGCTAACCTAACAAGTACTTACAACGCCACATGACAGCGATGGTTACAGATAAACATAACACCTGTTTCCTCCACCCCTAAACAAACAATTCCAATGTATGTAGCCTTTTGTGGCCAAAAAATGTGAGCAGTGAGAATGCAAAAATGGGAACACCATGTGATAGCCAACATCTATCTTCTTTTAACTCTCCCCATCCCTCACCTGTGACAGCACCTGGTGAATTCAAACTGCTCTCTGCAGGCACCCTGTGCTATCTAATGTGTAACTGAATGGAGGGTGCTAATGAGTGCAAGCCCTCTGTATACATGGGAAATGAGCTGCTGATCTAAGTGAATAAGACCTTGCAACTGCCAGGATGACCACAAAGTTTGCTTAGCTTTCTTTCTGAGTGCTGGGGCCACTACCTGTCCCTGCCTGCTTAGAGGTGAAAAGACTCTCAGTAGCCTTGGGTGCATTTTGGAATTTCTAGTGACTGCAAGCATTTTACCCTTGGGTGCTGACAGCTGGGACAAGTCACACATGCCCTGCAGAATGTCCAAGGATAGATTTCAATGAGAACATGCTCTCAGTTTACTCTTCTGTATCCTCTCGGCTTAACGTTTACCACACTACGCCTGGAAAGATTGATTCATAAGACTGGTACTCAAAACATTTTATCTACCATCACATTAAAACGCATTAAATGTGTTACAGTTAATGGTGTTAGATAACTGAATAGCCTCATTGGAATTTCATTCCAGTATTTGGGTACAGTCAATCCATCCTGTTTCTGGTGCTGCAGTTAAATATTGTCCTAATTCCTACCCCTTCACACTCCTCCAAACTTGTCTCTAGCTATTTCTCACACCTCGCTGCGTAAAGAACTTTATTTGGCTCTGATTTGATGGCATAATTGCCTATGTGAGTACTCCTTAACCTGTTCCAATCAAAATGAGTCTGCTGTGGCAGCAAAACCGTACTGGATAAACTGTTTAAACTAACTTAGCTTATTTTGACTGAGTTGGCAGATGGAAGAGGACAACAGGAGGTCAACGATCAGTAGTGACTTCTGTGATGCTGACTTTGAAATAAGATGACCAGTGCCTTTTACCAGATGTGCCTGCACCTCTGCTTATGTAGGAAGCTGAAATGATAACGTCTGCCTTGTTCTGCAGGCCATTTCTTCTACAGCCAAAATATCTTAGTTCTTTGACTGCACTCAAACCCTGAGTAAGGGTACCCTGGAATCATCTGAAGTGACACGCGTAGCTCTTTGTTGAGCTGATGCAGTTCTGCAGCAATGAAAGACAGTTTTCCCCTGTACTGTGCATTATTTATGAGCATTAAATTTTGTTTGGCATCATATAGCTCCTGCCCATCCCTCTGGAGAATCTTATGCCTGACTAACCTAAATAACTGTGTACCACTTGGAAATGCAGCTGCCTCACTGCCTAATTCCCTTGCCAGGTCACCAGTGCCTATGTTTAAAGACAGTAGACCTAGCATGGCACTGGAAGGGTCTCACTGACACCTTTGGCTATGAGGAAAATCGACTCTTGATTTTCATATCATTGCTTCCAGATTTTTAGATGAGTTTTGCTGCATGAGATTAACTGGTCTCACAGCTTAAGGGTAATTTTGTGTCTGGAGAGCACGGACACCTGAGTGAAAGTCACTGTGTTACAATGGCATAAAGAGCCATAGCCGATCCACTGATGAGTACTGCCTCATTAAACTGCAGCAACTCTCACATCCACCTCACACCTGCAGTGACTTCTGCATGGCCTTTGTTAGCAGTCTTCTGCCTGCAAAAGCTTTGTCCAACAGTTCTCCACTGCCTTTACAAATATGTTCTAAAAAAACAGGTGACACATGATTTCTGTGGGGCAGAAATCACATATGTGATAAATGACCATGTCTGAGTGATCTTCTAGGGGGCTTCTTGTTCTCTTTTTAAACTATTTCAACCTGTGAGGCCCAGTGGTGTGTAACTCAGCTCTTCAGATTCCTGAAAAAAGGTAGAAAACTGTGCTGTCCTGCCAGCCATTGAAGCAGGGACCGTTTTTAATGAGTTTACTTATTTCTGTAAGAATCTGACTTGATTTCACTTAGATTCATGAAGGCAAACCTAGAAAGTGGGTGCTTTTAAAACTGATTCCTGTACTCTAGCATAAGCCACTACTGCTGACACATTAATATCCTAGTTAGACTCTTTCAGGAGCTAAAACATGCAGGCTTGGGATAGATGTTGCCTCAACATCTTTAGTGCTGAGTGCAAAGGAACCCTGTAGCTTCTCAGAAGAGAAATCTTTGCAGTGACTATTTCCCTAAAACTCACCAATCTAGTAAGTACTTAGGTTATTTCACACATTTCCTGGTTCGGATTTAATTTCAGATTTTCATTTCAAGATTCAGAGATGCTGGGGCTGTGTATAAGCTGGCACATGGTAATGGCCAGTAGGAGAAGGCCTGCAAAGCAGAATGGTTGGTGCTGATGAGGATCCACACACACTGCAAATTTCAAGGGCCTTTTACTTTAGATTTGTTCTGACCCGATCCCATAATGTGACCACCACATTCAGTGCATTCCCTGAGTACATCTTGTGGTTTAGTTTCATCTGGGAAGAATACAGATTCTCTGCTTTGAGACATGAACACCGTGTATTAAGTGAAGATGAAGAGATTTGCTTCAAAAGCGTGCTCCTGATCTGAACTGAAGAACTTCTGTAGACAAGTCCTGAAAGGACCTCTAGTTGATTTGTTTTAATACTTTGGGCTATTGATTTTTCAAAATAATTTTTGGCTCTTCTGATTTCCCTTTTGTGGTTTTTTTTTTGCTCACAGTCATTTATCATTGCCTCTGTTATGACTGATTTTCCAAACATGCAACTGCATGCTGGTCCCGTCTGAATAGCCTCTTGAATTTTCTGACTTAGCCATATGTTATTTCCTTAGGGCCTTTTATTAATGAATTACCATTAGTGATGTTTCTGTGTTGGCCCTAGGCAGCTTGTTTCTTTTGCCTCTCTAATGTCAATGGCTTTTTAGTCTGAACACAGTACCTCTCCAGCTACCCCCACTTCATGTAACAATTATACATTTATGAATGCCTTTGTCGTAGTTGATTATCTAGGACTTACAACATGCTTGTTTCACAAGCGTCATTTCTACTCTATTGTTCCTTAGGTCCTTGTTCTTATTTGCTTGGAAGCAAGACAGAACAAGCAATTACTGTCAGCTGCTTTATGACTGAAAGAAGGGGACTGGCTTTGTGAACTGTTTCAGGAGGTGGAGCAGAGCTGGTGCACTTTACCTTAATGATGAACATTCCTGAACTTTATATATGGTTTCACAGTGGTGTGAAGGATGATTGTGGGGAAGGCAGTTTAGTAGCTAGGAAAAGTCATCTCAAAGTCAGATGGTCAGAATAAGATCGAGAACTTAACTGAGTGCCATTTATTTTCATTATAAGGTTGAAGACAACATTTGGAACTAGACCTTGCTGGCTGCCTGTCACCGTAGACCTTTTAAAGTTCACTTTTCAGAATGCATATATTAATTTTGCAGATGGATTTGCATATTCCAGCCTGGCAGTTGCACGCACAATTAGATGGCTGATTATACGTGAACAATTCACTGAGTTATTATCTTGTTTGTGCACAGCAACTGGGAAACTACAGGCAGGTATCATTATAAGAACTGGATTCTTACCGAAAAAAAGTCTTTTAATTTTGGCATTTTCCCAGTCCACCTTTGCAGCCTGTGAAATCAAGAAGCATGTCAGCTGTCTAAAAGCCTGCATTTTGACTCCCAAATTCAGCCATGTTTAACATCACATCAAAATTGCCTAGTTATGAATCTACCTACTACAGTGGCTTAAGTAAAGTCCTGTTTGTGTGCATGAGAATAATCTCATGAGCATGTGGCTTGGTTTTCATGGGCGCAGGGCACAGAAAAGACAGTTAGAATCATAGAATCCTCTAGTTGGAAAACACCTCTGAGATCATCGAGTCGAACCGTACCTCTCCGCTCACTAAGCCATGTCCCTGAGAAACTCACCTACGGGTCTTTTAAACACCTCCAGGGATGGCAACTCAACCACCTCCCTGGGCAACCTGTTCCAATCCCTGACCACCCTTTCAGTGAAGAAATTCTTCCTAATGTCCAGTCTGAATCTCCCCTGGTGCAACTTGCGGCCATTTCCTCTTGTCCTATCACTTGTCATTTGGGAGAAGAGCCCAGCACCCACCTTGCTACAACCTCAATTCAAGTAGTTGCAGACAGTGATGAGGTCTCCCCTCAGTCTCCTCTTCTCCAAGCTAAACAACTCCAGTTCCCTCAGCCGCTCCTCATAGGGCTTATTCTCCAGCCCCCTCACCAGCCTCGTTGCCCTTCTCTGGACGCGCTCCAGCCCCTCAATGTCCTTCCTGTAGTGAGGGGCCCAAAACTGAACGCAGCACTCGAGGTGCAGCCTCACCAGTGCCGAGTACAGGGGCACAATCACCTCCCTGCTCCTGCTGGCCACGCTGGTTCTGACACAAGCCAAGATGCCACTGGCCTTCTTAGCCACTTGGGCATGAAATTCTGGGTTTGACTTGACTTGGCAAATATGTACTACACTGAAAACACCTTTAGACTGGGAAGGAATGTGCTCTGGCAATTCCTCATGAGTTTGTCTGAGGTGAGGTGTCTTTCAGAAGGAGTAACTTTGTCAGATGCTTTCCCACCTCCATGTATTTTCATTGTTTTCTCACCTCTCCACATTTTCACTGATGCCAGGGTAAAGGCTTTTTGTAGCTTCATGGCAGCGGTGAGCTTTGCTGCTGTGGATTTATTTGTGTATCAAACAACAGGGGCTGCAGGGCAAGTTGGGTAATCTTGGCTCCTGCTGTTTCTCCTTGGCCCTGCGTAGGTGGCAGTGTGTTGTTTGATGTAATTCCTGGGAATGCTGCCTGAGATAATCGATCCCAATTTTCTGGAATATGCTCAGCTTCTAATTAAGGCTCAGCAGGCAGAGAGATCTAGTACAGATAAAGTGTGTCTTGTTTACTCCTTAACCAAATGGGTATATTAAAGGGAAGTGATGCTGCTTCAGGTACTGCATCCTCTCAGACTGCTCCTCTCAGACCCAAGGGATTCAGAAGCATCCATCTTGTCTGAATTTTTCATGTCATTCAGTAGGAAAACTCTAACAAGCTCAGGCTGCCCTGACAGCTGAGCATTTTACTAAGGCAGAATTGAATTAGGCTGTTCATTGCTCCTTTATGGCCTGATAAATAGCTATCACAGCAAATGGATTATGGCTTGCTGATGCTGCTTTGGGTTATTTTCTGTCTTTTTTTCTTTTTTTTTTTTTTTTTGTAATATGAGAAATCTCAGGCCTTACATCCTCTCTATTAGATGGAGGTTTTTCTGAATGAATGAGGCATCACTTGAGGTTGAAACCCAAACTGCTTCTTGCTCCCTTACCTCCAAGAAGGGGGCACTAGTCGGATTAAGCTAATCCTCTTGACTCAAAACCTCATTGGCTTGGATATTAAAGGACATTCCAGATGGGACCACACTAGGAGCTCTGTGCTCTGTTCTGGGTGTCGCTATACCAGAATGGGCCTCTTCTCACTTCAGTTTCTCTTGTAATGTGGGCTGCGTGGTGCTGTAGGGCAATGTTTGACCTAAAAATGAAGGAATTATTTTCATATGTCCCCAAGAGTGGCACTTTCAGCCATGGTGAAGTAGTGTCATCTTAAAACAATTGATTAGAAGAAGTGATGGCATCTTTCCCAGAAACTGTACTCCCTGGCATGAAACTGTAGGATATTTCCTTGATGTAATAGACTGCATGTGGGAACTGTGAGGGTACAGTGGGCAAGTTGAATTTGGATTGCTTTCAACTAGCTGAACCTAGGAAATAAACTGAGAACTGACTGAGTCTGGCTCAGTCAATGCAGACAGTGAATAGAAATGAATGGAGAGGAACTACAAACTTGCTGAGACTTTCCTTGTGTGTTTTTTTTAAGATGAAAAACTTCTGAGTTCACCTAGCCGTGTACTCTGGACATCCAACCAGCCAAATGACCTCCTTTATCAGGTGTGGGCTAGTGGGAAAGGCTGTGAAGGTCTGAAGGCTTAACTCAGCAGCTAGTATTTGTCTGCATGGCCTGGGCCAAACGCCACAGGGTTGTGTGACAGACTCAACCTGTGAACTTGTAGGGTGCTTAGGGCAGGGATGTGGGCTGAAACTGGGTCTACCGTACACCAACATTTTTGTGGTTGAAATCAGGCCTCCACTGTCTGGTGATGGGTATTTCCTGCAACAGAAACAGACCTTTCCTTGCTTCACAAAGGGCCGCCTGCATTTATGGTGGCAGAGTGGTCCCTTGAGGTGTTTTCATGGGGCTTGTGAGTGGTGGAGTAGCTGCAGACAGACAACACAATTACTCTGCAGTCTGCTCCCACCAACAAGTTGATGTGAACTCGTTCCAGTGCATCGGGGCTGCCACTAAGCAGGGGTAATGTTTTTGGCTGGGACAGTGTGGTGCATGAAATCTTATTTTAAGATTTGCTCTGCTAAACATTTTGATTCCCTTACTGGGACTACTGAGAAAACAGAAGCTTAATCTTCAGGGAGGTGCAACATTTCTGTGGGGTTGAACCACCTTCCTTCATTCTCTCTTTCCTTCTTTACTCCCTCCTCCCTTGTCTGCTTCGCAGCATGCTGCAGAGCGAGTTCAAAAACACACACTGCGCAGGGAAAGTGAGACTGTCAGTGCATTAAAAAGGGTAGCCCACTGTAGTAAAACGTGGCAAAGCCTAGCTGCAGGCAGTAAGGCAAGGAATTAGCCTGATGCTGCTGAGAAATAGATGTGTTTTCCTACAAAAAGAAAACTGTAAATCTCTGTCTCTGTGATATGACAGAAATACTTTCTGGGATGGAAAAACAGTTACTAGGGCGGCACAGCATCTGTGTCCCTACTCGGCACTCACTCTGGGACACATCATCAGGGTGATTGAACCAGGCCATGAAAACTGAGTGTGGATGGGTGGGTATGTAGACTCTGAGAAGTGCTGGCCAGTTTGCAGAGGATGAGACTGCTCTTTTCGGGGAGCTTCAGCACTGCACCCACATGTGGGAAACCTCCCCACTGAGCTTTCTGTTTGTTTTTATTCCAAATGGTGGGGTGGCTGAGGGGGGAGGAGTTTGGGGAGCTGCATTCAGGGCTAACTGATATTCTGCCTGAGTGCAGTCCTTAGCTCAGGGATGACAAATCTCTGGCAGTCTATACACAGAGAGTGCTGCTGTAATTGTTTTGTAGATGCTGAGGTGAGTGTGTGCAAACTTTGCACTTTCACTGTTCTCTTGCTCCTCCTTTTGTCCGGCTGAAGAAGTGAACTGACCTCCTCTGGCAGCAGAGCTAGACTCAGCCTTGTCCCTCTGGTCTGAATGCTATTTGCTATCAGTTCAATATTGATGCTACTGCTAATCAGCACTTTGCAGCAGCGTTGAGCTGGATAACAGTTCCTAGAACCAGACTTGGCTCTGTGGGTTTTGGGTTGTATTGTCTTCAGAAACTTTCTTTCACAGCTGTTTTCACATGCCATTACAGCTCAAGATGCCAACAAGCTTATAAGAAAGATGATCCCGTAAGGTTTAACATTTACATGAACTCTCATCCGACTGCTTATGGGATTTGCAGTCCCTGAACTCCATAAACATTTTACCTCTGATTCACGCTTGACCTAAAGCTTATCTAGAGTCCTGAATCCTGCTTTAGGCTAGCTCTCTGCCAAGCTCAGGCAATGGAAATTTTAAAGTAGGTTACTTAGAGACATGAGTATGGGCTTAACCACAGCAGCAGTCCAGTGCTTTATTTCTGGAGCTGCCTTTTTTCATTGAAGGCCACAAACAAGACTGAAAAAATAAGGCTGTCCTTGGAAAGAATCTGTGTTTCTATTTGTTCTTATCTTCACCACCATAGCTGCTTAATATCCAGAAAATGATCCTGTTCTTTTTAAAGAAAAAATGGTTGTGCTATTTATCATAATAGCTTTCTATTGCAGAACAAGCTCTGAACTTCTTTGACAAGTATTTACTTTCACTAGTTCCAAATGTATGGAACTGTAATCTCATCAAGTGTGTGCTTGTTGGTCTTGTATGGTTTTACAGTTCTTGGTAATGTTGGTATTAATGTAGGTATTATTATCTTCTGATCAGCAGCAAAGTGCAAATCTGTTGAGCAGCGAATGATTTTGTCCAATTGAATGGAGTTTTTCAATCTTTCTGTAATCCCACTTTTAAATCTCATCAACCAATCTTTTTTAATATCATTTGTGTCTTGAAAATTGGAATCCAGAAAATTAAATTTTTTCTCAGGGAGAGTAGTAAGTTTGAAAAATGCCATTAGTTTGCTACCTAAATTGTGGTCATATCATCATACATACTTGTGCATACTCAGCCTGTAGTTTTCAAACAAACTAATGGAAGTAATTCTTCAGGATGGAAAGCCTTTATTAAATTGCTCCTAATGTTTAAACATGCAGGTAAATCGGTTTCTGACCAACTTGTAACAATACGACACAATGGTTAGAGTCAAGCGTTCTGAACATGCTTTGTACTTCAAAAAGGTGATTAAGACCAAATTTCAATTTTTGATGAAATTGGCTGCAAAGTTCAAATGCAGCTCAAGCATCATTTCAATGTCAGTTTAATGGCATGGCAACCAAACAAAGAGAAAGGTTCTGAACCCAAAGTCTTGCGCTGGTTTTCTATTCACTTACAGAGCTCGTTCTTCTCACTTTGTACATCATTGTTGGCTTAGATGTGTTGCATAATTGTGAAATATCTGTGTTGACATCTAGGTCAGTTATCTACACAGCTTCTCTGCTGACTGTGAACAACTCAGAGGAAACTTCAATGATGGTGTAAATTTTAGGTTAGTAGTGGGTTAGTTGTGAAACTGGTATAGTGAGCATGATCCACTAATTTTTCTTGCATTGTTATGTCCTTCGATCAGTTGTTGCCATTCTAACTCAATTCTTTCATCTTTATAATAAGGTAACAATACTTAGTTTGGGATTAAGCCATGAATTCAAATATATCTGTCTCCTCAGCCCATGGAATCATGATGATGAACTGCCTGAAGACCTGAACCTAGGATTTACCAGGGTTGCAGTGGTTTGTTTAGCCTGATGTGTTGCCTCCAGCAGCTCAGCAGCCACTTAAAATACATATATGTATGGATTACACATCAAACCTGCTTTATGCAATGACAGTAATAATGCCAAACTCTCAAATACTGCCTTTTATCTATGGTTCTCCAAATGCTTTAGAATTGATGTCAATATTAATGTCTTTATTTTACAAAAGAGGAAAGGGACCTGGGGAAGTAGGTAACCTAGCTGTGGTTGCCCTGCAGGCTGGTGGTATAGGTAGGTGGCAACAGAAGCAGCTGTCTGCGGTCTTCAGCCTATGTCATCTCTAAGGTGTGCAACTCTGAAACAAACAGTGATTAAAGCTGAATAAATTGCACAGGCTCCTATTTGCTCAGAAGTTAGGCAAGAACAGATAAAGTGCTGCTTGCACTACCCTGTTAAATACACAGTGGAATTACACAGGGTTTTTAAGAGAACACAGTCTGTAGGGTGGGATTATTCCTCCAGAGATGAATCATGGTAAGCAAAGGAGGCTGGAGTGTGGAGTTTTGTCATTTGTTGCTGAAATAAGAATGTGTGTAAGGTACAAAACATGAGTTTGCAGGTGGTGGAACGACAACTGCCTGGAAAAGAAAAGCCTCGTGCTGGCCTGCTCTAGTGCAGCATGTTGTCTGTATTCTTTGCCACAAAGCCTCTGTGTGATCCTGGGACAATCACTCATGCAGCCACAGGTGGTCATGAATGGTGTGTTCCTTATTTCCTGAATTACTTGCAGGCCTAGGGGCTCATTTGAGACGCATGCAGAACTGCTGTCAGTAGTATGCTACAGAAAGCAATTCCTGCCTATTTCAAATTAGGCACCCATTCTGACCAGACACTTTCATTGCTTTAATTTCCTAGCGAGGGAATAATATTGTCTGCCCTGCCCTCCGGGAAGTGTTGTGAAAATAAATGAATTGATGTTGTGCAAGCATAGAGAGACAGATTTTCAAAGGTGTTTATTCAAATACGGACAAATATGTAGGGCAATATACCAAACACTCCCAGCAATGCTGGTCCTGATTATTTAAAACTCTATTTAAATATCTGTTTGCATTCTTGGGCTCCTGAAGAAACTATTGAGTCTTTAGGCCTTCGAAATGCTAACACTGTGAATGCCACAGACAAGGAAATCAGTAAGAATGTGAATAAGTATATATTTAAGGATATAAGCTGAAGGAAATTTACTGTGAGAGATAATGACTTTCTCCAGACACAATTTGAATTGTATGCTGCAAATAATGTTTGCCTGTGCTGAGTGGTTATGGGAAAACAAATTAGTGAATAGGTGTTTGTTAAGAGTGTGGCCCATTCCACGTGTGGATGGAGGCATGGGGCTGAAAGAAAAATGGCATGTAATTGTGGCATTAAAAGGTGGTATCTGAGCATATAGATGTGAAAGAAGTAAATGAGGGTTCTACAACTCTGTGAGTTTTGAATCCAGTCATTTTGTGTGCAAATTCCTTGATTGCTTGGAAAAAAAGGGAAAGTGATGCTGTGTCCAACTCTCTGAATGCGAAGACTGGGACATTTAGCTATGGAAGGTATCTTTACAGTGTGTACAGGCCCTTACACTAACAAAGAATGACAGGCAGCAGCTATTCCCAGACTGGACTAACAGCAACGTGTCTCACAGGTGCACTGGAAAGCTGGGCTGCAAGCATCTTCAATTCTATGCAGCGTTCAGCTGTACGAGAGCCCTTCGGTGTTGCTTCATGTTCCCTGCCTTTCCCTTGTCCTTCCTTGGATTCTCTCCTCACTGACCCATCCTCCTGCCCTGTGCCACTCTCTCCTTCTCGAAGGTCTTGACTTGATTCTGTGGCCCTACTTGTTCTTCCTCACTGGGCGCATTTGTAATTCTCCTCTCTTCCTTCCAGAATTACTTTTGATACTCCATTTCTCTGCCTGAAATCTCTCTCTTCTCCTATCGTTTTTATTTGTGTCCTGCCTCCGTGCTGCAGCCCTGTCTTATATCCCCTGGTTTCCATACTCCTTCTTCAGTCTTGGTTTTCTCCTGTTTCCAGACCCTACCTCCTTGACTTCCATTCTCAGTTTCTTTGCCTGAACAGGCTTATATTTCTCAGTGTGTGTGTGCCCAGACACCAGCAAGATCTGACTCCTCTTCTTCTTTTTTCTTTCCTCCTAGAGTTTCACTCCAATCATTTGCTGCCAATGTCTATTTCCTCACCTCTGATCTTCACATCCATTTCCATGTCTCCCCTTCAACTGTTTCTCTGTTTCCTTCCTTGGCTCCTGCTTCTGCCCCTAGCAGGACCAGACCCCCTCTCCCCTTCATCCTTGAGGCTGCCAGTCACACACCTTTTGCCTTGTGGTCCAAGCTCCCCTTTCCCATGCTGTCTCCAGCTCCTAATCCAAGGAGCTTCCTTCCTCGTGCACTCCAGTCCTTCCCTCCAGCTCTCTGTCACAAATCTCTCTGAATGTCATTAGTCTCTTTTTTCTTCTCCCAAATCCTTTTTCACTTTTCAGTGTCTGGGTCACTGTACAGTTGGATGCTAAGAGGTGCAGCATCAGGATGTAGCAAGGAAGTTTCTTGCTGTCAGGTCTGATGCCCTGCCTTAAGCCAGCCTGGAAAAGCCAAAAGCAGCCTTTGCAGATTTTCTCTGGTTTTATTTGAAGCCTGAAAACACTAAGAGCTGTGGAAGGAACAGGTTCAGAGAAGAAGAAAGATTCAGAAGGAACTGCCAGAATGGTTAGCTACTGAAATCGGGGAAGTCTCTACTAAGGATATGTGAAGTGTGGTTTCTCTAGGATTTATAATTAAATTTACTTGACCTTTTATGGTAGAAAGTAAAGCCATTACATAGATAGGCTAAGTTTTAGGCTTCTGCTAAATTTTAACATCCTTTCCAATAATGTGGGAGTAGTAAATCTTTTCAGATGAATGTTCATTAGAATTTTTGCCTTAAGTTGATAAGGTGATTTATTCATGCCAAATCAAATCTCGTTCTGGTAAACTACACAATGATTTTGGCTGAACATTTCAAACCAGACTACAGGCAGAATTCCACCTGAGTTTAGTGTTTGCCATGCAAACTTTTATCCCAAATTCTTTAAGTTTGACTAGGTAGTGGGTGCGCAAATGCAAGGTGCTATTGCAGACACATTGTGCTGTGTTGCTAGTTGGCAGTTCCTCCTAACCCCAGTTGGACTTTGTTAATATAATTTGATTTTCTAGCTTGCTTCTTTGCAAAACTATTAGCATTAGAAAAACATTTTAGAATTTGGCCTTCAAAAATCATGGCACCGAGTGGTACTGGCTGCCTACCAGGCTATGTGTGTGAGAATTTTTTTTTATCCTGCTTGGAATTTGGTAAATTTATAAGATCTCCCCACACCCTTTCTCTGCAGGAGTCACTTAATTTCTTTGTGAGCTTTGCTGCTAAACTGTGCATAATTTGGGGTTTTCATTGTTCTTACCCCGCTTTTGAAGTTGCTTTGTGATTTTTGAAAAGATGTTAATTTTTCTTTTGTTGTTTTCTGTTGGCCACTTAATCCTTTCCCATTCTAATTGTTATTCTTATTGGTCTCCTCGAACTTTTCTGTTGTTTGAAATGTCTGTCATCTAAAACTTGCCTTTGTTCTTCCAACAATGATTTTTGGGAGCCTCCCTGCTGAGCTGCATTCCAAATATGTGTGTGGCTGTGGATGGGGGGATTTTGGCCTTCCTTGCTCTTTGAGCCTGTATCTGGGCTATCAGCAAATACAAGCAGCTCAGAGAAAACACTCTCCTTCTGCTTCCTTTGACACTGGTTTCCAGACAACACAGAAGCTGAATCTCACTTTCCAAATCCCTCTGCCATTGTGTTAGACTCTACCATATTACTTTTATCGTATCCGTCTAATTCAGCAGTTGTGGGCTGATGAATCTGACTGCACCTTAATTCAGGTGATCCTGTTAGAAAATGAATTTCTTTTTAAGTCTCTTAGGCCTCCCAGCTGCTGCTTGGCAGCGCTACAAACATTTAAGAGCTATGTACTTATCATTGCTATAGAGTAGAAGCAACCCAAAATTATGAATCATTCCTTCAAAAATGGTTTAGAATGGGATGGAATAACTGAAAGTATCCCTGGAGGTATACATTGATCAGAGGGGAAGTCCAGATATTTATCATGGACTAAGTATTTTAATTTCAGTTCAAAGAATTTCACCTCAAAAGACCCTGGACCCTAATAACCATCTTCAAAGAGGATGTAAGAATCATAGTTGTGTTGACTTCTGAGAAAATGGGGATTTTAAGGTCCGTATTTTAAAGCTATTAGGGTACCAAGGATTAGATACAGCCGTATAACAGCAGTATTAGCTCCCTAAGCCTAAAATGGAGATCCTTGACTCAACTTTCAGTAGGTACCAACTCCATGGTCTAGAGGAGTACAATAACCGAAGAGCTGTTGGGTGAAAATGAGACCTGGGTCTTTCCTTTCTTGGCAGATGTTCTTTTTTTTTTTTTTTCCTTTTCTATCTCCACATGGATGGGTGTTAAGTGCCAAATATGAGGAGAGGATTTAGGACTGTGACTTCTGCAGGGAGAGAGATGCCTCATTGCCACCAGGTTTCTAGGTGTGGATGTGATTTAAGGAATTTGATAGTCCTTGTAGCTCCACTGTTGGTTGGCTTAGGCAGCTCCTTGTTCATTGCATTTTTTTTCTGTAGATATTGAAGGAGCTCTTCCCTGAAGGCCTTAGTGCTCACACCATCATCACAGCTTCCAGTCAGTGACTTAGCAACTCATCATTCAGCATCACAGTGTGGAAGTCTCCTTTGTGGATCTGACCTGGAAATGTGTGTGCTATGTTACATTTACACATCTTTTGTCCTGGGCACAAATGGCTTAGGACCCTGAGTCTCCAAGGTACTCTGAAAAGAGTTCATTTAGGAGAATTTGCCCCTTGCTGAACTTCAGGTGACTGGACATGGTGGAATCATGACAGTCTGGTCTTCTTGTGACTGTGTTGTGTCCTGGCAAAAACTGGTTTGGTCTGAAGTATTTGTGCCAACAGACCTCACTGAAAATTATCAGAAATAGCTGATAGGGAGGGCAAAATGATAAGGAAATGGCCTTTGTGTACGACAAAAGCTGGTATTTTTGGTTAGTGCTAAATGTTTTCTCTTTCACTAACATAGTAAAGACTCAGTCCTGAAAGCTTTATTTGTCAGTTTTTCAAGTTATTACAGCACAAAGTTGTAGCATGAATATACCTATTTTTGCTAACTGCAGTCCTGCAAAGACTACTCAGTGACCTCTGCAGGTATCTTGGAAGCCTAAAAGACTGAGATAGCTTTTTCTCCACTTCCACTCTGCTACTGTAAAACCTCACCTCTTGGCTCCCTTGAGGTCTCAAGCTAGTGCTGAAGAACTGGCTTTGAGTTTACTGAAGAAGCTACTGTCTTGAACTGTCCCATATCCTGGCTGGTTGCTGGCCTAGGATAACACTTGATGGGCTCAGAGAGGTTTACATGACAGAAAATACTGGTCTGATGGCCTCGTGGCACACACATTTGCAATTTCCATCCAAAATGTTTCAATTCCTGAGAAAGCAAGCTTGGGTTGACTATGAGGCTTTGTGAATGTGTGCCTTTTGACCAAACTATCTTATAGAATCGTAGAATCATAGAATATCCTGAGTTGGAACAGGCCCTCAAGGATCATTGAGTTTAACTCCTGTCCCTGCATAGGACAACTCCAAAATTCACACCATGTGTCTGAGTGCATTATTCAAATACTTCTTGAGTATTGTCAGGCTTGGCACCTTGACTGCTTCCCTGGGGAGCTGTTCCAGTGCTCCATCACCCTGGATGAAGAAACTTCCCCTAATGCCCAACCCAAACCTTCCCTGGCACATCTTCCTGCTGTTCTCTCGGGTCCTATCATTGGTCACCAGAGAGAAGAGATCAGTGCCTGTTCCTCCTCCTTCCCTTGTGAGGAAGATGTAGGCTGTGATGAGATCTTCTATACTGTAGCACCTCAGACTGTGCACAGTGCTCGAGGTGGGGCTGCACCAGTGCAGAGCAGAGCAGGACAATCACCTCCCTTGACCAGATGGCAATGCCTCATGCGATGCACCCCAGGAAACAGTTGGCCCCCTTGGCTACCAGGGCACACTGTAGGCTCATGTTCAACTTACTGTCCACCAGAACCACAAAATCCCTTTCTGCAGGGCTGCTCTCCAGCCTCCCACTCCCCAATCTGTAGGTACATCCAGGGTTGCAATGTCCCAGGTGCAAACCCCAATACTTTCCCTTGTTAAACTTCATGCAGTTAATTGCCTGGCTCTCTAATTTGTCCAGATCCCTCTGCAGGGCTTCTCTGCCCTCAAGAGTGTCACCAACGCCCTGCCATTTTGTGTCATCCGCAAACTTACTTAGTAAACCTTCAAGTCCTGCATCCAGGTCATCTATGAAGACATTAAAGAGTACTGGCCCTAAGGTGGATCCCTGTGGAACCCCACTAATGACTGTTTGCCAGCTCGATGTAACCCCATTCACTGTGATTCTTTGAGCCCAACTGTCTTAGTTTGGATGAAAAAAAACCCAACCAAACCAACCAAAGTATGCTCAGTGATTTTAATCAGAGATTGTGAGATTGTGCAGAACAGATAACAGTTCTTTGCTCTACGTGTATGTGTGCACAGAACAGAACAAAGTCAACAACAAGTGCAATTAAGTTGTTAATACGGATCGAGTCCCATACCCGAGCTCTGGTGGTGCCGTCACTTTAAGCTGCAGCTCCGCTCCGGGCAGCCCTGGCGCGGGGCGCACAGCTTCTCCCAGGCCGCAGCTCCGCTCCGGGCAGCCTCCTCCTCAGCGCCGATCCAGATGGTTATCGGTCACACTCGCACTCACACACACACAGAGGGAAAGGAAATAAAGATAGAGAGATAGAGAATACAGCAACGCAAGCAGAGGTAGCAAAGCGCGACTATTCTCTAGGTAGCAAGATGGAGAAAGAGGCGGAGACCGGGAAGTAGCCAGTGAAAGGAATGTCCGGGCAAACGGGACACAACCTCTGCCCCGGTCTCCCCGGAAATGGCCCCTGCCCCCCCACTGCCAGCAAAGGAAGAAAAATTTCTCTGAAAGAGGAGGGGGGAAAAAAGAAAACACAAACCAAACCAAGCTGAAACTATAACACCAACCTGTCAGCTAAATGCTTTCCCATTGTGTTATGTGTTTATCCAGGTGTATGCTGGACATTTTGTTTAGGTCTTGGTCAAGGAAAATCCCAACCCTTAAGGAATGCTGCAAAACATCAAACATTTCATTCAGAGTCTGTTTAAATATGGCTGGTTCCAATTGTGCTAAGTATTACAGAAAAAACTTCTCTACCCCACCAAGGGAAACTAACAATCCTGGGAGAAGTCCAGTTTTGCAAGGATAACTAGGTCAACAGCTGGGCTTGCAGCAATTGAAGTTGCATAGTTAGAAATCACATCTCCCCACCATCCTGACCATCTCAGCTGGCCCAGTGCAAGCCTGCAGTGTCAACTTAGCCTTACTTCAGCACCCCGCCCTGTCCACAGCTTGAGACAAATAGCACATAAACCAAAAATCCACTCCATCCTGCTTGCCAGAGAAAGGTCTTCTCCTTCTCTGAAAGTGTGCTAATTTCCTAATGGATATGTCAGCCCCAATTTCAGCAACAGTCTGTATTCAGTTCCAGGTGAGGAACAACTATCTTCCTATATGAAACTTTTTTAACTTGACAGTGTCTCTTGAGCTAGTGACAAACCAAGCTTTCACAAAACTGACCAGTAATTTTTCAGTGATGCTGGTTTGACTGGAGGTGATTTGCCCAGAACACATTGCTGAGAATCAGTACACTGCTGTAGTTCAGTAGTTGATCTTTGTCAGATACAATCTCTACTTCAGTAAATTCATTAGTGTTACAGTGCTGCAGTAACAGAAAGACATCCTTTTGACAGTTAGGACCACAAGGGAGGGTTTGAGAAGATGATTGCTCCCTCCTGGGAAGAGATGAAAGTGGTAAAGAGAAGATATTTTTCATTATAGATCTTAAGATTAAACCTGGGGGACTGCTTGTGCTGGAAGTCTGCCTTATGTTTTGTATCAATAAGTGAATTTCAAATGCTTGGCTCCTAGTCATGTTTTTAGGTAATGGTTCTCTAGTTTAGCTCACACTGATTTCTTGGAGGTGGATTAGTACATAATTAAATATGTGGAACAGTGTAATGAAAAACATGATTCTATCAAAGCAAAGTAATTGCTAGGTCTGGTTTTGAACTTAGTAGAATCACTGCAAACAAAGAATTTGCTACATCTTCCCTGAGTACCTTCCTGCTGCCCTGTCTATTTACGTTATGATCCTTGGCATTCACTGCAAGCAAACATAAAAGTAATAATTTTCTTGTGCAAATGAAAAATAGAAAGGGAGGCTGGCTTCTCGTGTGTGTTAACATTTTCATGTCATCTGGTGGAAACTACTTGGTGTAAACTATACTTAACCCCCCTTAGACTACTAGAGATGTATAAAGGAGCCTTCTTGGAAATGAAAACCGGGTAATTTATCTTCTGTTGCATCTGTAAACAGAGCTTTTCTTAAATGACAAAGAAATCATTAGTGTCTGTCTAGTAACGCAGCACCAAATGTTTGCTTTTGTACTAAAGACTTCATGTGGAGATGGAAATTTAGGAGAAATAAGAGCCAGAGGTGGTTTTGGTCAAAGGGTCCATGGGCAACTGCAGCTTCTAGAATGCTTAACCTGGCACTTTTCAAGACCGCTAAGTGGAAAGTCAACACTGTTGCTTTGTAGAACAGGACTGGGAGAAATTTCTGCTAAAGGCAAACCGTTAAATGTGAGAAAAACTGAATCTTCAAGAATTACTGTGAAGGGTCTTTATGCTAAAAGGCTGATTTGAAAGTAGATGAGTTTTTAGCCATCCCATACAGCCTTTCATTATACACAGCCTCAGTCTATCCTTCTAGGATTGCTGCATCTTCTGGAGAGGCTGAAGAGTAGATGGAACAGGTGAGAAAGGAGGGTCTGGCTACCCAAAAGCTACTTATCCTCTGTTTCTGTGGTTGCTGGAATTATGTATGTACTTATGTATGATTTTTAAGTGTGAGGTGCTTATGTTAATGCAGTTCTTTGGGTTTATTTAAATTCCTTTTGGGTTGTTTCTGTTATTTTAAATGAGTGGAAAACGTTTACTTACAACAATGTGAGCCCTGTAACGGACCTGTTTAATCCTCTGCACCTTGTCCCTCAGTGCTGTGAACAAGAAGTAGCACAGAGCCATCCACATTGGTTGCTGCTGTTGTTTGACAGTTCTTGGCATGGCTGGCTTTCCCAGAGGAGCAGCAGCCTAACTATTTATACCGTGGTTGTGTCTACAGTAACATACTTGAGGAAATCTCCCATCATTAGACCACTGGCACAGAGTAACAGTGGGAGAACTAGCATTGGCAGGGCACTGGAGCATTTAACCATCAAACTGGCTAATCCTCTGGGTATTCTTTGTTCATCTCTAAATAAAGATGAGTGAGGGCAAGCAACCAAATCCAAGCCTGAATGCAGCTTTACTTTTCTTAACTTGTTTGCTGGGTCCACTTCACTGGTTCAGCGCACACTGGTACGTAAGCCTTACTGAGGTTTCCTCTCCATGCAAACAGCTAGAGATTTGCTGCTGGATTTTGTGAGAGCAGAATCAGGCTTCAGTACTGAATTATCAGCCATTTATAAGGACAGAAACCAATACTATTGATTATTTCCCCTTTGGCATAGCCTTGTTTTATGCTCAGAGTGCACACAATTGTTAACCTAGTTTTCAGAGCTGTTATGTGTCCTCCAGCATGGAAAAAACAGTGCTGCGGTCGTAGTTTTTTTTGTTTTTGCAGTCAGAGGCTTTTATTGTTCTGCTTTCTGAATTGCAGGTTGAGGGAGTGAAGAGCTAGGAGCATGGCATTGCAAGAAAGCGATTCAGACATCAAGTCACTCAAGATGCTAAATCATGGCTTTTCTGTTCATCTGATCCTTCTGGTGTGATGATATTTTCAATAGTTTAAAGATTTAGAAATCAGCTTCCTTTGCAATAATATCTGAAACCAATTCTTAAAACTTCTTGGAGGGCAAGAAGAGCTCTTCATCTCTGGATGTCTTACTTCCAGGTAACCTGGATTGGTTCAGACATTCATAAATGGCAAAGAAACCATTAGTGCCTGTCTAATGGTGCATCACCAAATATTTACTTCCATACTAAGAAATTCAAATGGAGATGGAAACCTAAGAAAGAGTATTAGTGGGTTTGGTCTGTGCTGATATGAAGGGGCAGAGAGGCACCTTTGGGTGAACACTCACCAGCCTGCACCTTTAGACCCCTCTGGACTGGTTGTATCAATCTGAGCAGTATCCATCATTGTTTCTTCTGTGGGATGTCTCTTTCTATCAGTCCAGCTGGCCTTGCAGTCTAGCTGTGTTCAGGCTCTTCATCCTCCTTCTACCCAGATACTACATCTATCCAGACACCCACTTTCTAAAGGGCTCCATCTGTGCTGCTCCTCCTTCCTGCATCTCTTTAGAAGCATCTTCCTGGACAGCCATTTGCTGATCCTGTTGCTCTAATCTACCTTCACAGAAAAAGCCAAAGCCACACAGATGAAAAAAGCCCGCCTAAGCACAGATTCAATCAGGCAGCCTACCTCCTGGAAGTGTGATTTCTAAGGTCAAAGTCCTGCATGTTAAATTTTCTTCTCAGTTTCTGTATTACAAGATAATGATATTCTGCATTTTGGAAGCCTTTCAGATTTTGTAAGTAGCCTAAAATATATTTCAAGAAGTGTCTCCCATTTGATGCCAGCCTGCTGGCCTTGGTGGAGTATTTATTCCTCTCTGTTTTCTAGCCTTCAGGTTGCTTAATACACCTTTTGTTTTATTACAAGTGAAACTCTAGGGCTGTCTCATACGTAGCTGATGACCTCGATCACCACACCTGCAAGAGTGTGATTTTCAATAGTCACTGAGCAACCTGAACAGTTTTGCTCCCTGGTTTTGTCTCTGCTATTCAACCCCCCCCCTTTCACCAACAGAGTATCAGGGATGGCTTTCTTCTTGACTTTTGCAAGCCCTGTACCATATCCTTCCGAGAGCTGAAAGCAAGGGAAGCCCTGTTGTACCTCACAGGTGGGAAGGAGAGGACTCCACATCAGACCCAGTGCTCTGCTGTGGGTCTCTGTACCTAAACCAATCATTTAATTTATTTATCCCCTGAAAGGCCAACCCACATGATGAGAAGCTGGCCTGGTATCTAGTATGCTTATGTGGGAGAGAAAGGTCTGAATCTCACCAGAAAAGAGAACTGACCCCAGACCCCTTGAATGTTCCATCAGTTCCTCTTACTGTGTGGATGGCAGTGGAACCCCATGCAAGACATGAGCGGCTTAGTCCTGCTCTTTCTGAAAGAAAATGCCACAGTGCTCCATGACAAGAAAGGTTTAAGAAAGTGGAGTATCATGGAGGCAAGGACCTCATACAGCCCAGAAAGAGGCAGCTAAGCCTTGGGGTGGATGAAGGATTCGAATATATGTCTGTCACTTCTTCTGAGTCATCTGAAGCATATCTTGTCCATTAAATGGTCTTTCGTGAGTCTCTTTGTATGGGCAGATCCCTTGGCACTCAGTAATAAATCTGACTGCCTAGCTCAGTGCTGGGAATCCCACTGTAGATCCCAACTTCCAGACACGAAACAGCTGCAGTGTTGAGTGGTGTATATCTGGGTCCCTTTCTAGGTAGGCACCATGTTGATAACCTTGTTTAGAGAAGCCCAAGGCTCTCCTTGGCTTCAGATTGGTTTGTGTGTCTTCAGGATATAGCATGTTATACATCTGCAACCCTAATACAATGGGTGTGCAACTGGCTGATGGGCTGGGCTCAGAGAGTCGTAGTGAATGGAGTTACATCAGGCTGGTGCCCAGTTGCTAGTGGGGTCACACAGGGGTCCATCATGGGGCCAGTGCTCTTCAATATCTTCATAAATGACCTGGATAAAGGACTTGAAGTATTATTGACAAAGTTTGCGGCTGACACAAATCTGAGGGGAGCTGTCAACGCTCTTGGGGCCAAAGAGGCTCTGCAGAGGGATCTTGACAGACTGGAGAGCTGGACAATCACCAAGAGCATGAAGTTTAACAAGGGCAAGTGCTGGATTTAGCATCTGGGACATGGTGACCCTGGATGTACCTGCAAACTGGGGTCTGAGATGCTGGAGAGCAGCCCTGCAGAGAGGGACCTGGGGGTTCTGGTCAATGGCAAGTTGAACATGAGCCGACAGTGTGCCCTTGCAGCCAAGAGGGCCAACCATGTCCTGGGGTGCATCAAGCACAGCATTGCCAGCCTGTCCCACTCTACTGCACACTGGTGCAGCCCCACCTCGAGCACTGTTTGCGGTTTTGGGCACCAAAGTATCGAAAGGATATAAAGCTGCTGGAGAATGTCCAGAGGAGCGGCACAAGGCTGGTTAAGTGTCCACAGGGGATGTCATCTGAGGAACAGCTGAAGTCACTCGGTCTGTTCAGACTGGAGAAGAGCAGACTGAGAAAGGATCTCATAGCTGTTTACTGCCTTCTCACAAGGGAAGGAGGTGAAACAGATGCTGATCTCTCTTGCATCCTATGATATCACTAAAGGGAATGGCAGGAAGATGTGCCAGGGGAGGTTTAGATTGGATATTAGGAGAAGGTTCCTCATCCAGTGGGTGGTGGAGCACTGGAACAGCTCCCCAGGAAAGCAGTCATGGCACCGAGCCTGCCAGCATTCAAGAAGCATTTGGACAATGCCCTCAGTCACATGGTATGAATGTTGGGAGTGTCCTAAGTAGGGATAGGAGTTGGACTCAATGATCCTTTTGGGTTCCTTCCAACTCGGGTAATTCTATGAACCATCCCTACACTGTAACCAGATAGACATGTCATAATATCGAATATAAATAAATAAGAATGCATCTATCATAGAGGGAAATACAATGTATATTTTTTGCAACACCCCCAAGCCTGTGTGCTGACAACAACAAACAGCGAAGACCACTCTAAGGTATTTTCTTCTCTTTTGTTTTACCAATTAATTAAGACCTAGACTGGTCTTTCTGCCTGCAGTAGTCATAGTCCATGTGAAATACAGGAGAATACTGAATGATGGGACTAACATAAGTCTAAAGAATATCTTTAACCAAGCGGCTATTCAGCTTTTATTATTCCAGAACTAAAGTTAGGATTGCTGAAACTTTGCTTCTTTATATGCTCGTGATGCTACAAAAACATCTCTATTCATATTGAAAACATCTTTACTTATGAAAATGATGTGAATTATCCTAATTTGGTTGCTCTTCATGACAATAAAATTATTTTTCACCAATGAATTGGTTACTAATTCCCATTGCAATTAAGCTACCTTCTTGATAGTCTCCAAACATTAGCTGGGTTTGTCTATCTAATAAAATAAATGTGCATTTTTTATAGAAGGCTCCTCATTCATTCAGCAGATTAGTCTGTCTTGAGAAAGTGTGTCACTAAGTGACAGCATAAATCTATGATTGTCCTTTTCTCCGTTCATAGAGAAGATTCAGCTTCTTAGACTAATAGACTGGCCACCAGATAAGCCAGCCTGCAACTGTAAGTCAAACCAGCATTTTAAATGTGAGAACTGGCTGTTCCCCAGAACAGCAAATGCAAAGGTGTTTGTGCCTATATTTTGACTATCTAGTGTAACAACTACAATGTCCTACAGCGTGTATTCTCAGAAGAATTACGTGTATGGTCAGAGTTTGCTCTAGATATTTATATTACACCATTGCCTGCTGTAGAAATCTCTTTAGAATGTCTTTTCGGTGGAATTTTTAACTTGAATTAGTTTTTAAAATGAAGACTATCTTGTTAGCCAAAATGGAAATTTCCTTGGTAAAAATATCTGGATTTAATTACATTTTCATGTCTTCCATTAGGAAAACTGTGCTAAAAAATCTTCCTGTGTCTGGCATCCTAAACTTCAGCAAGCTGGCTAGTTGTCATCTGACTGGCTAAATTTTTGGGTTTATACTTTTTGACTGTAGAAAACTGGAAAATAATTTGTGAAAAGGTTTCCATTTTGTGGTGGAAATTTGAACAATTCTGTGGAAGACTGTAAATTAATTAAAAATATTTGTATTTAGCAAATATGTTCTTTTTACATAAAACGACTGAGTTTCCAAGTGTGTTCTGAAAGCAATCAATTACTTTGTTCTACTCAAGCACGTTAGTTCATACTTGCACTAATTTTAGGTATCTAATTCAGAAGCCTGACTCCTAGGCTGTCTGTGTAATCCAGAGAGAAAACCTGCTACACAGCATGATTCTGGACATGTAAACTAGGCTCTTGCTCTCAATTTCCTCTTGGAGGAACCCCTCTCTGTCCCTTAACCATATGGTACACCCAGGGAAATCAGCTTTGAAGTCTGATGCTTTAAGATATCCTATGTTGGTATCGCTCTCTGATTAGATAAATAATATAAATAAGACGTTTATTGAACCATTGAGATATATGAGATTAGCTGCATGTATTTGTTAACGTAAGTAGGTTGGGTAAAATTGACCTATGTGTGCACCATGTGTGTATTTTTCTTTGTGTGAGAGAAAGAGAAGGAAAAGATGGCATAAAAAGCTAAATGAGGTTTCAAAAAATATTCCCTTCTCAGGAAAGTGTGTCTGCTGGCTGTCTTTCCTACTCATCCTCTTGAATTCTCTATAATTTCTGGCATTTGTGTGTCTTGCAAGGCATCCTTCTCCCACAGCACCATCATTCCTCCTTTAACCTTTTTTGCTTTTGTCTTAGAGCCCCATGATTCTCTTGGCATAGTCAGAATCTCTCCTTCATGCTTTCATAATATCTTTGCCCACTACCCTTCAAGCCCTCTTTCGCTGGTTCCCAGCTCCCCTATGGCAGAAGCAAAGCTATATAAGGACCTATATCACCTTGTCTTCTAACTCAGCTGATTGCCTGGCTATTGTCTGCTGCTGAGAGTATCCTAAGCCAACGCAAAGTGAGAAGGCATACAGACACGACTCAGTTGTCGTGGATGATACAGAAGGTACTTTGCTATAGAGGGTTGAAATGGCTCTGTAATACTGAAAGGAAAAAAAATCATAAAAATAGGGAGCTGAACAAAATTGTGAGATCATTTAGTTGCCTCCTCGTCCTGCAACAGGGAAGATATAAATCATTATATTCTGATTAGCCTTTCTGCTCTCCTTTGATAAGGATTGTTCAGTCCAAGTCTGCTGTTTAGTTGTTAGGTCTAGGGCAGGAAATTCCAATCGCTGTAGTATGCAAGGTATGCTCCTGAGGAGCCCTCCTTTAATATTGCCTCTGCAGGGTTTTCTGTTAAAAACCTGTTTCCATGAGGTCAGAGTAGGAGAATTGCAGATTTCAAACAGCACCTCTGAGCACGTTTGGCTTCAGCATCACGTCACACAGCACACATGCCCTTCATGTCCATGCCATGGCAAGGTGGGCAAGGGCCCTGGTACTTTGTTGTCTCCTGTTTGAGAAGCCCCACCAGAAAACCCTATACTTAGACCTAGACCATACCGTCTTTGCTTGTTGAAGAGAATGGAAGTCAGCATCCAGTAGCCAAACAATACCTTGTACGATAAAGTCTCCAAATCCACTAGGTCTATTGTGTTTTCTAAGGAGGGAATTGTGTTAGTTTGGCACAATTTGTTCTTGACAAGCCCAATGTAACTGTGTGTTATCACCTTCCAGGTACTTGGAAACCAGTAGTTTTATTTTATAAGGGTTTTTATAAGAGTTTTTCAGGGATTCCTGTTTTGCTGACAGGTCTGTAATTCTCCCAGCTGTGTTCTCTACCTACCAGCCATCCAAGGCAATCAGTCAAGGCTCTCAGATTACTGTAGCTAGTTCCTTATTATGCAAGGGAAGATTTCTTCAGAACCTGATGGTTTGAACATCCTTAATTTATTGAAATATTTTTATCCTGTGTTTTCTACACTGTGGCCTACCTTGCTGTTTCCTTGTTAACAAGAAGTCATAGTTAACTTTTTGTTGTGAATATAGAAAGAAATATATTATTGTATACTTTACATCTCTGTGAGCTCTCCTCCATTCCTGCTTGGAAAAGCACTAGTTCTACTCTTCTAGTTTATTTCTTATTGCCTTTATATCCCTTGTCACTTGACATTCATTTTTATTTCTGTGATGTGCTTCATCTATTTCACTCATCCTTAGTTACATGCTTTTGCTTTCATCATTTGCACAAGCCCTTTTTGATATTCTGGTCACCAGGGAATGCAGCATTACAGGCTGAGAGGTTGCGTCAAGACCTTTCTTTTGAATCTTGTGGTTTGCCATTGCACATTCAATATCGTATCCCTTACTAACTCACAGCAATTCCCAATTATCTTCCTAGAAGACTTTACCAGCCACTGGCTTAGCTGGTGAAGTCTGATCTCCTGAGATCTATTATTCCTCTCAAGTTTCCGTTTTCTTAGAATACTGAACTCTGTCAGTTCATTTGAACTATCTCTGAATTTGTCACTTGCCAATCAGTTGGAATTGGACAAAAGGCATAGTCAAGCCTTAGCTTCTTCCTCCATATAAAATAAAAAGCTGCACTCATCATGTTGCAGGCACCTGTCCCACTGAACTGTCTGTGTGAGAGATGCCCATGTACTGTCAGATATTCTCTTTGAGTCCTTCTGATATCTGCTGAAGAAAAAACACCTTTGTCCTGCTCTCTCTTTTTAGGTGGTCTTTAGTAACTTTCTAACACGATATCGGTGCTGGGTTTTTTCACCTCTATTTTTAACGTGATGGTCAGCAAAGCCATCTTTTCCCTTATTTGAAACTCACAGATCTATCTGCTAGAGGACAGATGAACCTTCCTGTGTATTCCTGCCTTTCCTTCCTGTATTGATGCTCTAGTCCAGAAATTTGCCCTACCAGTGAGATATGTACATGCTAGGCCTTTAAGAGATGATCATCACACTGGGTAGTCTAAATCCTGCTTCACATCGTTTCTCTGAGATATCCATTGCCCTCACTGGAGTTGCACAAGCACAGCCAAACTGATGTTTGGAGAAACTAATCCCCAAAACTTTTCTCTCTTTCTCCCCCTTTTTTTTGTTGTGTGTTTTGTAACCAACATAATACAAGGATAACAGTGAACAATTTCGCCAAATTTTCTGCAATAAAGGATATCTTATACCAGTCCTATGCTACTTCTCATTTAGTAAGCAGATTCCTAATCGGGGGGAAAAAAGCTTCTCTTGCTTCTGGTTAAATAAGTTCTTTGGTACTTAAAAATGAAATCTGATTCCTAATTGAAATGGTTTACTTCCATTGTGAATTTGCCAGTTTGTTATTGCAGGGGTGCACATGATTGCCAGGCCCTGGCACGGCTGTGGATAGTGAGGGTGGTTGAAAAAAATCACTCAAGTATTTAATTTGAGGATAATAGTCCTGAAAATGAACATCATAGGCCTTTAAAAAAGGCAAAGGGAGCTCAGTCTAGAAGACTACATTGTCTTCACTGGAAACTACCTCCTGCTTAGGTCTATACATTTGGTGCAAGTAATCTCTCTAGTGCCTAATAAAGAAATCAAGCGATTTTCATATATTTTCCCCTATTAAACAATTAAAGCAAGAGAAAAAACATGCTTACAGTCCATGTCTGGGTACATTTTGTCACATATCTCTTTCTGTGACCTTTTTTCCATTCACACACTGCTTGTAAACAATTTCTTGGTTAAAAAATATACTTTTATTGTGCCAATTCTGGGGCAGATTTATTCAACCTTAAGGGCTCTCTCACTCCCTTTTCACTCTCTCTATTTGTTCCCAGGTCTTCCAGAATCTTGGAGGTCAAGTGAGATCGTATGCTACCTTCTGTTCTGCGCTGTATTTAAGTCCAAAGTCACCTCAGAAACATCTCATGCAAAGTATCCCTCATCTTGGAATTACACTTGCTGCGTTTACCGTATGCTTTTTCTGTCAGCTACAACTAATGTGTAATACTGGCATAATATTTACGCAAATTCATAGGTCTTCTGTCCCAAACAGGTCACTGATCCTTTTCTTCTGGATGGTGCCACCAGGCCAAGTAATCTGTGTGCTGCTGGTTCTGTTCCCTGTTTGAATCAGAGCTAAAGAACAGGGAAGCAAGGAAGAGGTTTGCTGGCAGCACTTTTAGAGGCCAGGGGAAAGTATGTTTTATGCATGGAGGTGCTCCCAGAGGTGGAAGGAAACTTTAGACACTTCACAACTTTCTTTTTGTGGGGGATGTGAGGAAAGACCTTCCCAGGTGTGTGAAATTTAAGGATTGTGGATGGATCCAGCCGGGAAAAGAGATAATGTGGACAAATGGCAGCATTCTGTATTGCAACATGAAGATATAATCTATCTAGCTGAAGGCACAGTTTGGTAAGTGCAGATGTGAAAAATGAACTTTGTGGCTACAGATGACCCCTGCTCCATGTGAGAGCTAAGATGAAAGAAAAATCTGGTATAGGAAGTCAAGTACTCACAAGTCACGAGCTCGGAGGCAGGGTGACAATTCAGACTTAGCTCTGTGTCCTGCTTATAAGCTTCCAAATGTAGTCTAAGTTGGTACTTCTTGTCCCCCCACCCACTAGTGCTTAATGTGCTCTGAACGGAAATTCCAAGTCATCACACTTAAACTCAGAGGTGTTACACAACTGTGCCTCCTGGATGCAGCCCCAGCAGCTGCCCTGGCAGGCTTTGGGCACAATGATGATTCTTATCAGTTTCTGTGTTGTGAGAGTGTCTAGAGATCCCAGGGTGCCAGACCTTGTGCAAACACTTTGGAGAAAAATATCCCTGGCTGAATGAGCACACAGCCCAAATAGCCAAGGCTGAGAGAGCGTTGCTCTGGGCACGGAGGTGTAGGGAGATATAATGTTTTTCCCAGCTCTGCAGTTTGATAGGAATGGTAGGGACAGAGTGCTGTTCCCCTTGTTTCTGGAGGACCTAATGTCTGTTCTGAAGAATGTGAATGTTACTGCTCTACCAGGCTTTAGAATAGTGTAGCCAGGAGAAAACCCTGCAACAGGAGAATTTCTTCTTCCCACATCATCTTGCACACTTACCGTCAAGCTCATTCAGTGGAGTCTGTTTATTACTTGGGGAACTCAGCTTCCTGAAAAGAGAGGGGCAGGAGTGATGTGTAATACTGTAAAGGACAGTTCCTCGCTTGGCTATGGAGACCTTATCATGTAGCGTCACGTGGTCATCCTATGTACTCAGTTTGACATTGTAAAATGTGGGAATATTTCTGTAATCTACAACATTTTTACTGTATGTTGAAAGTTTTATTTTCATGCATAGTTTGCTGATAACCAAAAGGCTTCTTTCTTTGCAGCAGAGTGTATCTCATGAACGATTTTGCTTTGGGCTATAGGACATCAAAGTTAATCTTTTTTCTACTTCTCTTCCAGAAACCATGATCTATGAAGCAGATTCCCTTGAAACAGAGTTGCCTTCAGGGCAGTACATGTTCATGATGACATGCTGGAACATGAAAGAACAAAATAAATATTATTTGATTGTAAAAGAAATTTCTTTCCTAGCCTAATTTTAAAATGGAACAAAAGAAGGGTCAAATTCAAATGTTCTAAGAACTACTTGTTTCAAAGCACATAACCCTCCATCTGGCTCACGCTTAATCCAGGTTAGAACATTTTGTATCTATTCTGGAACTCAGACTTCAAATTCAGAAATTTTCCTTTGGATTTTGAGCTGGAATATAGAGAGCAAACCCTGTGGTGGCCAAAACAAGCGGCAAAACACCAGCACTGTGGTTGGGATCAGAGAGTACCATAATGAACACTTAACCATAACTCTTTAGGTACTTCTAATCTCTGAATTAATCGGGGCAATTAGGGTTTGTACTGTGCTATGAGAGTGACTTCTGCAGTATGATATGCATGTATTTGCTGAACAGAGACTAACAGAGAAGTATGAAACTGCTGTCTGGTAGATGCTTCTGGAGAAATAAGGGAATATTATTGGGACTGACTTGAGCAATCTTGATCTGTTCTGCCATTCTTAAATGCAGCCTTGATTTATGTCCGATTGCATGTAGACAATGCTGTACTCAGACTGTGTACATTCTGAACCTATAACCTAAGACTTGTGATGATTTTTTGAGTTTTTGGGGGATGCTGCAGCAGCGTATGGCATGCACCCTAGCAGCATATTTTGAGTTTTTCTAAGTTTATTGGAATTTTTAAATTATACTATTGGAAATAAAATTCACATAAAAATATCACGGAAACATCTGGAAAGAGACCGCTAGATGAGAAGAGAGCCACATCCCTAATAACAATGGATTTTACTGCTGCCCAGCTCATAACTTCAGACTATGATATGAGCCATAAATATTTTCCAAAGGGCTAAATATATTTGTAATTCTCACTGGGATTTGCCTTGCTAGGCGTTTGCAACAGCTGTGTGTGTGACTGTTGGCCACCTGCTGAATGTATTGCCACTCCTGCTGCCAATGCAACGGCAGAACCTCTCTGCTGCTTCTTCTGAAGGTCTCCTGAAGGATCAGCGGTTTCAGTAGATGGTGGCAGTTTTGCCATTGCCTTCAGGAGGAGCAGATTTGGGCCTCTAAATTGCACCTTTTTATAAATAGTATCCAGTGCTATTTTGCCTGGCAAACATTTGGAGCAAGTGTGGTTCCATGTGGCCCCTCCCACTGTGTCACAGGACCAGGCTCTTCGTGTTCATGTGAATATCTCCCAGATGTTGTGCGTTGGACAAATTTAGCACTTGAGATGGGTTGTGGCATCATAGCACGTAGACAGGATTTTCCTAGAGGGGATGGAGAAAGCTTGTATTATACTTGAAAGAGTAGGTTGTTATGCGATCCTTTTCACTTAGTCTTGTGCTGTGAGAACTATGTCTTTTTGTGTGACCTCCAGAGTGGTCATGACAGCCAGGCAGGAGTACACAATGTCTAAATTTGGCAGAGTCCTTAAAAATGTATCCCATTTTGTTTGATAGATGTCCGCTGAGATGGGAGAGAAATTTCCCCTGCCTCTTAGGTTGGCTGGGGACTTCAGCAAGCCTCTTTCAAGGGAATCCTGATACAATTCCCCAGTGCTGAAGCCAGGTGGCTTTATTTCAGTTTTCTGTTGAGAATTTGAGTGATTTGTCAATTGTATTGCTCAAGCAATACACTCGCATTGTCATCATTTGCTATTATGTTTTTAATATGTGTATCCTTGAGACCTAATTTGGAGATTCTATTGTAACAACGGAACAAAGTTGTTGCTTTGAAGTTGCACCTGGCATCTCTGAGTCATCAAAGTAGTCAGGGCTCAAGTTTGGAAAGAGCTGGAATGTACATCGCATTAGCTTAACACAAATGGGTTGCTGTGAAGGAGCATGGGGAGAAGACAGTACAAGGAAATGCCTTTGAGCACGTGGAGGTAACCAGCAGTGGAATCCGACTCCTTACTGATGTTTGGGTTTTGCTTTTTCATCTCAGTACTATACTCTGCAAGCATCTTCGGCCGCTTTGTTTCTGCTCTGTTGGCTTCACATGGAGGCAGGCTTTGCCCAGTAAACCCTGCAAAGAGTTTAAGCCTTTTCCATCTTATACCTGACTTTGTGTGCACTCACATCTTTGGGTTCAGGCCAACCCAGCAAGAAATGGGACACTGCTTCATTGAAGCCACTAGTTATTTCTGCATTAGTAAAATAAAGACTTACAAGGACCTGAGCCCAGGCACTGCAACTTGATTTTCCTTAATATTTAATTATTAGGTTAATAATTTAATAGTTCCTTGGTGGTGGTGGCAAGGGTGGCAGCTTCCTCAATGCAAAGACCATTCCTAACAGTTTGAATGTGTCTACCTTGATTTGTAGGCTAAGAGAGTTTATTAGCACAGATGTGGTCAGTCTGTGCCAGCTGACCTCAGGGTCGGTGAATGGGCATTGCCACTGTACAGGTGTAGCCAATGATGCAGGGTCTGTTTCTATATATGAGATCATGATAGTGAGCCTGTCAGGTACTCTCCTGGTGAGGGTTTTTTCCAAGCTCTTTTCATGACTGTATTCTCCATCACAACAGGGCTGTCTACCACTCCCTTCAACTGACCTGCTCATCTGGCAGTGTGGAAGACCAGGGCTGATAGTTGCTTCTGTATAAGATCTCTTTCTGCCCTAGGGAAGCAGGAGCGTGCAAATTCTCCTGGCATAGGACTTGTCAGTTCAAAAGCACTTATTTCCCCAACAATAGCTATGGAGAGTTCTGCAGGCTAGGTGATTACTTGCAGGGTTGCAGCAGTGCTGCCCTGCATTGGGTTCTGCATCTGCTTTCACTGAAATCAGCAGTGACTTCAGCAGTTCAGGACTGGACCACAAACTACAGCATTTCTGGGATCCTTCAAGATGAAAGGCACTCCACGTGGGTAAGTTATCATTATTTGTTATTATCCTCTCACTGATCCACTTTGGAAGACAGATGTGCATTCTTTCCCTTTCCCTGAGAACTGATGAAATGTGAAAATCACTTCTTAGATAAAGAAAAGCCCACAAAGTCAACACAATGTATTGTGAGTTATTTGATTTCTAATCTCTGAAAATGAGCCAGGTCAAACAGACACAGCTCCTCTGATAAACTGTTATTCTTAGAGATTTCATCCTTCCATGGAAAAGTACTGAGCTGGCTCTCTGATCTCCTCTTACACTGTCATCAGCATACAGCAGCAGGCCAGTGGAAAATTGGAGAAAACCAGCTGCATGTAGAGTGTTAGGGGCATTATTTTTAGATGCTCCATTTCTTTCTGACTACACACACTTCCCTGTGGAAAACAAGGCTGTCTATCCTAGTGACTTGCTGGCAGCTGCTGCATTATGCACGGTGAAACTGCTTAGAAATGGGATGTAAAACAAAATAAATAGGAGGAAAACAGATCTATAAATTGGTGCAGTGGACGACAGGACAAACAAAGGACATTTGAGGGTGAATTCATGGCAGTCTTTGGAAATTGTGCAGGTTCTCCCTTCAATAGAAGTATGAGTTTGAAGTGTATAACTCCAGCTGAATCTCCCTCTTCCTCCGACTGGGGAGTTTACTTTCTAATTTCCACTACCCGTTGTGGCATTTAACAAGTATCAAAGCTGAATACTAGCTTTCCTTGCAAATACTGATCTGCTGTCACAACAGGGCTGATAAAGAGAGGAGTTCCAAGTCTAGATCTGCTGAGATCTATGATAGTAACCAAATGTGGGATGACTCCGATTCAGGGGGTAGTTTGAAACAGGGAGTGGTTTGAAACACACACACACATGGATTGCTCCGCTGCCTCCTGCTGTGAACCTGCCCATTAACTCTGAAGGATGATTCACCAGTTAAGCTCAATGCAGTTAGATATGCAATCTCTCAGTGTGCTGAAAAGGCCCAGCCTTCCCCTTTCTTTTGGCCTTGTGAGGTCTCACCTGAGTGGGAGAAGGAGGCATCTCCAGGAGGGCAGCAAAACTTGCACTTCCAAGGGTCAGGTTATCTCCGCATAGTGAGAGCAACACCTTGTATGAGAAAAAGGACAAATGTGGAATCTGTGGGGAGACGACAGAAGAGAGAGTCTCTCCCTCACTCAGAATCTGTGTCTTAACCACTAACACTAGTCATTCCGGTTATAAACCTTTCCTTGTCTAGATTCCTTAAGGGAAATGGAAAAGAAGAGTGTCATGGGGACTGCACAGGCACGTGTCTGTGGCAGCTGCACATCTGGGTTTGTAGGATATCATGTAGATTCTGGATGTGAGTAGCAGAGGCTTCATTTGAATTGTCACTCATGTCAATGTTTCACATTTGGGATGCAGATGGATACAGCTAAGACTGCTCATTGGAGGCCTATTGTTTGTTACAGCACCTGGGAAATGTTTGATATAAGGCAAGGTGCTTCTCCTGCCCCAGAAACTGTTACTGTCCTAGAAAAAATTGTTACTGTTTTGATGCCAGACAAACTAGTGAAGAACCCAAAGGGTGGCAGGGCAGGATGGTGCCTGTTATTGAAGGATTCATTATTCTCTCTCGTGACTTGCATGAGTATATGTATACATATGTATAGCACACTTGCATTGTCCAGAGTTTAGACCTACGTACTTTTAACTTAGTTTTGGCAGTCTTGAACCATTTTAGTAGTTATTTTCCTGGGTAAGAAGGCACTTCAGCTTGGTGTTTTTGGGGAAGACTTGCCTAGATTAAGTCAATCATTTCCAAGAATAAGGATATTGAAAATTGTTGTTTCATCCACACTGCATCAAGAAAAATAAAATTCCTTCAGAGGTTCTGCTGTTTCCATGCTTGTGATTTCGCAATGGGATGCCATAGTGTCAGAGGCATGTCTTTCGCTGTTTTTCGAAGATAAATTGCCTCTTTTTGGCCCGCTTAGCAACTCTTGAAATTTGACAGGCACATGTAGTCAGTAGAGAGATTTAGAAAACTTGGCACCGAGGCATGCTTCAGACCACGACTTCAGAAGCTAAGCAGAAGTTCATAGGTGACTGCTTGGGAATGCTGTAGTGCTAAGCACAGAGGCTGAAAGCAGAAAGACTGTTTTGTGTTCTCTTAGTGCTACAGAAAGTATGCCAGAAAGAAAGATGGAGGAATTTTTCTGAATTACTGCAAAGGGAATATAAGGGCAGTACAAGCGGCTGAAAAGGAAGACAGAAAGATTTGATCAGTAGAGCACAGCAAGTAACGGAAATCAATTTTCACAAAGTATATACAGACCATAACTGATTCATCATGGAAGATGGTGAGAGTTCAAGATAAGGAGACAATTTCAGTTTAATCTCCGTCGCTTTGTGTACAAGCACGTACAATATGGACTGTATTTACACAGACTGTCTGGGTGTACTCCCCTCTTCCAGGGCTCAACCTCCTGGATGATCCAGAGTCTTGCACGTATGGAAACTGCTGTTGGCTGCAGCTTTGTTTGGAGAGTTGTTGAAATGGGAGGATGCATAGTCAGTGACATAGAGGGTATGAAAACAGTCTAGGTCTGGGCAGATGAACATAGGTTTGGCACTACAGATTCCCTCCCTGCCTCTTGGAGGAAGTGGCCAAGATTGACAATGTGGTGTGGTTTTTGGCTGGAGAAAAGTAACACTGGAGCAGTTTCTACGCTACCTGGCCTTAAAGCCCCCTTGTGTTTATGTTCTTGGTGACAGGAGCCACCACCATTCTCCCCTCATTCCTGCCTCACAATGTGGTACAGGAGGACCATGCTATGCTCAGCTCCCCTCTGCAGCCTGCAGGAGGAGGGACAGACAGACACAGGCAGAGTGCTGGGAGGTCTTGGCATATTGAGCAGACCTGACCAAGGCACTGGGAGCAGAGTTTGTAGTTTAGTCATTCTGCAGTTACTCATCTGACACTCTGGACCATGCTGGGCAAACTGAGTCCTGGGAAAGCCGCAAGCCATAGGGACACCAGGTCTTTTGCATGCATGGATAAGCACAAACATTTCTAGTGTTTGTTTCCTGTCTGTTTTTCTCTTGTTTAAATGTCCTTTCACTCCTGTTCCCTTTCTAAATGTGGACATAGGTCTGGACTGAAAGTCTTTGTGAGTATATGGAAATGTCACTCACTATTCAGCCCTCAGTGACTAAATAGCAACCTAGAAGCTATTCCCAAACCAGTGAAAAGCCTTCCCCTTTGACAGTGCTGACCAAATAAAACCTGTGGTCATCATCCTGAGTTTGGAGAGGACATAAACCCCATACAAATCTCTTGGGGTGGGGAAAGTAAAAAGCATCTTATTTGTGTAGACATTGTCTCCATGTCCTAGTATCCTAGATAGCAGTGTTTTGACTAAATGGGAATGTTCAGGAGCTCTCCACCTCAGAAGAGGGCTCAAAAGTGTCAGTGTAGAGCAAATCGGTTAACTTTGAGAAACCGAGGGAGAAAAGTTGAGGGACAGAGGAGATGATTAGTTTTGTTTTCGATCTCATAGTTGCCAATGAGATTAAGCCTCAACAATGTTTTTGCTACTTTATCTCTGTGATAAACACTGGAAACTGCTCTTGCTGATAGAATACTTGGAAACTGCTTTGTTATTGAAATGCTTTAGAGCCTTCTTTTCATTATTTATGGCTTTGCAAGTGGAACGTGGGCAGCTGAGAAGCTGAGAAAGAGCAGGGAGGCCTGCATGTCTCAAGGTTATTCTGATTTGTTTAGTCCCCTGTTTTATATACACTGGGGAATGATAGCATTTCCCTTCCCTTTTTGATTATTTTCTATTCCTTCATCAAATCTCAGGAGTCTCTGCCATTGTGTCCTAAGGGCAGCCTCCTGCCGAGAGTCTGTTTATTGTGTTTGTGTCATTATTTACAGGCCTAGTGTTTGCTTAGTGCGTCTAAGGCCTGATTTATACTTCCAAGTAATGTAAATTTACACCCCAGCCTTGTTTAATCTCCCCCTGCCAGGCTCACACACTTGACTGCATAGTCACAGAACAGATTTCTCCCTGTTTGATCACATTAGGCTCTCCAAATTCAGATCTTTACCTTATTCAGCACTTTCTAACTGCACACCCAGAGAGCTTGCTGGATAGGTAGGTGCCAAACTACTTGATGCTATGATTTTGAACTAATTTTGTTTATAATTCTGTGTTTGTGCTGCAGCACGTTGAATATAAGCTCTCATATGAAGTCTCTGCTAATTAACAGACACAGCGATGGTCTGTGTCTTCATAGGAGATAGTATAACTTGGGAGCTGCATCTAAGGCTGAGGCTGGCTGCTTAGCCTGAACAATAGAGACAGAGCTGCCATTACAGTATTTATGTCTTATTTCTCAAGGTGAACTGGGGTGAACAGTCAATAATAATGCTTCTTTATTGTGAATTGCCTCTGCACATCCTCACTCTTTGCAACATGCCTCAGCACAGTCTATAGAACACCTCTGGCACATCACTGAGGATTGCTTCATGGATACTTTTAAGGCACTTAAACATCTTTCAAGGAAAGCCGAGAGGTATGCATTGTGTTATTTTTAATATGTGGCAAATATGCTGCTCCTTGCACCGCACATGGCATGTGCTAGGCCTTTACAGTCCACACATTCAAAGCAGGCAATAGCAGGCAGTAACAAGCCGTTGTCAGAAGCTTTGAAAACCAGTTAGGTAGAGCAGAGCACTGGCCATGCATGTGTGTAGGCCTCCACATGGGTCGATGGGCTGAGACCAACGGGATGAAGTTCACAAAGGCCAAGTGCAGAGTCCTCCATTTGGGTCACAACAACCCCATGCAGCGTTACAGGCTTGGAGAGGAGTGGCTGGAGAGCTGCCTGGTGGAGAAGGACCTGGGAGTGTTGGTTGACAGCAGCTGAACTTGAGCCAGCAGTGTGCCCAGGTGGCCAAGAGGGCCAATGGCATCTTGGCCTATGTCAGACACAGCGTGGCCAGCAGGAGCAGGGAGGTGACTGTACCCCTGTACTCGGCACTGGTGAGGCCGCACCTCGAGTGCTGGGTTCAGTTTTGGGCCCCTCACTACAGGAAGGACATTGAGGGGCTGGAGCGCATCCAGAGAAGGGCAACGAGGCTGGTGAGGGGGCTGGAGAATAAGCCCCATGAGGAGTGGCTGAGGGAGATAGGGTTGTTTAGCTTGGAGAAGAGGAGGCTGAGGGGAGACCTCATCACTGTCTACAACTGCCTGAAAGGAGGTTGTGACGGGGTGGCTGCTGTTCTCTTCTCCCAAATGACAAGTGATAGGACAAGAGGAAATGGCCACAAGTTGTGCCAGGGGAGGTTTAGTCTGGACATTAGGAAGAATTTCTTCACTGAAAGAGTTGTCAGGGATTGGAACAGGCTGCCCAGGAAGGTGGTAGAGTCACCATCTCTGGAGGTGTTTAAAAACCAGGTAGATGAGTTCCTTAGGGACACGGTTTAGTAGGGAGACAGGCAAGGTTGGACTTGATGATCTCAGAGGTCTCTTCCAACCTAGTGATTCTATTTTTTTATGATTCTATGTGTGTACATTGGTAGAACGCTGCCAGGGTCACTTACCTCTGCTATTCGCAGCATTGTCACCTGAAAGGAAGTCTCTGGTTATTTCTCTTGCTTCCTTCCTTCAAATTATTTGGAAATGCTGCCTCAGTCACTGGGAAGGTGTTGGTAATGAATGGCTTCCTCTGAGCACAAGTGGTATCAATACCTGGGGTAATGGCACTGCTCACAATGCCAGGTTGGGGAGCAGGGGTGAGCCCTTAGTTTCTCTAACTTTTGGGCTGTGGGAGACCCAATCTAAGGGCTGCCTCTGTTTGGCTAGTGAACCAGGTGTCCCACTTCTTTGGCTATGTGATAACTCCAGACATCCCGACTGCTCTACACTCTGTGTTGAAATACCAAGTGGTCTGTGTCCTACCTCCAGGCTGAGGTCCCCACCCACTTCCGCGCTACTGATTCCTGGCCCAGGGAATATATTACTTGCAGCAGAACAGCTTTCAAGAGCAAGTGAGATGTTGCTCAACAGGAATTCAAACTGATCTCTGCCAAAGCTCCCCTTTTTCTGACTGTGCTGATATTTTCCATGTTAAGGGAGCCCTCATATACCTGATCACCAGCGAGGTACTGAAAAGGCCTGATCTGACTGAAAAATTAACCTAGAGATGAGTTCACAGGGCGATATGAATTCAGGCAGTTCCTCGAACTCTTTGCTTGGTTGTTAGGACTGACAGAAGACACTGTGAAACTGAGAATCTGTAGGGAAAACAGAAGACTCGTGCCACTGGGATTTAGATGATATTGCTAAATTACTTCTATTGAATTTGTAGTGGCACATGAGACCAGGTTTTAGTCCAACAGTTCAAGTGTCATGTCCTGACTTTTCCCTTATGTAAGCTAAGCAGGAATGTCTAAATTAAGCAAATTGGTGCTTGTACCCCCACCTGGAATAAGATTTTAAAAAAGTAAAATATCAGAATCAAGCAGAATAAAGCAGCATCTGACACTGAACTGCTGATTTTTTCAAATATCTCACAATGCCTGTGGGATAGGATTCTTTTTAGAAATATGACATAACAATGCAGGAAAATATATAAATATGTGTATATGTGTTTATATAAATATAGATGTAATATATATGCATGTATACACATATATAAACTTAAAAGTGGCATGGCTGTTGCAGTTTTAAGTCACTAGTTAGCTAGATTTACTCTATATTTATAATGACAGTGTTGCATGTACTTTCAGGTATTAGTGATGGTAGGAAACAAATTAAAGAAGCAGTTTAGAAAATAATTCCTAGCTTTTTAGGGCATATATTATTGGTATTTTACTCGATTTAACTTGCTTAGGCACCTCAGACCTTTGGGTGTTTTTCTTGTTGTCAGCCCTTCTTTGCCACTGCAGAGCACTGCTGTAAAAACCAAGACTACCTTGGTTCTAGGCAGCTGATGGGAGAGAGAAAACCTGAGCTGTTCACTAGCATTTTGCCATTGACAAAGGTTTTTTTTTATCTATCAGTGTCTAAGTTCAGTGTTGATTCTCTCTGCTGTTTTTTTTATTACACTCTCTATTCTGTTCTAGGAGGTGTTTTTACAGAATGTTTATGTCCCAGAGGATGAGATTTCATTTTGAACACAATTAGGAGTAAAGGGCTACTTCAGCACTGTCCTCAATAAACTCTTGTATGACTAGCAGAAATCTCTGCTTGCTCTGAGCCAAAGGGCTCACATAGGAGTTGTGTCAGCAGAGGACTGACAAGGCACAGTAGGAGCTAAAGAGGGAAAAATTCAACAAGGAAAGAAGAAAGTTTTGAGCAGAGTGAGGGAACAAGCGCAGCCATTCTCTCACTGCACAGGCATGTGTTTAGCTCAGGTGACAAACTGAAAACTTTCTAGGCCTTTTCTCCACCCCAAGGATAAGTGGAAAGTCCCTCTCCTTTGCAGGCTTTCCAATGAGAAGGGATCCAGGATGTGGGGCTGGTCAGCTCAGTCCAGACTTGACCTGAGCACTGTTCTGTACTTGAGATCAGCTTGAAATACTGCTGGTGTTGCAGTAGCTACACAGGCTCCCTTCCCCAGAGCAGAAATGCACTTGGAGAGAGAAATGTGCACACAGACCTTTTGTCTTGTAAAGGACCTCTCCTGCACTTTTGGCTGAGCAGCGTCTAGAAGCAAAGGGCTTCACTGGGCATGAGGTGCTGGCAATGCAAGTGGTGTGGATGTGGGCTTGCAGAGACAGACCTTAACAGCAAGAGGTTAAGAGGCATGTTCTGTGCTCCCATTTGGGCTTGCATTGGCTGAGACATGAGACATGGACTTGCATTTGGCCATGTGCCTGTTGTGAAACTGCTGGACCAAACAGCTGCTGCGCTGCCAAAGACAAAGCAACATAACCTCTTCCTTTGTGTGCAGGGTTTGCAAAGAAAGTAATGTGGGGGACCATGCTTGTGCTGTGAAATAGACATGTTCGGAATCAATAAAGGCCAACTGATTTGCCTTAGTAATGGGAAGCTAAGATGTTGGAGACGTCACATAAATAAAAAAAATCTGAAAACAGAGAGGACCCTATTGCTTAACCAGAAGAGAGGCACGTTAAGGCTAGAAATATGGTGCTTGAATAGGGTACTCGTTCCATCCAGTGACACTAGTGCTTTTGTTTCAGGATCATTGTATACTAGCAGAAACCAGTGAATGAAACAGTCCTGCACTGTCAATTTTTCAGTCCTTACTTCAGTTCCCACCCCTCTCTCAAACACATCAGCACAAGTGTTTTCAAGGCTGTAGAGAGCATTGGTTTAGGAACTGGTCGAAGTTAGTCACACTCTCAAAAAAGAAAGGTTTGGTTTAACCCAGATTAGCATTCTGATTTGATTCCCCATGGTGTCTCAAACACATAGGATAATGTACTGATTTTAACAGAACGGGTGATTTGTCACAGTCTTGCTTCCTGACACTTCCTACAAGTTTGACTTCCTTCAAGCCGCACAGAGTGATGCTGTGGTTGCAAAAAACCTTTCCCACATAATTGTTCTTCATTAACCAAAAAAAAAAAGGACATTTATTGGAATGACATGACTCTGTCATTATGACATGGCATAATGAGCAGCTGGGGGCGAAGGGCAAGACCCCTTTTTTGGGATCTGTTTTGGGTTACTGTGAAACAATGGCCTAATCCCATCCCAGTTCTATCACTTGTCTTGAAACCAAAATAAAATCTCTAAGAATTATGTTCTAGCTCAACCAGGTGGACCAATTCAGTGAAAACTACTGTGTTTATGTGGTAACTGTTATGTTGTAACTTGTTGACAAGCCTTTCACTTTTTTCAAAGAAAGAGGTACCATTCCCAGTGGGTTCATGTGTGATTCACGAGCAGAAAACCAGCAGCTGACTGGTGACAGATTCCATCTCATCCCATGGAAGAGGCCTGCAAGGAATAGATCACTTCTTGTAGTGGGTGGAGGAAGCTGCTCTGGTTTGAGACATTTAAAATGGTTCAAGGTGGAGTGCTTGAGAATTTAATGTCTTCTGCCAAGCAGGGTGTAAATGTGGACTCTAGCAGTCCACATTTATCCGGTAGTCTGAAGTGTGACATCTGATATATTAACTTGTAAATAAATGCAAATATTCATCTAGTCTGGCTCTCGCCTTCTTTTTTTCATTGGGTTACATTTTTAGGAACAGAGATAGATATTGCTTACAAAACAAAGTTAAGCCCTCCAAACAAACAAACAAAAATGTAATCTTCTGCAAAGTTTTAAAATAGTAGTTTTATGCTCAGTAACAATGAACTAAGAAGATTTTAAAAGATTGGGAAATCGCTGGTTTTTTACGCTTACTTATTCCTTTAGATGAAGTAAATTGCGGAAAAAAAGTACTTGGGTAATGAATAGTAAGTTATTCATGACTTTTTTGAAGAAGAAATAACAATGTGCCTTCTGTGAATATTAAGTAAAAGTAACCTTCGGGGGATGGGTTGGGCAATGTGAGTCATACACAGGTTTTGAATTATTGATGTTCTACAACTGTCAGACCTTACAAGTTTGCACTGTGTATCTTAATCACTTCAAGGCAGGTAGAAAAGTTTCTGCATATCCATATATGTTTCCACAATAAGATACTATGGCAGCACAAGGAGGAATTTGTAGTTGTGTACATTTTTGAACTACCTCTCTGCAGAGTGCTGCCTCTCTTGCATAACATCATGTAGCCATGCTTTTCCCAGGGGCTATTCAGGCACACTTTGTGTGCTGCAGCCCAGTACATTTCCATGAGCTTCTTCCCATGTGCCTATTTTAAATACTCGGTGATTGCTTTAGGAGTGCGGTTTCATCAGTTGTTTTTTCAGAGCTGAGTTTAAGGAAGGTAATGCTGATATTTAACAAATCTAACATGTTAGTACCTTCAATCTAAAAAACCTGAAAGCGTGAAGACTGGGACATAAAGCATTCAAAAGTTATTAAGAATTATTAAAAATGCTTGTGTGTTGTCCATTCCAGCTGCTTGCATGTATGCAGTGTGATATGGTTTCAGGTTACATGCTCATGTGCTCTATTTTCTGTGAGACGATGGCCCCTTTAGCGTGCTGGCTGGCTGGTGCTCCTTGACTGGGTAGCAATTCACTGTTACTCGCTCATTCTCAGCATTCAGTGTGTGGCCTCAGCCGTTATTTACTGCAAACCATCTAAATCCTGCAGAGACCCCACTTTAATTGATTTCCTCAGCTCCACTTTGATTTAATTTATGCCACTATACAGTATGTAAGCACTAGAGATAAAATTCACCCTTCTGACACGAGTGGAAAAGTTTATGCACTGTTGAATGCTTCCCTGCAAGCTGTCCGAAGGGAAGTTGAGGGGATTTACAGTGGTCTATAGGCCTTGGACAACAAGCTTCATCCCTGTGTTTTGTGGATAGTAATAATGGGCAGGTACTACTAGTTTTTTGCTCCCATTAGGAGAATCAGCAGGATGACTGTACCAGAGTGGCAGAGGAGGTTGTATTGAGGTCCTGGCCTATGTTTTAGAGGAAGCTCAGGGAACTGTCACCAGGGTAAAGGATTTCAGGCTTCATCAAAAGACCTCTGCGTAGGCATTCTGTTCTTTTTTGCATGGCTCCCTGTGTCTATAGTTATAACCACAATAACTAAGTCATATGCACGTGGAGAACCAGAGTCAATGGCTGTTCCTGATGGAAGGGTGTGACAGTACTCTTGGAAGCAATGGGAAAAGGAGACGTGTGTCACAACATCAATGCTGGCTGGGAGTAGGACAGAAAATCTCTTGCCTGTGTGGTGTCTTAAAAAAGATGTCGGATGTTTTCTTGCTGATGCCACTTGAACCACAGTGGTGTTGGAGGTCCTGGTGAGTGTTTTGGTCCCATAGTCAGTGGTCAATGCTGCAGTTCCTTCCATTGCACGTTAAATCCTACGGCAGAGACGCTCCTACTACTGCAAGGCCATGCACTGGACAACAGCTTCAGTGCATGCAGGCAGTGAGGATTAGGGAAGGAAAGCAGACGTTGCTGCACTACTGTGCTTGTGCAGCAATGTATATACACGAACAGCTGTCAAAAAGATGTGGTATCGTTTAATCCTAAGCGTTACGACAGGCCTACATTCAGGATTTAGCATGAGATGATATAAGAAATAATGTGTAATTACTATTAGAGACAGATTGTGATGAGAATCACTAGTAATTTATGATGGATGAATAGCTATTGCAGGCAGTGCACGTCAACGTAGAATTAAATATGTTAAACAGAGGTTTGATGATCAGGAAATACTGACGGTGCGTGGAGGAGATGAATGGGCAGGGCCAAAATGTCAGGAGAAATTCTCTGCTACTTAGGTAGCTGATAAACATATTTTTAATCTTATTCAGAGTTGAATAAGATCATGTGATCATATCCAATTATCACATCTAAACTAATATATTTTATTAATTAAAAATAATTAAAATAATTATTATCTGTTTCTGCAAAAGACTGATCTTGTTGACTGTTGTGGCTTCTAGAGTCATGCCAGGCACGTCCAGGCAAAGGGGTTGTTGGGGATAACGTGCGTAGCAGCTCTGGCCTCCCTGCCTGCCTGCAGCAGGAACCTTCTGGAGCTGCCTAGCACTTCAGGGAAGCAGCGAGCAACCTCATCCTTTGTGCCCAACTGCCCTCCTCCTCATATGGTCCCTTGCATCCCCTTTGCAGCAAATGGCATAGCTGCTTGTGAGGCCCAGCGAGTCACCTCTGGACTGCCTCCGTGCCTGAAACAAGTGGGAAATGAGGTGCCAGGTTGCTATGTCTTGTGTGTAAAAGTGCAGCAGGCAGAGAGGCTCTTCCCATCTCCTTTCCTCCTCAGCCATGCTACTAGCTGTGGGGAAACAGAGTGGAGTCTTCCAAAGACGGCCATTGTTCAAAGTGCCTTTGGAAACAACTTGAGAGCGGCCTGTGGTCAGCACTCCTTGGCTTCTAGCAAGGGTGGAGATGGCTCCTGAGAGTTTGAACACTCAAGTTCATTGCGTCTGCTTAAAATAGAGTGGCAGGGAGTTTATGGCCATCCTGTAGTCTCTTGGGAAACTCAATGAAGCAGATGGTTCAATGCAAATAAAAACAAACAGGTCAGGAAGAAGCTTTTCAAGCATAAAATACCAGGGCCAGAAATATCAACTGAAAAATGTGCAAACTCTTTTTTTTTTTTTAATACGAAGTCCATATCAAATTATCAGTGCTGGTAGTACCACTTCCTCAGCTCCCACACAGCAGTCTGTCTTCATTTGCTGTTATGTTTTGTTTAGATTCAAAGCTTTTATGGACTACCAGCTTTCTGCATTTATAAAGTTCCATATATGTCTTGAGAGCTGTTTGAACAATAATATTAAGTAAACAGCAGGTAGTTTTGACTGAAATGATGCGAAAAGTACACATCAGTGCCCTGTAAGGTGCTTGATTAAGTATATATTTGATTTGGGACTGCAACTGTGTGTGAAATCAGATGACAAAGTCCAGGTGAGCTCTCAAACTGGAAGTAAGCCAAGTTGTGCAGATCTTTACAGTCTTATGAAGCCTCTGGTGGTGTCTGAAGGACCAGTGTTTCCCACAAATCCATGGTACAAGCCATAAAAGTACAGAAATAAAAGTACAGATGAAAGTGACTGCTTTTTTTTTGCTGAGGTAAGTGACTGTTGTTGATAAACTGGGTCAGTCAAAAAGTGTCTGGAGGTGGGATTCATGTTATTGAACTTTAGTTGTCTGGGGGTAGGTATCTACATCAGAGCTGCTCTCCTGAGGTCTTTCTTGCTTGAGGTTGGGATGAATCATGCCCTGCAAAGCGCCTCAGTTGTCTGATGACAAAGGAAGCGTAGCTTAGTGGTTGGTGACTGCACTGGGGGAAGCCCACATTTGGGGTAGATTAATCCTGACTTGTAGGGTTTTATGCACAACAGTAAGTTGATGAATATTGTAAAGGGAAAAAAATCTGTTTCCTTTTATCTTTCACAGCATGATGAACGGGATTGCACCTCTGGGAAACGCAGAACCCTTGTTTTCCTAGGATGCTTTTGCTTTTCTTGAGTTGGTACTTCTGGAAATGACAATATGGAAAACTGTGCAAGGTAAAACTAATTTTCCAGGCTTGCATTTGGGAGTAACAAAAAACCTGTCAGAGGGCATATCTTCATGGGCAGGTACAGGCTAACTTCTACCCAGAAGTCAAATAATTGCCTTAGCACACTTGGCTCTGAAGCCATCCTGGAGCATACTGAAGACCTCAGGTCTGTCTGTACATGTCTACGTAGGCATGACCTGAAGCAGTTGTCTAAAATAGGACAAAAATCCCCTGTTGCTGTGATTGAGAAAGGTTTGGATCCAGCTTCTTTGAGGTATATATGTACGTTATTCACAGTAAGATACTGGATAACGATAAGGTCCCTTGATGTAGCCCAAGGAGCTAAAATGCAGGAAATGTTTTAGAGATGGGGGAGTAAAAGAGTATTTAGGGATGAAAGGGCTATGGAAACAATAAAGAAGCATTCTTGGAGAAGCTGTCATGATTTGTAGTAGCTGTGGCATTACAGGGTATCCAGACTCAGAGCAGTCCAGAAGGGAGAAAGCCAGCATCAAGCCCTAGCATCAAGTCTCACTCTGCTGGTATACTACTGTTCCTGGGAAAAACAAGTGGGGAGCTAAGCACAGAACACTCTGTGACACTTCTGGCATTGTGGCCATGGCACAAAATCACTGCTGTGTGATCTAGCTAACAGCAGTGACCGTTCACAGTCTGCCCACACAACTGTGCCTTCAATTGCTATGTGACCTGGCAGCACAGAGCTTTCACATGACTGAGGGATGACCTATGGCCTCAGAAGATGCAGAACAGAATATGGCATGTGATACTGAGCTGTTTATGGCAAGGTGTTACTAGCTGCCTTGAGGCAAAATCTTTGCTCTATAGTAAGTTCCTTGCACAGTGAAATGGGAGGAAAAAGATAGATGAAGCCTAGCCAGATGCTAAGAAATAAGGGCTGAGATATTCTCTGATTGCAAAATGGAGGGTCTACAGTCACTGACAATCACTGTACACATGAGAAAAAGTAAGCCAACATACAGAAACTGTTAGGTGTGTCATCATGAGAAAAAGCAGAACTGAAAGAAGGGGGAGACTTAGTAACTGTGAGCAAGAAAATGTTCTGCTGTCATTTGTTTCTGTTTTTTTTTCTGGGAATCAGGACTTTGTGGGCATATTTTGTGAATAGGATGCTATCAATGAATCTCCCTCATGTTGTCATTAGTTTTAATTTCCTTCCATAAACAAGCCAAACTGCAACTAGCTCTAATAGTAAGATAGAATGAGCTTCTCTGGAAAAAACCCACAACTTTCTTGAAGAGAAAAATCTTCAAAATATGATTTGTGGCCGAGTTTTTATTTAGATCTGGATGTAGGATAGGATATATCCATATTTGGCTCAAACTCTTGACGTGAGACTTAGAAGAGAAAAAAAGGGCCCCATCTGAACTAAGGACCTGAGAAAACTTAGGTTCCAGGCATGTCCACATGAGACTTTCCAAGATAAATTATCAGCGGGCCAATTTGTAGATGTTCAGCTGGACTTAGATTTACAGAGCAAGATGTGAAAGGAGGCTAAGAACACTTCACACAGCTGTGGAATTTGCCAGGGAAACTAAAGCTTCATTTGTAGCAGCTCACCAGGAAAGGAAGCAGACAAAAAGGTGGAATTCAGTTGCTGGGGCCCTATTAGTCAAGACTTGCTTCTGGTAGGCATCAAAGACAAAAAGCAATTGTAGCTTGGTCTATGATATTTTCAGCTCCTGGAAACATTATTAAATTTGATTTAGAAAACGAGAGGATAATGCAGAAATCCAGTGAGGCTGTTCAGCTAATTGCTGGTTTGGTAATCAAGAAAAGCTGACTAGAAGAGGCTTGTTACAACTTGAAGGTGGGCCAAGAGAGAGAACTACAGTTGCCTAGTGAAAGTTCCTTGGAACTAAGCTACTGAAGTGCAGCCTGCATGGCCAAAGGTGGCCTGCGTGCTTTTGGTTTGGATCTTAAAGTGATGCCAGAACAGTGGATGGTTGTCTACTGAACAGGCAATAAAACTATGAAATGCACAATAGTGATGGACAGCAGTTCAAACACAGCTCTTAGACCTGTTAACAGTCCAGGAGAGCGCTTTTCTTAGAGGCCTTGAGTTCCTGCCTGCATCTTAGGCTTCAAGAGACAGCACTGTCTGTGTGAAGGAGAGGAAAGGGTGTTTGATGTCCCCTAATAAAGCTTTAGGCTGGGCTTTTATTAATCTGTTATTCACCATGGCTTTTTTTTTCATTTGGCACACAGATGAAACACCTAAGATTTGAGGGATCAAAAAGTCCTGAAAGCTCTGGTTTCTCCCAGGGTATGCAGTTTATTTCTGCACATAATTGAAAATTGGCTGTGACATCTGCTGTATCTGTCAGATGCTAGCGCAGACACTGACAATTAGCAAACTTTCTCATGTAGTAGCTGAACACACTGGTCGTCACCACAGCTGAGATTAGAACCAGGAACCACGTGCTCCAGAGAAGCAACCCCACCACTGCATAATGTACGAATCCAGGCAAAGCTTCTTTCTAACCTTGGCAGCGCTCAGCTCACAGAAGATGAACTTCAGCTATTTTCTCACATTCACAAATCCTGATGTAACTAGATGTTCTTGTAGGAAGTAGGAGGTCTAGACAAATGAAAGATTTTAGGCACTCCTATTTGGGGAGCACCCGAGGGAAGGACTCTATGAGTAATTTGTTTGTATAGTGTCTAAAATAAAGGGGCTCTGGTCCATAGTGTTAAGGGAATAGAAACAATAACAACAACAGTAGAGTTTCCCTTTTCACAGGATGGATGTAGAGCACAGTAGGCTGGGATTTGACCTACGAGAGACTTCCAAAGCTTTTTTTAAGTTCTGGGCGGATGGACTCATGCTTTATCAATGTGACAACTGAGGAGGAATGTGAGAGCTGGCTCTGCCTTTGCATATAGGCAGATAGGCTTCCATTGAAGGTGGAGAGTTGGATATGTGCATGCAAGTGTGAAATATGAAGTACCAAATAGACATCCTGTCAGTTCTAGTGCCCAGTGCCCACATTACAGGTTGCTGATATCTAAACTTCTTCTATACCTAGCAGTTTTCTCCATGGGACAGGCAGGAGCTATCCTTTTCCAAGGATTCTGGAAGCCCTGGTTTTGTACAAATGTTACACTTTGAGAGGATGACTACATTTTGTGGGGCAGTTACTGAGATGTGAAGATATTAACTCATATAAAAGCTGAGCACTCAGCGTTCCCAGCCCAGCTTGGCTGGTGAATTTGAGGTACACAGACAGAGGGAATTCAGTGGTTAGGATCTTCCTTTTTATTCAAATCTAATTGCACAGAAAAGCATATGAGTGCTATTAGATTGAGTGTCCTCTTCCTCCTCTGTAATTAAGGTGACAAGAATGGACAGTGTTTTCTTCCTTTAGCCTGTTAGCTGCTCCGGCTACTGTGGAAGCTGCTCTCTGCTGAATTTCACTTGTCAATTTCACTTTCAGCTGTCAAAGTGAGCTGGACCCACTGGAGTTACAAGTTGCTTTTGATGTTTTTGTAGTCACCTCCCCTTGCATCAGAGTTCCTTGGTAATGGCCATATAAACACCTTGCCTCCAAACCCTGTCTTCATCTCTTATGGTAGGTAGTAATTTTTTGAGTGGTACTGTGGGCTAATGCTAAGATAAGCTGCTTACATAAGATGTTTGAAATGTCAGTGGTGCCTTCAGCAAAGAAAAGCTGCTGTACCCCAATCCTTGCTGTTTTATCCTGCAATTTGTTCAGCCCTGATTCCACATACTTGTCTTTTTTTTTTCCTGATTGTTCTGTCACAGAATTGTGTAATTAATGTCTTTAATATAGCAATCATAACGGGAGGCAGTAACAGAGACGCTCTGGCAACCAAAACAAGTGAAAACCCCTGTAAGATTAATGTTCTTGTTCTTTCTCCCATGGTAAAATGTCAGTATTTTAGAAGAGAAAATGTTTTCAGCTGTGCACAGAAGGGTTTTTATTTAAGTGACCACAATTTCAGAGTTTCCTTTGTGTTCTCATTCTCCCTGTCTCTTTCTTTATGAACAGGCTAGTATCATTTATTTAAAATTCTCCCTGTTTTCATTGGAATGTAGTTAATTGACTTGGAAGGAGTATAATCTCTTGAAGAAAAACATGCTTACCATGTAAATAGCTCCTTCTCAAAAGGTTTGCAAAAAAGCAGACTATGTAGAAATTCTTAGAATGCTCTGGTGTGCCAAACTCTTTTGAATTTGCTTGAATTGGTGAATTTCAGAGATAAAAGTATGACATTTTATGATTATTTATCTTGTTTATTAACTAATGCATAGCTGTGATAGTCTAATTACTACTGCTTTTAGTATGGCCATATAAGCTGTTCACAGCAATAGCACAAACCACATGAAATTTGGCTGGTTTCAAGTTTAAGCAGGGAAGTATAAATTACTGGGTTTCATGCAAAACTGTTTGGCCCACGAACCTTTCATCAAATCTGCAAGAATAACTTATTTGTTTTTGGTTCTCCCCCTCCCCGTCTCCCTACACACACCCCTATATTATGGAGAAGTTTAAATGAATGTTGTGTTTTTGTTATGTAACTTCAGGTCAGTGGCTGAAAATCAGACATATGATAGGTTTCCGTGTTACTGATTGACCAAAACCATTGTCTTTGAGTATATATAGGCAAAGCAATATATTTCACTACTGTGGCTCATCTTTCCTGAAATGATGAAAAAGTCAACATCACATACTTCAGACTCAGACTCAGCTCTGCTGGGCAGCCTGGGTAGGCCACAGCTACCTTAACTTTGCAGTAAATGTCTAGATTCAAAATTTAGCTCCACTGCTGTAAAAAGTTGCCTCAGGGGCAGCTGAATTCTGTGCTCATCTGCCTGATGAAATAGCAGCTAAGCCCATTTCTGGGTGTTAGGGCAGTAATATTGTTTTGACAGGGTCAAAGCAACAAGTCCCTCTCTCATGCCCAGCCCCTTTAAAGTTCGTAAGCTTGCTGCTCCCAGTCTGTGTTACCTGCTGCGCTCTTGCTTCTGCCCAGAAAACACTCCCTGTACCACATTACCCATGAGAGGAAAGTGGATTGAGAGTACCTCTCTTATTTCTAGGCTCCCCGCACTCATCCTTGCTGTGGGACACTGGGATCCAGTTCCCTTTCCTGCCTAACAGATCCGTATCGCAGGTGACCCATGGGAGCATTCACTCTGCAGCCCCTTTGGAGCCGTGTTTGGGGCACAGCATCAGCAAAACCAGCTGAACCTGCAGGAAGACTGCAGGAACAGAGTGGATTTATATGGCTGTGGAACCAGGTGAGGTCAGAGTCATGCCAGACCCATGCTGGCACCAAGCTAGTGGGAATCGAGCCAGTCCTATGAGGTATTTCTGCTTGTTTGATTAGAGCTGTGTTGGCAGTAAGGAGGTCTGGTTTTCTTTTCAATGTGCAGGTTAGGTGCAGTCCCATGCTCAGTGGTGGCAAAGGGCTGGGACTGGCAACAACTTGCACCCTCTTGGCTTGGCCAGAGTTAACAAGTTGTTTCACATTGTGTCTGACTGTACAGATGTGCCCTGTAACTCCCCAGGCCAGCCGGAAGGCAATATTTAGAAAAGAGGAACCTGGCTGCAAGTTGTGCTACTATTGTACACTGACTAGGAAGACCAGGCACAGGAAGGTTGTAGAGGTATTTACAGCAGCAGTCTGTGCAGGAGTGTTGAGAAGACAAACCCACCCCATTTCCTCCTTTTTCAACCTTGGAAAGTCTAGGCAAGATGCTGCTGCTGCTACCCAGGGAGGCATCTGGGTGTCTGGGACTGCTGTGATCCTGCCAGCAAGAATCACTGTCCCTAGTTGTCTTCCTTGGAAGCCAGCAGGACCAGCAAACCGTGGGTTTCCCATCTCCATCACCTGATTCTCTCTCTAGCGCTGCCCCTTTGTCCGCCTCTTTCTTCCTTGTGCCCCTTAGTTTTTGAACAGTAAGATTCAGTTTTGCCTGCACTGTGGAGAAGCCTTTAGCTGACTTTGGGATGGAGAGGACTTTTCTGAAAAGTGCCGGTGGCATCTGAGTCCTGGAGAGGGACAATATTGGGACATATCCATGTTTTTGGCATTTCTCTTGGCTGGCTCAGCAAACCACACTTTATGACTCTTGCTTTAAGGCACGCTGTTCTCATGCCCTGTATCTTGGATGCTCTGAATTTTCCATGGCAACCCAGCATCTAAAAATTGGGCATGGCCTCATGAAGTGTAGCCGTGCCCTGGAAAGCCTCTCTCAGTGTTAAAGTACAATGGACAAGGGCAGGGCAGGGAAAGAAATCCACAGTGTTGGAGTTATTAGGCTTTGACAGGTACATGGTCGTTCCTTTTTTTTTTTTTCCTGTTTCTACCATTTTTTGAACATTTCCTTACTTCTAAGCAGCCGTGTAGTCTCAGGGAAATGAAGGGATGGCTCAGAAAGGGGAGTTTGTTGAAAGAGATGGCTGAGAGGGGGGAAAGAGAGCACTTGTGTTTCAGTTCTCACAGATCAGGGGTGTATTTAGCTGCATTCTGCAGTTCCTCTGTCCAAAAGTACACAAACAAACATGTTTTATTCACACACAGAATTACTGGGTTTGTGCCGTTAGGGAGGGAGGCAGGCAGGGAGTGGCTGGACAGAGAAGGGCCTTTTGTTCTCATTTTGCCTTTGGCAAGCGCTCAGCCACTCGACTCCAGCAGCGTTTGAAGAGGAATTAGATTCTCCACTGAAAGGTGCAGAGTGCTGGGGCACTTCAGCCCGTTCTGCGTGCGTTGCAGTGTGGGCCTAGCTGTGTTACAGGCAGAATACCAGTGCTTTCTGCATATAGCGATGGTCTTGAAAAAGAAGAGGTGCAAGCACAAGAAGACTTTTTTTTCTTTTTTCCCCAGGCAGCAATATTTCTAAACGAAGAATTTTTAACCAGCTTGAGACAATACAAATCAATTCTACGTGTTCTCAGTGCATTGCCCTCTACTGTCCATCATTTGGGCTAAGGATAGATTTTCAGTTTATAATCAAGTCACTATTCAGTGACAATTCCCTCTAATTTGTTTGAAATACTTTTCGGACCTTTGATTCTTCATAATTGCTCAGCAGAGAGAGAAAGAAGAGAGCAAATATGTTTTCAGATACCTGGTGGGATTTGGAAGCTTGGAAGAAATAGAAAGCCATTGTAGATGTATCAGGCAGCCATGCAACACATTATCTCAGAAGCAGTCTCTCCTACCTCTCTCCAAAAACCATGGGTACAAGCCACCGCAACCTCCTGTGCTGGAATTCTCAAGCTCTTCCAGGCTGTAGACCACTGCAGCTTCTCAGGTGAAGTGCTGGCTTGCTGATTTGCAAGTGTTGCACAGGTAGCGTAAAATGTCCCTTTGCCGATCCCATTAAATAGGGAAGAATGCTTCTGTCCATAGACAAACCGCTCAATGGGTCTGCAAAACGTAGTTTGAAAAATGCTAACTGTAACAAACCTTCACAAAAAGCTGTCAGAGCACAAAGTGTAACTGAACAGCATCAGGTCTGGCCAAGTGGACCATCAACACTCTCGATTTCTGCAGTACTAGGCATTGGATATGGTAAAAGCACCCAGATCATCTGAAAAGAGGACAGCTTTTGCTGGTACAGAGGAATGGAAGAAAACCCAAATTCCTGCTTTCTGGGGAGAAAATTCCTTAATGATCTCAAACCAAGGGATTGGGAGCAGATGTGGTAGGTACACTTTGAAGGTTCTCTTTGCTTTTCACCCCAGTCCTAGCATGATCAGGTCACTATGAGCACGGGCTGAAAGGACAGAGAGGAGCGCTTGAGAAAGAAATTTGAGTGGAAATGGCAGAGGAGAAGAGGGACAGGGATTTAGGGCGTTAAGGCTAAATGTTTTATTACAGAACAGTGGGATACAGGACTGTGGAGAAAGACAGGGATAGCTGAGCTAGCCAGGTTGTTATGGGGACTGTAAGGTTGCTGGGGAGGAAGAGCTTGGGAGAGCTCCTGGGACCTGAATTTGTGTTCAGCAATATGTTCAAGATAATTTATTAGGAGTATTACAGGCATGCCCTGGAGTCCTAGGCTGGGACCAGGACTCCACACAGCACACTAGCTGCTGTCTTTTCCTTCCAGAGCTAACAAATCATGCAGGCAACCTTTTCTGCTGCGTCCTAACTGCGTCTATCTCTCCTTCAAAGGCCAGTGTCTATGTGAATCATTTCTACTGTAACTAATATTTTATTATTAGGTATTTGGAAGCAGACAAACTGAAAAAAACAGCAAGATCTTGATTTGGCTTTTCTCTTAATGAACTACTGAGAATGTGAATAATGTTTGCTATCCACATATCACAAAGCACTGTGAGTCTGTGCTGTCTGACCAATTTATTGAATCATGTCTTGTGTAGGTTTGTAATGCGGGTTCTAGCATACGGGGAAGCTGTGCTGCCGTGTGAGGAAGAAGAGGTCAGACAGGAGAAAGAAGGACAGTGCAGCCAGGCAACTGCCAGCAAGACCTGAAGTTTTCAGGAGAGAAGGGATGTTAGCATGGGTCCAGGTCCATCCTTGAACTGCTAAATCCTTGCTTTTTAAACAGCAGACCGTCAATAGACTGTGATAAAGCAATTATACTTTTTGTTTGTCAGGTAACTGAAATGTGAAGAGACAGCTGTGATTTATAGCTCATTGCATTCTCTGGAACTTTCTAACTGCTCCACCTGGTCTTTCCTCCTCCCTGGGAGCCACTTGTGTACTACATCGCAGAGAGGGACAGCCATCAGTCTCTTGTGGGAAAGGCATGAACTGAAGCAAGTGTAAAACAGGCCAGGCAGGAAAGAATGACTGATTTGTCCTTGTCTGATAGTAAGGAAAGCAGGTCAGTGCTGCGAGCATCCTTCCCAGTTGCTTATTTTGGTCATATTCACAACCTTTTGTGTTAACTTTTTGTGTCAATCACAAGGAGACACTTCTTTTTGGGATGACTTGTCACTTTTTCATACATAGTTTCATAGAATGGTTTGGGTTGGAAGTGAACCTTCAAAGATCATCTTGCCATGGGCAGGGACGTTTTTCACAAGGTCAAGTTGCTCGAAGCCCTGTCTAGCCTGACTTGAAATACTTCCAAGGATGAGGCACCCACATCTTCTCTGAGCAACCTGTTAGAGTGTCTTACCACCCTCATAGCAAAAAAATTTTTTCCTTATGTACAATCAAAATCTACCTTCTTTCATTTTAAAACCATCACCTCTTGTCCTGTCACTATAGGCTTTGTTAGAGAGCCTCCCTCTATCTTTCTTACAGGTCCCCTTTGTATATTGAAAGGCCACAATAAGGTGTCCCTGGAGCCTTCTCTTCTCCAGGCTGAAAACCACCAAGTCTATTAGCCTTCCTGCAGAGGAGAGGTGTTCCAGCCTTCCCAAATTGGAGACCCCCATTTTTGTGGCACTTCAATGTCTGTCTTGTGATGAGAACTCCAGAGCTGGATGCAGTACTTCAAGTAGGATCTCACAGAGTGGAGCAGAGGAGAATCACCTCCTTCAACCTGCTGGCCATACTGCTTGTCATACAGCAGGGTATGACTGGATGGATGACTTTCTGGGCTGCAAGTGCACATTGCTGACTCATGTCTAATTTTTCATCCACGAGTATCCCCAAGTCCTTCTCCACAGGGCTGCTCTCAATCCATTCACCCTCCAGTTTGCATTGGTAGTGGGTATTGCCCTGACACAAGTGCAGAAACTTGCACTTGGCCTTGTTGAACTGTATGAGATTCAAACGGGCCCACTCCTCAAGCTTGTCAGGATACCTCTGCATGGCATCCGTTCCCTCTAGGGTATCAACTACACCACTCAGCTTGCTGTTATCTGCAAACTTGCTGAAGTTGCCCTACATTCTTCTATCTATGTAGTCACCGATGACATGAAGTATTATATTAAAGAGTACGTAAGCAAGGGTATCTATGCACAAATTATACATTGGCTATTCACTGTCTGTCATTCCTTATTTACTCCTCTGGGGAGTAAAGATGGGGAGGTAAAGGCAGATTTGTTCTGTTTTCTGAGAAGTTAAGTCATGGAGTTAGGAACAGGCTTGTTAGGCTCCTGAAAATATTTTCAGCTCTTAGGCACCATGTGAACAGAGTTCTCCATGCTCGTTGAGTTGGGACACCATGATAAATCAGTGTAAAACTGCTATGCTGGCTGTTCTTATGTAAAAGCTCTCACTTGAGCAGGAAGGATACTGGACTAGCCAGTTTATTCTGATTCATGGGACACACTGTTCTCTATGGAGTCCTTGCAAGAGAAAGTGTCTACTTTACAGCTTACAGTGAGAGCTGAAGTCTGAGAACAAGCCAGGTGCAGTAATGGAGAAAACCTGCCACCACAAGATTTTCCAGCCTTGATGGGGCTCAGGAAGATATGCGAGGAATTAGTGAAATACAATTAATTGAGGGTCATAATAAATAAAGTACAAACAACCTAACACTCTGTCTTTAGCTCAGGAAGTGTAAGTTTCTGGAGACTACGTGTACAATATATGCTTCTCTTGTTCTGGTAGTTATCCCTAGATGAATGCTTTTGGATGCTGTCCAGTGCAGGGCATTGAACTAGATGGATGTGTGCTTTAAACTGTTACAGGCTGTTCTTAGGTTCATTGATACTCCAAGTTTTCTACTGTACTTTTAAGTACAGTACTGCACCAAATATTTATTAACCATTAAAATATTCGATGTAGAAAAGCCTGTGAAAGACACTTATTTTTCTTAATAATTGTAACAACAACAATAATAATCATAATAATTATAATAACCATAATAATCAACATCATAATAATTATCACAGTGGCAGAACTCTGAGGCTTCAGTGGCTGTCAGTTCCTGTTTTATTAGTCTGTATGCAAGCATACAGGATCCACATGGACGGAAAAAAACCCAAGGAGAAACTGCATATTATTGCTGGTGTGCAATAGAAATTTCATTTGGTGCCAGCCTTGTGGGACTGGAAGTAATTTCCCCTAAAGAGAGATAGCTGCCCCTGAGTTCCAATTTGGAGAGGAAGAGAATATCAAGTGTCTTGCAAAATTACATGGGTTCTCTGAGGACCCCAAGGCACTCTCTTGTACCTCTTGAGGGCCCTGGCATGGCACTGGAGGATGGCTTGCAGCAGAGTGTGCCATGCAGGGCTGGTGCAGGTAGCCACAGTGGTTGTTGAGCAGGTGCTGGGGCGCTTGCCCGGACATTGGAGGGGTGCAGTAGTGCCAACACAGAGCTCCATGTGGGTTAGTTTAGTAAGCCGAGCAGGTAGCCACCTAGGGTGCCAGATAGGCAAAGCAGCAAACTGGCTATTGCTCTGCTGTCTGTGCCTGTGCCAGAGTCCTGTGGAGGTGAGTTAGGAGCTGGATTATGTTGAGTGGTGGTTCCTGTTGGCGGGGAGAAGAGGGAGGGAGGGATAGGACTCCCTAACCCCACCCCTGTCAGTGTTGGATCTTATTCTCTTGGCAGTAGCAAAAGCTGATTTTGTGATGCAGGACTCTCCTGTCCTTACCAGTCTGACTGATCAACCCTCATGCCCACAGCATGAGAGCTTGTCCACTCTCTCCCACAAGAAAGTCATAGATCCTTCTGGTGCTCTTGAACAGGAACATGTGAGTCTCCATTACTCGTTGATGCAATATTAACTTTCGCTCCCTATTCTGGGAGACCTGGAGCATTTGATGCCCAGCTGGGTGTCTCTGTAGTGCAGACAGAGCCTGAGGACAATTTGTGAAATCTGTAGGCTTTCTGCAGGCAAAAAATTCCAGTCTTATGTTAGCAGGCCTCTGTTGCGAAACTCAGAACCTACTCCAGGTCCCCAGGTGCTGATCAGGGAGGCTTCATGGGACTCCCCGCAAAAGAACACAACTCTGTAACCAAGAAGCTGGTGCTGGCATGTGGGGCCAGAGGTTCCCCCATGATGAAATCCCTCTTCTGCTGCGGACTGAAGTTTGCTGGTTGCAGAGAAGCTGCAGTGGTGCAAGTGAGAAGAACTGAGTCCTCCTTACCTTCCAGAGACTCTGTGCTCTGCCAGGCTGGTGGGCAAGCCTGTCAAGTTGAGTGTGTGCTGAAACTCTGCTGGGACTTGCAGCAGCTTAAAAAAATGCCACACACATAAGTGCTTTTCTAAAGTGGAGCCCTAGATGCCACAAACATATTGGTCAGGAAGTGCCATGTTTTTCTTGCTAGGGATGTGCCTCTCAGCATGAACTTTTAAAGCTTCTTAATTTCTTTAATAGGTGTAATGCAATAGGCCAGACTTTGCTCTTGAAGCACGTACATGATTCCCCTTGAAAGCTGATGGAAAGTATATACAAGTTCAGTAGTTGGCCTGTCCTCTAAAGTCAACTCTGCCATATCAAGCTAGTCAAGTACTTTAGTTTCTCTTGCTGATTGGTTTGAACACTGCAACCCAGCTTAGTTTCACTCAAAAAAGACTGTCTCAAAATTATGAGTTATAATAATCCAGATTTATTGCATTTCATCTTTAAGTTCATGTCAAATCGGAGGAGGGTGGTAGTAAAAACCAAACGTTTTTCTGAAACAACAAGGGCATCGTTATGATAATTGCAACATAATTTACTCCATCAATCACAAAGTTGTGTGGGTTTTCTTTTTTCTAAAAAAAAAAAGAGAAGGATAAATGGTTAGAAAGACATGCAAAACCAAAACAAACAAACAAACAAACAAACAAACAAAAACCCTCATGAATTTTTAGCCAAATATTTGTCTGTTGTTAATTATAAGAATCTGGATTTGCTGGCTGACTTATGGTGATTTTTCCACAGAGAATAGCAAACCATATGCCCCTTAACTAGTACTAACCTGCCAAAGTTATGTTTTTTGCTGAAAGCGATCTGGAGTGGATAGCACACTCAGTGCATCTGTTTTGCAGATTAAGAGAGAGGAACACAAAGAAAACTATTGTACGCCTGCTTTTTTATTGGCTTGTCATACAATAGCCCGGAGGAATATCACAATAGTTAGAAACTGAGATGAAAGTGATGGGAACCTGGTAAGATTATTTTTGTTAAGTGTGCAAATTATAAGCCTATTAAAGCAGGTACAAATGTCTGAAAAATATGGGACTCTTCTATTCCTTTTCTCCAGCCTGACTTCGTACCTTGATGAAATTCCTACGAAAGGCTGTATATACATATACAATTGAATGTATGTTAAGTTCCAGCACTTGAATTTGTGCTCCTTAACAGGACAGAACCATATTTTTGCAAATTTTGTTACTTTACTAGGTCAACTGCTTTGTATAAGGCTATAGGCTTGACTTTTCATCTGTAATGTAATTCATGTAAGAAATTATAATCTTTCACTAAGAAATGCACCTTAGTCTGTTAAATTTGTCCAAGGGGGAAAAAGCAATGACACTTTAAAAAAGAAAATCTCTGTTAACTTTATTTTATAAAACTGCTGCTATGCATCATCAGTTCATAACAACTCAAAGAGAATATCCTGGAAGCTTAGCCTGCAGCGTTATTCATGTGAATGATTTTCCCTCACGTATCCATTGGACAGCAGAACCTGGCTTATCTAAACAGTGAGATCTGTAGAACTGAATGTGGTTCCCCACTGTTATGCCAGAGTAGTCTTATTTTACACAAGCTGCCCTATGAAAGCCAACCGTCTCTTCTGATAAAGGAGCTCTTGATAGAAATGAAGAACTGTAGCTTTCTTTGGTCCAGGGACACACCCTACACTTAGGACACAGAGATTCTACTAACCCAAATTTCAGCCTTTCAGTAATATTTTACTAAAAACTGAATTCCATTCTTGACTAGTAGTCTTGTTTTCTAGGCAACCAGTGCTGTTCTGATTTTAAGCTTTTTAGTTGACAAGTAGGAATAGGTGTAGGTGTAGGTGTTGGGTCATAGGTTGGACTCGATGATCTCAAAGGTCTTTTCCAACCTTACGATACTGTGATACTGTGAATTACTCTTTTATCCTCCCACATAGGTTAGAGGAGCACTTACAGACATGTGTACTTCAAGCATTCAGACACACTCATGGTTCAACTCCTGGTAATGTGCATGGCTGAATAGATTTTTCAAGTTTATATCAGTGAAAGGAGAGGGAAAGTTAAATATTCCCTGACAAGATTCAAACAAAAAGCTAGCTCTTTGACTATAGGTGTTTTCCTTATTTTAGTACCATCTTTCCAAGATTTTTGTGGTCCTCATTGAATTGATACTGAAACACTGCATAAACTAATGTGCTTGAGCACAAGACAACAGAATAAAAAGAGGTTTTCCACTTCAGTCCCTTCTTTATCTTCCTTGAGACTGTGAGGAGACTGGAGATATGGTTTTTGCGAAGCTCCATTAATTCCAATGAAGGGCTGCTTTACTATTACTTGTCTCTGGGTGGACAGAACCAAAGTGTGTGCTGCCTACAGCAAGTACCCATGCATTTCTGTGGCAGCATCTCACAACTATTATTGAGCTGCAGAGTAAAACCTCACACTGTTTTCTCCTGGACTGTGTCGGGCAATGAGGAATTCTTTGAGACCTCTACATAAAACGACCACTGTTCATGAGTCCCGACTCTTGACAGTCATCTGCCTGAAGCAAGGAAATACCTGTCCTCATCTGGTTTGCTGTATGCACCTTAGACTTCTCCTATGGTGTCTCTTAACCTCTCTCCTCTGGTCTTTCACTCTCTTATAATTCATTCTTTCCTGTAAATACTGTGTTTTGTTTTCAAGAATGATATTGTAGGGCAAGGGTTATTTTTACAGTTGTCGTCAGCGTTATCTGGTGAGCAACCTCTTTCCCAGTCAGGGACTAACATCTCACTATATAAACACAGACACCTCACGAAACATAACAAGAAGCCTCTTGTCCAAATGAGTTAATAAGTAAAAGCAATACTAGAAACTCCAAGTGGCAGCTGGAGCAACTGTTCAAAGCAACTGAAAGTTGTGCTAAGGCAATATTAAACAATATTAAAGGCTGATGACCTTGAATCTGTTGGTTGTTCTTAGCAGCCTGATTAAAGCTCACAAAGTCTTATGTTAGCTTACCTGTTGTTAAGACCTCATCATATTTACAAACTCCCATTAGGGTAAAACCCACTCAAGAAGATTCCCATTGTTACGAGAAGCATGAATTCAGCATGCCAGGTGCCTAAAATCTGTCATATCTTAAGGACTTTTTAGCTCAAAAGATGTTGGAATTAGGCCTGATTTTATTTTTTTTTTTAAACCAGGATTTCATACACTAATCCATGGTGGACAATTACACTGTTCTGCCAAATTACACTGTTGAGCCCAAGGAAAGGAACAGACTAGGACGGTAAAGTAGTCAGGAGGTGGTAGAGTAAGAAGGGGGACTTGTGTCATCTCAGAATTTACTCAGCTCCCATAGACTAATAGAAATAATTTAATTTCCTTCTCACCTTAAAGGAAACAGTGAGAAACTTTGATATCTTGGTGGTAATGTACTTTTCAAATACAGGCATGTAGAAGGATGTTAGGGAATATTTCTCTCTGCAAAAAAAAAAAAAAAAAAGGAAGGGAATTGTGGAGGGACACAAACAAGTGGTTATTTGACCCACTAAACAGAGAAGGAATTGTTTTCTCTGAAGCATATTTTTTGTGTGTCTCTGTGTGTGTGTGTGTGTGTAGTTTCTCTGGTGTCTAGTAATACCTTGCAGTAATTTGCACTAATTCAAATGTCTCCTTCATTAGCCTGCCCATTTCCATGAAATACTGGGCGAATTTAATAGCTGGACAATGGCTCCAAAAGGCATCAGTGAGAATGGGTAGTTTGTGTGAATACAAAAGCCTTATTTCCTTAGAAAACCAGGATAAAAGCCTCCTAAAAAAATGAATTCACTACCTGCAGCAGAGCAATTGCAGCCAAGTTGATTTACCAGTTTAGAATCAGGCCTGATATAGAAAAGTATTTTACTGTTTTTGTATTAACCATCTTCCTTTATAAGGTGTTTCTCCTATTCTTAGTTTCCAGGATAATTTTTCCTAGCTATAAATTGATAGCTGTAATAATTTTAAGAAAATGTAATGATACTTAATAGACTAGGATACCATTTACATAATGCTTTGTAAATTTAAGATGCATCTTCAGTTTCCTCCTCTAAGAAAAAAAAGTGTAGTCCAAGAAATTTGCAAAATCATGAAGTTGGATTTTTTTCCTGCCTTTGAAAAATGTCTTAGCTGTTTTGACTATGAGCCAGACTTCATCAGCCTCTGCTTGAAAATATTTTACAGGAACACTTCATATAAAAAAATAATTACAGAGAAGTATTTTAAAACATCTTCTGATGGTGGGGGAAGAGCAGGTTTAAAAATGTGATTTTTTATTGAATGAAGTGATTCAGTTTATTCTAATTCATGGTCATCACAGGTCTGCTTTATTTTGTCTTGTAGACTGCAAACAACCCTTCTAAGTACTGCTTCAGCAGGATACGTACATGTTTGTGTGGCTCTAAGCATGTGAAAATTTCTGGTAAAGTTACTTGTGTGCGAAAGGTCAGCTCATTTTTTAAATATTTTTAAACTGAGTCTTCATAATTACAAACCCCTTACAATTAAACCATATAAAACTGATGGAACTGTGATATTCTTCATAGCAGTCGTGTTACAAAAGAAGTTAGCTAGTTAATAAGTAAATTAAAACTATATATAACTTGGGCCACCTGACCTTCATCATCTTGATCTTCTAACTACTATGCAGGAATTTATGAACTCTCTAGGACAGAAGGAGGACCTATCTTCTAAGATAGGACTTATGTCATGAGATGGTTTTCATTGAAGGCTCTGTATACAGCTCACATCTTCCATTCCACATTGATTATTATTTTAACTGGGAATTGCTTCAATCTAGATTATTTTAGCTTCAGAAAAAAAACTTAGCAACTAATTCTCATAGGAGAATAGAAAGCTATTAGAGTAATTTTTTTTTTGTCAGGAGTTAGAATTTTGTCCTTCAGACTACAAGTTTTGCAACTTTTGTGACATCTTTATTTAAGCAATTTGTACCTTGCACCATAAATTGTTTACTGAATCACAGAACTGGCTATGAATAAAAGTGGCGTGAGTGTAACTCTGCATGGGGGATGAGTATCAGTCTTGTTCCGTATGAACTTACTCCAGTCAAAATGATTTGCTTTGTGCTGAGCCTGAAGTGCTTTGGATACAACACTTACACGCTGGCTGTGCCACTGTTTGGGGACTGAAACCTAATTCAGCTTTTATACCATGAGTGCTTTTCACGAGCATTATTTCTCCCAAGGCCGAAGCTACTGCATCACAGACCGTATCACTGGTACATTTTGTTCTTCGTCTGTCCATGAGGGAACAAACGCATTCCAGCAGCATCCTGAGCCTTTGCCAGCTGATCACGTAGGGTTGTAGTTAAGCACCACTCGCCCTGGATGGCGATTCCCCTCCCAGCTTCCCTCCCCTCCTCCTTGTTCCTTCCAGTCACTTTGATGCCAGATTACCTGACACAAGGTGCACTGGCTACGTTAATTGGGGTAACTTCAACTGCATTATCCTAGCTGAAAAATTGGTTTGCAAAACATAATCTCTTACAGAGGGTCAGAGGAGTGCTTAGAAGAGGAGAAAGATTTTTATATGTGCCTAGGGGGAAAACCAGGAGGAAACATAAAAGGATCATCTGGTTTTACACAAAATAATGAACTCAACCTGTCACTTAGAAGTGCAGTTGTAATCATGTATTGAACTAAGTAACGTGGGTGCAAATGAAAACTTGTAAAGCCTGGCCTGGTAAAGCCCGGAAAGGCTGTAAGCAGAGGGGTTCCAGTTTCACTTTGAGAGGCATGGATCCTGCAGACACCTCATTGCCTTGTATTACACAATTGTCCAGAGACAGATGCTCAAAGACAAACATTGTGCTGCAGGGGGATAAGGAATACACGGTCACATGATATCTGCATTTGCCTTAACCCTTGGGTCATAGCTACAAGGTCAGAGCTTGCTGGCATGTTTTGAACAGATTTTCAGGCTGGTTGTTTTCTTGGGTTTTTTTTTCTTCTCACGAGTTTTATCGTATAAACCCTTTTGAAAAGAAAAAAATAAACCAGAGGAACTGCAGCTGAGAACTATTAAAAAGACCACTCATGGTCTGTTAAAATAATGTTTCATCACCTGAAAGGCAGCTGAGTCCTCATAGAAGTAAGGATCTGTTTAGTGCGGGTCAGAGGAGAGACAATGATGGTTAAGCACTACACCATGTTTGTGTACGTGTTTGTGTGTGTATCTGTGTTTTTTTTAAATACAGGAGGTAAGCAATCTCACAGCTTGCAGAGAACCATAGAAGAGAACAAAGATATCTTTCTGTAATGTGAGTAGGAAGGATATAATGGTGTGAGGAGTATCACTTTACAAATAACACAGACACAAATGGACAGAATTAAAATTTAAAAAAAGAATAAGGTACTTTGTGTGTAATTATGTTTCCACAGCTGCAGCTTGGGATTCACAGGAGATGTATCTTGTTGTGCTAAAAAGGACAGAAGGCTTCAGTAGTTTAAGCCTGAATACAGGGAGGAACTAATTCCATTTTAGCACGAATAGCCTACTGCACACATTTTTAAATTTCTGTTAGTGCAAAAGTATAGCTGTATTGTATTTACTCTGCCTCTCCTGAGGACTAAAAGAGGCCTCTCACACAGCAGAGAGAAAATCTGCATGAACTATATCTGAAAGAACAGGGCAAGACCGCTAAAGGATGTACTGGTGTGTGATTAAAAACAGAAGAACCTCTGAGAGGCACAGTGTTTGTAAGTAGTAGGCTGCAGTTTCTCAGCAAGACTTCCAACTAGTTCAGAAAAAAAATCAGGTTCATACAGTACAATTACAAACAAATACTAAGAAGATAAAAACACTGGTCTTATGATTTTTGGCTTTTTTCCCTTCCTTTTTATGCGCCTTTCTCCAGTTCTCAGATACATTTCTGGTCATTGTCCAGCAATTCATTTTTTGCATCTGTTCCTTGTTCATTTGCTTGCTTGGTGATTCTACATTCAGTTATCTGTACTTTTTCTCTTACACTCCTTTCTCTTTTCTGTTTTTTGTTCTTTGTTCCTTTGCCCTCTCAGTTTCTGATTTTCTTTCAGTTTAATTGTCTTTCTGCCTTTGTATTTCTTGTTCTTTTTTTATGGGCTTGGTTCTGTTCCTTCCATGATTTCTTTGATTTCTTTGATGTTAACTGAAGGCAGAGATGCAGCATGTATAAGTGGTCATAGTGGTCCTTCCTCTTACAGAATTCCTTGCTCAGTCTTCCTGGGACATAAGCTTTTCAAATTCCTTAGAAATACCAAATTCTTTTTTACCAAGATGTGTTCAGTCACCTCACAGGAGAATGTGATCTGCTGTCATTGTTGGATCCACCGGTAATCCAGCATCTCATGCTCATGAGGAATGCCTCATAGTTCATAAGATTATGAATCACTGTTTTGTAAAGAGTAATTTAGGAGTCTGTAATTGTTTGACGGGTCCTTCTTATAAATCTGGAACTGTAGTGTGATTTCAACCGCTTTCAAAATCTGAGAAGCCAGGCTGAGAAGCCATGCTCTTCTTGCCTTTTTTCATGCTATCTTCTGCCTGACCACCTGAGCATCAAGGGACTTGCCTCAGAGGAAAAACATATTTCTGCAGGGTATGTGTGTAGACATGAAAAATGCCTCACCTTTCAGTGGCGATCTCACTGTGATGTGACAAGTAGTAACTTTCTAACTCGGTGCACAGCCACGTACTGATTCTACCTTATATTTCAGAGAAAGAAAATCAAGCAGCAAGCAGTTTGCGCTTGTTTCTTATTCTGTGTAAGGTTAGCAACATTTTACTTGCATATTTTGCTTTGCCAAATTCCATAGCAGTTTCAAAGTGAAAAGAATTGCTCAGTACTTCAGTATTTATACTACCTCTGCATCATTGTTTAAATGCTAGCCATCCAGTCTAAGTTCACTGGTTAGGAACCCTTTGGGGGCCCATACGGGAAGATAATTTTGTCCTTGATTGTGTCTGGCTGGCTTTTGACATGGTCTCTCTTTCCCTATGAATTTTACAGGCAACTTAAATAACTCAGTCTATACCAGAGACACATTTTTCCCCAAATTATCTGCCAAGCTACTTCCTCCTTGCCTGATACAGACTTGTCTGTAAGTGGAATAATTTCTATGGCACATAAAGTGATGCCTGTGCACAGACTGAACCAATTATACAAATGTTGTCAACAGCATTATGGTTATTATAATAATACAGATGTAAGATTATTCTTGAGAAGTAATTTATTTCAGAACTCAGGAGCAGCTGATCTGTAGTACAATTGGGTGTTAAATAAAATTAGATAAAACCAATCAAAACTCTGATACAAAGTAATTCATTGTTATGTTGATCTTTAATTTAGTTTTCAGTCCTTCTGGTTTTACAGCACTTTCCAGTCTCATAGTTATATTTTTCAAAATATATAATTAACAGAGTCACTGTTGATATCAGCTGAATTTGGGCCCATTGTCCTTCAGTGTTATGGATGCCCTTTTCTAGGCCATTACCTTCAACGTATTATTACAGGGCTATAGCTCTTCTGGCAGGGCAGTTCTTGAATGGTACAAAAACTGTAGGAATAGCCATTGCCTTTTTTACTGGTCTTGCAAATAGCTCTCAGAGGCACTGAGTATGCCTGAAAAAAACAGAAACCCAGATAAAGGTTTCCAATAAAACCAAAGCCAACTTAGTAAGGTGTTACATTAGAAAGCAATTGTTCTATGTAGTACAGACAATCAATTTCTCCATATTTCTTTCACCGGAACTTAAAGTTAATGACACATTGTATAATTCACATAATAGTATCACCAAGCCTTCTTGCAATTAATCACACACTTTTCCAAACACATGTCAATGTAATGCTAGGAGAATTTTTGGAAACTTTCCCGATATTGTCTGACAAGCCGTTCTGCTGGCACATACGCTAACTGCTAACCAGCCTCCTGGTTGCTGTCCTACCTGGGGAGGTGGAGCGGTGTCGAACCAGCAGGTATTGAGACTGTGGTGCATGAAGTCTTTGGAAGCTCCCTGGGACAATGAGGTTGTACTGCTTTCACCAGATTCCTCTCCAAGGGTTTATCCGTTCTGGTTTTGCAAATTGGTGTTTGGTAATCATATAGGGCTAAATTGTACCCTGCTTTTACTACCTCGGAGTCCTCTTTCAACGAATGGGTTTAAGAGGTATGATTTACAGTAGACTGTAATGCAATAGCCTACATTCACTCAATGCTCCTCTCCACACTTGCGCCCATAATCAACAACAGTGAGCTGTGCCTACCTGCTCAAGGTTCACTTAAACCAACCTTCAAAGCGTAAACCAGTTTTTCCAATCATTCCCTTATACAAATCAGAGTACAACAGACTCTAAGATGAAATAACTGGCATTCAAGTAGGTGGAGCTATAGTGGTATTTACAAATAAAGCCTTGATATAGAAACACTGCTTGCCTGAAACAAAAATGTCCATGTTTGGGGAAAAGCCTGGACTTAAGTCTGTCCTCAAAAGAATTATCCTGAGGATGAATGGCCTGGCAAAGGAATCTGAATCCAGATTTAGATTTGCCCTCCCACCACCTGGCATGGGAGATGATGTGCAGCCCTCAGTGCTTCCCTAGGAGGACATGTCACCTCCCTGGAGGGAAGGTTTATTGCTGTAATCCAAAATATTTTCATTTGATTCCTCCTTCCATCTCCACTGACTGCACATTATACAGACCAAAAAATGTTATCCCATGCAAACAAGCAAAAGATCATGTGCATGTCTTCCTGTGCATAAGTTAAATCATACCTGGTGTCACCAGGAAAGCAAAGTGCACTGAATACCAGTACCATACACATTCTCTTGCTTCAGTCTCTTTGGCAGGGACCTGTTGATCGAGACCAAGCCTTATCACTCTTTATTTTGTATGCAGAAAACAACTGCAGATTTCCTTTTGATTTTATTATATTGGAAGATGGACTTGGCCATACACAGTTAATGAATAACTTCTTGTGTTGTTGCTGATAAAACTCCTTTGGAAATGAAGACTGTTTGTTTTTTGAATTCTGGTTCTGATACTGTCAATTTAAATCTGTTTCCCATTCAGAGTTTCTAGAATCTGAGTAAGTGTATATAGACTTGATTAGTAGGTATTTCTAGGCTTTTTGAGGTGTAGGTGAACCAGGGCTAGATTCTTCTCTTTCCTGTGCCTTTATCCCTGCTGTATCGAGGTTACCCTCATGTAACTCAGAGTAGAATTTGACCTTGCAGATTGGTGTAACTGCATTTTGAGTTAGAACATGATACAATATATACCCATGACAAATGTTCTATTAGGAGACCAGACCAGACTTTGGTTCCAAACATCTGGTAATTTATCATCTATCTGGTCATCTCAGGCTTCTTTGCAGCCAATTAAAAATAGGAAAAACTGAGATTGTACATTTGATGCTAAGTATTGGACTGATATATCTGCATAGAAGTGCTTGTGCTGGGCTAACTCCAAGCTGACTGACAGCTGGGGTCTTCCTTTATAGACATCAAGGCAACATTTTTGTTGTGCCTCTATTCAGTGATGAATAATGGGAAAGAGTAGCCTTCTGATCTAAAGTTTATTTTAGAGTCTTCCCTTACCTGTTGTTCAGTCTTTCTGCTGGGAAAAGGAGAATGCCGTTAGTGAAAGACAGACTTCAGAAATGTGAGACTTGGATTATGGAAGCACCCATTTCTGGTATTGACACTTTGAATCCTGACTCAGTTTGGTCTCAAGGATCTTTCTGGTAAGCCCAAAACATCAGTGCAAACCAGAGCTTCTATCCATGGATAAATTTGGAATGAATTTATCCAGTCTAATACACAGGTGATTTCTATAGTAGATATCTACAATTTTCTATCACAAATTTGTTCTTCATAGTCTGTTCAACTGGTCACAGAATCATAGAATGATTTGGGGTGGTTTCAACCCCCTTCCCATGGGCAGGGAGACCTTTCACTAGACCAGGTTGCTCAAAACCTCATCCAACCTGGCCTTGAACACCTCCAAGGATGAGGCTTCCGCGACTTTCCTGGACAACCTGTGCCAGTGCCTCACCATCCTCACAGTAAAAAAATTCTTCCTAATATCTAATCTAAATCTCCCCTCTCTCAGCTTAAAAATGTTGCCTCTTGTCCTGCCCCTGAGCTTATTGATAAAGAGCCTGTCCCCAACTTTTACTGTAGCCCCCTCTAAGTACTGGAAGGCTGCTATAAGGCCTCCCGGAGCCTTCTCTTCTCTACGCTAAACAACCCAACATCTCTCAGCCTGCCCTCATATGGGAGGTTCTCCAGCCCTCTGATCATCTGAATGGCTCTCCCCTGGACTTGCTCTAGCAGATCCATATCCTTCCTGTGCTGAGGACTCCAGAACTGAACACAGTACTCCAGGTGGTATCTCTCAAGAGCAGAGCAGAGGGGAAGAATCACCTCCCTCGACCTGGTGATCACATTTCTTTTGATGCAGCCCAGGATATGGTTGACTTTCGGGGCTGCAGGTGGACATTTCTGGCTTATGTTGAGCTTCTCATCCACCAGAAACTCCAAGTCCTTCTCTTCAGGGCTACTTTCAATTTTGTCCAGCCTGAATATGTGCTTGGGATTGCCCCAACCCAGGAGCAGGATCTTGCACTTGGCATTGTTGAACTTCATGAGCTTCGCATAAGCCCACCTGTCAAGGCTGTCAAGGTCCCTCTGGACAGTGTCCCTTCCCTCCAGCATGTCAACTGTGCTACACGGTTTGATGTGGTTGACAAACTTACTGAGGGTGCTCTCAATCCCACTGTTCATTTCTGTGACAAAGATGTTAAACAACACCAGTCCCAATACTGACCTCTGCAGAACGCCACTCATCACCCGTCTCCACTTGGACATTGAGCCATTGGCCACAACTGTTTGAGTGAGACCACCCAGCCAAGTCTTTATCCACTTAGTGGTCCATTTGTCAAATCCATTTCTCCCCCATTTAGGGATGAGAATTTTGTGTGGGACAGTGTTGAATACTTCGCACAGATCCAGGCAGAGGATGCCCTTATCCACCAATGCTGTAGCCCTGTCATAGAAGGCCATCACATTTATCAGGCTTTTGTGAAACCATTTTGACTGTCACAAATCACCACCTTATTTTCCATGAGCCTCAGCAGTGCTTCCAGGAGGATCTGCTCCATGATCTTGCCAGGCACAGAGGAGGTCATAACAGTCCCTTGGTGTAAGAGAAAAAAAGACATCTATGAAAACTTTAAAGTGGATCTGTGTTTCCTGAAAAATGGAGAACTTTTGAGGGAGATGAAAGAAATACAAAGAGTTCTTTTGGCAAACAAGCCAACAAAACAGTCCCGGCATTGCAGGTGGCCTGGCTGCAGCTCTGCGTGCACTCCCAGTAATTCTTTGTAAGTCCAAAGAAACTGTGGCGATCCATGCCAGAGCTACAGCAGGAGTTAGGGTACTTCCGAAAGTAAGAATCATTATTTTCTCGGAAAGCTTTGCATGTTCTTCACATAGGAAATGAGGGTTCAGCAGTTTCAGCTGCGTGTTCCACATTCCCACTTCTAATCTTATCTGGAGTTAGGACAGCATGTGCACAGAGGAGAAAGAAAAAAAAGAGAAGAGAAAAAAGGAAAGTTAGAAGAGATGTTACGAAGTGTCCAGTGTGAGAATTTTTGCTGACTTTGAACTGATTTGTTATTAAGAGAAGCCTTCTCTGGTGACGGTTTATCTGCCTAACAAGACTTTTTTGCAGTGAAACACAAAGTACCCTGGGTGAAGGGTTTGGGTGGCCTGTGTGTGTCAGCAGCTGTGTGCTGCTGTGGGTCTGTGCAGGGTGATTCTCATGTAACTGGGAGATATAGAGAATTATGTTTTCTGTACTTCTGGATGGGCTGTTACCTCCAAACAATTGCTTTTATTTTTTTTTAATTTAGGAGATCACGCTGATGAGATCCAACACAGTAACATCTGAATCAGACATGTAACTCACTCCAAGTATCCTCCTCAAAATGGCAAGTGACAGTTTGTCCACCCAGTTAGTATGGAGCCTGAGTTTTCAATGGCAATGAGGTACCACAATTTCTCTCATATCACCAGGACATTGCTCTACTTTTTGATGCTGTGCTGACCTTCATTCTAGTTGTGTTTGGATTTTTAATATGTTTTCATTTAAAAAGTATTAAGAGTAACTTGGCAAAATGATTCAGATCAAGTAAGAGCTACAATAGCCTAATCTAGATTTTATTATACTGAGACTTCATTACATGAAGTGAGTCATTATGCAGTAAGAAGTGAACCTTGAGGAGCCTGAGGTTTTGCAAATCTCAAACTAATTTGGGGTTTGTGAATAGTGAGCCTTTTACCACTGTGGTATTCGCTCATTTATTTCTGCAAGGGAATAATGAACTAAAAACTCTGTGGCCAAAGCAAGCCTTATGTGTGAGGGAGAAAACTCTTCCCCAGAGCTATGCAGAAATGTGTGCCCTGCACATGGCAGATATGCTGTGTTTTCAGATGAGAAGTTCTGTCTCTTGCCCCTCATCTTTTCTTTTATGTTCTGTATATATTGATTTTTGTAATACCTACTTCTTGTTCAATTTTCATCCACTGCCTTTCTATTTCTCCTCACTTTCTCCCAGGAGAACACAAACTTAATAACATTCAAGTTCATCACTTAATACCGGAGTGCTCACATGGCTTCCAAAAGAAGGAAAGTGTATTAATTTACTCAGTCTGGCATCACAGAACCCTATTCAGCAGAGCAGTCAGGCACATGGCACGTGGCTACAGGAATAATCCTGTGCTAGAAGCTGGGCAGATCCTTAAACGTGTTCCTGAGTCGTGTGAATCACCGCCATGTCTAACCAGGTGCAAACCTGTAATGCAGACTCTTCCAACAGGTAAAGGATTTTGTCCTTTCTTCTGCAAGAGTCACACTAACACAGGTGAAGCAATGCTGGTGAATTTGGGTAGGGATCTGGGCAGAGTGAGAACCAACAGACTGTGGGCAGGCAGGAGCTCCCTTAGTGCTGGGGCTGAGAGGTCCACGCTGCTGCTGGCCGAGCTCCAACTCAGGCTGTTTTGTTACACCTGCCTGTGTAACCCCAGGATCTGCTGCATGTTTTGGTTCTTCCTGAACCACTCCTGATCATCCTGAACTAATTCCTGGTCACTGGATCCTTCTGTCTCTTTGGCAACAGGGATTAAAAGACTGGACTATTTTCTATTGCCTATTAATCTTCCCTTCTTATGAGCTGGATAGCATGAGGTCCTGAAGCCTGCCATTGCAAGAGCTACTTGCCAACCACTGGATCATTCTCAGGCCCTCTTTTTACTTCTGTTTAGCATTCCCACATCCTTCATGAAGTGTCATGTCAAATTCACTCTATTCCTTTAGCCAAAGACACAAACAAACCCCAAATAGGAAAAAAAAATAGACAAAAAGGAACATTTCACTTTGACTGCCCTAAAGTGAAACATTTGTGCTTTTGAAATTCATAGCAACAAACAGTTCAGAGTGTGCCTGAATTATATTTAAAAGAAAATTGAGTTGTTCTCCTTTTGATCAAATTAAGCATCTCACTTGGCCTACAACATTTTCCAGCCTCAGTGTTTTGGTTTACTACAAATACATAAAGGAAAGGATTATTGATTTGAATTGATATGAAGATTTTATTATGAACTGCTAGTTAATGAAACTGTCAGGAGGATGATGCTTTTCTTGCTTGGAGTCCCAGAGAATGAAGAACTGCATAGTCATAAGGAAAAAAATCTCCTTTATTTCAGCAGTCAACTGCTAAAGCAGCCTGACATTCCTAGCCATCTGGACATTTTCTCTTCAGGTCTGCAGAGAATATATTTTATTTTCTATGTTGCCACCAAATGACCTTCCATTTTTGTTTTTGACCAGTTATACTCGTGTTATTTGATAAAAAAGTAAGTAACTACCCTGGCAGAGAACTGTTTACTTTCGTGCCAATAGTCATATGAATTTCATAGAATCATAGAATCACTCGGTTGGAAGAGACCTCTGAGATGACTGAGTCCAGCCGTGCCTGTCTCCTTACTAAACCATGTCCCTAAGAAACTCATCCACCCATTTTTTAAACACCTCCAGGGATGGTGACTCCACCACCTCCCTGGGCAGCCTGTTCCAATCCCTGACCACTCTTTCAGTAAAGAATTTCTTCTTAATGTCCAGTTTAAACCTCCCCTGGCGTAACTTGTGGCCATTTCACATAATACAGAATAATTAAAGAAATGCTTTCAAGTTTCCACATGAGGAAGAAAGCCATAGGGCACTGGTCAGTCATATGTTTTGGTACTTTCTTTATTTTTAGAAACTCCCATAAATCAAATTATTAGTAAACAGAGGGAAGACAGACATAGCTTCTTTTTTCTTTTTCTTTTTTTTTATCACAGTGGTATTGACACAACACAGTTCACATTTTCCCTTCAGAGAGAGGAGACATTCATGTTTGGTACTCTTCTGGAAAGTTTTCTTCCTCAAGCCCAAATTGTAAGAGATAGCCCTGCTTTGCTCACAGACTGTCCAGATCTTTGAGGATGCCCATTCTGGGCCTGTGTAAGAATGGGTTGTTCTTTACAGTGCAATTACTACAGTTTTATCTCACCTATTTTTAAATGCTCCAGTTAGTAGGAACTTCTGCTAATTCCTCTTGATAGTTACTTGCAAAATCCACAACAGAATTTTCTTGCAGATGATAGATGTCTTAGGACCTTCTTTTGCGTCCTTGCACAGAGGAAAGAGTTCTGAGTAGCTAAAGCAAATTGATGACATAAAAACACCTCCAAAAGTAACTGCAGTTACTAAGTTCAGTCACTACTGGCTATGCCAATAGTTGAACATATGCTCAAGTGTTTTGCCGTGCTGTGGGCTAGCTCTGGATGGATTTATTGCTGGTAATTTGAGGAAGGCAATATAAAAGTAGGAGGTAAGGTAATACCATCTTGAATTCCTCATTTGTGAATTTGTCCTTCCAGGTTATGATTAAAAAGTGTTAAGGTTTATGCAGCATTTCAGAAGGCATTTGAATTTATAGGGTGAGAGAATAAATAGCTCCCTCATTTACTTCCTCCCTCCCAAATCTCATCTCCAGACAATGAAAATACCAGTGCAGATCAATGTATTTCTGGGAAATCTTATATGGTATTACAAGGAGAGTGAAGGAAAAATCTAAATGGCACAGAATGAAATACTTGATAATATAGCATGTGGCCTCTTAGGTATAGCTAATCCTGTATTTTAAATGATGCTAGCTAGTATTCTTCTTTCCTATCCTTTAGTAGCGCTGATCTTCATATTGTTTATTGCCAAAAAAAGTTAATTTTACTTTTATTTAAAAAAAAATCTGAATGATTTTATTTGGCACCGGAACAAAAGTTTTACTGAAGGCTAATGTAGCACTAATGCACTTATTGTTCTGAGTATGTTGCAGTCATTTTTAAAATTGTGTAGATAGTTATATCTCCTTTGACCAGATTTATTGTGCTGCTTATTGCTCAACAGTCTGTTAATTTTCCAGATGTTCAGTAATTTATTTTTCTTAATATTTGTTCCACTGCTACTAGATATAATAGTCAGACTTATGAGGGGGTAATTTCTGGAACCACTGAATTTATTGTTAATTGCTACTTATTTCTGTTGTCATTATTATTAAAGCATCTAAAAGCCCCTCCATGATCAGGGCCCATTGTGCAAAACACAATACGTATATTTAGGAGGAGGCAAGCTTAAGCAGCCCAGGATAATAATATAACCTCCCCTTTTATTAAAAATCCATACTTTGCTTTCTGGTAACACTGTAGTTCCCCTAGTCCCTCACAATGAAGGAAGAATTGTTGGCATGGAAAATTCATGTAGTAACTCCTTTAATACACTAATATAAACACCATGCAGCTAAGCATATCTCGCATAACCCCTCTTACATTCTTTCATGATAGTTTTTACTGACTGGTGGGCATATAAATGAATTTTCTTAATGTTTCTAGTCAAATGAGAATGCTAGAAAGGGGATAAACACCTTTTTGAAGGGTTTACAAACACAGACCGGCCCCCTCAGCTGTTGGTAGGTGTATTTTCTGCAGTATATCTTTACCTCAATTTTTGTGATTGCTCCCGACTTCTCTAGCTTCAGCAGCACAGTGAGGGAATCTTAAAAGCTTGAAATGGAGGGCACTGAAGGGGAACATAGTTGTCCTAGTTGTGAGGCACAATGTGATGGTAAATCTATGACGAATGTGCCAAAGAAACGGCAGTGAAACACCAGTTTGCTCTGGCTGAGCTTTATTCTGCCAGGCCCAAAGCTGGGTTGTTCAGGGTTGTTCAGGGTTGTTCAGGCATCACTGCAGCTACTTGTGATCTGTAGGGTGGGTATACCCTTTGTCTCTGCCACCGCTCTTTAATTTTGCCTTCATTTTTGCCTGATGTTATGCCACTTCCATAGGCTGCTTTGTGTCACCTGCCTGAGCAACATCTCCTGGCAACCACAACTGCGACCTAAGCTGGGCACTGAGAAACTCTCTCTGACACATAGGAATAAAGTTGTTTCACTGTGACCTGCAGTGCCTTAATTTAGAGGTAGGACCTCAAGACTCAATGGTGGAGTCCTTTGGAGTTAAGATGCTGCTGTCTTTTTCTTCTATAACTCATATTTTGAAGCTATAACCCATTTTGAGATGCAGACGAACGAGCTGTGGACTGTGACTGCCCGGTCCGCTGCATGATAGGAGATATTAGTTTGCTCAGATTTGGTGTGGACACCAAGCGGACGACTTAGCTTTGCTGCCAGCTCACAGATCTTCACATTCACTCCTTTTGACTGGTGCTCTTTTAACTCCATCAGTGGTGCCCAACCTTTTCATCCTGGCAGGCTACCATAACCTTAAGCTACTCAATAAGCTGTAGCTTGTAATAACCAGAACCATTCTTAATATTCATGGACAGCTCTTGGGTAGCTCATGCATTATGCAGCTCACGCATCCAGGCAAGTCCATGTGTCCTGAGCAGCATCTAGGAAAGTAGGAAGCTGTGAGCATGTGGCTGCCTGAAATAGCTACTTTTGGTATGCTTCTGCTGGAGCAGACTGCAAAAAGTATGCCTATGTGAGACGTCTGTGTTGGCTTCTCTCTTTCTCCCGAGAGCTTCTTGGAGTCAGCACCCAGGTACATTGTGAGCTAGATTAATTGCTCTGGCAGTGAGGGTAGCTCAAGAGAGTTCTTAAAGGCTCCATGCCCCATGTATCCTTAGGAAGATATGATTGGAGAGGCTAGCAAATATCCCAGAAAGGAGCTAAGTAAATCTTCTAGGAGCTGGCCTCCATTGTTCAAAATTGTTCTGTTGGGCCGTAGATCTTTATATTCTTGTACTGATACCTCCTGGTTGCTGTGGATTTCAAACTTGCAATGCCAACAATGTGGGTGAAAAAATACTCCTCCTGGATAAATCTGCTGTGTGTTGCTGTGTGTGGCTATGCCATTGCTAGTGGGACCATTACCAAAAGCTAATGGCTGTCTTGATATTTCATTTCTGAGGCAACTTTCTTGGAGGCAATGTAGCAAGCTCCTTCAGTACAGTGTCTCATTCCATTTTTCCTCATGCAGCTGGACCCAACATTAAGCCCATTTTAGCATGGCAGCTGAGGAATCTTTGAAAAATCTCTTGACTTGGAATCATATCTAGTAACTGTATTAGCTGTGTTAAACAAGATGGCAAACATATGGATCTTCACAGGATTCTTTTCACGAAAGGAACCCAATACGAAGAATTTCTTGTGGTCCAAGGAATTTTTATCTCTAAACTCCATACAAGAAGTGGTGCAGTCATGTAGCAGCACACGTTTTGTTCTCCACAGATTCTGGTTTTGCATCCATATTAAGATATCTGTTCCTACCACATAACTTGTTATATTATCTGCTGATGATCCAAAGGTTTCATTTTTCTGACATGGAACTCAAGGTCACTAGCATTATTTCTTACGAATAGCATGAAACCATGTATCAGGCCTTAGAAATATGTGGGATTTGCCTCTAAGTTAGGCCTGCATTCAAAAGCTGAGATGGACCACTTCACTGTGTTGTTGTCAGGACTATAAATCAGACTGGCTGAATCTTAGGACTAAGAAAGGCTGCTGCTTCTTATCAGACCCAGTTGGGCGGTAGCTTGCATTTCAGAAGAGACCGTCTGAGGTGCTAGCATGCACTTTCAGAGAGTCTAGCTGGGGTGCTTGCTTTGGTGAAAGAGCTGTGAACAGATTCACAGTGCTCATGAGCAGCAGAGTTGAATCTCAAGTAGCAGGGATCAAAACTAAGAGTGGTGAATGCTAGAATTATAAGTAAGTGAAAGGGTATTTCTGTGTTTCCTCTGAAAACATCGATCATAGGGGAATATCCACATGTAGCCTCTCAAACGGCACTTGCTTTCTGCAGTTTTCCCTCCAACATGGTCTGTGAGCATTTAGGGATCATTCCTGCTGTACTGTTGAAAGTGGGGTCCGCTTCCACAGTTACTTCTTGCATTTTCAAAGAGCTGGTGTTGGCTAGTAGCTTTCTCTAGGAAAAGGGCCTTACAGCCTGGGTTTGTTTCAGCTGACCCTCTCTGGACAGTGGGTATTTTTGCTTGCTAGGAGATCTGGAAATGCATTCAAGTGTACATTCCTTGTTTTGTAGCATACTGCTCAGTGCCAAATGCTGCGTGCTTTACTGGTCTCAAGCTGTTACATGTTGCTCTCTGAGGGTCTGGATGAATGTTAGTTTTTAATTCACTCTCCTTTTCATTCTTTCTAATTTTTTAAAAAATAGTTTTTAACCTGGAAGCATAACAAAATCATTTTAAGTATTCTAGGCCTTTTTCAATTCAGTCATCCAGTCTCTGCACATAGAGTTCTTAAAGAAAAGATTTTCAAATAATTGGTGATTAAGTAAAGAGCTGATTTATACATTTAGCTACCTTGTCTAGATGCTGGCAGCAGCAGCTAAATGGGACATTGCAAAGAAAAGACAAATATTATTGAGAGGTCACCTGCTTACTAAACTCAACTCAAATTATTGTCAAATCATATATTGAAATTGTAGCTAACTTTCTTGACATGAATCCCACTCTGGTTTGATATTCACCTATTACTTGTCTGGCTTTGTATTTTCAATAGTTTATAATTTTTTTTCTTTTTCCTTAGAATATGTGCCATTTTTGTAGGACTCTAAAAGCTACTGAAAACTGGAGGGAATTTTTCTGGGTTTTTTTTGGGGGTGGTGGTGGTGGTTGGGTTTTTAGAAAATTGTCTTAAATCCACCTGAGTGTAGATGAAGAATCCAGAGAACAGAGCTAGAGTCAATGTCTTTTCTCCAGATGCTATATCCCTTTGACAAAACCTTCTACAGATAATTCAGTCCAATATACAGAAACACTGACATGTGAAACAAGTCCTCAAGCACTGCCTATGCAGAGTTCCTTAACCTGTGAGAAGCAGGGGTAGTTTCCCTGCCTGTCAGTGGAGATGAGGCAGCTAACCTGTGCTAGCTGTGGGAAAGGCTCAGCATGGATGTGAAAGCCCAAATCGGAGAGCAGCCGGCTGTCTGGAAATGAATATCCCAGTTTATATTGTGATAACTATTCCTGAGCATGTCCCCCTAGGCATTTTTGGGACCGTGCTTTTCCCTGGTTCCCACTCCTTGTCCCCATATGGGGCTCATGTGGCTGGGATTCATTTCTTAGACAGCTGTGGAGATCTGCTGCTGCTCTGAGCTTTCCCTCCTTCCACATCCTCTCCCCTTCACCAGCACCTCATCTGTGTTGACATTCTCAGCCTCCTCTGTTTCTCCTGTGTCTGAGGCAGTTGACTTCCCTTGGTTCCCTTTCCACTCAGACCACTGGCTGCCTTCCTTGCGTCCCCTGCAATGCACAGTGCTGTTACGTCTGCTTTCCCCTGCTCCCTGCCCAGGAGAGGTGATGGTCTCTGAGGAGGCATGGTGGATGTCCTAGCACAGCCTGGACCCTGTGCAGTGCGGCTCCATTGTGGCACGTTACAGCTGTGCTGCTGTGGACTTGGGAAAATCCGTATGTCACTCCTTCTTCCTTAGTTCAACAGACATTTTCCGTCAGAAAAGCAACAACTTTATCCGTGCTGTAAACCCACTGAACTAGCAATAACTGTTTTATAGTCTTGCTGCCTTTGCTGTTAATGGGGAAGTGTTAAGTGTCTGCGTATTCTTACTTGGCTACCGGCCACCTTTCCAATTTCTAGTGCAATTTTTCTTCTGGTATTCAGAGCTGCTCATTTTAAAAACAGACCATGTATGTTATAAACTTTGGCTTAGCCTTATATCTTACAACCACCATGACTTTGAGGGTATTCTAGCCTTTGCTAATGGACTTATTGTTTCTTTTCATGGCAGCTGAGTCTTTGTAGTCTGACTCTGCCAGTTGCTGGTCAGGCCCATGCAACTTTCCAGCCCTGACATGAATTTGTTAGGTGTTGTCTGCAAATGACTGAGAGAGAAGCAGGAATGGGGTGGGAGGATCAGAGGGACATTCAGGGTGAAAGGGACAGGCAGGAGAATCTGAAGTAGGAGGGTGGGTGGCAGGAAAGTTGCCTCTAACAGCAATAGTCTCACGTGAGAGAGGAAATACTTTCTTTGATTGTTCATCTCTGCTGCTGGCTGATATTTCAGACGTGTCAGTGACAATGTGGTGTGTGGGCTGACATGTGGCAGAGGCAACTGAACTTTCAAATTAAGGTGATCACTTATCTACTGGAGGAAAAACAGACCACTGTACTCTCTGCTAATATGAACCCAGCCTCAGAGCTGTTTGAGACTACCTAGTTGTTCTGGGGCCGCCTTCTGCTGCTTTTGAGAATATGGCTAGTATGACAAGATTGGAGGTGCCATTTGGAATGGCTAGAATAACCCTGGTTTGTGTAGGAAAAACCCAGGCAGTTCATGACTCTTTCAGCAAGGAGAAGACTGGTTCACAAGCTTGTGAGTAGGGAAGAGATTTTCAAAAGGCTGGAGGTAACTCTGGGTTGGGGTAATCCCATGGAAATGGCAGTATGTCCAGCTGTTCATGATGCTCACTGTAATTTCTCAAGCTGTTGCTTAGGGAGTCAAGGAGAGTAAGGGTTTAAATGGAAGAGGGTCAGGTAGTCTCAGCAAAAGGCTAAATTCCTCTCTCATATCACAGATAAGTTTGAAACTCCGAGGACTTCATTTTCACCTCAGAAGTGGTGTTGATTGACTGTTCTGCTGTAAAGCTTTCATAAGAGTATAGGTAGGATTGGGTGTCTCTGGTGAGCCACCATGCAAAACGAACAGAAGAAATGATTCATTAATGTATTGCTTACAGCACTGTCCATTTCCCTGTGTCCTACCCATTGTACAGGCAGCTTGTAGCAAGCAAGGACCAAGTGGGCCCTGGCAGGTGTCTCATATCCCAGCAGGCTGAGTCCCTAATGCTGCTGTGGAGGGGCTGTTGGGAAGCTTCGGCTGATCCCACCAGAAGTGGCTGGGTGAAGCAATGCTAAGTTTGCACTAACCAGCCAGCTTGTAAATCATTTAGGCTCCAGTTTCATTTGTATATTAGCTGGTTGTTTAGCTGGTCTGGCAGATAAAGAGGAAATAACCGAATAGCAACACTCCTTTAAGCACAAGAGATTTGTCCATCTTTCCCACCCTAATATATCGCAGAGGCTGACAAGCAGAACCTCACCTAATACTGTTCTTTCTTAGAGGGCAAAGGGATATTTCTGCTTATCCTGCTATACAAAACCTCTCACAGAAGAGAAATATTTGCTCTTATCAGTAGACTTTATTATGAAAAATGGATATTGCTTTCAATAAGCTACTTTGTTCTTTTGCTTAAATTTCTTGTACTTTATTTAGGCCTTTGTTAATGAGACACATATTGAGAATTTCAGAGGTGCTCAGTTAAGTATGCTTAGTTGCCACTAACTATGCAGGAATGTGACTGTCTTATGCTTTTAAAGTTCATCCCTTAAAGGAACATGCGTGTAAACAAATGCATGCAGTGCTAGACCGTGAAAAATAAGTATGTGAGAACCGATTTGGCTTCTGTTCTCAAGATCTGAATGCAGTGGAGGTGTTAACCTCTCTAAAATTATAGGTATCTGGAAATCTCACGCAAGAGATCAGCTGCATGAGTTTCTTGATCTCTTGTATTCCAAGATCAGATGCACTGGACTGTTGCAATGCAGCTGGAGGTGATAAATTTATGTGTCGCACTGACTAATTCTTTAGCCAGAAGGACGAGGGGACTTAGGACGGAAGCATTTTTAATCATGAGTCACCCAGACGCAGTGATGATTTTCTGTACATGCCATGCAGGATTTACTTTCTGTTGGAAACCACAAAAGAGGAAAACCATAGATCTATCTCTATAAGAAGTTATTTTTGCCAGTTAATGTCTGTACTTTTCCAATACCAGTTGTTCCAATATTCCTGGAATAATTCCAGTGTTTTTAAATATTTGAAAATGGTAAATTTCCTATATATCGAAACAGCTCTTATATTACTGAAATTCAATTATTTGGGCACCCAGCTTTAACAATAAAACCAAAAAACCCCTTTGTTCCACCTGCGTAGTCCAAGTTCATCTAATGGAAATTACGCAGTGAACATACTGTAAGGCAAGAATATTCCCTAATACTCCTCATATCTGTCAGGAAAGGAGGGGAGAAAGCATTTAACTGACCCAGGCCTTCAACTGATCGAGATTGCACTGGGACAGCTCTTAAAGAACCATGATTGTAGAGCCAGATATCATTAAATCAAAAGTCAGTTTGCTTTCTGTTAGAAACTGGACTGGAAGATTCCACCCACAGTTGCTTTCAGGGTTGGCTGGCCCACAGACAAGACCGGTGTGATCCAAAGCCTGATGGTTGAGTTACTGGCTTGGCACATAGGAAATTTGGTTTCAAGTTTCTGCTTTGCCCAAAGTAGACTTGATGTTTTTCATGCCAAACTTTTACCGTGCTTCAATCTGAGTGACTTGAATTTAGGACTCCACATGCCAAATGTGGTATCACAGCCATCAGGGTATGGAGCATTTGTCTTGAAACATCTTGAAACATCTTCATTTAAAACCTAGCACTGCTGACAAAGCAACCTACTTAGATGAAATAATGTTCAGTTATGAAGATCATTTCTTAGATGGAATGACTTCCTTGGGAACAGAGCCATTCTAGTCAAAGGTGCTAGCTGAAATACGAATGCACTTTGGTCATGCCCTTTTCCCTTTTGGAAGCTGGGAAGAGACAGAGAAGACCCAGGTGGGAAGAGCTCTTTGTCTCTGAGATTATCCATGGCCCATGACACTTTTTAAGAGGAGAAGCAGCAAGCAGCTGCAAGTCCAGTGTATTAACACAGTCCTTCCTTTGCGCAAAAGAACAGGCCACATCACCTTTTATAGTTGTGCAGACTGGCCGACCTGCTATAGATGGCCTACTGAAGTGGTAGATAGATCGATTTGAAGCCAAGCTGTTTTGCAGTGAAATTCATTAGTATAAGTTGTCTGTTCTAAGAATAAACCATCTCTGGACAGATCCTAAAGTCCTCTCTCAATCTGTTTTTGTTCAGCTTTTAGTGTGGCAAAACTTATAGCCAAGACAATTTTCTTCTCTCAGTGGAAAATGGCAATGATGTCAGGATTTGGCTTGGTTAAATAATGATAATTCTCTGCATTTTACAAGCTCTGTTCATAGTATGGTCTCAATCTATTTAAAAGCTATTAATTAGTCTTCAGTACCTGTGTGTGAGCTGTAGGGCAAGCGGATGTTTTTGCAAGCTAAGGCAGAAGGCAGCTAAGGGCTGCGTCTGTAGTCATGTCATATGCTAACAACCTTTCAGTCCTTTTTGGTAGCGGTTGATCTATTGGCTTCAATTGACTCTCCTCAATATCAATGAGCCAAGGAAGAAAACATGAAGAGATGTGTATATATATATTATGTGTATTTTTATATAAAATGGTGGCTCAGCACATCCATGTACAGATGGGTTTTAGAGAAAAATGTAGCGATTCAAAGGGCCAATTTTAACTTTGCTAAAAGCAGCTAAATGATGCCCCTGCCCTACATTAAACTGTGCAGCGATCAAAGAGAGCAGATGCCAAGTACTTTTGGTTTTGCAACTTTCAAATAAATATTGCTCAACCTCATAAAAAAGAACATGAGAACAGTGGGTGGATTTTTCCTTTTTTGTTTGTTTGTTTATTTATTTATTTCCAACATGCTTTACAGGTAAAGGGGGCATTGCTACTGCTCCTTCTCAGAGTGTCTGCAAAGCATTCAGCTGTGAATGTCACTTGACCTCAAATCCATTTAATTTAGGTTGGCACACTCAATTGCAAAATGTTTTATGGGCTGGCAGATAGACTACCCTGGCAGATCTTCCATGGAGCTGCAAAGCTCCATACCCAACTGAAACTTTTCTTAATTCAGCACTGTCATTTTTAAATAACAGTGCAATTGCAAAACAAATTGGCAGGTACTTATGAACTGAATACTGCCTGGGGCTCTGTCTTTTCATTTTGCTGACCAGTGTGCCTGGTCTTCAATTTAGAAAAGCACCCAGTAGTTAAAAAGCACTGGTGAAACTTTGTAATGCTGAGCTAACCGCCGTTGTTCATGGTGAGGGAGATGCTTGCTCTGACTTGTTGATCCTTACAAGCTGGTTAACTTCATGGTGGAGGGCGATGTTTAAAAATAAAAGTGCTTCAGAATGTCTATCTATTACAGCAACGACCTGAGCATGAACCTTCTTTGCAAAGTTTATGCATTCTGCCCCAGATCCTATATGAAACTTGAAGGAATTCTGGAATATTAAACCGTAGCTGTGCTGTTGGGTCACTGTCTCCCAGTGCTCTGCTGTCTTGAGCAACCACCTTATATCGTCTTTCCTGGACAGTAGATTGCATCAGATACCTGTCTTTGCTGAAGCTCATCTGTGAAGCTCCAGTGTTTGCTGTGTGGCTTTGTAAAAGCCCTTGCTGCTTTACCTATACGTTTGCATTGCTTTGTCTCCCTAAGCACAGTAACCAGAGGTTTAAAACAAGCAGAGATATTCAAATTATCTCACAAATTCCCGCATCACTACTGCATGAAGCCCTTAGATTGCCAGTCTTCCCTCAGTCAGTCTATGAATTAAACAGTTTATCTGCCCTTAAGCCAAGGTAATATATAATGATGCAACCCAAATGCCAAAAATTAAATGCTATATCGGGAACATTGCATCATATGGGCTTTGATGACCCAATGGAGGATACAGCTTTCATAGGCTGGGGTCTTTAGCTGGTTGTCTTGTAGGATAGACAGAATCCAAGAACCACCAGTAACCGCAACTTTGAAGACATTTTAGTTGCCATAAACCAGGATGATCCAGGTATGGATCTACTAGAAGTAGCACCTCAAAATGATGTAATTGTCCAGCCATTAGGTCTGAGTGACATTCACGTATTTTATGGTCATGTGTCATATGGTGTGACCGTGAAATGTGCCCTGTTTAGTGGGCATCCTCTGTTCACACAATTTACTTTGCTCTGGACACAGAACAGAGGATATCTTACAAACTCCATGAGCATCACCAGTCACAGGAGGTGTTGAGTTACACCACTGAGATTCAATGTTGAGCTTGGGGATAAGGTGAGTACATCCATATGTTATGTGTTTCCACTTACCTGTGAGCTCTCCGGAACCTAGCACTCACTGTGACCATGATAAATCCTACTTAGGTAATGCAATCACTTCTTTAAGAGATGTCTGCCCAGGACATTTACCAACACCTGTACTTCCTAGTTGTCTGGAAACTCGGGCCTGCCACCCTGCTCAACAAAAGTGGAAGCGTAAGGATGGTTGCCTCAAAAAGATTTTCAAATAAAGCATTAGGTACTCTAACCCAGGACAGAAGAGGCAAGGATAACACAAAGGACTATCCTTGCCTCTTCTGTATCAGCTAAGGGCAGAAAAAACATTTTGAAAATGTTATGGAAGACCCCTCTTCCCTATTCATAGCATATCTACAAACAGTGGAGAGCCCAGTCAGAATATAGGAATCTTCAGAGTGTTTGAAAGTCCCTAGTACTTGCTGTTCGTACCTATATTCCTAAAATCACATGGGATAAGATACCTTCATTATTGAATAAGCCCGATCATTGTGTATTCATGTCTATGTCTTGAAGACTACTGATTTTTCAGAAGGGTTTTGCTCACTCTAAAAGTCAATTGCATTTAAAATACAGGTTGAGACAGGCAGAATTATTATTTCCTCCTCCAGAAAAATGGTCTCTGTAGCTGTGAGAAAAGGAACTGGATTTGAAAGGAGAAAAATACACAGTTTCCTGACATAAAAATCTATGTGAATAGCAGATATACCAGCCAAAAAAAGCGCTAGCCTTTGTATTTCGAAAGGACAGAAGTGTTTGTGAGAGTATTTGCACAAGAATTTTGTAGCTACATGTGTAGGATGTTGAGGTTTCAGTCACCTGGTGTGTACTTGTCATTTTGCCAGCACTGAAAGTCTGGATATACTTCTTCATTAATTCAGTTATGTTGGTCCTTGTAATCATGAAAGTTCATGCAGTGTGTTATGACTCTAAGAAAAGTTAAGGAACCCATTGCTTTTTGAGGTAAAATCTTATGTTTCATGGCTTTCTCAGAAATGTGAATCATCTAGCACTGGGTGAGTCTTGGTCAGTTGTCTCTGCACATTGGCCAGTTCAGCTGATTTATGGCCACATGAACTCCTTCTGAAATTTCTGGCTAAGTGCCATAAAACTTCTAAAACAATCTTGGAGGTTTTGGGTCCCTCTCCTTTTCCTCTAGGGAAAGGAAACTTGTATATATGTGGTTATTCTGGGAAAGCTTGCGGTTTTAATTTCTCTCCCAAGGGGGTAGAGTTGTCTTCCAAACCTAGCACTGAGAAAAAGGGCCAAAAGACTACCTCAGGGAAGAAGATACAGCTTGGGAGGCTGGTCTGTGTTTTGTCTTTCCAAAGCTTTTTGAAGGAGAAAATACGAAGCTGTGAATATCTGGAACTCTGTCACCTGGACACTTTGTTTCCTTTACAGGGATCTTTCTTGCAACTGAAACAATAGAAGCTAGCAAAATCATTCCAGTACACCCACGCTGAGTGGGTGGACGAGGTAGGTTAAAATTAAATGTATTTTTTTGGAAGCTTCACTGGATGCTTCTTCCTATCCTGGGGGGAGGAAGGACTTATCACTGTTTGGTCCTGCTTGTTCTTTTCCCCTGAATTGGACTCAATGATATCAACCACTTCTCTCCAAGAAGCGTGCTAACACATTCAAAACCAGGTCTGTTCTGTGGGCAGGCTGGTGCTTGCCAGCAAGTAGGATATAGAAATGTTCCATAGGTCTCAGTTTTGGGCTCTTTTCACACTACTCTGGTTTTCACAACAAGCCCCTCTTGTGCATCTCATCTGTCAAGGCATATCAGCACAATCCAGAATTCTTGTATTTACAAGTATCTTCATCAAAAGCCTGATACCATGTGCACTCATTGCTTTCCTAATCTGACACAGTGCGAAGCTCTTCAGAAATCCCAGCTTTGCAGCCAGGTGGTTCTCCTGCCTTGGCTTATTGGGTAATAAAACCATTGCTTCCCTCTGCTTTGAGAATAGGAGCCAAAATGTCCTTGTGGCTGTGTCCCTAACAGGCTTAAACTACCTCATACTGTAAAGAACTCTCTCTTTGTTGATGCTCTGAATGTGATACCAAGTGATGCGCTGAAAAAGAGTGAGACTACTTGTGCTTTTGAGAGCATTTCTTAAGAAGTTTATCATTTTGCTGGTTTAGGGCTATAGTCATAATGTGGAGACATGGACTATCCTGTAAACAGAGGATCAGACTGCTCTAATGGGATCTCATTTATGACTTGGCTGCAGATGAAGAAAGTGAGAAACACAAGAAAATTAACAAATACCCAGTTTTTAGCAAATTGCTGTTGTTACTGAGCTTGACACACTTAGCTGCAAGTTGTGTCAGTGGTTTCCTCCTGACAGGATCATGCAGAAGCAACTGAGGCACTAGGTAGGTGGAGATATTTATCTCATGTAGTCTTAATGCTGAAAGAAAATTGTGTGGTCTGTGTACTGCAGGGTAAATGATCCTGATCTGCTCTTCCATTCTTAAAATCCAAGGCACTGACCTTCTCAAATACATGACTCATCTATTGCCAGGAAGGTGAAAGTCCAACTATTAATGAGTTGCTTCATTGTATACAGCCTTCAAAGTCAGGCCTCTGCAGTCCGCTCAGCTGAACACTTTGGACCTCTTCCCATCGCTTGATTCTAATCATGGGCCTGCACCTGGTCCAGCTTTCTGTTTGGGACAATATGTTAAAAAGTCATTGTTGCACTTTTTTTTTAAATTGACTTTTTCTTCCCCTCTGAGTTAAATGACTGCTTTATAGGATGAGAAATGAGCAACATCAATGGAATGAGTTGTGGGGGAGAGCCAGAGGCACGACTTATTCAGGAGAAAGGGGGAGTATCCAGCTGTATCCTGCTTGCCTACTTTGATGTCTTTGGCTGAGAGAGTGATGCATGATTCAGACCACCTACTCTCCAGGCCCTGGCTCCCTAGGTGGTCAAAGGGGAGAAGAAATCGAGGACCTGGCACAACACACCTGTAGTGTGCCTCATGCATCCTTCTTCACCGACTGCATAGGGAGCAGGTATCTGGCAGCCCTGGGCACTATGTGGTTTCATGTGTTTGTTTGCCTCTCTCTTGATTTTAAACACGGTAGGCAACATGGGATGCAGTTTGAGTGCACCTTGCCATGAGCATGCTGTGTTTGTGTTGCTTCACCATTTCAGATTAGGAGTAGATGATGTTGTGCATGCTTTACCTACAAGCATTAGGCAGTGTCAGTGTCAGGACAATCTCCATCTGGACTGGAGGGACCAGCTCTGGAGATGAATGTGTCTAAGGTAAATCCAGGCAGCACTTCAACTTCCTGTATGCTGTATTAGTGTTTTTCAACTTGTTTTGTTTTAAACTCTTCTTTTTTTTTTTTTTTTTTTTTTTTTTCAAGTGGGAAATGCATTGGGAGGCATGGGGAGACTAAGAAAGCACTTTGGAGGTAATCCTCACAATTTATTCCCCAGCCCTGGAGGTAATGGGGACATAGCTCTTTGTTTTAAGCACATCTCTATACTTTCAAGTGAAGTGAGTGACTCAAAAAACTGCTATAACAACAGTGGGCATGAAGGAAACCAATAGTCAGAGGCATCTTATCTGCTAGGGCTTGCCCAGCTGCTCGTTATCATCCATGTTGCATCTGGCCTTTCACAGTACATCTGTTTAGCATAAATAACTTTTTTTTATTGGTGTTCTATGGTACATCCAAACAATGAACAGAAGAAAAAAGAGAAACTGTAAATAAATTTTACAATGTCGCTAAAAGCATTCACATTAAGGGAAACTATTTTGAGTAAATGCCAGTTCTTAATCAATTGCTATTATTCTGGTGTTTGTACAAAGACCATAAGGAAAAAAAGAAAGCAAAAACCAGAAACGATTGAAAAATGGAAACACTGAATGTCACTGCTCAATCATTCCTTTTAATAATAAATACTTCTAGGCAGTTCTAGAAAACGAGGTGCCAAGATCCTTTTTTTCTTTTGGTGTCTATCTGAAAGCCAGTGGCATAAAAAAAGACCATGAGTCAGCTGGCTGAGATTCCTTTCCTGAATGCTCCTTGGGCAGCTGTGTTTCAACCCATATTAACAGCCCTGGGTCTCAGCAGTCTTTCTGGCACCTCGGAGCTCTCCTGCTCAGCCCAGTGGTCTACAGAGGTGCACTGACTCTGAACGTGCAAGTTCAGCCCTCAAAAGCTGTAGAACGCTGTGGCCATTGCCCAGCCACTGCATCAGGCTAAGGATCAGCAACACTTCTTAAGACAGCAAGTTTTGCCAAGAAGAATGCCTATAGTCTTAATTCCCAGTTATTGATGCCTTCTGCTTAACCATCCAAATCTCCCTCTGGAGCTAAAACTCACCCCTGTTACTTCCTGGGTACTCCTGGTTTAACTCTCTACAACTGTGTGGACTTTGCAAGGAACTTCCTAAATCTCTGTATAATTGAGACTTCATGGAAAACCATGACTGTGCACAGCATAATGCGTAGTGAGAGTAATCTTTTCCCACAGAGTTCCTATCATTCAGCACCATGGGGATAAGGGCTCACATTTCAGGGGTCCCAGCAATTTTTTTTTTGTTGTTGTTGTTGATCAGGAAAGCTGGTATCTTTGTCTGTTTTTTCCACATCTAGAGGAGTCCTTTGCTGATAAAAGCCCCTGGCACCATAGGTGTCGGATATGTAACCTGTGCCTGTCCTCAAAGTCATTAGGAATACGGACAGCACACCTGATATTGGAAAATCAAGTGTAAGGCTCACCATGACAGAAGCTGATTAAAGGTCATGGCCCAACAGGCAAGCAGGAGCAGGGGTGTACTGGAAATGATGCCAGAGGATGGGGCTCTCAACCCACAGCTGCACCATCGTTTGTCCTACAAAGGGTAGGAAAGCTTACAGACACATGAATCACAATAGGTACTTCTTCCTGGTGTGGGGGGGTAATTCCTGGACATCACGGCCATGCTCCTGTGTTTGGATTGGCACTAAGGTCTGGGGAAATCAAGTATCTACAAAACAACAGAAGGTGGGCTGCATTCCAGTGACACGGGCACTATTACCTTGGGACAGTCTGGAGGACACCTTGCCAACCTCTCTCTTTCTGATGTGGCATTTAGAGCTGCACCCAGAAAATCTGTGTTTCGTGCAGAAGAGGTAGTTTTGCCAACAGCAAGAGGGCTTATCCTCGAGGAGAATGAGGAAATGGACTCTCCTTGTCATGATCTGCTGTACCCATGGGCTCCCCTGCTGTAACCACTGTGGTCTTCCAGCCAAGGAAGTGGGCCCAGGGCCTGAACAAGCTCTTTCACCTTTTTGTATGCTCCAGAAGTCCCTTTATAATGAAAGGCCAGATCTCAGTGAGCCAAAGGGAATTAGAGACACCATATGCGCTTGTACGCTTGCTTCGTGGGTCAGTTGTAATTGGTTTTTAATTATACGTGCTGCTTTGCAGTGAAACATCATGGTACTTTGATAAGGACCAAGAGCTGAGAGTTTCTGTTGTGCTTATTTTAAAAAATCTCTTGGTATGGGGCATTTTGTGTCTGATTAATTTAATGTATTGTCTTGGGTGAGTGTTGATTTACTTGCTGAATTCAAGATCAATTTTAATGAAGCTCTTAGTGCGTGCTGGTTCGGGGACACAGGGTGCTGTATTATTGGTTTGTCTAGATTGCTCACTGTTTTGTTTGACTTCAATAAGAAAACTTCTGGCATAGTAACAGCTTCCCACTTCCCTACAATGGAGTAGAGAACAACAGAGCTTAACCAGACAATAAACTTTATTAAACTCACATGTACATACATAACAAGCAGAAATGTTAAAGCAAGCTAGTCTGACCTATGGGCCAATAGCAACAAAAAGTATATTCTTTTTAAACTCCTAAACCAGGTGCAATCAAGGAAAGGCCAACTGCAGCTGAAGGGCAAGGCTGTAAATTAAAATGGAAAATAAAATGCAGACATCATCAAAGATACTAATATCTGTTCTGTTCTTTGCCACCACTTTTCCCTGCACCCTTTCTCTTTTCCTACATCTGACACAGGACACTACAGTCATAAATTTCTTATTGTGAGAAGGATGGTGGAGGGTCTCAGAGTGCAGCGAAATGCTTCATGGAGCTTCATACAGCAAGGGCATAGAGCTAGGATGCTGCTGAATTTCCAGAGCACAGACAGACAAAGATCTTGAAGATGCTGCTGCCTCCCCAAATACTATGACTCTGCTGCAGACGTGCTCAAACCTGGAAGGCTTGCACTAACTTTGCAACCACGACTACCTGCATTGATACAGATGAAATTCTGGCATTTGTTTTTTTCCTCTTCAGCAGGAAGGATATGGCTGTGCCCCGTAGATCAGCAGCTGCATGTTTGGAAGAACATCCTGCTTGGACAGTGCAGAAGTGAATTAGGACTTTTGGAGATGGTATTGGTTATGCTGGGAGTGGACCAAGGGGAATATTTGCTTTCCAAACAGGAAACTATAAGCGGATCCAGCTTGCAGTGATCGTGGTGTAGGAGGATGTGCAGAGACATGGGCCCAGGAAGATGCAGAAATGTTGGTGCATTTCTGTCCTTGAAATGCATGGCCACAGTTAGCCCCCCCTGAGTAGCGTGGTAAATCGTGGCTCCACACCTGGGACTGGAGAACACCTGTGAGCTGCTTTCGCCTTGAGAAATGGCATTTGCTCCTTCTGGGATAGACAAGTGGGTGGTGCTGGCAAGAACGTGAGCACCAGTTCTTTCTCATTCTTTAGAGAAGACACAAAGTAACTTGTCATGCTCTCTTTAATTTAATTTTGTATGACAAACAAGCCCAAGTGTTTAATGTCCTGTGCATAAAAAGGAGAAAGCAATTATTATGTTATTTGAGGGGAAAAGCCATTTGCTTTGCTTCTGTAAGCAAAACATGAATTGGCACTTATGAGGTCCAAAGGACCATAGAATTTTCTACAGTATCAGCTTCCAGAATACTGATGTTTCTTTTCCAGAGAGATTCAATAGCAGGACAAGACAAAAGGATACGCAGCAGGCCTGAAAGGTCCTTCCTCTCCTGAGTAGTCCCCATCAAGCCAATGGGTAAATGTCTGCAGAAGAGGACCACACTGAAGTTCTGTTGGTAGGTGAACAGCAATGCTTGCCAAACAAGGCGCCCCATTCAATCTGTTTTCAATGATTTAAGACTGAGCTAGAAAATGCGAATCCAGGCAGGAACTTGGCATTTAAATTATACACTTGAGATGACTGAGACTTTTTTTTTTTTAAATACAATTTAAAAAATGATAATCCTGAGGGATGTGAAAAGAGTTAGGGCATGGAGACGACACAAAACCAGAGTCCTTTCATATGCTGCTTGACATTTCAGTAATTGTTCAAGCAGCATTTCTCACTTCTTTTAAATGTAGAGTTTTCTTAGCCAAGTTTGCAGCATGAGAAGACTGAAGTTTGATCATTTCAATATATGCAGTCTTGGTATAGAGATAGCTCTTCCCTGCATGTTTGTGCTGCCACTGGTGCGCACAGATATATGCCTGGCTTTAAGCCCAGGAGATACTAGCATTAGAAATGTTGCAGAAGATGCAGTAACTAAGGCATTTGGTTATGTCATAGACTCAACTGATCTTGAATAAGATACATACAGAAAGAGATAGAAAATTCAAGCATAATTTACATTAGATATTTACAAACTACAAAGTATATAAATAGCATGTTTAAAATAAAAAAGAAGTGCACTTAAGAGTGTTTCTAGTAAAAACCTGCTTTGTGATTAACAAGATTAGCAAGAAATTGGTGCAATTTTTCTTCTTAAACAGAAGTGCTAGGAAATAATGATTAATGTAATAAATATGTATTAATAGTGGAAAGCTGACTTAGGCATCAGTCTTAACCTGGGCCTCAGAAGCTCTCTCTTCATTTCCTTGCACTATTAGACTCTTCTTGACTGACTGCTGATAGTATCACTCGACTATCTGGGTATCTGTCTCACTGTTGTCCAAATCAATGCTAGGTAATGTTTGAGGGTGCTGTCGGGGAGTGCAGGAGTGAAGAATATTCAAGTGGTTCTCCAGAACTGTGGGATGAGGAAGCCACAGGATACTTGGCCCAGAGAAGCTGATATTCCTGGTCTTCAAGCACCTAAATCTATGCATTCAGCACTGGTACTGGTACCTTGCTAATCACTGTCCCTCTCAGCTACCCCTCCAACACCATTTAACAATTGTAGGTGCACCAAGATGCTGTACATCTCTCCTGCTGGTCTCTTCTCACAAGTGACAAGCGATAGGACAAGAGGAAATGGCCGCAAGTTGCACCAGGGGAGGTTTAGACTGGACATTAGGAAGAATTTCTTTACTGAAAGAGTGGTCAGGGATTGGAACAGGCTGCCCAGGGAGGTGGTGGAGTCACCATCTCTGGAGGTGTTTAAAAAACGGGTGGATGAGTTTCTTAGGGACATGGTTTAGTAAGGAGACAGGCACGGTTGGACTCGGTCATCTCAGAGGTCTCTTCCAACCTTATGATTCTATGATCCTATGACTTAGGGGCAGCTCTGCTCCCCAGCCCAGAAGTTCCTCAATAGGAGTCCCACTTTCACTATTCTAAAGAGTTGCTGTACATCTGTTATTTTTGTTATTACTTGTCATTCAGTTTCCCCCTTGGTGTGGCTCTTTTCTTTTCCCACCTGGCAATGATGACTTGGCAGGTTCTAACTTTTCTTGAGAGCTTCCAGCTGCCTGGTTGTCAGCCCTGACTGTCAGAAGTTGCTACTTCATTTTGACTGTATGGTCATAGGATAGATCAGCACGAAAGCTCCTTGAGTTGTGGGTTGAAATCAGGGTTATGTTTTATTTTTCATTCTGCACCAACCCCATGGCAGCTGTGTAGTACATCTCCATCACTTTGGTGTTTACGTCCTGCATGTAAGTGCTAAGTTTGGCAATCCTTGCTGTCAGGCAGAGAGCGGATGTTGAGGTATCTCCAGAGAAATGTTGAAATCTCCAGTTTTGATCAGTCGTTCTGGGACCATGTTCAAAGCACAAAGCACAAAAAACATCTAGGGTGGGAGCACAGATGTCCTACTCATGTCCTGCTCAGCTGCTCAGACAGAAGCACTCAGCCCTGTTCCTCTGAGTTCATTTGCTTTCAAGGTCATCACCCAGCACCATCTAATTGTACCCAGGCTCTCTGTGAGAAGCCTGTATGCCCAGCCATTGGGGTCACAGCAGGAGGGAGCCCACAAGCTGTCAGGGCCTCTCAGGGCTAGATGTGACCACAGGGAGTGGCAAAATGCCAGAATTTTGCCAAATGAACAACATGCACACACAGCGTTGATTGTCCTTAGTGGCTTTCTCATTTCCTCCACACTGTACTGGCCATTTATCTTGGAGGCTACAGCCTCAAGTAGCCCTCCTGAAGGCTCCACCAATGAGCTGCGTGGTCAAAGCCATTTTTGAGAGTCACATTGTTCTGCTCATATGGTTTACCTCCAAGGCTGTTCCTTTTCCTGTTATCTGATCACAGTCCCCCAGTTGTGCAGTATGTGCTGCATATAAATCCAGAGAACACAAATAATATCTTTACTTGAAAAGCAGCCCATGATACACTCATTGCCTTTTCCTCTTTCAATCTGCACTTGCTTGCAGTGCCCTCCTTGCCCCTCGGTGCTTTCTGCTCCCTCAGCATGATGATGCATCTTCATTTCTTGCCCACTTTAGGGCCCAATGATAATTCTCTCATCAGCGCAGCATCGACGTGCTGGAGGAGGGTGCAGGACTCATAATTCAGGGCTGTGATGCAGTGGTGTGCTGGGAGGAGATGCTTAGATTGCTGTTTGCCAGCATGCTGCTGGCAGCTGTGCATTATCTACAAAAAGAAAGTCCTGCTGGCATTGGGCTGTGCTGCTAGTGCTTTAGCACAAGGGTATTGTCACTAAATGGTGGTTTGCAGACTTTAGTCACAGGAATAGCGGCAAGTTTCACTGGCCTTTGGATCAGACCCTTAGAAGAGACAATGGTCATAGTGGATATCTGCCTTTAGACTCACTTCCTGACCTACTCACCTTTCTGTTTTTTATACAAGATGTACATTCCCTCATGCATGGAGGGCTGGATAGATGTGGCTTAGCTCTCCCCCTGTCCTGTGACCCAGTCACATCACAGCCATTGCTAATGGGAAAACTCAGCTCATTCAGTCCCTCTGGGCATCTGACTTGAATGCTACCCATGTGAGCTTGAAATGAGTGGAACAAAAGCAGGCATTGACAAAATAATTTTTACCTCCCGTGTGTAGATGTAAATGCGCATGCACTGGTGATTGTGATGCTGGACTGGGTTGTATTAGCCTCACTTCATCCTCATCCACATCCCTTACCTTCCCCTGACTCCCACAGAAAGTCCTCTTTGTTGGCATGCCAACCGTTGTTTCCTAGCACATTTCCACTAGAAATACCTCCTATGTGTATACTGTTGTCTCTCCGAGACGATACGAGTGTGGCAGTGTGCAGTTACAGCCAATGCATATATGCACGGCGACTCAGTAACAAAGGCTTTTTTACAAAGAATTTCTAACTTCATCTTTGGTTGCCTCACATGAAGGAAAAGTCAAAGGAAGATGCAGAGAAAATAAAAACATGCAAAAGATGGAGTGGCTTTGTACTGTGTTGAGGGATCTTCTATGCCTTGCTTATATAAAAACCATCAGAAGGAGGGGGGAATAAACAAAAGAATTTTCTTCTCAGCATGTGCTGGGACCCAGCACTGCAAATAAATGCATTGTTATTTGAAATCAGTGTTTTGGTTTCTCCCTTCCTTTGTGAGATGCTGTAGAGGAAGCAGATTAAAGATTACCAGCTTTCTGGCAAAATATACTGGTGGCATCATAATGACTTCATTATGGTCTCTAAATGAGCTAACAGACTAATAATGTGTTCAGGAAAAAATACACATTATGAACATGCACACAGGTGTAGGGTTAACCCTTTCTTTGGCACCCTTTGCTTTGAATCTAGCAACTGCAATTTAAGCCACAGTTCAGTGCTCTCCTAGCTGGGCCGTAAAGGATTTAATTTAACAGCTGCGTGCCAACTAATGGCAGCTGTATTTTCTTCTGAGTTCATCTACAACACAAACAACATGGCAGCTGTTTGTTTGCTTGCTTGGCTGGTGGTGGCTGGGAACGCTGCTGCTTGGTGGAAAAGCTAGCACAGTGGTGCAGAGGCTAGCACAGTGGTGCAGCAGCTCAAACTGTCTTTTATTAAAAAGGCTTTCAAAAGTGGCTTCTATAACATACTCCTTTCTTTGGTTTTGCCTTATTGCTTTACACGCTGCTTAAAACATTTTCACTGGAGGACACGGAGATTCAATGGTAGGTCAAATCCTTCTGCCCAAATTAATTGTCTGCCTGCCTTGGTGATCCCTCCTCCACCTCAGCTTCAGAATCACTGGACCCAGACTCTTACTGTCTTCATCACACCTGCTGTATCTCTCCTGCCACCTCATCTCTGCCTTCATCACTTTCTACCTCTACTCATCTGTTGCTTAAATCTCTACATATTTTTGATTTCTGGATTATGTAAAAATCTTCCAGAATGTCCTTGTTAGTCATATATAACTCTTCCCTGTTTTCTCTTGAGGTTTTCTGGACATGTAATATGAACATTATGGTTACAAACTAAGAATATGGAAGCACAGGATACATAGGATGTTCTGCATATGCTTAGCAAAGCCAACATTTCCAGACAGAACATGTGGGACTTTTATTATGTGTGAAGACCAGCTATGAAACTGTTCTTCAGGCATCTCCGATATGGCTCAAAAAACTAAGGTCTACCTGCCAGGTGTCTTGCACAATGATAGATACTGATCAGGCACTCTCCTGTATGATAGGGTGTACTCACATAGTGGGAGTATCTAGAATGTACACAATTCTGTCAACTCTGTTTCCCAGGTTTACCTGCATCTGCCAGAGGTCCAGAAATCCAAACAAACATAGGAAGTCCTGAAAATGTCCTGAAATATCCTAAAAATAGGCAGAATTTCCAGGTGGAAGAAGAGCGTGAGTTCAGGAAAATACAAGCACATGGGAGCTAAATCATCTTTAATGTAGACCATCTTTAATGTACAGACATTGCTATACCGTTCCATGAATATTGAACTTACGTATTCTGTTTTCTGATGGATTTGTACCCGGAGGGTGACTTTGGTATGTAGGAAGAGGCAGCATCTTATGGAAGATCTTAAATCATGGAGATGGTTTATACGCCCTCCTTCTCTCCCACTTCATGTTTAATACAGAGTGCATTCATAATACCTGTGGATGGTATGGTCAAAGGCAAAGACGCTTCTAGGGTCTCTGTCTTCTGCCTGCCCTCCATTTTCATGAACTTCGTAGAAGTTTTATATTTTGAGATGCCAGTTCACCTGCCAGATGTGGCTGAACGTGGTCATTGGATGCAAAAATTATGGAACAGGACAAGAGATGGACACTAACACATGGATAGCATGATCATACTGAAATTCTTTCCTTAGGAAATGAGATCAAAATGTGCCAGCCCAGTTCCTGCTCTTTTACCCCATGAAGGGCCGCAACACCGTTTTTTCTGGCCTTCATCTACCCACCACCCCACCCAATCACTTTCTATTGAGAATGTAGTCCAGGGAATATTTGGTTGACTGTACCAATTGTCTCTGTTTAACCTGTACACAAAGACTTATTTCCTATTATTTGTAAGGTACTTGTCTACATCGTTTGGGTGGGGGGATGCCTCTCTTCCTCATTCCTGTGGCATAGTATTTGACGATGTCTTCTCTTACGTGCCTTGTTGCCAGCATCTTATGTCTATGTTAGAGCTTTAATCTGAGTTCTTTTTGCTCTCTTACATAGTGCCTCTTTGGTGAAGGAGCTTCCCAGGCAAACCTGCAAAAAACGTGCTGTGACAACAGCGGTACGCTATGACTTCTGTCGACTGTGCTCTGTGGTATTTCCTCTTTACTTCCTTCTACATCCATTTATAGATCTCCAGTCACTCTCCATAAAGTTTCTGGACCAGAGTTCAGTCAGATGGTTTGCTGGTTCCTATCACTGTGAGATACTAACCAGAAGATTGAGTTTATTAGGCAACATGGTATAACAGTAAGTAATAACATCCCATGGGCAACAGTAGTAAGAAATCCAGCCATTTCCTAGCTGAGGAATGATGCATCAGGATCCTTTGTGCTGATGAGAAAGTGCAAGAGAATAAGAAGGACATGTCTGAGGTAGTAATTATTCTGCAAGGCCAAGATAAACAGAAGATGCCAGGGTAGTGCCTGTCAACCTGGTCCACTGAAGGTCACCAAACATTTCTTTAAGAAACAGCATTGTCTTGTGTATTATTGATGATGGTTTACACTTGCAATCAATTTAAATTGAAATCAAAAAAGGACTACTCTTGCAATTTTGATCAACTCTCCTCCTATTTTATTGGTTCCTTTAGTTGCTTCTCTGGGTGGGATACATATAAGAAAAGACTAATTACAAGCCTGTTGCACTCACTTTCTGAAACCTTATCACTGGTCTTTGGTAAACAGGTTGATATCACCTCCTTTAAAGACCTAGATTGCCAAGTCCAGGAGTCTAGCTGACATGATTTGAAATGTAGTTAACTTTTTAAGCAGCAGAAGCATTGTTTCACTACTTTTACTGGTCAAAGCCATGTTAAATAGCCCACCGCAACAACAAATTCCAGTAGGATACTCTGTGAGCCTGGTAAATGCTGATTTATCATGTTCCATGTTGTCCTTGCTAAAATTGGTGACTATATGCAGATGTACGTGTAAGAAAAGACATCTGGGACTCATTAATAAACAGTATATAACGAACAGTTCTTCTGTAAAATAAGCTATTGTTTATGTATGTCTGCATCACCACTGCATCTTTTTAGGATTTCTGTAAGAGATGAACAGTTGCCTTCAGCAAGTATGTAAGTGGCTTGGCTGTTTCATGGAAAGTGGAAAACAGAAAGAAATTTTTTTGATTGGATGTGAAATTTAAGGTATGAGTGGCTGTTATCTGTGTCTGTGTCTTCCACTCCTATCAGTCTGCAATAAGGCAGACCATGGGGTAATAAAGTTGTTGAGCTGGCGTGAATGATTCTTTATGTTCTGCTTAAGCATTCATTCCTTTCCATCTATTTTCTTACTTTAAAACTGGTTTTAAATGTACGAAGCCTAGGAGCTGTTTGTAATGAGCAGAGAACCCTGGCTGCATGCAGGTACCATTCATGAACAACAAAGTCACTTAGAAGTGTGTAGGGATTTTCTTTGCAGATGTAAGGGATTTCTTTTGTAGGAACCCTGTTTATTAAAACAGATAATGTATAAGAAGCTGAGAGTAATTTTCTGCTGCCGCTGAAGATATTCAGGCTAGGATTTTCAGATTGATTTAAATTAAAAATGCCGCCTGTGAACACTGTTATTCAATAAAATTACCTGGAGCAGTCTGGACTTAGAAGGCCTATAGCCAGACTCCCAGTGATCTACACTGCTTCTACTGGAGCAGCTCAAACTCATCCTGGATGGAGATGTGACTATGAAGACTGAGGCCATAGCCATTGATTTTTTAAATTTTTCCTGTTTACTGCCAGGTCTCCAAGAAGCTGAAGACCAGCGGCTGTTCTCAGTTTATGACTACAGCCTGGTTGCACTGGCTCATATCTTCTTTCTTTTCTGGTATTTTTCTCTGGAATATGGAGAAAAAAATATATCACACAGTGCATCAGCTCCTGTTCCAAGCCTATGAAAAATTTATGGACATGAGCCAGCTTTGTTCTCCGTAACATGTTTACATAGGTTTTGGATACAGTTTCTCTATAGGTACAATGAATATGTCACCTGGAAGCCCAGCTCGTTTGCATACGATCTCAGCTACTGAACTGGTCAGTGCCAGAAGTGAACAGTTTGGCACCCATAAAATCCTTCATTCAGGCTAGCATAAAAGCTAAGCAGCAGTTGAGGCTGCATGGTCCAACTACCTTTGTGTTTGCCTGCTCTGAAGATAAAACCTGCTACCAGCATGGGGAACATATTAATGAGTGAAAGTTTATTGACAGGAAAACAATTGAAGGAACTAAATTCTTTCCAAAAACAATAAGTGGGCTTTAAGAAAGATACATTTGAGTGCTAGAATTCTTGTTACTGTGCAACACCCCTTGTGAGGATACAACACCTAGAAGAAATATGCAGGACTAAGTAGGAACAAGACTGCTCATGTAGGAGAAAGCAAAATTATCCTGTAACATACTGTAATGCAATCCTAATTTTTTTGAGAGTGATGCAAAACCTGCCACTAAATCTGAACAAGGTCTAGATGGGGCTTATAGCAACTACAAACTGAACATTACAGGGGATCTGGGTCCTTGCAATGGAACCAGCTATTTCCTTTTAGTAAAGTGATATGGAAACAGTGTTCACTTCAGGGAAGGCTTCTTATTGGAAAGATTGCATCCTTGTTGGACCATCATTCATACCGATGAGGATAGAAGAGATTCTTAAACACAATTACACGCTTACACTGAGAGGAAAAAAAAAAAGTAAGTGAATTAAAACTGTGATGGTGTGAAAGAAAGTGAGAAAGGTGAATGGAGAGCTAAGCCTGTCGAAGGGAATACAGGCAAGTGGACGTGGCTAGACAAGGAAATGAAGGCCCCGTGGAAAACATACCAGAGGACTGATGAGATAGCTGGAAAGACGGACTCTTGGAAAATATTCTAAAGGGAAAGAGAAACTGAAACATTGTTCAGAGAATGTAGGGCATCTCTGACAGCTTCCTGCTGATTATACACTGTAAAAATGGCGAGTCACTGGCTGCTTTCTGTGCTTGATATTTAGAGGAGACTCTGCACTTCATCTCTCAGCATTCTTTTCCACCTCCCTTGGACTGGCATCCCTGTATAATACACTCACAAGACATCATTTCAAGGAAAACAAAGACTGAAGACTTTTTGTTAGGCATTTTTTTTTTTCCAGAAAGAGTCTAGCATTCACCTAAAGCTGTTCCCAATGAAGTCAGTGGTAAAGTTCCCACTGACATTTCATTAGGGAACAGTGGTAGTGTCACAGAGGCTTTTGGAAAACACTGCCCTCTGCAAGCCAAGCAAATCAAGAGTGAACAATGCAAACCAGATCCTGCAGTTCATTTCATTTCTGTCCCTGTTTCTGGGCCAGAAGTGGTAGGAAGTGTGTGCAACCTAGTGAAGACTCTGGAAGTGATAGGTTGTGAAGGTGTGCAGTTGGTGTATTTTCGGATGTCCTCCCAGCAGAGATGCAGAATAGTCACATGCTGACTTTAAAGGGGCTGTCATCCCATGTTTGGATGACGCAGGTTTATTTGTCCCTACTTTCTAATTTGGGTTTGAGTCATTCAGATCACACTAAGGTAATCTTTTTCCACTTCCTGCTTTTTTTAGTAATTTAGATATTGGATACCCGTAACTTGTAACTCTACCAGGAAATTATTATTTCCAAGTAATTTGTGTTATAGGGAACAAGGCCTGTGAGGAGAGCTTCTTCACACCTGGTATTTTGATAAATGTCTCCCAGTTAGTGGACCTCTACAAAATTTTTAACAGAGATGAAGCATAGTATAAACATAGTGACAACTCTTCTCCTCAGTTGCTTTTCCCAGATCCCTTGTAATCATTTCATGTGCTACCATGGGCCTATAGGCCAGAGGATGGCCCTCGCTAATTCAGAGGTTAATTCAGGCCTTCTTTTAAGGCTTTTGCCCTTAGGCAGTGTAAAGAGACAGTGGAAGAGACAATCACTGACCCAGACAAGTGGAAAGTTAAACAGGGAAGATCTGAGTTATGAAATGCAAAGAGCGAAGGGGCTTTGAACTCTTACTTTCTAATGATTGCCCGAAAAGTGACATTTTTTTAAACTAATTTGCAATGAGCTGTACCATTATTTTCTGTTAGTCCCTCAGTCCACCTTTAGCATTACTTGCCTCTAGGGAGGCTGATCTGTGGATATTAAAAATAGCCTGCATTTTGGCAAAAGCTTTCTTGTATACAAACGCTTTTTTCTGTATGCAAGGCCTCTGTGCGCTCTGTTTCCAGTTCTTTGGTAGATAAACCCAGCTTTCTCCTTCCAGAACAGTTGGGGTAAATACTTGAAAATATTTGAAACAACCCTTCTGACTGAATGCAGAGAAGATTATGACAGAAGAGCCTGGCCGTCTGGCTGTCCACCACACTACATGTGTAGTTAAATGACTTGCAAATTGTGTCACATCTGAAAACTGTCCTCAGGCAAGAAAGCAGCCTAACATGCCCAAATGTAACTAGGTCACTCTATAAACACATTCTGAATGGGATCTTGGCTTCCCTATCTGTGTAAATACTTACCTGTCTCACATAAGTGTTGGTGAAAAGTCAATAATTTATGCTCAGAGAACACTCTGAAGATCTGAAACACTGTGCATGTCACATATTACTATGATAATGGGCCAGATCCTTAAGATTTGGTACACTAGTTGGCTTTGAATAGACATGGAAATGCTGTATTCTTACATGCTCCTCTTTTTAAGGGTACTATAGGCATTGTTAATTAAGGTTTGTTTCAGTCAGAGGGTTCACACATTGAAAGCATGGACCTCTTCCCATTGTGTTTAGACTCAACATAAACCCAAGTGCTCTGGGACTATCTACTTGTGCAGCCAAGCACCTGGAACTCCAGGTACTACAGTCACTCCAGTGCTTCACACTTTGTAACACATGATGACTCAAATGACAGGTATGTGCATTTCAGACCACTGTTTGGGCAAGAGAACACAGGGGAAAATGTCAGAGGTAATGAGTTTCCAGTGACTTGCTTGTTTAAGGTCTAATTCAAGAACTTTTAGGCATTAAATTGTAAGGCATTCTTCCTTAAACAGCTGCAGTATGGATTTCACCTCAAACATCAAGTCATGCTGCTCTTTTCTACCATGCTTGCCTTCCTCCACCCCAAATATTTCAAACTATTACTGTTGAGTTCTCTCATGGCTCAGTACAGGAATTTTCAAGCCTGTTAATCTCCCCAAAGATAAATTTTCTAGTGCAAATACTTGTGACTCCAGTGACCATGATGCCAATGTCTTCTTCTGTTTCATTTCACATTTTTTTTGCAGTACTGTTGGTTTCTTATCCTGCTCTTGTCTAGACCCTCTGGCTTCTACTTACTCCCCAGGCTTAGCAGTCTCAAGGTGGTCTGCAAAGTTGTGTTGTTTTTTCCTAAATTACACTTTGGATAAGGTTGGCACCTGCCCCCTCCTAGAAAGTCAAGGTGCCTCCTATTAGCTGAGTGACAGTAATCTCTTCCCAGGTGAGTTCAAAATGTGTGCTGTGGTGGAACTTTGGGATTGAGGAGATTGAATGCTGTCTTTTAACCTAAGAACCAGTGAGTTCCTGTCTACAGAATCCTACTGAATCCAGAATTTGCCCTAGTGACAGCTGTGGCAACCTTTCCATGGGTTGCACACCCCTTTCTACAGGATCCCTGGGTGTTTTGCAAGCAGCCAGTCATTTAAGATCACCCCATAAACTTCTTTGTTTAAGGTCTATTGGGACTCTACAGTGGGGTTCCAATTGCTGAATTCTGTGAAATACATATGACGCCCTTAGAGAGGAAAACAAACGTCCATCCATTTCTGAGAGGGAAGCGTCTGTTTTGAGGAGTTGCTGGCTGTACATTTCCACTTGATGTCTTCAGATTTGTTCTCATGCAGGGTGAGAGGCTTGAGATGAGGTCTCGTCTACGGCTGTTCATTTTACAGTTCTATTAAAAAAAATAACATGGGGGAATTTTCTAGATTCCATCCAATCCATAATAACTTCTGAAAAGTTAATTTGCTGCAGCTGCTTTATAACTTCTCCTAAGGCCACAACTCAACATGATTACACAACCGCAGTAACTTTTATGGCTGAGTGGAAACACTATCCTGGTTTTGTTGTTCTACAAAAGCCAATATTTGGTTTAAAGATTCCCTTGGATTTTTAATCCACTTTGCTAGGAAATCTCACTCACCATCGGTATTTTTATAGACTTCACCTGCTTTTGTAGCTGCTTCTTACCACATATCCGACAGGTCTACTGCACACTGGGAAAAAAAATCTGTTCTTGATCCCCTAGGGTATGAAATACGTCATTGATGTCTTCTGTTAGGCTCTACTGTGCAAGTCCTAATGGGGACTAAGATTAGATACCCTATTTCTCCTTCCCAATAATCCCCTCCTATGTGAGAGGAGCATGTTGAACAGAGCATCCAGCCAGCCAGCCCCTGGGTATGCTAATAAAAGTTCTGCTTCTCCAATCAGCAGCTTTGCCCGAGGAGTCTGTCAGCAGAAATAAAAAGGATATTTCTGTTTAAATACCATACAGTGTCTGCACATTGAAAATATTTTTACCGTGGTAGCACACACGCCACTACCAATAAGGGTGTACTGCTCTTAAAAGTTGGCTGTTAAAATTCAGCCAGGACTAAAAATTGCCATAGAAAGTCTCAGCCTAGAAGGTGTTTGTTTACTTTGACGGGTTGTTTAAAACAAGGAATGAAAAATAATTAGTGGGTTTGGACTTCTACTTTGCATTTTTCTTTTAAAAAGGTTTTAGATTATCTTTTCTGGTGATTGGATCCTGACAGAAGGCTTATATCATGGGGAGGAGTGGGATCAAAAAACTAGCAGGCAAATTCTAGGATTCCTTTTTTAGAAAAAAAAAATTAGTTAATTTTCAGCATGAGAACAACTGCCAGACCTTTCTGCTCAGCCAGTGTTGAGTTTTTCCCCACTGAGAATACAAAAGGGATATTCAATGACTATCCAAACCAAGGGTAACTACAGAGGTACAATAAACATCAGTACAAATAATCATTTTTGTATTTCTCTTTTTGGATAAGGGATTAGAGCATTTCCACCTATAACATGCTGAGCCTCTGAAAGGTCTGAAGAGATAGAAGTGTGCTCCTGGGTCCTCTTCATTCGTAGGTGGAAGTTAATTTGCTCAGAGAGATGAATTCCTCCATGATCAGCCTTGTGAACTAAAGACAGGCACTTAAATTTGTATGTAGATTATTGGCCTTAAAACCAGGGAACACAGTGCTTCCCTCAAGTTTGATGGGAAGTTTGGTTGGCTGTGCAACATGGCCATATAGGTGCTGAATCTGAGATACATGGGCCAGAGATTTTAAAAAAAATGGATGCTGAAAATAAGGGTCCTGAATCTATACTTAGACAAATAAACAAACACCTGATTTTCAAGCTGCTGAACACCCAGTGGCTTGGCCCCAGGTTTGAATACTTTGGCTTACGTGACTTGTCCAAAGCCACACAGGAAATCTGCTGCAATTCCAGGAATAGAGCAAAGATCCTGTGCTTCAGCCACAAACTGGTTATGTTTTATTTGTCAGCAGTCATTCCCACAAGGAAGCTAAACCAGGGATCTCACTGTATCTGAAATCAGCGGGGTTACCTACTGGTAACGAAGCTAAAAGCTGTCCGTTGTTCTCTGAGCAGTGAGTTATGCACGAGAGCCCAGAGAAGCAGGCTGGGTGCTTTGGAGAGCCTGCTTCCTTAAGATACACAGGATTAGACATCAGAGCTAAAGGACCGTATGCCCACTTATGCATCTTTTGTATTTCAGGCTGCCACACATGTTGAAAGTGTGTAGATTGGAAGAGCTGTTGTAGAGGTAGAGGGGAAGGTGGGACATGCCCTTTAGTTTCTTTAATGAGCTGCTTCTGGGGTACCCAGCAGGACAGAAGCTCCTCTGCTCAGTGCTGAACTTTTTTTTTTCATTGCCAGCTGCTAAAACACTGCTTCACAGCTGGTGGGCGGGCAGTGTAAGACTACTTGTGCCAGATGTGACTCTTGGTCCCTACCTGCCATTGCCCATAAGGCTGTAGAGCCAGCACCAGCTTTTGTGTCACACTCTGGCTCTGAACCCACTCTGAAATCTAGGCTTGCACCCCAACACACTGTTTGTATGCATGTGCCAGTGCAGGAGTGTTCGGGAGGACTTCTCACTCTCTAAACCACAGGAGTTTGAAGTTCAATGGCCAGAGTTGGAGCTCAGGTTCTTTCAGCGGGCTGCAAGCAGGAAGGACAGACAAAGAATACTACTGGTCAAGTGTCCAATGGGAAGACCAAGTGGGGTTCATCCAAGGAGTAGGCCGTGTAGTGTGGAAGATAAGTGTGCTTTAAACAAGCTTGGAAGTCCACCTTACTTTGTAGTGTAGGGATTATCTTAGGCTGCTTTTAGGAGATCTCCACATAGATATAACTGCCCTCATGCTACCAGGCTGCGTGCGCTGGATGATGTCAAACACTTTAGGACCAGATGAATCCAAAGACAAGGCCCACATTGATATAACTAACTGTTCACTGATGTTATATTTCTTTATGCTATCAGGGAATCCAACTTCTGTTTTTATGAAACAACTCGTTGCTATCTCTTCAATTGCATTTAACTACAACTCCCATAAATACTAGAATGAAATTTAAAATCTGTTATTTCACATTGGAACTTATGCCCACAAGCTTCCACTCTTTTATATGGAACTGTTGTGCAGGTAAGAAGGTGCTGCAGGAAAAAAGCATTGAAACACATTTTTTTTGTAAGGAAAATGTTGAGACTTTCTTCAGGGTATACGCATTTGACATTGTACAATGCCAGACAGTGGTTTCCAAATGACATCTTATGTAACTCCCGAGTCAAATAAGATAACAAAAAGGTCTGTGTTGCAGTCAATAACCATAACTAAAAACTATCTGAACATTATACTTATATACTTATTGCTAAACCAGTAAGGACAGTTACAAATTACAAAGTAGAAAATGTTTGGGCATTCATTACCATATTTCTTCTATCAAGGCAAACCACACATTCCTCTTAGACACATGCCAAATGTGAGGCTTTAAAGAAAATGTTTCTTGAGTTATAAGGAGCATCTGACTGATTTTTTTTATTGTTCAGATTGTTCGGTGCTAATCTGAATGTATTTTCTTCTCTCTTAAAAGGAAATACACTGAACTCTGGACAGACTAAACACATAAAGTTTCAGGCAATGCAGGAGTATGAAGGGAGGTGGGGGAACTGTAAGTTGCAAGTGGCTTATATTGGAAGACCCATCTTGATTCCAACAATAGGACTGATATCTTGATACTTGCATTTAAGAAATGTGTATTTCCACATATGAACCATCTTTCATGAATTACTGCAGATCTGACAAGTTTGAGTTATTGTGCGCCTCCTGGGAAATTTTTAAAGCCAATTGTAACAACAGATTATATGAAACAGCTGGTCAAACAGAATGAGGAACTGGTTCATTGGCATTTGATGAATTAATAAAACCAGGCACAATACAAATTTCAGCAATAGCTAGCAATTCTCCAGGAGAATAGGAACCAAACAGAAAAGAGCAGCAATCAAATTACAGCAGCTGTTCAGCCAACAGGTAGGGGGTAACTATTTCTTTAAGGCTGAAGCTTGGAAAACTCTTAAAAGATTCCCTGGAAAAAAATGTGCTTCTTGCAGCTTGTGCAGATGATAACAGAAGTGCAGTGCTTAAGTTTTGAGGAAAAGCCAGTGAAAGAGAGAAAGGTTGCACATTATGTTGTATGCTACTGCAGGGACAGAGAACAGGCTTGGGAGTTTTGTGGGAAATGGATGTCTGTAGGGACAGCAATTGCTGTTGCCTTTAGGTTTCCAGTGGCAAGAGAAGGGCTTTGAGAACCAATGTTTATGAAAAAAATGGAGAGGTGTTTCACAACAGCTACTGCAGGGTATAACCTGAGGAACTGTATGAAGACGAAACGTCAGGAGAAGGAGATGAACAACCAGCTGATGAAATGATTAGAAATTAGCAAATTAGACCCTAGAGTACAAAAGGAAACCCAGTGGTTACTGTTGAACTGAAGCTTACAGCATGATCTCTATCACCTACATCAGCCACCACACCTGGTAAAATACAGAACCATGTGGATAACAGTGATTTCTGAAAACCTTCTGATGAGGTCACTCAGCACAGGCTGTTAAATAAACAAACAGGTCATTGGATAAAGTGGAAAGATGGAAAAAGGGAGGGAGCTCCCACTTGAGCTGTCAGTTGGGACCAGAGCTGCTCATCACATTTAGCCATGACTGCTAGTGAAATTCCACATGTATAGCTTTGCACAGTCTAAAGTAAACTGCAAAGAGTTTCAGAAGACACTGACAATAATGCATCACCAAGTGATAAAATGACATATGAAGTACAACACTGACATGCAAGATAATACATACAGGGAAAAATAAACCGCCCTAGCTATGAACAGAGTGTGGATCTAACTGCTATTTTTCAGAAAATTGGTCTGGGAGTCACTGGATAATTCTCTTAAAAGCCAGCTCATCGTTCAGTGATGGTCAAAAAGAGAAAAAGACTAGTAGCAGTGATTAGAAAAGAACTGAAACAAAAAAATTAAATAGATTATGCCTCTCCAAATCCGTTTTGTATAGTTCTGGTTATCACAGCTAGGAAATGAAAGAAGGGAAGGAAATAAAGCTGATGAGCAATAGAGAATGGTTTCTGTAGGAGAAGAGACTTATAGATTGGAAAAGAGATGAATGGTTATATAGATCCATAAAATCATGAAGAATGAGGAACAGGGAAGGATTACTCATCGGTTTTGGTAATAAAAAATAAGTAGAAGCTAATAAAAGTATCAAGCAGAGGTTTTAAAACAGACCAAAGGAAGAACTTTTAAATTCAATATGTAATTAAGTCATGAAACTCTTAATAACAACACATTGTGGAGGCCAAAGGTTTGAATAAGTTAGAAAACAGATTACACAAACTGATGTAGAATGGGTTTGTTTGTAGCTAAGATACACTGGCTACAGTCTCCAGTCCAAATCACTGATTTCTTACTGCCAGAATTGCAGAAGGTGTGTCAGACCAACAGTGTTATATGCCCTGTTTCTTAAACCCATGAGACCGTTAGAGGTAGCAGGCTTCTTAGATCCAGCAAAACATATGTATTCTGTTTAAATTCAACTTAGTGTAAAGAAGAGAAGTGGTTGCTGTAAGAGAGTTTTAGGAGGTGGTATTTTCCTTCTCCAGCTCTAGCAGACATTTAACCTTCTGTATAAATTAGTTTCAAGATATGTGCAAATGAAGCAGGAAATTAGTGACTGTTTCAGTAGCTGCAGGTAGTTCTCTCTAGCCTCCTAGTGCATCGTCTGCTCTATGCCACAAGGAGGCCTCTGTGAGGGGAACTCTGAATAATGTGTGTGTCAGAAAAATTAGCTGCAAATCACGAGCAAAAGTTTTCAGCTTCTGGGGAAGGGTTACTATCCCAAGGCAATCCTTAGACTGTGGATATCTAGTGGGGAGATGAATCTTGAGCCCTGTTCTAGTCAAATTGTGACATAGCAGCTGCTAAGAGGGAGCTTGCTTTGTATATTAAAGTAGGTTGTTTGAAAGGAAGGTTCAGGTCAATCCCTGAGACAAAAAACTGCCATTCCTGAGGACTCTGCCATTGTTTGAGTGGTTGTATATGTGTTTGCATGTTTCTTGGATTCCCTTTTAGATGAACTTAGAACAGGTAAACCTACATCCATAACCTGTGTCCTGGGCCGTGTAGCAGGGAAGCTCACTGCTCTGCCATCTGTGGCTTGCATGAAAACAACATGGAGTGAGTTGGAGCCATAATCACAGTTTTTTACCAGTTTTGGTATTGGATAAAGTTGAACATTAACTAAAGGCTTATCTATTTACATTACAGGAAGTACATCTGGAAATCCTGCAAATGGAGAAGGGATTAGGACAAACACAGCTTGTCATTGCTACTATGGAGGTAGCGCTCATGGCAATTAAGATTTATGGCATCAGAGATTTAACTGCAGTATGTGTCTTTACTACATACAAGATTTTTTGACAATACCTGCTCATGCTGTCATTTTTCTTCACATCAAAGAAATGGCTGTGTTCACAAAGAGCCCTGCCTCAGTCTGAAGTAACATAGATTACTAGCTCTTAGATGCTAAAAAGACCTTTAGGAATCACAGTAATGAAGATGAAAGATGACTGGAGGTTTTGTGTTTGTTTCTATGTGTTTCTGCCTTCTACAGCACGGGGAAGACCTTATCCTAACTCTGGGTGTATCCTCATCCTCTGGTGGTGGCTGGTTGCCGTTACACTGAATGCTATGACTATAGTCTCCAAGGCTTAAATGCATAAAGACTAAGGAGAAAGACCCCGGTAATCTGTTAAAGTGCATTTAAAAGCAAGAAGATGTGTTTGACTGATAATATTGGAGACTTTCTTCAAACAGGTATGATTTTGAGATGGCAATGCAAGGCTCCTCCACAGCCCTTCTGCGTGTTCGGCTTGGACCCAAAGCAATTCAGACTATGCCACTGCTCATGATCTTTTGAAGCATGAGGCTCTTCCAGAAGAAATTATTAAAGACTCAACTCAGTTTCCTGCAATAGGATACATTGTCATTATTACCTAGATGGGAACAGTGTATGAAGGAGTACAGAGAGCCATATAGGACCTGAGGCAATTAAACTTCAAACTATTTGCTCTTTTGTGCTCTGTTCTTCAGCTCTTTTAGTCAGGAGTCAATTCCAGAAGTGAACTAGAATAGTTTTTATTTGGTATCTCAGTGGAATACCACTCCATCTCCCACCAGCAAACACTCTGAATAATTTAGATGTTCCGCACCCACACAACAAAATTTTTAAAGCCAAATTTTCAATGGATCTTGCACATATTACTTTTTTGGGGAAAAGGTGTTTGATAGTTTTTACTCGATGCAATAGAGATACATTATTTTAACTCAAGACTTACTTACATGAACCTTTTCTCATCAAATGTGAATGACCTATTGGGATATATTTGATCGGAATCGGTTGTGATGTTGTCCAGTTCTCAGAGTGGATTTATCTAGAATAGAAAGCATTAGTTGTCCCTGGAGTCTGGATTTGGTTAACAATAAACATTCCACTGAAATATTCACAAGATTTTTTTCAACAGGAAAAAGTTGGATAAATTCTTAGTTGTTCAAAATATGTAAGAAAATACTGCATAGGGTTACTGGTTGAAAACCTATGTATTCAGTTATCATGCAGAATGTCAATCAAGGATTTTCCACAGGGGATTCTGCTAAGCTGTTTGGCTGGTTTACTGAAGAGTAGTCAAATGTTTTGGGCCTTGAGCCTTTTCTAAAGTTATTTTAACAGATTAAATAGGAATAAGTGAAGCTATTAATTTTTCAATCATATGATCTTATATTTACTCTTGTAATCAAATCACACTCCCACCCCCTCAGCTTTACTACAGAAATGTGAATCTCGTAGTCTGCCTACTGTTCCAAAAAAAAATTAAATTACAGTGAGTTTACTTTATATGGAATGGCTTAATCAGAATGCAGAGTTCCACTAATCATATTTAAATATAGTCAATGTAAGCCAAACATTGAACTTAGGTTAAAAGATTTTTATGGCTTATTTAATGGAAACCCATTTATAAAGCACCATTAAGAATTCTAAATCATGTAGATGCAGGGCAAAATGAGAAGATTAGAAATGTAACAATGAATTGCCACAGCCATTGTCATGCCTTGGAAATGGTATTATTTTAAATTGCATCAGCTATAGAGCTACTGTAAGTCTAATAAAAATGGTGGGAAAGAAGCAGGAAAATAGTGATTTTTTGACTACAGGACAGTAGAGGTTTCCAGAAGGTAAGCATAAAGTGTAACCCATATGCACCTCACACCAGAAATATTTCCAATACAGTCTTCTGGCCATGAATACAAGGTGGATGCATGTACATAGAGATGCATGTACAACAGATGCATGTACAAAGATGTCTGCCTGGTTTTGTCCTCTCAGATATTCTTCTTGTAAGCAATGTCAGTGAATATTCTCAAAGGCATGGTGGGTACTCACAGTGTAAAGTTGTAGTAAAGAACAATTCAGGTGTGACTCTAATCAGAACATTCGACTTCACTGGATTACTGGACTGGGCTGCAAATGAGCTAACTTGAACTAAGTGGACCTAGTACTTTTACTTGGTGGGTTTCTAATGATGGCCCTATTTCCATTGCTGTTCCTTATGATTACCTGTGCAAGTATTTCTCTGGACTTCAGGGACATGCAATTGGCATCATAAGACACTGTGCCATAAGCAGGGCCTGTGTTAATTTCTTTTTTCTTATCTACTAGAAGGATATCCGTTCTCATCTTGAAGCTCATACGTTATCACATGCAGTTTTTACAGTAAATGTAGGCACTCATAAAAATTAAGTTTTCCTTGTCATGTAGTCTGTTTACAGCAACAAACTCCTTTCCCTGCCCTGTGCTGGTTTTGTTTTGCTCACAATTTAATGCTTTCTGAGCCTTGTTTAGCTAACATTTCTGAGAATTGGAGGCAGAGGTGGGTTGGCATTTTCCCGGGCTCAGAAATGGCTGAGCTAACCAGGGAGTGAATATGGGCCAAATAGCCTCAGAAGAACTTTAGTGTTGACGGGCCAAAGTTGATGTGCTGCATCCCAACAGTCCCCTGCAGCTGGGCTTGCAGGAAACTAGCTTTTAAATTCTCATCTGGGTTCAGTCAAATCATTATGGTAGTTCTTCACTATTTTATCTTTCAGTGCAGTAGCCAACAACTCTTCAAGGTTCAGGCAGGCTCCTTGGGGAAGCTCATGTTGCAGCACTGAAACTAAGTTGAAACCCTCTATCTGTCTGTCTTTCCAGTCCTAAACCAAGATATTTATATCCTGTGCCTCACCGAGGCAGAGCTCTGTGCTGAATTTCATGGATCCCACAAACTTGCATGGATGTAAGTAGGCAGAATTTGGCCTTGACCAACAAACTCTGAAGCTGAATCAGCCCCTTTTCCTTCCAGTCCTTCACAACTTTGTCCATGGAGATGGCTTCTGCTGTTCTGCTTCTCATCCAGCCGGAATGCCTTTCCAGAGGCCGTGGGATGTTATCCGCTCATGGAAAAGAGGAGCCAAGTGCATTCAGGGGCTTAGGGAATACAAATGTAGAGTTGGCAGCTAGTCAGGAACTTGAGTCCAAGAGAGGGAAAGGGTGCAAGATGAGCTATATAGAGTATCTGATCCTGGTTTCTGTTCTGTACAGCCACTCCACTGACCTGAAAGACAGTGACCTGTAACAGCCACACCTTACTTTTTACAAGGGAGAAACACACATCTTAAACCCAGGCAAAGACCAGAGGAGAAAATGACAGCCACTCCTGGCCATTATTATCCCTCTGCTGCACTCTGGGAACAAGGAAAAATGTTTTTTCCGCCACTGAAATGGCAAGCACCCTGTACAAAGGGAATGGCATCAACGCTAAAATACAGTGACTGTGGATGGGAAAATTAATTCTGAAGTAGTCTATGTTAAGTAAGAGCAATACCTGCAGTAGGGTATAATTCGCATAGAAAATGTAATGGGGTAAAAGTGTCAAAAGGGAAGCAGCCTGGGGAGAGGGTCCTGTGTTCCCAGGGAATTAAAAGAGGGAAGAGTAAAAATGAGCAATTGTAAAGGCAGATCCCAGTGTGACCCTTTTCTTGCATGCCTTGTCCCATCCTTCTGCTGCGATGGGATCAAGGCCAGCAGTGAATTGTGCCATCAACGCACAGTGGAGTCCTTTCTGTGCAGGACCCTCAAGAAAATCAGATGTGCCAGGAAGTGGGGGCAGGGGAATTGATGAGTGGACAGAGAGAAAAAGAGATCTCCCAAACTTGCCATGGACTCTCAAACATCTCCTGGTTTCCCCAGATCTCTCCTGGTTTCCCCAAACCTCACTGATCTTTCATTTCCTCTTACTGTCCTCATCTTTGGGATGGTGACATGCAGTTTGAACAGCTGTGCTGATGTAAAGCCACCCCAAGTGACTGTGGCATGGGCAGAAGACTTGAGAATATCTGAACAGGCAAGATCTTTGTGTTAGCAAATCTCTCACCATGGAGAGATACGGAAACCAAAGGCAGAACAAAAGAGCAGCTGAAGAAGGGAACATGACACATAAAGCTCTGCAAAGTGACCTAGAAATAAACAGTTGTGAAATTAATGTGAGACAAAGAAGCATTTTCATCCTTTACTATTCAGAATCAAGTGACTGTAGGGAGACACATCCTCTCTCAGGGAATTAATCAGCAATGGGGGACTCCTTAACTCTCGGAGACCGAGAGAATCAATACTTTACAGATGTACAGTACTTGTAAGCCTGATGCCAATCCTGTGGTTGTGCAAGCAAACTGGCTGCAAGGGTGAGAAATGGCCATGGCCTCTCCCTCTGTCAGGGAGGGGTTGGAGAGTAAAGTATTTTGTAGGACAGAGGGATGCACTGCAGGGCTGGTTTCAAAGTAATATGGCTGTTAGGACTAATAAAGTGCAAAGGAAAATTGCAAAACCAAATGGAATAGGAAGAAAGAGTCACAAGGGGCAGGGTGAAGGAAGAAGATCATCTGAATCTCAGAAAACATTAACATCCCGTGTGTTGGATAAAGACGGACTGAACCCATAGCAAATGGGGAAACCTCTGATCTCTGGTGACCTTGCTACATGTTAGAAGGACACTGTCTTTTCACTTATACGGGCTATGAGGCTTCTGGTCCTGAACATGTCAGATTTCTGGGACTATGGAAGGCTTAGGTAAAGACAGACTTTTCATATGTCTCTGTGGTTTTTTGATTCATACCTGTCTGTCTTGATTTATTTGCTTCCATAGATCTCTCCTTTTCTTCTCCTCTTTTTTTTTTATGTTCTTGTACCACGCACATTCTCATTTTCTGGGCTCCGATCTTTGTGTCTCACTCAGAGCCTGGGTTCCTACAGCAATGAGTGCAGTTGTTTTAATAGGTTATGCTAATTCTTGTCTTGCTGAAGAAATCATTAAGATATGATGATTTTGAAATGCCCCACAGTTCCATTTAGAAACCAGTAGATGTTACCCAGCTATCACAGCCTTCCTTTGTCTGCTGGATGCAGTCAGTGGCTTGACTTCCACCAGAAAGCAGTGCTAGGATCCATTTGGTCACATGCAGATTTTGACAATGTAGGCATTTCCAGCAGGACTGGTCACTGTGCATACCCTTCATAGTCAATAAAGACAAATAAGCACTTGCAGACAACATTTTTTCTTACCCCAAGTCAGTCGTCTACCTCAGGCCAGATGAGTCACACCCTAAAAGCATTTGCTTTGTTCTTGCCTAGTGTTAGCAGTTTATTGCAGGTGTCCATAATTTATTTATAAAGCTAACAGAATTCATCTCGCCATATCCTTGTCTAAAGTACAAGACCAGAATTGTTGGCTCCAAGTATCTCTTCAGCTACTGATCATAAGGCAGATCATGCTGTGAAGTAAAAAATATTACAAAATTGGAAAGGACAACTAACAGCAGAGTCAGGAGTGCTCAGACCAAGGGAAGAAAAAGTTACTCGGTTCAGCTATGCATCTCAAATGGATTTGCCATAGCTTATGGATATCTGCAGTCCTTCTCCATTCTTTCTTTTCCTTTCAGTGAAGGAATGTATAGAGGAGGGCAACCTAAAGAATTGCAGAGAACTTGGCTTAAAGAAAAAAGCCATCAAGAGAGAGCTAACAAGAAGAACGAAAATCTGTTAGAAAGGTGGAATGGGAAGTCCTTGCTTCTTCTCAACCAACACCTTTCTCTGGAAGTGCCATCTGTGAATCTCATCAAGGACCGTGGCTCAGAGGTATAGAAGTCTTTCTTCTAAACTTTTCAGCTCTGCCTTAGATAGTAGGGTAATTTTATCTTAACATTGGCACTCTACGAAGTTCCCTATGGAATATCTTGAAGCTACACAAACCCAAATCCTAGAGAAACAATATTTAGTTTTCGAAGACAATTGAAATATTTTTAAGACCAACCACTGTTTTGGCCCAGGGTATGCACTTTCTGCATGGCAATCTCCAATTTGTACCAGATGCAAAGGCAAAGATATTTACTATGCATACCCCAAACGGCACAAATTCCTTTGTCTTTTTGTTCACTTAACCTCAACTTCCATTCCACATAACTTACTTCACCTCAACTATGTTTCTTGGAATAACATTGAATTTTGGTCAGTTCATTATTGGCTTTGTTTGTCTTCAGTGCACTGTGTGTAACAGGGTTGGCTTGAAACATGAAACACTGTGGAGAAGGAATCCAATATGGTAATACAATCATTTGCCTACTACTGCAGGAATAGTTTCCATTATGGCCCCTATTTACCACACTCTCCTAACTTTCCAAAACACTCACCTTTGGAGATGGAGTTTTCCATGATTGTTGTTTGCCTGGAGGCAAAATGTGCCTATGTGAGTGGAAGATTTAGCAAAGACATCTAGTTACTTTTACATTATTGGAGAGTGGGAAAAACTCCTACATTGTTTCCGGCTTGGGAAGAACAATGTCTAACCACATTTCTAAGAAGGGCGACAGCAAATCTGCTGATGGTTGAAATTTGACAAGCACAATCAGTGGAGAGCCCAGTCATATGTTATGGACCCTGCTTTTGGAACTCACGTCCATGTCTCCTGGTGTCTGTAGAAGCCTATATGTGTTCAGTAGCCTGCAGGATCACTGCACAAATGACCAGTCACCCCAACACCTAGCAACTAATTTCTGTCCCTTTTTCCCCATGTACACACAAAATTTGGAAGTGTGTTAACATCTCTGTCCTCAAGGGTCCAGAAAGGCTGAAGTTATATTTCTAATCATGGTAAGTTAGTCTCTTGGAATGTGTAAAAGTTTGTGTGCAAAGAGTTTGTTCATCCAGTTGAACAAGGAGAAATGAGTAGTGTTAAAAGAGCTGTTATCATTCTTCTGCCATTTCTTCTCTTTTTCCCGCTTAAAACATCTACTTGATCTGTAGCTGGCCTGCAGTAGCTTATGAATCCTACATGAAGTGTGGCTATAGAAATAATTATTGTGTGACTACATCTGGTTATCGGATTATTGCATGCGTGAAGAAGATGTCTAAGCCTAATAGCCAAGTTATTAAGAAAAAAACCAAACAAACAAACACAAGAAATACAGTGATTCCCACAAGAGCAACATCTTAGCTAACACATCAGGAACTGTTAAGAAACAATGCCTGAGCTACATGTCATAAAGAGACTACATCCGTGCAATATGCAAGTCAAAAAAGCCAGGAAGATCATCAACCTTGCTGACAGTGCAGGCTACAATCACAGAGATCTCACTGACTGACATCATGCAGGAGGCTGAGGAAGCTAGGCTTGCTCAGGACCAAGAGTGATGACAAGATATAGATGACATAGAGGTGCAATTTTTTTCATGACTTTGGGGAGGCAGACAGGCATAGACAATGTTTGAAGTTTTGAAATTAAATACCATGCTTCTACTGCTGAGAAAACACTTTTAGGTCACCTGTATTAATATACAGTCATAAGCAATTAGTCAGAAATTAGTAGCTTCCGGCAGCAGTGGAAGTGATGAGAAGTTTTAGCTAGGCGTTTTAGTAGGAGTATTAACACTAGGCATGGGCGTGGTGAGATTGGAGGAAGGAGTAGTCCTGCAGTCTTGAAGCCATGTACTTTCAGTAAGGGTAAATCATTCTAGCAGTAAGTCCAGAGCTGCAGCAGTGAATAGACAAACATGGCCCCTGGCTATATTTGCATTGCTCTTTGAGGTGCTCTATGGAAGGACTAGAGCACCCTCTCTGTCTCCCTGTATGACAGTCCATAGTATATGGTATTTCACAGTATCACAAGGCTGGAAAAGACCTTTGAGATCATCGAGTCAAGTCTATGACCCAACACCAACACCTACTCATCATTTAAACCATGGCACTAAGTGCCTCGTACAATTTCCCTTTAAACACCTCCAGGGACGGTGACTCCACCACCTCCCTGGGCGGCGCATTCCAATGACCAATCATCCTCTCAGTGAAGAATTTTTTTCTATTTCTCCCACAAATCCCTGTGACATTTCAGTCATGTACCCCTTAGAATCATAGAATCATCTGGTTGGAAAAGACCTCTGAGATCACCGAGTCTAACCATACCTGTTCCCTTACTAAACCATGTCCCTGAGAAACTCATCTACCTGTCTTTAAAACACCTCCAAGGATGGCAAATCAACCACTTCCCTGGGCAGCCTGTTCCCTTAATATTCATTCTCAGTCCTGACTTATTTGCCCTATGCACACCCTTTTGGCTGACCAGACTTGAATGAGAGGCTGGACTAGACAACCTCCTGAGGTCATCTCCAACCTTAACTACCCTATGAGCCCATGGCCACATTACAGAGCAGGCCTGCTGTCTGATTTTGCCTTGCAGCTTGATAAGGAGAGTCAAGCTGCCACATCTGTGTGACACAGCAGGTCATTGCAACATGGCCAGTGTCACTGTGAAGGTCAGCCGGGCCATACACTGGATGGACAACTCAAGCATATCCCTGCTTTTGACCTCATAGGCAGGATGTGTGTTGTCCTGTGGTCTCCTCCAAATATGGGAATCACAAAAGGTCTGATTGTACCTAGGCCTCTCTGACCACCAGAAATGGCTCTTGTGCACCCCCGTCAGAAGTACCGACTGTGCACATTGAGACATTGAAGCTGTGCTTCCTGGAAGTCCTCCATCTGCCACCTATGCCAAGTGTTTACTTTCTTGACTGTTTACATGAGATATTGGTCTCCACTATATGATTATCTCCACTTTCATCTTTAGCAGTGCTGTATGTACCTCTGCAGCCTTCACCCAGATGACCATGTCACATCCTGAGCTCCTGTCAAATATGTCTTTGGGTTCCTGAGAGCTGCCTGGGAGATCAGTTGAGTGTAAGACTCAGGGCACCTTCCCCACCAGTCTGTCCTAGGGGTGAGCAGCTGGTCCTGCTCCATCAAAGACAGAAATGGGATGTGGTGGGGATGCATTATCCATGGGACAAGACACCAAGGGACAGATGTAAGAACCCTCCTACAGGTCAATGAGTCCAGAGAAAGGCATGTGTTATAAAAATACTTTCTGGTTGTCAAGTATAAAGCCTTTTCCTGTGGTCAAGGACTAGCAATCTACATCAGCCTCAGAGAAGCTTCTGGCAAGAAGTCATTTCTTAAAGCCAGCTCACATTATATTGCGTGTGGGGACTGCTGACTCTGTGGAGGGAGCACAATCCCAGAGAAGACATGCAGGCTGGTCAGCTCTCTTGCCCATACACCTCTCCTTACACTGGGGACTGGCTTACAGTGGTGAGAAACTCCAGCTGCAAGTATTGTAGTCCAGGCTTGCTATGGGGAAAGGAGACAGTGAAGAGAGAAGAGAGGACTGATAGCACGGAGAGACTCGCCATAGAGATTCCTGCAGCCCTCCACACCATGCAGGTCTTGCTTAACCAGAAGGGAATGGGGCCAGGCAGCTCACATCAGGCACGATGCAGAGAAAAAAGCTCCTCATTGATCACTGGGGCAATGTGCAGTCCTGGAGGTCATTCACACAAAATCACAGAATGATCACGGTTGTAAGTGACCTCTGAGATCACCTACTCAAACCCATTGCTAAAGCAGGCTCACATAAAGGTGGTTGCACAGGAACTCATCCAAGACGGTTTTGAATATTGCCAGAGAAGGAGATTCCACAAGCACTCTGGGCAGCCTGTTCCAGAGCTCTGTCACCCTCACAGTAAAGAAGATTTTCCTTATTGTCAGATGGAACTTCCTGTACTCCAGTTTGTGCCCATTGCCCCTTGTCCTGTCATTGAGCAGCTGTACCTGGGATTATTTCTCCCTTAGGTGCAGAACTCAGCACTTGCCTTTGCTGAATTTCATTAGGTTCTTCTCTGCCTTACTCTCCAGCCTATCCAGGTCTCACTGAACAGCAGCACAGCCTCCCAGCGTATCAGCCACTCCTCCCAGTTTTCTATCATCAGCAAACTTGCTGAGGGTACACTCTGTTCCCTCATCCAGGTCACTGATGAATATGTTTTAACAGGACTGGGCTGAGTACTGACCCCTGAGGAACATCGGTGGCCAGAAGCTTCCAACTAGGCTCTGCACTGCTGATCACAGCACTCTGAGTTCTGCCACCCAACCAGTTCTCCATCCACCTCACTCTACCAATACACAGTTCATAAGCTTACATATGAGGAAGTTATGGGAGACAGTGTCAAAAGCCTTGCTGAAGCTGAGGTAGACAACACTCACCACTCTTTCCTCATCTACTTAGCTTGTCATGCCATCATAGAAGGCGATCAGATTGGTCAAGCATGATTTCCCCTTGATAAACCCATGGTGGCCAGTCCTGATGCTTAGAGATGACATGCAGAATGAGCGGTTCCACCACCTTTCCAGGGATGGAAATGAAACTGACTGGTCTGTAGTCTCCTGGTTCCTTCTTCTTGCCCTTTTTGAAGACTGGAGTGACATTGTCTTTTCTCCAGTTCTCAGGCACCTCTCCTGTTGTCCACGATCTTTCAAAGATAATGGAGAGTGGATTAGCATGACAGTCAAGCTTTTTCCTGGTAGCCTGCTGGGGAGGGTAGGATGCAGTTTCTCCACAATTCAGGCCTGGATACGTGTAATGCCCACAGCGAGCAGGCTGTGCCATCAGTGGTAAAACTGTGTGAGGTAACTTACCTGCACTGGGTGAGGGAGGTTAGGGCAGCTATGTTTTTCCTGAGTAAGACAACCTTTTCCACTAGGATAGCACATGCAGGGCAAGAGTCCATGTTTTACTATGTCTATAAGCCTATGTGGTAAAGAACAGAGTGAACATTTGTGTTTGGATCTGATCCCAGGAGCTTATTCTCTGGTTTTCCATTTGTGCACCTAGGGCTGCAGGACTGTGTCCCATGGCTCTCTCTGGAGCTCTTCCATCATGAGCCATCAACTTAAAATTATGTTGCTCAAAACCAGACTCACTGGTTGCCTTCTTTAGCTGCTTAGAGTGCATTTTTAGGGGTCATCCCGGGGAACAGAACAGCTCCCAGCAAATTATTCTGGAGCAACTAAAATGGTAGCAGCATCCCGTGGCTTAGCAGAAGAGTCCTTGATCCTACAGAGACTGACTAATGCCATGGCTGGTGATGTGACTTTGGTAGATGGAGGCATGGCATGGGTGTCTTGCTGAGCTAGGGCTGGTGGTCTGGCCCTAGGGGCAGACAGTTTGCTGCCAGGAAACGATGATCCTAGCCAAAGGGTGACTATTGCTGCCAGGCTAGTTGTGCATCCACAGCAAGATAAGGCCCACTGTCACATTGATGTGCTAATATGTCACTGTCATGCTCTCTGAGAGCTGTGAGTTTTCCTTCAAATCTGCTGCAACCTGCTGGCAGGTGAGGAGTTATCCTTCTCGTACCCAATGGCTTTATTGTCTATGGGCTTCCTGAAAGTCTTCATACTTGACGCAGAAATATCTTTCCCCATATCAAGTGGTTGCTCCTTCTCTTGGTCTTGAAGGCATACTTTAACTTTTCCCCCTTTGCCTGTCACTGCCCTCCAACTTGCATTTCCCTGAGCAGCTGGTCTGTCTAGGGATCTCTGTGTATCCCACAGCCCATGAAGCTTCCCTCTGTGAAATCATGGCCCTGCATGTGTTTCTTCCCCTCATTCCCCCCAAACCCATCCTCTGTATTTAGGGAGAACTATGTGAGCCTTATTTGGCCACAGAGGTCCCACCCTTGACTGTCAAGTGGTTGGCATGCCTTGTTGCAGAGATATGGATGAGAGGATCCCATGTCCTACCTGCAATGCCCAACTTTTGAATAGGCACACTGTGTTTGGAGGGCTAAGGATGGGGGTAAAGTGTCATGGCCCACATCACTCTGCACTTCTGGATATATGTTGGCAAACTCTGTGGCACTGCTGCTGTGTGCATGGCTGGTCGTACAGATATGCTGTAGTGGGCTGCATGCTTCTGAAACACTAAATTGTGTATGTACTGGAATGGTCTCATATGTGGGCACTTTGGGGAGGTCAAGGAGGTTGCTGTGGCAGCAGTGGGCAGCCATCAGGGCACAACAGGCACAGTTCAGTGGCAAGGTAGGGGCTGGTTCACCTCTGTCCCTCAGCCAGGGAGACATTACGTTTAAGGTCAGAGGGAAACAAAATTCCTACATTGTCACCTGAACTTGGAGGCTTGGGAGTGTGGTCCAGCGGGTTGAGCCTAGACAAACTGGAGCCTAATCAGGTTCAGGTCTGCTACACTCCTCTGCATGGGCTTGGCAATTGGCTCGCTTTTCCGTCTGTGATTTGGGGCTAGCAGTAGTTACCTTTGTTTTAAGGATGTTTCACATCTCAGCATGAAACATATTATGCAAATGAGGAAGGTTTCTGGTGTTATTTCTTAGTAATGAGCAGCAGACCTTGAATTTTGACCTTTACATGTTGTTGGATTTTTTTTGTTGTTGTTGTGTTTTTTTATGACTATCCATACTCGCCTCACCAGGCCCGAATTGAGTGGACTGGTCACAATTGAAGGTCAGAATCATTTTCCTGCCAGCTCTAACCATGTAAGTAGGGGTTAGAGCAGCGCTGGAGGGGGGTATATTTATGGACATGCAGATGAGCTACCACTTGGACCCGTTTCTGCGGGTAGGTGGAAGGTTGGAAGTACAGCTCGATGGGGACACGATGTGGTCGCTTCTGAAAACAGCAACCGGTGTGGAGGAGCTCGCTTTCTCCTGAGCTGGATGTAGGCAGAGAGCAAGAACGAAGATCAACCTGTGTGTCACCATAGGCGAGTAAATAAAAGTGCCAATTTGTAGGGGTTTATCTGGCCCTCAGTGCCAGCCTTTTGGGTAGCCAAACTGGGACACTGACCAACTGGCCAAGAGGAAAAATATTGATGCAGTTTTCTGCCCTTTGAATCCTGGTAACTCTGCCCTCGACCTGCTCAGTCGGATTCAGAGGAAAGGTGAAGTGCATCTCAGCCAGTGTAAATCATGCCTCCTTCTACCTGGCTCCATCTGAGCCTAGGCTCAGTGTTTGCCTCCAGAGCAACCCCACGTGTGTAAACACCTCTCTGAGAGCATTAATCTAACTGGGAAAGTTATTCCCATGCAAGCTGGCCCTCTTCATACGCTGCAGGGTTTCCATCAAGCTTGCAAGCTGCAGCTGCCTTTCTGAGAGAACTTCTTTGGCAGTCCATTGGACTCCTCTGGATTCAGTAGAACACTCAGATAATACATACATCAAACCTGAAGTTTGACATCTGTCTCCTTGTTCCCTAAAGTTTATCATCTAGCTGGAGCAATGCTCACGTGTAACTGTGTCAACAAATAATTATTCATTAACTCAACCGGGCCAAGCCCAGATGCGTGCTCATCTGCTGCAGGTGCTGGTATCCTGATTTCTGAATTAGAGCAAGCCCTGAGGAGGGACATGGTTTTGACATCCATGGGCTAACCTCTGGATTAATCTGTCTCTGAACTCATTCATATGCACATGTAGGAGCTCCTGTCAAACCTCTCACAGCAGCCAGTGGTAGGGGCAGAGAGGGAATGCCACACTGGAGCATGCAGTACTCTCCAGAACACAACAGTAGTATTCATTAGCATCCTTTCTGTGGACTGGAGCTATTGCCATGACAGCTGGATGAAAAAACAGTAACAAAATAAGGAGTTCACTGGCTTGTCAAAATTTAAGAATTTTAGGTTTGGTTGAGGTTTTGACAGAACCATCTCACAAATGCACAGCAGCTCAGGCACTTTGCAGGCTGCCCCTGGGCTTCCTCCTCTCCCTTCCCATCCACCTGCCTGAGACTTCATTCCCTTTCCAAGAGGAAGATGAGATGTTTGAGTTTCAGTCTGGGGTGAAAGGCAATCAGATTTCATAAGGGGATTATGGTTTTCTGCCTAGTTCTCATTGTGATGCTGTGCAAGGTGTGAGTCTTGATCCTGGTTCTGCACACACATTTCACGCATTTCCCTGATTAGAGCTGAAGATGCCATAGAATTTACCAAGAACATTGTTCTGGGGTTCTGGTTAACTTAGGAGGAGCTCAGATGCACAGTGATATGAATCAGATTCAGGTTCTATTGCAAAGATGGCTCTGAGTTCCTTAATTCCTCCTGTTAAATGGGCTAGTTGGTTTCAATCCATTATTAATGATTCCTGGCACAGCATTTGATCTACAGTTCTACAAAGTCCAGGACTGTTCAGATGAGCCTTTGGTCCTTACTCATCTCATTATGTGAGCTTCAGCCACCTATGATGTGATATTAATGACTAATTAAAAATTCTGCTTATCTATGAATTAATAATAGAAATCCTTGTTTAAAAGAGCAAGTGCAGTTGTACCACACAGTCAGATTTGAGGGGATTCCCAAGCAGACTTTCATCATGCAGGTAGCATGACTGTTAGGTGCAAGGTAGGGCTGCTTTGTGTAACAGTGAGAATTTTGATGCCAGTTCTGTGCAGGATAGGGTTCATAGATTTATCTCTGCACTGAAGGTATCAGGAGTCAGAGTCAGCAGACAGCCACAGTTGAGAAGATCTAAGTTCAGCCTCTTGTCCTATCACAGAGTCATTCAGTGATCAGATAAACCACTCAGTTTCTCAAAGCTATTTTCGTTCCTAGCTCCCTCTGCTTTTTAATAGGTACTATACACCTTAGTATCTTTGAAGGTCTACCTTTCAGTTGCTTTCCTGAAAGAGAGTCAGCAAATCAATGTTTTCCTTTGAACTGCTCAAGTCTGCGGTGGTCCTGTTACCAGAAAAAGCCACACAGATACTAGGACAGAGCACTGCAGGCAGTCTTGCAAACACAGACCTCCTGGAATGGCATACCTGAAGGTGGCTCTGTGCCAGTAGCCAGGCTTTGTCTCTGGGTGGTATCTGTCTGTGTCCTTCAAAAACAATGTTCTTACCCTTCCTTAGACTTGTATTGGCTCTGGGATACTGCAGGGTACAACTCATGCTGTTCCTGCCTGGTGAGATAAGGCTCCCTTCAAAGTTCCAACTTGCGAAAGAAAATCTCACTCCACATGCAGTGCATCTGGAAACTTCCAGATTGTTTAGAGTTACATGACCAAAACTGTGTCTACATTTTCAGCAAATATCCTCTAAAAACATACGAGCTTTAAAATACATTGATTTTGTCAGAAGATTCCAGCAAAAAGAGGGATTGCAGTAAGACAGAGCTGGTGGTGTGGTTAAAGCACCACTGAGACTTCGAGACAGAAATGTATCTATCAGTGTAAGAAAAATAAGCCTGTAACTTAGTGGCATGAAGCATCACTTCTTCCTATCTGGCCATTTCTTCATAGCCTTCCTATAGAAGTATCACACTTCTCAGCTGCATATGGAAAAAAAAAAACCCTATAGGAAGAATCCATTTTGAGTCACCATAGGGTGACTTCTGTTAGTGGACTGATATCTGAAGGGAAAGAGAAAGATTTTGCTTCTTTATTAAGACCTCAGTAGGCCCTTGAAATAGGAAATGGTATTTAGACCAATGATGCCAGCTGGAGTTGGTGGGACCTGCATCCTCTGTGGTGTCCCATATGCTCCAAGAGGAAACGCGAGGGACATCCCATTGTCCTGATTTATTAAACAACATGTCTCAGGAAGATATTAAATCCACTTATGATTCACCGGCAAAAGTGACACAGACATTTTTATATCTAATCGTGTTCCTTTTCATTTATTGGGATGTTTAGCCAGAGTTGCAGGTCAAGCAAACGGCTCTGTAATATGTGTCAAATGCAGACTAATATGGAGCCTTTGAATTAAGAAATATGGGCAATCTTCTCCTCCCAGGTCTGGTCCTCCTGAGAAGTTGGTACGCAACTGTTACACCACTCTCTTCGAGCCATTCGTCAGTACTTCACTGGTCTATTAGCCTTATGGTAGTCCTCAGCAATGAGGGGATTATTCACTTATCGAAACTAACATACAAATAGAGAAAGCAGATAGATCAGTTTTAAGAGAAAATCTGTCTTTGCTGAGAGGTTGGAGATTTCCTTTCCAAGAAGATAAAATTGCTCTAGGTGAGCCTTGAGCTATGGAGTTTTTGTTTCAATTATGTAGAGTATCATAATTCTGAGTGTGGGCTGGCAAAATCAAACCCCAGGAGTGGAGACTCCTCTGATTCAAGTCTCTTTTCCTTCAGCCAACTCATCCACATTATAACATTTGGATTTTGAATGGTCCTTACGGAGGAGGATCAATTTGCTATAACAAACCCCTCCACATTTCATGGCAGGCTAGGATCAGAGGTGAGCTCATGGCATAATACTGAGATCACAGGTCAAACATAAATATATTAACATGGAAGAATATGCACAGCCAAAGTTCAGCTTCTTATACAGACATACAGATGTATGAATGGTCTTCAGTGTTTGAATCCAGGTCTGGATTTTGAACCCTGCCTGAGTTGAGGGAATTGAGGTCAGAAAGGTCAGCTCTGTATCCTTGTCTAGCAAGGCTCCTGATTTATGGCACTGGACTAAATTTTTAATGAAGGAACATAGGTATCTTAACATAATGCCTCTGTAAGCTTACTAACCATTTCCTGGATAACACATTTTTCACCTTCCCTTCAGACTGAAACAGAAGTATATTATTAATCATTCAGTGTATCTGCTAGGTAAAATATATTCAGTCTTTCAATCCTGTATCTTAACCTTTTCTTGAAAGCTTGCAAGATACATTGCCCTTAACCCATCTTTCTGGGCAGAGAGAAATCCCCATTTGCTGAAAACCAAAACCTCCATAGACAAAGGGGATACTCACAGCCTTCATGGCCCAACGCTAAGAAGCATCTCCTGCTGTCACTGAAGAAACACTTGCAGTACTTGTGAAGCAGTGAAAGTTCTCGTATTGACTTTAGCAAGAGCAGGCTGAAAGCGTGATTCTTTTCTAAACATAAGAAACCTTTTTCTTCTGTCAAAGCAAATATCTGCTCGTGAAACTTCTTATCTAGGAGTTGGAGTAACACAGTGCCATGAGGGATTTGGTGTGAAAAAAACGGCTAAATATGACATTTAGGATTTGGATTAAGGTCTCAAAGATGCCTCTTAAGCACCTCTAACAGTCTCTGAGGTGGTTCCTTAAGCTAGTTTCACTGTAGACTTTCTGCGCGAAACATTAGACTTGGTGTCCACCGGCAGATGGCGCTTCTGCCTGAGAATTGTTTTCTTTCACGGCCATTCAAAGACGAGTTTCTCCCATGGTTACTGTAGATCTTTAGAAGGCAACGTTGTCCATCACATTGTATATATTCCATATTTTACATAGGGTCTTTCTACGCCTTTTTGTCTCCTCTCCCCTTACTTCCAATGCTGCTTTTCTTTAAAGAGCCTTTGATTAAATTAACAATTTCCCTTTCAAAAAGGTATCAGATAGAAGATCTTTGTTTAGCAGACAGTAATACCAGGCTGAAGAACTTCAGTGGTAGAAAAAAAAAGATGAGTGATGGTTTTCTACTTCAGATATCTTTCAGGCTAACTTCAGTGGAGACATGTATGTGTAAAAGCAGGCAAGTGGTCAAGCCCCTGGTTTACTGCTTTCCAGTTCCCCAGGGACAACAAGTTTTGAAATCATTTGGAGCAGACAAGGAGGAGACAAACAGACAAATAAACATCCACTTGGCTCCAGAATATTCTCTTTAGTGTTTGTGGGACCGAACTGTTGACTTTTAGGTGAAATCTGGTTGTGCTATTACAACTAAATTGCACTAGGAACCTTGTACTGGTTTTTTTCTGCCATTACAATAGCAATATATACTTTAAAATTAAAATCCAGGATCACCCTCACTGAGTTAGATAATGCACAGTCACACTGCACCCAAGTGCAGAGGAGTCTTAAGACTCCTCTCCTCCATCATACAGATACCTTGGTGGTTGACACATCTAGTCTCTTAGTTCACATGCCACTGTGTGGTCCTGGTGTTATTGTTGAACATACCAAGGCACAAGATCAGGTTAAGCCAGAGCAATGCTACTTTTGGGCTGGAGAGTTGCACTTAACACTGGGCTTGTAAGTAAGCCTGGTAATGGAGAAAGAGTGATGGTAATGGTAAATCTCTGCATTGCAATTTTATGAGGTATGGCAATCCCTGCAGAAAAGCACAAAACAGGAGTTTGATTCAACATGTTAGACTGGAATATGAAGTTACCCCGTGTCCAAGAGAGCTCATGGTATTGAGCCCAGACCTGTCCTCAGCAGCCTACACACTAACTTCCATCCTTATCCAGGAGATACCAGCACAGGGACTGTGGTTACCCCACTGAGATGATGAGACCTCTGAATGATCTGAGTCATTGCAAAAGCAGGGTAAGGTACCAACCTGAGATGGAAATTTTGTGAACGCATTCTTAGATGAACCACACCAATCATGTATTTATGTAGAGAAAAAGATGCATGTACTGCAGTCATGCAGGTCTGCAGGCATTCTTTGTCTCTATGGAAAATTTGTTTTATTTTAGAAGTGTCTGAATTTTTTTGAAAATGGTAATTTCTCCTATTTCTTCCATCTCAGGAATGGCCATTAAAAGGCAGCAGCAGAAATGCTAAACTCATCCTCAAAGAACACACTTTGAGGAACCACTTATTATATAGTCCTGGAACTAAATGAAAGCAGGATCAAAACACATTTCCATGACATTGATGGAATAAACATACATGCCATGTCACAATGCTGGCAGCATATGTTCCTGGCCACCACATTCACCATATTTTTGAAATCTAAGGTGAATCAACACTTCATGGCTCTTTAATGTGGCTTTTAGTGGAGCCTTCAATGAGATGCCAGAACATGGTTTCTAGAGTGCTGGATGTTAATAGATCAAGGAGGATAATTAAATAGATGGAATCCAATCAAAAGATTAGTCTCCTGTTCTCCAGATAAGGTACTATCTAGATGCACAAAATTATCTGTTGAAATCCCTCAGGCAGCTTACCCAGAATAACCTTCTTCCGGATCCGCTCCAGCTCTCAGCAGAGGCTCTAGTTCAGGAAATCATGTTTATTCAGAACAGCACTTAAGCATTTGCTTTAAGTTAGGCATATATATAAGCACCATTTCCAACAAGGCTGTACTTAACTGTACCCTAGTTGCCTTCATAAAATGATATTAATGTCAATGGGAAGGTTCCAGCTGATTTTGGAAAGCTGGGAGGAGGCTGTTGCCATCTCTACAGAGTCACTGTACTTCTTGACAATGGGAATACTCACAGAGTTATATAGCACATGTTACATCTAAGATCACATCTCTTTTCAGGCCTGGGAGCCGTCACGGTGGGTGTGAAGAAGTATGACCTGATAGATCAGCATGAAGAGCTCATCTTCGCTTCCAGGATCTTCCTGGGAGAGTCAGCACTGGATGGGGGATGGTGGTGAGCCAGCCCCACTCCGAAGCAGTCAGCTACCAGATCCAAAGCAGAACTGGTGTCAGCGATGCCACATCCCCCTGCCCTGTACCAGCCCAGCACACTGAGACAACAGCTGCAGCTTGGTGCTGAGGCCAGATATCAGGGAAGGTGCAGGAAAGGTGCCGGCATGGGGAATGCTTGCATGTGTGGGTGGCCTGTGGGTCTGTTTCTCTGGAGGCGAGGGTTTTCTGCTTGAAGCAGGAGCTGAAAGAGGGCAGATTGCAAGGCCAGTTTGCGCAAATGGATTGTGGCCATACAAGCAAATGGGCCCAAGGTCAAGGCAGGCTGAGGAAATAAGAAATGTGCCTGGCCTCATGCGACATATACCTGGTTAAAGGAGCAATTATTTCTTAACTCAGGTGCTGACACACTTGTTTTCCTTCCTTGTCAGTGGACTTGAAATTATCAGTTGTCTCTACTTTTCAGAGCTCTCAAGGTAATGCAGGGTCTCGTGATATGTTTTGGCCTCAATGACCTCTATGGATGGTTGTGTGCAAAACACAGATTTTTTTCCTGCCAAAATAAATGTCATTTTAATGTAACTTTTTCTGACACTCAGAAGATACCATCATATAAGGTTGTGTAGGGTGCTCACTCTGTTTTTCTGTTTCAATAAAATGTCCTGATCTGGTCTTTGCTTCCCCTTTCACTATCGCCAGGTGAGCAGTATCAACTGCTTCCACAATCACAGGACTCCATTAAAGTCCTCAGTATGAGCAATGAACATCTCCACGAGGTTGTATCCAGGTCAACAGGCTGGGAAAAATAAACAGCACTATTTTAAATATGCAATGATGGAGTGCATTAAACCCCAAACACACAGCAATTCTAGACCTAAACTGACATTTCTGCAAAACACTGAGATCATCATCAGCTTACACACAGTCACAGTGACCATGTGCTCATATCAGCTAATACTGGCAAGACCTGTGCTGGGTTCTTTCCTCTTCCTCCCTGCACAGTATAAGGTGACACAGGCACTTGGCATGTGTTGCCAGTGCCTGGACAACACCAGTAACGAAGCTGCTCGAGTGCCATGAGACAAGAAGAGCAGCTCTTGGATCTCTTCTTTCCCTACATGGGAGAAAGAGACACACAGTCTTGTGTGGCCAAAGGGCGGCTGCTACACTCAAGCAATGTGTTTATTGTTCAGTAGCACCAAGGTTTTGAACACCCTATCTACTAGGTAGCACACCACTGGCTAGCAGCCTTCCTCTGGTTTAAGACCCAGGGCCAGCATTAGCTCCAGAAGACTAGCAGCGTTCGCTGGGTAGGAAGAGGCCTCACTGCACTGCTGGAAAGAAGAGCAGTTAAAAGTGAGCTTGCACAGAGGTCTGTGTCTGCACAGGCACAGATGAAGCAGTACATTGAGCTCTGTTCTACTTCTGCAATAAATATCATAAATTTGCACCCTAAATTGCCCCCTTATCAGACTTTACAGCTTAAGCTCAGCCTGTGCAAGCCTCAGGTTGTATCTTGGGGTCTCCAGTCCATTTCTCCTCCTTGACTCCTTAGCAAAGCATTCATGTAGACTTTAAAAATAAAAGAGATTAAAATAGAAAAATAGGTATATTTGTATGTAGGCATGCATTTGTATGTAGGCATATGGACAAGGATGGGTTTTAAACACCAAGCTGCTTAATGTGAGACTGTGCTGTTGCAGGCACTTTCATTTGTCTCCTATGGGGACTGGTTTGCACTAGGCTCTGGATGTAGGGAGACAGACAAGCTACTTGGCAAGCTCTTTAATTCCCAGCTTCTGCCAGTCACCAATTCCTGGGGGAAACTGCCAGGAAGGCATGCTACCCTGAAAGTGCTTCCTCTCATGGCCTCTGAGAAATGGGGCGGTGGTAGCCATGTGGCTAGCTACCTGCCAGACTTCTAAAGGGGGCCTGGCCTGAGCAGAAGCACCTCATGCTCGTGTAGGAGGCAGGTCTTGATCACTGGCTAAATATGTCTGGTAGGAGAGAGATCAAGTGTGAGTTGAGGCAGTCTTCCACATGTGGCTGCAAGCTGGTTTAAAGCATGGCTTGTAGTTCTGGAGCAGGTGAAGTTGTCTGTGTAGATATATTCACTGCATGAGTAACAGATCTGCTGTCAAGATCTTCAGTGCATGGTAATATGAGGAAATGCTTTCTGCAAGACTTGAAAGGCTTTCAAGTGTGTTGTAATTTTTAAGAGGCCAGAGGAGCTAGAATTTAATCCAGCTTCAGTTCTCTGTCTTCTAAACAGCATTGCTGGAAAAGAGGTCTCGAAATGCATCCTTGCTAAGGAGTCGCAGCAGCCCTCCTGTAGAAATCACTGAACTCTCCTGCCCATGTGAATCAGACCACTTCTTTTGCTACGGAGTCACAGAAACAGATGATTCATTCGTATGTGCCACTTTTCAGCAACACGTCTGTAAGTCTGCAAACATGAGTTAACAACACCAAGCTCTGTGAAACTGGGTATTGGCAGTAAGTCCAGCTTCAGGCTTTCCTTGCTCCATTCCGTCTGAATTCCCCACTAGCTCCTGCACACTTAGCTTAAGGGAGCAGTGCAGAATGAGCATGCTTACAATCAGGGCCATGCCAAAGGGGCAGCCCATGGGAAGGCTGGTACCAATGCTGACCTACATACCCCTGCACCTCTGTCCTGATCCACCTCTCTGCAGTGACTCTTCATTGGTGTCACCAGACTTGGGGCTGAAGCCCACTCTGATGTGTCTGCGGGCTGCAAAAACATGAGGATGTCTGTCCTGGGTCAGCACTGAGTCCATCTAGCCTTCTGTGGCAAGAGAGACGCTCTGATACACAAGCACCCCAAGGGTGGCATGTTGTGATCTCTCTTCTGACCCCTGCAGAGACTCCTAGCGAGGCTCTGGATGCTCCCCTGCCCTCCCATTTTTATTTACCTTGCTCAATCTGAAGCTTCATCAAGTCATAGTATGCTTGCCTCCAGAGAAAGAGATTTGACGGGAGCATCCTGGTGACCTTTATGTCCTTCCCTTTGTTTTATCTGTTGTCCACCAGACAGGTTGATTCCTGCACGTGCTTTTTTTCTTTTTGGACTGTCCTCTTTCCTGCCTCTTCCCTTTACCACACAGGGTGGGGAGGAATCGTTAAGTGATCAGTCAAGGAAATGGATAAACCTATAAGACTAAGAAAGAACATAAAAGCAGGGCAAACACGTAGTCACACTTGCCCAGAAAAATCCTCAGGAGTCTGCTATAACAGGGTATGATGTCTTTCGCTCAAAAACTCTTGATACGTTTTTCTTCTTTGACTGAATCTAATTGCTTTTGAATACTTGCCAGCTACTAGCATCTACAGTGCTCTGTGGCAAGAAGGCCCAAAGCTTAGCAGTGCACTGAGGTGGGGAAAAATCCCTTTTGTAAAATTCCCAGACTCAGTCAGGATTTGGGTGCAGCTTACAGACCATCCTCTGTAGTTGGGATATGAAAGGAGAAGGAACAAGACTTGAAGCCACTAGAGCTATTGTGGGCATTCAGCTCTATTAGAAGCTGTGAGCTGCCCCTGCCCAGAGAAGCTGTTGCAATCAGTGACCGCTGTCAGTGCAAAGATCTTCTGCAAAACCTATGGCCTGTTCCTATAACCACAACTCTCCTTTCCCTCTGCTTACGAGCACAGAACTTTGCAACAAAATGCAGTTTCAGCAAGGATGCCTCTCTCAGTTTCCACTCCCCAGAAACAACTTGGTAACTAACAGCTCACTCCAAAGGAGTATCAGCAGTCAGCAGTATAGCGTATCAGTAATTAAAGGCTAAGAAGATCATGGGTTAAGCCTGCGTATACAAAGTTTTGAGGTCTGAAAGGCACAGTGAATAGTGCAATATTATGATTTAACCAGAAGACATACTGAAGGAAAATTACATAGGTACATATGAGAGGATACTCATACCTCTATAATAACCAGACTTAACAGCTATGTTCTTTTATTTCTAAAAATCAACCCTGTAAAATTCACGATCCTAAGTAACAAACCCTATAATTCATGAATTATGTACCATTAATGTCCTTACTTTACAGAAAAGGAAGGAAAACAAAGATGACAAAAGCTGTGCATAAATATATCAGCTGCTGATTTAAAATAAAGTCTAAAGTTTGTCTGTTTATTGTAGAGAATGTGGGGAAACAACTGATGGAAGATGGGAAAACAGTGACCTAGTATACTGGAAGCTCCTATGAAAGAAAATGTCTGAGGAACAAAGATCATTCTTAATAACAGTCCTCTGTTAATCTTATCTTCTACAGGAAACACAAAAAATTGAGCACCTCATTCCAATCCTATAGATACTTATCTATATATGTTACGTGTATGCATAATTGTGTTCATTCAAGAGTATTCCTTTATGTGCTTACAATAGATATTGCAAAATGCTGGGAGAGATGGATTTCTAACGAACTCACGTAAAACCTCTGATGAGATCTGGGTCTAATCACAAGATCTTCAATATGTCTGCTACCTTCTTCACTGTCTCACCAGTAAGACTAACAAGGGGTTTGTAAAATAGTCAACAATGAAAACACTGCTAAACAGTTATGGAAGTATTATCAGTCATGAAGGTTATGACCAGTTGAACATCATTCAGTTCTGAGCCTATTGTATATTTAAAAAGAAAATTTTTTCCTCAAATGATGCCTTCAAGAACACAGGGCTGTTCCATGTGAAAATACATCCAATTGTGAAGTTGTTTACAAAAATTGTTAAGTATTGTGCATGTTTACATGTGGTGCACCTCTTACTGATGACAACACCTGTCACAGGATGGACCCACCTGCTCCACAGCACCTGGGAGGCAAGAGTAGATGTTGCCACAGCACTGCCCCATCAGTGAATGGTCAGATGCTGTAATGCATCTGGCAGATCGGTGTAAAAGCACTAAACTCCTTGGTTCTTACATAAAGCCCAGCATCCGTATCTGCTATGGGCTATCATTTACTTTCTTGCCTATGGCAGTGGTCCAGCTACTTCTGCAGCCACACATCTGGTCCATATCTGTCCAATCTGTCTACAAAGATATTAAGAGAGACCGTGCTGAACCTTTGCTAAAGTGAAGGTAAACTACCCCTTACCCCTCTCCCTTCTTCCACTGAAACAAACCTCCCATCATTTCACAACTCAAAGCAATCAGCTTGATCAGACACAACTTACCCTTGGTAAAACTATGCTGGCTATTTCCAATCACCTTTTGTTCTTCATATGCCTGATAATAGCTTCCAGAAAGATTTGTCCCTTAATCATCACACAGTTGAGGTTTGGTTGATCTATCTTCAGCTCCCTGGGTCTTCATTGCCTTTCTTAAGGATGAGCATGGCATTTGCCTTTCTTCCAGTCACCAGGAACTCTTTCTGAATGTGGTGACCTGACTATACTTGGAGTAGAGCCAGGAGGCTCAGCCTGTGATTCCTAGTTCTCTCCATTGAGATCAGGAGTGTTTTGCTCAGCATTAGTCTCCATTTGGGAGACTAATACTAATGCAGTCACCTTCCCTGCCCACGGCATTTTGCTGTCCCTCCTTCTTCTTAACCATGCTGACTGTCCTCGATCATCTCATTGTTATAAAGACTAAGCAAACTCTGGGCAAATGTGACCTTCAGGGGGTTGTACAGCAGGATGGGATTATTCAAGGACTCTGCTGGTGTGGTTGAGAACAGAGTTGGCAGTTAAATTTCATGTCTGTTTAACAACATATGCATCTTCTGTATATGTATATGTTTATATATGCCTCTGTGTGTATGACAGTATATGACTACAAGTATTGCAGGACTGGCCAGGAAGAGATGGCAGAAAATGGTGGTTGAAGGAGGTGTCTTTTCATCCAGTAACTGGGAGCCCAGGGCAGCAGTTTCCAAGGTACTCTGCTTGGGAACCTCCAGGCCTTCTCTTACTTCCATGGCCAGGCTCACAGCTCTGTGTTTGGGAGCACCTCTAACAGCATGCTTGTGGCTCCCAGTGACTTTATCCAGCCAGGACCACTCAGGGTGCATCTCTGGCTGCACAATGCAGGAAGCTGGACGTGCCACCTCTGTCTTACAGGTTTCGTCAAAGCAAACAGAGCAGACTGCCAGGTACCTTGACTTCTAGGGGCTGAGTTTAGGGCACGTGGGAAACTGTGAGAGAGAAGCAGGTGATCACAGAGGAAATGTTGCCAGCAACTCGCCCCCATGTCGGGAGCTAATCATGCACAGAAAATTATCCTGAAGAAATGATAGCAGTAACCATGACAATGTCAGCATCACAGCACGAGTAGGCCTTCCTCAGGGACGAACACTCTTCCCTATCAAGAGTGTATCTCTCTTTTTCTGATGTGTGCTGTTGATTTAGTGGTAATCTGTGTTTGTTTAATCTTCCTCAAAGCAGAGCTACTTTGCTTTCTCTGCAAATTGCTTTGGCAGGACTATCTGTAAAATGAAAATATTTCTTACAGAAAGTCTGTCCCACCCCATCTGCTTGTGGATCACTTTGCATCACAACCCCACCCTAATCCCCCTCCCTCAGATGTTCCCATCATAGCCATGAACCACTGCTGACTAAAACCAAAGCCGTCTCATTTCACTGAGCACAAAGATATTTTCTATGGTGTGACTCAGAGCCTTTCAGTTAAGTAATGTTAAGCATGTTCTCTTGGCTAGAAATAAAATCAACATTAATTAACTCTGCTTTTTGTTAAAAAAAAAAAGTTTTTGTCTTTTCCTGCTCCAGATCATGAGTGAGGTTCACGCAGAGCAAAGATCACACAGCCTGGTCCTGGCCATGTCTGAGGATGTGCTTCTCACAGCAAGGGCTTCACAGAAGGGCTGGTCACTAACAAGCATGTTACTGGTGGAAGAAAAGGAAAGGAAAACTTTTGGGGCAATCCAGGGGAAAGGGAGAGAATGGTTGAGCTTATGGCAAAGGACAGGGGGGACCATAAAGTAAAAGAAGGAGAAAGAACAGAGAAAGAGGCAGAAGACCCATACTGCCAACCTCCCAGGGGAAGTGAAGGAGCAGAAAATTCTTCTCTTTGAGTGCTAAGCAGCCTGGCAGGCCTGCTCGGTGCTTGGCCCCTTGTGCCCACATCAGCCAAGGGAATATTATTCTTATTCTTATTTTTCTTCTTATTCTTATTCTTATTCTTATTCTTATTCTTATTCTTATTCTTATTCTTATTCGTAGTAGTAGAGCTCATCTTTACTCTTCTTCTGTCTGGATCAACAAACATTGAGCTGCATCAATGTTTACCAATAGAAAGCACAACAGTGCTCTTCACAATATATAAAATTACTAATAAGTATAATGAATAGTACTCAGCATCTGACAGGATGACTGATGTAAGCTGTCAGCCAATATTTGACTTTCCAGGTGAGATTAGATTTAGCATTAGATGTAGTATAAACATAAAGTGTGCAGTACACGGCACTTATTTAACAGACAATTGCTTATAGCCTTGTGCAGGCTGGAGACTACTTAAAGTTTAGGACATCTCTACTTTTTTCAAGACTATAAACATATTATCCAGCAGTGGTTTAAAATCCTGATTGTTACGGTGAATCTCATTAGAAAAGGACAGAGGAAAGGTAAGTTTCTATTGCTAATTAATTGAAAATGCATGGTAATTTTTGTTTTGAATCAAAGAAAAAGACAGATTTTACACAAACAGAAGAAAAGGTTTCAAGACAATTTGTACTTGGATTTTCTTATAGCTTGCCTGCTTTCATTAGATCATCTTTATTCCCTGTGAATACGTGTAAGACCTACATACACATGTACCTGTGTCCTTCAGTGTGTGTGTGCCTGTTCTGTGCATGGTGATATCACAAGGCTAGACCGACAAGCAGAGGAAGGTAGATTTCTGAAATTCAGTTTGAAAGACACTGCAATTTCTTTTAGTGATGAAAATTTACCACCTCTTACCACAGGCTGCAGTAAGCTCATCATTGCTTGAAGATTGCACTGAAATTGAATGGCTTTTTGTGGAAGCTTTGCCACATGTTGCAGGACTCGGTTGGGCTGAAGCATTGAAAGACAGCTGTTATACAGGAGCATCAGCCTGAGATGCTGTAACAGCGCTTTTGCTTTTTGTAGGTTAGGCAGGCTGCAACCCAGTCACACCCTCCTTTTTATGTAGAAAAGACAGAAAAAGACAGTTGCTTTTTTCAGAGCTTCTTGAAAGCTACTGCCTCAGCAGGGAAGGCAGAGTGCCTCAGCCCCTGTGATGTAGGTCCTGGGGACACACACACAATGGATTTTACCAAAGAGTATTTGGCATCCCACAGCCTGAAAGTGACGTGAGTGAAGAGAGGAGTAAGACCTCCTGGGGTCACTGGAAATATTGAATCACCCAGAGATGGGGATTCTTAGCTGATTGGTACTACATTTTCACTGGCAAGTGGCAAGTGCTATTATTTAATTGTCATAATGCAGACAAAAGAAACCCATGAAAATGTATTAGTACAGATATCTGATTAAAATAAGTGTCATGTTGTCTTCAGCAGCCCTAACTTGCAAGGATGGCTGAAATGCGAAACTTCACTTGGGCAGTGGAAGATATTTTCAAGGAAACTTTTCTCACTTACATGAATGGATGGAGGAAAAACATGACAGAAGCAGCGGAAAAATTGCAAGCCAAGGTTGATGCTGAAAACTTTGACTATGTTATCCTTTATTTGATGGTGATGATTGGGATGTTCTCCTTCATTATTGTGGCAATCTTGGTTAGTACTGTGAAATCAAAGAGGCGAGAGCACTCCAAAGACCCCTATCATCAGTACATCGTTGAGGACTGGGGTGAGAAGTACAAAAGCCAGGTTCTGAATCGAGATGACCTCAAGTGTGTGATCCATGAAAACATGGGTGCAAGGGACAAAACAAGCCCTGCATCACCTTAACATTTTGGATACACCAGCAATGAGGAAATCATAAAGCCGCATGAAGAGAACTCACTGGAATTACAAATATCCACAAAACTGTTCATTAAATTAACAGATGGGCCAATCTGGAACAGTGTGCTGAGGAAATCATTACTGTTTCCCATGAGGAGTCTGGCATAGCTGGTCAGTGAATACCCAAGAAAAATGCATGATTGTGCTTTGCTTTGATATTCTGTTCTTCAGGAAAATAAAAACAAGAGAAATAATAACTTAATTTTTTAGCATTTTTTTTAAAATCCAGAAGCAGATCTCAATGTTCTCCCCTCAGAATAACTGTAAATTAATGGTCAAAAGTGCCGATTTAGATCCAAATAGTATGACTATCTTAAAAATAACTTGAAAACTTACAGTGAAATATCAAAACCTCCATCTATTGACTGAACAATGCATTATGGTACGAATCATAGGAGGTATCCTATACCTACACACATTCATTCCAAACTGGTTTTTTAATGATCTGGCTCCAATTTTGATTTCATTATTCATTGGCAGCAAAGATTGACTCATGGCCTTCTGACATGGCCTGTTTTATAGTAGAAAAGTTGCTAAACTAGCAGTGTCATATAGGAGCATGTCCTGGTTATGCAGGGCAGTTTCCAGAGGTTCTTCATCTGTTCTCAAGTCCATAGCTAGCCAAGCTCTTTCTTCTGCTGTTCCTTGGTTCTCCAGAGCAATCTGTCTATCTGGGATGCAAGCTGGGTGAGAGAGGTGCTGCTTACATTCCACCAGCCAGGGCTCAGTGCAAACCACTGAGGTCCTTCACTGTGGCTTTCAGAGGAGGAATTTCTATACCCAGCTATCAAGGCTGTCCCATTGCCATGCTTCCTAAGTGTTTCCCATGTTGGGTACCGGTTTCGACCAGCTGGGAACTGAATTTTCAAGATGGTTTATCTTTTCCTGTGCTGCTGGAGTATCACAATGCTGGCTTGCCAGGAATAATTACAAGCAGAACTGGTGAAAACTCTAGTATAAAAATGTGCTTCCTTTTGTAAGAGTCTGGGTTTAGCTCCCATTCATGCTGCCAGACTTAAACAGCTTAAGCTAAAAGTTCCCATGATGGCAGTCTATAGTGTGGGCTGCTTGATTGTTTTCAGGGAGTTTTAGCTGAAACACTTCAGCCATGTCTGGCGCTGCATTTCTGACAATTTTGTTTTTCTCATGTCAAAAAGAAATGAAAAGGCCATCTTCTGTTGGGAAGCTTTGGCTTGTTTTAGAGACCAGTCTTGAGATCTGGCACAGTAGCTGCTGTCATACTCCAGATGTGCCTTTTGCTGGCATAGTAGCAAGTCTTTGAGTAATCTAATTTCATGAGTGCTGGGGAATCATAAAACCATAGAACGGTTCAGAAGAAGTGTGACCAGCAGGTCAAGGGAGATGATTTTGTCCCTCTACTCCACTCTGTGAGTCATTGCCTGGAGTACTGCCTTTGGTTCTGGAGCCCTCAGCACAGGAAAGACATGAATCTGTTGGAGCGGGTCCAGAGGAGGCCACACAAATGATTAGAGAGCTGGAGCCCCTCCCATACAGGCTGGGAGAGTTGCGGTTGTTCAGCCTGGAGGAGGCGCTGCGGAGACCTTAGAGCAGCCTTCCAGTACTTGAAGGGACTACAGGAAAGCTGGGGAGGGACCTTTTACAACGGAGCGCAGAGACAGAACAAGCAGCAACATTTTTAAGCTGAAAGAGGACAGATTTTTATTAGATATTAGGAAGAAATTTTTCGTGTGAGGACGGTGAGACCCTGGCACAGGTTGCCCAGGGAAGCTGTGGGTACCCCCTCCTGGAAGTGTTCAAGGCCAGGCTGGATGGGGTCTTGAGCAGCCTGGTCTGGTGAGAGGTGTCCCTGCCCATGGCCGAGGGGTTGGAACTGGATGGGCTTTCATGTTTCTTCCAACACAAACCGTTCTATCAGTCTATCCCGGCGGCCCCTGCCCCGGCTGCTCCTGGGAAATGTAGTTTGTTCCGCCCTCCCACCCAGAGCCATGGCCGCCCCGTGAGGTAGGACACGCGTTTCTCCTGCGCCTTCCCGCATACTTCTTGCTGGCGCGGGGGGAAGCGCGGGGAGATCGGGCAGGAACGGGGCTCCCTCCCGCCCCTGTCCCTCCTTGCTCTGCATCTATTGCTGCCTGCCAGCCCGGAGCCCTCTGCTCCCCGCAGCCTTCTCCTGCCCGCCCTGCTGTCTGCCTTCCCCCCCCCGACTGCCCACTCCTGCACAGCGCACCTCCCTTTGCCCCTTCTCCTGCCCCCTTCCTGCCTCTCCTGCCCTGCTTCCCTGTCTGCCCTGCGTCCTTGCTCTGCCCGCCCTGCTTCCTTGCTCGCTCTGCTTCCCTGCCTTACCCACCCTGCCTCCCTGCCCTGCTTCCTTCCCTGCCCGCCGTGCTTTCCTGCCTTGCCCACCTCGCTTCCCTGCCCACCTTGTTTCTGTGCCACCCTGCCCACCGTCCAGTCTGACCCCTGCACAGGCCTCTTTCCCACCCTGCTCGCAGCTGCTGTGCAAGGCAGTAGCAGGAACTCCCTGTCAGTAACCTGCAGGCTCCCAGCCACCTGTCAGGCGGAGGAATGTGCTGTTTATAAGCTCCTGGAGGCACACTCGCTGGCAATAAACTGTGGGCAGGCCTGATTCTGCTATCTCCTGGTGTTTTGCCGCAGGGCACGATGCACGGCAGCCTGGAAGTGCACTTTACTGTGAATGAATCTGATGAGTTGTGTTGTTTTCTTAAGAAAAGTGAAGCATATGATTTAGAAATAACTATCATGCTCACAGAACGTTAAGAGTTGGAAGGGACCTCTGGAGATCTAGTCCAGCCTCCCTGCTAAAGCAGCTTTACCCACAGCAGATTGCATAGGAATGCGTCTAGATGGGGCTTGAATATGTCCAGAAAAGGAGACTCCACAACCTCCCTGGGCAGCCTGTTCCAGTACTCCATCACCCTCACAGTAGAGAAGACTTTCCCATGTTGAGGTGGAACTTCTTGTGTTCCAGTGCCCATTGCCCCCTGTCCTGTCGCTGGGCACCATTGAAAGCAGTCTGGCTCCATCCTTTTGACACCCACCCCTTAGATATTTATAAGATCTGAAATTACCATTTGTTGGAGTTTAGTTTCTTCAAGTGTCTCTCTGGGTTGCTGGCTGTGACCAGGGGGCAGGGCAGAGCTGGGGTTGGCATGAGGATGGGGAGACTGCCAGCCCAGCAGACCCTCCTAGGGCAAAGTGATGGTAGCAAGCCAGGGCTTGCAGCTTGCAAGGACCCTGGGATGTGGCTTAAATGATGCCCTGGTAGCCATGGAGGAACAGCCTGATGTGCCACTGACATTTGTGATTTTGATTTCATTTGATTTTAATTCAGATGCCATGATTAATACATCCCATCTGCTCTGTTCTTATTTTTCAGAGTTTGGAGCTTATGAGGAGCTGCCAGAGGACACACTAATATTTTAATTTCTGCTTCTTCAAGTATGAAGATCTTATATGACTTTATGTTTTTAATGTTCCTTGAGTTGGTGTTAGTTTAGGAATTTCTTTTATCAGTAACACTTACAAACTGAGTGATTACAGGGGTCTTTTTACAGAGTGGTGTCTTGACCTACCTGCACGTACAGGCTGTAAATGTGCACAGGTCTGACTTAAATATAACCACCGCATCTTGTGCCAGTAGTTTGTGATGGATTCTTAGTGCAGAAGCTTTTTTTCACCATTGTTTCACTGTGTTCCTCTGTAGCCTTTGGGCTTCGCAGTATTACCTTCTTTTCCCATGACCCAGTAGTCGGTGTTTTTCTGTGGAGGCTCAGTGCTGTCTTGCAGATGCTCAGCTGGACGCATGACACAGGGGATGACATGTATTTGTGGGTCCTCCAGTGGCTGTCTATGTAGGAAGCATGGATTTTGCTTCCTGAAATATGTGTGTTAAATAAATAAGCAAAAAGAGACAGGTGGAGTGAAACCCTTTTTCTAGCTCAGAACATACTCAGCCGTCACTCAAATGCAGACACATAACCCTAGTAGCTTGCTGCTTTCTGAGGCCTTGTGGATAAAATGGTGTTGCTCAGAAATCCTCAGCAGACAAAAGAATATCTCGAGTCCCAATTTGCTGAGTAGATGGAGTTATTGACAGGCTGAGTGAGACATTCCGCCGAGATGACTCAAGTGAGTTTGTGAGTACCCAGAGGCCAGTGTAGATGTTTCTTTTTGCCCAGTTGATATTCTGCCTCTGCATAAGCCAACGGTAGTGTGAGTGTCTGGGCTGTGATATGGTTGTGGTGGTGGACTGGAGCTGTAATTCAGTGGCTGAGAGACTTGGATTCAAATTCTATGCTCCACCACAGACTTGCCATCTGACTGGGGCCCATCTCCTTAGTCTGTCTGGGGTGGTCTGTGTTGGACAGTGCAGCGTTGTGCAGAGATCTTGGGACTGGTATCAGCTAAAGTCTAGCTGTGGGACTTGGTGCAACCCTCCCTGGGAGCTCATCTGAGGACATGAGCCTGTCTGCCAGCTCTGGACCCAGAAGACCTCACAGCATTTGGAGCTAATGTAGGATTGCTAGTACAGTGCTGACATGCGATTCAGGCAGACCCTCTTGTTCTTTCTCATTTGCAGTAGCTTGATCTGCTTCACAGAGGAGGTCCAGGTGTAAATTGCCTAGTGATTGTGAGGTGTAATCACAGTGAAGAAGGCCACTGATACATCTGAGAGTAATATCATTTTATCCCTACCCTGCATAGAAGTATACAAGTAGGTGATGGTTAACTTATGGAGTGTCTGTTGCAGAGTCGCTGGCAGGGCTTCGGGCAGAGCCTAGTGCTCATTTTTCTTTCTCACGTGGCTCAACATGAGACCTCCTTACTTGTGAGTGAAGGTAATAGTGACCTTCTGTGGGGCCCAGTCTCTGTTCCCAGTAGCACTGTTTGTTAAGGGAGCTTGCGTTTTCTGGGGAGCGAACAATGCCTGACTGAAGCTGTGTTCTGAACTCCTATCTGTGCCTTATCTGCTTCTGAAAAGGCAAACATGAAACTTCAGCTGTTTATTTGCCTGCATGCTTTTAAGATATCACAACCTTGAAAGTACAGTGTCTGATCTTTTGCTTTTGAATTGACAACCTCAGTTCTGACAAATGTTTTTCAAATTTGAAGTGATTCCTGCCTTTTTCTCTCCTCTTCCCACTTTCTTCTCCCTGCACCAGCTCAAAGCATTTTTTTTCTGTCCTGGAACTTCAACTGTATCCAGTAAGGTCTGGATCAAGATGGAGATGGGAAGAGTCAAGAGACGAAATGGGGAGAAGTGCTTGACCACTGCAGGCTGGTGGTGCAGGATGTAGGGAATGCAGCAGGGAGAGAGCAGTGGCTTTTCTGCCTCAGTTCTAGCCACAGAAGACACTGTGAGGACACACTATCAAAAGTGTCAGCTCTCACAAGAAACATTTTGACTCAAACCACCACTCTTGAAAACAAAGGGAGAATTTCTTTACTTCTCATTCTTTGTGACTTCAATGCAGGTACTTTTGGTGGATGCACAATTCAGACAGATTCAGGCTTGTGTCTCAGCAGAGCGGAAATATTACAGTACTGTTGCACAGAATGCTTAAGTAATCAACTTGCAACCAAGACCATTTGCAGGAATGCTCACTATGGTACACATTATATGCCGCTTCTTGCTGGTGGGACAGTACCCTGCAATCAGACCCCACAGATGGGCTCACATACCGTTTGCTGAGTCTAAAACTTTCTCTCTACATAAAAAATCATTAAACCCCCATTTTCAGCATCATATACCAGATGCTAGCCTGTCTTTGAATGGCTGAATTCTTGCCTTTTTACAACATGTTGCAAAATTGATCCTGACTGAAGCACAGAATTTACAGCAATTTAAGGGAAGACTGAAGACTGTGTCTGATGAAGCCCCCACCCAAGTCGGCATTCTGAGATGAGGACACTCCAGCTGGGCAGTGCAGTCCCTTCAGATCAGGCCAGACTTGTCTAACTCAGGTTTCATTGAGAAGCATGTAGCCATCTGAACCCTGCAACGAGAACCAGATTGTGCTCTGATATGGGATTTTTGTGGTGACCATCTGGCAGGAGACTTCAGTTCTTAATGGTAGCTGAAATTCTGGAGAAACATCAGATGTTAAAATGCTTTTTTTTTGTGAGGTGTAACACTATTGACTCATTAGTTCACAGGTGCCCTGACATTTTATCAATGGGAGAATGAAGCTGCACAACTCAAGATCAACACAGTAAATGCTGAATGACAAACAAGTTGGCCACACCACTGTTTTGATGTAGTTCAGTCTCGGTAACAGGACTTCAGTGGTGTCTCTCCGTGGGGACATTTCTAGGGTGGTCTCAGCAGGGTGAGGATTTTGAAGCTAGGGGAAAAGGAGAGAAGAGGATGCCCTACCTGGAGAAATAAGGGCATCCGTGAAGAAGCTGTCTGAGCAGTGCAAAGGCTGCAGGAACATTTACTTGACTCCCCATTTCTGAAGAAAGGTCAGCAGCAGCTATTGTGTTGTGATGATTTACTCAGCCCAGCTGCTGGTGAAGGTTTGGACTAAGCTGTTGGACTTCCTCCTGCTTTTTGACAGTGACTCTGTGTTACACATACAGGAAACGCCTCAAGGGGCTCAGGCAGAGAAACGTGCTTAATTTGAAATCCAGCAGCTGAAATGGTGTTAGTGCTGGTGGAGCAACAGCAGAGACTGTAAGGCAGCGTTGTGGCTGTGTGCTGCAGCCTTCAGCATCTCCTTGGGCATTTCTCAGCCTCAAAGTTCAGCTCTGAAACATATGTTGGCCACTTAAGGGATTCAGCCTCTGGTTAATTAGCTTCTGTGTTATTATGGGCTGCATGGAGAATTTTAATTTATTAATAAATCAGAAAGAACTGGTGAATTATACTGAACACTAGACTTAATTAGACATTCAGGCTCTGAACAGGGCAGGTGGGCTTAAAAACCACAAGACAGCTCTTCTGGGTGCACTTCTATTCGCTAGATCTCGAACATCAGTGAGGCGGTGTGATGTGTGCATGTGTCAAGCTTTCGAAAGCAACCAGCACTGTATTTTCAGTTGAGCAGCTGCTGGGATGTGCAGTGGAAGCCCAACCTCTGCTCTATGCAAGCATACCACCTGCTCAGGGCTTGTCAAACCCCTGTCCTTCAGCAGCATGGATGTTGCTCCTGTCACTCATCTCCAAAAAGGCCCATATAGGTCATTCCTGGCACTGATACGCTGCCAGGCGCTATGCAGCAGATGAGCTTCTGAGAGAAGTGCAGGGTGGACATGCTGAGTAGAAACAGATTGACTAATTCTTCTTTAATTTCCATTTCTTTAAGATGCTTCTGCCCCTGTCTGTACCTTTAGAAGTGTGACGCTCATCAGTTCTGGGCTCAGCTGGCTGCGGGACGAGCAGTGTCATCACATAGCCGAAATGGTGGCATTTAACTGGAAGGTGAGATTGTTTCACATTAATAAAGCCGTGAATTTCTGCTTTTTCAAGCTAATGCATGTAACACGTGGTTGGGTGGGTCCTGTGTTTAAAGATGGTTTCCTTGTCTGGGTGGATTGATTAACCACCACACTCTCTGCGCCTCAGAGACAGAGGAGTCGTTGTCCTTTCTTGCCATACGTACTTGCACTTTGTGGGCTGTCCCCAGTACTTCCTGTTGAGGCTTTACATTTTAGACCTGAGCGCCGTGCTGACAGAACCACAGAATTGCAGGTTGGAAGGGACCTTAAAGCCCATGCAGTTCCAAACCCTTTGCCAAGGGCAGGGACACCTCCCACCAGACCAGGCTGCTCAAGGCCCCTTCCAGCCTGGCCTTGAACACTTCCAGGGAGGGGGCATCCACAGCTTCCCTGGGCAACCTGAGCCAGTGTCTCACCACCCTCAGCGTGAAGAATTTCTTCCTAATGTCCAATCTAAATCTTCCCCCTTCCAATTTAAAGCCATTCCCCCTCGTCCTATCACTACTTGCCTGTGTAAAAAGTCCCTCTCCAGCTTTCTTGTAGCCCAATAAGCAAGCTCTGCTCTGCTTGCCTCTGCTCCTCCTGATTTTCCTATTTTTAGGTTTTTCTCCAGCTGCTCTTTCCTCAGCTCTTTTTGTTACTGAAGGATGTTTCCTCCACTATGCCTTTTAGTGTACTAGGGCTATAAACACCCTGCAGGATCTATGTTTAAGGCACAGAAATCTTTGAGCTGCTACCTCATACATAAACAATTTTAATGTTAAACCATTTATTAAGAAAGCAATGCTAACCCCAAGCCTTGGCTTTACCTTTCTGGTTTTGCAGAGCTGTGGTTTAAAGTGATTGCCGCTTTTAGTATGCGGGGAGACTGACAGAGGATGATGGGCTTTTTTGCATAACTAGAGAAGAGTGGCCTAATGTCAAAGTTAACATGCAGCTTGTAGAGATCAGCATTATAAAAGACCCCATCTGAGCCTCTGATTTTTGGACTTTAAGGGGTCACACTAATGGTATGTGGATACAAGGCTTTCTCTAAATTCAGTAGTTTGACAATGGCCAAACAGCTTTATGAGGTGCTGGAAGGCCTGCTAAAGGTATAGGGAGGTACTGGGAGGCTTGCTATTGGGAAACTGGCTCTGTGAACCTACTGTGCACCACTGATCCTGCTGGCCATGTGGCTTTTTGAAACAGTGGGCTGGGAAGTTCATGTACCTTCAGTATCCTTCTGGAATTGACATCTTTCACTGAATGCCTGTGCCACTCTCACTGTATTTGTATTTTGAGTTCACACTTTAAATTTACATTTTATTTTCCACTTCATGTGCACTTACAGTAGCATGCTTTTATAACTTTGGAATATGTTGTGCTATTTCAATGGTTCCAGGCATTAAAAATTCCTGAAACTGAATCGTTTAAGGCTGTGGGTTTTTTACTTTTCTTCTACTTGAAAGGTATTTATCTATACCTTCCAGGTCGGGGCAAGTTACTTGCAAAACTGCCATGGATTAAATTTTGTAGGAGCAGAGAAGTGTCTTTGGGGATCACATCTGGTAGCTGATATGCACAGATCCATTGCTCATGAGAACTGATCAGAAGCATTTCCACTTTTACAATTATTCTAATATATGCAGTTCTTCCCCTTCTTCAGTTCCCGATTGTGCCAATATTCCATTTGCTGTAAAGCATGCAAAAGCAAAGACCTGCTCAAAGGGATTTAATATAGAAACTTGAGTGAAGTTAACTAGTTTTTGTCCTTTCCCCTAGACATTGATCTGCCTAGTTTAACATTTCCTACAGAAAAAGAAGCGTGAACAGAGGAGTATTACCATTGCCTTTAATAATGCTGTAGGAAGCTGTATAGCATCCATGTAGATCCATTTTCAATTGCCCAAGTGTTCCAGTAACTGCCTAAATATATTATTTTGCATTTCAGGCTTTGGAGAATTTCCCATTGCTGATGTACATTTTGGCAGCTAAAACATTGATTCTTTGCTTAGCATTTGCTGGAGTGAAAATGTACCAGAGCAAAAAAATTGAAGAAAGACTGAAGAGGGAACGTGAAGAGAAATTGAAAACAGAAGCAGAGAAGAAGGATGATTGAAGAGTCTCTCAGGTATAGAATTTATTTGACATCCTCGTGTTTGATAATGGCATTGAAATATCAATCCCATTATGTTTTGACTTGGATGCATTACGATTGTGCAATTAGAACTATCACTGTTATCTGAGTTCTTGTAATATTTGTCTCCTGTGATGTTTCAGCATATTTGCACACCTGTATCATGCCCATTCTTTGTAGGAATTGCAGTTACCAGCAGAAAACTCAGCAGCCATGTTTCATGATTTAGGAGATCTTAGCACAGTATTCCTTCTCTGCTCTTAATCTTTCTGAACTTTTATGTCCAACCAATTGCACAGAAAGTCCTGATGCATAAAGAGATGATTAAATTGGACAAAAAATGCATGAGAAGCATGCCAGACAGGATGGTGCAATGAAACCTCTTGGCCTTAAGTCACATAATTAAGATAGAATAGAATCAGCCATTCCGTGTTAATTAAATACGTGACAAGTTGTAGATAGTTTGGAAGGGCCAAATCTCATGTCATGGAACTTCCCAAGGTAACAGAAATGCTACAGGTTATGCTGTGTAACATCCACCTTATATACTTAAGTGAGAAAAATGGACGTCTTTCTGCATAAAAGAGAAAAATGAATTTTAGAAAATTTCTTCAGGTTTTGAGGTTTCATTCCTCACGTGCTGAATTAATATCGTCTGTCTTCAAAGTTTAAGCAATCATTGCCTCATGGGATCAAGTCCATTAGCAAAACAAGTACTGCCTAGTGCTAAGATTATATTCCTTGACTTGTTTGGTATGTAATTTTTGTATCAATTTGTTTCATGTATCTGCTCTGCAGCAAAATGGGATTTGTATTCCTGCCTGCCCTTTGTAAGCTTAGTGGGAGTTTGATATAATTGATGTAATTGTCTTTATTACACTAAAATCTGACTCTCCCTTTTGAGGTCATCACCTCAGATATGAAGAGAGTTTCAGTTTTTAGAAATGTTTACTAGTTTTGATTTCAAACCTATAACTGTTTTATTTTGTGCAACAAGGATTCGAAATTGTCGCTAAAAATGGGACCCTGGAAATAACCATGGGAACAAAGCAGTTCATTCGCATAGAAAAAACCAACAAAACCAAAAATGTTTTTCATTCTCCTGTTTACATCAGATTGAGCATTTGCCTCTGGGCAGACTTGTGCCATTTTAAGTTTTTATTTTAAATCAGCTATGCTAGCCACTGGAAAATGCTGTGAGACCACCTCTTTCTGGTTTTGCAAAGTCAGAGTAGGTTATCTGGAGTTTCATTGCTAAGCAAATCAGAGATGGGATGCCCTGCAAGTGAACAACCCTGCAACTTGTAACTAGGAGGCCATCTTGTGCTGTGTGTGCAGCACTGGGTCCCAGGGAGTTCTGTTTGGCACAGTCCATAGCCCAGGGTAACAAGCTCATCACACAAGGCTCCTATGTCCAGCAGCTTATGTTGACCTTGTTGAATGACTGGCATTAAAGTGTCTGATTTTGCAGAAAATACCCTACTTGCCCAGTCACCGAGTGTTGCCCAGCAGAGGCTCATTCTTCCCTGAATTCTGCGATTCCTTGGGCTGTCAGCCATGCCTTTCTATAAGGGGATTGCAAGAAGGGTTGAATTCTCCTACCCTAAAAATGTTCTCCAGTGTCAGCACTGTGATTAGCTCTGACTGCAGTGTGCCACGTGGGTGGGCTGATTGAGCCCATGTGCTGCCAGCGTACTATGCCTGCTGTTCTCACTGCTGTTTCCCCACCCTGTAGATTTTCTGACACCTGGCATCTTGCACTGGATTCCTTTCCTGGGAGAACAGAGTCTTCCTGTAGATGAAGGATATGTCAAAGGAATAAAACCCTCAAGAGTTACATTCACTTAAACTGTGTTTCGACATTTTATACATACAGCAAAGTATCTAAGCTTCTATTTATGCAATAAAAAAGTCATTTGTAAAAAAAAAGTAATGGTCTTGGTTGTTGCTTACTCAAATGCTACAGTTACAGCTGCAGGGGAGGCAGTTTTTAAAGAGTAGCTGCAAGGAGGTGGCAATTTTTAAAGAGAAAAACACTCTGAATCCATCAAGCTCATGGACAGACAGAAGGAAATAGGGAGGGCTCTGTGCAGCTTCTTCAGAGCTGCTGCTTCCTGCAAGGGTGTAAATCTGAGAGTTGCGGTCCCTTTGTTGAATCCAGATGAACAAACCCAAGAGAGAAGCTTTTCCAGGGAGATCTTTCTCAAACCACTTTCTGCACCTAGGACTTCCTTAGGTTAATATGAATCACAGTGTCACCTTTGAGGAAATTTTGTGCTAGGAGGTTTATTATGTTATTTGCTATTTTGCACAGTATCTGAGAACTGTGTATGACTCAGAATTTACTGCTTCACCTGTGAAGCAGACACAGAAGCGTTTTCGTTACCATTGCTAACTATTCCTGCATGTGAAACAACACCAAATCCTGGAGGATAAGCTAATGTTGTGGTAGGTTAACCAACAGAGTACATCTTTTTCACAGAAATAAAGGCTTAGGCGCATGTAGCAGTGCCAACGTGTATGTTTCCCTTAATGTTTCGGCTGTAAAGCACTTCCTAGGTCCTTCTGTGTTCTGGAACTTAAGGTGGAGCTGAAATCCGATAGTGGACCTGGAAGAGGAGGGAAGAGGAGAGGTGGAAGACCCTTGGAGAAGCCTTGGTAGTCCAGCAGGTTGTGGAAGGCCTCTGGGACGGCTCGCTCCTGCCCTCTCCCTGTGGTTGCAGACTGAGGTGCCTGCTATGGTCACACCAGCGCACGCTGCTGCAGGGTCCCTCTCATAAACACTGCCTGGCTAAATTTGTGTGCAGCTGACATGGCTGGTGCCCGCAGAACTCTCACTGTGATAAAGTTACTCACTGGGAACTGCAATGATCTTAAAAATCTCACTTTATGTGGCCACCCTGGTGACTAGGGAATGTAAGAATTGCGGGCACCCTTTCCTGGGATAGAGCAATATCCTTGCTACAGCAGCCTCAGGTCTGCCAGGCTAGGGAATTTGTAGTGCCATTGTAAAACAGCAGTTTCCTTCTATGGTCTCAGCAGTCATCTGTCCAGGCAAGGGAGGAACTGAATGGTAATTTAATTAAATGGGTCTGTGGTGTTCAGTGAAAACAGACTCTGCTAACCATCTCCATTAAGAAGCTATTGAGGGAAATGCATCAAGGTACTTAGCTAAGCCACATGCCCAAACCCTAACGGGAAATTGTTAGACCTATGTAGCGTCCACTAGCTTCAAAAGTAAGCAGTGTCTTGGCTCTATACAGTCAATGGTTGCTTTGAATATTGATCCCCATCTAGATTTTTTTGCCTCTCAACCAAGAGTAGATTTTTCTAGACCAATAGTTTTTTAGACTGAAAGCAGAGGTGTTCTGTACTCAATACAGTTGCAGTCTAAGCAGAATCAAAAGTGTACCATCTCTCGTTAAAGTAAGTCATTTGCCATCAAAGCAATGGGGCACCAATTGGGCACCATTTAGCACCCAGACCAATCGAGACTGGCATTAAAAAGCAGCCATCCTGGCTGCTTTTTTCCCTTAATTTCAGAGCAGCACTACAGCATAGATAACCCCTAGAACCTGTCATAGGTGTCACAGCTTAAGCTTCCAAAATAAGAAGAGATCTTACCCATTCCCAAACCTGAACCAATATCTGTTCTCTGACATACCAGAGTAGAGGTTTGATCTGCGTTATCACTGGATACCTTGCAGCAGGTTTTTTCACGGGCACCCTATGAGCCACAGTTGCAACCTGAAACAAGAAAATATGCTGACACTGGGGGGAGACAACAGCTCAGATTTGTTTCAGTTTCTTATTGAGAAAGTGGCTGGGGACCTGAAGTCCAGTTTCTTACTGAAAGAATGGTTATACGATTCGTCCTGGCAAATTTAAAAGAGGAACAAAGAATTCAATTTGATTGAATTTCTGCAAGTGAGAGGAGGCAGCAAGGAGAGAGAGCGTTGAAGTGGTCGATCTGTGTATCAGTGTGCAGCAGGGGATCTACACAAGATCCTCTTGTAGACGTTCTCATCCCAGAAGGTGAGCCAGGTCACACTCTTCTGATGCCTACGAAACTACAGAGTCTCTACTTCTCCCTCTGTTCCATAAAATTGCTCTTTTTAAATAGACCACTGAATAATAAATGTAGGTGTCTCAGAGCAGAGAATGTGTATAGCTGCCTCCTATTGATCACTAGAAACACAGCATGGATGATAATCGCTTTTTAGTGTCTTTTTTTTTTTTTTTCTGGATTCCTGGTTGGTCAGTTTTGCTCTCCAGTGCCTCGGCTTTTAATGGTGTGGCACTTTCCAAATCTTTTGGCTCTTTTGATTTGTCGTGGCTCATATTCCTCTGGCCTAAAATCAGGCTAATTTCCTGGCTTAATGTTTCTGATTGATTTGAGGAGGCTTAGAGGTAGCCAACAAGAAATGTCAGACACTGACAGTTTAAGTGCAGTTTAAGTCGTATAAATGAGTCTGGGCCTTACATCTGTTTGTTTCTAAAATAGTTTTCTTATTTTGCTTTTCTTACATAGAATATTGTTCTTGTATCCCTCCTTCTTTCCTCTGTGCATTTCTGTCTGTACCTGCTACAGATGGTCGCTGTAGAAGGAAATGTCAAGGAACAAAGCTCACAGAGTCAGAGATTGGAATTAGAGTGATGATGGTTGCTTTTCTGCTGCCTGGCCAGCCTTGTCCCAGTTCTCAGGCATGGCATAAAATAGGCCTCACTCTGCCTGCTCAGTTACAGAAGGTCACACAGTGTGTTTCATCATCACATCCCTGGCTTGGGCCTCTGTAGGATCTTGCTCCCAAGTGCATTTGTCCCATCCGTACCCTGGGTTGCAGTATGCCATTAGGACAGAAGACTTGAAAAATAGGGAAAAAAATGTGTTGACTCAATCATTACAGGACTGCTTCATGAGCTGGAGGAAAAAATATGGTTTTTTTCCATGAAGATGAAGCTTGGAAAAGCGTTTAGAAGTAATTAGTCAATGAGACATGATGAAAATTCATGTGATTTGCATTCCAGCTAGCTTAGAGTTGATGGATACCTGTTATAGCTTCTTCATCAGCATATGCGTTTGCATCTGCCTCTCCTCTTTATGCAAAGATACTTTAATCATTTTATTTTAGTGGTGCATTTCAGTCACACAGAAAGAGTCATGAGTGGGAACAAAGAGATTTGCATGGACATCCTGCAATAGTCAAGTGTACTCAGCCTCACTACAAGAGTTATCGCAAGCAAACCTAATAAAATAGTAGGCATTTAAAATCCTACCAAGAAGATATTAGACTCATGCATGCTATTTCAAGTGCTCTTGAATAAGGTGCATACTATTTAGTAACATCCTCCTATTAGCTTGTTTAGTCATATGTTAAAGGAATTGCTTGTCATCCTAAATTACCAGTTGAGTCAGAACTGTATGAGCCACAATATTTTTCTTTTGTCCAAAGGGTTACAACATTTTGTAGAAAACATGGGTTGTAATTACCCTTATGCAGCAGTAAAGGGGGAGGGAGGAAGAAAGAAGACTCATCTCAGGATTTTACATAAAATATAAAAATTCACTTGATTTCAGACTGGATTTTTTTTCCTGCCCACAGGTTTCCACACACGTTAAATAGGACTAGATAGAAAAGTTTCAGCAGCCCTCAGCCTCCCAGTGGGAGGCTGGGAAGAGTGAAGATGTTTAGCAAAGATTTCCCAGCCTTGTGCAGGAAAAGGATGTTTTTCCCTCGTTCCCTGGGAGATATGGCACCACACATCCTCTTTCGTCATGCTTGTTTCCATGAAACCTTTCATTGAGGCTCCAAACTCATTTTACCAAATAATACCAATCAGGAAAGACTGATAAATTCCCATTGACAGAAATTACTTCCCTTTGATACTTATTTATTTCTAAAATGGAGAGAAAGCAGGTGATTCTGTAGCTGGTCCTATGTACTCCACTGTGAATTAGGGATGGCAGAAGACAACACCCTGCCAATGAAGAAGTGTTGCAATGTGTCCTGAACCTGCAGCTGCATAAGCCATGGCACAGAGACCACTAAGACTGAGCTCCGGTAAGACAGCAGTCTGGGACTGTGCTCCATTCAGGCTTGGTCTCATTCCTCTCCATGTGAATCCAGAATGCAGCAGTGAAGTTACTGGGTTTGTGCTGATTTGCCTATAGCGTACTGTTACATCTACCCAGTAGTAAAATACAGTGTCATCGGGTGAAGGTAAACAGTCATTGGGAAAATGGGTCGTGCATCATTTGTTTCTTAAGAAAACCAAGCTACTGTGCAATTACTGCCAATCTTTGTGGTAGAGGCACCAGCCCTATTTCTTTCCTCATGCTGATTGCACACAACTTCATTTCCATCGATATTTAGAGGAGCAATTGCTGCTTCAAGCCAATGTGAAATTATGTTCAGGGCTATGATTCCAGGAGAATAAAAACATTCATAACCATCTCCATTCTCTCCCCTTTCCCCTCCCAACTCTTTCCTCCTTGCATTTGAAGCGTTTAATTTTCCATTCTCTGCTACATCCATATTTGTAAAAAAATGAGATGTTTTTGCCGATGAATATGAAGATGAGAAAAGACGGGTTTTTTTCTATGTGTATTCACATCTTGACTCTAGAGAATTACATCCGTGGATTCTTCTGAAGGTAGATGAGACAAACTTTTTTAGATATCTCTCTGTCACACCAATTATAGTGCTCATTTGGATGGTTTCCACATGCAGAGGAGAAACATCCAAAGTGCCTTGAAATGTTCTAGTGAACCTCTGAATCATCTCATAACTTATTTCTTTTATAATTTCATGGTCTTTGTTCTTTTAGAAGTACATGATAAACATATACCCAGTAACAACCAACGCAGAGAATGTAAATTGGGAGCCACTTTAAAAAAAAACCAAACAGAAAGTGTTCAATGGACTTGAAAAAAATGCTATAAAGAAACACTACTTTGCCTCATTCATGAATAAACTTTTGAACTCTATTCCCTGAGAAATTATTACATCTCTAGGAATCGATGCTATGGATAAAGAAAATCTCCAATGATGAGTGCCTTATTTTATCTTGAGAGACTGAACTCTTCATGCTTTCAAGCCTGAATCAACTACTAATTGTCAGGCTTCAGAAAGGAGCTTCATTTTTAGAAAGATTTCTTTTACCTGTCACTGAAATGTTTATTGTAGACTGCTGCTGGAGGCAAGGTATTCAGTGTAATGAACTACTGAGCTGATATCAGATGTTAATGCCTGTATGATGGGAAAGTCACATTAAATTCTTCAGACCTCTTTAAGCCGTAGACTCTGGTGTCAGTCAAGGTCCAGCATATTTGCTGCTCAGGACCAGATGTCCCCGTTGGGGTCCAAGACAAGCTTGACCTGAAAAATTCATTTTGCAGCCCAGTCTTTCTTGAAATTGAATCATAGAATCATCTGGTTGGAAAAGACCCTTGAGATCATTGAGTTGGACTGTATCTGTCCCCTTACGAAACCATATCCCTGAGAAACTCATCTACCCGTTTTTCAAACACCTCCAGAGATGGTGACTCCACCACCTCCCTGGGCAGCCTGTTCCAATCCCTGACCACTCTTTCAGTGAAGAAATTTTTCCTAATGTCTAGTCTAAACCTCCCCTGGCACAACTTGTGGCCATTTCCTCTTGTCCTGTCGCTTGTCACTTGTGAGAAGAGATTAGCACCCACTTATATATATATATATATGTGTGTATATATATATATATGTGTATACATGTATATATATGACATAAATTGATCTATTAACCTGCTTTAAAAACAATTATTCATGGTTCTAGCACTTCAATGTCATTTAAAACACTTGAGCATCAGACATAAGGCACTGGGCTGAGATACGAAAGTATGTGTTTTATTTCCCATGCTGCCTTTAGTCTGCTGTGTTACTTTTTGCCTTTTTTTCCCTCCCACCCCATGTCTATATAGTCAGTGAGTACTTTGGGGCAGGGACCTTTCCTCCTTATGTAATTTTAGACTTTTGACATTCCCTAGCAAGGCCACACAGTACAAAATTTCTAGGCATAGCCCCTGCCTCACAAGTGCATTTGGGATTTGGGAAAAGGCACTTCTAATCTTGTCCTTCAGCCATTGCACTGGGATCTCCTGCTCTCACTCTGCTGCCCCACCAGCCAGATATGAGTCTGGGAGCAAGGCAGTGCCCTGAAAGTTGAGGTCTGGGCACCAGCTTCTCCATCGCTGACTGGGTATAGAAGTGGGGGTTGAGCAGTGACCCCCACCTCCTCTGGTGCGCTTTTTTAGTGCTCCACCAAATTCCCTTTTATCACTTAGCAAAATTACAAATTTACCAATTAACCATGGACAAAGTCTGTATTAATGATGCAATTAGGATACAATTATCAATTACATACCAATTACCCATTTCAGTAGTAATTATGTTATTAGGTTACCAGCCACCACATTCTATATGCAAACTAAAAATCATCACAAAACCTTTATTTTAGAATGCCAAATAAAAACATAATGAAATACAGAACATAATGAAATACACATAAACAGTAGGCAAGATGTTGGGCAAACAGCGAATGTTTTTACCACTGTTTTATATTACACGTAACAGCTGAAATTAAATTCCTAATGTTGAAATTCAGCATTTTATTTTTACTTAAATAAAGTATTTTGTAAGTTTGAAATTTTTTTCAAAACCAACATTTGAGAACATTATTCTACAGGCAGTTTGGTTCTCTTCCAGTCTTACATGGTGTGAGGAGAAATTAGGATTCTTTTTCTAACAAATACCCTACTCAGTTTAAAAAAATATATTTTTTCTCCTAGCTGTCTGACAAAGTCCTGAACACTGGCTAAAGTCCCATGCCAATGTAGCGTTTCTGGTGTCAAATGATACTTTCCAAAAGCGTGTAATTTTAGCTCGCTTTTGATCCATGATGGAACCAATAAGGGAAGCACTTGCCAAAATCAAAGATGGCTTCAGGATGAAGGTGGAAACTTCAGAAGAAGGTGGAAACTTCAGAAAATAAGTTAAGCCAATGTCTAAAGCAAAAGCCTTAAACTTCTCAGAACAGAGCTAATACAACCGCTGGTGGTTTCCCACAAAGACAAGTGAAACACCTTGTGAAAACTGATTAAATTTGGTGTCCAGCATTAGGGAGTCTGCCAAGGTTGAGCTTAATCAGCCTTCCCCTTGGTGGCATCACAGTCATGGCTTCTGCCTAGGCACAGCCGCTATTTCAGGCAGGAGTACTTGGCCATCTATTGCCTGGACTCTGTAAGAACAAGGAATCTTCAGGAGCTGAAGCTTTTTATTAGATGGAATTGAAACTGTATGCACACTCATATACAGCTTTCTGAGATGGGGAATTGAAAAAGAAAGGAAAAGCTTCAAGGTCAAGGGGTTGGCATAGAGCTGATGGGTGTGCCCGAGTCTGGGAAGGGCACAGAGACATTAGGCCCATTACCCATGTGGTTAAGGTCTTATTTTAGCTCTCAATACAGGATATAGAGCCCCTGCTGCATGGTGAACATAAGCACAAGAAGGGCTCACCTCATCCCCCCCTGGGCTGCCCGCAAGAGCTGATGACTTGTAAGGATGTGAGAAGGAATGGTCTTGTCCCCGAGGGACATCAAAGGGGACATCAATAGACTTCTGTCATACATAAGCAGTGAATTAGTTTTCAGGAACTTGGTTTGCAGGTAGGCAAAGACCACTGCTAGGGCTGTGGAGTTCACCCTACTGCCTGGTGGTTCCCTTACATCAGCTCATTCAGGAAAGCAGCAGCCCCTGCTTCAGGAGGTGAAATTTTACTGCACAGAACCTGGTGTGGGTGGTGGATCTCTGAAACCTGGATCTAACACTCATGATGGAAAGAGAGATTTAACTCTGCTTCCTGAGATTGTTGCATGACTGGAAAAAATAATAAACTGGATCTGCAAAGCAGAGGAGATTTGCTACTGCTAGATGTTGGTCTAAAATCTCCTCTCAAGGGTGAAACTGAGCAGAAATTGATGCTTCTTTAAAATGAACGGTGATACTTGCCACCATTTGGAAAACACCCACACTGGGTAGAAGGAATAAACCTGGAACTGCAAATGTTTTTTCTACCTTCAAAATACCTGTTCAGATCTAATAGCTGAACTGCAGCAGTGAGAGCATGGCTAGTGAGTGAAGTCAGGAGCAGAGAGCGTAAATAGTAGATCCTGGCTTAAACAGAGCAGTTACTAAACCAGACACAGTAATGAGGCCAAAGGCAATGGGATCCAAAACTAACTCAACTGCCTAATTGGCCTCTGCTGGAGACAGTGTCCGGGGAATATGCACCTGTCCAAAAAAGGGGATGTCTCTGTTTGAATTCCAGAGATTCAAATTTCCAAGAAATGTGGAAAGCCAAGTGAGTGGTGTGGATTTAATCTGGGCTATCAGCTGGAAGTATCAGCCTTGGAACACGTCTTACAAGATCGGACTCTGGAAACTTCCTTTAAGGATATGGCCCACATGAAGTAAATAATTTCCAGTTGACTTGGACCAAACAGCGGCAATACCTGATGATAATAACACCGTGCCATGGCAGAAAAGGATATATAGGGAAAAAAAAAACCAGAAAGAAATTGCCGTAACAGAACATGAAGCTAAAGACAGAGTAAAACCCTATTTAAGAAAAGATATGAAATAATGTTTCCTAGGGTACAAAAGTGCTGAGAACTTTTTTCATATCAGTAACGAAAGCAAACATACAAAGCAACATAAAGGAGGCTGAGCGGAACCAGTAACACCCACCCCACAGGCATACAATTTTATAGGACTTCACAGAATTTTTGATTCTACAAAAAAAAAAAAAATGCCTCAAAGTTCTTAGAGTATTTGCACCACTGGTTTCCAATAATTTTGATTTACAGACTCCAGAACTTTTTCCAATGAATGCATGGACCAAATATAGCAAACTGAAACCCACTGCCAAGGTTGGCCTCTCCACAGCTGCACATCCTAGACCCCTGTATGCCAGGGCCCTACAGGACATGGACTGAATACCCCTTGAGCAGTGCAGTAGGCAAACCCCTCCTTCTTGTGTCTGCTAAAGCTTTGTGGCCTGCAGAAGACACCCTAAAACTACTGTGGCACCCCTCTGCTTACCATGTCCCACCCAAGGAAGCTGCAGGGACTGAAGGCTCGATGGGATTTAATGGTGAAGGGGCTTGCACCAAACACTGAAGAAATTTGTTGGGGATTATTGACACAATGGTGTCAAAACCCTGAAGGCTACAGCTATGGCTATGCAGCCTTGATCCTGTCCAGGAGGGCTTTGGGAGGGACCCTGGAGAAATGTCAGAATGTCTTGACCTCCCTCATTGCCCTGGGCTTTGGTAAAGGGGTGACATGCAGGAAGTGAGCTGCTGAGAAATGCACGACCACCTGTTGCAGACCAAGCCTGCCAAGTAAGCAAACAACTTCAAATCTGACATGTGCCTCTAGAGCCTTGAAATAACCTTCCTTCTGGAAGGGCTTAACATAGGTCAGCTTTCCTGCACCTCCAGATGCCTGGTGTGGCAGTGAGGGTGGATGGAGAGGCTGTAGTGGCTGTTTCTGCTTGCACAGTGTCACCTAACTGGCTCACTGCCGTCTCTGACCTCCCAAACAAGTAAATGAACAGCCAACAGGCACACTGACAGTGCCCCAGCTGGAAACTTACTGCCCCTGCTTGAAGCAACAGCACACAAAGGAAGGCCTTCCATTCTTCCAAGAGGCAAGCTATATAAACACGATAGAAACAGCCATAAAAGAACTGTGCCACCAAAGACTTGACTTCCAGCCTCTTCTCCAACAGCCTGAGGCTGAAATAACACAGGTTGCACTCGAGTACCTTCACAGATGCAAGTGGGAAGCTTGCACAAGACTGGTCTGCATCTGTCCTGGCAGAGCTCCTCATTTCTTGCTATCATCAATGAAAAATATCCTTGTTTAGGCTTCTTATGCACAACAGGATGATGATAAAAAGAAACCATTTTCATACATTCCTCAGAGCTGCACCTGTGCCCAGTGCCTCAGGCTCAGGGTTGCTTTTGACATCCTGCCTTTCCAGCTCCAGTAAGGCAGTGCTGTTGATAATGATGAAAGTGTCTTTACTCTCCTTTCCTGGAAGCTCCACCTTGCTTCTCTGATGATTAACTTTCCCAGAATAGAGATAGTCAATGTAGTTTTCAGGCTTGCTGGAAACAATATTGCTGAGCATCATGACAAAGAGAAGAAAGCCAAAAAACCCAACAATGATGAGGATATAAAATGAGGCCATTAACTCCTCTTGCATCTCCAAGGCTGGGTTGCTGAAATTATTGAACCTAAGGGTCTTCTTTTGTTCCACCAACATTTGCATTAAATTTGGCATGACTGAAGTGCTGTTCGTGTCATTGCTGAAAGCCATCTTATGCTTCCACTCTGGCTGCAAAATCTAAGCAAAACAAAGAAAAACAAAAGAACCAAATTAGCCAATTAATGCACATCTGTCCTTTTTTGTCTTCTAGCTCAAGTCCTTCCCACCATTTCCTCTCCCCTGCTGTGTAGCTAACTGCCCTCGGCTAGCCTCTAGCTGCATGTCTCACACGCAGAGTGCCATGGTGAAAGTCAGCGACAAGTTAGTGCTACAATTCAGAGAATCAAAAGCTGTTGTTCTCTGCATGCAAGACATGCATGTACACGCACAGGCACATACTACGCCTTTAGGCTTACTTTGTTTTGCAGGTGGTGTAATGCCAAAATCATGACAGGGAAATAATGCTGCCAATTCCAGTGACTATATTAAATGGGAACAGGGTGATCTGTTTGTAGGTACCAGTATAATTCAAACAATAACACTGCTAAGGGGAGAGGAGAACAATACTGGTGTTACAGCCCTGGCTCTGGAATTGAAGGGCCGCTTGAGCTAGATCATCCATAGCAAAACCTGCTGAATTGAAAAAGAGCTGTGGGAAGGAATTAAATGCATCCAAACTGATGTTAAGTTTGTTATCTGGCTGAGAAGAAACTTTGAGACCTTGAGAGAGAAATAATTTTCTGTCAAATGACGGTTCTTCAGATTGTCTTCTTTTTCTTTATGAGCTTTTTTCAAAGTCATTTTCAGCACAAGAGCAACTTAGATCATTGCCTCTAAGCAAACCATGAAATCCTTTCATTTTGAAAAATCTCAAAAAGTTTTGACTCCATGTCTCAATCCAACGCCCAGAAAATAAGCTTTTTCTTTTGGCAGAAACAGTTTTCCAGTTTTGACACAAATCTATATGCAATTTTTGGTTCTCTGAAATCCCCTTCTTTGGGAAGTATGTGATAATCTTAGAAAACCTTTGTGGAAACCTGCCCATGAAGTCTTGCCCACCTATCTATAGAAGCCAAGAGTTTAATCCAAAATGTGTAGCTTCTGCTAATTTAATTTCATTCACATTCCCTGTTGCAGTTTTCCTTGGGTTTCAGCCAACGCTGAGTAACCTGTGTAGCTCTTCTGTTACAAAGTCTGTACAAACTAAGACTGCAACCCCCCATATTGCGGCAAGAGCTCTGATGATTTACAGTACCTGAGGATTTGACCGCTCCCTTAAATCTCATACAAGAAACCATTTAAAGAGATGTATAAGAATAACAGAATAAAAAGCTCTGAAAAATTTCTGATGGAGAATAGAGAAAGCTCCCTTAGAACATCTCTGCCTGCCAGTCACCCTGTAGACATTTGGCAGTACCTTGGAAAACTTAGTGGCTTGAATCCCCCCGGGCAGGGCAGCCAGCATTTCCAGGTGGCAGCCTTGTTCTCTTGATCTCAGCCTTCTTGCAGGCACTGGTGGTAGGAGATATTTTATCTTCCCTCTTTGTGCTTTATACTGGGATGCTCAGTACTCCTGACTCAGGGAAGTCAGGCATTTCCTCTCTGGTCCAGCTAGGATGAGCCCATCACTGGACCACTGAAGTACCCATTTGGTATCTGAAATTGCCTGAACATCCTGGGTGATTAAGGTTAGCTGTTCCTGGTTAGGTTTCCTCCTTCTTGCAAGTATTACCTTTTAATGAATGTGTTTACTCTGCTGGCTGGGCTGTGACTGGTCTGCCTGGAATCTATTAATAGCTAAATAACCAACATGGGCGTCTGCGCGAGTCGAGCGCAGAGCTTCTGCAGGACTCATTCATAGACGCACACAGAGATTTACAGCTGCTGCATGGGAACTGGAGATGTACTAGGGGAATACAATGAATTGCAGCAACAGTGGGTGTGGGGGACCACACAGTTTAGGTAGAGTATATCTTTTATGTAACCAGGATTTTTGGTTGATGAAAAATAGAAAGGGAAGATTCCATCCATATTCCAAGCCCGATACAAATAAACTGCCCCTAGATTACAAAACTGCTCTCCTCTCCAGCTGCACTAGAAATCAGTGATCAGAGGTGGAATCTGTCTTGGTCTTCCCCTTTTAGAGGGCATAATTTGAAAAAAGTGATCTATACTTTGGCTGAACACTAGGTGAAAGTTTTATTCTGAAAAAGATTTACGGAAAGTAAATTGGTTTTCTGATAACAAAATTTTCTCTGTTGTTCCCCAAACCCACTTTTCTGTTCTCTGTCTCTCCAGCCTGTGCTGCTATACTGGCTGCCCTAGGTTTTGTAGCTAATGCCATGATGAGCTACAACACGTTGAAAAGGACCAAAGTTCAGAGATATACCAATGGTCCTTACTGTTCTTGATAGATGGACTTCCTAACCTTCTGCAACCTCACTGCAAAAACCCCCAAACAACCCAACCTCTGCCCATCCCAGACTATCCTGTACACAGTTGCCACAACTGTCCTCATTTGCTATCATATGAAAGTGAGGCCAAGCCTTGGATGCTCTTATCCATGTTTATTACATCCCATGCCTACTGCTGCCTGCATGTTGTTGAAGGACTTCTGCGCTCATTGTATTGCTTTATGGGTCACCTCAAGCTCTTCTCCAGATCCCTGGAGATGGGACAATGGCTAGATGGACCATCTCTCTCATGTTTGGGAAGATGATCTCCAGTTGGGAACAGCAGCTCCATTCTGCCCTTGCAGTCTCTTGGCATAGGCTCCTGACTCCTGTCACCGCTGGAGTGGGGTTGGTCCTTTAGCTATGTGTACGAATTCTTGAATTTTTAAAAGTGAATACAAAATAACAGTGTTTTGACGCACAGTTCCTGAGACACTGCTTTCTAAGAAATAGGGTATTTTCTGCTCTAGAACAGTGAAATCAGTTACACATTGATCTGGCACTTAAAATATCTGCAAGTGTGGATATTGGATGGGGGGGAGCAAGGGAAGCAGAATATGCATTTATGCTTTCCTAACAGTTTTTCCTCCCATACAAAATACAACAGGAAAACCACAGCACAGGTACCAATACTCAGAAAAAAGATTAATGAAAAGCTTGAGGCAAATGACATAACAAGCCAGAAGGTCAGAGTATGGCCCATTGATTCTAATGGCTGCCTGATTCTCCTTAGGCCAGGCACACAGCACATAGAGGATTTTTAACCTGCAGGCTGTGGAGGCCAAGCACAAGTGTAATGCCACCAACCAAAAGGCAGAACCTAAGTCTTCACCCCAAAATGAGAAAGAAGTTTAAATTAGAGAGCTGCCTTTAGTGGTAACTAGGATTAGTGGCTGCTGGGAGGGAGGAAAGAAACTTTAGATGGCTTTGTACAAATAAGGCTGGGTGTCATTTGTCTGTGTGTATACACACACTCACCCTTACACACACACTCGCAACCAGAGACAGTGCTGGAGAAGATACTGGGACACCATATCAGCACTTCCCCAAGCTTCAAAAATCTGTATTGCTATTTTTTCTCTATCATCATATTAGATACACTGGTTAGAAATCAGCGTTTTTCCTATAGTGAGTTTCATCCCCTTTCTATCAACTTCCCTTTCCACTGCTTTTCCCCAACCACAGGACTGGTTTTCCATTTCAACAACTTTCTGTGTGTGTGCAAAGGTGTGCCCCCCCCCCATCAACTGGAGATACACATCACTATCGTTCATCAACTAGAGATACACGTCACTATGGTTTGTCTCATAAATAGGCATAAATCCATGTACACAGAAAAGCGTGCATAAACTTCTCTCCCTATAGACACAAACACATGCTGAAATACAAAACCACACACAGAGCTACATGTGTAATGCCATAGCTAGCTATTTTTTTAAAAAATGACTAGTGGCTTGAGTGTTAAACAAAGGTGCTTTACAGACAGCAGCACTTTAAGAAAAAAAAAATCCATTAAACGTATCCAAAACACTGGAAAACCTGAAATTGAAACTTTAAACTAGAGCTTACTTATCATTATATAGAGGAAGTTTCAGACACTCAGGCTCTGTAACAACACCTATGAAACATTGTACCTATTAAACAGCTTACTTACAATCAGACTTGGCTCTGTCTTGGGAGCAGCACCCCTTTCAGCTGTCAGGCTTGCTCCCAGCTGACCAATGCATTTAACTATTTAAGGAGCACAGGAGAGGAGTGGCCTCTGCTTCTCGCCTCTAGCAAGTAATCACAGGCACATTATACACGAGGGAGTGTCAGCAAGGTGATGTAGTAACAGGATACTATGAGCTTGTGAGGCTCCTGCTACCTGGGGGCTCCAGGTAAGCGACCATATATGTTCCTTTATTGTGCAAGGGATGAGAATAAGACGGATGAGTACTCAGTTGCCTCAATACTTGACAAAATAAACCAATAACAGTGCTCCAGGAGAGTGCTTGCTGCTGGACAGAGCCCACATAAGAATTGATTGTGGGCCTGAGGTGAGTTTTGGTTATTTATCATAGATCTGCCATTTCCAAAGTCATTGACTCTCAGAATGGGCAAAGAAAACAACAGTTTCCTAGTGCCCCCCCAGATATGTTAGACTGATGCCACATTGCCGTGTCTGAGGAAAGTGGCTGCACAGTTGTGCCTCCCTGTTCAGTGCACACCTACATCCCCATTCATGTTGCTGTACCCATCTGGTGAAAGGATGGGGAAAGAAAGTAGCCAGGAATTGGAAAGAAGATGATGGATGAAGCAACCTGGCTATCTTTCATCTCCCATCCTCCTGTCCCAACATCTTATATCCTGTTCTGCCAGCTGGGCATGGGTGTTCTATTCTGTTCATACACCCTCTCTATGGCAAAATAGCATGAGTTACACTGTTCACAGCCAAGTCCCCTTTCAAGATCAACACATAATGCCAGCCGCAGCTTGCAACACCTCTAATTTAACTCAGACTTTGCCATGGGAGCCACAGATGACAGCTGGCATGGAGTTACTTTGTACAACGAGAACAACTGAAAGCAGCTGAGGGAGGAGGAGAGCTCATGCTAGAGCCAGCTGGTTTTCCTTCTGTGGAAGGCAGGAAGGAGGAGGACTGTTAAAGACAAGAATAAGCAGGACCCCACAACAGCAGGATATGTCTAGCTTTGGGAAGCAGCAGCAGCTATTGCTATTAAATTGTTGTCAGGTTCATAAATCTTACTGTGGAACCCATTTCAAACTACTAATTCTTTTCATGTGTCTAATCTTTGCCGGATAACACACAGTGCTTCAAGAGTATCAGCAGGTCTTTAGGCAAGCTGTAGCTTTGGCTAACAAATGCAGAAATAGTAAGAAAATTGGAAGCAAGGAGCTACTGGTTGGAAAAAAGGAGACCTGAGGGCTCCCAAGCAGTAAGGACAATGGGGAAAGAGAGGTCTGGTAGACTCCCTCATGTGCATTCCCCCCTTTGTGTATGAACTCTAGCACTGGCAGAGCTGTTATACAGCTAAAACCCAGCTCTTGTAGCAAAATGTGATGGTAAGCATATTACTGGTTTAAAGCCACCATCCCTCTAAGAGCCAAAACCCAGTGGAGAGCACGAAATGCCAGCAGGCCTGATCTTGCACTGGGCAGAGCCAGAAACTTGGGCTGACTGTGAATGAGCTGGTGAGAGACGGTGCAAAGCCTAGTGGAGATGCCGTCGAGAGCCAGGGAACAGCATAGTTGGATCAGCACAGGCCTATAGCACAGCTAATTAGCCAGCTTCTCCACAGGGCTCATCGTATTAGACCCAGCACTATACTGAAGTTGTCTTGTTTACAGTTTTGGAGGAAGTGTGATGAAAGCTAGGGAAAGGTGACCCTGATGCTTTGTCCTTTTGTCCCATCAAGTGTAGCTCTTCTGTGGCTCTTCTCTCCACTCCCTCTAACTAGCTTGAATGTGGAAGTGGAAAACCCACCTGTTTTCATACTTTTTTGCTAGATTTGGTGATCCTTTGTCTCAGAAACAAAATCAAAAGGAAAGGTAAAAGTATAAATACTGATAATAAACACCTTGGTGATGATGGTCATTTAATCACACGCACAACGTGGGAGTATGAGCGACACAGGCTCAAGCATCCAGCAACGGTGTGATTTGTTTCACAGTCTGGGACTCCATGGGGAGCTTCCCTACTCAATGGGGAGAGGCAGGTAGCTGCGAAGGGTGATGAGTCCATCTCTCAGCACAACATGCCCTCAAGAAGAGCTTGCTTACTAATGACTGTGATTAGTGTCAACCTCTAACTTGCCAACAGTAAAAGTGCTGTGAGATGGGCTGCCCCCTCAGTTGTACCAAAGGCAAAAGATATTGGATTCATGCTTGTCCTTCCCAAGGCAGGACAGTAAAGATCCCATGTCACTCAGAGGAAGCATCCAGATACAATTCTTGACAACAAGAACAAAGGAGCTGGGGTAGAATAAGATGCTCAGGTGAGTGGGAGGGCAGAAATTATGGGAGTTCATCACAGGACAGAATCCCACAGCAGTGGGGATGGAGAGAGGCATGCAGCCACCACCATGTCCCTTGACCAGGAACAAACACTCAGCATCTACCTAATGGTGATGCCCTCCTTCCTCCACCCACAGCCCTGGAAGTCAGTGCCAGTGATAGCTGGCACCTTTCTTTTAAAAAGGAATGAAGGATGAGAAAACATGTTTGGAGCATGAACATAGCAAGGTCAAAAGTAATTCTGACAGTCTTTCAGTGAAGGCATATGGACCCCAGAATAAGCTGGGAAGTTTCCATCAGCTTTATAGGACATAGGCCAGAGCACATCAGCTGAGGATCGATTCTCTTATTACTGAATTTTCCTTTTTTTGAAAAAATAACATAAGGAAACAATATACATCAGCAAGGATCATACTTAGTTGTATTTTTTAACAAATGTTGGATTTTAGAGTGTTGCCAACTTCATAGTAAGAATCAAAGCCCTGAAGGAGGTTTAGGAGCTGATGGAGATCGAACTAATCTCCGTGATTGGCCTCTTCAACGACCAAGGACACCTGGAAGAACTTGCAGGACATGACCAAGACAGGCAGACGTGTCTTCAAAATCCTGTGGGTTGGAATGAGCCAGAAATGGAAGATTCATTGTGCTATTCAAGTGCCTGGACAAGCCCAGATGAGCTTCAGACTTGAAGCATTTCCCATGTACACTTTCCTCAGCAGCTCGCTAGCTTGTTTTCCATGCTCTCACCCCCACGGGATATAAGGTGGATCATAACTTCAAGCAATATTTCCTGTTGAGCCAGGGCAACCTGCCTGCCTCGGAGGAAGTGGGATGAAGGAATGTCTGGATCTAAGATGAGTGAAGGAATGTTCCTCACGTGGCCAAGTCCTGTAAACAGACCACACTGGTCACTGGGGACAGTAGGGTACTGAGGACCTCAGCCCCAGGTTGTTCCTTGCATGCTAGTCCTGTAACTTCCTCAAAAAAATCTAGGTCAAGCCCTGACAATCATTTACTCCAAGAATGAACCATCTCCAAGACAGGGGTGCTGAGGGTTGCCCTTTCCTCAGCAGTCCCCCTGGGGGTTGCTGTTGGCTAGAGGGCCCCAGGGTACCTCAGAGGCAGGCCTGGCTTGCCCAGAAGGCAGGGGCACAATGCCCAGGAGGCTGGCATGCTGCTGCAGCACTTACAGGAGACCTGCTCTATGGGGAACCGAAGGAGCCAGCACTAGAGGAGAAATATGTTGAGTTCGTAGAGAGTTAGGCAAGAGCTGGGGAGGATTTGTTAGAGTACTGAGATATTTTATGCACAAAACCTTTTCTAGCACCCTGTTTGGGCAGGGTGATATTACGCCAAATCCTTCTCCCAGCTTCCTCTTAATGGTGTCTGAGTCATCTTGGCTTCCTAGAAGAGGCTGAGAAGGGACACTCACTCGAAGTGGCTAAGTGTGAGGGCTGTAGGTAATGGCCCCAGTGCAAGGCAATGCACATTGCCTGTTGTGCAGGTCAGACCATGTCACGAATTGTGTTGCTCAAGTTTCTGTGGCTGAGAATGAGCCAGAGCTTTCGTTTTGCTGTTGCAATAGCAGGCCTTGGGCTAGTCCTGGTTATCTGGTGACCTGTTTCTCTCCATGCTCAGGTGTAGGTGTGGGAAAAAACTCATCTGAATCCTTGAGTATTTACACCAAACGCTAGTGCGGCCCTGATTGAACACTGGGGCTAAGTGGGCACAGCATGGTGCTGGCACATCTGCTCAGGGGTCTCTGCTCTTTGCCCATGGACTAAACTGCAGTCATGTGGCTCACTCCTTCTTAACTGTTTTTTTGTACAAGACCTTTAGATATTCACTATACTTCTCCTCAGCAACAGGAGCAAAACTTTGATAGTTACTTGCACATTAAATATATCAGATGAAAGAAAAGAGCTTCTGCCTTATGTGAGATATGCAGTATGAGTCAGATGGCAAAAATGATGTTATTAGACTTTGTATTATGAGTGATTCTGATGATAAAAGCCTCAGGCAGTTAAGTTTAGGCTCTTTGTTTCTTTCTTCCTTTTTTCTATCTTTTCCAACATTTATTGGCTCCTTCTAAATGCATTTACCATTCTCAGTATTCCAGTGTAACAGACCTCCACAGCTTTTGCTACTCTTCCACCATTCTCAGACTCTCCTTTGCCAGGAAATTACATCTTCTAATGTTATCTGAGTGCTGCTGCAACCCAACATGGCTGGGAGACAGCCAGCACCACCAGGACCTGTCCTCTTGCAACAAAGTGTGCTTTAGACAAAAGGACTGCGGACTCATTCATGCTTCATCACTTGATTCATATCATGTACAGGCTCTGCGCAGATGTAAGCACTTCAGGAGCTGGTTACCTCAGAGGTATACCCAGGTTTTGCTGCTTGTGACTCACCTACTGACAGTAAAATTCTGGATATTACCCTTTAATTGTACCTGTGAAGTAAAAAAGATCCACGTTTATTGTGGTCTGCTGTTCACGTTTTGGGCCGCTGTCCAAACACACAGTAAAACGATTTGAGTAGTATTACCTTCAGGACAGCAATAAAGGTAATTGCCACTCCCATCCTGTGCTTCACATCCTGTTTCCACCACAGGCTACACATTAAGGAGCTCTGGCTGAGGACAACATCACCCTGGGACAACCTGAGCCAGCCAGCGGCGATGGCTGTTGGCTCTTGGTGACACCAGAGGATGACCGGTGCCCTCCTTGCAGAATGAGATGAGCTGGAGCAGAGAAACCGAGTGTAGTGGGACACTGAAGACCAGCATAATCTGTGATGAATGCTGAAAATATCTGTAAATATACACAAAGACCTTTTTTTGCTCTTGTGTTTTGCTCCTGTTTGAAGTCAGCCATCAGAGTAGGTGGAAAAGGAGGGCACAGAGAGATAACACAGATAAGATAAGTTGTGTTTGTTGTCCTGTGACTGCAGCCACTGGCAGAAATGCAGCTGTGGTGGGGTTGTTACCCTTCAGGGTGGTATTTCTGGACCATCGCTGTGATGAGGTTTTCAGACTTTGACCTTAAGTTGGACGTTTCTAAAACCGTAGGCTGGGCAGCTGGGAACAGCTGTCTGGGATCTCCCTATAATGTCCCAAAAATTGAAGAAGGAGGTGTTAGCAGAGGAGGAATATTTGTGTAGGGCCATGATCTAGGGAGGCACCTGGGTATGGCCACATACAGTGGCAGTGGGCCAGGTAGTTTGACAGTTTACTCCATGTTGTCCCCACCACTGTAATTGCCTGTTTCGTCTTCCCCCTCCCCTGAAGATTTCCAGATAAAATGTGTTAGCCTGAACCACCTGCACTGGGGTTTAATATGTTTTCTCAGAGCAAGCCAGGAGCATGTACCCACGCAGCTGGCCACCAACTGGTACACACTGGTCTGGTCCTGGCAGTAGGTGTGGGCTTGCCCTTCTCATTGAATGGGAACTGCAATGTGGAATAAAATCACAAACACATCTGATAAACACATCAGGCCGTAATCTCCATTTTCTCCTTTTCTAAAATTTCACAGACTACTTAATTCTCTGCAAATGCCTACAAGTGCCAGCCACTCCTGCGGGTAAATAAAAAGGAGAACCGGAATACAGGGTAACACACCATCTCTGTTGTTTATCACTGAAGGAAGTTCAGAAGGGAAGAGGCAAGCTGGGCAGAGCTGGAGGAAGGAAGGAAGGAAGGAAGGAAGGAAGGAAGGAAGGAAGGAAGGAAGGAAGGAAGGAAGGAAGGAAGGAAGGAAGGAAGGAAGGAAGGAAGGAAGGAAGGAAGGAAGGAAAGGAAGGAAGGAAGGAAGGAAGGAAGGAAGGAAGGAAGGAAGGAAGGAAGGAAGGAAGGAAGGAAGGAAAAGCTGGTACCACCAGCGCAGTGGTACCAGATATCTCTGGTCCTGAGACTCTTAGTGGGAAACCTGGGAAGCAAATCTGAGGTCTGGCATGACTGCTGGCCCCTGTGACCAGCTACTGGATGGATTCATTGCCATTTAACTTGCCCAACAATTGCCTCTGCTGCTATTGCAGTTATGCTTTAGCCTCCACACACTGTGCCACAAAATGTCAAACACGCACAATGGCAAGGTAGTTTTGCTTGGCTTTTCACACTACCAGATCACAAGGTATCAGTTTATATCGTATACAATCATTTTACAGACCAGATCAGATTGTTTCACTCACAGGCCATGCTCTGGGATGTGGCAATGCCCTATACCATAGGGTGATGCCCTTCCCTTTGACTCTAGTGAGTCCAAATTGGGGTGAGATCCTATTACACTGCTGTCACTGACAGCACTGACATCAGCAGAGCCATTATCATTACCTCTACTCCTCTCCCTCTGTCCAGAGGGGTCTCCAGGGAGAAGAACTGCCCCACATAGCCAGGGTGGGATATAGTCGTGTTCCCCTGGAGGGACGAGGGAAATAAGAAAGAAATAGGTCAGAAATCTGAGCCAGGGCGGCCTGCCCTTGAGATACATGGTGGTAGCTTCAAAGGGCCTGGCAATTTCTGCATTCCAGTGACTTCTATGAACAGAAATAAAGAGCAAAAAGCACATAAAGAATTCTAAAAGAGACTGTTTAATGTACACGTTGGATTAAATAATTTGTTTTAAACAGAGAAGACCCCATCTCTATTGTCTGTATTCTACTGTGAGCTAGCAAACACCACTGGGAATTTGGATCAACATGAACCAGCATGTTTCTATCTGCTTACTTCTATCCAAATTACATTTTATTCTGCTACAATCCTATTTTTAAGGTCAGGATTTGGATGGAAAGACCATTGGGCTGCTGCTGCTGTTAAAGAGAGAAGTCTCACTTTTTTGTGGGTGGGGGAGAAAATAAATAGAAGCACAGCAGAGGGTTAATGTTAGATGTCAGTTCTGCTATGGGCTGTCTGAGGGTAAATCTCTGTGGCTCCTCATCTGACAGAGGGTGCCTAACCGATGACTGCTAGGCTGTCTATTCCTGTACCATAACTCTTGCATATGAAGTTGAAAAATAAGAAGAGAATAGAGAGAATTTCATGATTTATTCCTCTGCTCTCTGCATGTAGCTCAGGACCAGATCCACAACTGAACTGCTAAGGGTGAAACTGCAGAAGCATCTACAGGGCAAGCTCAGTTCAAGCAGCCCGCAGAAGGGATCTTGCCTGCAGGTGCAGAGTTGGTATGAGATTGTTTGCACTCTTTTCCCAGATTTGTTTTGCATTGTTAGGTGGGAAGCTGATAATAAAGGCTTGAGAAATGATTGCCAGGGCAAAAAGACCCATCAGATTGGCGTTCCCCAAAACTGCTGTTGCCTTGGGTCTGAATAAAGACCACAGGCTTGAGGTTTATGTGCACAACAGTGAACCAGAACAGCTGTTGAATCAACTTCTCCCCTGACAAATTATCCTGCCACTTGAAGATGGAGGTCACCAGGAAATAGGAAATCAGAGCTCAGACTTTGGAAACAATGGTTTAGATCCTCTGGTGATACGGCCCCCTTCAGAGGGATTATGCTCCTTTCTGTGAAGTGAGGACCTGTGGACCCATAGGGGAGTCTGGGGAGAGAGGTCTGAAGGCCAGAGGTTGGGGTTTGGAGGGAAATCTGGGAAAGGGTGATTATTACAGTGGGGGAAGGCAGAAGAGATGGTGCTGATGAGTCTGTGCCAAGCAAGCATAACCTCCCCACCAGGTAAGCATGCTGTGCTGAACAGCAGCCGCTGATCAATCCCTGATGCTTGAAATTAAATCAGAATGAATGCTCACAGATGAGCGAACGAGCTATACTTTCCTTGTATAAAATTATAAAAGTTACTGCATCTAAAACCAAAAACAAAACAATCATATGCTGAGAATCTGGTTACTGGATGTTGATCAAATCAAGCAGTGTATTTCTGTGAAGTTCTGCGGCGTTTCGGGTTGTGGTGTAACTGGTGTAAAACTGCTATCACACTTAGCAGACCAATATTGAATTAAACATTTTTTAGAGCAAGCCTCTCACATTAGGGTGTCATATTCTATTTTGCTTGGCTCTTGGTCTCGGAAGGTCAGTGGCTGCTGATCCAATGTGTGGATTTTGTGGATTTAGCAGAGGAATTATTTTGGTGAGCCTGAGTGTGCTTCTGAAAATAATGCATTGTAGCCCAACCAGAAGATCTGGGCCTTTCTGGAGCAATTATCACATTATCTTTGGCCTTTCTTCTGATACATCAGATCAGATGGTCCCAATATTCACTTATGGATCTATGCATTTTCCATTGATATTTACGTATAACTTCCCTTTTCTTTGATTTTTATGGATACATTTGAAAGCTGGCTTTAGAAACAACTACGCTTGCAAGTCCTGCCCTAGAACTACCAAGAACTAAGTACTTTATTTGCCTATTTCAGCATGGTATGGCCCTTTGCTTCTGGTCATTTGAAGGCAGTTGAGTGGGTCAGTTGCTGCCAGCTTCGTGGACAGCTCCAGTCTCAGGGAGCAGCCTCCTGCCCGCTTCACTAGTGCAACACAACATGACCTTTCACAGCCTCCTCTGCCAAGTAATTGCATTTGTGCTGGTCCCTCGAGCAATTTCTTGAGAAAGGCTTCGTGGAGGTTTCACATGCGTAGCTGATGGCTCCAGTTGGATAAGGAGATTAGGGACTGAGTTTGGCATAGTGATAACAACGTGTAAAAATGAAACAGGATGTCATAGAAATATTATATAAGATAATTCCAGTTATCAGCTGTAAAGAATGTTCTGCTTGCTTCTGATTGCTCATATCTGCTATTTTTATCGGTTTCCTTCTGCTTGTCTTTGTGCGTGTTTCCCGGTGTAGCAGGTCTGACCCAACCAACTGCAAATAAAGATAACACTGGTAACCATAAAGTGAGGAAGGGGGAGAACTCACTTCAGACTTGCACACTTGGGCTACCTTTGAATTTTAAGTATTTTCCAGATGGACTACTGAATAGTAAGGGTTTGATCTCTCGCACCTGCCGCTCTAAGGATTTCTGCTGGGTATAACAAAAAGCCAGATGCTGCAGATGCAAGTTTACCATCAGATGGGAAATAAGAACCAGGGACTGAAGTTCTCCAGGCTGGTGAGAGGGGAGGGAAGGTTTTGCAGTGAAGGAAAAAGGTGAGCTCCCAGTTTGGGCTTCCTATGGAAAGGTTGTGCACGTCAGGCTACAGAGTGGCGACGGATCAGCAGAGACTTGCTTCCCTGAGCTCTGTGCTGCCTGGATGTAAGCCACTTCTAGACACTGCTTAGGACTTATCAGTCTCAACGTTAGCATTGCACACATGCTTTCTTACAGCCACAGCTAGCAACTGACTAACTTAAAGCTGATCTTCGGCCACCCATACACTCTCTGTGTGAGTCCATGCAGACATATCCTCAGGTAAACATACTCCCTGGCTGGTAAATGACTGCATGCTGCCATGGAAGGGTAGCTGCACCCTGCTGCATGCTGCATCCTGCTCCACGCATGTCTGGGGAAGTCTTCTCCATCAGAGGCACTGCAGGTGATGTTCAGGCATGGCCCAAGGAGACATGCCTTAGGTTTTTGGGGGTGCAGCAGTCACAGAGTTGCCCTGAGTCTGGACAACCCAGACAGGTTTCAAGGGCAGGCAGGAAAGGGGAGAACAGGGAGACCTTATCTTCTCATGAGTCAGTGGCCACATAACCTAGTGAAAAACTGTCCTGGAGCTTCTTCCCTCACAGTGTGAGGACTGACTTTCCCTTCTGAGAGATACAACACAGAATCTTGCCTGCATTTCTGCTGTACCACAGTTATTTATAAATATTTTATTTGTGTGGATTTGTATAACACAACCTCCAGATTAGTCTGCAACCCTATAAACCAGAACCTCTTTAAATGTATACAGGAGAGAATCTGCTTTACTGGGCTTTGATTTTGCTTGAGACCTTTGTACGTTACCATCACATTGCTGTTAACAATGTAAGGCTTAAACTCAAAATGCCATTTCCGCATAATACCGGCATTCCTATGTAATGTGTTTTCTGTTATGAAAAACATAAGAAGCCAGAAATCAATACCTGTGCTTTGAGGTACACTCATTAGGCCAACCAGCAGCAAGGCTACTGACTAGAATAAGTCACAGCTGATGAAGCCAGGGACTTGAGCTTTTGGGGAGAGGAGAAAAATAAACCTCTGAGAGTCTCTCTGGCTGTTTTATGTCTCCTGAGCAAAAGACTTTCAAAGTTTGGGTCAAAGAAGTGCAACATCTGCCTAATGTATTTAGAATTCTTCAATCTTCCCATCAAGCAGGAAACAGGAAAATGTGGGCTCTGTGTGATGGTAATTATATGACAGGTTTGTTGCTGGTCTTTGGTCTATAGCAAAGATACAGCAAGCAAGTGAACTAATCTCACATTTCTAGGCACTCCTTGGCCAGTGAGTGCTCTTTATCCTATTACATGAAGTCAGAGACTGGTCTCGTGTCAGCTATCCTGCATGAGTCAGTGGTAAGGACAGAGGAAGTGGGCGCTGTGTTTACAAGCCCTGGAGGATGCTCAGCAACACAGGCTGAAGCTTGGCTCACACTTTACATCTCCCAAACTCTTCATTACATAATCCAGCGCTATAGAGGAAGAGATTTCAGAGCCTTTTTCAAGGAGAGCATGTAGAGAGAACTGGCTGACATAAACCCTTAAGATCTCTTGGCATGTACTCCTACCTCTCCTGTTATCAGAATGATGCTGTCAAGCCTTAAAAAATCTGAATCAACAGAGCACCCCATGAGGGCTAGCTACCCAACCAATGTCTTGTGCAGAGCCACTGGGCTCCAGTTGGGCACAGGACCTTCCCCCGTTGCTGTCGGGTCTACTACCTCACAGCTATTTCTCCCCTTTTGCCAGGCCCAGTGTCACTTCTGGGGGGGGAGGGGGAGCGTGTGTGCAAAAAGTCCTAGGCTCCCCTAGGGCAGGTGCTGCTGGGTTTGCATTGAAAAGCTGTGTGCAATACATGTCCATAGGCTGCAGCCAGTATTGCTGCTCCAAATACAAGAGCCAAGCTCACTCAGGGTAGTGCAAACTCTGGGAGTTTATTTGAGGTGAGGAATTTGTTCTTGACATTTTGATATTTCTCCAGATCTAGGTATACGGAGAGATATCCCAGCACTCAGCCTGGCCTTGGTTAATAGGGTGTAGAAAGGGGACGGGTGAGTGGGTGCCCGTCAGGTAGTATTAACACTCCTTCTGTGAGCTTGTGAAACAGCTTGGGAGAAAACAACATCTGAGGCCACAAGCACAGTTTGTAATTCATAGTTTATTGCTTTGTGCAAGTGAAAAAAAGGGGAAAAAGGAGAACTACAAGACCAAAAAGTAATGTGAAAGTCCAGAGCGGGAGTCCAGAACTGCCACTGAAGGGTGATTTGTGGTGTGGTGTCATGGGAAAATGCTATGAACTAAGGTACCGTGGTTTTTCTCTTTTTTAAAAAAAAAAAAAAGTGTAAGCCAACTAATGCTGACAGTCACCCTTGTCACAAATAACTACACTGGGGCTAATAAAAAAAGGTGGCTGGCAAGTGCCTAGACCCCAAATACCTGAAAACAGGTGGAGGGAGCACTGCAGGAGGGAGATGTTTTGACAAGGTAATGTTCAAAGGTTTTAAGGTAATTAAAGGCTGGTTTTGATGCAAGTTTAAGCACTGTCAGTCACGCTGCAGAGGCCTGCCTCTGGAGAACCAGGTAGCGAGAGCATTTGCATGCTTATAAGGGGAGGGAAATGCAAGTAACAAACAGACTGCACGATGAGATCCTAAAAGAGCAGTGCCCAAGCTGAGAAGTCAACATTTATGCAAAGCTTGGCTTTGGTTTACATTCCTCTAGAGGAAAAAGTGATTTGGATAATTAAGCTCCTGGAGATATTCCAAGCTGTTCAAGACACTGAAAACATGTATCTTGTCTTTAGCTTAATGTTAATCACCACACAAATACCTTTTAAAGAAATGCCCCGCATTTTTAATTGTCCTAAGTATTCTGGGAACACAAACGTAGCTGGAACATTGCTTTAATGAAAGCGCAGTGCTAAAGAAGTACCTATGCATGGAATAGGGATATGATGGGACTAGTATTGCTTGCTCATCTAAATACTTTGGTAGCAACCTTTGAAGCGTCTGCTCTGTACAACTTTCTTTCAAGCCTTTCCCACTTTTATTTCCTCTCCAGTAGCTAAAAATGGGATGTATACCTGCAGAGCAGAAATAAAACCCCTTCTGCTCAGACCATTGGTTCTTTGATCCTAAACAAGAAAACAGGCTTCAAGCTGGAGAGGTTTCTAATTTGAGTAACAAAATGTCCAGGGGAACCATATTTCTTCCATTCAACAGAGACAGCTGATGTCTGTCAGCTGTGGCTGCTGCCACGGATATTGAGTTTGGCTGCCACCATGCCCCTATGGCTTGGCAGACACGTCCTGCTGAAGGAGGGGAAAAAAGAGGCCACAGGCAGGAAAATCTTGCTGGCATGGACCTCTTGTTGGATTCTACACTAGACAAACAGCTACACCAAGGGAGGCTGCTCTTGGGAGTCTGAGAAGATGCTCACAAGCTTTGAGTTAAGCACAGACATAAGCTGTGTCAGTGATTAAATATCAGACACGTTGTGGAACTGCTCTTCACAGAGTGGAAATCCACCTTCCAACTGAGGGCTAGCATTTAGGTCTTGTGCAATAATTAAATGTGAATGAAATACACAAAACGTTACACACTTGCATGGCATAGACCCTGTGGGCTGCTGAATCTTTATACAAGGGTGGATCTTGCTGTCAGGATGAACCCCTATCCTTGAGAAGGAAAACCAAAAGTAGTTGGCAAGATTGGTCTGGGGTACCTGCTAGGAATTAGAGACAGTCACTTAAAAATTTCCCTCCAAAGTCTGCATTTTTGGCACAGAAATTCTTTTCAGAAAAAAATGAAAATCTTTTTCTAGACTATCATCTCAAAGTGGTGAATGATTCTGAAACAAACAGGTAATCCACAACTTTGTACAATTTACAAAATGATTGTTCTATGCTGGATGAAAATGCAAATGAAATATTCAGCTACTTTTTCTTGGAAGAAACCGATCTTACTTGAAAATGATTGCTAAAACACACTTTGCAGTTAACGTCTCTAGCTTGCATTTGATCAAATTTGGTTTCAATTACATGGACTACTGCAAGCCTTCACACTGGTGATGCCAACATTTGTCTTTTTTCTCTGGGTGAAGCTAATGAGTCCATGCTACTCCCTCTGCGTGTCCAGCCTCCTCGATCTTACAGTGACTGCAACAAGGTACTGGTGGCTGGGCATTTTTGCAGCACCAGGGCCATCCCAGACCCATCAGCTTCACCGTCAGTTCACAGTTATTCAGCCTGACCAAGGCCAGTCCTGTAGCTCTGCAGATGGGCAAACAGCTCACCTGGTTCATACCAGGTATTGGTCGAGTTGTCCCATGTGCAAAGTGCAATCCTTTCTCCCACTTTGGCTAGGAAGACTTGGCCTCAGGAATCTGCATGTTTGGCTGCTCCACGGCCACCTGGTTTTCAAAGACACAGCACAACTTGTAATTTTCTATGAGCTTGGCTTGAAAATACTCCCTGTCCTTCTTGTGCCAAATGTCTGTGGCAATATAGGTGTTGTAGGGGTCCCGGGAGTCCTCCAGACTCCTGGCACGGATGTTGGTAAGCATGACTCCCACTGTGAAGAAACCAAAGAGGCCGATCATCAGCAGCACGTAGATGATTTCCAGGTCGCTGCTGGCACTTCTGACCTGGGAAGGTGTGGAGCTATTTGTATATTCCAGGTGATCTTGATGCAGCTTAGAGAGAAGTGAATTCAGGGCTGTGTTGTTGGACAGCACCAACATCTTCTGTTCTTCACACTTCTTTCTTCCTTAATTATAGTTTAGCTAGAAAAGAATAAAAATAATGGACATGCCATCAGATAAAGACGCAGTTCCCTCTGCCTCCCTTTACAGGCTTTTCTTCCCAGCAAGAAAGCTACCTCGGGGGCCAGCAGAGAGGCAAGGTGGCTGGGCAGACCTGGAGGGACCTCTTCATTTTCTGTTTCCAAGCCAGGCCAGCTAGACTGAGTCCATTCCCCATAAACGCTTACCTTACAAACCCTCCTCAGTTTCCATAGACAGTCTGTTGCAGTGTGCAGCCACCCTGGCTTTCGGCCACTTACCCAGATACCTTACCCAGGCCACCTGTGCTGCTATTTAAAACCCATGACTTCTCCCTTGACTCCCCACAGGCATGAGGGGTGGCTCACTCCTGCTCTGCAGCAACTGCTTCTGGCTTTGAGTATTGTAATCATGGCTTCCCTCAGTCCTCTCTCTACTTTCAGCCTAAGGCTTGAATTTAGAAACAGAACCTCTGCAGCTGTTCTTCACTGAGTGAAAATCACTGAGAACCTGCAGCAGGCTCCTCCTGTCCACCCCTGCTGAGGCATCTTTCGTTTCTTCTGCAGCTCTCAAAATGAAATACACCATGCAAAACTGAGCTACCAAGCCTCTGACAGAAATATATTCCACACTGATTTAATGCAGCTTTCCAATGAGCATTTGCACAAGGAGTGGACACAGAGGGAGTCTATAGTAGCTGTCTATCCAGTCATAGAAAGGAAAAGCATTTCCTTTCATTCACCCTCCTACAGCCTAGCAGTCCTTTCTCAGATAGTTCCTTGCTTTCCCCTCCAAACTAAATTGCTGTGCAGCTGGTGTTTTGTTGTCTGGTTAGGAGGGCTTCCACCAGCATCACTGTAGGTCATGAATGGAGCAGGAGACAGGAACACCAAGAAGCATCTGCACATCCAAAGCCTCCTAGCCATGGCACCCTGCATTGACATTCTTACTCAAGAACCTGAAGGGTCCTTTTCCCTTTCCAAAGTCACATGTAAATCAGTTAATGAGAGCAATCCTATCAGCAGTGCAGTCCCAAAGCCTCAGCAATCTGTCTACAATGCCTAATTTAAATGTCTCTAGAAAATTAATACAACGGTCGCCCTCTGATTTTGCCCTTAGCACATCTGAATGAGGTACTGTTATTCAAGGTGACTTTGGTGACAGGAGTCTGGTAATCACATAAGATGACTGTCAGGGCTTTCTACAGTTTTAAATCTGTGAGATCAGGCCAGCATGTTAGCAAAAGCTTCTCCAGTATACTAACCTTTTGTTGTTTTGCTTTTTTTAAGAGGTACTACATCATAATCATTTGTAATACATCGAGAATGAAATGAACCCTTGGGCAGAAAGCCACCAAAAGGCCTAGGGAGCAATTACACCCCTCTGTGAGGGCAACATTCATGATGCATAGATATTGTGCAGGACTTCTGCACGGGAGGGAGTTTAGCTTGCACACAGCCTCCAGCTGCCAGTAAAGACACGGCAGTAGATGAGGTGTATGTGGAGGCTTCTTTGAATGATCTGTGTCTTGCTTAGGGTATAAATGTGGCAAAAGGAGGTGCTGAGACAGAGGAAGCAAGAAGAGGACATCGATCTTATGACCTGTCATCCCTCATACGGAGAGCAGTTATTTACCCAGTGTGTTCTGTGCTAGCAGGTACTGTTGGCAGTCAAATGAAATACACAATTAATGCAGACATGAATATGATCAAACATACTGCTCACATAAATTCATTGCTAATGTAACTGCATGTGCTGATTTTTAGTCTGAATCCTTTTGCTAGGCCTCCTAGCTATGTAGTCATGGATTTGGAGCCAGGTTTCACTGAAAGTCATATGCCCAACACAGGATGATAAAGCCATTTTTTCCTCATCGTACAACCCTCATCGTACAACCAGCCCACACCAGATGACTTCACATCCCCTGGTAAGTGGGTGACCACTGGGAGCTCGGGTCAGGCTCCCATGGGCTCAGACTTACCCTTCTCCTAGTAAGCAGTTCCTGCCACAAAGTGCCTCATCAGCAGGAAAAATGAGAGTATTCCTTGGTGTTTTGGCTTTAAATAGAGCTGAGCCTGGGGGTGGCAGAGTGAGACAGATATCGCCAGTACAAAACAATATTCTGATCCAATTTATTTCTTCAGTTGCAGAAATGAGTCAAAGCTACAGGAAATAACATCTTGGCAGCTTTTGGCAGCTTGGGCTTAATAGTTAAAATCTATTCACATTTCACAGCTGTTTTCATATCCTTTAAAAAGGAAAGGAAGAGAAAAAGAAGTTTAAACCTCTATCTCAGATTACTGCTCCTAAGTGTGTAGAACGTGTCGACACTGTAAAATGTAAAACTGCTAACAAATCATTTCAATAACTTTAAGGCCAAACAAAGAAAAATTTCTCTGGATCTCTCAACTCTTTTCCGGAAAGACAGGCAATCATTTCTCCTAATAATTATATCAGTAGCACTGAAGACACTTCAAGTGCTGATGAATTGACAGTTTGAGGCTGGATATCCTCAGCTACCTCCCTATATTCTTTAAGGAGGTTTCTGAGGATTGCAAGGAACTGCTCACTTTGGGGCTGCTTGCATGCAAGCTGGGCTGGAAGCCAGCGGGGAGCTGAGCAGCCCTGTCTCTGTAACCACATCAGACAGTAATACCATGAGAGGTTAAGGGAGGGAAGGAGTACACTCCTGTTCTGCAGGAAATTTTCTCCTGAAACCTTCTCCTAAATTCTCAACAAACATAAAGGCCTCATCCACCACTGTACAAGCCCCGTGCAACTCACTGAAATCGATACTGGGACCAGTCTAGAGATGGAGTATACAGGAGTGGGAGGAGCCATGGTTGTCATTGTCCTACTCCAGGACAGATGGCTGCATCTTACTGTCCCAAAAACTTTTGGTTTGATATGACTGAAGTGGCTTTCTGCTACCCACTGCTCTCCCCAGATTACTGCTGATGGGCTGTAAATCATGGCCAGTACCCATGGCCAGTGGGGCTCCCATGAGGAGCTTTGAGTAAAACTGTGCCCAGCCCAAAATCATAATTCCAGTTTACATTCTGGTAAGCTATGATCTTACCTGGGGTGGTCCCCCTCCCACACCATCCCACAGGAGGTTTCAGTGCATGCTGGAAGGTCATCCCTCCTACCTCTCCTGGGGAGGTAAGCACTGAGAAGTCAGCAGTCCATGTTAAAAATTACCTGGAACAAAACTGAATAGTTCAGCAGCTTTTTCACTGGCCAGTGATTCAGAGGAAATTCACTAGGGTTGGAAGCAGGCTGGGCCACATCCTGGTCTCAAATGCACTGCTGCTTCTCCATCCATTACACTAAATACAGGTGACAGATCTCCAAAATAAAAAGCAACAGACTCAGTGCAGGTTGCTTTCCAACACATAGGTTCCTCAGCAGTGTAGGTGTACTGCTGGTATTGCTCAGACTCATCTTCCATCAGGTGTCAACGACGACCTGAACCACTGCCCCATTGACCATGGTCCATGGCACCAAGCAGCACCACTGAGCTGGCCCTCACTCGCTGAGCCTTGTTCCTTTCCTCATGTCATCTGCTGCTTGCCCTTTCTTTCCCCTTTCTTGTGGGACCTGGAGAAGGATCTCCTCTGAGCAATATCTTCATGGAGAGTGTGTGCTTAGGGTGGCAGGGAAGATGCCACAGGAAGGTTTCTGGAGCTGTGGAACAGACAAAAGCAGGTCTCTAGGAGATAGATCTACACCATAAATGTCTCTGTGTGGTTGGATGGATATGCCCTACCCCTGGCCCTGGCCTCAGTAGAGGAAGGAAAAGCATCTGAAGGAAACTTAATCACCCCTTCCAAAGCATTTTGAAATATTGTTTATAAATAACTAGGTTCTCAACAGTGTAAAACCATGCACTCGATATAACTTCAGTGAAGATCCAATCATCCTAGACAGTGTTTGCTTTCTCTGCTGGCTGTTACGGCTTGGGATGCCTTTAACCTGGATATTGCTCCATGCAAAAATTTCCCCAGGGTGGTGCTTACACAAGTGAGCTTTTCCTTGTAGTGGTGACACTCCACTGATGGGGAAAAAAACCCAGCCAAACCCACTACCTCCTTCCCTCATACACCCTAAAGGCTCCTGCATAGAGAAGAATGAGTCCTATTCTGCTTATTTCCAAGCACACCAGAGTCTGTTCACACTGCTCCACACCTCAACAGCTCCCACCGTCCCTACAGCAGTACTTGCTGTTCCCCCAAGTCTCCATGGCTTGAGCATGAGCCATGGTGGACAGCTGAGGGAAGGGAGACCTCCCAGAGACGGAAAGCAGCTCTCTAGAAGGAAAAGTGAAAAATAAACCACTGTCAGCCACTTTGCTCTTGGTAGTGTCTTCCTTCTGGGGTGGGAAGGAAAACTAGCCCAGCACCAAGCCTGAGAGCTGCCTCTTGAAGGAAAAGGCTGAGGGATGTCTGTCAGAGGGCACCCGTCAAGATTGCATTTTAACAGTGAAGAAGGGAAATTAGGGAAGAAAGCTTTAAACCGCCAAGGCAGCTCGGTGTAAAAAGGCTGTACGTGATGGGGGGCTGTGATGGCCAAGATCAGGGAAGACCTACTTACTCTTAGAGCTATGAAACAGGACACACAGCAGGACCGGAGGATGGAGACGTATGGGCAAGCGTAGATAGGCTGCACATGCATCATGTGTGTCTGCCGTCTCAGAAACCATCCCAGAGCGTGGCTGGGGCCACGTCTCTCCAGTGTGACCATGTTATAACAGATCTAATCTTAACCACTTGAACATCCAAATGCTTAGAGCTATGGAGTGCAAGAGCTGCAAAATGCAAGTACCTGAGACTGCCTGCATGATATGGAGTCTGACCCTGGTTGGGTCTGAAGGCAGGCCAAGGTGAGCCACTGGAGAGCACGCTGTGCTCATCTGGGTGCTGAGGCAGTTGCACCCACTGCTGCTGGGGAAGTACGACCATGATGAGGATATCATTACAGAGATGTAAATTGACATTTGAGTTCAAATAGAGCAATTTGCAGCTGCAGAGCACCTGGCATTTAATAGATCTTCTGTCTACATTATGGATGCCAGAACTGACTTACACCTGGTTGGCTCCCAACAAAGGCAAAGCAGCATGGGTCTGTCTGCTCCAAAGCAGGCTGGTGGTTGCTCTGCGAGCCTGGTTGCTGCTGTGAGTGGAGCGCACCCAACCCAGCTGGAGTTGCCAGCTCCAGCACGGTCCTTTCTGCCTCTGTCTGATTTGGGCTTATTTCCCACAGCTGAGCTTTAGTGAAGCACACACTGGGAGATGTTTGGTCCCGGTCAGCTGCTGGGGTTTAAAAAGAAAAGAGGCAATCTGCTGTCATGTAATATACCTAGATGGTGTGGTATTCGGCTTTGGAGCTCAATGGGAATTTTGTCCTCAAGAATTAGGTGGGCAAACTCATTTGCTCTGGCTAGCTGCACTTTTCTTCCCTGCTGAGGTTAAAATGTAATGATTATCGTGTAAACAAGGGTGGGTGACAAATGATAGATGCTCGTTTCCTAAGTTTCTCAGCTCTGACAAATCAAAGAATCCGTATTCCAATTTGTACTAAGCAAATACGTCTAACAATCTCTCTCTCCTATTACTGTCAAAAGCATCAGTAACCAAGTACAAGAGCTGAGGAAGTCTAGAGGAATACATACCTTTAGAAAATAGAGCACTCTAGCAACTTCTCATGAACAGATGACACACTAAAAAAGCCTGTGCTATGCTAGTAGCAAAAATTAGCACAGCACATTGCCCACTTGCCCACATTTTCTGCCAATGACATGGTTTTACACCACCATAAAGCAATGACCTCCCTGGCTCATTTCTCTGGCTGTTCGCTACAGGGATGAGTCGGTCACACAACTTTCTGGAGGCCAGAGCATTGCAAAAGACAGACCCATTTCCTCCCTCCAGCTCCTGGAAATTTTGCAACAGTATCCAGGACCTTGTGATCCTACCAGGGATGAAACAACAATACAGCCCAGAAAAAACAGATAGATTTGCAAGTTATACATAAGATGCACACACCTGCTGCAGTCCCCGCATTTCTCTAGCAAATCTGTAGCCTCTCCCAACCAGTCTTAAGGTCATCCATCCATACCCACCCCAGCACCACTTCAGGTCCTTGTGTCCCTTTTAAAAGCCATGCTCACGCATACAGTGAGGGACTCTTATTTCTTCCCCAAAGCACCGCTTATCTGATCACAAGACAGAAGTTTACTGGTCTCACACACCCTATATATGTATCATGCTATTTTGAAGCAGAAAACCCAGCACTCCCCTCAAACCAGATGCAACCAAGTTTATCCTCCCAGATGCAGCTGCCCTGGGCTCACACCCAGCCCAAAAGAGCAGACAAACACTGGCACAGCTGTAACAGCAAATAAAACCTGCAGGCAGATCCTGGGCCCCCTCTTCTCCATCAGTTCAGCTCTGCGGCTCAGGAGCTCTGTGGCTCTTGCAGCTTCCCAGTTTTCCACCACCCCTGTTCTTGTCCCCAGCCCCTCTGTGCCAAGTGTCGGTACAGACCTGGCAGCAAAGCAGAGCTGGATGCAGGGCTCCAGCCCCTCCTGGAGAAAGAGAATTAGGAAGATGTGAGCCTTGGAAAACCCCTGGGGTAACACCCCTGGGGTGTGAGTGGGCAGAGGCTGGCTCCTGGCTCCTGTAGGGACAGCAGCCTGGCTGCCACTGTCCGCTGTCCCTGGGATCAGTGCAAAAGGTAAGAGGCAAACAGGAAAACACCCAGACTCACCAGCCTGGGGGAGGGCAGGAGCCCGTGGCGTGGGTGCTGTCAGCCGGCCTCCCATTGCAGGCTGCAGGTGCTGGCTCCAGCCCTGGGTGCGCGCGTGGGAGGTGCTGAGGGGGCACAGAGGCAGCTCCTATGCTGGCACCTGTGGGTGCCACAGGCCCTGGCACTGTGGGATACAGGCAGGGTAGCACAAGGGGGGCGGGAAGAGGAGGCTGATGTGTCAGGTCATCACGAGTCCTGCTGCCCTGGCCTCGTGTGAGCTGCTCTTGCACTGACACTCGCCTCCCTGCCCTCCTGCACACTCACACACGCAAACACACTGTGCCCCGCATGTCCTTGGCTTTAGACTATGCAGGTGTGCACACATGGAGGCATTTTTAGAAACAGAAATAGTGTCAGCAAAATCTCCTGGGATTAGGAGCTGTGACAATGTAAGGTGAGGTCCATCTTCCAGTGACATTGCAGAATTTGGGTGTAAGGAGAAAGAGGGGAGCCAGTTCTAGGGCTGCCCCTTGAACCTAACACAAACAGCTCACTACAAGGGGGCACTGGCTGACTCCTACCCATCACCTAAAAAGATTAAAAATCCCTAAATATTTATTTTCCATTTAAGAATGAAGTGGCTGTAGTCACCAGTTTGCCAAAGGGAGTGCTCATTAATGCCCACGTGGAATCTATAAAATAAATTTATTAGCTTTGCAAGGCAGCTGCATTTAAACTCATTCAGAGGATGCCAGTGATGAGGGATAACATACCCTCAGCATCCTTGGGGCTGTGACATATCTGTGCCAGTGTGTTGCATGGCCCCTAGCAGTTACTTGTCCTGACACTCTCAAAAGCTCACAGCAAGCAGAGAGAGGAGTGGCTTCTCCTCAGCTGATGCTCCTTGGCTTTACCAGGTGCTGTTGCTAGGACATCTGCTAGAGGAGAATTTAGCCCTGGCCAAATCTGGTTTGCTTCTGGTCCAGCTCGTGTGGACTGAGTTTCTCTCCTCCAGGGCAGCAAAACTAAGCTTCATATTGCTTCTGGGGAGCCTTGAGCCGGAACTGATACTTCTGGCTTTCACGCGCCCTCAAGCACCCACATAGCATTCCCCTTTAGGACCTTTTAAGTTGCATTTTAATGCCTGCCATGAAGCAGAGTGTTTGTAGGGCCAAGAAAGATGGAAAAGTTGAAGGGATGGCCCACGTTCCAGAGGAGGAGTCGGTGGCAGAGCAAGACCATTTCCCCAGTGCAGGGCAAGGTGTTTCCTTTCCCCAGAAGACCAGCAGTGACAGCTTGGGACCAAGCATGGCCACCAGAACACTAGAATAAAAAGAAATAGTATGTATAGTCTCATGCAAATCACAGAAAGGTCTAGGACAGCTCTCTGCAGGACAAGTCTATGTGGGAAATCCCAAATCCTAACTCTAACCTTCCCTACAGGGAGTTGTCTCTTTCTGTCACAGAAGGGTGACCCAAGAGTTTGACCAAACACTAGAGCGTTCCAGGAACAGATGCTGCTGTAAGGATGGGCTGTGGCCGATCAGCAAAACTGGATTGCTTGATAAACATATTGATTAAATCCTCTGCCAGTGCAGAAGGGTTAAAAATGGAATTGGGACAGCAAAGGGTCACTCCATTTTGGGGTGGCTTGAGCTGGCTGAAAGGTACTGCCTGAAACCTGGAGAGGGTCCAAAAGGGGATGAGAGAGGAGGAAGAGGAAGAGAAAGAGGAGGAGAAGGAGGAAGAGAAAGAGGAGGAGAAAGAGGAGAGCATGCATGATCAGTGACAGCAGAGAGTGAGCAGCCAGGCCCCACTTCCTCCTCATAGGGGAAAACTGAGACAAAATTAGATCATATCACTTCCTGGCCCAGCCTTCCTTTTGGTGTTGGGGAAGAGGAGCATCGCTTTGGTGTGGATCTGATGGCCACACCCTTCTTTTGGGAGAGGGGCAGGCATGGGAAGGGGGCCACTAACACATGAGGCAGGCTGGGCTTCAGGAGCAGCAGCCAGTGGGTTTCTCAGGGATAGGTTGGACTCGATGATCTCAAGGGTCTTTTCCAACTAGACGATTCTATGATTCTATGACAAGTCCCCAGTCAGGTGAAGAGTGGGGAGTCAACCTACCATCCCAAATGCACCAGAGAGGTTACCAACCCAATAAGGGGTGTGATGGGTGCCTGGTAGGGAGTAAAACCCTTCTGCAGTGGGATGAGGGTGAGTCTCTCCCTTTGACTGTATGGAAACCCCTTTATGCCTCTGGGGTTTTCTTTATTCTTGTCCTATCATGGAAAGCAGATATTGCAGTCATATTCCTAAAATCAGCAAGAGATCTGTGAACAAGATCCCACTGGCCAACGTGATGTGACAGGGAGGAAAAATGTAGATACAACGACTAACTCCTGCATTCCCTTATCCCATAGCCTCCTTGCACCACTGAACACCGGGGTAATGCCCAACAAAACTGCCCCAGCTCATCCAGCTCCAAAGGAGGCTAAGCCGTGAGGCTGGCCAAACCAAAGCAAGCATTATTTTTAAGAGAGTTCAGGGTCTGCTTGGGACCTCCCTTCTCCCCACCATCGCACTCGTATGGCTCCATTACATCTGAGAGGAAGATTATGTCTTCAATAGGCAAAAGCAGAACAATTTTTTTTTTCCCAGAAGCATTTGTGTAACTTTTATTTGACTTTGGTGGGACCTGAGAGTGCGTCTGACAGGGAGATTACTGTGTTAACATAGCAATGGCAACATACAAATGCTAGGTTCAACGCTACAACACCTTTCCGAGCAAGAGGTTTCTTTTGCCTCCCGGATATGTCAGTGGCCTAAGGTTTCATTATCTTCAGTACAATGATCGCATGTAGAGTGAAGTGATCCCTCAGAAAGCCAATGCAGGTTTTCTCTGGAAGGTGATAAGGGACATTTTCACAAGCACAAGAGCTTGAGATGTCTTGAAACCATGTTCCTTGTGGAGATGTGGAGGAGGTCTTCTGTTTCTGAATTTGTCTCACTGTTGTTTGAAGAAAGGAGTACTGAAGTAGGTGAGTGGAGTAGAGAATATAGATTTCTCTTTTCAATGCATCATCAGTCTTTCTTAGAAAGGTTACTGCTGTGGCCGTTGCACATAAATAGATGAAGTCTAATGTGTTTCTGTCCAGGTAATTATCTTTGGTACTTTCCCATACATATCATGTTAATCCCTTAAAATCAGGGGAAATCACCAGGAAGTTATGCAAGCCCTTACTTGCAGAGTTTTGCTGGGCTACTGAGCAAGAAATGAAAGAGCAGCTCAGGGCAGCCCAGGGGAAGAGAGAAATAACTCAGAAGGTGCCTTTGATCTCCTCTGGTCCCACACTGACCTCAGCTGGGCTAAAATCTTGGTGGGCACAAGGCTGTGGCTGCCCACTCATTTCTGCTTCTTTATGACTGAGTCATAGGGATAGGAGGATAACGAGGGCTTCAAGCCCTTCTCCAGCTCCATCCCCTGTCTCAAGAATGTCTTCCCACTAAACAGCTCTGTTGCTGAAGGTCTTGGCTGGCCCCTGTGTGACGTGAAACTAACTCAATTGCTGATATCCTAACGCTAATGCAAGCACTTCCACCTGCTCCCCTGCATTTGCACGAGCACTGCTATTATGCAACCACAAAGCAAAGGTTCATTTGGCTGCAGCAGCAGAAGCGATGCCACAGGTCAGTGATGCAGCTGGCACAAGTCAGCAGAGCTGCAGCAAAGTAAACAGATCTGTGTGGATTTACACCAGCTGGGGAAACGGCTTGCAATTTGCAGCCTGCCATTGAAATACCATTTAGACCTGAAAAAACATAATGTTAAATTAAAAATGTGCTGACACCTGCAGCCTTTGGACGAGACACTGAATGGAGATGCCTCTGACCCCCATAACAAGGTTAAAAGTAATTCCCTTACCAAAGAGATGCTGGCAGAGACACGAAGGCTGGAGTGCTGTGTTTTTATGATAATGATTCAGATGAGTTATTCCCAATCAGCAAGCACTCATTGCTTTAATGACCAGACAGGGAAAATTTGGTTTAGTGGTGACTGATGCTGCAGTTTATTCTTCAAACTGTTCACATATCGTGGGAAGGCTATACCACTAGCTACAAATTCACACCCACTCTGGGCTATGTCTCCTGAGAGAAAGCCATGGTTATCAGTTACCACAGAACCTAGCTCCTGCTCCTTTCCAGTAGCAGCATTTTGAATGATCTCCTTTTCTCACCACCATGCAGCACAGCTCTACTGTCCCCTCTCTTTGGTCACCCAAGCACTGTTGCAAACACATGCAGGAAGCAATACGGTTACCTAACAATGAGCAGAAACTCATTAGAAAAAAAATACACAGTCACGCTCCACGAGTACATAAGATGGCCATAAAATTCCGGGACGCATTCCTACTGGCTAGCAATGTTGTTTCACAATTGCCCTGGTCTTGCCAGGGAATGAGCGCTTCCCGGGACAGGAGCACAGTAATCACATTAAATGGTTTCAACTCAGTGCTGGGTAAGCAGGTGGCCATAGCTCAATAGCCACCAGCAGCACTGGCCCTTGGCACCCACCAGCAGGGTGTATTGCTCACAAAATATTCAGTTCGTTTTTTTAACAGATGGCGGCTGATTTTTTTTCCTCAAATGGGTACAGTAAAATGTAAGTAAAAAAACAGAGGATTTTTTTTTTATTTATGCAATGCACTCCCCCAAAAATAGTCAGCCCCATGAAAAGATTTTTTTAAAGATGCCGGTTATTTGGGTAATGATCTTCAAATCCTCCCCTTAGCCTGGAGTCAGCCCAAGGAGAAGAGGCCAAGTTTTGCCCCAGGTGGTTGAAAAAGGAGCCAGGTCATGACAGAGGCATCACATTTCTTCCTTCCTGCTCCCAGGAATACAGAAACCACCCGTGTGCATTGCTGCCCCTGCCTTCATGGATTAAAAAGTCGCAATAATGAAGAGAAAGAATAACTACCCCTTGAATTACTTCTCCCTTGATAAAGAGCCGTGATACATGCAGCATTTTTTCTCTAAGGTAGGCTTGGACTGTTCTTATCACTTTTCTCTGTCTCTGCTCTATGCAGGGATAAATCATGGGATAAGTCTGCTCTGGAGCATCTCCATACTCATCTGAAGCTGGCTCAGGCACATGTACTGCCCTGCGCTGCACTAGCAGAGGTACCTGCACCCCTGCCCTGGCACACACCCTGCACCCACACAAGTCCTGCACATGCCAGTCATGGGGCAATTTACACAGGCAGGCGGTTGCTGTTCAGAAGCAGGTTCCTCACTCCTTTTAGGGCATGCATCTGACTAAAAGGTCTGCAAAGGCATGACCGTTCACTTCTGACACAGAGGCACTTGTTCCTCGGGAGGCACATGTCTGTGTGTGCTGAGGTGAGGGAAGGTGTGGCGCAGAGGGGGTGCCTTGCAAAGAGCAGCTCCATAGCCGATTTGGAGATCATGTCAGCCTGCCCCTCGGTCTGCTTTTGCTCAAACTGCCAGCTCTTCACCCGTCAAGAGCATTATGGCAACAAAGCCAGAAATAGCCACGGGGAGATAGTATTGCCTGTATCAGAACCATACCCCCTCTGCACACATCCGTTGGAGGAGTTGCCTAGGGCTCCCCTCTACAGAATGCCCGTTTTCAGTTCACCCTCTCTCAGCACACATCTTTGGTCTGGCAAACACCAATGGCGGGGGACACCTTCATGCCACCGAGATGATGCCACTGACACATCCCTTGCATATATGCAGGCAGGGATTTCTATGTTTCACTCTTGCACCCATTTGTGAGACAAAAAATCTCCCAACAAACAAACAAATCCTTTGCAGAGATAGTTCAGTTCTACGTCCTTCAGAGCACTTTGCTCCTTAAAATAATGAGTTGGTACTGAGAGCATCTTAATCCTTCAAAGGTTTCCTAGGTGATATTGGCCTATAGCCCCACCCATCCAAAATTGCAGTTTAAAAAAAAGAAAAAAAAGGTTAGTTTCTACCTAACCATTGAGGTGCCCAGCCTAACCTGCTCGTTCATGCCAGGTTTGTTTGTGCCGTAGCAGGGGTATGAGTGCACACCCAGCATGGCCCACAGCAGTTGGATGCTTTGCTCCCACCAGCCCCCAGCCACATCGCTCCTGCGTTCCCAGTGAGGGTCCTGGGAAGGCAGTGCCCCTTGGAGCCACGTGTGCCTCTGAGCTCCCAGCCCATCACTTCCACATGGCCACTAGCCCACCACACTGCAAAACACCTGGGAGAGTTGGCCACACCATCAGTCAAAGTCTTAGAGAGACAGGAGGCCCTGGGGCAAGTGTTTGCCTGGCCTGAAGCATTTCAAGCCTTCTCCACTCGGACTTCCTAAGACAGGGCCCTACAGAGCAGGCTCTCGCCATCTGCGTGGGGCACTCTACTCCTAACACTGGGTCATATAATCCCCTGGGCCCCACAGGGTAGTAAACAAGGTCTCCTACTCTGCAAGTTGTGGATGAAGACCCTGTCCTGGGAGAGGAGAGATTTGAATTCTGGCATTTTCTTCAATTTTTATATTCAGCAGAGTGACATGAAACTGAGCTGCCATGGAGCTGCTGATGCACACCCAGACCAGCAGGCAAGGCGATGCCCTGGAAAGCAGGCAATATGGTTGGTAACATTTTAGGATGGAACCAAATCCTTGTCATTTATTCCCTATATAATTGCTGTAATCTGTCAACATCACCAGCAGTGAGTTAAATGCAAGCAGCCAAAAATACATTTTGCAAGAAGTTCGGTCCTACCTGGCCTGTTTTAGGTGTATCCTCCAAACACCTGCTGGGCTGCACACATGCCTCCAGGATTTAGGCAGAGGGAGAATGTATGAGACTCTGGATCCCAAGCTCAGACATATTCTCCACACTGAGCATGGTTGGGCACCTCCAGGGCTGAGAAGGAGCCAGGCAGCACTCACTGGGATTGCTATTTTGGTGGACTGCGCTAGAAAGCCCTGTTCTCTACCACTATGGAGAAGGGTGAGGATGAGCTTCATGGAAGTCAGCACCACCTGTGCCCAGCCAGAAGGAGCCATCTGCTCAAGAGTCTCTTCACACTTTTTCCTGAGGCTAAGGGGAATAATGGACTTGTTTACAATAAGGTAAGCCTACATGCATCTTTCAAAAGGAAGGATTATCTTGAGCAAAGTACAGCTAAAGTAGCACTTTTCAGACATAATTTGAGTGAGGATTTAAAGAGGCTGTCTGAAGACCTCACTTAAACCAGGTTGAATTATAAGAGCTATATACTCATAAACAATAAAATATTATGAGGGAAAAAGAAACTATGAAGACAGTGCAGTGGAAAAGCATCACAGACCCCTCCATACTTTGATGCCGATGCCAATGCCATGCTAATACTAATTATTGAGTGGAAAATACTGTAAACTTTTTACCTTGCAGCACACTGAAGTTGAAATCCATGTCAGATTCAATTAAAAAATTAAAATGGCATGTTTCCAGAAAGACAACATACCTTAGAGATACAAGTTTCAGGACGTACCAAGCGCCACATGAATGCATATGATTGAGTAGGTTTCATTGTCACTTGTTCCACCCAACCACATAAGAAAAAGATAGTATCAAAATCACCCCAAAACAACAAACCCAGCTCCCTGCTTATGTCTAAGGTTAGAAGTTAGACCATCACAACCTGAGCTTAGCACCCATCTGCTCGTCTGTACTGCAGGACAGCAGTCAGTGGGTTTTGTCCCCTCTCCCTACAGCATGGCAGCACTCCTGGTTGAGCAAGGGGTACCCAGAGGGTGCTCCCCTTCACCACTCCATCCATCTACGGTGCCCAGTTCCCCTCCCCTTACCTTGGGGAAGAAAATGTGAGACTGACAAATCACAATCCCATCTCAATGAAGTAAAAAACTGGAAGGTTATATTCACAAAGTACATCCAATCAAACTAGATCCCTCAGTACTGAAGAGTCAACAGCCATTAAATTATAGGATCTCCAAAAAAAACCCCATCCCAATCCCCCCAACCTGTGTAGGCAGCAGACTGTTTGTACTCTCGGTGATCCAAAAAGAGCCACAGCATCAGGCAGGAAGGGCTTCTGGAAACCACTACAGCATCACCAGGTTGTTATTCATTCTCCCAGTGTTTAAAGTATTGAAAACATGACAGGTTTGCATTGTTCTCCTTTGGCAGTATGTTTCTTAAGTAAAAATAATATTAGGCTTTAGCTTTTCCTCTGCTGAGTCCAACCACATGAGAGAACATTTTATACCCACATTTTTATCAGCAGATCTCCCAATACAGAAAGAAGCAGAGATGTTTCATGCTCAGAAACCAATTTCACTGGCGGTATTGCCAGAAGAAAGAAAGATCAAAGATCCCCTAATGATACAGAAAGAGAGATCTATCCAAATGCCCCTTCTAATCTCCCAGGAATTTGCACTAAATTGCTAGGTAAGATTGGGAGTACAGGGTCTTCCATGTGCTAGGAAGAATGTTCTCAAAAATGCACCCGTTCAGGAGAAATGCCGGGTCATGGGGGAACGGAAATCTTGCATTCTGAGAAGCAAAACTGAAAAATACCTTTCTGTTAATTTAGCTAAAATAATGAAAACTAAACACTCATTCTCTTGCCCATGCAACCCGCGGCTTCCCGTCCCTGCACATCATGTAGGCTCCTTGCCTGGGTTATCTTTCAGATACAGTCTTTCAGAACAAGGACTAGCCCTAATATTTTTTTTCTCTTTTCTTCTTCTAAAGAACCTGCATGTTTTACAATGAGGCACAGATAAGCTTTTCTCTAGAAGCAGCCACACGTATCTTCCTACTGTGTTATTTTTCCCCTTGAGCAAATACAGATGTGAGCAGTATGAGCAAATTGCCACCCTTCAGAAACCTCTGAGATCCTTTGTGTTTCTGGTCCACTGACCCACAGTGGGGTGAGAGGGCCAGGGCTGCCCCTGCATTTTTTCTGAACATGCAGCTACTCCCCTGCAGCCTTTGCCAAAGCACTAGCATGGATTTGCACTGTCCTGAGTACCTCATGTCTCCTTATCTCAGTTTTGCATGGGTTTAATCACATAAGCATGAGTAAATTTTCTCCCGAGTTTGGTGTAAGGGAAGTCAGACCTTTAATCATCCCAAGTGTGCAGCTCAGACTTTTGCAGTTGCTCCTGAAATACCTTCCCAATCAGCAGCAGAGGAGCCAAGGACAAGGCAGTGAAGCAGGTCTCATCAGCACCCCACCTCGACAGCTTGGCTGGCACAAAACCTAGTTTGCCATCATCCCAGCAAGGGTCTGCACAACATAAACATGCAGCGCCTGCTCTCCAGCATCTGTACTACCCTCCTCTGGCTTGAGTGAATACTGGGTGCAGCCCAACCTCCGGCCATCCTGGCATCCCGTAGATGTTTTGCACCACTGTTCCGGGTTCCTCTTTCCTGCAATTTGAAAGTGGTGAGTCAGGAAACTGCCTGATACTCAGTCCTTCTGCAGGTCAAGGAGGAAAGGCTTTCTGTATTCGTAAACTAAACCAAACATCAAAGGCAAGCGTGAGCCACATCACCCACATTTTCTTCAACAGAAGTGATTCCACGGGGTCCCATATGTTAGGTAGCTGCCTGGGCATTGTAACAACTTGCTTGTAGCTTTGTAAACTGAAGGGCAAGATCATTCCTTGGTTGGTACGTGAGGTTCGTACACATAGGATATCTTTCTTCTCTGATCACAGCCAAGCTGAACGAAATGAAATACTGCAGGTTAGGAACAGAAAGTACAGAGAATTCAGCCTAGGAGTTGTTTTACTCCACCTGGAACCAACGTTTTCTGTCAGGTTCCTTTGTTTTAACACACACATGTCATGGGAGAAAAAGCAAAAGTGTGAGGGCTGACTCAGAGGACGTGAATATCAGACAGAGCACTTGGCATCTGAAATGCCTTGAAGCAAAGGTACAAGCTGTGTTGCATTTCTTCCAGGAAACGCTGACCAGCTCCTACATGCAAATAGCCATAACTGTTCGGTTCCATTTAACCCAATATCTGGAGTGGCCAAAGCACCTGTTTAGGAAAAACTGCTAAGAAACTTGACAGGCACAGGCACAGCAGGTGCTGCTACACAATACCTCATGTTGTTAGACAGTTCCATACATCTTGCTGGAATTAGAGAAAATCATGACCTATGTGAACTAATAATTAAAACAATCAAGGCATTTTCCTAACCAAAAACACACACACAAAAAACCAAAAACAGAGGTAGCATTGAATAAGCGTAACTCTGGTTGGAAATTTCTGCTTTGCCATGGCACTGAACCCACTTGTTCAGGATCACGCAGTATCACTGGACTACAAATACACTGAAGATGAGAAGACCTTGACCCCATGTTTTTCTGCTACGATTGCAACTGGTGCTGAGTTCACATCCATCCTATACAGCATCTCACACTGTGCCCATCCCTGCTGTGGGGCACCATCTGCTGCGCTAATGTAGCTGCTACCCCATTTGTTCTCTGCACTGGAGGAGAAACACATGCTGCAAAGGCTTGAGCAGCAGGTGTTTGCTCAACTGGTGGACAAGAAATCTTAATTTTACCCAATACCACTAACTGATCCTCCTCCCTTTCAAATAAAATCATCTCTTGTTCAATACTTCCCTGGAGTTAGTGCCCCAGACTGCATGGCTGCAGACAGCAATGCATGGGGGTTTGGTGCTGGTCTGGGGAAAAGCAGCCTGCCTATACACAGGGGGCTTAACTAGGCTTGCTGCAGTCTGAAGTGATGCAAATTCAATTAATGAGCACTTAAATCTTTAACTCAGAGCATGGTCTGCATCACCAAGGTGAGGAGGAAAGCAGTGAGACAAAGCTTAACACGCAGAGTCTACTGTTGGGCTGCTCCAGCCTTCAAGGCAACTCCTTCTCTTCCTTATCTGTATCAGCATCGTGTGCTTACTGCAACTTCATGGCAGCAGAGACCTCATCTCTCACTCACCTAGAAAACATTTCACAGAGTTTAAGAGTTATGTAATTAGGGACAATTATTATAATAATTAATCAATTTTGAAGTTATCATCCATCTTCAGTGTCTTTAATGAATGATAGAGACTAGGCTTCCCAGAAGTGCCAGAGGCTGTAGCTCCACCTAATGACATTGCTAAAAGCAAACCTCAAACACATGCTGGAAGAGATTAATTGCAGTAGGTAGTCTGTCAGTGCTCCAGTTAAACTTTTATTGTCAGTCCATCTGGGGAAATGACCCCAAGACTAATGAAAGAGGCAGAGCTGGAGAATATATCAGCTAATGTCTCCTGTGGCTAGTAGTCAAAGGCTGTGATGGGGATAGGAATATTGAAGTGTATTCAAGAGTTTCATATTGGTCCACTGATATAAGGGATAACAATAATCTTGATGATTCACAACATCTGTGCTGCCAGCCTTAAAACACAGCCTCTCAGCATATTGTCCTTTTTTTTTTTTTTTGTGCAGACATAAAAGAAAGAAAGGCAGTCAGATTTGTATCAGGTGTGTGAGTTCAGCAGAAACTTCAGGGGAGAGTTCAGGAGAAGGAACTAGCTCTCTGAGAAGACCAGCTTACAGTTGTGATCATGAACGCCACACCCATGTAATCTGATGGCTTTCTAAGAGCTGTGAAAAACATTTTTATTCTGTACCATCAGCTTCTGGACTGGCAAGAATCTGCTTGCGTTACTGCCTCTGAAGAGGGAAACTGTAAAACAGTAAAAGCTCTGTCCTGCTTTTACCATCTATATTTCTATCTGTAAGAAATTCTAGTAAACCCAAGTCAAAGATGTGCCTGTGGGGGACAGAAACCTTGCAACTCCACAGGACCTGCAGGTCATACATGGGTGCTGTGGATCAGGTGCTGACCCTGATATACTTTCCACTGCACTCACCAGCCCTGCTCACCAAGGCTGCTGCTTGCTCATGTCCCTTGCTCTGTGCTCTTACTATTTTCCTGGGGGGGGGTTGTATGTATATTTGTACTCATACACACATTTTAAATGTGCACGTGTGGACGTTTCCTCCACACACCACATATTTTTGTTACTTTAGGCATTTCTTCTCCTTCTAGGCAAACAAGCCTTCCCATTTTTTGAATTCCCTCCCACTCAAAACAATAGGCTAGACATGGAGTGAAACTGTCCCTCCTTAAATCAGGCTGCCACACATTCCTTTTGCTTTAAATAAGGGACTGTTGCTGAACTCATAATTTCCGTTGTTTCTCTGTCAATGAGCAAGGCTGAAGCCCATGCTGGTTCTCAGTTGGGACTGAAAAAGCAATCTCTGCTGCCTGTTTGCTTGCTGTCTGCAATAAGCCATACTCAATTCTAGACCGGGGGTAAAAACATCACAAACAAATGGTGAGGTGACCTTAATCACCATATTTGTAGAAGAGTGGGACTTTCATTAAAAACTGCTACAAAACACATGAGTTTTTATAAAATAATAGTGGCGGAAGTACCAGCACTGTCATTACATTTGAGTGCTTGTTAGCTTCCCAACGAGCCATCCCAGGCAGCACCGTGCTGCCTCAGGGCTCAGTCAGCAACACCTCTTGCAGCCCAGCAAAGTCCCAACCCAGCGAAGTCCAGGAACTCCTTGTTGCTAAGTCCTGTCGATCATCCAAGACCAGATCCTGTGTTGCATACAAATGAAGATACTCAAGTGCGAGATGCCAAATGCTCCATCTTGCTAAGGTGAGATACACGTGTGGAGCAGCAAGTCTGTTTTATTTATAAAACTGTATATAGCTATAACAAACATTTTCCCCAAGCAGTGGCATTACTCGACCATGCCATTCATAATGCAATGACTAACAGATATACTATTTTTAAGCCTATTTTATTTGTTCCATGATAGGAAATGGAAAATGTGGATTCCTGTTGTTCAACTCTTGTGCTAGATATAGTACCTTATTCCTTTTGTTTGGAAAGTTTTGTTTCCAAACACCATCCATTACTCAAACTGTATTAATGCAACAAATTTACCATCCAAATAGTTTCCAGTAGGTCTCACCAAGAGGATGTTTTTTTCTGGTGTTATGACTAGCTACACTCATGTCAAAAATCTCCACTTGGCATCACCTTTTAACTCAAATGCTTTTAAAAAAATAAGTGGATTCTTGCCTGTTCAGGAGTTTGCGCCGCCAATGATTCTATACCTGTAAGCGTCACAGGAATGCTCAAGACAGCCAGGACCACTGGAAACTACTTAAATGTTTTAGCACCTTAGTCTAGGGTATGTTATCTGAACCCAAAGCATTTGGTTTGAGTATTGCGGAGTATCACAGGCTGAGTCCCCAGCTGCCTGTCCCTGTCCTGCACCACCCCAACAGCAGCTTGACTTCTCTGGGAGGCTTTCCTCCATGGTACGTTGATGGGAAAAAAACCCCCTGATTTGAGTTCCCCGCTGGGTGAGTGTTTGGGAAGCACCCACCCTCCTGCCCCCCCTCAATGCACAGGGCGGACCAGGCTGCCCTTGAGGTCATGTGTCATGGGACGCCTGTGGGCACCCTGCTTCCAGTTCTGGCTGCAGGCAGCTGTCACCAGCTTGGCCACCACGGTCCCTCTCAAAGGCTTAGTACCATCACCATCACGCGACTAGAGGCAGGTGGCACTGTGATTGTCCTTGACCCCTCTAGCCCAGCACCAGAGGCAGCAGGTCTCACTCAGCGATGCAGGGAACAAGAAATCAAGTATATGAGTTGCATTGCCCCTCACCTTTCTTTCCTTAACCATGTATCCACGCTGTGGCATCAGGAATAACGAGGGGCTTGCCATGACTACAGCTGGAAGGTGGACGAATACTTCAATCCTGTGCATAGAAGCTGCTGTTTGTTTGTAACTCTCCTCCACCCAGCTTTGCTCTAGCAAAACTGATTTTCAATATCTTTAACTTTTCTCATCCTTCACAAAATGTAATAGTGCTTTGGATGGCAAATTAATTAAACATGTTGACAGCCATGATTTAATTGTTGGAGATGAGATAACTTCTAGAAAGAAGTCAAAGAGAAAAGAGCACCTTCAAGTAAAGCTTTCTAGGACAAAACAGTAGCATGAAAAGAAAGTTTTTATTTACTCTATCACACCTGATTTCATCTTGTCACTACATCTCAAGTTCAAAATCAACCACTTACCTTTCCGCAAAAGAGAAAAATATTCCCAGTTTGTTTTCTTTTGAATCTCATCCAAAAAACCATGCACATGACTATATCAATAGGTGTTCATGATCTGAATGCTGCTACATCACACTAGTAAACAAACCAGAACATCAAAATTGCTTAACAAAAGTCAAGTTGACCCAGTTCCTCTGATCAAAGTGATAGTACAAGTACCTATATGGCATATGGAAAAATAACTAAATATCAAGCCCTTCATGTTTAATTAAAGCTGCAACATCCAAACCCTCAAGAGGGAATGGGGTCCTCTTTGGCCAGGTGCCCTGTGAATGCAGACCCTCCCCCAACACCCAGCCAACAAAATCAGTGATGCTCCCCATGACCTGATGCCCCATGAGACACTCTGCTTACGCATGAGTCCCTCCTCTCTGCAAAATTTCCCGCTGGTGAATAAGGGCTGCCCAGATCTCCCCTTTTCCCATTGTATCAGCACAGTCTCAGCAGAGGTGGCTTTGTCTCTGCAAGACTGGGTACCCTGACAGTTGCTGAAGGGCAGATTTACGGCCACAGAAACCTGTTCTGCCTCCACCTCCTCGCCAATATACACAGCACTTCAGATGGGAAGGGGTGGAGAGGCACTGCCAGGACTTCCAGGCACTGATGCTTGGGGGGGGCACCTAATGCCACTCAGCTGTGTCAAGTCAAAGCTTATTTTTCTTTCAAGGTGGGTCAGAATTTACTTGCCTGCCCAAACAGCAAACAGTCAACAAAGCAAGCTGCAGTCACCGTAAGACAAGTGTAAATAATTGGTTTTTTTTTAAGCTAAAAAGAGGAAAGAGCGCTTCCCCCCTATCCCTCCCAACTCCACCCAGACCAAAGCAAACACAAAAGCCTTCTGTTCAGTCTTCAAAGTAAAAATCCCCTGGCATTTCAGTTTGTTTGGCAATATGCTGTTAACTGAGGTTAAAACTGTGGAAATATGTTGGTTTGGAACACAAGGACTCCAAGCATGCATCTGCCACCGTTTCTGTGGTTGCACATGCACAAGGACATCTCTTCTGCTGTATTTTCTGTACCAACAAATAATTACAAAAAAAAAAAAAAGGTAACAAAGATATGGGGTAATTCCCATTACGGTGCTTCCAGCACCCTCCTTCCCGCAGCAGTCAAGACATTGCAGCCAGAGATGAAAGGGAGGGGATATGTTCAGTGGCTTTAGCTGTGACTCTTTGAAATGCTAAGAAACAAAGCAAATGAAATTTCCCTGGTCAGAAAAAACTTTGGGTGAAATATCTTTTTCATTACATTTTTTAGAATTGGATTGCACTGGTGGGAAGGGCGGAGAGTAGCACTGTGCAGCTCCAAATCTGCAAGTTACAATTAAAAGCCTTTCAAGCAGTCAAGTTCAGCTTTCACTACCAGCAAGACTTTCATCGGCAGCTGTAAGCATGGCTTCTAGTTGTGAGATCTTGATGCCTGCTGGGTTAAATGCTAACCGGGGAATCTGAACCTGCCAGGGGCCTGGCAAAGTGTACTGGCTCTTCCCCTCCCTCCCACCTCCCCAAGGGGAAAGTTACATGCTTGCTTAGGAGGGTAATGGAAGAAGCAATTTTGCGAGCAGCTGTTTGAGCCTGGTACCCGTCTGCTGCATGACGTTGAGCTTTGAAGCCTGTTTTAAGATGTGCAACATGGGTGTCTGATTTGCTGATAAAGGAAATAATCCCCAAAGACTGGATGCTCACATGCTTGCAGGTTTGAACTTCACCTAAACGCAAAGGCTGAAGCCAACTCATTGTGGCACCAAGACAGCTAGTGTGGATAAGATCTAACAGTAGGTGAGCTCGGGTGTTTAAGGCAGTTGGTTTTCTGATGTGTTTATGGGCCTTTGGTAACATCCTGAATACTATGAGATTGGACTGACTGGGACACAGAGCTTGAAAAGAAATTGGACGTCTGTGAACAGGCCTTATACACGCATCAACAAGTCATGCTACGTTTTCTACCAAATGCTTTAAAAGCATTTTAAAAGCTTCATCACTGCAAAATATCATTTTTACCTGTTATAGAGATTTCTAAACCAATTGTTCCACAAGAAGCAGGAAATGAAAGATGAAGGAAATTTGCTTTCTTATGCATTCCCCACTCTACAGCCGGGTTTTTTTGGTGCTTGAAAAAAACCCCATAAAATGCAAAAGCGTTGACACTTCTCGTGTGCCTTTCTCTCCCTCGTTTTAAATCCCAACTCCACATTGATTTTCTGGTCTTTGGTAAGTAAAAGGCCTCTTTACTCCTTTGCTCTCATTAGAGGCACTAGCAGACACCTCTCCTGCATCCAGCTGTTTATCATCCTCTCATGCAAGTCCCATTTACCTGGCCAGACAGAAAGATTACCTGCAATATAAGCTCTCCAACACAGTTTCTGAAGCCCTCTCCGTGGAGTTTTTTTGTGGACTTGGTGCAGAATTTGCTACGCCATCTGGCAGAGCATAATCAAGTGGTGCACAGGGACATTGAGATGTTTGGAAGCAAAATAGCTAGCATCTGCAGATAGCAAGCAGCCTTGTAGCCAGCCAAGCTGTGGTGTCATCGGCAGAAGTCTGCCATTTCCAGATCCAGGGAATGGCAATTTTGCAATACCAGCTGAAGAAGCACTTAGTTTTACGACAACTGGAGACTGTGCAGCTATTCGGATTGACGGAGTAGTAGCAAAGTGGCAACCTTCTCACTTCCTGTTCACCCTAGGCAATAGGTGACAGCTCTGCTAGTATGTCCTTGGGCTCTAATGAGTTACCCTGCAGGTAACAAAGTAAACACATCTCTTGAGTGCATTTCCTTCTCTGCTAGCAGTCAGTATCTATTTAGATGCACAAGATACTCAGCTGGTTGAGTGAAGGCATCTACTGCTAAGGAAATGAACAGCACTGGTATCCACTGCCTACACCACCACCCTTACCGCCCATCACCACCTTGTGCCATCCAGCCAGCAGAGGTGGCCCAGCTTCTCAGGGTTTAGATCTGTCCTCATCTGCCCTGTGGTATAAGAAATTATTTCCAGTAGGACTTAAATAGCTTTCTTTAATAGCTCTGAAAGCTTCCTCCATGCCAGGGATCTCAGAGCCATGCTGTAAACTGGGGCTGTTTCTATTGACACCTTGTTTGTGCTCAATGACTTCTTTTTTCTGTCCTCTTCGATATCTTCTTTCACATGCCTGGGTGTCTGGTCCTCTCTGCTCACACAGTAGCAGAGGTGCTTGAGACGGACACCTGGAGCCTGGTGTTTGCAAAGTACATGCAGTATGGTAAAATTTGTTCAACACACAGCTTTTAACCTGAGTGTCATTATTCCCTCCTCCTCAGCCCCATGCATCTGCCACAGCCCTCAGCAACCCTGATACCTGATAAGCAAGGTACCCCTAAAAGAATACAGCAGTACCTTGCTTTTGTACTGACATTCTTTGACATGGAAACTGGGCTTTGTATGAAATGAGTCCCCAAATGGCTCTGGCAAGACATTCGACGTATATGGGAGGCAAGGGCAGAGAGATCAAGTACTGAGCAGTACTATTCTCCAAATGCATTTTGGAAAACTTTGTGAATAGGAGGACGTTACAGGACATGTGGATATTTTAATGCGTCGCTGCACTCTAGGGAGAGGAAAGATTGGATATTTACTACTAACGAGCATATAGCTTCCCTGGATGGTTCCACGGGCTGACAAAGCATAGAAAGTTCTTGTTAGATGTCTCTCCCACACAACACAATTTGGCTGAGAGATTAACAGCATAATGTACTGCACCTTCTTTTTAATCTCATGTAAAAATTTTGACTGCTAAACCACTCTCCTTAATCAGCAGTGAGCCATTAGAACCGCTCCTCAGTGAGTACATGCTGGAACACCATATCATGCTCAGGGAGCTTTTTGACCTACCTACAGGAGCTATAATATACCAGCACTAGCCTATAATTAAGGTTGTATCAAAGTTTCCATGCTATAATTCTGCCCTGACAGGAGAGAGTATGCAGAGCTGAAAGTACCTAGGAAACTCATGGTTACTTATCAAATTGCTTGGGACATTTGTTTAGTATTTTTCAAAAATACGTTGGAAAAATAGTATAAGTTCTTTAGTTCATCTGAGACTTCAAACTGACCTAGCCGTGACTCACCCCAATGAATTCAAGACCTTACTGGTAGGTACTGGTAGCCCCACATCCCTTCTTAAAGATTTCCCACAGCATAAACTGCATTATTATTATTTTAATGAGCCTGAAGTATTTCACCTCACCTTTCCTCAAGATCTAAGGAGGTAGAAGTCTTTACTCACACTACTAGTCCTCCAGCATAATTAGGTTATTTTTCCCTGCTTACTGTGAGCACTCTCCATCTAAGTGGACTTCCTTATCACGCAGCAACACTGGTCCTTCAGATGAGTTCAGCTATATAGTACAGAGTGTGCACGTATATGTACCTGCTATCAGACTAAATTGTGTATTCTCCATAAAGTATGCAAAAAACCCTTCCAGAAAAAGCCTAAGTTCTTAGCTTTAAAAATAATGTAAGAAAATATATTTGCTTGTACTTTTAAAAACAATAACATAGTAGTGCTTGGCTGAACCTTGAAACATAGAGATCCTAATCAGCAGCAACGTGACTCGTAGCACCACGAGACTTGTCCACTTGGTTCCAGTGGTGAAGAAAGGTCAGTGAAATACAGACGTGCAATTGGAGAAATCGTAAGTAGAGGCTTACTCTTTATAAGCCTCAAAAACTAGGAATAGAGTAGGGAGTTAAGCGCTACATCGTGCTGCATAAGCAACCTAGTGATGCAGAGCATGTGTTTTGGGACAAGGTGGTGAAGCGCAAGCGGCATAGGTCCAGCTGCTGGATCAGAGCTATTATTACAGGGGATCGGTGTGACAGTCCCTACAGCAGTAGCGTTGCCAGTTGGGATGAAGAATATGGAGGACTGCTGTGAGGAGGCATATGTGAGGGCACTGAAGAGAGGTGGGAGAGGAAATCTGAGCTTAGGTTTCTGATGTCCATGTCAAACTCCTCATTTTGCTTCTTTCCCATAGGCAGACTCCCTGTCTCCATCTCAGGAATCTCTTTTGCCTCTCCTTTTCCTAATGAATTCATGCAGCCCTAGCATAAGCCAAGGAGCCAGGGCAGGCCACACACTCCAAGCTGCATGGTGACCCTCACATGACCAAGAACAACTGCAGTTGCTGCTGGCCATCCCAGTTAGGACACAGACAGAAGTGAAAGTATGACGGATGTTCCAGATATGGTCTGCTGAGGCCATCCTCTCATCCAGGAACCACAGACTGAACACAGGGACAGTGCATTTGCAGTGCTCACCCTTTTCCTCACACACCTGCCTTGCAGTTCTTGAAGTGTCCTGGATCCAGTCATGGATCAGGTCACAGATCATACAGCCATCTCAAGCACAGCAGAAAACCAGCAAAAGATCCTAGTGACAGCTGCTCTGTGTTCACTCTTCCTCCCAGTTTCCTAATTCCAAATCAGTTCATGTGCTCATACGATTTCCTTCTGTTCTCCCTCTGCCTCTTACCACCTTTCCCATCATAGTATGCTCCCTCTCTTCCCTCTCTCTATCTGACTGCTGTTTGCTCTTCCTTAAAATCTCAACATAGGAAATTTAATGAAAAAAAACCTAACCCAAAAACTTCTGGACCAATGGTCTTCAGCATGCAAAAACTCTTCTTGAAAGCCTTTTCCATTTCTCAGAGTGAAATCTTTTGTGTGGCTGAGGAAATACAAGACCTTTTGGTCTTTAGAATAACTCCAGTACATTTAATAAGTACATCTTAGGACAGCTTGGGGAGCTACCTAGTTTCAGACAGAGCCACCTCACACAGATTGGAAAAGAAGTTACAGGCAAGATTTTATCTTTCTTTGCTTCTTTCTTTTCTCAAGTAGTAAAACACCTTCCAGGTGTCCCTCAGCACAGACAAGCTCATTTGCTTTCAGCCAGAATACTGCATGTTATGACATACAATAGTTCTGACCTTCAGTATTAGAATAAGGAAGCTCTCACAAGAGCTATATTCATGTGTGTTCCCTTTGCACACTCTTCCCCCTTTTAATGAGGTGCAAAATACAGACAAAGCACCTACAAGATACTTTAGAGAAATACTTGGCTGAACAAAATTTTTCTTGCAGCCTTTAGAGTCCACTGGCTGCTTCTGCAATTCTCAAGAGACCAGAAATGGCGTTTTTAGAAATATTTGAACAGGATGTAAGATACCAGAGGGACACCGAGTAGGTACTAACAAACATGGAAAAATCTGTCACTTTCTAAAGATATAAATGCACTCAAAAATCTTCACATATTTGTTCTTGTAAAGTACCAGCTGACTTGTGATTTGTTTTTCCTTAATGAGCAGGGGATCAACCAAAGCAGGGGTGAGCCCCCGTGGCCTACTACACAAAAGTGCTTCAGCACCTGAACCCTTTCAGTCACTGTGGAGCACAACCAGCATCTCGGCATCTTGCCTGTTTCAAGCCACATCAGGCTAGTGTGACTAAGCTCCATTTCACAGAACAGGCAAAAGAGATACCAAGGACTGTGCAACTGCTTTTTTATGCCAAACCATGTATTTCCCCAGCTCAAATAACATCAATAAATTGCATTCTTAATTTCCTTAGAATCATAGAATTGTTTAGGTTGGAAAAGACCTTTAAGATCATCCAAGTCCAACCGTAAACCTAACCCTGCCAAGTTTCAGTAAACCATGTCCCTAAGCACTACACCTACATATGCCATCTTTTAAACACCTTCAGGGATGGTGACTCAACCACTTGTGCAGCTTGTTCCAATGCTTACCATAACAAAGGTTCAATCCAACACGATTCAGTTCCAATCCTGGAAAAGCGAAAAAAATTCCATGCTGCTGTTAAAGGCACTTTATGTAGAGCTGGTCCTCTTAGTATTAGCCTGACTAAGTCACATTAGGGAATGTTTTTGGACGAACTTGTCTAAGTCAAATATACCGTGTAAATTAGCATCACTTTTTATATAGTGGCCACAAAAATATGGGCATCTGAACGTCACCTTTCACATCTGTAAGCAGCCAGTTTTCACTGTGCATGTCCTATATGAAACAGTTTTAAGAATAAAAGTTGACAAAAATACTTCGAATTTTTTCTCATAATACTTTAAATATGTCTAATGGCTATGTCACACCAGCAGCTTTTACTTTAATTTACAAGGCACAAAGTTGGGACAGGGCAGCTGCTAGAGTGAAAAATAATGTGATAGAAACACAAATACATCCGCGTTAGTTTCTGTTCTCTGGCATAAAATCATACTGTGCTTTTAACAGCTTCACTGCTGGTTACAACTTCTTTGAGCTGGTGCGCTTAAATATGAAAGTCAGAGGGAAACTAGTTTGAAAAGGTATGATATAACAACATCTGCAAAACTACAAACATTAACCATTACTGCAAGTCTGCAATGCTTGCCAGCCTTTTATAACTTGTTTTTCCTCTTAAGTAAGCATTGCAGCAATGACTTTTTTTACAGTGATGAAAAACTTCACTGAATCGCTACACCCCAGCATAAACAGCCCACATACAAAATGCTTTATCATTTGGATCAAGCCCATGTTACAGTATTCATGCTCACTTGCATACAGGGATACCCAGAGATGCACCATGGTACTCAAGTATTGGAAGCAACCTTGCTGTGAAATATTGGATACACATTCGAAGTGTTTTCTCAAGGTTATAATACACAAACTGCACAAATACAAACAAAAGTTTTCAAAACATGTGCTGCATCCTTGTGGCCTTCTAACAAGTTGAGATACGAAACTAACTGCTAGATTTCTTCCAGTAGTCAACCCGCTCTGAAAATGAAGACTTCTTAGCAGGCTGATTCTAACTTTTTACATATGTTAACTTTTTCTTATTAACGCGGAATAAGAGGTTGAATATCTAGTTTGAGCTAAAGTGGAATCTTTTCTAACTTTTCAGCTAAGCCTCGTCTAAGTAACTTAATTTTCTGAAATTTAATTGCTTGTTTTTCATACAGTGTTTCTTTCTACAAGTGATAACATGGGACATTGGTATGCAGAAAAGCCATTGCTTATACTTATTCCTAAAGTAACCAAGGCCATCCTCAAGCTGATAGAATGCCATAAGTTTGGGGCAAAAAAGGGTAGCGTCTGCAGGCAGAAGCAGACAGGACAGGTGACCCCAAACTGACCAGAGTATTCCATCCCATATGCATCATACTCAGTATAAAACTGAGAGGTCACAAGGATCTTGCTCTCTTCTTTCATCTTTTTGCCCTGATCTCAGATCCATGCGTTCCTGAACCCTGTTCCAATTCCAGACCTGGACCTTTTCCTCATGCCTGCTCTGCAGCACCTGTGGTAATGTAGCCGTCCAGGGGAGTGATTTTGCATGTTTGTATATTTTTTTATTATTTTCTTATTATTTTCTTTATTATTATTATTGTTGTTTCATTAGAGTAGTTTTAGTCTTAGTTTCCAACCCTCAAATGTCTTTTTGTCATTTCCCTTTCCCCTTTCTCTGGAAGTTGGGATTGAGTCCACAACTGCTTGCATTCAGCTGCCAGTCAGGCTGGGCTGGGACTAAACTGTGACAGTGCTATTAATGAAATGGAGAAGAATACCTTGTGCAACATTGCAACTTACCGCTATGACAGCTTATGATTACCTATAAAAAGTATTTTGCTACAAGATTTCCCACACACCACAGATATGTTTCAAATCAACTATATTCAAAGGCATCAGAGACAAGGAATACTGTACTTTCGTAATCTTATAGTGACATTATTTCTTTTCCACATCTGCTATTGCAATGGCAGCCTTAGCTGTGGGTTGAGGTTTGAGTTTTTATTTTTACTCAGTAGCATGTAATGACATTGCTTGATATTTAGCTCCACCTATGGGCATCTCCACGTACCTCTTTCAATTCACTAAAATTCAACAATATAGTTATGCTTTAAAGCTGTAATCATACAAGTCTCCCGCACCCTACACCTCCAAAGAAAAAAAGTAGATGCCCAATTCTGTTGAGAACTGCATTGAAGTTAGGATGTAAGTTATTATCCAAACCATACAGCACACTATTTGGTTAATGGAAAGGAGAGGAATGAGGGAAAAAGAGGTGTGGGAAACAACCCAGACAACTGCATCTTAGAAATGAAACAAAATAAAAGATTCAAGATCTCATTTTAGAACATATACAAGATTACTTCCTTATTCTCCAAGGCATTCTTACTGATTGACTCTTAAAGTCATGAGAAAGTCAGACTATTTTATTTAATTATCCTGACAAGAGAGAGACACTGTAAGGAAACAACATCAAGATGACTTCACCAAGATCTATTTAAAAGTCTGTCAGGTTTTGAACAATGCATTTTAAAGTTTTAAAAGAACTATTACAGAAAAAGTTGAAAAGATCTTAAGAATCAGGAGACATAAGTGTATGATGTAAGGGAGAGGGGAAAGTAACAATAGGATTTTGGCAGAGACCTGGCAGCATAATCTTTAAATCACTGAAATGCACAGAGGCAGAGAGCTTAAAGGGGAGCTCCAGAACACAGAACATGCCTAAACCTAGTAGAATCCTTAAGCACCCCCAAACCCACACATTTCCACAAAAGACATTTGATTCAAGTAATGGTAATGTCTACCTGAATGACACTTAAAGGACCCCTTTAGCATTTCCTCTTTAGTCCTCTTAAAGGCTTGATATTGGAGTAACTCCAAATATTCAGTCACTCAAGAGACAATGCTCAGTGGCACAAAAAGACTCAAAAGAAAGATCTATTTTCTATGTCTTCCTCTGCAGTACCTCAGTAATAGCTATTTTGTAAAACCTTTGACTCAAATAGTGAGACTCCAGATAGGAAACTGAACAAAACGGATTTGGAAACAGTGAAGTTGCGAGCAAAACAGACTACCCACTGAAATCCTAAGTATGAAATGCAAGTAGTCTGAGATAAGGAGTTTATCCTGTCTAACAAGCAAAGCAAGTTCAAAAGTAATTAAGAGATGATACACATTAAAAAATAGAGAGATACAAGTCAAACTCCTGCCAGCGCTATAGGGCTCTCTGCTTGCTTCAAAGACATTTGCTTGTCTTTGAAGGAGCTTCTCCTCATGGGACTCAGGAAGTGGTAGAGTAGGACAGACACCATAAAAATGTCCAGATATTTGGACAAAGGCAGATAGCAGCCAGCATGGCACTCACAAGTCTGGTCTACAGAAGCACTGAAGCTATTAGAAAACACTCTGTGACACAGAGTATTTAATAGGGCTTGGCCAGAGTTACAGATGCATGACATCAGAACACAGTACAATTGGCACCAGCAAAATAAAGGATAAGTATATAAGTATATAATTATAAATGTCATGTAACACAGTAAATAGAAAATCATACATAATATCATTAGGATTAATAAAGGACACCTTGGGCATTAGGTGAATACAGGAAAATTCTCAGTTGCACTTACAGGTTTCGTTCAAGTGGGCTGTGATAGTAATGAAACTGCAAACAAAATTAATTCCTGGTGCAACTTCAATGGCAAGAATCTCTCACCCCAACAAATTCACATTCTATGAAAATGACTGAGACTATGAAGTACAAGCTATAAATACATAATCACTCCAAATATGAGAGTCATTATTGACAGATTCCAGATTTAATGGCAAGAGCAGCATCAGACCAAAGACTACTGAAAAATTTCTGGTCAGTGCTCTCTCCCTGTGCTGTGCTACCAGCATACAACACCTTTGCAAAATCATTTTAAAGTCTGTGTGAGGAAGTTCTGAAGCCACTGACACTGATCTGTGCCTATCCTTGGATAAGAAAAAAAGCGATTTCATAAAGAAGACTGAGGAAATGCTTGTAAACCTTAGAGACCCTCAGTCTTTTTGAAATATGGAATAACATCTTATGGAAGAAGGGCAGGGATGGGAGCAGGAGGCAACATTAGGAGGAACTGGAGTTTCTTGAGCTGGTCTTTGAGAGGCAGAAAGTCCATACAAGAGTAGTGATGTAAATGTGCCACTTAGAGCCTCAGTCTCTTCCTCCACTTGTTCAACCTTTCATACTTAAATTCCCATCATTTTATTTCTTCTCATACCTCACACGGAGTGTACCACAGCGAAAAAACAACTGCCAGTTGTCATCTCAGCAGGATGACAGAGATGCTATGATTTTAGATACATAAATACAGACCAGGTAAGTGACAAAAAGTTTCAAGTGTGATAATCTCTACTTCATCAATGGAAATTTTGTCAGAGAAGATAAATCCAGCCCTGCCAGATCCATCCTGTCACCTGCTCATCAACCTAGTCACCTTTGTGCTCTTGGTCTATTCACTGTAATGCACAGTATCTTGGGGGATGTCTTATCTTTGCTATTACTGGGTTTGTTTTCTTCTTTTTAGACATCCAAATACAAATTATTAAAAGCATTAAGCAGGTATAATTTTCTGTAAAATGTTTCTGAAGTGTGTTGGGTAATGTAGCATAAAAGCAAAGGTGACAGAAGAAGCACAATGACTGAATCCAAGACCTAGTAAGTGAATTTATCAACTTAGTATATGCCTCGATTAAAGGTCTACCCCTTGCTATCGTTTTGTATGATTGGAACTGAGAGAGTTTTGGGGACACACCAGAACAAGCAAATAAGCTTTATAGGCACAAATCACAATTTCAAGTTAAAGAGCTTGTCTTCCCCAAGACACTTTTTCTAGTGTGACAAAGCAAAACTTGACTAGGCAGGTGATTATGCCCAGGGCAAAATCCATGCTGTAACTGTTAAAACTGTAGGAGAGAGTTGCTGGAGTTCATTCCTTCCCCACCCTTGACAAGTCTGAACTATACAAGAACAACTACTAATACATTTGTCCAATATTTCAAATATCAAAGTTAGTACACTTGTTGTTGCTTTGAAAAACAAAACCCTGGTTAGAAATAAACTCTGCCCTTAGATGTTGTTGAACTCACCTAGGTAACAAGTAAGCTACTTAATATAGTAATGCATCCACAAACACATAATTGAACAAAAGGAACACGTATTGCTAAGCCAGCAGCAAGTCTTGCAAAATGACAAATGCTAATGTTCACTTACAGATTTATGGAAATTTGTACATGTTATCCTTATGCAAAAGGCAAATAAAAAATAAGCTATACTTCGAAAAAGAAATTAGGTTTTCCATGCAAAGCAGAATGGCTTTGTTGGAATTCCTATTCCACCTTCTACCTCATTAGATCACTTAAAGATCAAGTTATTTCCGTTACTCTATGCAGGAATTCCCTTGGATGGGCTTGATATGGAAGAGTGGTTGCACTGTGCTATTTCAAACAAATATTAGTACTTCATGGTCATAAGTATTGAGAATAATGTTCAGCATTAATATCAGTAACTTTTCTGCTGTGAAAGGATTTTTATCCATATTGAGAGTGAGAGTGAAACCTTTAACACATTTTTGCATTACATGTTTTGCAACACAAAGACTTATAATTACTAGGAAAAGGCATTTAAATGCTGACATATTTTCATATACATAGAGCTTTAAGAATAGAATTATTCATGTTGTAAAAGAAAACTGATAAGGATATCATGAATGTACAGGGATTACTATAGAATAGCAAGATGTTGATAACTTTATTAGGAAGTATGTCAACTTCAGGCACAGAAGAATCAGTTTCTAACTGGAATGTTCTGGACGGTAATTTATTTATTAGATTCTCATACTTTGGAATGAGATCATGCAAGTCTCTTAAGTAGAAGGCTGAAAAGCTTTTCTCTGAACAAATTCATTTGGTTGGTAAGGATGTGACCTGGGACAATATTCTTGCCTTTTTCAAATCAGAACTGTTTGTAAGCTTAAAGTTCACATTTGTGGCGCAAAATCTTTAACTAGCTTCATGCATAAATACCACAACATTTACTAGAAGACAATAAAATATTTTAATTTAAATATGCCTCATACTATACAACTGTATAAAATACTAACTAAGCATTCATTTGAACATTTGGAAAAAAAACCCAAACAGAGAAAGCAAGCAGCACACTGTAGTAGTGATAACAGAAGGTGGCACAAGCCAGGATATACAACCAGAAATGCAGGCAAGTTACTGTCTCACAAACCTTTGTTTACAAATACTATTAGAAGTGGAAATACACTGTAACCATACCAAGACTTCCATGGTTTCTAGTGCCCACCTTACTAGGTAGATGTTAGTGTACTGAAATGATGAAAACCAGATTGGTACTGAACATTCTTTTCTTTTTAATTGAAAGGTAGTACTGCTTTCTTAGGATTGCACGGAAACAAGACAGCATCTACCTGGGTTGCCAATGCAGAACTAATGCTTTGATTGGTAATCATGGAAAGATGGAAAAAAGACAGAACAAGAATTATTCCAACAACTTTAAATTGAATTAAGTCAAACCATATGTCCAGCAATAACTTGAGAAACATGGAAAAAATCTTGGAAAGGCTTAAAGGCAGTTGTGGCCCACCTACAAAGTTTCTCTCAATTTTATTTATTCTGTGTGTTAAGAAGCTGTGCATGTATCCAGCTGATTGTTATACTTCAGTAACACAAAATAACTTTATCTGCCCCTAGGTCCATAATACACAGCTCCAGTGATACATGACAGTAGCTCTTCTTAACGCTTAACATGGAGAGAGTCCCACTTCAGTTAGGTCTAAGACAGACATCAAATACCAGTCTTTGTTTCAATTTACAGGGCATATCAATCAAAAAAAGGATCGTAACTCCAAGTCTTACTGAAGTCTAATGTATTCCTGCTCTCTGTAGTCACAGGATACCAATTTCTATTTTGCTTTGTATAGTGACACACCTCCAATAACACCACGTTTATACTATACCACAGCTCGGAATGGCTTCATTATACATCTTACTTTTTTAAATACAAGTTATTTATTTAAAAATAAGGTGTGATCATGGGCATTTAAGTCAATGTTTTGCTTCAAATGGCACAAAATGGATTTTTTTTTTATCAACTCCAGCTACAAAACTCATTCTCAGACCAACCGTGGCAAAAGCAAACCAACAGAGTACTGTGATTTGATTTCTAAAAATATGTTGAGAAGCATCAAACATCCCCTTTCTAAAACTGTAAGTGATATTTTCCCACAGATATCAGTAACTATCTCTTAAGAAAACTACTGAAACCTACTTCAAAGTGAGAATCTCCATTTTAAAAAACAAGTAATAAAACACATACCTGTAATCTTTATTCCTCTAAACTTGTATGTCATGAGCTACTGTCTTTAAACGCTAACATATAAAAAACCCTAAAGTTTCTCCCACATATACCCATTACTTAAATATGCATCATTACTTGGCATTAAGCATTTCTAAATATCAGGTTATTTTGGAAGCAAAGCTAAGAAAGTTTATATTCATGGACATACAAAGCCAGTAGAAAAAGATACAAGTGTGCAGCTTGTAAAACAGTTCACAACAGGAATGAATGAGGAAAAGGCACTCCATTTCTCTTTGTTGTTCTGAATGCTGTGTGCAATTTTTAAATCACTGTTCAACCCTTGCTCAGAAGAAGGTAGGTTCCCATACTGAGTAGAGTTATTATCTCTCCATTACCACTATTTTCACATAAAAATTATCTTGCTGTGAATATGCAACACTAGCTTTATTTATACATTTAAGAGTACTTTTTTTTTTCCAAATGAGAGTCAAAGCTACAGAACAAATTTTATTGAAGATATAAATTATTTAAACTTAAATAATTTAAAATCAACTTATTCAAGGAACTTTCCTATTGCACATTTTTCCATTACTTTGCCAGATAAAATCCTATATAGGCATTTAAAAGGTTAAAATTTTAAAAGCACAAGTTACACAGCACCAAAAGATGGTGCTGAAGATATTGTATGCCTGCTGCAAAATGAGTGCCAATAAAACCAAATATAAATATATATGTATGTACACATCTAATATTAAGTCTGGGATGCTGAGATAATAAATATTTTAAACAATTTCCCAGACTTCCAGAAATGTGTGAGAAACTATAGAAAATAATGCAAAGTTACTTTAGAAGACCAAGAATACACATGCAAAAAAATCTGTTATAAGAAAAAGATTTACAATTCCCATACTTTAATCTTTAAAACCACCTCTGTTATCGCTATGTACTCCACAAAATGACTAGCCTAGTAAAGGATTTATGTGAATCAGTACAAAGGAAGCTTCCCCCAGCTGCTTTATAATGGAACATCCTACAGTACCCCAAAAAATAATCCTAGTTCGTCCTAGTACATCTCAAAATGTCATCTTCTGCTTATCTTTTGTTCCCAGTCATCTGGGAATACACTCCTGACATCCATCAACCTGCAGCATCAAAAATAAGGATGAAACTTCCCATATTTTTTCTGAGCAAACTTATATTGGAATTTCTCCTGCCATAACTGCTGCTGTTGCCACCAAATCTGTGATCTGCTGTTTCCACAGTAAATGTTTCCCTTGCATATGTCTACTTGTAACCCTTGGAAAAACAACAGCAGTTCAACTTAAATGGGTAGCAGTATATTCTGGCCTTCTTGTCTGAATAATTTTTGGTTTGGGTTTCTTCATTTCTTCTTCCACATCGTTTTCCTGGTCACTCTCACATACATGGACGACGACACTAGGAGTAGTGTCAGTTGCAGCATGTAGCTCATACTTCTCTCCTGAAAGTTAAAATATTAGCAAAACTCATTAAAAAGAATCCACTCTGTAGAAAACTATGAAAGAAATTACTAAAAAGAAAGGAATACATTAAAATGCATAAGTAATACACTGATGACAAAAGCCTGATGCTACATTGCATTAGATGGTGCAGGCAGGTGCATTGCCAACAGTCACATTTAGCATCCGGCAGTATTTAGGTTCTGTTTTCAAAGCAACATAGCTCAGTAGCTCTCTTAAAAGGAAGTTTACATATATTAATCTAGGCATTCAAGAAAGCATTCTACATGAGCAGTCATAAGTCTTCTTGGTGGGTTCTTGTAATTTTAAAGTGTACAAGACTGTCTATCCACTGCACCACAATCAGGAAGAACTTTGCCTGAATGATGGCAAACCCACAGGATCTTCCTTCCCCTTGAAAGCTTTCAGCGTGAAGAAAGCTGGATGCTGTTCCTCCCACCTCACACAGAGGTGCTCCAACACTCTTCTGGTATTCTGTGGAGCAGCAGAGCTAAACAGCAGACTTCAAGCGTATATAATGTGAAACACTGACATAACAGAGTCAGTGTGTAAAAGTGCTATGATGCAAATTTTATTCACCACTGATCTGAAATCTGCTTTTTTCTATATTAAGAATTGCTTTTAAATCTAACCAGTTGTTAAATAATTTTAATCTTACATTAGATCAGGAAAAGAGCAAACTATTTCTTTTCACCTCTTCCTTGATCAGCTCCCGTTAATTTTTTTTGCTTGTTATGTTATACTCATCATCTCTCAGTGAAGAGAACAGTCTCCATTAAGACCACTACAGTGATCTGCACATCAGCTGTTTAAAGAACTGACACCTGCGGCAACCAGCACACTCTAGTGTGCAAAGTTCTGAAATGGTCTCTGGTCTGCTCCCCCAAGAATTTTAGAGAGGAGAGCTGGCACAAAGAGCAGTTCCATAGAGCAAAAGGCTCTTGGCTCCAGTTCTTTACAAATACACAGTCCTTTGTGTTAGAGTAACCCCTGCTTGCTCCTTGGTATCAAGTCATTAACTCCATGTTCCAATGAACATCACAGTCAAGAGGCAGAGCCTTACAGGGCTTAATGGGCACAATATACATGAAAAATCTCATGGGAAAAGGGATCACAGATCTACCAATGAGTTTAGTGCAAGACATCTCCATAACAGAACTTTCGGGAGAGAAAGGACCCACTTTTACTGCTCAGTAGTCCCCTAAGTATTTATTTTAAGACCTACAGGTTTCTTTTTTGTATTGCTAAAACTTAAAAGGAAACTGTAGTAAAGAAAGCAGCACCTGTGAAGCAAGCTCTGAACTTCCTTAAAATCATTAAGTTGTAATGTTATTTATTTATTCATTCTATGTGTTTCACAAAAAACAATGTTTATTCTGACAAGCATAGTCTTACGGAACTTCTAATTCAAAAACTGATTTCAGGAAAGTAATATCTTTGATAAATATATTTTATGTCATCAGTATTCCCGATTGATGCTTTTACTGACTTATATGCAGGCTCATCCGCTTAGTTTACATATTACTGGGTAAACACATATTTTGTGGCAGTGTTTTATACCTCCACTTCTAACTGTAATATCTTACCTATAAATTGTTCTTGTCACTATAATTCCCATGCCATTTAAAAGACACTATTTGTTAAAAACTGCCAATAATCTACTCCAATTTTTATGCCAGCATAAGCATAAATTTTTGTGCCTCTACAAACTGCAAAGGGCTGAATTTTCACAGGTAAGAATTCCCTAGTGGTTGGTGAGATGCGGGTTATTTTTCCTTGAATATTTTGACGTCAACAGCATACAGTCAGCCATAAACTACTACATAGAAAGCTAATGCATGAAGAGCTAAAAGGTTTGCCCTGCCCTCTTTTCTCCCCCTTTACTACTGACATAATAAGACATGTTCCCTAAACTGGTAGCTAAACAGGTAAATACTACAGGTAAAATACTACAGTAAATTCATTCAGACTACAATTTTTAGTAGCAGTATCAAAGAGAATAAAGATGGCCATTTTTTCTCTCCCCTAAATGTCATAGAGCAGTTGGAAAGAAGTTGGAAATCAAAGTTGCAGATTCTGGGAAATATTACTTGCATCAATTTTTATTAAGGAGGTTGTCTTAACTGAGATATAAAATGACATCAAGGGATGTGATGATTAATCACCAAACAATGTTTAAAATAGGAGTTCCGTTTAGTGGAACTTTACATCTATTTGGTTTGAAAACACAAATAGCAGGTAGAACTGTTTCTCCTGTGGTGCTATTTTTAATAACTAGACCTATAAACAGTCTATACAGCATGGCTAGCTGAAATGACAAGCAATTTAAGAGGACAGCACTAGAAATGAGGGGTAAGTTTACATGCTTAATATCTCTCTTAGTTTAGACAGTTCAGAAAAAAGATATAAACCTTTTTCTCCTTCCAGGATGAAGCTACGTCAAAGTTTCCACTAAATTAATAAATTGCAGCAGATGAAAATTAGAAGCAGCAAGGATTGGCAGAAACTTCTTAACTCCCAAAGAAAATCAGGTTGATACTGATAGATTCCCTCCTACACACACTACTATCTCAGATGTAGAGGTAATTGTAACTCAGATCTATGCAGCTGTTAGTCAGTTCATTGTCTATGTCTGAAATGAGACTTCCCCATCTCTTCACAATGTATGAAATTACACAATTGTGTCTTCATTTTTTAGGAAGCTGCTTCTTGAAAATCCCAATGAACAAGCTAATACATTATTGAAGCAAGATTCATGCTTTCTACAAATCACAAAACAGATCACATTGTGGAAGTCTGGGCCCTCCAACTGATCCTGTGGGACTACTATATGTGTAAGAAAATACTGTTTACTAATGCTTTTTCTGATATTAATTACTATCTACCAATTAAATCTGTAATTTGAAAAGTTTTAGAAATTCAGAAAGCTTAAAAGGTGTTTTACTCAACCAAAACTCTAGTGTTTCTGCTTCTTCTTACCTGGTCCTAACTTGGAGATAGCATATAAAAGGTCATAGTTAATGACTGGAGTAGCATCTTCTACTTGCTTCCAATCAACAGGTGGAGAGGCAGGAGGTGAAATCAGAAACTGTTTGTCTGGATTTGGTGGTGCCAGATGTGAGCTTCCAATGTGCAAAGTCTGAAAGAAATATAAAGACCAAAGCTGTTACCCTATTATCAATGAATCCATCATTCATGAGGAAATTTAAGGTTTGGACAGATGTTATGCTGTAACAGGCACTCAAGGTGGCAGCATGTAACTGTATTATTGAAGAGAGCTATATGAAAGATCCAGTATACAAAATACAGACAAGCCACCACATTCATTAACTCTGATGAAACATGCAATGAAATATGCACATCCGCATCTTCTCATTATGGAGTTTTACAAAAATTTCACCAGAAAATATATCTGTCCTTAAAATATTGAAGTAGGAGGAAGCTGGATATGGGCTTTAAGGCCTTATGACAAATGGTGTTGAAACTCATTACCACAAGTGAGAGTGGTGAGAATTCTAGAAGGTATATAAATAAACTGGCTCCTTCAGGACTGTCCCTAGGGACATCTGAAACAGACACACACAGATTAATTTTCCCATTAAATTTATGTAGGAGAATACACAGCAGCTATAAAAAAGCATCCAGATTACCAGGACCTGAGGCTTTCACATTCTTAGCAGCAGATGCTAGCCATCTATAGGGCTATAAAGATGACAATGTCCAAGTACAAACGTGCACTAAACAAATGATTTGCACTAGTGAGAGCAGGATCAACAGGTAAGAGCCCTGAACGTGCAGTTCTACACTTTAGATTCCCACAGATACTATCTGAGCATGCATGTGTATATATGTATACTGTTGGCAGAGAACACTTGGCTTTTCCCTTCCCATTAAACTCTATCTTTGACTGTGCTGATTACTGTCCTCTACTCCTTTCCCCAAGGTTATCAAGACAATACAGAGAGAAACATAAATGCAAGATATGCAACAGCCTCCAAATACTTGTAGCTTTGGAACAACCTGTGATTCTCTAATCAAATTGAAAAATTAACAGTGTTCATTAGCATGACTGAGGACCTGTGGAAGCTTATCACGAGTAAGTTATGCTGTAGTACCTTGTAAGGATTATCACAAAAAGACTTACCTGAGCAAAATACAGTTTTATTTCCTTTCCAAGGAACTCTGTCTTGTGCAACTGGATTCTAGCATCTGCTGCAGATAAAGGGTTACTGAAATTTATTCGTACTCTTTTGAAGCTCTTGAAATACTGAAAGGTGATATCTCTGTCATATGTTCTAAACAGTGATTCAAATTTGGCCTGAAAAGAAAGAATCAGAGAAGAAAGTGAATATTGTAACACTCTACATTTTTTTAAAGAAATAAAAAAATAAATTGCAGTTACTAGTAGGGGCACACTACCACTCCTGAATACTGATGTATTTGTAACACCTTAGATTTAGTTGTGTTCTTCCTTCTTTTTATAATAAATTTTTCTAACCTACCGCTTGTTTTTCCTACAGTAGCTTCTTTCTCCTTTATTAGAAATAGATTATCTTTATTAAGTGCTGGACACGATAATCTGACATAACAGAAGTAGTAGTACTGGTAACATATTGAAAAGAAATACCTGCCTTGTAAAATTAATATCCAAAGGCCTTGAAAAAAGTCTGCCAAGCATACCTTTGTTTAAGCACACAATTTTCAAGGAAACCAACACAACAGTTTTAATAGAGGAAAATGAAAAAAGCATATTTGCAAACTAAATGTAATTTTCTTCAGTGACTCAGCATGCATAATAAAGGTCATGAACATCTCCTTTTTTTAATAGCTGCTGCTTTCATTTAGGAAAATGAACATACTACTATTGAAGTCTAGTTTAATAGCTCCTTCTATTTCTGGAACCAAATTCTAAAAAGCCTCCCACTGTTGTCCCTAAAAAAATCTTAAGTACTAATACAGCTCCTGAAGAGCCTTGGACACAGTTCATGTTTTGAAGGTGTGATAAGAGTATAAACTGGACCAAAATCTCATGTCTTCATTGATCTGCAGCTGATTTACTTTGCTGTCCTGTCTGCATGAAAAGAGTGAAGCACCTTTACCAACAGCTGGCTATCTCCATTTTGTACTTCAGGCTTATGCTCCTAGGGAATCTATGCAAACCTGGCTATTCCTCATTATAATTTATATGAAGAATGCTTCCATTCTTACTTCAGGATGCTAGACCAAAGAAGGAGACAGAAGCAGGAGTTCTGAAGCTACCATGCTCTTGGCAAAGTGTTTCAGGCTCACACTGAGAACACAGTAACCATTCACAAGCCTTATTTCAGTGATGGCAACAGATGAAGCATTCAGATTTCAGATATTTTCAGATTTTTTTTTTTTCATAAAAGCTTACTAGAAGTTCAATACAAAGCCAAAATAAAAATGTAAAGTCAAATTGCATCATTTCTTTTTTACTGTTATATTTTGAATTAGCAGAAAAAAGCAACAAAGATTACTTCAGAAATCAATTTTCTTTCCTGAAAAGCTGTGTTTCACAAACTTGCTGCAGCTGTGTACATAACCGCTATATTGCAAAGATATTGTAAAATCAGAGCCATCCTGCTTCTTGTTGAGCCAAACTTAAGCTTCTACAAAATGAGCTCTGAAACAAGATCAGGACCCTCTGCACACAAAGCCTGTATTTCTTAGCCTCCTGTACCCCAGACAGAGCTGGATGCCACCACGAAAAGTAAGTCAAACCCAGACTAAACTGCATTTTGAAGTTCACATTCAACAATTAAACTCAGAGAGTGCCTACAAGATTTGTGCAATATATATATTTTTTTAAATGTGTATGATTACAGAGGTCATAAATGTCATGTTAGCAATATGATACTAAACAAAGTGTTATTTTTGTCTTTGAGGTATCTTAGCAGTTAACAATTCACTGTATCAGTGCAGGATTACTTACATTATATTAATTCTAGTCAGTTGAATATAAATCCAAGAAGATTTCTTAAAGTTTTAACATTATGCTCTTAACTACAATGCCAGTCAAAAAATCCCATGAAAAGTATAAAGTGTACTATAAATTATGTGAATCTTACTACCAAATTTATAATTTGCTGAAAACACATATGCAAGTGAAGAATACACTATACAGTGAAAGAAATATAGAGGTAAACTTCTGATCATTTTCAAAGACATGTAGCTTAAGATCTAATATCTTCCAGAGTTAAGAGTCCTCCTTCATATAGGAATATAGTATTGCAGACTTGTAAGACCCAAGACCCTCACATCAAACAGAAATTTTCTTACAACTCAAAAAGCTAGAGGCATCAGTATTTTAAACAATTTGAAACAGTATCTACATTAGTATTCCAGTAGTTCACAGAAATAAGACACAAAAGATATGCATACCCTTGTTTCAGCTTGATTGAAGACATCGCTATCTGCCACACAGGCAATCAAAGAACTAAAACTGTAGTTAAAATTTCTAAAATGCATTTTGTGCTTTGCCAAAGTGATACTTGCTGTTCCGCAGAAACCACTGACTTTTAAGGAAGCCGTTGGTCCTGCAGGCAGCGTTTATAAGGGAAACAAGTCCAGCCCCTCAAAAAAAAAAAAAAAAAAAGGGAAAGGTTTCAGAGCATCCTGAATATGACAGCGCATTCCTGAACAAAGTCCTGCATGCTTTGAGGCAATCAGGAACAAAATGTAAGCTGTGACTGGAAAGAGGTGACGTCAGCACATTAGTCAGCTTCCCTATGCTAATTACCAGAGCTCGGGAGGATGGAAAAAACAGCTGAGGTTTGCACAGCAGCTGCTTTATCGAGCCTCTTGCAGCATAGTTTCCACTGGCAGTAATTCCATTCAGCACTCAGACAACATGCTCTTCACTGGAATGGGACAACCCATCTTAAGATGGAAAATGTTACTGCTAAAAGGACCAAAGTCTAGAGTAATAGGCTGTAATTAGCCAGGAGGAAAATTTCAAGACTTCGGAATGGAAAACAAATCCCTCAGGTCAACAGCTTTTGGTAATTTTGTGGAAAAATACACTGAAATTTAGAGATTAGGAGGAGCTGACTTGGGAAAACACTTCCCCCCCACCCCCATTACAAAGCAACTATAAGGATTAATTACCATTCTCACTTCATTAAAAACTCAATTAGAGCCTCAGACTGTTTGAGATTTTGGGGTTTTGTTTTGGGGTTGCGTTGGTTTTTTGGTTTTGTGGTGGGTTTTGGTTTGGTTTTTCTATTTTTTTCCTAGTTCAGGGATATCTGTATCCAAGTTTTAGGACATTTTCCTGAAAGTAGCACAGGACACAGGTGATATTTTTGGTCTTGCTGGGGCTTTTTTTTGTTTTGTTTTTTTTTTTTTTTTTTAAAAAAGCAAACAAACAGAAGCATTTATAAACTCATTACCATTTGAAGTAATTAATTACGTTTAAGCTGAATCTTTTACAAGCTATTTGGAACTCCATTATGCAGCTTCAGATCAAAATTTATAATGACGTCAAAATCATACATGCATTTAGCTCATTTTACTATAACATGGGGCTACAACAGAAGGATCACATTTTATGAAATACCTGCAAACAACAGACAGTCATAAGGTCAAAATCTTATGTCAGAAATATTTAATTGTGTAACTATTCACATGAATAGCCTTCTTTATTTGTGTGGGGTCCACCTACTTGCTTAAAATTAAGGATGCTTACTGTGCCACAGGCTAAAATCCCCATTTAGTGGTCAAACTCTGCTATTGTAGAGTTATCTTCGTGTAAAAGTTACCTTATCATGAAAGACTACTCGGACCAACTTCCTAGCACCTTACCTTAGAAGCCTCCACTTAAAAATAAGCTCTGCTCAAGAAAAGAGAAGGTGCTCTAAAGGACAACTCAACAACTGGTCCAGATGCTATCAGTGAGATCAAACACAGCTCCAGATAAAAACCCTTCAGTGCTCCAGGAGCACCTAACGTACTGGGTTCCTGAAAGACAGAAGGCAACAGCAGCTTCTTTTCTCTCCCCATGCTCCTAGGAAGATGGGATGTAGTAGCTATCCAGTCACTCAACATTGTTGAGATTTGGACTGGACACATACATATACAGTGAGAACAGGTCTGAGTTCCCAAGCTCACTACCTGTACACAGAAACACAGATACTTAAGAAGCAGATTCATAAACAGCCATCATGCCACATGGTGAACCACCTGAGGTCACAAAGAAAATCATGTCGACTATGCCTTGAATCCTGCCCTTACCCTGGAATTAGGTCGTCAAGTGTCTTAAAGACTTCGGAAGTGGAAGGACCAAACCAAGCATGACTCCATATACCAGCAGTCAGGATGCTCATCTGGAGAACTCAGCCATGAATCACCTGAGCATAAAAGGAAAATAGGCTTTCCACATCCTAGGTGAATGATACTGGTACTGATAAAAAAGTAACAAAGGTCCTCCCTTTAACCCACTGAGTCAGAGTCACTTGGTACATTGTGAGGCTACTGAGGTGACTGCAGCATCTCTGTGGGTGATAGGTAGAAAGAATATTTATTTGGTAGAGCTTCACTGGGCCTACATAGGAGGCAGTTTGAGCTGCTCAACAGAATGAAGCCTTTGGCAACCTAGCTGCAGACCTTTATATAGCTAAGCGTGTCAAAGCTTGCTAGCAGTCCAGTGATCATACAAGTCTTCAAAAACCCTATTTCGGACTTCACGGATTAAAGTAGGACAGGTAGGTCCTTGGCACTTGCATCTCTTTGTAACTCTAGACTTACATTTTTAGGCCTAGATCCCACAGAGAGGAAGACATTAAAAATACCTGTGACTGCTGTCCTCAAGGCCACCTACACACAGTATTGAGACCCAAGGAAAATGATTTTACTAGTCTTACTACAACAATCTTACAGATATACTTGGTCATCTAAAACAGGACCATAGACTGCTGTATTAGCGTCAGCTGTAAAAAAAACCCTATTTTTGACACCATTTAACACCTCACAAATTTTTTCACACCGTGTTCTTCAGATTCAAAACAAACATTGAGACTTCTAGTGATATACTCGGTTTTTACTTCATCCGTGTAAAAAGGCAAAGAAAAGAAAACAGTCCTAGTCTGTTTCATTTTATTATCATCACCATTATTTTTTGGTAAGGTTGTGTCATGAGTCACTCTTAAAGAAACAATTCAGGCCAAAAAAAAGAATGGTTACATACTAACACTCTGTTCATAACAGAATAAACCTAGAACTACTACTCTGGGGGAGGGGAACATTTGGAAGCAGTAGAGTATCCTTAGTGCTATACTTGATTAGAAAGAAAATGCAGTCTACTATGTCTCAATTACTAGATCAAATGAACTACAGAAGGCAGTTTATTTAATTCTAAAGGATTAATAAATACTACCTAGAAGTAGTATTTAATCCTAAAACCAGAAGGTTTTTGTTGTTTTTTTTTTTTTTAAAAAAAAGTAAGACTTAATTTCTCAAAAGAAAAAATAGTTTTCACTATCCCAGCTTCATTTAACGAAATGCTATTTAAGGCACCAGCATTATGTTGAGAGCCCTGAGATCTACTGTAAATACTAAGAGTCAAAGTTACAAAACCACCATTACAAAATCCTGCAATGTTTCTTCTGTGCTGTTCAGGTCCTGTAACATTTGTAACCAAATGCTAATAAACTATCTGGAACAAGAACACAGCAAGACTTATTAGAACTGCTGGATTTGACGTTTTGGTACTATTAGAGTGCAGTTTTTCTTCTCCCTTGTTCAGAGAGTTTGCTACTTTTTGTCTTCTCTTTGAGACTCCCTAGTGATCTACAGAAAGAGAACAAGGGCAAGGAGAACACTTGCTTAAAGATATGACCTGTCATCCAGATACCAAACAATAGCTGGTACTGTAGAAGACAAACTTCATCAGTGCAACGGGATGCTGCTGTACTTTAGGTAACAAAAATTAGGGAAACTAACTGGATAAGAATAGTATGACATAATATGGTCAGCCTTGCTTTCTCAGGTTTCACCTTTCCCTTGAAAGGTACAGATTCTGGGGCTCAAGTTTTAAAGTTCTAAAAATTGCAGACAAGATGCTTAATGAAGACCTAAAGTACTCTCTAAAATTAATAGCACCTGACAGATCCTCCACTATTAGCACTTACCAGGCAGAGAAATTTAAAAGAGATCATTACTGAGTTGCTTTTGGGGGTGAAAGGAGAAACAAGGAGTCAAATGAACATATGGAATAGTTGGAACACAAAATGGTTGAGTGCCATAAATAGTTCTCTGTTTTTATCTCTGCATACAGTAAAATAGGTAAGGCACAGAAGAGGAAGAAATGAGACTGTAGAAGCAGAAAAAACAGCAAGTCGCAAAAATGACTTTTCATTGCTGGTAACTACATTAGCAAAGCTAAGAATCTGAGGAAGAAAACATGAAAATAAATATGTTGGTAATTCTGTAAGCTAATCAAACAATCACCTATGAGCTACAAATCAGAACAATATCGTCCATTCTTTTCTCTCATCCCTGGTAGACTTTTACAATTGCCCTTGGAGGGTGCTCTTTACGTAATCCCTGTACTCCCACTATAAATACTTGCTGAACTTTTGCTATCAACATATAGTTTCTATTCCTGTCTTCACATTAATTATCTTGCCTTAGCCCTTACTTAGGACAGAGATAAACATCTTGAAATTATCTAGAATGAATAACCATACTTACTGATTTCATTTTCCTAGTAGCTGGGAGAGGGAGGGGTGAGACAGTAAACAGCTCTCAGAGCTATCCATGCATGTCTAGAATCAGTAAGCTCTGCTCTGCGTGCACTAGCGTATACCTGAATTCAAGTGACCTTGTAGCCTGCACCATTCCTTCAGCACAGGAGCAGGGGTGCTATGTGTCTGCACGGGGCAGGCACGCTGAAGGAGAATGGGAAAATATTCCTTTCTAGAACATAACACTCATCTAGAGTGTGGCTTCAGTGTGCATTCAGGTAAAAACAACAAAAAAATCCCAGAACTGAGACCCACTGAAAACGTAAAGAAGTTTAAAATATGAAGGGAGAAACGAGCACATGTCCTTCCTTGACAGCGTATATTTCTGAACTGCATTTAAGGGTGCTCTGTAAACCAACACTGCAGTCAGGAAATGATAATATTCTCCATTGTCAGAAAATCTTATTTTCCCAGTCCTTGGGATTCAAGAGGTGGGTTGGTTTCCTGCAGAGTTTTGTGTTGCGGGGTATATTTTGTTTTGAAATGTACTTGAGCAAGAGAAGTCACAGCAGGGCTGGCTGGCTCAATCACAAATACCTGCACAGTTCTTAGTCTCATTTCACTAGCCAAAAATGATTCACACACACTCTCTCACCAGAAAACTTCCTTTAAACCAATAATGATTGTAAGGAAATCTGGACAAAATTTCTTTTTGCAAGTCTGAAAGAATTGGTTATGAAGTAAAGTTATCTGGCAGATCAATCATATTTGAATATACTTTTCTCTTCGAAATCCCTACAATTCACAGGGAGACTGGCAACCTTGATGTTTAATCCAGAACAATGGAAAGGATAAATAAACCTACTGATGCAGATAGTAACACAGCCCTTAACTTAGCTGTACAAATTTCTCCCATGCCAGGCAAACTCAGATCAGAAATACAGGGAGAAAAGGGAGTCAGAATTATCACACAACTGAAAATGTTAATGGACAGTTTCTTCTACTTCGTTGTTATGAAAAAATGAAAATATTTTCAAACTACTCGTTAATTCTATATTCTACACATTCATTGGATCATTAGAAAGATACTACAAGAGAAATCAGTATATACACTGAGTTACATCAACAGGTAAATAATCTGCAACAACACACCTAACAAGCAAGAGACTTTGGGATTATGGAATAAACTCCACAAAATCTACGAATTTATTTACAGTAAAGAAATCACACAGAGAATAGCAATACAAGTACACAAACTGGTTTTCCAAATTACACAGAGCTACGTGCAATGTATTCAGTCAAGGTAACACCCACACAGTGACAAAATGGAAAAAGGGGCATGAAGCATGGAGTTAAGACTGTCATCATCAGCTCCTCTCATTAACTTTGTTTATAATGTGGAACGGCAAACACATGACCATCCACTATTTCATATCCTTACAAGTATTTTATGAGTGGAAATTCAGTGACTAAGATAGAGACAAGAATTTGTGTAGTTTTAACAAAATTTAAGCACCTGATTCCATATAATATGGTATGCAAAAGAAAAGCCTATCTGACTACATACTATATCAAGTTATGTTGAGTACTATACCAGAGCACCATTTTAAAAAAGTACTAACTGGTTATAAAAACTGAACTATTGGACAATATTTTTATATCTAAAAAAAAAACTTTTCAGAATTAAAGCTTAAATACTTGTCAGCAATGTTTATAAGAGGACTAGTTCAGCACAATTATCGCTAGCATACTTTGTGACGTAAGAGTAGATGCTTATTGCAGATAGACAGGACTAGACTCAGTTGACAATAAAAATTAAAAGCCACACATCTGGGGTGCAGTGCCACCTCCACTGTAGACTTACAGAGCTGTTTTAGGAAAACTTTTTTTATTTATGGCATTTAATAATTTTTCATTTTCCTCTTACAAACATAAAATAGAGCAAAGGAATGAGAGCCCATTTTCTAAGATACTAGGCAAAACACGTAAAAGGCAAGCAGAAAAGCTGTGAAGATTCTGCACCTTTAATAAGATGGTACACAGGCTTAAGACGCAAGACTCAGATTCCTTTATATACTTGATTCACTTTAAGTACAAAATTATCTGCAAGCAACATTTGCAGTAGAAAGAGAATATGATGAAAAATCATCTGTTCGCAGCAAATGGGAAGGAGAGCTGAAAATGGGAAGGAGAAAAATCTTGGGAGGTAAGTCATAAAAGTTTTCCCCACTCTCACCCCCAAGAAAGAGCCTGGTTTCCAATAATCAAAACAACCTTCAAGAAGATTAGATGCTTCTTAAAAGTGGATGAACATATCTGAAAAAGACTGTTCAGCAATATTATAGTTCAATCCATTACATGTTGGGAGTGGGGAGGGGGGGGAAGCTGTAAGAAGAAAAAAAAAAAATCACACAAAATCATAGAATCATAAGGTTGGAGGAAACCTCTGAGATCACCAAGTCCAACCATGCCTGTCTCCCCACTAGACCATGTCCCTAAAAAACTCATCTACCCGTCTTTTAAACACGTCCAGTGATGGTGACTCTACCATCTCCCTGGGCAGCCTGTTCCAATCCCTGACCACCCTTTCAGTGAAGAAATTCTTCCTAATGTCCAGTCTAAACCTCCCCTGGTGCAACTTGCTGCCAATTCCTCTTGTCCTATCGCTTGTCACTTGTGAGAAGAGAACAGCAGCCACCCCGTCACAACCTCCTTTCAGGCAGTTATAGACAGTGATGAGGTCTCCCCTCAGCCTCCTCTTCTCTAAGCTAAACAACCCTAATTCCCTCAGCCACTCCTCATAGGGCTTATTCTCCAGCCCCCTCACCAGCCTCATTGCCCTTCTCTGGACACGCTTCAGCCCCTCAATGTCCTTCCTGTAGTGAGGGGCCCAAAACTCAAGGTGTAGCCCCACCAGTGCTGAGTACAGGGGCACAGTCACCTCCCTGCTCCTGCTGGCCACACTGTGTCTGACACAGGCCAAGATGCCATTGGCCCTCTTGGGTACCTGGGCACAGTGCTGGCTCATGTTCAGCCGGCTGTCAACCAACACCCCCAGGTCCTTCTCTGCCAGGCAGCTCTCCAGCCACTCCTCCCCAAGCCTGAAACACTGCGTGGGGTTTTTGTGACCCAAATGGAGGACTCTGCACTTGGCCTTGTTGAGCCTCAGCCCATCGACCCAGCCTGTCCAGATCTCTCTGCAGAGCCTCCCTTCCTTCAAGCAGATCCACACTTCTGGCCAACTTGGTGTCATCCGCAAACTTGCTAAGGGTACACTCAATGCCTTCATCGAGATCATAAATAAAAGCTGAAGACCAAGGTGATAATTGTAACCAAGACAAATGTAAACAAAAATCAATCCTATGGCCGGATGCAATTGCAGTATTGACCATTTATTTCTATTTAAGGCAGAAAGGGGAAATAAAAGGTGATAAGGAAAATATTACAGACTGTAACTTATCATGGAAACAGTGCATATGCCACGCTAGAAAAGCTAAACTAGGGAAAGGGAAGGGCAGGAAATCCTTAAACAACTCTTCCCTTCTAACTTAAAATCATTGAAAGCTTCTATAAATATATATATCTATATAAATCCTTTCCTCAGAGTGGAGATTAAAGAAGGGGAAAAATAAGAAGATTCTCAAAGGATCTCCTATATTTATTATCAATTGAAAAAAAGAACAAGGGCTTTTAAACCAAAACGTGTTAATAGGTCATTTTTGCATACTGTAGAAAAAGCATCTGTAAACTATTTATAGCAGAATTGATGGAAGTGATTTCTTAAAAAAAGTCCCCCTTCTCCCCAAGATATAAAGTAATACCTCACAAGCACTGCGTAACTATGAAATAAAGGAAGCATGAGGTATTCTTCCTACCACTTCTTCCTACCTTACCAGCAGTCTGACCTTTTCAAGGTTATTTATTTGAAAATTTTGAAACCCTAGACAGTAATTAATGGATAGGCGGATTTGCAAGACGAAACAATTTAAGACAGAAAGAAAGGACATGCTAAACACATCAGCTACTAAAACAAAAATGGCCTTTCTGATAATTATTTTTTGAATGAGGGGATAACTTCTGAAGAACACTTTGTTTTGTGAAGAAGGAACAGCTGTAAAGTTATTTATAAATTGGATTCAGCTGAGGGAGAGGTCCAGAGGATAGGGCACATGCTTAGAGTGGGATTCATGCATTCTTTAAGCATGTCATATGTATTCTGACACTTATCACAGCTGGAGTGCTGTGCTCCAATGCTGCCTCTGCACATCACCCATGCATTAGGGTGAACTAAGGGGCACTGAGGAAATGTTGGTGCTGGGCTTGTACACTTGTATCTTCAAGATAACATGTTTGAAGACTGAATAGGGACCAAATTTCAGAGAAATGGGCCTTTAGTGTTAAGCTAGATATATTTAAATGTTGACAGTGATATAAGTAGAACTATCTCCAGCAGCTAAAACAAGAAGTGATGAGGAATGGAAGTTCTTGCATAAAGACAATCACGTCATGACAGCTTACAGGAAAGGATGTAGACTGAGAAAGACACAGGAAGCAGGTTCCCCAAATATCTCCTGTGGAAAGAGGGGAAAAGACCCCAGCAAGTGATCTAGCAGTGTGTCACAATTCCATCCCATAACAGAGTATTTTACTCAAAGCCATTCAAAGTGAAGCCAGTGTGATCAAAGCTTCCCAACATCCAGATGTTCCAGTAGCAAGCATACACTTTCAAAATATTTGTCCTTCCATTCTGGAGATAGAAACAGCATCCAGAACATAAATGAAAAATGCTAACAGAACATTGAACCTAGATTTGGTTTATGATGTAAAAACCACAAGCCAGTAAGTCGGGATTTATTTTGATAGATACACATGTAAGTATGATGATGAAGACATATTTTGCAAATCAGGAGTTTTTAAAAAATTAATTTTGAGATGATTGTGCGGGGTTATGATGGAGATTCAAATATTGAAGACTATGTCTATGTTAGAGTAAAAGCTTGATGTCAGCATCCTAGTCTTTTAAATATTGCTTGAGAAAAAAAACATTTGTCTGTCTCTCTGGTTTCATGAAATACATACCAGTCATCACAGCAGGATTAAAAGACAAGTGGTATTTTTGTTTCAATATTCTTCAATGTGCATTGAAACTTTTCTGAAAAGACCAAAAATGTCAAGATATTTTTATCTCACTTTGTGCATTCTAGATAATGAAGAAGGTAATGATAAAAGGTCAGGACTGAGGAGAAAAAGCAGAAGGAATGAATCTGTGTCAGCTTATCTTTATTCCCTACTCAGCCTCTAAATCAAGAGTTACCATTATTAAGCATGAATCATTGCATATTAAAGTTTCAGATAAACCAGTTTAAGAAGTCTGACTACTTTTTCTTTAAGCAACAAAGATTTTGTTTTCAAATGTGTTCTGAAACAGTCAGATAATACTTCATTAGTTTCTGGACCTGTAACCAAGGATCTTTGATGGATATTTTGGATCAACTGCCTAGGCAGAGGGTTCTGAATTTCTTTAATGCAAGAAAACTCTGCAACTCGGAAGCCAGCTGACATTTCTACTAATGATTTTGGAAGGTACTAGGAGCACACCACCAGCCTGTGTTTTGGTGTGACCTGCACCATTACCTCTAGCCCTCGATTTCAGAGTCCATTGCAATGTGACATACCCATAATGTTAAGCAAATATTTCTAAACAAGTGACATCCAAATCCCAGTCATTTCTATCTGATTGTTCTCAAACAGAACCAGAGCTTTTGAGCTGCAATGTACCTTCCACAATCACACTGAGGAAATCAAACCAGTTCACTATGGCTAGTTAAACAAAACAATAATAAATAGGGAAGGATACAACAGCATTCACTCCTCAGTTCCACCTGTATTTTTTTAATTGTAAAGTCCTGCTTCAATCTAGAGTTTCTCAAGAGTAGATGTAGGTTCCTGAAGGGTAATGAAAGTGAAAAAGGCAGCTTGGACCATCACTGCAATAAGCATTTTATTTAATCCCCCAACATAGTACCAAGGTGCTATTTTTACTCAAACCAGTGGTCTTGGTGGTTCCTCCTCCCAGAAGCTGTTTCTCAATATTACTCTGGTAGATTTTGAAGAATTCGGGTATAGTCTTACACCCAAAGATAATACATAGGTGTCACTCTGTGGACTACACCCCCTCACAGATGGAGTTTAGCTGACTGAAAATCTTCAAGAGCTATTATTACTCTTTGATGACATTTGCTGAAGTAGCATACTGGCTTGCCAACACTCCAACTATTTTACAGAAACTTTGGAGTGCTTTCTTTTGAATAATGAATGGTTTAGCATAGTCAGTCTTTCCTCAAGAGATCTCCAAAACCTGCGAGACGATTTGTTTACCATTCAATCAATAATTATTGAAAGTTCCAACCTTCTCCCTTCACTGAAAAATTTCACCTATTAAAGACGTGAATTGCAACACAAGCTTTCTCCAATGAATGCCAGTTAACTTACTCATTGTCTTGATACTAAAACAGCCTTTCACATGACAGAAGAACAAAAACTTCCACAGGAGCTTGCCTGCATCTATTGCTATTACTTCAAAAGGAGAATAAAGAAGAAATCCTACTCAAATTAGTTCTTAATGCAATTACAAATATTTATTTGAAGTCTGAAACTACAGACTGTACCCTGAAGCTCTATGTCCTTAGAGCAGAAAGCCAAGGGATCCAAAGCTTTGACCACAGAAGTGTGCATCACCTATGGACGTAAGCAAGGTTTCTACAAAGCCAAGTGCTAAACTCAGCCATTTCTCTGCACACAGAAGCTACCCAACTCCACAATTACTCCACTGAGAGACTAAAAAAAAAGATTCAAATAATGCACTGATTATTTAATTTTAAACACAGATTCCAAAAGCACTTCCAAGAAGGGAAATAGCTGTTTTTACTGAATACACCCTTACAAGATTTTTTATTATGAGCTTAAAATACACAAACTGTTCTCACACTTGCATTATGTAGCCTACTTAAGTTCAAACAGAATATAAAGAGCTGTGCTCTATCACAGAAGGGCTATTTACAGATTCAAAGTGTGATAGTTTTCCAGCCAACCATCTGAAAAATAAATACCTACAGTGTGCTTATTCCTTCCTTGGAAAAATCCATGACTTACACTTCCATTTCCAAGCATTAAACACTAAATTCCTGTCTACTGACTGGCAACATAGAAGTGGTAATCTGGAAATTCCACTACAGAATATTTGAGTAACCAACTAGACTCATTTAGAAAACTTTTTAATATGGCAAGTATATTCCAAAATTTAAAGTCTTTTTTCAATGTGTTTCCACTCCTGCAAGGAATTTACTAAAATGATCCATAATAAATGGATTACAATTTTGCCCTCACATTCAAGTGTTCTGCAGGGAAATAACATTTTCATACAGTGTATTTACTAGCAACTATTCTTCTATTCATATTAAAAACACCATTCCACTTGAAAAAATGACTTCTAAGTGCTAAAAACTAGCACCCAAGTTTGCAAAATTGCAGTGACTAAATAGAAGAGTAGATTCATGAAAATAAAAACATCTTAGTATTTTATACACTGAGAGAATTTTAGAAGAGAGAAACAATTTCTGTTTAATATTGTTTCACCGAAAAAAATATTTTTACTAAGAACAAAACCCAGAACAAGTAAATAAGAACTGCATAGCATTCTGTCAGTCCATATGGACAGAATATACAAAAAGAGGCTATTCAAACACTCTAACATCTGTGCAAACCAGTCTCTCAAACTTATCATGAATAAACCTTCTGAGGAAGGAACAGAGACCTCTACAGAACTATCTCTAAGAAACCCCTCTATTTTGTTCAAGAAGTGACATTCTGCAACAAAGGTGTTAACCTGAACTGCACAGCCATGACATTCAATTCTCACCAATTCATGTAATAGCACTTGAGAGCCTGATGAGCACTAGAATTCTTTCCTGCTCATCTATACCTCAAAGCAATCCTGCACTTCGGAGCTACAAACCATTCAGTCCAGAGTAGCTGGTGTCTCTTTGGAAAACGTAACAACAGAGTAAAGAATCTTTATGACTACTGTATACCTAGTAAGTATGTTAGAGAGCCCATAAAGCTTGTTCTCATCTGGAAAGCAGAAAACAGTCATTAGCAAATAGCATCTTAAAAGGTTAGGAATTTCTGAGGAGCACTCTATGTTCCCTCAGAGGATTACTAAGAGCCTATAACACTATATTCAGACACCATTCAGGGATAATCTCCTCAGGACATTATTTAATCCTTTAAAGAATGATCAGGGAAAAAGGCATTGTTTATTGTGTTTTACTTTGAAAGAGCTCCTTCATGTAAGTATAAATCCACAGAAGAAAATTGTCCCTTAAAGTAACAGGGAGAGTTTACTCAAAAGTCATCAGACAGCAGGCAAAAAAATTATAATGTCTTGAGCCTCTTAGCAGGTTTCAATCAAGTATGATACTGGGATAAAGGGATAAAGGACAGCATTTGTGGTCAAGAATTGTGTGAAAATATCAGGGACTAGGCAGAGTAGGAAGACCCAGGAAGAAGCGTGCAGAACTCGTCAGCTATTCTGCTTGGCAGAAGCCAGCCCGACAGCTTATATGGGCTTCCAGACAAGCTAGAACAAATATCAGCATACACCACAGGATATCAAGAAAGGAGAATTTAGAACTTTGTGGAAGGCGTTGACCAAGGACACAAAAGCAAAGTAAGAGACGTTTGTTCATTTGTTCCACAATCTGTGAAATACGCTTAGTGTACAAAGGAATTTGCAAGACTTAGGGGCTGAGTTAATCTACATGCTATAATAAAATTTTAAAAGTAAAAAATACTGAAGTTACCTCAGAAAAAAATCTGTCTTGGTTTTCCAGAGCTTGAATCAAAAGTTAAGAATTATTGAGGGCTAAGGATAATTCAGATACACGACATCCTAACTTGCACATAAAGTCTAAAATGCATCTGAGCAAGTGATGCGAATCCGAAAACTGTATCTGGCACAGTACACACACTTTTATTTTTTAGAATAAGAACATAAAGGCTAGAAGTGACAGAATTATGAATGGCTATCTAGGGCATGGTAAAGTGAACAAAAATTGAGGAGAAAGAAAATTATTCAAATGGATGGAGAAAAGCAGTGATAGGTTCAAGCTTGGTTCTGTATATGGAGCACGGGAGGGCAGTGTTCAACTCAATGGTATCTTGTATGGCTAAGAATTAACTTTTAAAAGTCCTTTCTTGTCATTAAATTTCTTCAGAGGTATTTAACTAAAAATGAGGCACTCATCCACTTCCCAAAGAAATTCAAAGGTAAAGTTGCCTAAGCGCCATTCCTTTACATTTCAATAATAATAGCCTCTCAATAATAGCCCAGGTAAGCAAGATGCAGTCCAGTGCAGCTGAACAGGAAAAGTGAATGCAGCAGCTTTCACTTACTAAATAACAAGATAGTCAACCTATTTCAGTAGACCTAACTGCTCTAATCCAAGAACATATCCATGCACAAACTGCTGCCCACAAAAAAACCAACCCCAAAACTAAACAATAGCCCCCACATCAAGCCTCTAAAAAAACCAACCAACCAAAAAAAACCCACCTCAAAACATAAACCATCTTCCTGTGCAGTCCCCTAAAAGAACCTGGATGCAATCATCTCTGGCAGAACCATCTCTTGGCAAGGAAGAGGAAGCAACAAAAAGTTGTCAGTCATTCAATAGCCATGTATGAAAGGATGTCAATAAAGACTAAGCAACTCCCTTCCAAACATTAAAAGCTCCCCTAGGCTTTTGGATGGACAGCTCTTGTCACAAAAACTACTGCATTTTCACTCCAAAGAAGCTTGAAACCTGTACTCCCTCACTCACCCCATGCACTTTTTTCTGGCATTTCTGATGTACCTGTTTAGTCTTGTAATACAATAATCATTAATACTGCTCAAAACACACATGTAGTACAAAAAGCATAAAAGCTCACGCACTTCAATGAATTTGTGTGGGTGAAACGGACTGTAGAATTTGGCTGATAATCACACTTATATCATGAAAAATAAAAATTAATTACCATTCAGTAAAGAAATATTCAGTCAATTTACTCATATAAGGATACGATTTTCCATCAGTTCTCTGAACAACAGTATCAATACTGCAGTACAGGTACATTGCCAAATATGTAACTTGTGGATTACTGATGCAGTAACCTTCATTTCTATAGTTGTTTAAATTGTGCATTCTTTAACTTTGCTTTGTTTTTATCCTGAAAGTAAAAGCCTGACAGTCAAAGCAGTTAAGACAAGTAACAGTCTCAGAAGAAAGAATGAAAACGGTCACCCCCTTTTCCATTATGCCAGCAGGAAAACATAGGTAGAAGAGGCAAGTTCGAGGAAGAAAGCAGAGATATTCTCTGAACATCTTAAAATCTGAAGATTTTCCCCCAAATATCCACACCTTTTATCTGATACTAAATTTAATATTTATTTCAAAATAAGTATTTTTAGAAAGCTATGAGAAAGTCAAAGAGTAGCAACTGTAATGGCTTGCTATTATAACTATAGCTTTTCTTATTTATGCCACAATTTGTATAAAATCATGGAAAGCAGCATTATTTCCTGATAGCAGAAGGCAAAGGGTGGTCACTCAAATATTTCTTTGACTAATTCATTCCACTGGGTTTTCCATAAGTGATTCACAGCTATACTCAACTTTTCTGGAAAACATTTCACAAAGCCTGTACAGTATGTAAAGCAGTATATTCTTATTGTCCAGTTTCTAATAATGAATCTTTGAGACTCAAACAGTATGTTTCTGTGACTTCATTCTATCAAATATGATTTTGTTAACTTATACCCAGAATAAATGCCTTCATTGCAAACATGCACAGGCTTGTTTTCCTAAACATATTACTCCAGGCTTACACACAGTCCTACTTTGACAGATAACTAGACTTAGTACATCCTGACATCACTATTTCATGTCTTGATTCAGTTCCTAGTTAAAAGTCAGTGCTACATTGCCACTTTCCTAGATGAAAGGAGGATCAAGTCCTTGTCTGTAAGCTTCTAAGAGAAGGGATTTATCATTCTTCAGATGTCGCTGCCAAAACAATATAACAAAACTACCAAAAATATCAATAAATACAAAGTTACCTGTTTAATACAACTGAAATTGAGACTATGAGTACAAGTGCCAACAATTTGACTTTATGGCAACCTCAAAAGCCAGAGCTTGTGAGGCTCCAGTGAAAATACAAACAGTTCCTGCAAAAAGAAGTCTCAAAGAGCAGAGCTGTCAGCAGATCTAATGCTGTTTCCATTAATCCAGAAAGAGCTACTGTTTTTAAACACCTGGACCCTTATCCTCTATCAGTGTGCACGTGAGAACACTAACAGTCAAGTATATACATTTGAATCCCAAGTCTATGGACACACTCACAAACAGAACTGGAGTTTCCCAAACAATTCTTCTTGCTCCTTTGCAGAAGAGTGGTCACTATAAACACTGGCCTGATTCAAGATGTAGGTGAGAATGATGTTCCATATGGTGAGAAATTTCCTCGGTCCTCTTAAGAGACACATCTCTGAGGAAACCTTCTCTGAAAAATTCTCCAAGACATATCTTGAGAAACTGGGAAAGACACTGGTTAATTTTATTTAAAAATTTTGAAAAGAAATTTAAATGCTTATTCCCCCTGAAATATTATGAAAAGAATCAAAATATATGTATATTTTTTACTCCATTTCCTATATGTCCCCATTTACCAGAACTCCAGTCTTCGATGCCCTAACAAATGAATTTGGGATTGGGGTTTTTTTTGGTAAGGAAATTTATTAAGAGCCTCTCTGAATACTTCTATTAAATGTTTGTTCTTTTCTTGGAAATCTCAACACTACAAAGAGTTTTTACATAGACAGACTACAAAATCATTTCAAGTTCCCTGAAACTACTTGCCCGACTGGTTTCTGCAGTCCCTTATGGTATTGGTTCAACACAGCACACACCAGTGAGGCTGACTCCAGGACCTGATCAAAGTTCAGTTACCCTCTGTTTGATCGAGCCTGCGTCAGGAGGGTACTACTTAAACAAATGAGACTTCAAAGTAGTTCCCAGGACCCTCATCTCCTTCCATTTTCATGAACAAATTTAAGGGAACCGAATTTTGTTTAGTATGCAAATAAGTTCTAGGTACAGTGAAACTACATGTAACATTGTTTCACGTTTGTATCTGGGTTGCTACCTCTGTGGAATTCAGAGTAACAGGTTCACTTCTCTTACCAGACATTCTTTCCTGTTTAAGAGGGCAGCAGATTACCCAATTCTTCCCCTCCCAGACAGACTAACAAAGCACTGCTCATATTCCTCATGGCTTGAAAACTACTTACAAATTTCATTTTGATGAGAGCTTTACAGTCCTTGCTTCAGGCAAGTTCTGCTGGACTTCCATTAAGCCCCCCATGTGAAATTGCTTACAGTGTTTACTATCTGTGCTCTACTCATTTTTACCAATTTTAGGAACATAGGCTATATGGTTTTTTTACATATATGTAAAACAGTGCCACCAAACCAGGATTTCAGTGTTATAAAATTGTTCCCATTTCCCAATGAAGGTTAATCATTGGGATCAAATATGGATATAATTTCTCAGGTTTCCCTAGTGCTTTCAAATTTTTCGTTTACTTGTTCTTCCAGGCCACCAAACTCTGTTTTGGAAAATACAGCCACGAAGTCTTTTCTCCAGTCAAGGAAGAAAGGCAGACAGCTCCCTTCAGGGCACTACCCTGAGCTATTTTTAGTCTCTTTGCTATTAAGGCCACTCTCCAAGGTATTTCTGAGGAACTTCATTAAGTTCCTGCAACAATAATGTCCTAGCCAAAGGAAAGGCTACTATTGTATACTTAGCCTTTAAGTAAATACAGACATAAAGACATCTTTCCCATGTGAACAGTTCAGGCTTATCATTTTTTCCAGATGAATTAGTTTTTGATTGACTATAATACTTCTGTAAAAAGCTTGGAGATAGAGTGGTTTATTTCACAAGTTCGGCTATAAGGAAAACACACTAATGTGCTCAGGTGTTCTTCATAAAAACAGCTTGCGCATGACTAATAGATACTCTTTTACGAGTTAGTTTCATAAACACTGTATTTTTAACCACCACAAACTGGTCACTTCTTCTCAAAGCCACTTGATTCTGACAGCCTCTAAGGAAAGCACTACCTTGGCTGTTTCTAAAGCCAAGCCAGAAAATTCTAGCTGGCATTTCAAATCTGCCAACCAGAGCAAAAAAGAGCTTACAACAAGCATTTCCAGTTCTACATTATGCAACTTAAATGTTACAAGGTTTTTGCAAGGTTTAAATGCAAAAAAATTATACAGTCTTTAAATAAGACAATATGCAATGCAAAGTACTAACCAGAACAGTCAGCAAAAAAAGCGATACTTTAAATAAGTAGGGGAGTGGGAAAGGAGCGGAAGAAAGAATAAATAATAATGTGCAAATACGTGAAAATATTAAGTGTGTTGGAAAAAAAGAAGCGAGGAATAAAATAAAATAATTTACCAGCAGTTCCCTTAAGAAACTGTGGTCTTCTGAATTTACAAGAGAAGCTATATTGTCAGCTACCAGGAAGAGTCAAGCTGCCTGTTTTGAGCCTCAGAAATTACCTCTTTAAATAAAGATAAATCAGTTTGCTCTAACAAAACTTTCCAGAGTATGTTCTTCGTTATAAAAAAAGGAAAAAAAAACCCAACCAAATCACCACACACTGCTAAACTAGGAACAATTCTCTTTTAAATTGCTTTACCGCACGCTGTTTCGTCTGTAATTAAACACAACTGCAGGATGTAGAATTTACAGTAATTCCTTTTCTGTCTGATATGGATGAAGTTCCTATATACTCTATAATAAATACAACCATATATATTCAGTAGTAAACTTTGGTGTCCCACATCCAATCTATTAAAAAAAAAAAAAAAAAAAAAAAAAAATCATTCATGTCAAGATTCAAGACGACCTGGTATTTAATTCAAGAATTGAGAATTAAGGCAACCTGGTTGAGTTGACACATTGAGGCTGTTCAGCATTTACTTGCCTGCACTCATTCTTTGGGTTTAAATTTATAGGTACAATTACTATTTTCCACCAAACCCTCACAATCTGGCACACAGGTAACTTCTTGGTCTTTCTAGCTTCTACTCCTACTAAGACATGACCAACTCTTCAGAAAGAACATGGCTAACCTTCCAAGCTAACATCACTACTCAGCGTAACTGTTCCCAGCTCTGTACTGATTCCTCAGTGATACAAGCAGCAGGTTCTCCTGCCAGAGGTCTGCCCTGGTACGCAGGGGCCTGAAAGGGACCTTGGCTCCTCCACTGCCTCAGCTTTTGGACAACATTAGCGCAAACTGCCCATAGCTTATCTGTAAGATGCTGTATTGCATTGCAGTTTTGAAGCACTGAAGAGTTGCAAAGGCTTTTTGTTCTCCTGTTACTCGACTTTCTCAGGATGCCTTACCTCATACTTAAAGCTTATCCTTGCTGTAGGAATATTTGGGCAGTTTTAAGGATCAGGTGATGGAGCAATTGCCCACCTAATAATTATGATTAAACTATAGGCCCTAAGCACTGAACTTTGAGTTTAAATCGGGTTTAGTCTAGGAGAGGGAGACACAGAAGCAAAGACAACACAGATGCACAGACTGAGGACACCAAGCTGAGTGATGCAGTTGACATGCCTGAGGAATCCAGAGGAATCTGGACACGCTGGAGGAGTGGGCCCATAACATTCAAGAAGGCCAAGTGCAAGCCTCTGCACCTGGGTTAGAGCAATCCTGGTATCAATACAGGCTGGGGGATGAAGGGATTGAGAGCAGCCCTGTGGAGAAGGACTCAAGGATACCAGTGAATGAAAAGCTGGACACGAGTTGACAAAGTGCGCTCACAGCCCAGAAGGACAGCCATATCCTAGGCTGCATCAAAAGAAGCATGGCCAGCAGGGCAAGGGAGGTGATTCTGCATCGCTATCCCACTCTTCTAAGACCCAACTTGGAGTACTACATCCAGCTCTGTAGCTCAGCACAGGAAAGACATGGGCCCATTGGAGCAGGTCCAGAGGAGAGCTATAAAAAAAGATCAGAGGGATGGAACATCTCTGCTATGAAAAAAGGCTGAGAAACTTGGCATTTTTCAGCCTGAAAAAGAGAAGGCTCCAGGGAAACCTTATGGAGACCTTTCAATACACAAAACTGGGCTTATAAGAATGATGGGAACAAATTTTTTAGCGCAGCCTGTTGCAACAGGACAAGGTGTAATGGCTTTAAACTAAGAGAGGGTGGATTCAGACTAGCTATAAGGAAATTTTTTATAATGAGGGTAGTGAAACACTTGAATATGTTGCTCAGAGTGGCTGTAAATGTCCGGCTGTAAATGTCCCATCCCTGGAAACATTCAAGGTCAGGTAGGATGGGGCTCTCAGCAACCTGATCAAGTTGAAGATGTCCCTGCTCAGGGTGACTGGACTACATGACCTTCAAAGGTCTAACCTAAACCATTCCATGATTTAAGTAACTTCTACTTTCCAATTTACAATTAACCACTAAGTGATCAGAAGTCAATTCTTGTCATTCTGCCTTGTTCTCCTATAATCTAGGAATATTTAAAAAATAATTTAGATTTCATTAATAATAAAAACAGACTACTTTTTAAAGCACCACATGCTTTCTGTTTCTTTACTTACTATGACATTGAAAAGAATGAATCTACTACAAATAACTTTAATAGATTATTAACTGTGGGGAAAGAAACAGCTCTCAAAAAAACAGTCAGCGTCATCATCTGTTTCCCAGACCAAAGGACTCTCTAAATAGCACCAATTCAGGTCCCAGCTATGCCATACAAGACTCTTCTTCATGACCTCTGTATTACAACTTACAGCGGGGCCTGACTGTTCAGTACCTGTTTACTTCCTGCACTGACCTTTTCTGCAGGAATCTACCATGAAGCACTCATTACAATATTCTTAATTTAATAAAAGTCTGCTATTCATTAAAAAGCTAGTTCACAACATCTTCAGAGATAAAATCAAATTTCAATTTCAAAATCAGTGCGGTGTTCCAAAACACCTGAACTTCTGTGCATTATGGAAGGGAAAAGCAGACTCACAGCACTGCATATGAATTAAGCAGTGGAACATCATTTTACACCGGTTCATTCACTCTGACTAGCAAATGTTTCGTATATCTTTTAAGTTTCAAACACACTCTCAGGATTGCATTATCTATGTGGTCAGATGTTTATTATAGTAGGTAATATAGTAGATATTATTTCTAGCTAGCAAATTAAAATTTGGTGTCATTTGCACTATCTAGAAGGCAGCTCTTCAGAGGTTCCCAGGAAAGAAGCTGGCAATTTCAATTTTTTTTCCATTAAACGTACACAGATCTCAGAGTTGTCATCACCTTTAAGAGCATGTTTGGCATTTTCCAAAGGGAAGGAACAAACATAAGATATTAAGGGGCAACACTCTCACACAAATCTAGTTCCTTCATGCCAGAATGTGATAATAGTTTGACAACACTGGCTGCATTTGTGCACACATATGACCTAATGCCAGGAATGCTGCAAAATCTGCTAACAATTTTAAGGTGCATTTCTCAGAAATTGTGAACTGTGCTATTAGAAGCAACTCATAACCCACATCAGCTATCGAGCTGCAGCCTTATTGCCTACTTGGCTCACTTCATTGCCTTCAAAAGCCCTGCAAGTTCCCACCTTAGTGATAACGGCACTAGATTGCAGAGCACCTGCTCGGAAAGATTGGCCTCTTCCAAGATGGCAAGGCTGGCGTTGCCAAGATGTGTTCACAGTAGCCTAACACATCAACACTTCCCTCTTCATAAGACTTGGGATATTTCTGCTCGTATAAGTATTCTTCGCTGCACATTGTCAGCTATCATTCTGGTGAATTTAATACAGCTTGTGTTTAAAATTTTAAGTCTGCATACATGTGCCAAATTTTACTTAAGTTATCCAGTTTACCTGTTAAAAGACAAATATGGTTAACAGGTGTACCTAAATCTATATATTACTTTGGCTTTTTTTTTTATATATAACTTACAGTATCAGTGTTTATTTTAGCAATGTTTCTCTTTTGATCTTCAGCTCCCACTTCTGAAAAGTAAAGCAGTTGTTCCCAAAACATTTTTCTGAATTGGGGTGTTTTTTCAGCTATGACAGGTACATGAATTGTCATACCGAGAGAATATATGGCCATAATCCTGACAAAATCTAATGAAAAATACTTCTGCAATTAACCATCTACTATCATTACAAAAATGCAACTATACTACGCCAAAACTACTACTTGAGGAAGTGTAAAGTTAGAAAGAAAAGTACTAAACTGTATGAAAACAGGATGCATTGGGAGGCTTTTGTAATGATTAGTTCTTTATAGCATGGCAACAGTATTTGTTTAAGTATGAAAGATATTATCATAGGCAAGTAAAAGTTACATAATTTACAGTGTTCATCTTCTGATCACTCTTCCACTACATTCTCTGTGACTAAGGGAAAAACAAAAGTCAAAGAAAATAAATATACTCTAAGACAGGACTTTTCAGAAAACCACAGTAGTTGTTCAGAAGCAGGCTGGTATTTTTGTGAACTTTGAAGAATGAAATTTTCCATTGGAGTCAGACAAGGAAGAATAGAAGAGTTTCAAAATATTTTTAAAGAATGTTCTGGGTGGGTAGCAGAAGAACAATATAATTGCAATTAGTTATTGTACTTCTAAGTGCACCCAGACATTTCAAAAGCATTTAAAAAATATATACTAATAAAGACAATAAAAAGCCATAGAAGAGTCTAGATTTTATCCTAAATCACATGCATTTTTGTAAGGTTAATGTCAAATATACGATAATTTTCTCAGACATGTCAAATTAGTGACATACAAGATGCTAAGTTACATAACCTATATTTGCAACCATACTACAAAATAATCAATTGCAGTTTTTAAAAATCAAATAGTCTGTCTCCAAAGTTTATGAAGCTTCCTATGCAACAATTTCATTCACAACTGCAAATCAAGGGCTGAATTACTTCAAATGCTAATGGGAGTATCTTGGTTTTAAAAAACACAGGAAAACAGACACATGACCATCTGATCTCATCAGAGATGCCTGAGGGTAATTTTGCTGCTGAAACACTACTGCTAACAAAACCCACTAGCGTTTAAAGCTTTTGAGGTACTTAACAGTAGAGCTTTCAGGATGCATTTAGTTTCTCTGTTTATATGACAAGAACACATCTGTTTTGGTTGAAGGGAAAAAAGATTAGTATTAGAAAATAACTCCTGAAACCAGTACAAACTTCCAGAATATTCAAGGCAACATTTTTTCCTTTATGAACTTACACTTTAATTAACATAGCTGAAAATCAACACAGTTCTGCATTTCATACTATCTTCTGCTTCCTCCTCCCTACCTTTAGAAATATTTGGGTTTCACTTTTTTCTGCTGAGGAGACAAAAGCTTCATCGTGCAGTCTAATATTGAAAAAAACAGTTTTATTCTGGCAACTTGCTAAGGAAGAAACAAGAGACATGATGGCATCTCAAGCAGTTAATTAAGGAACAATATCTCCTGAAACCGATTCCTGTGAAGAATTACTGTACTTAATCTGATAGTTTATTAATACTGCTTTTAAAGTTTGCTTGGCATATTCCAAAGAAAAAAAACTTTCAAAATGCATCTGAAGTTATTATACATCTCTCAGACAAACAACCTTCTCCTGTAAGTACTCCTTTCTCAAGAGAAAACTATCTGACTCCTGATGTGAAAGCTTCATCTATTCATGCCTAATAGGTGGGCTCTGCTTAGTGGCCTTAAATTATACGCTGTAATGAGGCGTGAACACATGGGCTAACAATGTTTTTAATAGAAGTCACAATGATTTAACCTAGTCTCTGATCCGATTATTCTTTTGGTTATACAACCCCTGGCAAGAGTTATTCATACTTTCCACTGCCTGCAACAGCAGCTGTTTCACTATCACCCTGAAGCCTCAGGAAAATTCAAGCCCTTAATCACTGTTTCCATTAGCCAACTGATCTTTGCTATCAGCCTGATTGCGATATGGCCAAAGTGGCAAGTAGTCTAACCACAGGAAATTGATTAAAAACAAAAATAAATTCATCCTGCAAGGAAGCATCCACATCCCTCACTAGCTGGATACCTACCACTCATGAGTTCTCTTTGATTCCCTCTTGCTTACACAAGGCACACACACAAGCTTTCTCCACAATATTTCACAAGTATATGTGTTCTGATTGGCACAAGAAAACATCTCTTATTATTTAATATCATAACCTGCAGGAAATAAGAATTAAAATTTATAACTAATCTCCTCATCTTTTGCCTATATTTAAGGTCATCCTCCTCCCCAAACTGGACAAACCAGTTTGCAACATACATATTCCTACTTCTAGATAAAAAGCAGGACTAAAAGCAGTCTCAGGTTTCTATAGTAATGGAGGCATTAGTACTGCAGCTTCCTAGCAAAACAACCACCCATGAATAAATTATCAAAATTATATAGAGAAGTACCAACAAGTTTTTCTTAGCATATTTCAGAACATACATTACCTACTTTTGTTGAGTTATACCCTCCCTTTCTCATATTTTCACTAGAAGCCCACAGATGTGGGGTTTTTTAGCTATATGGATTATGACCACCTTCTTCACCTACAAAAATCAGAAAGGGGAAAAAAACAATTTATTACAACAATACAGCTTGCCTCTTCTGGCACTTTACCAGCTCAGTTACGTTGGCTTCCTATCTCTACAGAGAAAGGAAACAGTACCTCTAGGAAAAAGAGAAACAATTCTCCATGCCTTTCAGTCAGCTTTTATTTGGAAAGCATCCTGATTTTTAAGAGGTCTTTTCAACCAGATCATCCCTCATTTTAAACACTGGCCTAAACCTTCTAGAAGCTTCCAGAATGGTATTCCATCAGTGAAAGAAAATAAAGTGATTTTGTTTTACTGTCCTATACAGCATCTAAAACTCAAAGCCTAATTAATTTTTAAAGGATACCAAGATTTTTAAAAAGTTTTAAAATTTTTTTTTTAAAGTGTCATACATACATAGGCACACGTATACATCAATCTGTTTAGTAAACAATTCTCATTCCATCATAATCTCACTCAAACGCAACATGAATCCAGCATATTAACAGCTAAAAGACTGGATGTACACCTATTACAGCATTAAGCTTTTACAGCAGTTTCCGTGTATGCCTCAGGAAAGCTCTCTACAGCTTCTCAATAGGGCAACTAAAATGCAACTTCCAGGAAAGAAGTGCCACTTTATCCTACTCCTTGCCAATCGTCTGCCAAATGACTCAAGTTTATCACATCAGAAACACCCTTCAGCCAGGCTCAATATAGACAGGAAAAATCACAGTACTTTCAACCCACTCCTATTTCACTCTTATAATAGGGCAGTCTGGCCACATTTACCACTCCTGAACACGCCATTGCATCCAAGAGAAGTACTGTCTCACAGTTTATGGTATTTGTGGTATACGTGTGTGTTGCATTTTCAGAATACCTTTTGTACTTCAGGAACAACAAGTAACTAAAATTCAACTCATTAGGTTTGCAGTTTACTCTCAGCTCAATAGTTAAGAGTGCATTTTCCTTCCAGGAAGTCAGTCAGTATCCAAGTAACTCCAAAAAAGAAAAGCTCAAAAAGGAAAAACAATTCAAATCCAACTATTAACTTCTGAATTATCTGAAAATCTGCAAAGTGAAAAGGAAAGTTTATCTTGGACAATAAAGTTACATTTTAATAAAAGAAATCTACTACAAACATTATGAGTATTGATAGCTCTGCTTTTATGAGCGGGATCAGTAAAAAACAATGACTCGCATAATTAATGAAAACAAGAAAAACACTCTAGTTATCTCTGGCAGTAATAAACGCTTGGAGGAAGAGACAAAAGGTATAAAGCCAGGTACATATAGACTACTCTTCTCCCATCTAATCCTGGCAATAATACTTCACAGCCTCTGAGGCTTAAGTTACACCCTAATCACTGTGCTTGACAGATACTGCTCATGAATCAGACCTATCCTTTTTTTTTTTTTTTAATATTAGGCTCCTGGACTGCCAAACATTCTAGGACAATGAAGGTGGCACATCTCCGTTAGAATACTATTAAAAAAACCCCCAAAAACCAAAATCACACACCCAGATCTCCGGCATGTTTTGACACACATAATAACAAACCCCAAACTACAATGTTATTTCTGTTTAATTTACCATTTATAAACTTTGCCCCTTGGAATTAAGTGTTGTAAAGGACGTCAAGGACAACAAGAACAGCTTCTTCAACTTCATCAGCACCAAAGGAAAGACTAGGGAAAATGTGGGCCCACTGCTGAATGAGGTGGATGTCCTCATGACAGGGGATGAAGAGAAGGCAGAGTTGAACATCTTTGCTTCAGTCTTTACTGCTAAGGCTGACCCTCGTGATTCCTCCTCCCAGTCCCTGGAGGAAAGAGAGAGAGTCTGGAGGAAGGAAGACTGTCCTTTGGGTGAGGGGGATTGGGTTAGAGGTCATCTAGGCAAACTGGACACTCACAAATCCACGGGCCCATAAGTGCTGAGGGAGTTGGCAGGTGTTATTGCTAAACTGCCCTCCATAATCTTTGACAGATCATGGAGAACAGGGTAAGTGCCTGAGGACTAGGGAAAAGCCAGTGCCACTCCAGTCTTCAAAAAAGGCAAGAAAGAGGACCTAGGAAACTACAGGCCAGTCAGCCTTACCTCCATCCCTAGAGAGGTGATTCAACAGCTCATTCTGGATGTCATCTCCAAGCATCAGGAGGAAAAGAAAGTTATCAGGAGTGGTCAACATGGGTTTATCAAGGGGAAAACATGCTTGACCAATCTGATCACTGTCCACAATGGCATGACTGGCTGGGTAGATGAACGGAGAGTGGTGAGTGTTGTCTACCTCAACTTCAGCAAGGGTTTTGACACTATCTCCCACAACGTCCTCATAGGCAAGCTTAGGAAGCATAGGTTAGATGAGTGGACTTTAAGGTGGATGGAGAATTGGCTGAATGGCAGAGCTCAGTGTTGTGACCAGTGGCGACAGAGCCTAGCTGGAAGCCTGTGACCAGCAGTGTTCCCCAGGGGTCACTGCCCAGCCCAGTCTTGTTCAACATATTCATCAGTGACCTACATGAGGGGACAGAGTATACCCTCAGCAAGTTTGCTGATGATAGAAAACTGGGAGGAGTGGCTGATACACTGGGAGGCTGTGCTGCCGTTCAGCAAGATGTGGACAGGCTGGAAAGCTGAGTGAAGAGGAATCTAATGAAGTTCATCAAAGGCAAACGTGGAGTCCTGCACCTTGGGAGGAACACTGGTACAGGTTAAGGGCTTACTGGCTGGAAAGCAGCTCTGCAGAAAATGACCTGGGAGTCCTGTTAGGCAACAAGCTGACAATGAGCCAGCAATGTGCCTTTGTGTCCAAGAAAGCCAAGGGTATCCTGGGCTGCATTAAGAAAAGTGTGGCAAACAGGTTGAGGGAGGTTACCCTTCTTGTTCATGCTGCCCCAGTGAAGTCCCAGTAGGAGTACTGCATCCAGTTCTGGGCTCTCAGTTTAAGACAGACAATGAACTACTGCAGAGAGTCAAGCAGAGTGCCACGAAGATGATCAGGGGACTGAAGCATCTCTCCAGAGGAGAGGTTGAGTGAATTTGGTCTGTTTAGCCTAGAAGAGAGAAGACTGAGAGGGGACCTTATCAACGCTTGTAAATATCTAAGAAGCAGTTCTCAAGAGGACAGGGTTCTCAAAGGGCACCACTCTGTTCAGTGGTGCCCAGCAACAGAACAAGGGGCAAGGGGTACAAGCTGGGGCACAGGAAGTTCCACCTGAACTGAGGAAAAACTTCTTTACTGTGAGGGTGATGGAGCACTTAACAGGCTGCCCAGGGAGGTTGTGGAGTCTCCTTCTCTGGAGATATTCGAAACTCACCTGGACACATTCCTGTATGACCTGCTGTGGGTGAACCTGCTATAGCAGAGGGGTTGGACTAGATGATCTCCAGAATCCCTTTCCAACCCTAACCATTCTATTTTCAGTTTTTCAGACATTCAGTTCTGACACTAAAAATCATATTCTTTATTAATGACCGATATTACTTCATAAATTTTAAACCTGTCCAACTGAAAAAAGTAGTTGCAGTAAAAAACTGATGTAGAACTCAGCTTTCTGTATGACTGTTGCCAAAAAGACTGTCGTCTTATAATTTTTATAATTTCCTGCATAGGACAGTTCAGTCACTGCTGATCTTAATTTTATTAATGCCTATGTTTCAGAGAGGTGTTTGGGATAAGTTTCAAGTTTCTATCACATGTAGCATTCTGTATTCATTTTCATATTTTTCTTTTCACACAGGTATTTATGTGCCAGTACTACTAGATAACAGTGTTAAATTTATTCCTAAGAAAAAGACAGATAGCAGAGAACATAAGAAAATGCACTCCATACTGTTCTACTGTATATTAGACTTGGTGGTGTGACCAGAGCATGGTGACTTAAACCAGGCAAAGTTCTTCCAAGTTTCCATTCCATTCTCCAGGAAGATTAACGCTCTTAATCTTCTTGCAGCACAGATCTTGCCTATGATCTGTTTTCACAACTTTGAGCTAATGATTAGAGCACTAGATAATATGGAAATATTTTTATTAATATCTCAAACATCTATGCTATTAATGACGATTTAAGATATTTGTTTTTATTTTCAGCTATTTTAAGCCACCCAACACCCACTTTGTACAGCATTACTGGAACCGCTTATAAACAATAACAAATCTGTCTATTGCTTACTCTTATTTTCACTCTATATGCATAGCTTAGCATATTATATGAATATTACATACTTCTATTTTATTTTTACATATAAAGGTATTTGCATTATTTGCTAATCATTGCATTCTTCAAGCACACTTTAAGGACTTAACCAGCACTATGATTTTTTACATAGAAATAAGTATTTCACTATTTTTACCTGACCTAGGAAACCTACAGAGGACCCAAGTGTGACATTATCTGAACCTGTTCTCAAATACCTCTTAACACCACCAACTTACTCAAGGCTACAGGATGAGGGTTATCTGTTAGCACCTTACTTTATCAAGACTTTATGACGCACTCTGAAATGCCCTGCGCACAACAAAGCTATAGAAATGAAAATAATTCTCCCTCCCCTTGTAAACTCAGCCTTTCTGCAACAGTTTTGGGGTATTACCTCCACTGTTACAAGAAGTATCACTATGGACAATAGTTTAAGGAAAACACATACATTGCTATTAAATTATTCAGAGTATGAAAAGAAGCAGTCAAGCACTGATTGACCAAAAAATTTTATACTCTACAGTATAGACATAGTACTGTCTATTGAAACCCTTTTACTCCAGCTGAAAATAGAACATCCACCTCAAAACTTCTATGACTTGAATTTTATTGAATCATTTATTTGAAGTTCATTCAAATCACCACTCAGCATCCCAAATGAGAACAGGGAATGATCTATTAGAAAACCTACTCTAGGCTCACAGGCCAAAAAAAGCTACTGAAGTAAGAAGACTGAAGACTCCATCTTTAAACTAAAAAGACACACCAAAATTGAATACAAATTTAATACTTAATAATATGTATAAACAGTATTCATATTTCAATTCAATTTTCTTAAGGTATAGGATAGAAAGAATGAACAAAAACCAGGATGGCCTCGTCATTAAGCAAAAAACAAGCATAAAAATCTCAATTTTCTTTGAATCTATAAAGTGTACAGCTTTTGTCTTCAAAGGAAGGAATACTCCAACTTCACTTTCTGGATATTTCACCTCTTAATGACTATTGCTAAGGTTTGCATACAGAACGCACACACAGTATAAAGTGCTAGACCTCATCATATTATTCATAGAGTATGCCACCGTTTTAGACAAAGACTTTTGCCACAAACCCTCAGAAGCTGAGGAGGTTAGGCATCCCAGCGACTCTCTGGAGTTCTTATTTATCCGCAGATGCAGAGATATGAACAAGTTCTGCTTGTGCGCTTGGCAGACTAGATGCATCTCAGGAGCTATAAAACTGCATTAGCATGGTATTATTCTCTGTTCTAACGTTAAAGACTATTATGTCAGCCATAGTAGCATACTTATATGGCTTCTAGATTTCAAGCCATTCAAGTCTTCCTTAACCTGTTAAAAGGTGCAGAATAAGTCTGCACCATCTGAAAATACAGGAGCTAAATACTTTCAGAAGTTTTATTGCAAGGATTTTCATGATTGAAGATTTTTTTTTTTGGTCATCTCTAATCATTCTGTTCAGTGTAAAGACAGGTTATTGGGATATGATTTTGTACCACAATCTTAACCCTGGGCTTTTCTGGAAAGCAATTGCATAGAAGGAAGAATAAGCATTGTCACAAGAAAATGATTTTGAAAAAAAAAACAAAACAAAACAAAAAACCCCCCCAAAACAACCTGGCAGACAAAGAATGAAAACTTTCAAAATATAAACAGAAAAGTACAGATGCTATTAATTTTCAGATACCCACAAGGGGAACGTTTTGCAAAAACCAGAGCTGTGGCCATGAAAATGTAAACATGTGAAACCACCCACCTTCTTGCAATTTACTTCTATTTTTTTTTTTTTTTTAATGTGATGTAAGAGGATTAACAAACTTTAAGTAAAAGGATTAATGAGGCATGAGACTGAGACAGGAAGAGATTACCAGAAAACCCAAGTACTATTTTGTAAAGAAAGTTTTGCAAATACTCGTGGGAAATTTGACAAACTTCCTGTAAACTAGAAGTAATTCTCTAAGTCTTCAAGAAAACAGAAAATATATTCAACAAGTCATGATTATTCCAGTAGGTTGTAAGTCAACTGATTTCTGAAGCATGGCTCATTTAACAACAGTTTTATTTTCAGATGAGTTCACAAACAAGTTTTTCAATACAGAATCTACATAAAGCTAGAGGAATAGGAGGATTTTAAAGCTATGATAATCATTAACAAGATGCAATACACCTGCCATTACTGCTTTTTTCCTTGGTTAGACTCCTGCAGAGATTTCTGACCTTATTTGAGTCTTATCAAACAATTATAATATTTTTATGGGTTTTTTTAAATAAATAACCACAAATACCATCTCACAGCAAGTTCTACTTTTGCTTGCCACTAGGGGTTATGTGAGGACACAGACTACTGCAGGAGCTTGTCTCTCACTCCTGCTTCTAGCGCATTTAAAAGCAATCAAGCCAAGTTTCTTTAAAAATTCAGCTTTCAGTGAAGTTTTCCCTAGCAAGTTCCAAAGAAAAACTATTACCATGATAAAACAGCCAGTTTTCAAAAGTAAAGTAAGTTTCCTTTAATTGCAGAAAATCTACTGCTGCATTCATTAATTTGCAGTAACTTACAAGATTTAGCAGTTTAAGGCAATTATAGATATTGTAAAGTAATTTAAGGAACTCAATCTGTTCTAAGGAAAATTAGCTGCACCAAAAACTTTTCATCTCTTAGCCCTAAAAAAAAATTATTTTCTCAGCAGCCTGAAGTTGAATTCTTTCTAGATACTCTTATGTTACTCTTTTACTCTTCACAAATTAAATGAGTGATACTTGTCTACAATTAAGCTGAAATGGAAACCTGACAGTTAGAACAGACTTAGGTAACCTACTTAGCAAGAGACTACCAGGGCATAAATGAAGTTATTTAGCCCCCCTGTGGCTGTACTCAGAACTTTAAAGTCATCAGTGAAGTATGCCACATCCCTCCAGGATTACAAGACACAAGCAAGCCTATTACCTAATGGACTTGCCATTTGACAGTAGAAGTTCTATAAAAAAAAAACACAAAAAAATACCAAAAAAAACCACCAAAAAAACCCCCAAACCAACTGAGTGTCCTCTACTGACATAAAAAGGCTCTTAAAAATTGAATATCAGTTGAGAGGTTGGAAATACACAAAAGCATAATTGGTGGCTCTGGTAATTTCCACTGACACCCTTTTTTTTCTTTTTTTTTTTTTAAAAAAAAAAAATGATTACACAGGAATACACTTACAGTAGATGAAACTCATTTGTATGTTGAATCAAGAAATACTCCGTTTCTCCAAGAAAGAATTACAATTCCTTAAGCACAGAGCCAACATTAAAACTACCAAAAAGCTGGGGCTTAGGGATGGAAGACATTTCAGGAAATCAGAATAGCATTTTTTTTTTTTTTTTTTTCAAAGTAATTGGGCAACTTGAAGATCAGAAAAGGGAGTTTCATTTAAGATAATTTCTTGTACTTTAGTGAAAACAAAAGAGGATGGAGAAACTGTAGGTACCCCTCCAACTGTGCTTTAGAAAAACATGAGTATAAGCATTCTCTGGAAGATTTGGGAACTGACACAGAAAAACTAGCCATGAGGTATTTAAGCAACCTAGATTCTTATGATAATTAGGCAGAAAACAATCTGCCATTTACTGTATCTATTACCTTACTTGAGAGGATAGTCTATTTTTAAGAGACTGATCGCAAACCAAATAAAAATTCTTCAGATTTCTGAACTGTGACATCCACATCTCAATAAAAATATTAAAAAAAAAAAGAAAAAAAGAGGAAGAGCAGGAACATAAAACTAACATTTCAGGAGCAAATCACTATTTGGGAAGGGGGAGGGCAAAACAGAAATAGTTGCTGTCAGTCATCGCCTAACTGTCCTATCTCACCTTTGATTGGATCAACCCCCCTCAAATAGGGCAATCCAGGATTATTAAGAGGCCTGCTGAAGAGAAAAAAAAAAATACATAGACAAGGTATTTTAGGAGCGTTACATACACTGGAAAAAGTAGGAAGTTCACAGAACAGAAAACAACACACTCCACACACCAAAATTCACAGAATATTTACAAAGAACTATGTCTGGTGAGACTATATTTTACAATACCTTTACTCGTTCAATTATCATCACAGAATGAAAGTTTGCTACACTGATAAGACCAAGTTTGATTTTTCTGTATACACTCTATAGCAAGTGAATTTTCTTAAAATTAACTGCTTAATGAAGTATAGCCTTATAAAATCATTATCTTGGAATCATTTTCAGATGCTGAGTTGTCAATCTAGACCAAAACAACTTCAGTTTCTTAGATGGCAGAATCAGTAAACGTTAAGGTAAAACTGGATGCATGCACAAAAGACCTGTGATCTTCCTCACTTTAACATAACCTTGTTTTTTACATACCATCAGACAGCAGCATGCTGAAGCCACCTTTCACACATCCAGTCCAAGATCCATCCTTAGTGTCTCCTCCCACCATTTCTGTATTTCAAACTACCTGACAGTTGGCCAACCTATTAAAAATGTATCCAGTCCATGAATCTGCTCTTTTCCCACACAGCAGTTGTACATTTCCAGCTTTAAAGAGCTGGCTTTTGCCATCTTTCTAACTGTATTAACTGAAGCTAAATTATGTATTTCAATAGTTGAGATCCAGTTGTGAAAAACAGCTTTGGTTTTCACATCTATTAAAAGCCTGTGTACACCTGCTGCATATATTAAACACCAGGTTCCAAGAACCTCAACATTTTTTTCTTTTATTTTGTACTATTTATAAAACACTGAGAAAGACTTCACTTCCCTCTCAGATACACATATTTAATAAAGTTCAAGAAAATTTTTCCATTTTTTGCCTTAGGAATTCAAATTCTACAAACAGCTATGCTGCAGTAACTGTACGTTTGCATAGAATCACAGAACCACTAAGGTTGGAAAAGACCTCTAAGATCAAGTCTAACCATAAGCCCACCACCACCACCAATGTTTTAGGAAACTCCCATTTAACCTACACCAATGCATTTATTGGAGTGCTTACTGTCTTCTTGAAGCTGTGAAGCTGTGTAAAAGGCAAGCTTGCAAAAGGAATAAATCTCTCTAAGAGTGGGGATACCTGTTCAAAAAACAGCTCCTGGAACAAAGAAAAAACTGAAGACAAAAGGCCTGTTTCTTCCCTCAGCCTGTACCAGTTTCCACTGACGCTGATGTGGCAGTACGATGCTGAGTGTGTTCCAGATTCCTGTGTGGGGCAAAACCACTGACTTCAGTGGGCCAGATTGAAAAACAGTTGTTACCCAACACCTAGTTCTGCCATCAGCCTTTGCCTCCAGGTATTTGATAAACTCCAGGAAATTTCTACCTGTCTGAGCACAAATACAGCAGTTGACCATCACGATCTTTCTACAGCCCACTGAAATTGTATTATACGGTCTTAAAGGATAATATGTAATATATAAGACTTAGAAGTTAAACTTAACAGAGAAGTTTAGAGAAGGACTGAGATGACAGAACTAAAGAAAAAGCCTCCCTTCAATATAGTATTTACAATATTCAGAATTTTATCGCACTGGTGAATTTCAAATTACTAATTCAGTTTTCTCTACAGCTTTATTATTATAAATTCCAACTAAATTTTATTAAGAAAAGACCTCTGGAGACCATCTAGTCCAGTACCCTTCTCCAAAACAGAGCTAACCTCCAAGCTCTGTCGCATTGTGCAGGGTCTGATGTTCAGGGACAAGATTCTCTGGGCATCTACTCCAGTGCTGAACCCTACCCACAGTGAAAACCTTCTCTTTTGTCCAATTTGAATTTCCTTCTCCCACCTTGTGACTGTTGCCTTCCATCTTTTTACTGGCCTCTCTGAGGAGATATTGGCTCCATCTTCTTTGCAAATTCCTTTTATGCAAGCAAAAGATTCCTCTGGCAGGCAACAGCCTGTGACATTTGGTGCTGTTCTGTTGTCTTCTCACTCTCCCTGTCCATGCTTTTAGAGCAGGTGTTGGATGAACATAGGAAAAGAGAGTAACCAATTGCAGGTGTACCTCAGATCTGTCTTTTCAGAACCTTTAATATGCAAAATAATCAAGCAAAAATAGTTCCTACTAAAGAAAAATGCTCCTTAGGTTGCTGATCATTGCAAAGGAGTTCGAAGGTTTGATAGAAGAGAATGAAGGCACGGTTTTCCTCGAGATAAGTGATTTACTAAAGAATAAGAAAGTAAACTTTCCTAATCCAGAATTGTCTTTTGTCTTAAAGGTATACATATTCACATGGTGGACAGCAATATAGAGTTGCCTCTGCTTGTTTTTAATGGGTTATTTAAGTATCTTAAGATACACAACATATCTTTTCTCCTTGAATACTTCATCTTGTTTCTTGGGAAACTAATTCAGCCTGCAATGAACTCTACGCTGTCAGAGCTAGACAACTCCTGGTATCCCAGCTGGCTTCTTTAAGGCTAATATGAGTATCTTCTATCTAGTTTATGAAACATTCAATAAACCGAGTGCATTGGTGGAAAGAAGCAAATGATGTATCTAATAGTAAAAAAAAATTAGAGGCAGAAGGTACAACTAATCCATTGTTTGGGATGGATAGAGAAGAATCTTCTAGATTTGGAGCATTCTTTCAGGTTTAAGTCATTTTTTTGGTTTTAGAAAAGACTTTCTGCTACAAACATAAAAGTACTCCTCAAGACAATTGTTCTCTGATTTCAGATGTATCTCAAGCAAACATCAGCACTTTTTTTTAGCAAAGAAACGTGGTTTACACAAAGAGGAACAGGTTATTTTCCAAGTGAAAAACTAACGCGAGGATTTTTGATAGTCAGAAAAGATCCATAGCCTTTCATTAGGCAGAAGTCTTGGACAACTTAGAAGTGTAATCAGCATCCATGGTTAAGATAAGATAGTTTATGCTGAGACAATTAACCCCAAATTAATTTGTTGTTGAGTAACCTACACTCCTTCCTGCTGCAGCTCTTGGCAAGAAAAAAAAATAATGGTTAAACCCATTTTTTATTGTAGAGTTAAGGATATATAAGACCTTGTCCCAATCTGAAAGAAGTGTCTGGAGACAGAGATTCTTTGGAATTAAAGCAGAAAGACATAAAAATGGTTTAAGTATTCATATAGTTGCTGGTCTTGCATGAGATGAGTCTACACTGTCATCCATTCAACTGCTTTAAAACTTTCAAAAAGTACACTTCAAGGTTACAAGAATCCATCTGAGAAAATACCATTACTACATAGAATCGATTACAGGTGTTTCCCTAAGCATACTTGGAGTGAACTTCCATTAAAAGTGAGCAGGGTAAATCCCAATAAAGGTGCCATTCCTATCACACCTGCAGGTGCCCAAAGCGATACAAAAGTATATTGTCATTGAAAGTTACATAACATTAGAAAGTAACTGGAATACAATGTAGCTGCCTCTCCTATTTCAGTTCATTTTTAATGAATTACCACTGTTAGCAGGATTGAGCTGCTGGACTACTACTGCTACAACTCTAAATTGCTTTTCACAGAGAGATAGCCAATTATTTTAATAGAATTTTAAACCAGTACAATTATTGCCTAATTTTTCAAGTCCATTCCATTTAATTTCAATCTGTTTAAAAACTAAATGTCCTTCAGTATCAAAGTAATAGCTTGATAGCAAAACCAACTATAAAACCCAAGAGAAAAGTTAGTTTCACTCATTCTGGCCTGAGCTGAGACAAGTAAAAGAAGGGTGAGAAATTAAGACTGATTTAAATTCTTTCTTAATCAAGAAAGCCAGAGATAACATGAGAAGAAATTCAGAAATATTTATATCCACTTATTACACCTAGAGCTGCAATTTACTTCAGGCAGTTTATAGTATTCCTCTGATAGCTGCTGTTACCTTCCCATGCTCTGGATCAATGGCTGCTAATTTTGATTATTTTTTAAACAAAGTGGTTCTCAATCCAGACAAGTGCTAGAGATCTGTGTACTACCTAATAACTGCCTTTGCCTGCAGGCAAGAAGTTTAGGTGCCTACTTGAGCCTCTGCTTCCCTACCTGCTGTGCTCTCAAGTCTCCAAACGCTGCCTTCTACCTCATGTCTCACCAAAGCCCTTCAGGTGCACCAACAGAACGACTGTTCCTTGCTAAAACACAAACGCAACACTCTGAATACAGTGGTCAGGGGCAGTTTTTCTCCCCTTGCGTTCATGCACCTGTGGGTGCAGGTCAGTGGATCTGCCAGACTAAGCCTCTTGAATCAGACCTGAGGACAGGGATCAGAGAGAAGTCTGAAGACTCAGAATGATAGAACAGTTTGGGTTGAAAGGACTTTAAAGATCATCCAGTTCCACCCGCCCTGCCATGGGCAAGGACACCTCCCACCAGACCAGGCTGCTCAAGGCCCCATCCAATCTGGCCTTGGACACTTCCAGGGAGGGGGCATTCACAGTTTCCCTAGGCAACCTGTGCCAGTGCCTCACCACCCTCAGCGTGAAGAATTTCTTCCTCATGTCCCAACCAAATCTTCCGCCTTCCAATTTAAAGTCATCCCTCCTCATCCTGTGTACAAGCCCTTGTAAAAAGTCCCTCCCCAGCTTTCCTGTAGCCCCTTCAGGCACTGGAAGGCCGCTATAAGGTCTCCCTGGCGCCTTCTCTTCTCCAGGTTGAACAACCACAACTCTCTCAGCCTGTCCTCGTAGCAGAGGTGCTCCAGCCCTCTGACTATCTTCATGGCCTTCTCTGGAGCCATTCGAACAGTTCCATATCCTTCTTGTGTTGAGGATTCCAGACCTGGACATAATACTCCAGGTGGGGTCTCACGAAAGCAGAATAGAGGGGAAGAATCCCCTCCCTCGCCCCGCTGCTTTTGATGCGGCCCAGGACACGGCTGGCCTGCTGGGCTGTGAGCGCGCATCGATGGCTCACGTCGAGCTTCTCATCCACGAGCAACCCCAAGCCCTACCCGGGCGGAGGAGACGCGCCCCGCGCCCCCTCCCCCTAGTCCCGCCGCGAGCGCTCCCGCTGCCCACACGGAGCCGCCTCTGAGGCGGCGGTTTCTCGCCGGCAGAGGGAGCCGTCCTTCGGCCCTGCCCGCCGTCTCCCCCGGCGCGGGGCGGGCCCACCTGCCCGCTGCTCTCACCCGGCACGGGCCGTCCTGGAAGACGCGCGGGTCCAGGTTGCAGGCGATGGTGGCGGTGGGCAGGTCCCGCAGCGACACCGCCTCCATCTCGCCGTCAACGAAGCTCCAGTCCGTCTCGGCCTCAGCGGGTGGCAGCGCCTCCTCCTCCTCCTCCTTTTCCGCCTCCCCTGCTTCCCCCGGCGGCAGCGGCGCCTCCTGCCCCTCCGGGCCCCTCCCGCCGCCGCCGCTCTCCATGGTCGGGGGCGAGTGGAGCCCCCGCGGGGCGGGGCCCGGCGCCCGCTGAGGGAATGCCTCGCGCCAGCGGCGGTTGGGCGGCCGTAAGCGGCGGCTTAAGCGGCTGCTTGGGCGGTGGTTGAGCCCCGCTCCTCCCCGCCGCCCCCACCCCGCCTTGTGCCTTGGCGCGCGCACTCACAACTTACAGTCTCTTCGCCCTCCCCCCGCCTTTTTTATTTCCTTCACCCCCGCTCCCGTTCAACCGCCGCCTGCCCCCCCCCGCGGTCAACTGTGAGCCAATAGAAAACCGCCACCGCCGCAGCAACAGGTGGCCTGCCCGAGCTGGCCGCTACTTCCGCCATCTTGAGTGAGGGCAGCTGCGAGTCAATAGTGCGCCGCCGCAGCAGGAGCAACAGGTGGCCTGCCCGAGCTGGCCGCTACTTCCGCCATCTTGAGTGAGGGCAGCTGCGAGTCAATAGTGCGCCGCCGCAGCAGGAGCAACAGGTGGCCTGCCCGAGCTTGGCCCTGCTTCCGCCATCTTGAGTGAGGGCAAATGCAAACCAATAGGCCGCCGCCGCAGCAGCAACAGGTGGCCCGCCCGAACTGTGTGGGCACTGCTTCCGCCATTTTGAGTGAGGGCAGCGGGCGGGTGGCAAAGAGTGTGAGGGAAACCGCAAGAGGTGGGACGCACATGGGAGGCAGTGAGCGGATCCCTGGTGATCAGGGCGGGCTGCGAGGCGACATGACCTAGCCGCCGAGGTTGGGCCCACTCCTGGTGAGCATGGCCACCCCGTGAGGGATAGTATCAGCAACCTAGGGTCAAGGTGACTGGGCAAAGCTGTTGCACGGAGCATGGAACTGCACGTCTTGGTTTAGAAGACAAGGAATATTGTGCAACAGGCAAATGAATAAAAACCGCCTTGCTCAAACACTCAGAAATAAAGCCAAAAGGCACCATTGTGAACATCATAGAATCATAAAACGTTTTGGGTTGGAAGAGACCTTAAAGCCCATCCAATTCCAACCCCCTGCCATGGGCAGGGACACCTCCAACCAGACCGGGCTGCTCAAGACCTCATCCAACCTGGCCTTGTACACTCCCAGGGAGGGAACATCCACAGCTTCCCTGGGCAGCCTGGGAATCTTTTATCTGCCGTAATGAAAAACGAACCAACCCATGATGTTCTGCAGTTAACTGAATAGACAATGGAAAGGAAGCCTAGGGGAAAAAAACACAAAAAATAGCGTTTGGCAAGTTATGTCTGTACGCTTCGGTCACTCCATGTAACAAAACAGGCTTGGGGAAGAGTGGCCTGAAGGCTGCCTGACAGAAAAGGACCTGTGGGTGCTGTTCGCCAGCAAGCTGAACATGAGCTGACAGTGTGCCCAAGTGGCCAAGAAGGCCAACAGCATCCTGGCCTGTATCAGAAATGGTGTGGCCAGCAGGACCAGGGAAGTGATTGTGTCCCTATACTCTGTGCTGGTGAGGCCGCAACCTGAATCCTGGGTTCAGTTTTGGGCCCCTCGATACAAGAAGAACTTTGAGGTGCTGGAACATGTCCAGAGGAGGATAACAAAGCTGGTGAAGGGTCTGGAGCACGAGTCTTACAAGGAGTGACTGAGGGAACTGGGGTTGTTTAGCCTGGATAAGAGGAGGCTAAGGGGAGACCTTATCGCTGGCTACAACTATCTGAAAAAACGTTGTAGCGACTGAGTGCTGATCTCTTCTCCCAAGTAACAAGTGATAAACAAGAGGAAATGGCTTCAAGTTGTGCCAGAGAATGTTTAGATTGAGCATTAGAAAAAAAATATTTACTGAAAGAGTGGTCTTGCATTGGAACGGGCTGCCCAGGAAAGCAGCAGAGTCTCCTTCCCTGGAGGTGTTCAAAAGACGTGTAGATTTGGGCTTCGTGACACAATTTAGTAGGCATGGTAGTGTTGCGTTGGTGGTTGGATTTCATGATATTTTCCAAGGTCTTTTCCAACCTTAATGATTCTATGATTCTATCATCTACTCTTGTGGAGGAATGATGCAACTAATCTTTACCCTTTCTTTGTACTTTTTTCAAAGGTATCCTGTTGCTGGGCTGAGACCAAATATGTTTTGACTTTAAAATTTGTGAAAAAGGGCATATAAAGCCATGCCTTTCCTCCGTCCTTTGGACCTGAGGGAGACATTTTCTTGAAACCTTTCTGTTTTCCCTGTGTTGCAAGGCCATAAAGGACAATTACACCTTCTCTGGCTCCACTTGAGGAGCTGCTTGTGTCAGGCATTCCTATGTAGAAGAATAAAGTTTGCTAAATGTACTTAACTGTTTAGTCTGACCTAAATGGGTAGATGGGTTCCTTGGGGACATGGTTTAGTAGGGAGACAGGCACAGTTGGACTCGGTGATATCAGAGGTCTCCTCCAACCTTATGATTCTATGATTCTATGAAATGACCTAGACAAGCAGTTTTCTTGCACATGTATACCTAGCATCACCTTCTAGGGGAAAGCCTAAAAGTGAGCTTCAGAGATGTCAGGTTTTTATAAAGTTGTTGTGATACTCACAGATCTCCCTCAAACACTCTATATGACGTACAAGGATAAGGCAGAATAGTAAAAGGCTGTAAAGACTGAGAGGATGCTAGGCAGTAGTTGGCAAAGCATTAATCAAATATTCCATCCCTTACACAGAGCTGTGTGAGAAAGAAAGTGGTCTGAGAAGTGGAAAGAACCATCAGTCAAAAAGCTGTTTTCTTACCTGAGACCTGTTCAAGACTGAAAAATGGCTACCAGTGAATGTCCTTGAGTTCCTGGAAGGAATGAGAACCGGTGGCAAAACACGGGAGTTCCTTCTTATCCTGAGAAAGACTCTGAGAGGCTGATTGGATTCTTATTTCCAGTTTACAAGAAACTTGAGTGAGGAGACAGTTGGCGTTCATACTATAGTTCAGAGTCCCAAAACATACTTAGAAAGCAACATTTCATCACAGATGGTGATCTTGTCATCAGGCATTATCTATCCAGAGACTGAAAAAAAAATCTTCATTTCATAATTTCTGGTATTCTAGATCACCATTTTCACTGTATTTTTGTAGATAGCTCTTGTGAGTGTGCACGTGGAAAAAAAGTACTATGCCAAACACAGGGCAGCATTATGTAACCAGACTATAAAAATATCGGTGCAGGCTATGATCCTATGATAGCCATAGGATCATATCATAGAATGATTTGAGCTGGAAGGGACTTTAAAGACAATCTAGATCCAAACCCCCTGCCATGGGTTCTTTATTCAGCAACATTACAAAATTATTTAAAATATGGTATGGCAAATATTTTCAATGATGTTTAAAGTTAAATACTCATATGGATTTTTTCTTCCAAAATGCAGCAACATTTTGGGGAAGGAACTTTTGAAAAATTAATTTTGACAGTTGGGAATGCAGTAAGACCTACTGACTGCACAGTTCAAAGTTTACAGCAGAGGCAACAGCTCCACTCATGGAGATACCACCACTATCCTATCTTAAGTTAGCAAAGCTAACTTTATTTTCCAGCAGAGCAAAGACTTTAAACTGATAACTTACTGCTCTCAGTAATTTTTAATGACATCTTGCTGGATAAAAAACAAAAAGGAGAAAAATGTCACATAAAGAGGCAATCATTTACCTTCTCCCTCCTTTTCTGTTAGAAATTTCATCAGACTCTCTAATCTGTTTTGAACCATTTAAGCATTTTTTTTGAGTGGTAAGCGCCCATCTTAGATACAGGATATTTTCATGACTAGTGGTGATAAGTGATCTAAGTCTATGACAAATTAGAGAAGGCAAGTCTTGATGACGTTCTACAAATATGGGAAAAAAACGCGAATATGAATTAGACTCCCTCCCCCAGCATTAATTCTGTTATAGACTTCAGAAGAAAAATTAAACCTGGATCTTCCAAATCACAGAATTTATCCTTTCTTTTTGTTATGTATGAAGGGAATGCGACATATTACTGGGAGAGTTGGTAAACCAAGAAATAAACAGGTCTTCCCTACGTTGTTCTTTGGGAATAGGGTGCATCTTTCAATGTAACTGACATCTCTTTACACACAAGAAAAAGAATCCTAGGATAAATCGCGAGATGCACTCTAGAATAGTACTGTTGAAACAGTTTCAGTAACTCACACTACCATCTAGTGGTAGAAAGAAAAGCAGGAAGCCTCTCAGAAGGGCTGCTTTTCTTACATGGTTCTGCAGACAAAAATTCTCACTTCTCAAGTGAAAAGTAGATATCTAACCATCATGAAAAAAAACCCACAAACACAAACAAAAAAACAAACCTCAAAACTGCACAGAACTTGATTACAACTAATTGGAAAATGTTTGAACATGCAGCCCTATGAGTGACTTTACTTCCTGAGCAATCATTTAATCCATTGGCTTGCTTAATATTCCTCAGAATGGATCTGTATATGTAAAAATGTTTTATGTAGTAATTTTTCTACATAAAATATGCATATATTAACATTAAAGATTTTTTTGGCTATCAATAACACAGTTTTCTTTTCCGTAAAATAAATTTTCTTTAATTATTCTCATATCCTACAACCACAAAAGCATGAAAGCACCTGTCCTCAGTTATTTCCTTACATCAGTTTTGCAATATATGCACCATCAGGTATTTGTATATATGTGTCACAGAAAATCTTAATTTCTTATACCTTAACCAAATAACCCCCTAGTTTTACAACAAATGTCCAACACATTCACAGACCTCAAAGCTCAAAGCAAACCAATCATCTGTTTGAATCTAAAAGATGGACAAAAGAACTTGATCCATACTCATACTTTCCCCACAGTCAATCATGGTAAAACAGTGCATCATATGGCATTTTAGATATTTACTTAATTTATCTTTTTAATTTGTATAAACTTCATAAAAGCCTGACTGGTTCAACAACACTGACTTGTAAGAATCTTCTTTATTAAAAAGGTTCAAGGAAGGGGTTCTTAAACTCCCATACTTTAGGTATGCCAGTCACTTTTCAATGCAATTCTTGTATTAGAGGAGAAATGCCCATCCCTGATTGCTTCACAGAGGCAGGACAACCTTTCCACAGAGTAGTGGCTCTTTCACAGGCTGCCTGAAGAGCTTTTCCTCCTATGTTTCCTACAGCCCTCCAGAAGGCCTTGTTTTCTAGGAGGTTTCAATAAAAATCCTAGTCAGTAAAGTCTTCAATTTACCTCTTTCAATTGTTTATTATCTGCCAAGCAGCTCCTCTGGGTTAATTTCTCACAGATAAACTTGTTCCCCTTAAAACAGCATCCAGTAGACAGAGAGAGGTCTGACCCTCTTTAGAGACAACCAGTCATCTTGAAGTGAAAATATAAAGTACGCAAGATCTCACTACTTTTACTCTAAACTCAGTTTGAGCAAAGCATATGCCCCTTGAAGAAAACAGATATAGAGAAAATCCTGAGCCTTATTTAACAAGGTTCTCCTGATGTTAAATTTTGTTAAATTTATGTTTCATTTCTAGCTTAAATTTGTCTGGTTCTCACTGAAAGCCATTTATTCTTGTTATGCTTTTCTCCACTGTAATAACGTCTCATAGTGCTTGATGATATTTGTTGGAATCCCTCCTTGCAGTTCCAGTCCTACGACTCTCTCAAAGAGTGTTTTTTCTCTCAGAGCTGCTGAAAGTGGTTTTATGCCTGGTCCATACTTCTCCCCTTCATGTTCCCTTTCCTTCCCTTGACTAAATCAAGACATCCCAAGGGATTCCCTTTTCAGAGTATCATCACTGTCGTCCTCTGAGGGTCTGGATACCATCCAGTGCTGCTGGCCAAGTTCCTACCATACCCCCACAGCATCATGCCCTCCACTCTCAGATGCCTGTGTTCTTCAGAGCTGCTTTCTTAGCTTGGCTTCTGTCCACCAATAGCTGCAGCAACCACAGTAACCAAGTGTCCTGAGTGCACCTACTCCTGTTTGATAGCCCTTTCCAAGCCTTATCAGGGCAAATATACACCTTAAAACACCATTAGCACAAGTTTGATTTTTTGTTGGCTTAGGACAATTGGTAGTGTAGAAGACTTTTCTATATGTTGGTTTGGGGTGGTTTTTTTGGTCTTTCTAGCCAACAGGCTCCAAGGAATTCCTACAGCCTGTATCATATCAACCATCTACACTTGCTCATGGCTCTGGCTCTCATAGCAAACCCTCTTTAACAGAACAACTTAAAGGGTTATTTCTGGTAGGAGTTTGGTGCACTGCATTTGCCACTACAACGTACAATACTTGTGTATTGTCTTTGTCTCAAAACCACAGTAATGATAAGGAGAAAGCAGAATGATAGCCTCTCTGTACCGTATTGTGTAGATAGGTCTTTTGTAGGACCTGGCACCTACAAGAGAGGTAGACTTAGCTGGAGTGTTTTTCAGAAGAACTGCTAGCATGTGGAAAAGTAAGAATTGTCCCAGCATAGAGAAGAAACATACAAATAAAATGCTGTTAAATAAAACAATTACAGTGAAGCTAAGGTTTCTTTAGCTTGGCGTTGGTAGAAGAGTAAAAAAGTCCTGAAGTGCAGAACCTAAGTCTTATCAAGTAGTTGTTAAAGTGTGCAAAGCTCATGAAACTGATTCAAATCAAATGCTTTGTTAAATGTCTATCAGCACAATCTCTTTTCTTTTATATGTATCTCCCCCTTCTCCCATGGTTCACTATGCTCCTTCCCTGTGCTGGTCTCAGATGGTAAGTTGCTCCGGAATGTGCCTTCCTCTGTTTGCATTGTGCCTGGCAGGGCTGGACTCCCAAGGTCACTGCCACCTTTGGATGCCACCCCAGATCTCACAATGATACACTTTTCATTATAAGAACACAGCAGGTTATTGTGTACCTCATACTGATTTTTAAACTATGCTCTCATAAGTCAGCTCCTAAATTAGGTAGAAAAGAGTAACACACAGTAGTGGTAAAAGAGCCATTTATTTTAGAAGCACTCAGTAATAAGTCTGGTTACTGATTTACCACAGAACTCATTTGCAAGTGCTGTAGAACAAATGAGTTTTGTCAGCAAGCTCTTCTGAAAAGGAACAATAAAAATAATACAATTTTAACAAAAACTTTGTCAAAGCTCTTAATAGAAGCAGTAAGTTTGAGTTCCTAATCCTGGTAAAAAGAAAAGGAAAGATAACTAAAAGGAAAAGAAAAAGAAAAGAGAGAGAGAAAAGGGAAAAAGGAAGGAAAAAGAAAAGAAAACAGAAGAAAAAGAAAATAAAAAAGGAAAATATTATAATGAAAAATAGAAGGAAAAAGAAGAAAAAATAAAGAAAAAAGAAAAATATATAAAAAAAGGAAAATAAAAAGAAAACATTACAAGAAAAAGAGAGAGATTGTGGCATGTCCTGCATGCAAATAAAATAAAACTAACATTAGTGAAAAATGTACCTGGCCCCATACAGAAAAAACTATGTGTAATTCTAGCCCAAGGCAGATGGTGCTTGTCTTTAGCCACAGTTTTTTACCCTTTAACATCACTTCTAGAACTTTATGCCCCCAAACCAGCTTCATTAAACACCTCTTCAAAAAAAAAAGAAAAGAAAAATAGACTCAGCTGCATAGATTTTGTAAGAATTCCACATTCGCCTTAAGCAAAAGGGAAATAAGGCTGAAAAGGCCTCTAGATACCACCTATTCCAGCTTTTCACTACAGGACTGCAAAAACCTCAATTTCTTTATTGCTGCTATGAAAAGGCTATTATCCAGGCCATTATTACAGTGTACAAAGTATTTCAGAAAATTCTGCAGAAGTGAAAGCTATGTATTAATTTATACAGAACTACATACAGATGTGATCTGTTTTGGTCTAAATTGCATAATTTAACAGTAAATATAACAGTCAGTCTGAAAATACTGCAGCACTGGTAATAAAAGGGATCACTGTACCTCTTGATTGCATGTGTAACTTTCATATCACCTAGGTATTGATGCAAATAATTTTATGACTATTTTGTAATATTTTAAGTTTTATTCCCCAAATCTATAATTATTTTAACAGCTATAATTATTACAAAAGTTCTCTGAGTTTGGCAAAGAAGTTCAAGTGGAAATGGTCCATAAGGTGACTTCTTTTAAAAAAAAGCTGTCAAGAGATATGAAAGGTAAACTGAAATTTAAAACAGAAGCAAGAGCATGAAAAAAATCAGATTAGCTGTGATTAAGGATTATATTTTAAGAAATTATTTCAAGATGCAACAGACACGGTAAAATAAGAAACTAATTTAAAATAAATGACAGCATAATCTATTAGGAATTAAAAAAATAAAGTTCAAGAAAATCTAACCACTTTATTAAAAGTGAAGAAAATGCCTTGAACCTTAGGAAAAGCTTTGAATTATTTCCAGATTCCACAGTAAAATGCTCTGATCGATCTACTTAGGACTTCATATATGATTTTATAAACGAGGTCAATGGGAGAAAAGCAGGATTTATAATACAGAGAACATGAAATAAGGTATGTAGTTTATCCATCTAGTTTTGAGTGTAAATATGTACTGGGCACTTTACAAAACAAGTAAAGGCATGCTTTCTTCTCCAAAGAGCTTTTATTTTAAGGACTAGTTTTCAGATGCCTTGAGCAGATGAAATTCAGCTGAAGTTGGAGCAGTTCATCACTTTTGAGAACTCACACCCCAAATTCAATGCCACAGTATGTGTCAGAAAATAGAAGGAGGATGAGGATGACAATAATGAAATCACAGTTACTTAATAAGACCCAGACCCTTGCAAAGACTCTTAGCTTTAAACACATCAGTAATCCTATTGAATGATGTGCAAATCAAGACGGTCCTTTAAATAGTGTTGTCTACATGCCCTTCCCTAAGAAACGGTGCATGAGGTAGGGGATGGGAATGGTTGAAAAGCATTTCAAAGTGATGGAGAGGAGGAAGTTCAGTGAAGTAATTTTGAAGGGAATTTCCCAAGAAGAATCAAAAGCCTGGGCAGAAGCCTGGAGTTATCCAAAATGGGAGCAGGTCTAGAGTTCAAGCCAGACTTGGCTGTTAATGGCAAAATGAGTGCTGAGCTGGCCTTATTTAGCTAGCAAACAAGACAATATGAGGCTGCAGGACAGTCATCTGGGGCACATTCAGAGTTAATTCCAAACTGCTATTTTGTTGAATTAGATATGATACTTAGCAATAAAAACCTCTGTTCATTATCTCGCCTGCGGCACATGAAGGAAGTTATTGCTTCAGTAAAATAGTACTGCTTAACACAGATAAAAGTAGAAGATAAGACTTTGGAGAGTGAATAGTTTAAAAGTACTTAAAAAAATAGGAAGCAGTACAGAGTTTATTTTTTGGAAAGCTTCATTGCTGATATTCCTCTATTTTTTTAAAACGCTGAAGAATGAGTCATTCAGAATTTAAGTGTAGGCTGCTTTAGTGTCTGCAGCTTTGTGGAATGCTGGGAATTCAGGGAACAGAATAACAAATTGAAGGAAGAAAGGGACCTGTGGTATCTGGTAAGAAGGTGCATCTAACTCTTCCTCTCTGCTTTTTCGGCCTCGGTCAGAGGTAGCTTGTCTTTCTGTGCTTCCTAGCCCAGCAACAAGGCTTTTCCCCCCTTACATGTCCACATCCCTACCTTCTTCCCAAGCAGACTACCTCTAAGCAGCTGGGAAGGGAGCCGATTGCCCCTAATCAGCTTAGTGCTGGGAAGCTCAGAACACTAAATACAGATGGCATCACACCCCCCCAACATGCAGCATGCTGCCATGATTTTCAACAAGACATCTCTCTCAATTTTCTTTGGGTGGACTGAACACCCTCTCAAACACAAAGCAGCAGAGGACCACACCAACTACTTGACAGAAGTTTAGGAAATCAGGGACAAACATTGCAAGCATGCATGTATTGTGAAAGCAGTAAAAATTACAGTCCTCCAGTATCAGTTTTTCACTTGTGACTTTGTCTTTTCCATAGTTGAAATAACATAATTTAAATGGGAGGATACATAACTGGCTTACATACAAATGCTACCACAGTTTTGGTTTTTTTTTTTTCCATCAGAAAAGGCTTGGCAGTCATATTCTTATATGCAATCATGTTTTATACTGCCAGTAATTTGTTGAAATTCCAGTGAAACCATCAGCTACAGTAAAAATAATAAAGAGTGGGGGAAAAAAGTAATTGGGCTTTGGACCACATTTTGCTGACTGTCCATTTTCAAATTTCAGCCTGTAAGGGAATCACCTGGGGCAGGATTCATCTCTCATAAGTTTAGATGTGTCCAGCAGAGCTGTCTCCTGAGCCAGTCACCCCCCAGGTCCACCTCCACAGGTGCTGTGGAGAAATAAGGACTCTTCTGTCAAGGACCATCTGGTCTGCTTTGACACCTCTCAAGGCTCAGATAAATCATTTCACTGACTCTGCTTACTAGGTGTCTTGGCTCTAGGGTCTGCAGGCGTGCAGTCTGTATATGTCTTCGTTTACTCTGATAAATCTCTCCCTCTGCTTCATTGTGGGGAACCCAATTAATTGCCATCTGATTTCTGGAAGCTCTGCTCAACCCTGTTTCTCTCTGAATTCAGTGCAAAATAGCAGTTACTCAGCATCTGGCAGAAACAAGCAGAATTCAAATCACGTGCAGGCTGCTTTTGGCCTGGGAATCTATAGTTTCGCTTGTGAAATGTGGTAAATCCTGGGAAGAGCAGATGCACACACGTTGATGAAACAGCACGACTTCAGCCAAAGCAGGCACCTGGGAATAGGCAGAGCAGGCTTCTGTGGGAGGCACTGGCCTGCACAGGGAGGCAAAAAAGCCTTGCTGGCTCCATTACCCCAGTTCATTCACAGCAAAGGATTAAATATTTGATGCTTGTGTATTTGGCACTGTACAGGACTGTGACCTGGGGTTGCAGAGGCATGAACAAATACCCCAGTGTGCTCCTTTTGCACTGAGGCTGACCTGTCCCAGGAGTTAGGCAAGCTGGTGGGGAGGGCTTTCTCTGGGCCTCTTGTAATGCAAGAGGCATTTTTTCCTTACTTCAGGCTGCAAAAACTACAACCTTGATCTGCAAGTCTCTGTACAGACAGAGAAGGAAAAGAAGTTACAATAACCCACGTAAGTACAGCCTAATTGATAACTGCCAGGGATATAACTTGTTCCCTAACAGTCTATGAAGGGATCTTCATGTTGTCCGCTAATGTCTAACATCTGTGATATTTAATTGCTTATACTCATCTTTTAAATGAAGAAGGTATGCAGTAATCCCTTCTGAAGCCAAACTGAGAAAATGTCTATTAACTGAGGGCCTATTTTAGAAACAGATGGGGTATAAAGAGCTTGAAGGTAGTGTACAGGAGGAGTGTGAAGCAGGAGAGATTAATCGTTAAGTAATTGAGATAGAGGGGAAGAATGTTGAATGCAGGAAGCACAGAAGAACAGATATCCAAAGCTCCAGGATTTCACTGGGACAGATCTAATTTTAATTATGCATTCCAAACTATCTTTGTGAAACCGCAATGCTGAAGAGTGACAAGGAGCAATGTCAAGCTGGCTTTTCTCTGAACTGTGCCCACCCACTGGCTCTCTGACTTCCCACTTTGTCTCTCTTGCTTGCATAGGGACCTCATGGCATAAGCACCACCAGGGTGACCTGCTAGAGCTGCAACATTAACCCAGTGCCTGTGCATGTCATTGCTAGGTCTCAGCTCCTGCAGAATTAAAAAATGTGTATTCCTATAATTGTGGAAAACCATAGCAAGATCTGGTACGAAGTATTCAATCATTACTCCATATAAATGGCGACTGTATTGAACACTATACCTTAAACTTTTCTCTGTCCTGGGAGTATAATTAACAACTTCACTATGTCAGCTGTTAGCATTTTTCTGCTCTGCCTTTGTTAGAATTCCATGAGTTTTTAAAGAGCCAATCTTTTGTCATGCTTAAACATTGCCCAATGTCAGTAATAAGGCAGTGTTTATCACTGAAAGGGGATTTTTTTCCCAGCCTTGAAATCCTCACCTTGTTTTGTACCAAGAGCTACAGAGCAGGGAATGGGCAAATAAAGAAGAATAGGATAATGGTGTTAATGAATAAGCTCTGCAATGGATAAGCATAGAGAAAGACAGTCATCACTTACGTAGTTCCATCAGATCAGCAGGAGGCAAGTCCTATGTCAAATTCACAACTTGAGCAAAACCTGAAACTGATACCAAAGGAGGTATTTAGAGAAGCAGTGCAGATCCAAGGAACAGATGAAAGGAAGGAATATTTCAGAGTAGGCAGCTCCAAAGAGCCAGAAGAGGATGCAGAGGGAAGGAACCCAACTGTTGGGGCCCATCAGCCATCAAAGCTGAGCAAAGCTGAACTCACGGGGAACAGAAGCAGGAGAGGGCCTCTCAAAGGGTGCAGCCAAATGCAGTATTCATAGAAACACAGCCATCTGACTTCAGTGGTTGTATCCATAACTTGAAAACATTTCTCCTGAAAAAATCCCCCTGCTTTTATGCCATGGATGTTGTTTTGCTATTCATTCCTACTATGGAAACTTGAGGCAAGCCTTCTTCCTTCCTATCCAGTGTGCTATCCACCTTTGGACAGGAGACAACATGGCAGTGCTTGTGGATCGTCTGCACAGTTGAAGACCTGCACAGCTGAAGACAGCTGTCTCATATCTGAAAGCTTTGTATAAGGTGCAGCTTGTATTACACATAGGGGATGTAGACAGCCTTCAAGCCAAGGGTTAAGAACAATTCAGCAATGGTTAGAATGAGTAAACTGGTGTTTTCTGTGTAGAAATAGAGATGACTGAGATTTAACATTCTACTGATATCAAAATCCATAACTCAGAATTGATATAAGCCTTATGATGGGTCCAGCTGCAAGATCTTCATTGCCAGATGCTGTGCCTGCATTCCTAAATCTTCAAGAAACATCCCTTCTGACCATGACAGCCCCAGTTCTTTTGTCTTGCTGGCAACACACCTCTGAGCAAGCATAAATTCCATGAAAAATAGCTGCAGGATTGTTTATTTACTTGTCTGATTGTTTATTTTTATCGGAGCAGGTATTTGACCTGATGGAATGATTTATTCTGTAGTATTTCCAGTCTCCTATTTGCTACATCTTCTCTCTTCCCACTCATTCCAAAACCCCTGTTTAGTTTTTCCCTGCTCTTTGCACTCTCAAATATAAAAAAGTGGGTTTGTATACGTAAACAAAAATGTTTAATTGCATTGTTTTAAAATATGATTCCTCGCTCCTGTCAGGTAACTTTTCAGTCCACTGTTTTCTCTGCACCTAGAAAACTATTTTTTATTCAAATAGCATAAGTAATACTTTGCATAATCCTTTATGAGAAGAGTGAGACTAGAGCAGGCTGCATCTCCAACAAAATTACTTCTTGTCTACAAGCAAAAGTCCTGAAGCTTGTCCTCACACCTGAACCTGCTGGTTGTCTTTTTTAAAAAATGTGTATAAAGTGCCTCCATAAACCAGAAAAATTACCAAAAGTGTGAAAAGGCACTTTTTTTTGCTGGATTAGGAGGCGACCTGCCCAACTGAACATTACTGCTCCTTTCATACCAGCTGCTTGTTCTGCTTAGAACATGGTATTTCTCATGACATCTAAATGCAAACTCTTGCAGAGACACATAGTGCTTGGCATGGTCACATACGAAGGAAAGCTACTGAAAAGTGTGCAAATCTAGTTGTTATTGTCAGAGTGTTTCAGCATTCCTTCTTACAACTTTGCAAGTTGATAAGGATACATTTTCTTTCCTAATAATGTTTGATGCAGCCCAAAGAAGGCTTGAAAACACATTTCAGACATAAGAGGAGGTATTGGTTCACCTGTATTTCTAAGAAACTATGAAAGACTGCTGGGGCTTGGCCATTTTCAGTGGGTCAGCAATGGTGGGGGATTAGTGCTTCCTTTTGTAAACCTGTCTTTGTTCTGGTGGCCAGCAAACCTTGTGTGGCTGTCAGCCCCACCTGCCAACAGGCCCAGGCTTGTGGGTGCCAAGCTGGTGGCTGGGGAGTGCAGCAGGATGGCTGGGGCACTGCAAGAAGCACAGTGCGGGAGACCGGGAGCAGCAATGGAGGGGAAAAGCAAGGGCAGGAATGAGGCTGAGGGGCCTTTGGGGTAGGAGGTGAAGCCCGGGCAAGGCAGGCAACAGCTGCTTTGCGGCATGCCCAGCCAGCTGCAGTGGGGCCACTGAAGCAGACGGGAGGGGAAAAATTTTTGGCCCTTTTTCGCAGAGGCGTCAGTCCTGCTGAGCACCTGCAAGCAGCTGGTGGGTAGGGAATCACAGAATCACTGAATCACAGAATCAGTTAGTTGGAAAAGACCATTGAGGTCATTGAATCCAACTGTACCCATCCACTGCTAAACCGTATAGCTGAGTACCTCATTCCCTCTCCTTTTAAACACCTCCAGGGATGGTGACCCAACTACCTCTCTGGACAGCTGTGCCAGTGTCTGACCACCCTCTCAGTGAAGAAATTTTTCCTGGTGCAACTTGAGGCCATTAAGAAGAGATGGCTGAGAAGAGGCTGGCAGCGCTTGGTGCCACCACAGCCATGCTGTCACCACCTCCTTCCGTGCCAGCTGCAGCCAAAACCAGTAGAGGAAATTTACTGGGGCCGAGAGGGGACAGGGTGGGAGGTGGGGGCGGGGGGGGAGAGGTGAGGTTGGGAGGGAAGGGGAGGTTGAGCAGGGAAGATGGGGCTCGGTGATCTTGCCCTGTGCAGGGGTGGCGCAGGAGGAGAAGCGCAGGCACCTGTGGCTGCCGATCCCACGCACAGACACAGACACACAGACACAGAGAGACACGCTGACACACACAGAGGCACACACGCACATAGGCACACACACACACACACACAGACATACAGACACACACAGACACACAGACACAGACACACACACACACACACACACGCTCAGTCCCGTGCGCAGGCGCCGCCGTCCCCCCGTCGGTGTCCAGCGCTGATCCCTGGCGGCGGCTCCGCTGTTCCCCGCTGTTTCCCGCTAGGACGCGCCCGCCGCGCCGCGCTCTTGGGAGCGGCGTCCCCATGGAGGGAGGCAACGAGGAAGCGGCGGCGAGTGAGCCGCAGCCCGGGGTGCCCCCCGAGGGGGCGGCGGAGCCCCCGGACGCCCCCCCCACGGGCGAGGCGCCGCAGCGGAGCGGGGAGGCGGTGGCCGGGCAGGAGCCCGTCGAGGGCAGCGGCGGGACCGGGAGCGGCTCTCCCGAGGAGGCGGCGGCCACCCCGGACACGGGGGCTGAGCAGCGGGACCCCGACGGGAGAGACCCGGGGGGCGAGGGTTTGCCAGAAGGGGAGCCGGTGGCGGCGGCCGCGGGTGTAGAGGCGCCCGAGGGCTCTGCGCCGGCCAGAGCAGACCTCGAGGGTGCAGCGGTGGCTCCGACGGGGACAGAGCCTCAGGAGGCAGCCCTGGAGGGGACAAAGCCCGGGGACGCGACTATGGCCCCGACGGGGTCAGAGCCCATAGAGGTGGAGGCGACCTCCACGGAAACAAACCCTGAGGAGGCGACGGCGACAGCCCCGGCAGGGACAGATCCTGAAGAGGCGGTGGGGACAGACCCTGAGGTGCCTACGGCGACAGCCCCAGCAGCGACAGATCCCGAAGAAGCGGTAGGGACAGACCCCGAGATGGGTGCGGCGACAGCCCCGACAGGGACAGATCCCGAAGAAGCGGTGGAGACAGACCCTGAGATGCCTGCGGCGACAGCCCCGACAGGGACAGATCCCGAAGAAACGGTGGAGACAGACCCTGAGGTGCCTGCGGCGACAGCCTCGGCAGGGACAGATCCCGAAGAAGCGGTAGGGACAGACCCCGAGGTGGCTGCGGCGACAGCCCCGACAGGGACAGATCCTGAAGAAGCGGTGTGGAGAGACCCTGAGGTGCCTGCGGCGACAGCCTCGGCAGGAACAGATCCCGAAGAAGCGGTGGGGACAGACCCCGAGGTGCCTGCGGCGACAGCCTCGGCAGGGATAGATCCCGAAGAAGCAGTAGGGACAGACCCCGAGGTGGCTGCGGCGACAGCCCCGACAGGAACAGATCCTGAAGAAGCGGTGTGGACAGACCCCGAGGTGCCTGCGGCGACAGCCCCGGCAGTGATAAAACCTGAAGAAGCGGTAGGGACAGACCTGGAGGAGGTAGCGGCGACAGCTCCAGAGGGGACAAACCACGAGGTGGCTGCTGTGACAGTCCCGGCGGGGACAGACCCTGAAGAGGCGGTGAGGGAAGAAGCCCTGTCGGGGACGGTCCTCGAAGAGGCGGAGGCGACAGCCCCGTCGGGGACAGACCCTGAGGATGCGGTACGAGCAGGGACAGAGGCCAAGGAGACTGCGGCGACAGCCCCGGTGGGGACAGTCCCCGAGGATGCGGTGCAGGCAGGGACGGTCCCCGAGGATGCGGTGCAGGCAGGGTCAGAGCCCGAGGATGCGGTACGGGCAGGGACGGTCCCCGAGGATGCGGTGCAGGCAGGGCCAGAGCCCGAGGATGCGGTACGGGCAGGGACGGTCCCCGAGGGTGCAGTGGCAGAGGCAACCCCGACGGGGACAGTCCCCGAGGAGGTAGCAGCCCCGACGGGGAGCGAGGTGGCGATGCCAGCCGGAGGAGAGGCTGATGGCGGAGACCGGTCGCCGTGCGGCCCCGATGGAGAGGACGGAGCGGAGGCACCGGAGACCGAGCAGGGAGCACCCGTCCCGGTGGTGCCAGGAGCGGAGAGCGCGGCCCTGGGTGCAGGGGAAGGCGGCACGGAGATGGTGGCAGGGCAGTACAGTGGGTCCCCAGGCTCCAAGTGGGACACAGCAGATCACAGCCTGAACGGCGTGCAGGGCCGGGCGCAGGATGAAGAGGATGAGATAGGTTCTACAGCCGCCCTGGAGGAAGAAGAGGATGAGGAGAAGCAGGAACATGACATCTCCCTCTTTGTCAAGGTAGGTTGTGGGTCTCTACTGGGGAAACCTGGTTTCACTACCCTCCCCTCCTCCAGGAGCCTCAGGCAGCTGCTGTGATGAGTGACATTTAAGTGTGACAGGCAAAAGTCTGGCCTGGCTAAGGGGGTTTGGTTATTGACACCCTAAATATACCTGCCTCTGGCTCCTTATTCCATCAGCAGACGGCAGGCAGGGCAGGGCAGGACAGGGCTTCCTGCATGGTGGCTGATGCCTAGCCCTGCTCATCTCTGGGAGCTGACGGCACCTCTCAGCCCAGAACCCAGAGAAGCACAGACCTGACTGTCAAGGTGATTTTCCCCATTGTTTTCCCTCATGGGGTCTGTGCTGGATTGCTTGAGGTCTCTTTAGGTTCAAAGGGTATGCAGGCATCTCCGTTTAGGTGGATTCAGGGGCTTGGATGTCAATGTACCCAGCAGCATCTGTTTGGAATCACTAGCTACGACTTGTGACAGAAAGAGTTCTCAAGGAATGTTAGGCCCTTCAGAATACAGTAAGAAGGGCACATATCATGGGGACTGAGGTGGAATAAATTGGGAAAATATAATTTAAAACGTGATATTGGGATTTTCCAATATAAACTATGGTCAACATTTAGATAATTGCCCCAGAGCTTGGGAAGGCTGGATTGAAAGTAAACTGCCAAGCAGCGTAGCATCCCTTTTATTTGTCCAGTTTCTGTATGTTTGGGCAGGGAAGATTTATGTTAGAGGGAAATGAACAAAAAAGAAGAAAAATTAAATGCTTCATAAAACTTATTTCTGGTATTTTATAGTATAGAGCTTTAGAGTTTCTTTTGAGCCTGTGTCTGGAGTCCCACCAAAATGAGTGGGACTTGATGTGGACACAACATCTGTCCACAGCTGTGAAATAGGAGAAGTGAAATTTCTGTGTGTAGAAACCATCCTAAGGTGTTTCTTTCTCTCTTCTCTGGCTATTCTGGACTAAAGTATAAAGCAGGGTGGTTTATTTTTCGGAGAGTAGAGCTAAATCTAAGGAACTAAAAGCAGGGAAACAGAAGGCATTTGGGACCTTCTCTACTACAAGGTGTACCTCCCATGCAAATACTGCTCCTCCTGAGTTGGCTGCTTCTGTAGCAGCTGGAGTTACTGTGAAATAAAAACTTATTGCTAGCCCTCTGAGTGAGGAGGAGCTAGAACTGAAACAATGTTTATGTCTTGATTTATCCCACTTCAGTGCATGCTCCTTTTTTTTCAAGGCGGAGCCTTTTTTTTTCAATTATTGCTACGTTAGAAAGGCTAAGGAATGCTCTGAGGCTTACAAATAGTAGTGTCGGATGTGCTGGATGATACCATACTCGTAAAAATGAGTGATAATACTGACTGATGTTGGTAAACGTGCCCCATCCTCTCCCCAGTTTAAGCCATTTCCTAGGACACAGATTGGGATGGATTCTGTGGGCTAAAGGAAACTGTGTATGTCAGGTTGGTGTATGCTAGCTGGAGCTGAGATCTTTGATATTGTATCAAACAGCAGAAGCTATTACTGTTGAGCCTGGCAGAGATGACTTACGGTCTTTCTGGCTTACAGATCAACACCTCCCTTTCATGGGACAGTTTTGTAACTTCTTTATTCTTGATTTTTGCTCTTATATCCATTATGGAATTCCTTTAGCAGGGGGCTAAAGTCATAAAGGATACCTGTGCATGCTTATGGAAGAAGAACATGGCCAAAATTAGAGAGTAGACTATAATAAGAGCGTCTGTTGTGACCCTCTAGTCTCCAAATATTAGGATAAGCATGGGGTTTGAAATTATTATGAATTAATAAAGACAGAAGAAAGAACATTTTCATTGCCAACTTTGCATTAGTAAATTAAGAGTGCCTTGAAAACACTGCACCTGCTTTTCTTATGGTTTCAGTGAAGGAGTATTACAAAGCTTAGGTATTTTACTTCACCTGGAGCTAGATTTATCTTTTGTTTTGGCTAGAGATTGACATCAATTTCTCTAGCTTAATGAAAGAAAAAAAATGGCTACTGGAACTCTTAAAATCTTCTTACTTTCCAAAATGTGCCGAAGTCACAGTGCTGGAAATTAAGAAGCGCTTCTCTTTCCCGCTTTCGGGAAAGTTCATGCTACTCTTACTGTCACCTGGAGAGATGCTTACTATATTTTTACCCTTCTCTTGGCAGCGAAAAAGGGAGAGACTGGAAGTTATCTGTGGTGGCTTAAAGTAGTTTTTAAGAGCACATACATAATGCTGTGCTTAAATAGCTGCTGATATATTTTGATGGGAAAAAGGTGGAGAGTGGATTTCAACACAGGACAGCATGAACAGTATTTGGGGATCATTGAGTGATTATATCTAACCACAGCATGTGGTCCACAGATTTGATGCTCCTTCCTAAGCAAGTGCTACAACTCAAGGGTTAAGGAAGTGGCACTGAATCCAAATGTGTTATTTCCAGCCTGAAACACTTCCCTTCACGTTTGTGTTTCTAATGCCTTTAACCACCCCTCATGCTCTGTTATATCACTATACTATGCCTGCCTATTAGCTCTTACATGCTTTTGAGATGTTGACACCCATCTCTGCTTTCCAAGTGCTGATGACCTCTTTTTGCTGCATTCTCAGCCAGCACCTTGTGTACTTTCTTCCATGCAGTCTTATATTATCTGTCAGCTCCCTGACCTTCAAACCTCTATTTAAAACTCTGCCCTTCTGTAATACCAGTAGAAACTGCGAAGAGGCTGGGGTGTTTACAGTACTGAGATCACTGGAGAGGTCCCGGATGACTGGAAGTTGGCCAATGTGATGCCCATCCACAAGAAGGGTCGTAGGGATGATCCTGACCTCGGTTCCAGGTAAAATTATGGAGTGCATAGTCCTGGGTGCAATCATGTGGCACCTGCAGAATGAGCGACAGATCAGGCCCAGCCAGCATGGATTTAGGAGGGGCAGGTCCTGCCTGACCAACCTGATCTCCTTTTATGACCGTGTGACTCGCCTGGTGGATGAGAGGCAGGCTGTGGATGTGGTGTACCTGGACTTCAGCAAGGCCTTTGACACTGTCTCCCACAGCAGACTCCTGGAGAAATGGGCAGCCTGTGGCTTGGGTGGGAATGTTCTATGCTGGGTTAGGAATTGGTTGGATGGCCGAGCCCAGACAGTGGTAGTGAATGGTGTCTCATCCAGTTGGCGGCCGGTCACTAGTGGTGTTCCCCAGGGATCAGTGTTGGGCCCGGTCCTGTTTAATATCTTTATTGATGATCTGGATGAGGGGATTGAGTGCTTCATCAGCAAGTTCGCAGATGACACCAAGCTGGGAGGAAGTGTCGACCTGCTAGAGGGTAGGAGGGCCCTACAGAGGGACCTTGACAGGCTGGAGAGATGGGCTGAGTCCAATAGCGTGAGGTTTAACAAGTCCAAGTGCTGGGTTCTACACTTTGGACACAACAACCCCATGCAGAGCTACAGGCTGGGGACAGAGTGGCTGGAGAGCAGTCAGGCGGAAAGGGACTTGGGAGTGCTGGTGGACAGGAAACTCAACATGAGCCAGCAGTGTGCCCAAGTGGCCAAGAAGGCCAATGGTATCCTGGCCTGCATCAGGAATAGTGTGGCCAGTAGGACTAGAGAGGTCATCATCCCCTTATACTTGGCACTGGTCAGGCCGCACCTCGAGTGCTGTGTCCAGTTCTGGGCCCCTCAGTTTGAGAAAGATGTTGAGGTGCTGGAGTGCGTCCAGAGAAGAGCAACGAAGATGGTGAAGGGGCTGGAGCACAAGCCCTATGAGAAGCGACTGAGGGAGCTGGACTTGTTTAGCCTGAAGAAGAGGAGGCTCAGGGGAGACCTTATTGCTCTCTACAGCTACCTAAAAGGAGGTTGTAGTCAGGTGGGGTTGGTCTCTCAGGCGACCGGCGACAGAACAAGAGGACACGGTCTCAAGCTTCGCCAGGGGAGGTTTAGGCTTGACATTAGGAAGAAGTTCTTCACTGAAAGGGTGGTTGGCCATTGGAATGCGCTGCCCGAGGAGGTGGTGGAGTCACCGTCCCTGGAGGTGTTTAAAGAGAGATTGGATGAGGCACTTAGTGACATGGTGTAGTTGACAAGTAGGTGCTGGGTCATAGGTTGGACTCGATGATCTCAAAGGTCTTTTCCAACCTTATGGTACTGTGATACTGTGAGATTGTCTGTCCTGTTCCTAATATCTTTGTTGTGCCTATTTCTATACCTTTCAGCTGCCTATTGATTTTTGGCTTATTCACAAATGGTCAAGGTGGGGATTGTCTGCCTGTTATCTGTACTTGTATACACAGTGCTTGAGAGAGGAGATCTGTGCCATGATTTGATAGCACCATACAAATACAAAAATGTGAGTAATGTTAGAAGTAAGTCCCATAATAGGAGAAAACTTACAAGTAATTAATATAGTGGTAAGGATTAAATGGTCCTTGTTTCCCTGATAGGAAGCATTACATTAGACTTGGCTGACTACTAAAGTACTTTGTAGTTTTTCAATAATAAAGTTTTGAGAATAACAATCAGAAGCATCACCATCAGAAATAAAATTTCCAGCTATTAACTACATGAGGAGTAGGCACAGCATTTGTATACTATTGTGTTTCTTGTTTTTACTGTTGTTCTTTTTAGAGGTCTTTCCATTCTCTTTCTTTTCTACTTCCTGCTGCTTTGCATTGGTTCGTTTGATTTTGCATATGTGTATTTGAATATTGTGAGTATCATGTGCCTTCCACTCTGAGGTGGGTGGCAAAGTTCTTGCTAGGTCCACAAGCATGGGTACTAGTGATTGTGCTTCTAAGTTGATTTGAGTTGCTGTGCAGTGCTATTTGATTTGAACGCAGACACCCAGTGTTCAATATTGAGATCTCATGCTGAGATACTCCACTAGTTTGCACGGTTAGCAGCGACTGTGGGAGAGGTCCTTCATGACCAGCAGCTTGATGCTGGACAGGCTAAACTATGGCATCTCCAAAGACAGCAGACATCTGTGTTTGGGCAAATGAACTATGCTCTTAATGAAACTGAACTATGTAAGACTGCTTGCCTATAATCACAAGACCATATCAAAACTAGCTTTGAGGGTTTCACAATGTGCCTATTTGATTTCCATTTTCCCATGAAAAGACATGTACCATGTATTTCCTTTAGATAGTAATGTTTGATATTTCTGCTGTTTCAAAGTCAAAAGTTTGCAAAGGTCATCCAGATACACTTTCTGATTGGTCTTTGGCAATTCAGCTAAGCATATCTGGTACTTTGAGTAGGACACCTTGTGGATGTTGAAGTCTGTTAGCTGCTTTTCTAAGGTCAATGGTATATGTATGCTTTTTTTTTTTCCTTCTGGCTCAAAAGCCTTTTATTTGTCAGAAGATGCCTGTAAATGACAGAAATCTATCTTACTGTTTGAATGTAGCGAAAGTCTCACTAAAATGATTCAGTTAATTTTAAGCAACTTAAACATTTACATAGGACTTAAGAGCTTTTTCTAAATTAAAAAAAAATGCTCCAAGGTTGCCTACCAAACAATTTTAAATTTTCCTACAAATAGAAAACTTAAATACTAGAATCACTACTGCAGATTTCATAATTCCAAAGATTTGTATGGATAGTGATTATCTGTAAGTGCTGAACACAGTCAGCTAAACAACCCAGGTTTAGCACAGGACCTTGTTCATCTTCCAGAACAATTCTTGCTTAGTTTCTCGGTTAAATGGTATATAATTAATGCTGACTATGAGCCTAAGGTAATAGATTTTATCCTACTAAATGTAAGAGGCTGTATTCAGTTTTGTGACATTCTTGGTATCTAAATCAAAAAGTGATTTATTTTCATTCAGAGAGTTATTTCATTCCTACCAGGGACCAAGGTTACTTCACTGATAGAGGATTTCCTTGCACTGTTCCTGAGATGTGGTTGACTGACTTGACATACTTAGAGGTGCGCTGAATTATCATAAGTGCTGATAAACAAGAAATTAAAAGCCTTGCTGTGAGCAGAGACATAGGAACAACAGGTCGCTTACATCTGAGTCTTCAAACACCACAGTTTATGTATCCAGCTTAAGTGGTAATGAATGTTTCATACTAGAGCATAAAAAAGAATCTCCTTTTCTGTGATGTGATGGATCTTGGTGTATAGATCACTTAGATTTAAAGTATAGATGAACTTCTGGGCTTTGACTGCTATGGGTAAGAAATCCATGGGCAGCAGGAGCTCAGATCCCTGGAAAAAACCCCAAGCTTGTGTTTAGTGGACTCTGTGAGGTACTTCATACTTGATGTAAACATCAATAAATATGATCACTAAATAGGTGTTTGTACTTCAGATCTTGATTTTTGCTCATTGGTGCCATTAGGCTGTAAATCAGTTAGGTGAGTATGGTTTCTAAGGACAATAACTGACATCCTCTATCAAAATGAAAGTAGACAGGTGTTTACTGACCTTTTTTTAGTGTAGATTCACTGTAGGAATCCAGTATTTAGATGACCTCATGAGGGTGAAAGCGAAGATTTGTATGCGTGGAGTTCCATGCTAGCTTCCTATTTGTGGCTTAAACGAGGTTTGAAGGGGAGTTTAGTTATTGGATAGTTATCCAAGCAAAGGCAACTATCCAGAGCTTGCCAGAGGTGAACGTGTTGAACTTGTATGATGCTGCAGAGGGACACACTGCCATGGAATGAGTAGGGGAGCTTTTGGTATGTTTTGGGCAATGGTAGAAAGCAGATGGTGTCTCTTTTACCCCATCCCAACCAGTGCTACTGCATCTTGCTTTCTGACAAAACCATGAAGTATTTTCCCTGAGGAACACATCTACTCCTTTCTCCTCACTTTCTGTTTTTATCCTTTTCAGGCTCCATTTCAGGTACCTTCTTCAGAAAGCAGGACTTTTTCTCAGGTAGCACATTGCTTCCACTAAAATCCTACGTTGTTTCCCTTCACCGTTCTTTCAAGATATTCTGTTTTACAGTTGCCTATGAAATTTGTCTGCTTTTATAACGAAGTAATTTTGAAAGTTAGCCCAGAACAAGGAAAAAAATCATTCAGGAGAGAGCTCCTCTCCTGGAGCAGAGCACAAGCACCAGGTAGGCTAGATTTCCTGAAACTGGAATCAAATCAAAGCTGGTCAGGACTGAACCTCGTGGGGCTGCCCAGCAAAACCAGCATAGCCTCACTTTTCTGACTGCTGGTGAATTAGCTGTTTGTATGGTGGTTTTGGTTTCATGACTACATACAGCTATACAGAAAGTACCAAATCAGCAGAGGTGTGCTTGTTCAAAGACATTTTGCGGTTCTGTTCCCAAGACTGTTGTACAAAGCAGGAAGCTGGCTCCCTTCCCGCGGATATTTCTCAGCTACTTTTTTTCAGCTGGAATATGGCAAATCTGAGTTCCTTAATGCAGCTTAGGAGGAACTGGCATTACAAATTCCTTTCATAACTCTTCAGGCTATTGTGCATGCCGGGTGCACCTGCAGCCCTTTTTTTCTGGGAGCTGACTATTCTTTCAACGGTCTTCAATAAAACTGCTTGGGAAACTTTGGTTTGAAAGGCAATGTTAGCAATCTTTTTTTTTCTGAAAGAGCTATGCAAATTTTTTTGAGCATGCAATCGTTTTCATTTTTACTTCTAAAGCTTTCCTTTCTCACCATTCAGGTTGTCACCTTCTTAGAGCTAAGACTGCTGAAAAGAAACAAGGTTTCTCGGAGCCACTGACTAAAGAATAGCTTTGAAAATTACATGAAAATTAGTTTTGTTGCTTTGCTCCTGGAGGGAAGCTTAGTGGAGCAGTAGGGTACTCTGTTTCCGCCAGCATCAGCTCTGACAACTGACAGACCAAGTCCTGTTGCAGAAAGGTGCAAACTAACAGATGGATATAAGTGATCAGAAATGTGAAGCTGCATCTAGCTTGGGGCTTTTTCTACGATCTAGTCACGTTTGTTGAAATAGTCTTTTTGTCCACTCTTTGGAAGTCCTAGAACTGCATGTGCACGTAGTATTGTACAAACCTTAAGCATCTATTTATTCTCAGTATGGCTACAAACCTCTGTGGTTTGCAGGCTTATTTGGGGCAAAAAATGTTTTGAAATAAAGTAAATGTCTTCAAAGCTAGATGTTCCTAGGCCTCTTCCTGTTTTTATTTACTCTCACTGCTTCAGTAAAGCACCTCACATGTGTTTTACCATAAGCACAAGCTTAAAGTCACATGCTATTTAAGCCCTTCTCTAACAGGGGACACTTTCCTGATTGAATCCTGGCTGAAACCAGCAGAAATTTCTGATGGGAGCAGCTCGCTTCCCAAGGTTCAACCATACTGCTTCTGCTCCTTGCGTTTTGTCTTCATTAAAAAGCTTATCTGACCTGTGATCTTCATAGACCAGCGCCAAGGATGTAAGTTTTCCTTGAATGCCTTCTGCCTTTGGTCCCGGGTCACTTCACAAATCCTGTTGGAGAGCTGCAGCCTTCTTCAGAAATGTTGATGGTTACTGCACGAGGTGATTGTCATGCAGCTGTGCCTGGGAATTTTAATGATGTCTGTCTGTTTAATTAGAGACTTGATTCATGTTTGTATGTAGATGAATAACAAACTGGTCTACAGGACTCATGGCATTCACAAATACAAAACATTACAGTGTGGTGTATAATTTTATGGCAAAGGATTTGGCAAATTAGTTGAAAAATAGAACTATAATCAAATTATATTATTAATAAGTTCAGGTGAAATTTTGAAAATGGTCTTCATTACATAAAAATCAAGAGCATTTCTTTGAGAAAAAACTGCCTGTCAGTGTTAGGTCTAGATTCATTCACAAGAAGTTTAGATATAGTTGCCAAAATGGAGGAGACAGCAGTAGCTGCATTGTTAGCCCTGTACTTAGGACACGGATGTGGGATGTGGGTAATGAAGATTGTGATGTTCACAGTATCACAGTATCACAGTATCATAAGGTTGGAAAAGACCTTTGAGATCATCGAGTCCAACCTATGACCCAGCACCTACACCTACTCCTACTCGTCAACTACACCATGTCACTAAGTGCCTCATCCAATCTCTCCTTAAACACCTCCAGGGGTGGTGACTCCACCACCTCCCTGGGCAGCACATTCCAATGGCCAATCACCCTCTCAGTAAAGAACTTCTTCCTAATGTCAAGCCTAAACCTCCCCTGGCGAAGCTTGAGACCGTGTCCTCTTGTTCTGTCGCCGGTCGCCTGAGAGACCAACCCCACCTGACTACAACCTCCTTTCAGGTAGTTGTAGAGAGCTGTAAGGTCTCCCCTGAGCCTTCCCTTCTCCAGGCTAAACAACTCCAGCTCCCTCAGTCGCTCTACTTTACCTGGGCCATAAGTGGAAGATTAGATAACATATGGCTTGTTTGTGGGTACTTGCTGTTTTATCAGGATGTAGATTTTAAATGGTATTCCTTAGCTTTTAGTTCTCACTGTTATTGGGATTGCTTGTGGAATAAGGAATGTGTTACCTGCAAGCTTTGACAAACCAGAATGCAGTAGGCGTTAACAAGATGAAAAGGTGTTGTGTCCCATTCCCAATATGGATGTAACAAATCATGCCCAATCTACTTGAGAATCTGGATTTTAGTTTTATTGGCATCCTAAGAGTAAAATTAAACCATTTTTGTTGATTAAAAAAGTCTAATTCTCTTTATTAGATATCTTGAATACGAAACCATCTTTTTCTTCCATATCTTCTTACACTTGAAATGAGTTCTCTCCAGCACTTTTCTGTCCTGTTGGCAGGAAGAGGATTAGGCAACCATACGATCACTCTCCCTTCCACAAACTAGTCTGCCTTTTTGGGCTCTTCACCGTGACAGATGCCAGCCAGGGTTAGCCATCACAGGGTCTCTGTGTTTCAGCCTTTTTTATAGTCTTGTGCTTTTTATTGTATGAGTCCATGCAAAATCATATAGGCCATAGTTTTTAAAAGTTAAATTATTGTAAAGCAGACACTTGATAATGGAAATTTTAGTATGACCAGACTTTTTGGGATGCTTATCTCAGGTGAAGTTGCTTTGAATTTGTGACCGTATACTTTTTAGTAAGAGACAAACCCCTCCTCTTCAGAGATACCAGAGGGAGTAAGGTAGTGAAAGGAAATACTATACATATTTTATGGAAGGGGAAGTGAAACATGGAGATTTACTCCTATGCCATCACTGACTGCATTCTCTGTGTCTTCATTTTTGAGCCAAAGCTAATTCTCCCCTGAAATGGTCCTACTGCTTCTTTTAAAAAGTAAGAAATTGCATGTGCCTCTGACTCTTACCAAGGAGTGTAAATGCCATGAGAAGGTTACATGATTATTTTCTCACTCAGATAATAAAATGTCACGCGATGGTAAGGACTTGTATGCATTTCCATTTGCAATGTCTGATTATTTACTGATAAAAACCCGAGCAAGTTGAGTGACTCCGTCCCGGTTGCTATCAATAACACCCGCCTGGTGAGCACTAAAGTGTTTTAATTCCTTCATAAAAATCTTCAGCTTTTCAGAGCACATGGAGGCAGCTTGTGCAGCTTGCCACACACACCACCTCTGGAGGATTTCCCTGGGTGGAGGGCAGCTGCTGCAGCTTCCTCCCTGCAAAAAGTCTGGGGCTTGCATGCTGGCTGCTGTGGGGTGTGCCATGCATGTGCAGGGAGATGGTTATTGCAAAGCCTCACAGACAGGTAGAGGTGCAAAGGGGATATTTCCCATGTCATTTTTTCCCTCTTGGTATCCTGAACTTTTGGTATATATTTGAATATTCAAAATACACTAGAAAAATAGTTGTCACAAAATAAATCACAGCAGCTCTGGTGTTACAAATGCATGTCCTTTCCCAGGTTATTCAAATGAGGTAGCTATAAAGAAGTTAAATATTTACTCAAATTTCAGAAAATCCTCATGTATGTCTTGGAGAATCATTGACATTTACCTGGTAGTCATTTTTGAAATTAATTTTAAAAGCTGTTTCAGAACCTGAGCATTTTGTAAAAAATCAAGGTTTTTTCCATGATGGTGGCAGATGAAACTTTATACAGGATCCAAATATACCCATGAAACTTAAAAAATCCTGATATTATACTGGCTACAGAAATGAACATGCTACCAACCTCCTTCACAAAACCTTAGCCTCCTTTTTGCCAGGAGTACTGCAGGGGCCAGGGGCTCCCTGGAGGCTGGGACCTCAGAAACAGTCCTTGTTGTGAGGAATATCCATGTTATAGCTGTAAATACTGGGGCTGATTGACTTGCAGTATGATTCATGCAGTATATGCTTATTGAAAATACTGTGTTTCTCGCTTTCCTGTGACCTGTAAATGGAAGCGAGGAAGCAGGTAGAGTAGGGTGAATAGCCTTGAATTTGAATTTATACCAGGAAAGGACTAGAGCCCAGCTCTCTCTCTATCAGGCTAATGGGTTTTTGCTGGTATTTGTGCCCAGTTTTTAACTGCTCTTTCAGGACATGTCCTTGCCAGTTCCCACTGGCGCTGACAGGTTTTTTATGTAATATTTTACCCGGTCATTTGAATTAATTTCTACTTGGAAAAAAATATCACTTTTGTTGGAGGAAAAACAAACCCCACAAAAACAGTTTTTTCATCTTTCACCTTCACCTCTTGATTTAAACATCAGAATTAGGAATACTGTTGGCAGATTTTTTTCTCAATCAATTCACCAAGCCTTCAATAACCTACTCCCTGAAGCTGCATAAAATAGCTTATTTAATTGAGTACTTCTCATTTATTTACTTTTCCTTTTACATCACAAATCACAGACATTTTATCTGTTTATGGAGTTTTTTGCATTTAGATTGAAACAGCGTGGCTGTGTGTTGCAGGTTAAGTATCATATGGTGAAGTGTAAAACAGGATGTGTCACTGAAATACTAGTTAATCTGTTTTTCCCAGACCTATAATGTGTTTGAGAATATAATGCTCTTTTGTTGAAGTAATTCCCTGTAAGAATTTAAAAAGGATATAAGATTTTTGTCTCCGTGTAGAATGTTCAGCTGGCATCTTGCCATGTTATTAAATACGGATTAGAAATAGCATTGAGGTATTTAAACATAATTCTTGTAACAGGATAAATAGCTAATAGCATTTGGTTTGCTGCTTGTGTGCTTGTGACCCGGTAATGTTCCCATTAACACAACACAAACACAGACGGCACAAACTCTGTAGGCAGAATTCACAAGCATAAAGAAATTCATTTTTTGAACTACTTGGTATAAGCTTAAGCCAGTGATCTGTATCGAGTCAGCATTTCCCAGCTCTGATTTTCACCCGTGTTCGTTTAAAAGGCTCTTGTTTTTTTTAGACCTCTGTTGTTTTTTTAAAATAATCTTGAATCTTAAAGAGTGGATAAAGATTAGAGAGAGTGGTGTCTTTGAAGGCTGTGTATTTTTATTAATTGGCTGCCATATTTCCTTTGTGAATAGAGTGGAGGATGAGATTCCCTCTCCTCACTTCAGGGCGTCTATGCAGCCATTCTCCTTTGCCTTTGCTTTAAACCTTCTCTTATGAATGAACCATCTGGGATTGTTTTTTACAAGCAATGGAGATTTTCTCACATTAGATGAAGATTTTTTCCCATTAAAATAAATGGCTTCCATTTTGGAGGAGTGGCAATGATTACTTAACATTGTTTTGAAAAGTCTCAGTGACTGTGCGTAAGACACATATAATTAATTATCATCATGTATGGAAAAAGCAAACAAATAGTGATGACTGAAAGTAATGTTTTTTTGAGTAAGACCTAACTGAAATATAATTAATGAAATATGAGAGTTAGTTGTGTAGGAGAATGATATTCCTAAATTGGCAAGATTAATTTAAAACCCACTACATTCTAGCTGAAATTTTTTAATCTTTTCTAGCCACAAGTTAATTTTGCTATTTGTTTTTGCATTTAGTTTTTCTTGCCTTGCCTCTGTTCTCCTTGCTGTGCACAGTTCTTGGAAGCTTGCTTGTCACTGTCTTTTAAGTAAGCCATGTAAAATAAGAGATAAATAAATAATAATGTGTGAATGGGATAACATATTATTTGTTGAAATAATTTTCCAACCTATTTTAGGGAAAAAAAGTAGATTGTTACAAAGGGTCACTGTATTCATATATTGTTGCTGAGAGCTAGCCATCTAAAAAACAGTAAAAATGATGTTTACTTTGCCTTATAGTGTTTAGTATCTGGCCAAGAGGAGGCTGTGCATGATTGCTGTGCTATGACCTGGAGACGGAAACCTGCCCAGCTCTCTACCAAGGCTCACTGCCCCCCTCCCTTAGTGCCTTAGTATGGGTGGGCATCCCTGAGCAGGAGTATGAGACAAAGGTCTCCCCTTGGAGCAGAAGCAGCCTTAGGGAAACCTCTTTCTGATGCCCCCCAAGTGCTGGTGTTGCTACAGGAGCATCTGATTTCCCTTTCCCTCTCCTCGCAGCACACCATGGGAGAGATCCGCTCCTGCAAGGAGCCTCCTTCAGACAGCACTGCATGGGATGGCCTGGCCTTATTACTCAAATCATTAATTATTTAAGTAAATCATTGTTGAGCTCACAAAGCAGTGGATACCTGGTTGCTGATTGCTTTTGCTTTATAATCACATACTTACTGTGCTGTGGGTGGCAGGTAGCTAGATGGAAGCATCCTTTGTGTTTAATTAGTTGCCTTCCCATTATGAGAGGCAACAATGGTTTCACTCTGAAACCAGGCTCAGCACAATCCCAGGTTATGCTAAATACCACAGTGGCTTTATTTGCAGACCTGGTATAGGTAGCTTCAAGGTATCTGGGGAAATAAACCTGTAATTTGGATTTTTCCTTTGTAATTTCATTTGATTTTAGGATTTTTTTTTAAGAGCACCTATTGAGTGCCTTTAACTGGCCTGCAGAGAACCACAGCTGTAGCTGACAATACCTGTGACAACACGAAGGGCCTTGGCCAAGGCTAGCAACAGCAGCGTGAGAAAAACTGCAGAATTGGTTTACTTTTCTAAGAGTGCATGCACACATAATTCTAAACTTTAATCTCTTTAATGTGAGATTGAATAATAGTAAAACCACAGCCTGTATAAATGTATTACAAGATTTTGCACCTTCTAATTTTCACCTGCACTCTTTTGTGTTTTGCTCGTTTTACAGAACTATTAATTAGTGGTTTGTTTATTTATAAGCTCTGTCAGAATTGGAAGGGCAGGGTGCAGGCAGACCCACTGCTCAGTATAAGTACTGGGCAGACTGTGATATTGAACTCAAGAGTAAATGGGCTTTTCATCTAATTAACAGGAGTGAGTTTGGACCTTTTGTTTCTCATTATTTATAGAGTAACTGAACAAAGGTAAAAAGTTTATTGCTACAAAGTTGCTTCTTAATGAAGGAAAATTTCTTCCTATGCATCAAAAGCATTTAATTACTTACTAAGTAATTAAGTTAATTTCAGCAATAATTACTTACCCAGCAGACCATAAGCAAGTAAATAATGCAGCGAAAGTTAACATAAAGGAGGCTTTCTCGGCTCTGAAATGGCTGCTGGCATGTAGAGAAGAGAGAGAACTGAAACCAGAGGAAATTACAGCTTCAGACTTCTTTCTGTCATCTAGAGAGGATTAGAATTTCCAGATGTATGTAACCCCTTTAAGCTGTGACCAGTGCTCACTACATAAAAACAGGGTTGAGGGAAATATCCCATAAAGAAACTCCAATACACTGTTAATCCCTCATCGTGAACTGAAGACCAAGAGCATTCAGAGAACCATTTCTACAACCACAAGGAGCCTTCCTGAACACATGAATTATGAAATCTAATGAAACAAAATAATCATAGTAAGTTCATGCAAACTGCATGAAAGAAAGTATAGTATAATTTCAGAAACCCAACAGAATGAGAAAAGCCTTAATAATGAAATCGTTACAAGATGTTATGAAATGTTAATAAGTGGCCAGTCCAGGAGACATAAATCTTGCCTAAGCTTCGGATGTTAAAATGTGAGGTAGCAAAGGTTCCATTATTTCTGCAAGTAGGAGTTCAGCCTGAACTCTGATTCAGTGCTAGAAGACTCCTGGTCCAGGACAGAGCCCATCTTTTATTATCAGTAATAATATAATAGCCAGATAACTAATAATGAGATGACCACTAATGTACAGCTGCGTGATAAAAAAACACATTAGGCAGGTGTATCTAAATTGTCGTCCTGTTTGTAGGTAGACTCAGCCTTTAGCTTGCTACTTGTAATCTGTGGTCAAACAAAAAACATTTTAATGGTGTTCTGTGGTCAGTTGAAGATGTGCAGGTGAAAAATTAATTTCTTTTACCATCTTGCATCTATACTTGTTTCCTTTCATTTGCTTTTCCTTGGCATCTCTTTTTGCCCTAGCTTTGGCTAAAAGCCTTAATCTACATAGCATTTTATAAAAAGACTTCCAAAAATCCTTTGGCATTCCCACATCCCTGCTAATGGTCTACATAGAAGTTTTCTGTTTGTTTTTTAAGTTAGGAGCAGTCTTTTCATTCTGTATTTGTACAGCGCTGAATTTATAGTGCCTAGATGCTACTATAAAGATCTACATTTCCCTGTCTCCATAAGGAAAAAATAAAAACTGGGCTAAGAAATTCTCCTATCTGAGGATCCTAGCCACAGCTTTTCCATAGGTCTATATTTGCATCAGTTTGGCAGCTGCTCTGCACCTTGGAGCTCCACATTCTGACAGCACTTTAAGGCAGGGCTCCTAAGATACCATCTTTGCAGCCTGTTTTGTGGGTGGACATTAGCATCTGATGGGTACAAGCAACTGCTTATAGATTTCAGCAGCAGATCTGGCTCTTTGTCAAGAGCATTTGCTATGTGCATGCTCTGCTCCAGCAGTGGCCAGTCCCAAGTTCTCAGAGCACCCTCCTGATGTTGGTCCAGGCACTCAGTGACTTAGACGTGTCTAGAAGTTACTGCTCCTGACCACCAGCCTTTTGATGGCTTTTAATCTTCCAGGTATGCTTGTATTTGAATCAACTTGCCACTCTTTGATGGTGTTTCTTGTAGAGGTAGGAAACTTTCTCCCTATCCATTGCTGCTGCTGTTCTGCTAGATGACATTCTCGTACCGTGTACACCTATGCCTTGTTTTGATCATTATCCACAATCAGGCCAGCTGGTGGCTGGGATACCTCCTGAGCCCTCCTATGCTCCATTTGGCCTGAGCTGCTTGGATGTGCTTGTTGTGTGACAGGATGTTGCTACTACAGGTGTCTTAGTTTTCATTTGGATCATGTAGCTGCCTCAAGGCTTGCATCCAATAGCAGCTCAGACTCTGTTGCCATTTCCAATGCTGTGTGAGGCTACTGGGCTGAGGAGCGTGGTTTTTTCAGTTGTCATGCCTGGGATCTTTGCATTGCTCCTCATCCTCTGTAAGCTGGACAGTTGTGCCTGACCGGTTGATGAGTAGTGACCCAGATTAGCATGTGTCCATCCCTAGCATGCACCAGACATACGGTGTCAGCATTTCGTTTTCCAGTGATTTGCTCAAGCCACTTCAAATAACATGCCATTTTGTGCTAACTGCTCTCCTGTTCTTCTACAGAAGATGATAACTTCTAGCACCATTTACTTTTTACTGCTGGCTAATCTTAACACATGGACTCTCTTAATGGCCAGCAGCATCCTACCCTGTCTGGTATCTGGCTGGTACTCAATCGGAGATGCCATATTCATCATCTATTTCCTTTTTGAAGGGATCGTTCAGTTTTTTTAGAATGTAATCTCTGTTTGTGATAGCTGCTGCTGTTTACTGAGCAGTACCTTTCCATTCCATCATTGACCCAGAGTTTGCTATGTGTATTCTTTTCACTTGGACATATTCAGTGGCATGGAATACAAAAGCATGGCCCTTGCTATCATCTTGTCCTTGGAGTGACATCTATGCTGTGGGCAAAGAATGGTCTGCAAGGGACCTCCCAGTGGAGAACAGATTCAGGTCCCTACTGAAAGGGATCAGATCTCATCTTGAGACAAAATGTTTGTTTCTTTTCTTACGCTGCCACATACACATGTATATATTCATACGCCTGTTAATCCTCGTGGAAATCTGGTTTAAAACCTGACTACTGTGGTGGTTTGGTGCTCTAATAAGTATCAGCTAGAAACATTCATGGACAGTTTGTACCCATTTTGTTTTGTTTCAGTATCACCCTCAGGTATCGGGAAAAAAACTTACACTTGCACTGAGTGATCATATCCTCCCTTGGTCTTTGCTTTGCAAGCCTAAACAAGAACAGGTTTTCCTATCCTCTGTTGTAAAAAAAATTCCTCATTTTCATTGTGATCTTATTAGCACTTGACTGAGTTCGATTTAATATTTCATGAAGGTGGAGGACCAGATTTTTGCAGAGAGCTCTTCAGGACTATGTACAGTGTCTTGTGCTGTGGCTTGAATGGTGCCTTGCCTCTGTGGAGGTGTTTGATGTAACCTAAGGCAACATCACCTCTTCCCTATGGCTTCATCGGGCAGTTGGGCCAAACATGCTGGGAATACTATACTCTGTTCTGGTCTTTTTTTTTTCCCCAGCAGTTCTCTCTAGCTGATAGGTAGTCTCCAAAAGTGGAATTCAGCTCAAGTTAAATTAGATGCCTAAACTCAAGTGGGCTGTTTAGGGCTATACTGAAAGAAAGCAGCACTACTACAAGGTATGTCATCCCAACATAAGAGGATGAATCCTCAATAAATGTCTCTGTCCTTACTGACTAGAGACCTCTTTTTCTCTGGCTGACTCTATATGAGGTGGCTTCCAGCGTCAGTGTGTAACATACCCATTTTCATTGCTTTGTATCCATTTTCATTGCTTTTCTATTATCCCAGCACTCAAGGTTATCGATTTGTGGGGTATTCAGTCTGTTTCAAAAAAACCAGTGATGGTGCTGCTGCCATTCATGCTTCCTGGTTTGCAGGTTCCATCTGAAGGTCTAGTTGTTATCATTAGATAATTCTCCAGCATCTCTCTGGTTGATCTCACCCTTCTGTTTTGCTGAAATGCCAGAAAGGACCTCCAAAGCTCCCTCCTGGACCAATAAGCACATTCATTTTTGTGAGAGGAAGGAAGAGAACAGGAAGGCCAGCACATCGAGTGATTTGAACAACTTCCAGCTACCCTGGTGCTATAGGAGATGTGCTTTTTGGTTTATCAGATTCTGTTCTGTGCAGTGGGACTTTGTAGTGCTCCCTCTCCCTGTAGCACATGGCATCCACTGACCTGGATGGAGAGGGCTTCATATTTCTGCAATAAAACCATGCTCTTCCCTCTGGCGTAGTAGCTGGTCATGGTCAAGCCAAGTGCACACTCCTTCAAGTTTCCTTCCTGCAGATCTTCCTGCACCTGTCTTCAGGTTTTGTGCAGGTTGCTGATCTGCGCACCTATCCTTCTTAACAGGTCCTCTAACCTCAATTTGCAGGATGGATCATTGAGATGTAAAGCCCCCTGATGCTTTGCTTTGTCATTTTTCCTCTGCTACACCTACTGAGTACACAGGAGTTATCGTGAAAGTCTGCTTTATTCTAAAAACAAAATTAAATCCACCCATGCCAGCTACCTGCATTTCAGGTTGTCATTTGAGAAGATATTTAGTAGACACAAAACTTAAAGAACCCAGCCTTCTCTTTGCAGTTATTGAGCCAACTTGCTTGTTTAAAAGTTACAGTCATGCCTAAATGCATTGACATTGTGATTTGAAGGAGAGAGAGGAGAAATGGGAGAATGTGGAAGACATCCAGAGGCCCCTAAGTCCATTTCTCAGCCAACCGTCCAGATTACTTATTTTGCATGCCCTGTAAGATATATTGCAACATGTTGGCTTGGTTTAGTTTGGATGGGTGGTCACTGGAATCCTTTCAGTCTTGCATTGAATGATGTCACTGCTGAGACTTTATCTTGAACCACGCAAATACATGCTTGAGCAGGGGTGTATACAGTGAGAACTTGTCTGTAACGTAGCTGAAAGCCACAGCTGGGATAGTCTTTGCAGCCCTGACTTGGTCCTTATGTAGAGGGTGGTGGGTAAAGAAGGGGATTGTTCCTGCTCAGGTGGAAAAGGACCATGCTTCTTACAGGGGTGGAGTTGACTATGGACACTCTTCTGGTTGAAGACTCAGCTACTCAACTAATAGAAGCTGTTTATATCGAAAGAAGAGTGCTCAGGTTTTGTTCCCGGTTGGTCAGCAAGGGCAGACTTCCAGTTTCAGCAGGGAAAAGGAGTCTTACAAATGACACGATAGGAGAGGATGGTGAAACTCAAACCACTTCTTTATTCTTCAGAGAATACATTTCAGTACACTTACTCCCTTGTTTTCTTGAGTGCTTTTTTGTCTGAGCACCATAAAAAGAGAAAAAGCTGGTTTTAGCAGGATGCTTGTAGTTCACTTTACTGTTGCCTCCTTAACCTGAAAGCTTAATTAAGGTTTAGGACAAAAGATTTGTTACTGAACTTTTGTGTTCTAAGTTGTAATTCTGACCCTTTAATACTGTTCAAGATAAAAGATGGATGTTATTAATATTTCTAAATATAAAATAAGATACGTTTCTTTTTAAAACAAAAATCCATAGGGCAAGTTTTCAATATCAAGGTGCTTATTTTGCTCTTAAAAAAGAGAAAGGGAAAGGGAAATTAGCTTTTTACATGAAGAAGTGTCCAATTGCTGTTTAACACAGGTTTCTTATTGAACTTCTGTATTGTGGATGTCACACACAGCAAAAGTTTACCCTGGCAAGTACCAAAAATACAGTTTCTGTGAAGGAGTCTCTACTGGTCACATTTTAAGTATGAATATATCTGATATTCGTCTGACAAATTAAACAGTATCTGAAGACACCTGTTTCAACTGTTAGATATTAGCGGCGAGGCAGAGCTACCTGACTGTTTAAAAGTCTTGGAATAATTAGCAGCAAAATTTTTACTTTGTCCATAAAAATGTATTTTAAATTACAAATGCTTTATATGAAAAGCTAGCCTGGAAGTACAATTTCAGCATCTCAAGTACTCTCAAGAGTGCTGTTAGCTTAAAGCAAGGGATCTTGCTATGAAGGTGGCTCTGAGGCTGAACCTCTCATGATGAGCTATGCTAACATCTGATGCTGCCACTCTATAGCTCGAAGAGCAGAAGTTAAGATTTCCATTTCAAGTCCAGTAGGTGGCATCAAAAGTTTTCTCTAAAATTCACTGTTTGGTTGTTCATGCCCTAGCCCTAGGCCACAAAATGAACACAGTGCTTAAATAGAGAAAATTCCAGGTAATCTGTCTCTTCCTTGCAAAAAACTTTGGTTTGAACATGATCTGATCCAAATGACATGCCTTTGGTGCTTCTGTGCTCAGCACAGAATATAATGTGTTATTATAGTGCATTATAGTTGCTTTCAGTGAATCAGAATGAGTTGTAACTATGTTTTTATTGCATTCATAGCAGAAGTAATGTTGCCAATTTTTTTTTTTTTTTCATTGTTGCGATACTATAGGAATTTGCATGTAGCAGGCATCAAGAATGTAAAACACACTTTGTGTCCTCAAGGGGTAGATGCTTTTTAAAAAAAATTAAAACAATATATCTGTCATAATACACTGACAAAACATGGTTATATCTAGAAAATAGACATTTTCTTGTGTAGCTGCAGTCAAACCCGTGTACTTTTCAGATCCTGTTGCCAAGGCTGAAGAAGTCTTAGTGCTAGTGGGAGTATGGGAGTGCAGTCATACTGATTCCCTCTGTCTTTCTGCCTGTGGTCTTACAAACATGCTCTTAAAAAAATCAACTTGAGTATTTTATGGTAAACCAGAGGGTGGTAAGGAGGAGGGGAGAGGCACTGGGAGCTCCCCCCCAGCCTTCTTTTTGGCTATCACGCATCCAAATTCAATGGCTGTCCATGGCAGAAAGTAGAGCTGTCTACCACAGCACCCTTTCTTCCATTGTTGCTACCTATACAGAGCTGGTGGTAGCTACACATAGCAGCTCCTACAGTCACGCTGGTATTGCAGGGCTTGGTTCAGGGCAAAAGTCAGTGCTAGGAATGCCATGGGCTCGGTTAATCCATGCCAGTGCAGAACAAATGAATCTGTAGAAGGAATTAAAGCAAAATAGTTGCTGGTCTTTCAAGTTGCACCTAGCCTTAAAAGTTGCTTCCCACAGGTGGCCCAAGCTTGTGAACTCCTTGTAGTTTTTTAAGCAGTAGTTTTGAGTGGGTGCTGTGGTTCCTGTTTTTTGAGAGGAGATCAAACACATTGTGAAAAAGGAGAGGGGAGTTGGTGTGATATGAGAAAGAGGAGTACACAAAAACTGACTGGTAGCTAGGATCAAATAAAGAACCTTGGAGAAAAGTCCAAGTTCAATCTAAACCAGCTAGCTCAGCAGAACAGACAGGGACAGATCCATGATGCTGGTGCTAACTGGATGGTTTGTTGTCTCCCAATAGGCAGCGGTTCTGCTCCACTTGCTGGATAAACCTTCCTCTTAGCCAGCATAAATATGGGAAAGGAGGTGACAGCTTCCTTGTGTTGAAGAAAGCAAATGGAATTGGAGTTCAGCTTTTGGGGAAAAAAGTTATGCTCCATGTTCTCCTTTTTGTTGTAGCTTCAAAGGGATTGTATAATTATAAGAAAACAAATAAAAAAGTCTTCTCTGCTCCTTCGGAAATGTTTCTTCCATGCTTAACCTTCAAAAGGAAACAAAAAGTCCAGGAAAAACAAATTCCACTAATCATGATTTTGAAGACACAGAATATTTGAGGTCAACAGAAGAACCTTCAAATATATGGTCCCTGAGGTGTTTGGACAAAACTGTTACATAACAAGTTCTTACAACAGCTCCGAGGGCAGAGCAACTGCATCTCAGAGAGGGCCCAAACTACTGGCTTTAGAATTACATGTAGTGTGTGACTCTTGGGTTAAGTAACTGTAATTGTCCTCTTGCTATAGATGAGGATGTGGAGGCAAATGATGTCTTCAGGGCCATTCAGAAAAGCAGAGCTACTGAATGAAGGTGGCAGCTGCAGATCCAGAAACCGCATATAGTTCTTTTGGGACGTTCTTTAGTATCTAGCATGTAAAGTCTTGCTGCCTAGTGAAATGGGTCTGAGGCATGGCAGTGCTTCTACCTGCGAGCTTAAGCAGTAGTGGAAGGAAGGGTATGAAGACTTTTTCCTTGTCCCAGCATCCCTGAACAAGACCCAGAACAACAACAAAAAGAGAGAAAAAAAAAAAGACTAAAGGGAATATAGAACAGTGAAAAATGAGTAAAAACAGGGAGTGTCGACTAATAATCCCATTAAGTAATGGCACATGATTATGGAGAGCTGTCATAAGTGGATATTGTCACTATACATGATCGCTGCCTAGGGCTCTGAATGAAAGCTTCTATGCACAGCCTAACATTTTCCTCCTCTGCAGCAACAGCTGTCTTAATTGTTTGATTAATGAACTCATTAAATCCCAGTATTACTAGAAAAAGCGTATTGACCTCTTGACTGATCACAATTCAAATGTAAATGCCACTTATTTGAGACACTGGTTAGCCATCTGTTTAAGCAGCAGAAGAGCATAAAAAACGGCTTTGTGTTTTAGGGATCTGGCCCCCTTGCCCATAAGATCTGGATATTAAAAGAATGTCTCAACAATTGCAGGTAGAGGCCAACTTGCAGCATTACCTACAATTACAGCAGCATTTGCCTCATTATTAAGATTATAACCAGTCTGGAAACATAATCCTCTGTTGATTCAAAAGCAAGACGCTCCTGCTGACTTCACCAGAGTTAAGATTTCACCCTGTATCATCACCAGGCAGAATAGTAACGAAGTGTACCAAGAACAGCTGAAAGTTACACATCCCTGAGCGGTGCTATGGTGAAAAAAAGCAAAGAGATTTGTTGGCAGGCTGCAATGCCCCTAGCTATGCTATCTTCTTTGGGTGTTAATATGAGGACAGGCAGGTCTTCTCTGGTTCTCTCACTGCTGCATTGTGACCCTGCAAGATAAGATGTTGACAAACAGTCTAACTTCTGTAAGAAGGCCACCCTTGCTTTGTTGGAAGATACATTAATGTACAATGATGCTATAGTTCAGCTATTGTTGCATTGCTCGATACACAGCTATAAAGCTATTTCAGTGTCCCAGCTTGTGATTTTTTGAGTGGCTGGTGTCATCGTGGCAGACCTTCTGTTGGGAAGCTTGAACAAACAACTTTGGCATGTAACACTGATGCTTTTATGTCTAATAGTAATAATAGCTCCCTGGATTAGATGGGCTGAGTTAGAAGAACAGTCTTGTCTCCTGTAAGCCAAAATGCAAGTTGATGTATCTGAAGACATTTTAGCTAGCTGTATTCACCCAGTGTTCCACAGTAGGCCAAAATATCCATGTTCTGGGGTTTCAGTAAAGGTTATAGGAAGCTGTAGTGTCTTTGAGCTTGCGGGTCAAACCATGTCAAGGTCTGAATCAGATTTGGTGTTCAAGGACTTGTAGTGGCTTCAAACTGCCATTCACTGTTACAGTAGGGAAAGATTCAATCACTGCTGTTGTGTGGGATACTGTAATTTGCCTCTAGCTCTGCAGAACTGAAGGAAACCTGGAGGTACCCACCACCTGCCCTGATGTGGCAAGTCTAGAGATTTGTCCTCTCTTCACCTCTTACCCAGAGCTCAAGCCCCTGGGGACTAAATGGCTTTCCTATTCCTTAAAGCTCAAGCGTGGCTCACCACATCCCCAGTTGTCCCTGCCTGAATGGCTGCTACCTCCTTTACCAGAGGACCTCAGCAGCAGCCAAGGCTTTTGTCTGAGTAATTCTTGAAGATCTGCCTGTTGTTCTCAGTCCGTGTGCACTGACCTTAGAGGACACAGACCTGTCTGAAACATTGGTGTGTACTGCACAGCCTGGAGAGCATGGACTTTTAGAATAGATTTCTATTAGTAAAGTGCACCGGTATTTTTACTAGGAAACTGCTTAGATTTTCTCTTTAGCCTGTGAGAAGGATCATGGCCACATCAGATATGGGGAAACATCCTAGTTCCTGTGAATTTAATTGCTGCTGGAAAAGCCAAGTGCTTTCCATAACCACCAGAAGCAGTAAACCTGGGCAAACACTTCAGTGTTTCACTAGGGACCATGGTACCTGCATTGTACAGGACAAAGATAAGATAGCAGTACACTGCTAATGTCCCTTATAGGCAGCATGGGAGGGGAGAAAGCACAGCATGTGAATGTCAGAAGTCTTTTGGACTTCGTTGGTGTGTTTGACACCATCAGGACTAGCCCACAGAGTAGTAACAAAGTATCAAGCAGTCATCTCAGTGTCTAGAGCTGTCAGAGCATTGCTGTTATCAGTGATGCCTAATCCAGTTTTATTCAGTTCCTCAGTGTTGAAATTATTTTTCTCTGTGTCTGTGTGTGATAGGTTGCTAGAAGCTGAGAGGTGTGAAGGTAGAGGCCGAGAGATTGGCTGTTTGCTATTTTATCAGTTGCAAATTAGGAGATCAGTAGTGCAGTGGTAAATTTTCCTCCTAAGTAGGTACGGACATCAAAGTGTTTGCACTGAGAAACAAGACAGGAGATTGTTTCTGTAACATCTCCAGGGCTGCCAGTTCCTTACCTTCCTGGCTGCCTATTTGTCATTCCAGTTGAGGACAAATCAGGACTCAGTGCCTGCTTTGTGCCTATGTTTGTTATAATAACACTTCTGGCTTGACCTACATCTCTGACTCTACCTATGGATGTTTCCCCAGAAGAATAGGCTGGGGCTGCTGTGTCTGGCTCCCTGACATGTACTGTCACCAAGGTGATGTGGGACAAAACAAGGCAACAACCATATTTCCTCAGCTCCAGCATTAAAAGTAAAAAAGAGGGAACCAAAATGTCAGTATTTAATGGCCATCAGAACATAGTAATTGATAGTAATAGGAAAAGTTCACCGTGCTGTCACTCTTGATCACATAGCTGTTCTTGACCACAGGACTAGCTGCAAAATTCTCCAAATGGTACAGGAACCCCGCCAAGATAGCTTATTTTTTCCTATCAAAGGCAGAATGAAAATATCGAAACAGTTGTAGGAACTGTATTTCTGGACACTTGTTCATTCTTTCACTGGACCATGGCAATCTGTTGCTGTAAGATGATTTCTTCACTGACTTAGCTTAATGGCTGGAATTCCTCTACAGTGGTTTAGGACACCAAAGCGCAGGTTGGTACCAGGTTGAGCTGCTGTCCCCTCAGTGTCCTGCTCAAAGGGTTTCCATGAGAGCGCATCTTGGGTGAACAGGTGGCTGTTGGCAGTGTAGCTTGTGTGAGGGCAGTGGTTTGGGAAGCAGTTGCAGCAGCACCCCTATGATCAGAGAGTGAGGGGTAGATGAAAAGGAGTGGGCAGGAGCTGACTCATCGCCAGATGTACCTGCCTGCCTCCTCCAGACATGGCATATCTGAAATGATGTCCCTTGGCTGCTGCTTCTCCCCTCAGGGCAGCCTGGCAGAGGGTGGGGGTTCCCATTTCTAGCACTCAGGGTTCACAGTAATACCCTTCACTGCCCTTTTTCCTTTGAGGGTTGACATAACAGGCAGGATTAGACAAAATGGTGATGTCATGTATTTACCTCTACTTCAAGTACATGCCAGCAGCATTTGTAGCATTTTACAAAATACACAGTAGTTTTCTATCTTGTTGCTGTGAACTGTACAGCACTGGAAAGCAGTGCTCTGAGTAGGAAGAAAAATACAATAGCAGCTTTTGACCAGCTTTCATTTTTGCCACCTACAAAACAAGACTTCTCTAACCCAGCAGTCCAGCTGTTTTAGCATTTCTGAAAGTTTTCATCCCCCGGCAGGGTTTAAGGCAGTAGGCTATTGTGGATTTCATTGCCGAGAAAACCAGTGGTTGTTACAGTACCAGAGGCAGAAAGCAGCAGAGAGATATCAGAGGGGAATCCTTTGGACTGATACGGAGAATCAGATCATTAATCAATTCATAGGAGTGTCCCTCCTCATGCATGCCTCAAGCTCCATGGCAGAAACCTGCCTGCTCCAGACGAAGTGCTCATTTCCAGACATAGAGCTCTTTGTGAAGGTGAGCATTGTAAAGCAATCCAACAGCAATGTTTGTTTATGGGGAACTTTTTACTGTATTTGAGATTCATTTGATAGCGTTGAGGAAGGTGAAAGAGCAAGCAGAACTGGTTTCATTAATGTGTGTTGTTTGGTTATAAGTTTTGCAAACCTTAATGAACTACCCTATTAACTAAGTAAATGATACACCTGGGTTTTTACTTCTGAAGCCTTACATTTAATCTTAAGTTTTAAAGCTGTGCTTTGAGAGAATCATGACTGGCTTAAAAATTAGGCGTCTGCTCTCTTCTGACAATGTTGCATGGACCCTAATAACCAACAGGAGCTAAGCAAGACTTTGCCTAATTTTAACAAAGCCTCTTAACAAAATGCAATATAAAGTACATAAGAGCAACACTTCTGTGGCCACACAGTGAGCTGCACCTCTTGTGCTTAACAGTAACAGCTGTTAATTCATTTAGCCAAAACCAAAAGACCATCATTACAGGAGCACAGAGGAAGAGCTGTTAAGTGACTTGGACATGGCCACACTTAAGTCTTAAATGTGGGAGCCCTAGGTCTGTAACAAGGAGGGATTAGCCAGGTGGACATCACTTGTGCTTTATTAGTCCTCAGTTCAGCAAAGCACAGAGATGGGTGGGTTCAGCTGGAGTTTCTGCTGAGTTTCTCTCCTTCTCAGGGGCCCCCACAGTTGTCTAGTATGAAAATCTTAATTATTTGATTTATTCCATAAAGTGCTTTAGATGTTTCGTCTCAATTTATGCTGGTAAATCTTTCTGTGCTTGTTTCCTGTGATCATAAACTGATTTAAACTTGGTTTAATCTTGCAGTGACATAGGTAGATTTATATTCACATAGACAAATGAGGTAGAGACTATTTCCTTCGGAAGGACTCCTCTGATTTCAGGTTTGTTTTCTAATTTATGGCAATATTCATTATGCGTTTTAATGAAGAATTACATCACGAGGATGACAGGATTCTTCATCATATCTATATGCAGGTTTGGAGAAGGATATAAAGAAACTTTGCATGAAAATGTGTATTAGTAGAGATGAGTAACATGCAACACATACTTGTGGCGGATGGGTTTTCTGCTTTTGTACTGCACCTATTAACAAAATCTGCTATCATCACAGATGTCTGTATACCTTTTTTTTTTTTAATTTTAGGCTGGCAGCGATGGAGAAAGTATTGGAAATTGCCCGTTCTCTCAGCGTCTTTTTATGATTCTGTGGCTAAAAGGTGTCATATTTAATGTCACAACTGTGGATTTGAAACGGTGAGATTGTGACCAGAGTTCTTTTCAGAACAACTTTGGAAAAATGGTGATTTTAAAGGCTGACTCGCTTCTGGTAGATTTGAAATGCACACTGTGGCTTAGCATTACATCTGGATGCCTGATTCCTCTTTATGGTTCACTAGTTGAGAGTTTAACTTGTTTTGCAGTGGGTCCCTGCAACAGAACACAGAAGAGTCTGTTTTTTTTAAAGCATTTCAGAGTGCATTCAGGTACAGACTAGTGAATTCTCACACCACTGGTATAAGGCAGCTGCAGTTTTATTTTGTAAGAAAGATGTAACACAGCCTGCTATTTTATATTTGAAACAGTTTCTTGCAATTAAATGTAGAAATTGCAAATGTGGTTCCTGTTGTGATTTATGCCATCTCTTTCCTCTCATTAGAAAGCCTGCTGACCTGCAGAATCTGGCCCCGGGAACAAACCCCCCCTTCATGACATTTGATGGTGAAGTGAAAACTGATGTCAATAAGATCGAGGAGTTCTTGGAAGAAAAGCTAGCGCCGCCCCGGTACTGTATTCCTGGCTGCTTTTAGCCCCTCATGGCCCTTGATGATGTTCAGTGACCAAACCCCTTCAGTTTTGATGGGTTAGGCTCTCGATAAGCCCGTATGTTAGAATTGGATGTGGGAGGCTTGGGGCAGGGGAGCTGGTCCGGGTGCTGTGGTGCAGCTTCCTGGGAGGGGTAACTTTGACTGGGGTGAAACAGTGCGGAAGCCTGGTGCCATGCAGGGCATGTCCCTGGGGTGTCCCTGAGATGCTGGCTGTGCTCCTCCCACTGCCCTCGCCTCTGCCCTGAGGTACTGCTGTCCTACCACAGACATTCCCAAGGCATGAAATATACTCTGCTGCAGCAAGCATGTGCAGAAACATGTGTGCCACTGGAGAAACCTGACATTTTTCCCTCCACTTGTGTTTGTTTGAGATTTCCCTCTTCACACTGTACAAATAATTATGTTTACTGGGAGCAGCTAGTTGGAAGAAAAGGGCAGTGAAAGCCTCCCACATGGCAGATGTGCTGGGGCTCATTTTGAGCAGTTCGAGGGCCCACTATAGCACACAGCAGGGTCTGGGTTTCAGATTTGTCCTTCCCCACTGCAGCAGCTCTTCCCACCTCTCCTCAAACCTTGCTGTCTCACCACCAGCAGCATCATGTCCTCCACCCACGTACTTTCTCCTCACTGGGACAGCAGCCCCCTTCAAAGTGCTCCCTTCTCAAGAAGTGGAACCTGACTTAACCTAGTCAAGCAGCTGCTTCCCTCCACTTTTCCCTTCTTATCTGCTCCGGGCAACAATAGCTACTGGGCTGACTGCTCTCAGCTTGGTGATGCACCAGCGGGCACAGATGAGGAGGCTGAGAGGAGCAGCAGCTAGAGTAGGGACTTACCCTCCACTCCACCTCACATGCAGCCTCGCCTCCAGCAGAGGAGACCTGGGAGAGGCACTGAACTATTTGGGCAGTATTTGCTGCATGAACAGTCATTCCCATCTCCCTCAGGAAAAGGAGGTCATTCACATGGTGTTCACACTTGCTAAGTGATTTTTAGTTTAGAATGGTTCCCTTTGAGAGTCCTGTGTGGCCTTATATTCTGACACTGCAGTGTAAATAATGTATATTAAATAATTAGTGGAGAAGAGGATAAAGGCTTGTTGTATAACTACTTTTTGTTTCTGTTAACTCCTTAGGTATCCCAAACTTGCACCGAACCACCCTGAGTCTAACTCTGCAGGAAATGATGTGTTTGCAAAATTCTCTGCATTCATAAAGAACCCAAGAAAAGATGCTAATGAAAGTAAGTGCTGCAGTCCTGTCAGCCCTGGTAGTTATTGCAAGAAATTAGAGCTATACAATTCTAGCACACTATGCTGGACACATCCCATTTACAGATGAGGTTAAACAGTCATTTTCCAGAACATAAAGGCTGTGGAAGTCTGTACCTATTCACTCTCTTATTTGAAGATTCCCAAAGTTAGTTTATGCAGATACCACTGTAGCATCAACTCCAGCTCCTCATTTATAATCATAGAATCATAAGGTTGGAAGAGACCTCCAAGATCATCGAGTCCAACCGTGCCTGTCTCCCCACTAAACGATATCCCTAAGAAACGCATCTACCCATCTTCTAAACACCTCCAAGGGTGGTGACTCCACCACCTCCCTGGGCAGCCTGTTCCAATGCCTGATCGCTCTCTCAGTGAAGAAATTCTTCATAATGTCTAGTCTAAACCTCCCCTGGCACAACTTGTGGCCATTTCCTCTTGTCCTATCACTTGTCACTTGTGAGAAGAGATCAGCAGCTACCCCACCACAACCTCTTTTCAGGCAGTTGTAGACAGTGATGAGATCTCCCCTCAGCCTCCTCTTCTCCAAGCTAAACAGCCCCAGTTCCCTCAGCCACTCCTCGTAGGGCTTATTCTCCAGCCTCCTCACCAGCCTCGTTGCCCTTCTCTGGACGCACTCCAGCCCCTCAATGTCCTTCCTGTAGTGAGGGGCCCAAAACTGAACCCAGCACTCAAGGTGCAGCCTCACCAGTGCTGAGTACAGGGGCACAATCACCTCCCTGCTCCTCCCGGTCACGCTGTGTCTGATACAGGCCAAGATGCCATTGACCCTCTTGGCCACCTGGGCACACTGCTGGCTCGTGTTCAGCCGGCTGTCAACCAACACCCCCATGTCCTTCTCTGCCAGGCAGCTCTCCAGCCACTCTTCCCCAAGCCTGTAACGCTGCATGGGGTTGTTGTGTCCCAAATGGAGGACTCTGCACTTGGCCTTGTTGAAGCGCCACAGCAAATCTCTTTAGAATAGGACCCTCACTACTACTCATCTCTGCCCTCCAGCTCTCAGCCCTGTTCCCCTTGCTCTTCCCTTCTCCTCTCTCCACAGTGGCATGAGAGCACCACCAGCCCGCAAAAACCCCAACCAAGCCTTGCCAGCCCCCCCTGCCCTGCCCCTTCTCCTGTGTGCTAAGCCTGAAAGGCCACTCTGCAAAAGCCCACCCCGTAGAGGTGTTTGAGGAGCCATTTCTGGTAACACAGCCCCAGTTTGTTTTTTTCTCAGAACACCCTTTAGCTTCTTAGAGCTCTTATCCAAGCATTAAGTTTTAAGCTTAGGATAAAGGAATTGCAGGAGTTGGCATGACCCGATGTCTGTGAGCTGGGCTGATGCCAGGAGACAGGATGCAGGAGTCGCCTTTCTGCTTGGTGTCAGAGAGACCTTGGTACAGGCTTGAATGACCTTTTTATTGTCTTAACCTAGATTTGGAAAAATCTTTGCTTAAAGCCCTGAGGAAGCTGGACAACTATTTAAACAGCCCCTTGCCTGATGAAATTGATGCTTACAGCACTGAGGAGATCACTGTTTCCAGCCGGAAATTCCTGGATGGAGATGAGCTCACCTTAGCGGATTGCAACCTCCTACCAAAGCTGCATATAATCAAGGTTTGCATTTGCTTTTTAGCTTCCTGAAGAGAAGGGCAGCACAGAAGGTCAAGTCCTTTTCTAAAAGGCAGAGGAATCCTTTATCTACTCTGAGTCCACACAGTAGCTGTGTAGGGACACACTGCTAATGCACAAGGCCACTTAATTACAGCACAGCTAGGCAGATCCTCAAATTGATGACTCTGGAGCTAGAATATCTGGTTTCATATCTGGGCTGTGACTGCACTCACTAAGCCTCTCACAAGTATGAAATGAGTGCTGTATTCAGTGCTGTAGAAAAGTGGTTTCATTCGTATTGCATACGCAAAGTGCCATGGACAAGTAAGGTTGAATTATTTTGTCCATGCCAATTCAAGAAGGCAGCAAAAGCTGAAATTTGAACCTGTCTCTCCCATCTGTAATCTGAAACTCTTGCTTTGCCAGATATCACCACTAGTACCAATAACATTGGCAGGTTAGCCACCACCCACTCACTGCCTTCCAGCCAAGGCTCCCAGCATCCACACACAGCTAACAGTCCTGGTGACTGAGGTATCTGGATGTTGTCACAGCCTGTCCCTGGCCTACTCTGCAGCCATCCAGGCTCTGGAAGATAAATGACCACACTGGAAATTCAAACAAATAAGATCCCTTCAGAAAGTTTCTTTTTTGACTGCTATTCTGTCAGAGGAAGTGTGGCTTGAATTGCTTTCTGACACCTCCACAAGTGAAAACTTTCCTGTGAGGTGTCCTGGTTGATCCTATTCTAGAGAGAGCAGCAAGGGAATGACCCCTTTCCCACGCCCACGCGAAGCTCAGACACAGCAAAGCTCAAGAGGTAGCAAGGGTCAGTAGAGCCAATACAGGGAGAATCACCTTATGTCATGTGAATGTCCGAAGGCTGATGGAGGATGAATATCACACCATCCTTGCTGGCCAGCAAGAAGGGATTAGGTATTGGCCAGTAGTTGTTTTCCGTAGCCATTTGAAATTTAGTATTTTAATTGAAGTTTTCCTTTCTATTTCAGTGAAAGTAACCAAGCTTGGGCTAGTTTGTTACTGTAATATTATTCTGTTAATTCTGGTTTATGCTAGAACCTTTGCTGTTCTAAGATGTATCTCTTCCAACTATGGTCTGCTTGTCCACTTAGCTCTGAATATCTCTAGCAGAATAATTATTATAACCTTTGAGTTAGCTTGCTTTCTTCATCCCATGTCTTGTCTTTTTTATTTTTTCCTTCTACATTCCATATAACAACAGACTTACACATCAAAAATTAAAAATGTGCAAAAAGAGTAGATTTGGGGGTTCGGCAGATCATGTGTAATGGTATTTTTTCTTTTTTCTTTTAATAAAAGGTTGTTGCGAAAAAATACAGAAATTTTGATTTTCCACCTGAAATGACAGGGATTTCAAGATACTTGAACAATGCATATGCAAGAGATGAATTTACAAACACTTGTCCAGCTGATCAAGAAATTGAGTATGCATATTTGGATGTTGCAAAGAGAATGAAGTGAACAGAAGATGCCTCCACTCTTTATTGCTTCTGAGATTTAGATGGGCACCAGCCCAGATGAAAAAAAAAAAGCCAGCTTACACTCTGCAGTGTAATTTTACGTTCTGATATTGGCCAATCCTTCTTTTATAATGATTGTATAGCATTATTTGCTCATTCTTAAATGATATACATATATGTTTGTGTGTCTGTACAGATGTATGCACACATGAATGTCTGTTGTGCATTGCAAGGTAAAGGCATCAGTCACTATTAAAGCATTTGTTGAACTTAGGGAAACAGTGTAGGTACCAATTATAGCAATATCGTAGACCAGTGACTTATGCTAAGTTGCTGAATTTTGAGAAGGAATAGTCCTCTTTGTAACACACATTTAACCTGTCATTATTGCTGTCTCTGATCTCTGTTTCATGATTGTTGCCAAACTTCACAGTTTACTGGGAGGGTTTCTCTTTGCTTCTCTGCAAACCTCAGAGGGCCAGAAGCCAAGAGCTGGTGTCCATGCAGCACCCAGGAGGGAGGCCAGCCTGTAGGTGGGACCACACCTGAGGTCCTAGAAGCCCTCTCCTCTGTGCTAGAGACCTGCAGGGCAGGTCAACAAAGAATAACTCCTTTTTGCATTGTGAGTCTTTTTTGGTATTGAAAACAAACAAACAAACAAACAATCCTGCCTTCTTCTCACTCAGGGCTGCATAACCCATCAAACTTGTCTCCTGGTGCTCCCAATGAGAGAAATAGAGACTGTCACTGGCCTATGGAGTACCTCATAATAGATATTTGACAAGTGAGCAAGGAGAGACATGGTTGTCACTATAGACAGAAGAAATGGGTAAACATCTCTCCCCAGCTACTGATGTAGAATCTTTCTTTGTCATCCTTCCATGATTATCATTTGGTTTTGGAAAGCAAAGAGGAGGAGAGGAAATAATCCTTTTATACTTCCTTTCTTGGCTGGGCTCCAGCATATTGCCTTTTCCAGGGCAGCTGTAGGATTCTTCATTGATGAGGGCTTTACGGCTGATCAGATAGGTATCTATCAGGAATAATACTGACCTACCTCCTGCCTTAGGCGGCAGCTGGATTAGATGAACCCCTTCAGCTGTGCATGAGTTTGTGTTCAAGACAGCCAGTACTGGTGACAAACGTCCTTTAACCTGGCAGCAGCTAACATCTCGTACTGTTAGAGATGTATGGACTATGAAAAGTGATGTTCTCAACTGCTTTCTGCTGAGCAGGCCCTCAGCAAGCACGTAGGAGTAGGAAGTGCAATGCTTTAGTCATAGGATTACCTGGAAGTTTCCTTCTGATGGGTTTGCCTGTGTGTACAAAATAGATGTGAAAATGGCTAAAAACAGCCTTTGCAACACCTACATCCACAAAAATGGATGTTTTAGACTAGTCATTCTTCCTTGTCCATGTCAAACATATGCTTGCTTTCTAAGAAAACATTACTTAACAGCAGTAGTCGGTGTCAGATATATTGTTTCTGCAGTGTCTTTATCTCACAAACTACACAGTTTTGGTACAAATGTGCTATCATCACAATTATTGGTAAGCAGTTTTAAATGTGCAGGTTTAGTTTGCCTTCAGTGAAAACAGATAATACCTTTCCCTTCCCACTGTCAATTGTGAACTCTCATATTGGGGTTGATAGCTGAGCAGTCACTCATCACGTTACTAACTGTTACTTCGTATTTTAAAATACATACATATATATATTATGTATAAAAATGAAATCTGTATAATCTTTTCAAATGCCTTACAAATTTAAATAGAAAATATACAAATTCATAAGTAATTTGGACAGTGTTCTGTCTTTATTTCTTTGTAATTTCTTGGAAAAATGCATTGCAACAGTGGCCTGGATTTTAAGAAAGAAGAGGCAGAATTTAACTCAGCTTTGATTTTGGAGGGATCATGTATGTCACAGATTTGCAGTGAGATGTTGGGAGCAATACATTCTGGATGTACTCATTACTGATTAATAGAAGAACAAAGGCCAGACCGCAATCCTTGCTCGCCAAGCCACCTAGCACATACTGTCCCACATCCGAGTTGGTTTGGGGCTGCCTGTAGCTATTTGGTGTTGGGGAGATCCACTTGGGATTATCCAAAGCAATGAGGGATGAGTTTGGCAGCTCTTGCAGCAATCCAAGTGCAATGAGACTGCTCCTGGCCCTCTCTTCCTTCTCACCATACATACAGTTATGGTTGTTTATCCTCAATAAATAACAGAGAGCCTGGGCTATTCTCTGGCCCTGAGAACATGTAACAATGTGTGGTTCACATCCATGTGGCTCTTTTCTACCCCCTGGAAACGGGGTGGCCATGCTGGTTGTGGGGAAGAGTACCCATCTCCAAATCAAGCCTGGACACTGGTGAGAGTAATTCTCTTTAGCACAGGTCAGAATATTTGTAGCACGAGTCTTGAGGTCCATGAAGATGTGTGAAAATATGTGCGTTGAAGCACTAAAAGAAACAGAGCAGAAGTTACAAAAGGCTAATCGCTACAAGGAATCCCATTACAGAAGTAAATTCATTCAATTGACCTGATAGCCAGAACAAATAAAGAACAAACTGAAACCTCAAGCTAAGGTAAAGAGAGGAAGAGGAACAGGAGGGGGAGCCATAAAAGAGTCCAGATAAAGAAAACAACAGAACAATAAGAAGCAGGAATTTTGCCTTTGACTTAAAGATCCTAACACATCCCTAGGGGATATAAAAGGCACACCAGAAAAAGTCTGTTGTCACCAGCAAAGAACCTAAGAGCTGTGCCAGGACCTGACAGCTGGTGGCACTGGCCTGCCTCCTCACACAGACTGTCTAGGTGAGTGTCTGGGCACAGATGAACCATGGGACACCAAAAGTAAGTAAAACATATGGCCATTTAGAATAAATATCACCCTTTTATTCCATAAGGTCCTACACTGGTTTCCTGTCCCTGGACCCATGGTAACAACTCACCCTTTGGCATGGGCCTGTCTGCTTTCCAAACTGAAACACAACACCTACATCAGCATCTGGGGTTGGCTACAGCTCCAGAGCTGGTGTGCCAGGGCTCAGCAGCAGCCCATCATCGTTTGTCCTACTGACTGAAAAGAGCAAGAGCTATATCTGTCTGAAACACCATGCTGCTTTGTGTTATGCCCATGTTTACAATTTATAGACACCTGAAACTTCTTTTTGCCTCCAAATGATTGTTTCAATCTCCTTTGCCCTGTCCTCTTTTTGTAAGGTTTCAACAGAATGTGCCTGTGTTTCCAGTACTGTCAGTGAAAGGAAAAAAAGCCTCAGACACTCAGCAAACAGAGGTTTGGGGTTTTTTTTCTTACAATCTAACGTTGCTTAGAAGGATATTTGATTAAATGCTTGTGGTCACTAATAGTTTTGAAATCTAATGTTTTGTAGTTTCCTTATTCCTTCTACTCTTGCAAGAAAAGTTCATGGCTCCAGCCCGTCATGATGGATTGTTGGACGCACATGATGCCCCTAAACCAGCATATTATGGTTGGTGTTGGCATATTTACAGCAACATAGGGAGATGATGTGGGTAGAGAAGTCACAGAAATGACCCAGCATATCAGAAAACTACAGTCATTTCATTTGTCCTGGGATGGGGTGAGCTCAAGTGTCCACACAACTCCAGAGTAAATGAATCTGTATCTCCTACACATTTTGAGTGTTTGAATCTACCTTTTTTTAAAACACACAATTTTAAGAAAATACCTTTCTCCACATTTGCGTTATCCTATTTTTAAAAGAATATTGAAAGATTGTTTTTAAACAATTTACTGGAGAACAAAGTAGATGAGATAAAGAAAGAGAGAAAGAAAGCTATGCTTTTTAACAGTATTACCAGGTATCTGAGTGGCCTTGACATGCAATAAAATGTAATATCTACACACAGATTTGTAGTTCTTGATCCCGTGCCAGGGCAGAGATCATGTTCCATTATTCAAAGGTATGTTTGTAGAGACAGAGCTACCGATTTCCAAATACTCATTAGCATAAGTAGTCTTTTGTGTGGTGTTGCTTGTGCAAAAAACATTTTTATCATCATGTTAAATAGAAGTTTTGTACACGTCCCTTTTAAATATCTATTATGCACAAGGCAAATATGGTCACATAATTACTTTATTAATTGCTTCTCAGCTGCATGTGTAGGAAAGTCTTTAGGACTTGAAGGTTTCTTTCTCAGCTTCAGTATCTTAGTCTTCAGCATGATGCGTCATATTGAAGGTTAAACACTATTTGTGCTCAATGCAGTATTTCCAAAAGCAAGCTGAAATAAAATCAAATGCAGGATAATTAACTGTGATATAATTCCCTCAATACATTATTTTTTTTAAATACCTTCAAAGTTATGAAAAAATAAACATCATTAAAGCATGTTAGTATTCCTCATCTGTGTCAACATACTGTATTTTTAGTATAAACAAAAAATTAAATTTCACAAGCCCCTTAAAACTGGTTGAATTTTAGTTTAAAAGAATAAAAACTACTCCTAGTTGTCTTATGTGACAAAGACTCAAATAGGGGCCCTGCTCATGAGAGACTCCGTAAAGCAAGCTGGTTGATAATGCATGGCTTAGACTGGCATTCAGGTTTTCCCTCACTAGCAAATGGCAACGAAGTGAAGGAACAAGGTTTTTCCAGGTCTTTGACTTCTACTGGTTAAGATATTTTTACTGATGAGCAGAATGCAAATGGAAAAATCTGTTCTGGAAATGAACTAAGGGAAACAAGAGTCTTATTTCACAATTTGAAAATTGTTCAACTTTTTGATTAAATCAAACCAATGAGCTGAAATCAAAATAAATATTCCTTTTAAAATACTGAGGACATTTGTTTTTCTTGGGTTTTGTCGTTCTATCATACTCTTCCCTTCTATTTTATTTGTTTTCACTGGTAGAAGGGGAAAAATGAAAGGTAGTAATGCTGCAGAAGAAAAGAAAAAAGACCACAGAATACCAAACCTTGGTTTTCAACTCAAGATCAGAAAGCAAAGCAAGAACTAAACCTGTATCTTCTTTTGTCGAAAAATATTTGAGAAATTCTTTTCATCCAACTCCTTGTTCCTCATTTTGAAAGCATTCAGACCAGGACCAAGTTACCAAAATTTTCACTCCTCTCAAAAGATCTGCAGTGAAGAGAAGGGGTCTCTAGAGGTCTCCTTTCCCCATAGGAATAATCACAGAACAGATCTTCCAGCTCACTCCAGCGTAGGACAATGAAGTAGTTGTAAATTCCTCCAGGTAATGAAGCCATGCTGAAATGAGAGGCTACAAGGAGTCAGACCATACACAGATTGCAAGGAGGATGCTGCATGTGAAATCCCCCTGACAGAACACACAGGCTTTATGTGCCTCACACCTAACTGTGCTGTAGCAGGCAGAGCATTACAAGCCAATCTGTGCCCAAGGATGTGTGAGCTAACAGGTGGCAAGGCAATAAGAACATGTCCACGCAGTAAAAGGATTCATTATAACACCTTGAGATGTGGACAGAAAGTCCCACCACTGCATCAGTACAAGTCTTCCTGAAGGCTGCTCCTCTGCTGGCATCAGCAAACCCTCCTCTGAAAGAGCTAACTGTGGATGTAATTTGAGCTACACTGAAGACCTGTCCACATCTCCTCCCTCTCCTATCTTGTTTTAGATAAAGCATGTGCCTTGGGAGATGTGGTAGCTAAGGCACACTCAGATAAATGCATCAATGAAATGATGAAACAGAGAGCCTGCTGAACCGCAGCTGCTGTGAAGGTGAGAGCAGTTGCAGCAGCAAATCGTGTTCCTGCATCCTCAGGAAGACAATTGATTTCCTTGGCTCTGCAGGCTTGTGACAGTGTTGCAAACTGATTCAGCTGTCCCAAGTGCCTAATTTCGCTGTGTTTCTTCACCAAGATGATTCTCTGTCTATGCGAGAGTAGCCAGCTTCACAGCAGAGCAAGGGTATCCATAGTAGCCTGCTTGTACCATGTAGACACACACTTAATACCACAGGCAGGTGGTTCTCACTGACTTAGGACCTGTTTCTAGATAAATGTGGGAAGGCACTGGAATGCTTTCATCTCCATCCCCCTTTTCCTCTTACAAAGAGTGGGTTTCTTGCCCCTGGCATAAGCAGCACAGAGTCTCTTCTTAGGGCAGGCAGAGGAGCTGCTCACTCAGTTCTCACACCAGCTGGGGCTGAGTGCGCACCTTAAACTAGAAGCTCTCCCAGGGCTTACAGAAGTATCCACCAGAGAGGATGCAAAATCAGTTGACCCTACAATGTTACAGGCAAGCGAGATAAATGGCTCATGTGCTTGAATCCCACTGTAAGACAGGTGAGAATCAAAAGATCTCACCCAAGGGCAGCTTTGGGCAGGGCTGAGGGATACTCAGTGTGCACAAAGAGGGAACACGGTGTTACAAGCTCTGAACTATTACTCTGCCCACTTCAACTTCTGTAGTTGGTTTTTTTGTGTATGTAGTTGGGTTTTGCCTGCTGCTTGGCTTTTTAAATCTTCCGGTGCATTAAATATGTGTTACACAATGTTGAAGTGCTGTTGAAGTGAAGTAAACCTATCATTATCAACATTTTCAGCTGCAAAAAATAATGAATTAGACCTTTCGAAGAATGAACTGACTTAAAAATTGTGACAGACAGAAGTAAGTGCTGCCTCTTCTGTTTTGCCTGCTTTTCTCTACTAGCAGAAAACTAATAATTAAGTACAAATCCTAAAAAAGAAAAATGTGACTTGGGATTCTTACTTTCGCTCTGGCCTATGAACTGCTAGTTAGGTACTAAATTACTGATTTAAACACCTACTGGGAATATAAACTCAAAGTATAGGAAATTCTTGAAGGAAGGGAGGCTCTGCAGAGGGATCTGGACAGGTTGGATCGATGGGCTGAGACCAACGGGATGAGGTTCAACAAGGCCAAGTGCAGAGTCCTCCATTTGGGACACAACAGCCCCATGCAGCGTTACAGGCTTGGGGAAGAGTGGCTGGAGAGCTGCCTGGCAGAGAAGAACTTGGGGGTGTTGGTTGACAGCCGGCTGAACATGAGCCAGCAGTGTGCCCAGGTGGCCAAGAGGGCCAATGGCATCTTGGCCTGTGTCAGACACAGTGTGGCCAGCAGGAGCAGGGAGGTGATTGTGCCTCTGGACTCAGCACTGGTGAGGCTGCACCTCAAGTGCTGGGTTCAGTTTTGGGCCCCTCACTACAGGAAAGACATTGAGGGGCTGAAGCGCGTCCAGAGAAGGGCAACGAGGCTGGTGAGGGGGCTGGAGAATAAGCCCTGTGAGGAGTGGCTGAGGGAGTTGGAGTTGTTTAGCTTGGAGAAGAGAAGGCTGAGGGGAGACCTCATCACTGTCTACAACTGCCTGAAAGGAGGTTGTGGTGGGGTGGCTGCTGTTCTCTTCTCACAAGTGACAGCGACAGGACGAGAGGAAATGGCCGCAAGTTGCACCAGGGGAGGTTTAGGCTAGACATTAGGAAGAATTTCTTCACTGAAAGAGTGGTCAGGGATTGGAACAGGCTGCCCAGGGAGGTGGTGGAGTCGCCATCCCTGGAGGTGTTTAGAAGATGGGTAGATGCGTTTCTTAGGGACATGGTTTAGTGGGGAGACAGGCACAGTTGGACTCGACCTCAGAGGTCTCTTCCAACCTTATGATTCTATGAACTAGAAGAGACAAGAAGAAAAGAGAGAAGTAGAAAAAGAGAAGATGAAAGAAGAAAAAAATTAAAAATAGGAAATCTGAGACAAGGGGAGGGAGATGTTCTGAGTAATAGGCAGTGTTTGTACTGCATGTACCCAGTATAAACAATGTTTTATATACAAACACACAGAGTGCCTTTAAGGTTTGTGCTCCTTCTCTCACACAGAATGCAAACTCCATCTATCTATCTGTCCCTGAAGAATATGCCTGTGAGTGTTCAGGAACAATACTTTACTTTGTAAGAAAATGCATGACCAAAACAGAAGTGGGAGAAGTTGTAAACGGAGCACTCCTCCCCTGCATTTAACAACTTGCCATGAAATGATATTATAAAATCTAATTGGGCATCAGTCAAAATCATTTGTCTGGATTAAAAACAACATCTCATTTGTAAAGTTGACATTTTAAAAGGTTTGAAAGCCAGTTAAAAATGAGATGTCTTTTAAAAAATAATCTCAAGAGATTTCATGCCAAAAAAATGTTGAAACACTTAACTTCTAGCCAGCTTCCTAGCTCACCCCTTTGCTGTAGTGTTTGAATGCCTCAGAAGTATATTCACACCCACAACAACCTTGTCATAAAAAGGAAATCTGTTATTCTTATTTCATACTTAGCATAGGAAGGACATGGATCTGTTTGAATGAGTCCTGTGGAGGGCCACGAAGATGATCTGAGGGCTGGAGCACCTCCCATATGAGGACAGGCTGAGAGATGTTGGGTTGTTCAGCCTGGAGAAAAGAAGGCTCTGGGGAGACCTCATAGCAGCCTTCCAGTACTTAAAAGGGGCCTATAGGAAAGCTATCAGGGAGTGCAGTGACAGGATGAGGGGTAATGATTTTAAGCTAAAAGAGTGGAGATTTAGGTTACATATTATGAAAAAATTTTTTACTGTGAGTGTGGTGAGGCACTGGAATAGGTTGTTTGCAGAAGTCATGGATGCCCCCTCCCTGGAGGTTTTAAAGGACAGGTTGAATGAAGCTTTGAGCAGCCTGGTCTGGTGGGAGGTGTCCCTGCCCACGGCAGGGGAGTTGGAACTGGCTGATCTTTAATGTCCCTTCCAACCCAAACCATTCTATGATTCTATGATACTCATAGAACTGAAGGAGGCACAAGGAAAATGTTTCTTGTTGAGAGACATGAGACAAATTGTGGCGAAGTGAGGTCTTACAGTCCCAACTCCAACCATGGGAGAGCTTTCCTGAGAGGGACTTTGTTGTAAGTTCATAGGAAGCTGTGCATCTGTTCTTTTTGGCAATAGAAGGTCAGACGTGATACAACTTGGTAACGGCTGAAACATCTACTCTCTAGTCGCTGTTCAACGTTTTTCAGGGCCCAGCTATATTCTCCCTTGTTGTGGGCCTCATCAAGATTTAATATTATGAGTATGAACTCATAGTTTTAAAGGCCCTAGAGATTGGACTGATGTCTCAGCTGTGGATATATGTTAGAAGAAAATGTGTCATGGAGAAAGCTAGGGTTTACACTAGGTGGGTTTTTTCTTTAGTTAGGCACTTCTAGCACCTTCCACAATACTAGCTATGGTACCAAAGTGACCCAATAACAAGCTGGATAAGGTACAAAGTCAGTCTTCAAGTCCTACCTCTCTTATTTTTCCAGAAGATTGGTAGTGAAGGTTTCCAGAAATTCCTCCCATGTAAAGGATTTATTTCGAGGAGGTCCTTGCTCAGTTCAGAGGATCAGATGGACCTTCGTTTACACCTTCCTGTCCAAAAAGGTACAGTGGGACAATGTCAGTGAGGCAGCCTCTCGAAACTGAGAACACCATCAATCCAGGAAACAAAAAGCACTGTGTGGCTTACTTTACTGAATGAAGGCAAGAATTAGATGGGTATTAGACAACAACCAGAGTAATACATAAGAGAAAGCACAGCTGCTTATTCTCACTGTTTCAATTCTCTTTCCACACGTCCTGGGGTAAGCTGAAATGAAAAAACAGAATGCAGTTAGAAGCTGTTCTGGAAGATGACGATTCCTCTTCCTGCATACTTCAGTATGACCTGTCATTTAACAACTTGCATGTATGAGGAAAATTAGCACAGTTGACTCTTCTCACAGCTCAGCTTTCCATAAATGTAACATTATCACGTGTCCCTCAAAGGCTAGCTTCACCTCCAGCATCACTTCTATCTCTGATTAGGGCATGAACAAGTGAGTTGTTGAGACTTTCTAAATTGGATAAGAAGCTGCTTAGACTTCTTCACAGTACAATTAACATTTTACTACTTGTATGTCAGTTCAGACTGACAGAGATCTTGGTAATTAGATACCTTCTGTAGACTCACAACACCATGCTGAGTTGCTTTCACACAACAGTTTCAGGTGCTGCTCACTGTTTTGGCATGCTCTAGGCTTTACAGAAACTGCATTATTTGGTGACCGGTGACAGAAAAGAGGACATGGTCTCAAGCTTTGTCAGGGGAGGTTTACGCTTGACATTAGGAAAAAATTCTTCAGTGTAAGGGTGATTGGTCATTGGAATGCGCTGCCCGGAGAGGTGGTGGAGTCACCGTCCCTGGAGGATTTTAAAAGGAGATTGGATGAGGCACTTAGTGACATGGTTTAGACGACGAGTAGGTGTTAGGTCATAGGTTGGGCTCGATGATCTCAAAGGTCCTTTCCAGCCTTGTGATACTGTGATACTGTGTGATTTCAAATAAGATGCTTGGTTTCCACTCCAAAGTCAGTTTAATAAGAGAATTTTAGCCATATCCTCAAAGAATCCTTGAGGTGATGAAAATTCTAGTTTAGAAAACAGTTATAACTTTCCTTTTTCCTGAGGATAATTCTAAGGGGACCAAAGCTGCAAAGAGGAAGCAAATAATATAATAGCATATAACCAACTTTTCAAACTCACTAGACAGTGGCGTGTACTCACTATATACTTGCCAGTACATCATATGTGTGTAGTCTACGCAGTAAGCACATGATGGTCCAGTTCCACAAACAATATTGTTTAAAATGCAGCTTTTGAAACAACATAGATGCACCTGACAAAACTTTCCATAGTGCTCTGAAGCAAATACTAAATCAGCGGCCAATTAACTAAAAGTAGAGTCAAGGCAGGCAGCAAAGGGGAGGTGAGTAATTGTATTCTTCTGTGCTAAATCAGTTGCTTTGCTACCATAAACCTCTCTGCTTTTTTTTCCACTTATGCAAATGCTGCCTTTCAGGATACAAATAGTGGTCTTGAGTCTCCAGGAAAGCAGTTCTATGCTCTGATGGGAACTTTGGAAATTATCTTGGTACAGAAACACCTGGGTAGATGACCTGTGCCACACAAGCCCAAACCCAGATTGATTCAGACTAAGCTGCCCACTCATTATTAATAACTCCCTAGTGGGTACTATGGCTGCTCTGGCAATGACAGGAATCACTACAGTCTAATTCAGCTGACTGCAGAGGGAAGAGGCTTTTTAGATGCTTATAGACAAGGCATAAAATTCACACGACACTCTCTTGTGCTGTGACATTTCTCTCTCTTTGGTTTGGGTTTAACAGGTTGGGATTTTTTTGCAGAATTTGTATTGTTTATGGACTATTAAAATGTAATGCTGGCTCTCACAGCAGGACGTTCATGTCAGGACTCGGAGTAGCGTTCAGTGCTAATGTTTTTCATGTAAGCATGTCCAGTTAATAACAAGTGTAACGTCAACTGCGCACATAAATCCTGTACTTTGTTTCCATTTGCACACTTTCATCTCTCCTTAAGTTAAAATGCATTTCCTGTTACTTTGTTGAAAAGTTTTATGAGAAGACTGTGGGCAAATATTGAACCTACACTAAGTTTACGATTGAAGTGAGATCCTTGTTTAATCAGGCAGATGGTAGATCTGACACACTAGAATATAGTCAGGAAACTCTTGTTTATAGCACTACACATGTACGTGGACCAGGTTATACAGCATTCAACTTCTGAAGCTGGAACACAACCTACAAGTGTTAGTAGAAAGAATTATTTAGCCTTTTCTGAGATTTAAAAGCAGAAGATCACTGGTCCAAATAGAAGCCAATGAAAATCCTGTGGCTTGTGGGTTCATTTCTTGTTTAAATCCTTCCACCTCCCTGAGTGTGTTTTTGCTTCCAGTTGTGCTGAAACATGACCTCTGCCCTGCAGATATGATCATTACCTCTTTGATATTTGACTCACGCTGTGTCAAAATAGTGCTGAATGACATGGCAAGTTGTACTACAAGTAAAACATACAGAATGAACATTAATAAATGAGGTGCCCTTAAAAAACTCAAAGAACATCTGCAATGACATATTGCTTGCAGTAAGTTTTTTCACAGCTTGCTTTCCTCTCAACTTTTGGATTTCATCATAGAGAAATATCTCCAGCACTCTGGTAACTTGCATGCCTAGAAGACCTTTTAGTGGATACAATTTTATTTTTCTCTTCTTCTTGCCAAAAAACCTTCCCATAATGCATAGACAAACATACAGGTACCCCTTCCTTAAAAAAACACATTTAAAAACAACAGCCAAGGTAATAAGGAAGAACCCTAACCCATTCAGAAAGATATGTGGTACTTTTTGTTACCTGACTCTTACATATGTTATAGAAAAAGGTATACACAGACTCCGCTATATACACCACCTTGTCTCTGCAAAACCAGTAGCGGATTTGCAAATTTCCAGACCAATTACTTTTTGGCAGTTACCTTCGATTCCATTGATTTTAGGGTCTGGTATTGGAACAGCACTTTGTTGTGCTTCATCAAACACTAACAAAAATTTCAGGATCCTTTCTTGTTGATCTGCTACAGAGACCTCCAATGACATCTGCCTGTGAGCTTGATCGGAGAAAAAAATCCCAGTGATGTTATAATATTCTTTGATGTCACATGTAAAACTGTATCTACAGTTTAGCTGGATTCACACCTAATTTTTCTTCCTAGATACCTTTACTTCAAAAAAGTAACCTTTCTCCTACTGAAAATGCAGATCTCTAGTACAGTTCAGCTCAATGATAGTGTTTGCTGTGAAGTACACTGCTTTAGTACACAAAATAATAATGAATTATTAAAAAATAATTAAAAATAAGTAGATAGTTATATTATTAACATTATTTAATTTAAATGAAAGCATATTAAATAATAAAAAGCATTTATTAAAAAGAATGCAACATCTCTGGCAAGCCAGTTTCTTCAGTAGGGCTACGAGAGTTAATCTACCTGCGAATATCTTACTTTGCATTTTATTAGTCTACCATAAGATAAAAAACTTCTCTTCATTCTTTTTACTTACATCTGTCAAATAATGTTCCAACCATCCCACTTAACAATTATACCCATGATAGCAGACTGGTATCCTACTGAGATACACTGCAGAACAGCACTGGCATCCTCCATGAAAGCAGACCTTACCTGTTGGATGCTATGGTTTTGCAGGCATGATTGGAGAAGCAGCTGCTAAAAAAACATTTGAAATAACTGCTGTGATAAGAATATTATCCAACATCCTGTTTCCCTTTGTGGTCAAACAGGATCTTCTGAGTGCCAAATCCTCTATCTACAAAGCTTGTCAAAACTCTTTCATGTGCAGTTTCTCCCTGGTTGAACAAACCACCCCCATCTCCTGCCCTATAAATCCTTGGCCTGTCCTCATTACCTAGAGAACAAATTTCACATCCAATTCACTTTAGTGATCTATATTTTGACATTTGGCAACTTGTCTTTTTCTGTTTTCTGTTGTTTGCTTTGTGCCACTCTAATAATAGTCACCACCACCAGAAGCCTTTTCTCTGCCTGAGCAAACACATTAACTGAGTGCTATCACTGCTTGCACAGGAGGATCTCAAACGTACATGTAACTTTGGGATTGAGCACAGTCACCGATAACAGCAGCACAGGAGTGATCTCCTGGATTCACACTGTCAAGGCGCAGAGAAGAAATGGGGTTGATACTTCAGGAGCCAGGATTTCAAACACAGCAGTGACGCCAGCTGTCAGCACAGCAAACAGTGAGGAACTGAACAAATAGCAAAGCCTCCAAACTCTGTCATGTGCTCCTGAGGACTAAATCAAAATGTCAGGTAGGGGTGAAACCAGCCTGGCTGCATCTGTCTGATGCAGAGCTAAATCACTCGACTGCTGGCAGTCAAAGGTGGAGTAGGAGGGATATACCACTGGCTCCAGAGCTTGCCTCAGCTTGCAGGAGCGATAGCAAGAGCTTTCCTCCTGTACGTCAGAGGCATTTTGGCTCCAGAATAAGGGTTACAAGAGGCATTCTCAGCAGCTGACTGGTGACTGAACTTCACAGTACACCCTGGGCTGTACTTCCCCAATGTCCAGGCAGTGTAACACAGGGAAAAGAGTTCCAGAACCACAGTGAGGAGAGAGAAACAGCTGAACAGCTGGGAGTGAGCACTGCCCTTTGACTGGGTGAAAGACTGCCTTTTGTCCTGGTACAGGACTGCACCGCCTACTTCAACACGACAAGTGTAGCTGACTCCATACACCCACTGACTAAGGGGGCTTCTCTGCATGGAAAACATTACTGAGGCTCAGCCAAAGAAGCCTGGAGCCCAAGTAAGGTTCTCCAAGCACAGCGAGAAGGTTGAGAGGAATTCTGGGAGCAAAGAGCAGCCCTCTTTTCCCGTAACTTCACTACAAAATTTTTCCTTTTTTTTTTTTCTAGCACACGTACAATGTATTGCTAGTGCACTGCTGGGGGGAGAGCATTGGTCTTCTTACTGAATGAAAGAATAATAAGGCACGCTGAAAGGATGCACTTGACCAGTCCTCCCTGAGAAGGACACCAGGTAGCTTCATTCTGTAGAATTTCCACAGCTCTGTTTGGCCCTGTGTTTCTCAAAATGGTTTGCATGCCTATTTTGTCAACCGTTGGTCTCAGGTGAACCAACAGTTCAGCATGATACTGCCTCCTTGTTTGTTTGGCTGATGCCTGAAACCAAAGCTTGGGCACGCAGTCAGAGCTGAGTATGGACAGATTTTTGCTGTGCTTTTGGCTAAGGAAACCACAAGAAAGAGACTAGTGAATTGCTTTGACAGGATCCTACACAGCCTGGATATAAAAACCAATCTGAAGCTGCTGTTTGAGGCCTTCGGCAGAGCAAGGCCGGATAAACTTCATTTACTTGTGTAACTGTTTTGTCAGGACTTGACTGGCAAAAAGGGCTGAGTTCAGATCCTAGGGGTCACTTCTAAACCCAGATGCCCACCCAGAAGCTTGTGAAAATTAAAACTAAACTTTCTGGTGCTCAGCAAGCTAATTTTCTTAATTTGCAAACATGACTCAGTTGACTGAATAAACAACGTTTTATTAATGGAAGAAAAAGAAAGGTAGATAAACAGCATAGCAGGCAATATTTAACTCCTGGCATATTACTATTTGACAGTCGTTTTTTCTGGGGAAGCTGATTAGTTCAGCTCTCAGTCACTTCTCTACCTCCTGCGGTAACATTCCACTTCCAGCTTTGGTTGGTCAAAGCTTGCCGAGTAGCAAGGTCTGATTCAGGCTGTGGGCTCCCTTACTGTTCCCTCTCAGCAGTCCTCACTCTCCAAGATAGCAATCGGGACAATTTCCATTTTCCAGCTCTTCAGCAAGACTGCCTGCAACATCTCAGATTAGCCCATTCCCTGTATATTCAGGAAACCTTTCTCCCCATTCTTGCCTCTCACTTTGGAGAAGACTTCTAAACAGATTCTAAACAGATAGTGCCCGATTTTACCTTTTAAAGAAAGTTTTTAGTCAAAGCATTTTTCTTTTCCCTCTCTGCCATTTCGGTTTGAGTTCATTGTTTTATTTTTTTGAGGCTGTAACTTTTGCATTTCAATTCTGGATGCTATTTCCCTGGTGAGGGGGATCAACTCACCCCAGAGACACTAAAGTGTAGCTCCTTGGCCCAGACTTCTATCCCTGGTAACAATTACAAAAATTCCTCTGCTTAATTATGCTCCTCTTTTTACCAGAAATGCCTCCCAAACATAATAAAGTAATAGGTGTAAAGTAAACATGTCTCAGGCTTGCCCATTTTCATTTATCGCCCCTCTTCTCTACCAGAAGCCAATGGAGTACTCTTTGGGATTTTTGCATTTCCTTGAGGTGGTGAGACCACTGCTCTCTCTTTTGGGTTGTCTGTTAAAGCAAGGCTGACAATTGACAGAGTAAAAAAAAAAAATCTCCTGACAACACATTTGCAAATAGGCCTGCACAGCCAGGGGCCATTTTCATGGCTGGGCAGATAGCTCAGGCCAGCAGCATTTCTGTGTAGAAACCTCAGCACTTCTGGAACCTCCTGAAGAAGAAGCTGCCCAGGCTTGCATCTTGTATGGCTCTGGCCAATAGTAATAGTTGCTTCTACATATTAAGTGGCTGTATGAACTCACAGTGCTTAAAATTATGGTTCATGTGTATCTTTCTCTCAGGATAGCAATGAAAATAAACACATCAATGGTTCTGAAAAACCTAGTTTGCTATATGTTGAAGACAGGCATATGTAAGTGAAAGAGAGAAGGAATTTTGGTATGCAGCAGGTATGTAAATCTTTGCCTCTTAATTTTTTTTCTACTATAAAAAATATATTCTCCTGCAAAAACATGTGGAATTGAGAAAATGTACTTATTTTATACTTTACCACATAGCTTGTTTTTTCAAGGCCTGGACCAAGTCACACCTATTTCCATGCAACCACTATTAGTCAGACTACAACTAACTGGTTGGTGTTAAAAGTTAAGTGTGGCAATGAACCACAAGCACTCCAGCTCAGTGCTACCAAAAGAAATGCTGTCTACCTTATGGTGCTGACTGGCACTGCTTTGGAGGATTAGGTCTGTGCTACAGTTTCAAACTAGGAGCAAAAGGGGCACAGCAAGAAGCTTCACAGGTAGTGTGTAAGTCTCTTTTGTAGACACCCTGCCAGGACACCCTGGAACAGAATAGGTCATAAGCTTTCCTTAGCATGATGTTTATCAGAAACAACACTAATTGCTAGCTATTGGCATAAGCCTTCAAACCAAAAGGCAAGGGCAAAGATCTTAGGTAACTGGGTGGGAAATCTCAGAGGGTTTGTTTTACTTAGGTTCCTCTGTATACTACAGACTAACTTAGTGGGTCTTTCTACCACACTACATAAATATTAACATGTAAAGTGAGATACCTGAGTATACCTACATTTCCTATTCTAATCTACCAAAACCATGTTGTATTAAGATCACAACTTCCTTTCATTACAATGTTATGACTCCCACCACATAGCTCTATTAACTTCTTCAGGATTTCATTAATCATGTTTTAAATTGAATTCAGCCTTTGGGAGAGGAAATTTTTGATGATTCCAGAGACAAGCAAGCTTCTGAGAACACTTTTTAAATTTTCAGTTGTGATTTTTGTTATTTTGAGTACCTGTCAGCGAGCAGCAAAGGCCAGATGATCCCCAAGGAATGGGGAGCCAGGAGAAAAGGTTGACCTGAGTGCAGGTAGTGCCCCCACTGACACGTGCTGTCCTGCAGATTCTGAAGGCAGCAGGCAGAGACAGGGGCTGGTAGCAGGATTCACTGACAGTCTCCGACATGAGGCAGTAAGCAAGGGCCAGGATGAATGCATAGCCAGCAGCAGGGCGAAAGATGAGCACACCTAGGAGGACAGCTGAGACAGGACTGGGAGCCCAGGCCAGTACTGAAATGAGGCTCCTGGCTCATGGGCAAGTGAGAGGGTTGGTCCAGGGCAAGGCTGAGCAGGGACACTCAAGCCAGTTTGTCCCTGACTATCAAAATTATTTTGATCAGCAAAATAATCTGCTCTTCTTTTGGGAATGCTCATCAGAAATAAATATTGTCACTGAATCACTCCTTTTTTATTAGCGTCTTTCTTAGAGATACAACCCCAGTCTCTGTCTCTAAACTTGTAGAATGCGATATGGGATATGTTTAGATTTAGGCCAAAGTTTTATCAAAAAGGCTGCTTGCTAGATTGTTTGTAAATACCACTTGACATTTACAGGTCCTGGTTTTCCCAAGAGGAAAACTCCAGTGAACTTTGATAGCTGCTATAGTTGCAGTGAAGTGGCAACTCATTTATTCTTGAAGTGAGACCAAACATGTAGATGATACACTATCAATAACGATAACATGTCTGAACGAGAAATGTCTGAACGATAACATGTCTGAACGAGTCAATAACGAGAAACATGTCTGAACAACCTGGTTTTGTTATCTGGTACCTTCTCATGATTTTTAGATCAGTTTGGATTTCTACTGAAAAAAGCCATAAATTTCAGGGACAGCTCATCAGATGTGACTGCAAATATGCTGTTATAGAGTTCAAGCTGTCTTGCAGATCCAGAATAATTTGGCACACCAAAAGTTTGTATGTGAAAGAATGGGAGGCAAGCAATGAATACTGATATTCTGCATACTGTTGAAGGAATAGAAGCAACTTGCCTCAGGAGTCTAAGTCTTCCTATCAGCCAGCCAGGGCGTCTGATGCATTGCTGAGATTACAGCCATAACACATTACTGTAGACAACCCAGCCTATTGGCTTTGAACCTCATATTACAGTCAACTTGCAACATTTTCCAAGCTTCCAGGTCTCTGATGTGGCAATGGGAAGTTCTTCTGAGCTATTTCCCATCTGGATGCACTTATGGCTCCTGACAGTTTTGATCAAGACTTCTTGAAATTTATTCCTTATAAGCATTTATAGATCTGTCTGCTGGATAGTTGTGCCGGTTGTCTGTCCTGTGCATTTGCAGTCAGCCCATCTGTCTGGAAAGCTCAGAATTTATCTCTGAATGGGCCATAATTACAAGGCCTGAGCCCAGAGATACAATACTGTTTTCTTCCTGCCAGGTTTGGATTAAGTTAATTAGAAAAATTCTTATAGAAAAACTAAGTTATGGGGTGGGGGGAGGGGAAGAGCTACAGTTGTCAGAATTTTTAAATTAATTTCATCTTATCTGTATGCCTGAGCCTTTTCTTCCTCAGATTTCACTTCCCCTACTCCTTGCAATGCTGCATTTCAGGCTGCTCCACGCCATCCTTCCCTTGAATGGTACTCCTCGAGTCCCCCACACGCCGGCAGAGTGGGTGACAAGGTATTTTCCCTGAGTAAGAAGTGAGGAAAGGATCTGTGGCTGAAATGTGGGAAGAAACATCAGATGGATGCATTCCCTTAATTTTCACAGGATATCTATAGCTACATACACCCTTGGCGTGGCTTTGAAAATTTTGTCCAGCAGCAATGAACATAACAGGTGAAAACGTGTTGAAGACAAGGTCAAGGGCTTTTTAAAATTTTGCTTCTGTCAGGAGGAAAAGCATGTTGCTAAGCTTCCTACAGCTACACTAACACATATATGTTCCTCCTGGTAGTGCCCAATCACTGCCTTGTTGTGCGGCAGGGCTACACTGGCTCTACGGTGAGACCCAGCGAATGGCTGTACACTTTCACCTTCCTTCCTATGGTGTTCCTTAGCACCTAGTTACTGCTTCCAGTAAGGACCTTTCCAATTTAAACCCAGTAAGCCAGCACCATGTGAACACAGGAGCTCTCTGCTAAGCTCACAGACGCCAAACTGATTTGGCAAACTCTCCCCTATCCCTTTATTGATTTAACAGCACGTCAAACAGCTTTCAACTGCCCGGCAAACAGCAGAGCCCTGTTCTGGGGGGTTCAGCCTTCAGGTACTCTTAGATTTAATGCCTGGCAATTATTTCTATTTGTTTAATTCCAGTTTTTTGTTGCTCTGAGGGGTTGTCGCTTGTGGGGGTGATGACCCTTTGAAAGGGCAGCCTAAGAACAAATGGCAAACCCTGACACTCAGTGCCTTCCAGCCCTGAGGTTCCCAGAGCACCCATGTCTGTGCAGGGAATGAGGGAAATGTCAGTGAAGCTAGTGGCTACCAGGTTATGGGAAAAAAAATCACCTATGAATGCGGGGCTTCACACACCCAGGCTAGACTGCTCTAGTTTGATAAAGCTCTGTTTCCTCATGCAGCACATTCCTGCAAAACGCCAGGCACGCAAAGGCCAGGCTCGATGAGGAAGGGCCTAGGCAGCAGTGCTGGGGGCCAGGCCCCGTCTGAGTGTGCCTGAGGCACTCCGTGTCACAGAATCACAGAATCATAGAATGCCCTGAGTTGGAAGGGACCCACAAGGATCATTGATTCTAACTCCTGTCCCTGCACAGGACAACCCCAACACTCACACTGTGGGGCTGAGGGCATTGTCCAAATGCTTCTGGAACATTGTCAGGCTTGGCATCATGACTGCTTCCCTGGGGAGCTGTTCCAGTGCTCCACCACTGAGTGGAGAACCTTTTCCCAATATCCAACCTAATCCTCCCCTGGCACATCTTCCTGCCGTTCCCTCAGGTCCTATCCTTGGTCACCAGAGAGAAGAGATCAGCGCCTGCTCCTCCTCCTCGCCTTGTGAGGAAGCTGTACCCACCATCCTAACCCTGTGCAACCCTCCCCGCCAGGGCTTCGCAGCACTTTGCCCCTCTCCCGCCAGGCTGGGAGTCACTGCTGTTACCCGCCAGCCCCCCGCGGCCCCCCTGCCCTCGGTTCGCTCAGCCGCACGCAGGGGCTCCTCCAGCCCCTCCGCAGCGCTGTGGGACCCTCCCACCCGCAGCTGCCTCGGCGGCCCCTGGCCACGGTGGCCCTCTAGTGGCCCCGGCCCTGGCTGTGAGGGCAGAGCTCCCACAATCGGGCGGGGGCGGCCGGTGGCCGGCGGGGGTCACCTCGGTGGCAGGGCTTGCCCTGGCAGGACAACCGGCAGCGTACTCCGGCCGACCCCTTCGCTTGTCAGAGCGTCTCGAAACCAAACCGAACGGTGCAGATCGAGTTCCAGGGGCTGCAGCATGTTCACAGAATCACAGAATGGATTGGGTTGGAAGGGACCTTAAAGATCACCCAGTTCAACCCCTCTGACATGGGCAGGGACACCTCCCACTGGATCAGGTTGCTCAAAGCCTCATTCAACCTGGCCTTGAACACGTCCAGGGAAGGGGCACCCACAGCTTCCCTGGGCAACCTGTGCCAGTGCCTCACCATCCTCAGGAAAAAAAACCAAACAATAAATCATAGAATCATAGAATGACCTGAGTTGGAAGGGACATACAAGGATCATTGAGTTCAACTCCTACCCCTGCATAGGACAACCCCACCGTTCACACCATACGTCTAAGAGGGTTGTCCAAATTCTTCTTGAACATTGTCAGGCTTGGTGACATGACTGCTTCACTGGGAAGCTGTTCCAGTGCTGCACTGCCCTCTGTGTGAAGAATCTTTACCTAATAACCAACCCAAACCTCCGCTGGCACATCTAACTGCCCTTCCCTTGGATCCTATCATTAGTCACCACAGAGAAGAGATCAGTGCCTGCTCCTCCTCCTCCCCTTGTGAGGAAGCAGTCGACTGTGATGAGATCTCCCCTCAGTCCCCTCTTCTCCAGGCTGAAATGGCATGTGTGTGACTAACTGGAGACACTGTGAGCTGTGTGTGACCTGCTGCTTTCAAAGAAGCTTCCTTCCCCTCCTTGCCCCAAAAGGCAGTCATCAAAGCCTTGTGGCTTGTAAAGCTTAGAAGGGCCCACTGGAATTCTTTGACCTGAACATTTTTAGCACAGACCATCTGTACAGTTTGTGTTTAGCATTTCATCAAGAAGCCAAATGGGTGTGGTAGCAGCCTAGATTTTATGTTCCTAGGGCCCATGTCCATGACAGTCACTGCCTCTGTCTCCTTTCCCCGTTAAGTCCTACTGCTCACCAACAGGGAAAATAATTCTTTCTTCCATCTACTCGGGCTCAGCCATCCTCCAGGAAGACCTGACTCAGATGTTTGGTACCTAAACCAAATACCTGAGGAAGGTGGGGAAGAAGGAGACAATTGCTGGAGGGAGACACACAGATACTAAACGAGACTAATGTAAACAAGATCTAAAGCAAGAGTTCAAAGTTATTAAAACTAGGGGAAAATGCCAAAGAAGGAAATTCTTCTCTGTTCAGTCACTCAGCTCCAGAGCCAATGAAACCTGCTTCACCATCCCTGAAAGGTGATTTATGAGCATGTTTTTAAACTCCAGACAACAATAACAACAACCTCCTCTCCCTGGCTCTTTTCATCAATGCAGCTCAAAGTGCTTCTCAAAGAAGGTCAGTGTCAGTACTCATTTGCAGATGAGGAAACTGGGGCACAGGAAGAAAGGGATTTTTGCTACAGCAAGTGAAGAAGCCAGGGGCAGATCCTTGGTCAAGTACATTCTGTGCTAAAATAAGTCACTCAGCAAACATCAGTCCAAATTTATAAATGGCACCTGAGAAGAGGCACATCTTACTGCAGCAGCAGGGACTTACCTCCTCCTCATGCTCTCAGTTGTCTGTAAGTCCCATGGACTCGTGTGATTGAGAAATGCCTCTGATGAGACCACACAGGGGTGGATATGAGCCAGAGGTGGTGGACGAGAACATTTGAGATGGAGAAATGGGGAGAGAGCCATTCTGAGGGACAGGGAAGGGGGAAAAAGGAGTAGCTGCATTTAATACAGCATCATAACAATTGGCAAGGAGATAAGCAACTCGTAGGAGCCACCTAAGTTTCTAATAGTGGGTTATTAGCAGCAGCTGTGAGTACTGGATCATAAAGCTCAACAGGGGTGTGAACAGTGGTACAAATGAGAAAAGAGACACTTGAAGAATTTAATTCTGAGAGATACTGAGCAATCACTGTGAGAAGATGATGCTATACTTCTCCTTGCAGCCCCCACCTTCTCCATCACAGAGGAGAACATAGTTCCTAGGATGGTTTAGCTCTGACATGTGTTTGTTTTATCAAAGACATAAAAAAACCCTTTAGATATTTTCCTTTTTTCAGCTGTTTACAGCTTCCTGCACTGGAAGAAATGACTCTTCGAGGACTGTTCTTGCAGCTTTTTAACAGACAATGAAAAAACTCATTCTCTTTAACAGAAGGTATTTTTTTCTGCTATAACCTTTTTCTTTTTCTTATGTGCAAAATCCAGGTGGGAGAGACAACAGACAGGAAACATAGTTTTGGTTATTTAAAGATTTGGATTAAATTTGACCTCCTACTTGCCCCTCTTCTCTCCCACAAGACAGACCAAACACAATTCACTCTTCCCTCATGTGTAGTTGTGTTACTGAAACTGCCAAGCTTCTTGTGGGAGAAAAATCTCAATATACCTGTTGATATTCTTGCAAATGGCACAAATATATGCCTCAGAGAAGTGACCAAAGAGTGCTCTCTCTTCCATCCACTCTTGACGCGGTATACTGTTGTATCAAAAGCCACGAGAAGTGGCAAATTTCACTATCCTTAAGAAGGGGACTCAGCAATGAGTGACTCCTTTTTCATCTTTAATAGAACCACGCTGGCTGAATGGAGACTTAAGAACTTCTTGACCATACCATGTAATTGTAAATATGGTAGAGCAAGGTGTGGATGAATGATGCATCTTCAGAACTGAAAATCTGATAAGCAGACATTGGACAGTCAAAGAATAGACACCTCCTGTGAGACAGACAGCAATGGAGACATGGCAACAGAGATTGCTCCAAAGACCATTGCTTGAGGCATATGTGGGAGAACAAACATAGGACTACATACTTGTAGTTTTATCTTCCAAATCATGCTCCATCGTTTTCATAACTTTTCTTCCATTCATTCCTGCCTCATCTCCTGTCCTCTTTGATTGCTGCGTATGGACTGACATAACCTTATCCGAGGAAAGAGTGTAAGCAAACACAAGTGAGGAGAAGCTACCTCTTGAAGGGTGTGGAAGAACACTGGCAGGTATTTGTTCTGGAGACAGCAGATGAAGCCAAATACCAATTCAGCTATAGGTTACTCATTGAAACAGTGGCTTGCCAGCCTTTAAAGCCTCTTATGTTGTGTTTGTGGGTAAAAGGCACCTCTGCTTTGCTGTGTTCACATCTCATTTATTAACTTTACCCTCAGGAGAACTAAGAGAAGTGCAACCCAAAAATGTTGTGTCATAAGGAGAATTAAGGTGCGTGTAGGACTTTAGGAAGCGGAAAATGTCAAGCTTGGTTACCGGACACTGAGAAAGGACACAAATATTTTCTAGTAGGTGATATGCTTAAAGACCCAGGGAGGTTAGGAAGTATACTGAGCATTACAAAGCGATCTTACTGATCAAGTCAGACTAAAGGAGTGACATTTGGAAAGGCAGAACAACAAGGCAAAATATCTGCCCCTTTATCATCTTAGATCTGCAAGGTCACCCAAGCGAACCCATGGGGTAGCAGCCACAGTCCTGATAGCACTGAAAAGTGGCCCAAATGCCTATTTATGAAGAGCTTGCTTTTGGCCATTCATACATGGAGACAGTTGGAAATATTTCTGATAAACTGTGGTGCAACATGCTGACTCACTCCAACCGTGTCACCATTGCTGCCGATCAGCAGCATTGCCTGCTTCTCATAGAGTGAAAAGCCTGGAAGGCCAAGGATTCCCAGCTAAGCTGGCAGACTCCAATCTTTGGCAATCAAGATAATTTTGGTTTCAGCATTTTCAAAAGGATACTACTGAACATTATTTCTGGACCACATGGACAGATGTTTGCTGTGTGGAGAAAGTTTGGGAAAGATGACTTTCTGTTCCAAAACAGAACAACTGTTCTTCCGCTCATCCAGCCCCAGAATCATAATGCCCAGGGGATGGACATGCTGGCATTTCAACCGGTTCTGATCATACATTCCCCAAAGCTACATGTGTTGGACTGACATCACCAGCCTCCCAGTTCTGCAGGAAGCTGGAGAAATATCAGAGATGTGTGTATTAGAGGAGGGAGCAGAACAGAAAAGGAAAGGGAAGAGGAGAGTTACTTTCCCTCTCTGTAATTTTAGCTATGGTTTTACACAGTGGAAGTGTAAAACAACCCATATTGTCTTATTTCAGAGCAACTCTTCATCACAGACATCTAAAAGAGGAAGGATGAAGTTTGTGGCAGGGGCTTCATGCAGGGATTCAGTGAAAACTAACTGTTTTTCAGCCAATTTGGAAGGACTTCCATGCCTGTGATGAATACCAATGAAAAGACATGGTGTAGTTTGACCACTGTGCTCCTTTGAAGGCCAGATAAAAGAGCTGAGTGGATGTCGGTATTAGAGGACATTGGAATACCCAGGCTGGCCTTCATGGCACGGGGTTCATTGCCTCTCAAGAACAAACCTGCTGAGCTGCTAGGGCTGGGAAACCTGCACCCTTTTACTTGCGGTGTCCCAGACCATGACTGGAGCTGCCTCCTAAACTGGGACTTCTTGATCCTGAGGGATTCTCGTGTGAGAAAACAGGGGAAATAGGACTAAGCAGCCAGCAGGCATAAACCTGGGGGTTGCGTGAAGCACACTCAGCTGTCAGAGACCTCCTGTAACTGCAGGTTGCTCTGTATGCAGTCTCTTCTCTGCTTACAGGAGGTGTCAAGTACAGCAGCGGATAATAGTGAGACCGCCATCTAGGCTTTTGCAGAAAAGCAACAGAAGTTCCTGTGTTTGGGGCATTTGAAAGTAAAACTGCCGGAGGCGCTTTTTACATGCTAGAGAAAATAATTCTTTGTCAGCAGGGAACAGGTTTTCTCTCTTTTGACAGTCTTCCTACCCTTAGGAACCAGCATTTTATAAAGCCCACAGATCAGACCTAACCCCCTTCTTGCTCTGAAAGCAGGCTATGTTTTAAATCTGCGTATTAGATTTTCTTTCTAAATTGTTTTATCCTTCTCTCACAAACCCAAACAATTCCCAGACAGTGACTCGTGCTGACTAATCCAGTCTGGGAGACTTCTAGGTGTCCCTGTAACTTAAAACCAGAAAACAAGCTTCCTAATTCAGTAGCTAGACATTCCAATGAAGACCTGTAGGTTCTAAGCTTTTATTTTCCTTCTCCTCAGGGTTAAACATGCTTTTATCTACACTGTAACTCCTCCTCCAGCAGGCAAGAGTTGAGATGAGCTGTAATTCAAACATTCCTTCCCTGAGATCCTCCCTACATTCGAAGTTCTGCTCCACAGGACATCCCAGTGGCAAAGTTAGTGCAAGCCCTCAGCATAGTTGAACAGTGAAAAAAGGTGCTGTCTTCCAGGGAGAAGAAGGGGGTGCGTAAAGTAAGTGATGTCAAGATATGTTCCCAAATCATCTTGCAGAACTGTTCAAAGCTCAGAGTTTTAAAAAGATATGGGGCCACAGAAAAACTGTATTTTTGGCCCCTTTACAGTGCTGGACTGAGTCATATTTTAGTCATGTCTGGAAACCACAGTGCCATTACAAGGCCTTCCAGTATCATAGCAGTTGCAGTGGTGATAGGCTTCTAAGCTATGAATGTTGTGAACAAGGTCTGTCTCAGTGCAGATAATACAGAGTTCATTGTCCATTCTGTGGCCACATGTTGTGCCAATAACCAGCAATTCTGTGCCTGCTTATAAAAAGGGATATCACTCCTGGGCACAGTAAACTGCACCAGTAATCTAAGCCTGTTGCCTTGTGAGACAAGCCACTGAAAAGAGGGAAAATACTATTTACACTGACAGTAAAACAGCTGTGTTGTCTTTCCAGGGCATCTGTGTTGAATTGCATGGTACCTTGCAGGTTGATAGTATTTAATGAGCTGCTTTTCCTCTAGAGTCTGGCTTATGGCTGTTTCCTTGTTGCACAAGTCAAACAAAGCACTGTGTGAGAACACCCATGACAATGGTCTTCATAATTAAAGGCCTTTAAAGGTTTTCAGTCAGGGCATAAGGTGCAACAAGAAACAAACAACCTTTTGCATTCACCACTGCTAGCCCCTCCTCTCACAAACAGCAGCCTCCAGCCTTAGTCTTCATCACTTTCTTTGCCCTTTCCTCTTCCTCCTCCTCAAGAAGTCACAGCAGGAAGGATTGAGATGGCCGTTCCCTGCTGCCAAAGAGACATGACAGGGCCACCTTGAGTGCCCAGGGATATGAGAGGGCTGCCCTGACTACGCAACTGCCTGCTTATGAGTTCTTGGTTTTCGCTTTTGCCAACTCCCCCGGGCAGAGAGGAAGGCAATGGGGCAGGAGAGTACAGCTGCCCAAGCCTCCTTCCCTTCTCCCTGCAGACAGTGGGTGCTACCAATCTGGAATGGCAGGCTGAGTGCTGTGAAAGCTGGCAGTCTTGGGGCTAGGAGGGATTTGTCTCAGTCTAGATGGAGTGTACAAATGCCTGAGCTGCTGCTGTCAAGTAAGGAAGACATGGCTTTTCTCACAATGATGGACAGCCTCAGCAGCAGTAGGATATGTGCATCTGGTTAAACTGGACATGGCAGTCTTATGTGTTACCCTCCTATACAAAATGAGAACTCTGCTGGTATGTCCTCTGTATAGTATTCAAAATCTAATGACAAATATTTCTGCTGAGATGCCCTTGGGTGTAATATTTGTGTTTTTGTTTTGACTGTTGCTATTTGTATCCTTTTTTTCTGTTTTGTTAAAATAAGAAACAACATGTGCTCTACTTCATCATTCATCTCTAAATAAGTGCTCTTGGGCTTCCTAGGGTAGGGAAAATTGTAGGCCTTTGCAAAAATGTAAGTATAATAATGTTAGGATAACATGGGATTGTGCCAGAAAGAAATATTAGATGCTCATACTGAGCAGGGTAACCAGTTACAGTGACAGAGGTGTGTGTTAGCAATTCTAACCTCTGAAGAGGTACCTGGAATTCAGTAACTGTTTTCTTTTAGTATCTTGGCCCTAATTTTAAAAAGATAATATGAATTATCATTTGAGAGATGGAGTGTTACCTAACAAGTTGTCAGAAAGAAATTACACCTTTAATAATTTGCTTTGTAACTTGTTTTTTACTTCAGTAGGAGTAGTGGATGAAGGTTAATCCTTGTACATTATTGTGTAGAACAATTCTACTGAGTTTCTTTAACATAATACAATGTGTTGTGTAGGGCCAGTATTAGAGAATTATACATATATATCTTCATAAGTATAGATACAGAGGCTTTCAGATTGAACCTTCAATACTGATTCTGTGCTTTTTCTTCTTATTTTGAAAGCTTGGTTCCCCCATATGAATGTTTCATTAACACTACTGTTTCGTTATTTATTTAAAGAGATAAAAACCCAATGTACCTCATAAATAATATGACCTCAAACTATCTGTTTTGGTGAGGTTTAACTCATCAATACCAAAAAGGATCCAATCCAAGAATCTAAAGATTGAGGGAGAAAAACAACAGCTATAGATGACCTTGAAATATTGAAATGTAATCAAGAAGCCAGATATAAAATGTAATTTCTAAGCTTCTGTATTTGCAAAGTCTCATTTTAGTCCTGTTTTGATGGTGCTATTGCAGGCCTTTTGCTGAGTCCTTTCTTTCATTAGAAAAGAAAGAAATCAGAAAAAAACGCCTATGGAAACATATTTTTTGATGTTGTGGATTATACATGGTCAATACCCTTTTTCTGATGGTTACTTTTTCTCTGAGAGAGTTGTTTCCCCCCTGATGAAAGAACGCACCAGGCCAATGTGCATACTTGTCAAACATTTTATTTATCATTCACACTAATTATGATATTGAATTTACAGAGGAAACTGTGGTACAAAGAAAGAAAGAAAGAAAGAAAAGAAAGAAAGAAAGAAAAAGTATTCATTAGAACTAACGCAGCAGTCCAGCTGCTCGGTGTGCTAGTTGTAATGAATTTTGCCATGGCGCTGGACACAGCCATCCCTATGTACAGCAAGAGTCTACTGTGACGTGGTATCTAGAGACTTCCTATAGTGGGGAAAAAAATCTACTCTGATTTCTTTTCCTATCTGATTCCAAAAAACAGCAATCCTCCTTCCCCTCCCACCCACCCACCCAAAAGAAAATCCCCTGCAATCAAAAAAACAAAAAAGCAAACTTCCAGAACCTGGTAGTTTCCCCTTCTGGAAATGTTCAGCATGACTGTGTCAAGGGAAAATGTGACTGTTTGAGGATGCTGCAGCATCTGTTTTGTAAACATAGCCAGTAAATGCTGAACAAATTCACTTTGATGCCATTCTGATAGGACTGCATCTCCCGCCGTGTCCTCCACTCAGACTTACCATACGGCCACCTCAGACTGAAAGTTTAGTTTTTGTTTTAAAGAAAGATGTAACTGTCAAAGCCAGAATACCACAAATAACCCACAGATTTTTGCACATTCATTTCTCCCCTACCACAAAAAAAAGTGAAGAGTGTTGAATAGAGACCATGCTATAACTGTTTACAAAAGTGAATAAAATGTAGTTAATCTTGAAGCCTAAAATAACTAATTCGGAAAGAAATAAGTCTCACTACAGTATTTAAGCAAACACAAAGGTAAGTTCATTAAAACACGGAAAAATGAAAAAAATGCAGAGTAATTACAAGCACTAAATATTTTGCTATGAAGCTTTTGAAATCTATTTACATACATAAATACAAGTAACTCTGTTGATGCAGCTCTTGTAGGACAAGGAGAAAAATGCCAAGTGATCAGTACTGACCAAGCAAGGTTAACAAAAATAAAATAAAAAAACGTTATGATGCAGGGAAACAAGCGTTTTGCTCAAATAGAAGAATGATCCACTTCTCCTGAATCTTCAAATACACCAATGGAAAAGGTCACCCAGAAAACAGTAAGGAATGTTTCAAGACTGCAAGAATTCAGAACATTCTGACAAAGACTGTGAGCCATCTGGAGGAAAGAGTTTTTCTCCTTTCCGGCAGATAATTCGGCATAATTATACAAATCAAACCTTTGTAGCAGGGATGCACTCTGCACTCACCTCTCCCTCGCACTAAACCTCCTGTACATCACCCTGGAAGTGTAGGAGGAACTCTTGAAGTGAGCGTAAATGTTGTTTGAGAGCAAAGTAATGGGCCTTAGAGCAAATGAGAGTTGGGTCTTATATTTTCTTTAAAGTTTTTTGATGCAACTGCATTGGGACAACAAGTTGTGTCTTGTGAAAGGAACGCACAAGCTGATAGTGAGGAATTCCATTAACTATATTTTGATAGGGGAAAGTATCTAAGGCACTCTGCTGACTGACCTGTGAACAGAAGCACAACAGTTCTTTTTGGATTCCATTCAGATGTTGGGATGAAAAACCTATATAAATATATATATTATATACATATAAAAATATACACTAATAATATAATTTGGAGATAAGTGAATGAGGGAGATGTTTTATCCAAAAGTCCTCTTTCTTACTGCTAAGTGCTCTTAAGACACGAGAGAAACAACTTGAGAACATTTCCACAGCCTCAAAAATCTTTGCTGTCCTAAGTGAGACAGGGGATGACTATAAAAATATAGAGTCAAGTAAACTGTGGTTTCTCATAAGTACTTGTGTGAATTCAGTGAAACTCACAGGGATTAAACACACTCATTGCAAGAGATAATGAACTTAGCTTTTCCTCTGTAAAGAGTGTGCTGCTTTGTGCTGTGCTTGGCATACACAGAGAGGTTAGACTCAAAAAGTTTGGTCGCTGGCAATTATCACTAGTGAGACAGTGGGAAATCCCAGGGGATTTTTGCATCAGTCAGTAAAGACACAGAATAAGTGTGGTGAGCAGTTCTGCATTTTCTCATCCTGTTCACACCAGACAGAGTAAAATTGAACTTCACCTTTAGGACAGTTGCAGAAAAAAGCAGATGTGTAGACAAAAGGAATGTTCAGCGTTAGGTCTAATCTGCAGGCTAAGAGATGTCAGCTCCTTGTTCTTGTGAAACTCTGATCTTTAGTTTCAAAAGTAAGTTGTACAAACTAAGGGCTAAAAGGGCCAAAGGGCTTGGGCCGAAAGTAGTCTGTGGTGACAGACAGGCCTGGGAGTGTACTAGCCACATCAGCCTTACTTCTGCCACTGGGCTGAAGTCACCCAGCCACAGCAGACCTGCCCTCTGTGGTGAGGCATCTGGCTCTTCTGAGGTTCTCTCCCTGACTGCTCCATTCCTGGTCACAGTACTACACACTTGGGTGCTCCAGTCACAAGGCACATGCAAGAGCTGTAGCAAAAGATGATGACCGTAATTGCACAGCGACAGAGAATGTGTAAGATAGATTCTGCAACAGAGCTACTGTTTACTGATGAAGGACATTTTAGGCTACTGAAGAGATGAGATTCCAACTATGTAAATGTGACAACAGGTAGGCTCTTTGTATTTCCATATTCAGCAAGGTCTCCATAATTCCAAAATTTATTTTTGACTGTTCTGATATAAATTTGATGCTTTCTGCCTTTTTTTGTTCAGAGTAAGCACTACAAAACAATAGACAATATTATGCTAAATGGAAAGCACAAGGCCATGCTTCTATTTTAACAGAACCATTTTGAACTGTTGCTGAAATCTCTTGAAACACTCCCTATTTTCTGAACAAAAATGACCTTACTGACAACGTAAATTAATTTTTCAGCTTGTAACTTTTCAATACCAAAGTGCTACTGCATCCGACTTAAACAAAGAAGCAAAATCATATATATAAAAAAAGAAAACTTGAAAAAACAAATGCTTTTAAATAAGTCCAGCTGTTTTGCTGCCTGCAGCCAAGGATCTTTTTAATTTGAATCCTTTTACTTTTTTTAAAACATCAAACACTGATCTGAAGTCCTGCTTTCAAATACTCTCTCTGAGTTGACCTGCAGTTGTTTCACTCATTTAAGAGGTACATTAAATAATAATCAGCTAATTTGGAAAGCACATGTGTCAAAATCAGCAGTTTGCAATTAATGAGTCGTACAACTGCATTTAGACCAAACCCTCAAATAAAATAGTGCCATAAACTTTACAGTGACATCTGATATGTTTGCGCTCTAACGATGGGCAACAATGACAACTCTGTATTAACATGCTGTTAGTACAAGCCATGTATATATGCTACAGGACAGAATATTGTGTGCACCAGCTTTAAATACCCTTAAATACACTCAGAAGGTGGTGACAGAGGAACCGTTAACGCCCCTTCTTTGATAGCCTGCTTTCCAGATGAGGCTGCCAATCCTGTTCAGTTCCAGTTATTTTGTGATGCATGAATTGATCTATTTTCCAGTGCACTGTACGTGGCTTTTGTACTGCATAGAAATCTTGGCTCCGTTGAGCCAGGAGCAAATCTCACACCGCTTCCATTGGAGCCAGGACCCTTGCCATGCTGGCTGCATGTTGGCTTTTGCTTTTGAAAGACTAGGAGGCCTCTACGGGCACTGTTAGGAAGCCCAGACAAGCTTGGGAGCAGAATGGGGCCATATTGAGGATGTATTTAGTCAGGGAATATTGAGTCTGCCTTAAGAAATACGTGCATCCTGATTACTGAACCTGAGGGGTCACCACTGGTGACAAAGGAAACACGAGGAATGAGTAGAGAGAGAGGACTCCACTGGGTGGCAAGGCACAGAAATTCACAGGGGTTTTGGTGCCTAAACAATTTTGTGGGAGCTGGGCACCTAAATGTCTTTCAGCATCTGAGCCCAGTTAGCTGAGTAAAATAAGAGTGAGATAATTGTAAACAATATTTCTACATAATTAGGAAGTCACTTTACCCATCGTTATTCTAGCCTTTTTCAATGTGATAAATTTGACTTTGGCTGCTACCAAAAAAAGGCAATTACTGATCTTTTTTAATATAGGCATATTTAAATAATAATAGTTTCAAAAAATAAGAAAAGTCTAAATAGCAAGCATAAATATCAATGAACTCATCAAAGTAGTACAGTAGTTGAAAATGACCCAAGGCTGTAGCCGTTGTATTAAAAAAAATCCAAGAAAAAGAAGTTAAATTAACTCATTGAAAAAGAGCTGATTCTTTCAGTTGACAAAGCAAGAAAGAAGCAAGCATGATTAAACCAAAAAAAGAGTAAAATCTTTTTTTTTGCAATTTGTAAGGTGCCAAGACAAATAAAACAAATTAGATGCAAAGCAAGATGAGCTGCATCCTACCCCCCCCCCCCAAAAAAACCTCAAACAAAAACAACAACCCTAAAACAAAAAAAAAAACAAACCCCAGCAATAAAAAATTTCCATATTCTTTGGAATATACAACATGGTTAAAAAAAAAAAAAAGAAGAGAGAATGAAGTTTAACATATAAAACCTCTCATTCACAGCATTGCTAAAACAGAAGCGTTCACAGTTTCCCTCTGGGAATCTTCCTATACATCCTTACAGTTAATATGTCCATAAGATGCAGTAAACTCACTAAAATTCCTTTAAGGTTTTAAGTCTTAAAAATAGAAGCGAACTGAAACTCTCTTAAGAGCTGTGGAGACCTTCAAGCCCAGGCAGGTTAGAAAGCCACAGGCATGGAAACAGACTGGGTACTTTTCTACCCACCCTTGCTACCTCTGGACCACCAACTCAGGCATCCTCCTTTCCTGAAGCTCAGCCGCCCCCTAAGGGATACTTTGCTGGAGTGACGTTGCTTCGCCAGGGGCTGGCTAATACACATCACGGCTCCTGGGAGCGCTGACTTCTAGAGGGTTTGCTTCTGAAACTGATGTATAAACATGGAAGGGCCCATAAGCAAGACGATGTTTATGGGATACCTACGGGCACCGGGAAATAGAAACCACTTTAGTCCTGGCCCATAACTACTTAAAATTCATTCAGTATGGTCGCCACACCGCTTCCTCTAGCCTTGCTGTGGTTGCCATGTTAGTGGGGGAGTTGCTGTGGCTCCCTTCTGCCTCAACCACGTCGCTTTGGTTAGGTAGGTTGGGGTTGAGAAGTGTCGATCCTGTGGAGGCGTTGGTGCAGGGGGGGTGGATACGTGGTGGGGACCGGTCTCCCCCTGAAATCATGGAGAACTGATAGGAGCCAGCAGAGGTTCCATAGTAGAGGTGGTAGGAAGGCGAGCTGGTCTGGAATGGGTTGCCTTGGGCCTGTGATGAGCCAGGGTAGGGAGGTGGGAGGTAAGTGTGATATCTTGTGGCTGTCGACATGGCAGACATACCGATTCCTATCCCTGAACTGACGGGCGTTGGCGTGTAGGTGAATGCTCCAGGGTAGTGCATCCGAGGGTCAGAGATGGAGGGGAGTGCAGAGAAGGAGCGGTCAATTCCCACCCGGGGGTCACTGAATGCAGTCAAGTCAGAAGCACCTGGGTGATAAGGAGGGGAGGAAAGAACTGTTGAACTGGCAGAATAGAGGTTCACCTGTTCAAGGCAATAACCAACATCTAGACTCTGGTCTACAGTTAACCAAAGAGGTGCTGCTACTTCCAGAACAGAGCTATCCTTCACCTGCTCTCCAATGTACTCATCGTAGTGCTTGTGGATCTGGATATTTTGGATTTATTTCAGTTAAGCAGCAATTAAAGAGGAGTGACAAGCTCTTATTCTGTTTTGTATGGTGTATGGTTGTTCTTAGAGACCTTACAGTACATGAAATTGTTTACACTTCCAGAGTGCCCTTGTCCTCAGTGGGTGGGTGGGGAATAGGGACACAGACCTCAAGCTCCTTGCCCATCATCACTTGACTCACCAGGGACAATCATGGGGCCTAAGTATAAATTGTCCAGCTTCCACACAGTTTCTTCTTGCATCCAGTTTTATTTGCCAACTCAAATGAGAAGTTCCATGGTGCAGAGATTGTCCTTCAGGTACATGAACCTGCACAGATGGGATTTACATACACAGGCGCAGCCCAGCTGTCAGCACTTAGGAGTGCAGTTCCCCAGTAGCTCTCAACATTACCAAGATAAAGTCAAGACAAACTAGGTTCACTTAAGGTCTTCATATCTGGGTCCTCATATGATGTCTATATAATTGTTACAAACTTCTGAAAATCTTGGTTCTAATGAATATGTAAAAAAGAACAAGAATAGTACTGTCTTATTAGAGCAGTGATACAGTGAAATATTTAGGGGTTAGTCTTTTTTTTTCCTTTCATGTGTGCTAGAAGCCTTTCTCATCCTGCTACATGAAGTGTTTTACAGGACAGTCAAATTCTACCCTGCTTTGTCTGACATCAGTGGAAGTATGCCCAGTCCTATTGTCTCCTTCTCTGGAGTGCAAGGATTAAACAAGCAGAGCAGATAATGGCCTCTTTAGGAAGGATCTCCATCATGACTCAGATTAATGGAAGGTGTCAGTCCCTAGAGTTGGCAGCTATGCATGATTAAAACAACAACAATAACAATTAAGAAAAAATCTTTCCAGAAAACAACTTCTGTCAGACGAGGCGTGGACTCTGCAGAAGAGGAGCCATGCGCTGAAGGAAATACTCATGAGAAGAAGAGGAGAGAAAACAAAGCTCTTGGCTCTGGCTGGTTTTAAAGCTAGAGCAGACACACTCCAGCGCCAAGTTTTGAAAGCTCGTCAACGACACAGCCAGCACACTTTGATGAATTTCTACAAATTTCTTAGAAAAGCTCTGACGCATGCTGTATGCTTCCTTTTTGAGTCGCTTTCCATATTCTTCTGGAGGATTAATGGGACCCCTGAACACATTTCCTTCCCCTAGATCCCAGCATCTTCAGATTTAACATGACAGGACACGCTGTGGTATGGAATGGTAGGAGATTCGGAGTACCTAAGGTTGAAAGTGGCATCTGACAACCTGCCAGATTTTAAATGGTACTTCCACATATTATTCCTGAGAAAGAAATTTAACTTGTTGAAACTGCCTGGACACATCACTTAACAGATGAGGGGGTTTTGTGGCCTGTTTGGCAAAAAAGCAGAATAATAGGACTTAGTGTCAAGATATTTAAATTATATCCCATATATTTGTTTTTAATTTTGAGGCACTGTGTCTTTAGATGGTAGGACCTAAAAAAAACACCTCAAATTTGCTTTGCTCTGATGAGAAGAAATTTATTAGATAGACAGCAAGTGTGTGTAACAGCAATAGGACTGGGGAGAATTTATTGTGTAAGATTTTTCTGGGAATACTGAATAATATTTAATATGGAGGTAATATTTCAGGAACACTTTAAAGAACAATGAAGATGTGTAGAGATGAGCACCCATGTACAAATTTAAGACAGAAAAGGAATAACACTGACATGTGAATGAAGCTCTTCTAGGTTCCTTCACAAGTCATAAAGAAACTATGCCTGCCGCAAGATAAATTACTTCGACCACAGGCACAAAAAGCACTGTTGGGCCCTAGTGCTGGTGCTCTAACTTCATGCTCATCATATTCCACAAAAGAAACACAGTGTGCAGGTACTCCATTCATAAATGCCTATCTTCTGTTAGACCGTGCACTCCTGGAGGCAGCCGCCTGGAAGCCTTTGGTGCTCACGTCATGCACAGTAAAGTAAGGGCTCTGGTACGCAATGACGACGTTTGGGCCCTACTGCAATGGCAATGCAAAAAATGTTGTGTTTCCATGCTGAATGAATTGATTCATTTGAGCACAAACTCAGTTGCCACACCGGTAATGGTAAAATGTGATTAACAACTCCATTCAATCTGATTCATGTACCCACACTTACAAATACATATGCATCAGGCACGCTTGTACAGGGTTTGAAAATCAAAATAGCTGATAAACATTGATTGCAAACAATTCTGTCAAGAAAAAATACTTTTCTAAGTAAAAAAATCTTGATAAAATAATCTGTTTTACTTGAAATTTTCTGGTTGCTGTGAAGAAAATATTTATTCATCCTACTCCATTTTCTCTGTTTCTGCATTTTGCCAGTGGAAAGGAATGCAAAGGGAGGGAAGCACAGAGGAGAAATTAAAAAGAAATATTTTCATTTTAAGAGTGTGTCAATGAAGTATGAGAATTTTTTTAGATTTTTTTAAAACCTAAAATTTTCTCTTTTTTTTTTCTTCTGAAAGGTTTCCTGTATTTTCAACTATCTCTAAGATGTAATTAGCACCCAGATCTAACAAATAATTTAGTTTTGGTGGGCATCGTCCTTGTGAATCTTTCAAAACTGGCTCTATGTGACAACAATAGGACAGGCTGGAGCACTTTCAAGAGATTCTCTCTGATCTTAGGAGAAGCTCTGGGTATTTAAATGAGAGCAATATGTGCAGCCAAAGAAGATATTTTTGAAAAAGCCATATGCAAATTTGAATTATATGGCTCTCATTCATTTTAAGAAAATTCCTGCTATTGAACACACACATATTGGTTCAATATGTGTGGATTTGAGTCAGCAGATGGTCAGTTGAGTATGGTGGAAACCAGGGGAGTAACTTTCACCTCCATTAAATTTTTGTGTTGGCTTGTAAAGCTCTGCAGTACATTTTGATGAAGATGTAACAAGACTATCTACTGCAACACTGAAAATGTCAAACCTCACCATCCTGCAGTCCGTGTGTCCACTCATAAAATGCTATGCTCTGGTATGAATTTAGAGCAAGGGAAGGAAACAGAACTGAAATATCTGTGGCATTCATTTCTTGGCAGATATTATAGCTCCTCAGCACTCCAAAACTATTTTTATAGTTCCATACATCTTCAAAGTGCTGCTTTCTCCTCTTTTTTTTTTTCTTTTTTTCTTTTTCTGACAATGATATGTTGGGCCCCAAACCATATTTCTTTACTCTTTGCACAAATCCCAGCAAAGAGTTGGAGGTGACTTACTGCAACTGGAGGGCCCACAGTTGGCTTCACTGCAACTAGAGAAAAGTTGTGGCAGCACTCTAGGACATTGCAATTGGTTTGTATTGGAGTCAGCCTTGAGGCTTTGATGAGGCTCGGTTGGGGGACACTAACTTTTAGGTACTTACTTGACAGCCGGCTTGAAAGCTCTGCGGTGAGGGATGTCATGCCACTAGCCCTGCCAGGTGATATTGGTGTGGCAGGGTGCACAGAGGGGGTGGCAATGGAGCCCAGGTACTGGTAGGACTGGTCGTAGGACCATGGTGGAGATGGCTGTACTTGCCTTGTGTCTGCAATGAAAAAGAGACCTATAGGCTGTTTTGAATGATAAAACTTTGCAATCAAATACGTGAACCAAACCACATGGTGGAAATAGAAACTTAAATGCCAAGATAATTACATTTCAGTTCCATAATCCCCTTTGTCAAGAGACTTTCAGATTAATTGCTTTCTGAAATATTATTTGTGCATCTGTGAGTTTTGATCAGCTGCTTTTTTCTTGTGGAGCTTTTTGATATTTCACATTGATGGTGGGCAGGGAAAAGCAGTCAGGGAAAAGCAGATTAAACTTTCCAAGGTGAAAGTCTCTTAATCACTGCGATGCATTAGTATTTCAGGCTGTGTGTTCACAGCCCTTTTAGCCAAAAAAGGCATGTATTTCATGGTACCAAAGAGACAAAGATACTGAACTGTGTCGCTGTGCAAGCGTGTAAGTAGACAGAGAAAAAGAAGATGAAAATATTTGTGTGTGGGAGAGAGAGAGACATGGAGAGTGAAACTAGTGACCTCCAGAAGGCAGATTCCTAAGTGGGTGAACAGGACTGGGGAATTCTCAATCTTTTGAAAATCCTAGGCTTAATGAATTGAACAGGTATTTTGTGTATCTATTTTGTATATGTTAAAGTACAGAAACCAAATTCAGAGTGATGAGTATATTTATTAGCAGTGGTTGAACTTCAGAAACAGAAAGGCTTATACAAACTCTATGCCACTGCTAGGCTGAAAATGCAGACACCCTACTAGTACAGGCTTTCTGTAGAAACTGCTGCTTCTTGGAAGCAAAATCTCAAAATGCACAGATGTGTAAAACATTTGTGGAAAAACACTAAACTATTATTTGCTATCCACACGACTAGTTTGGCTGACGTTTGAAATCAGAGATGCACAGCAGGGAGCTTCTCCAAACCAGTCGCACCAATGCAGAAACAATTCTTTTCTACTTATTTCATATTTGCATATGAGGCTGGCATTCTCCAGTGTATAGAAATGTCTAATTTTTGTATAAATCAAAGTGAGAAAGATTCCTCCCTCCCTTACCCAGCATTTTTTTTACTATTGTTAGTGAAATCCTTTCTATTTTCTTCAGCTCTAAAAGCACTCTCCTGCAGCTTCCTCTAGCTAATTGCCTTTTTGAAAAAAACCCAAATATTAGATGAATTGCATTCAGATATAACTGATATCAGCATGGAAGGGAAATTTCCCAAGTCTGAGATGAAGGACTTTGATCTTCCATCAGAAAGCCCATCTGGAAATTATTTTGTTGTGCTTTATGGAGATGAGTTTTACATTTTGTTTGTTTCATCTGTTTAGAAGGGAAGATTTATATGAAACTCCAAGCTTTTTAAAAAGTAACTGGTGAAGTCACTTGCAGAATAAACCAAAGCCTTGAAAAGATTTTTCTACTGACTACCATATTAAAATTCAGATATTATTAATTTTTATTTTTTTTCAGTCAGACTTCCTTCAAAATAAATTCGGTTGACTCATGCTGTTTTAAAAGCAGCATCCAGTTGGATTCAATGGACTTCAGTAGAAACAAACAAAAAGACACAGGCACAAAGCCCGTCTTCGTCTGAATTACAACATCGTCTTGTTGTTAACGTATGGTCAGTGTTTATTAAAGATGACAGTGAGATAGATGAGGGAATTCAGTCTCCAGGGGTAGCATTAGGATAAATGCTACAAAGCTTTGGCAGAGTAAGCATTGTAATGGTACAACACTGTGGGTTTTAGTTCTAAAAAGGGGTTAATTGAATCATTATTGCCTTATTTCAGTGCACTATCCCATTGATTTCAGTTCAGCAATGAGTCTGAATACTAGAATCCTAACATGTGCTGGAGGGATCCCAGCCCAGGGGTGGAAACTCCCACAGTTAGTCCTCCTGCCTGGAGAGCACTTGTGCTCTGACAAGGCTGACACCACAGGTTACAGTCTCCCCCCGTCACCCGTCTCAAGGGCTCTGTTCAACACTGTCACTGCAGAAGCCACTGAACCCTTTTGGCTGGAAATGCTTTATCACCTGCTTTCAGGTGCTCTGTCCTTAGGTCTTAGCACTGCAGAGAAAAGAGGAAAAAAATATCTGTTTTCAGAGGGTTCTGCTTATGTGTGAAAGGGGTGCTGCCACCCATCCTTGTTTTTCAGGCTGAGAGAGGGTATTTTCTGCTTTCTCCTGTTACAAATTGCCATGGCCTCATGAGGCAGCTCTGTCTGTCACTTTTCTCCTGTTTCTTACATTGTTAGCTTGTCAGGAGAGGTTTTGTCCTGTACCTTGCCCAGCATGCACAGGATCCTGGTCCATAAAACTGCTCCAAGTGCAATAAACACATGAAGATGCAGGAAAAAGCCACAGCAACCAATACAGCAGCAGAAAAGGAAGTAAGACTTTGTCACAGATTTACTAAACGCTGGCAAGACTAAATTGGAATGCGGTCTCTTCTCTTTCAGTGCTACTAGATCTACCTTTATGCTGTCTCCAAGCTAGAAACCAGATAATGGACTGAGTATGTGTCTACTAAAATGCGGAAAGAGGCTACCAAGATATCTGACCTGCTTCATCCATTAGCTATTATTACTGACCTCTGGGGTCTCTGAAACAGTGAAAGACAGCACGAGAGACCCCCATTATTAATCTCTTAATCCCATTACATTGTTCTTAAGTGAAAGTTCAAACTACCAATCAATTTTCTGTCTTGGTACCTGTATTCCCAATCCCTGTATTTGCTCTTAAAGATTGGCCTTTTGACATCAGACTGGTTAACAAGTCACAATCTATTCAGTGATGTTAACATACTGCATTTATATCATATCCACTTAGTAAAGCAGGTTGTGCTGACTAACCCTGGGTATCATCTTCACAGTTGTTTAGTAAGTAGAGAGAAGTATCACTGTAATAGCATTTTTGTGCCACCAATTCAGTATCAAGGGGCAGAATCAGCTCCCGGTAAAGGCAGAGTTTGTATTTCCAGCAGTTCCAGTAGGATCTGGATTAGGATCCTCAAAGAGCATATTAGTTTTGAGATATCTGCTTTTCTTCAGCTTCCAGGTTTCCCAAAATTAAACTGGAACTGGTTCAAAACTGTCACAGAACTAAGCTACTCAAAAAAAGTAACAAACTCTTTCTGAATCCATCTCTTTTGAGCTTTCAAAATAAAGAGGTCCACTTCTCAGAAGTTAACAGCTTGGTACGGGGAACTGAGTGTGTGGGTTTGTGTAGCTGAAGTTAATTTGGTGAAAAAATGCTGCAAATAAATGGGAGTTGCTTCCTAACTGAATATCTGTGAAGCGATTTGCTGAGAGGGCTACTTTAACAAAGGGAAATAACAGGGCTTTGGGCCCACACAGTTTTAAAGACAAACAGAATTTCAAAAACATTTAAAAGCATATCAAAATAGCACAAAACCAAGGAAGTTGCTCCAGTTGGTGACCTGTGCCCAGTCTTCCCAGTATTTCTCCCATTAGCAAGTACTTTCCATTTCTGCTTTTTATGGTGTGAGAAAATGCATTTAAAACATGAAAACAGTTATTAATTGCAATAAAACACTTCAGGGCGAGAATTATGGTGCAATAATTCACACCTTGCTCTGTAGTCACGAGCTCTCGGCCTCCAGCCTCATGCCTAACAAGCTATTAAGCAGAACTATTGAACCATCTTTCATGCCTAGTCATGTTTTATTGCCACGAAAAGGTTGCGTTCGGCTTGTTTTAAAAAGTTGTAATTAAGCTGCACAAATGTTGCGTAATGTTTAATAGTTTAATGAAATAAGCTTTGATTGAAAAGGGGGGGAAAAACCCCTGTCTCCTCCTGTCACGATGCTCCCTCTGCTCCTCGTATTTAGCGTTTTTCCAACCATTTTCGCGTCGGAAAATTAAAAGCCTGCCCCGAAGGAGGCGGCCGGCAGTGGGTCGCTCCTTTCTCCGGGAGATGCCCGCGCCAGCAGCGTATCAGTAGGTGGCAGTGGAGACCTTGGAGAAGGCGGCTGCCGGTGGCGAGGAGCGCAGAGGGCGGGCTGCCTTCGAGACCCGCTGTAAAATAAGCAGCTTGAGCACGAATTTCTCCCGGAGCAGCCACAGCCCTTCATACGACCTTTGCAACCCCTATTAGTCATTCCCACCCAGGACGCCGCCAGTGCTGTCTAACTGCAGCTCCGCTCGGCACAGAAGCAGGCACCTCTCTCAGGAGCAGCTCTGGGCTCAGTGGTTATCCAAGAGCACAAGAGTTGTGTATGCCCAGACCCGAAGGTACTCTTGCTCAGAAGAAGCATAAAGCAGAGCAAACAAACACCTGCCAGGCAATGGAGTTGTCCTAGTGTGACATAGGACATATTTTCCAAAGTTGTTATTGATAGTCAAGTACGAAAAGAGAAGAACTCCCTTTGTGCTCAGAGCAAACGATGATTCAACACCTCAGTCAAAATCACAGTGTATTTCCTGAGCTCACACAGAACATCCTTTTGTCTGTAAAACTGATCCTGAGCATACAGGATGTAGAAATCACTGGGACAGAATAAACATGAGGTCCTGGGGTGCTATTTCTATGTGATTCTTTTTCAGAGGGGGGGCACACAGCACCCCTCTTCTCCTTCCAAAAGAAAACGCTATGCTGTCAGGCACTTGGATGGTTTCAGTGAGACTGCAGTGATTCATAGTACTGGCTCAGGACGTTGCTTGAGATGATAGAAAAAAAGTCTCTCACCTCATCATTTCTATGTAACAGATACAACAATCCATACCAGGCTGCCTAAAAGAAAAAGGCCCTGCAAGATTTTACAGTCTGATCAGAAAACAATTCTTTTTAGCCATATTAAAAGACTTAAGCTTTGAATTCAAATCAGATAACAGGTCCCAGTGTACCTATAAGCCAAAAGGAAAAATGCTTAGGTGGATGTGTGTGGCTTGCGCAAGGCTGGATCCCATGCACCTTTGAATTTGTTTTATGCCCTTGGAGTGCAGGGAGAGACAGTTCTCCGTGTGTCACTGCAGGTCAGACATTGCTGCCTGCTCCCAGCCAAGAGGCGCTGCGTAGCCAAATCTCAGTATGATACAGCATGTTCCTGGAAGCTTCAGAAAGGAGCAGCAGGATGTGAGTCAGTAGGCCGTCGTGCAAGGCAGGATGGCGACGGAGCCGGCAGCAGCCCGGGAGGGAGCAGGTGTGTCTTTGACTCAGCCAGGCTGCCTGCCTTTCCACCTTCCCCTTCCTGCCAGGCTGCACTTGCACGTGGACTGCCTGCACGTCCTCTCTCCTCCCTCGCCTCTCCACCTTAGAAATGACACCTGTCTGCTTGAAAATAAAATAACCTGGACAAAATACATTCTACAAGTAATTTTTCCCAAGCCAGGGTCTGGAGAGACAAAGGATTAAGCTCTGAGTACTGAGCAGCTAATTAGCCAGGCTATGTCAGTAAAAATCCCCCCAGCCGTGGCTTAGCGAGACGAAGATGAATTGCGAAAGAGCCACTGTTCTTGCCAGACCTTTTTTCTCAAGTTGCAAAAATTTCTGTCAGTCATACGCAACAACCCTGAAAGTCGCATAGCATCGAGCTTTGCAATTCCTCCACCATCCTGGCAGGCACTTTAAAGGCAGCAACTGGCAGAAGACAACAGGGTGAATGAAAGCTGGGATTAGTTTACTGGTGTCAAACTCAGAGGCAGACGAGGAGAAAGTCGGATCTTTAACTGCTTTGAAAGGCTTCTCTGAGTCTGGGATTTGTCCATTCCACCCCCCTCCCTGTCCTGATTTGCTAATCTTTCTAAAGGGAAACAATTTTTATAGTTGTGACTTTCCCTTCCTTTGAGTGTAAGGCAGGAATGGTCTTGATTAGACTTGTTCATTCAGAGAAGTGTCTTGCTTAACAGAGGAAATGGACTACGAGCACAGAAATACTCTGTGTAGTTTCATGCTCAGGAGAAATATTCCTCTTGCCTAAAAACTTCAATTCAGTCTTTCCCCCTTTGCCAATGTCTCTTAAGTGTCCATCTCTGTCTCTCCTTCTTGCTTTCACTTATTACCTCCTAGCCCAAGCAGCGTCAGGTGAAGGTTTGAGAAGCTTAAAGGACGATGATGTGGTCCTACATGAGTCTGATCTAGGCTCTCTTTGAAGCCAGGCATCTGAAATTACTCAATCTCCCTCCCTCACTCGGGACCCAGCAAATCCTCAGCCTAATGCAGCACCGTGAAAAGGTGTGTCATCTCCCGGCAGCTGAAAGAATTAGTCAGTAGCTTAAATAAGGGGGACTTTCCAAAGGACAAGTTCATCACTGGCAGCGGCAGCAGCCGTACAAGGCTGGTATTCTCATACCCCTCAGCGCTGGAACATGAGGAGCTGGAAAATTACAGAGCAAACTGTAAAATTCCACCAGTAGCTACTTCACCCTGCGGGGTGGTTTCCCTCCATGTGCCAGGCTGTGGAAAACACTGTCACACCATAGAGCCACCTCCCAGCACAACAGCTGGGAGACCTGTCGGTTTTACAGAGGTGGGTTCGAGCTCTGATCTGCCCCTAGGGAAAATTTTTCAAAGCCTTCTAATTTCCACTGAAAATTTATAGGAGATGAGAATTCACTCCTCTCTGTGGCCTTGAAAACCTCCTTTCAGACTACTAACAGGTGACAGGACTTATTCTGGTTGAGAACGACAGTGACAGATTTGTTGCGTGTCTGGAAATTTTTAAGTTGGGGGGTGGGGTGAAAGAGCCACCCAAATCCCCAGCTATTCTCCAGAAGAGAGATCTTTGGCAGTGACCTCTTGCTTCAATGTTTACTTTCATTTTATTTCAATATTACTGTGGTTTTGTTGAGTGTTGCAAAGGCTAGAGAAGTTCTAGAGGCATTTGAGCCTCTAAAAAACTTCCTGTGGCAAAGGAGAATGAGAGAGTTTAACCACACTGAGGCATCACTCTCTGGAGAATAAAGAAGGAAAATATCAGCCTCAAGAAACAGTTTTCAAAAATATCAGCTTTCAAAAAACAATTGCTGAGGCCATTTGTTCTAACTGCAGTGCTAAGCGCTGATGCAAAACTTCCCAAATCAGCCTAGGTGCTGCATGAATGTACAGGAGAGCAGCAGCCCCTGAGAAGGATCGAACATATATTAAAGAAGACCATGGAAAACCACAGACAAAGAGTGGTGTGATTAGGTTCTGGGGTGCACAGCACCATTTCTACTGTTCATTCAGTACTCTGTGTTCAGTTTCAGTGCACCACCTACCCCCAACTCGTCTTCTGTGTTTGCTCATTTCTTTTCAATGCTGCACTAGAAAGGGTCCTGAGGGCAAAAATGATGCAAATGTGTCAACGCCTTTTAGGATATCAGTCCTCCAGTGCTGAATGCAGTGAAAGACTGGCAGTCATATATGAAAAATTTTTTGCTTGCTTTTATTTAGAAATAGATGACAGGGAAGGGACAAAAACAAACAACTGCATCCTAATGGTTTGTTTGAATTTCCCTCACTTTCTTCATGGAGAAAGGCAGCAGGAGAAAGCATCTGTTTGAGCCATGTGTATTCTGGGGATAGCAGAAGTGTGTACTCCTTCAAGATTAAAGCTGCCTGAATGAGCTGCTTAGACTAGCAGAACTGTATACGCACAATGTGCTGTAAAGAAACAAGTAGCATTTTAGTAATGACAACTGGCTGTGGGATGGGGGGTCCCCTAAACAAATCTCTCAGATCTTGTTGCTAACTTGGTGCCAGAATCAGGAAGTGCAGACAACTCCAAATACTGAACTGTAAAAACTTTGATTTCACAATCAACCTATGTGCTGCCCTAGCAGGTTAGCACATAAGCTGCTCACATGAAATATAAACCATCTCTCCTCCTGAGTAAGCACACACCTTCTGGACTGGCGTCACTGCTGCTTTGAAGAAGATGATGGTATTATGGGCAAACTGCAAAGACTCTGGGTGCCAGTGACACACAGAAGTTGGAAGGCTGAGTTTTGCAAATTAAGGATGCATTGTTCTTTGTCTTCAGAGGTATGAGTCACCCTGGAGAGCCGCAGTTATTTGTTCAAGAGGGAGACTCCATTCCACCACCCGTCCTCCTCTTCCCTCCCTCCCCACATCAACAAGGAATGAAGTAAAAAGAATGCAACCTTGACCTTCCACTCTTTTGGCTCCCTTGGAGGAGACATGCCGCCAGACTCGATGCCGCTGCAGTGTTCTCCCCTATCTCTAAGCACACGGCTAAAGCACAAACTGAAACAGCAAAGAAATCAGGGGCAGGTACCACGCGGATGCCAACAGTGAGTAGACTTCACCCTTTGTCCCATTGTGCCCAGCCTAGGAGGTGGCACAACGCAGACAGCCCCATGGCTCGGGTGGAAGCATGCCAGTACAAGAAAGTACATGTGTGTACGTGCACATACATACATGTAGACACATACACACTTGTCTACTTGTAGCATGGCTCTGCAGTCTTGAGCTTCAGAGGCGCTAGGGAGAGTGCAGATCGTGCTGCTGCTGTGCTTGGAGGGTGTATGATCTGTAGTGACCTGCACAGCGACAAAGGGGTGGAATCTGCTAGGAGACTTATGACTCCCTTATCCATTTCAGTGAATTCACAACTAGAAATCACGTCTCTCCAAGTCTAGAGGGGAACTGCATGTGGATTGTGGCAGCTTCCCCTGATCTACTGCTTCAATCTGTGTGACAAATCCTGGCAGGCAACAGAGCACCTCACTTCCTGTCCCACCTGTCCCCTCTCCAGCTTCTCCTTTTTTCTGCCCCAGGTCCAAGCTGTTCCTCTACTCTTCTTTCCCTGAAACACACTAATACGTGATCGCCTCCCAGCTAATTAATTCCTTGATCTTCACTCTGCTCCTTGAGGAAAGGTATTATTGCAATCCTCATTTTAGCAGTCAGAGAACTGATGCACACAGAAAGAAAGGCTCCAGTTCAGCAGAGCACTTAGGGCACAGAGCTCGGTGCTTGGCTGAGTCAGAGCACATGTGCATTACCTGATGTCACCCCAGCAGGGTAAGTTCACCTGTAAAATACATCTTGGGGAAGATGTATCCACTTTGTCCTAGTTAGCTCACATCTTGAAAGCAGTCTACCTGAAGCACAGGGCTCAGGTGGGGTACAGTGCTCACTGAGAAGCAGGTAAAATAGCCCATCTCACTACCTTGCTGCTGGTGAGAGCAGCTGCTTTCAGCCAGCCTTGGGCAGGTATATCATACCCTGGAAACGCAGATGCAAAGGTAGGGTGCTAATTCTGTACAAAGTGCAATGATGTCTCCTGGTGTCCTGGATCTTGGGGGAGGATTCATCCCACCTGAGAGATCTACAAAGTAGGTGTCTACCTCTGAGCTACTTGTCTAGACTGTAGACTTTATTGCCAACAAGGTAAAACAGACACTTGTGGAGTGCAAGTCATTTCATTCTAAGGGAGACATCTAAGCCAATCCAGCCGGGTGAATCACACCTGATGAACAGCTGTTTTTTCTCCCTGATTGTAAAGATACCAGATGACTGTGTCAGACAGAGACACACAAAACATGGATGTCTAAAGTTGGGTGAAAAGAATCCCAGTAAGGTTACACCTCTAAAAGTTTCTCTTCCATTGAGTGGAGCAAGACCAAAGGAAGTGACAAAGATATCTCTTGGTCCAAGACCTGGAAGCCACAATGAGTTGCTATTTACAGACATAGTGCATACCTGCACTTTCCTTGCTAGGGCAATACCCTTCATGCCTGTGGGTTGGTCCTGATCCTGAGGGTCCTGGAAGGAGGTGCCCAGCCCCAGAACCACTGCCAGAATGGGGTTCTGCCTAAGGGTGTTCAGAAAGGCAGTCATGGGTTCATGTAACAGTGAAACATTTCCTAGCTATGTCTCTACATCTCAAGACAATCAATCAATATGAGGCTGAAAGTTCTGTGGATGAATTATTCCCACTGGAAAACTAATGCCATGAAAAAAACGATCAGAGTTGAATGAGGTAGTCTCTGCAGTCTGCTGGGCTAAAGGAATAACTACAAGGTGGCTTCAGGTATCTTACAAGCTGCTCCTGATGATGTGAACTAATTACTCCATATTAAAGTTCTTTAGCCTACAGATAAACAAAAAGTCCTCATCAATCTCTTCCTTTGCACTTTCAACATGAAGGTAGTAGAAGAAAAAACTTACTCTCTGGAGCTTACAGTCATTTTATCCACCACGAAACGCTGACCTTGATGTGGACTAATTAGGATTGCACTAGATTATTAATACAAGTCGGTAAGGTGGAGTTTTGTCAGTATAAAAGAGGCCTTTGAAGATAACAGTCATTTACACTTTCATGATCTCCTCCCAAGTGCTCAGAAGAAAGCCTATAAACTAATAAAGTAGAATTCATCCAGGGGCACTCTGCACACACAGTGGAGTATCACTCTCCAAACTCTTATTCAGGATGGCAAATGAAATCTGCTTGGATTCTTTTAAATTCCAACACAAATCAGGATTAAAACAACTTTTTGGTAATAAGCAGATCTCTGATGATCTAAAGACACACTGGTTCATTTTATTGACTTAGAGAAAGTAAGTGACACATCAAATGCAACCTTCCTACTTTAACTGAGGTCACCTTGAGAAAAATCATACTAAGCCCAGTGGTACGAAATGTCTCTCCAGAGTACAGCTTTGATTTACAAGGGGAAGTAAGGTCTTCTTCATGTGAACATATGTTTGTAAAGTTAGTTTGACTTAGAATGGTGCATGGATATTTTTTTAAAAGTGGGTAACTAAGGAACTGTTACTCATTGTAGTACTAAACCAAAACAGACTTGTTGAAAACTCTGTTAAATGATCTGATCCTCTAAACTGTCAAGTTGGTTTTGAGGAGATCTGCAAAACCAAAATGGAAAATGAGTCAACCCCAGAAGTATGTGCTGAAAGCCCCAACTCACTGGGTTGTCAGGGGCATTCAATCCAGAAATACATTAAAAATATTATTTAAGAAATGTTTTGCTTCCTTTACGAAATACCTTGGCACTTGCTGTGTAGCTGAGGAATGCAGCATCTTGCCGCACTGTGGCCATAACCGATTCCACCTGACCTATGGCACTGGCAGGTGGCAGCAAGACGTCTCCCCTGGCTCCCCCTTGAATCAGAGAGGCAGAAGAGTGCAGCCAGAGGAAGAAGTACTAAAAGGAAGGTAAAAACTCATCTGCTTGTTCCAACCCTTCTCCACAGTTATGGAAGCAGGAGTGTTTAAGACATGTACTAGGTGCAGCTCAGCTTGCATGTTTGCTCTGCTGGCTGTATTTGAAAGTTATATGGATTGATTTCAGAGCGGATTAGATCTAAATCCAAAGAGCAAAAGATGCAGGTGGCACCAGCTTTGAAGTTAAAAGTGCTTCTCTCTAGTGCTACTGAAGATACCAAGCAGGACTTCAGCAAATCAACACAGAGAGAAGCTGTCGCAGGGCTGAAACCCCTTGGGAGTCCTTCCAAAGCTAGGGGTGAAAATGAGACTCCTCAATAATAACATGCAAGGTTTTGAAGGTGCATGACTCAGCCAGCAAGGCCTTGAATACACACTCCACATCAGGGAGGGGTCTGCTTCTAACAGAGAGGATATGTCTCTGCCATCCATTAGGGTAGCAATTCCTGGAGGAGACTCCCATACACCTCCCTGTCCCTTCTCCTGGAGCTGTTTCTGCAGGGGACCCGGGACAAACAGGCTGCTTGGAAACTTGTGCTCTGTCCCCAAATTTTGTGTACCTATGCCTTGATCATAATTTCTGGTTTGTATTCAGGTAGACGCTTCCAGAATGGGTGGAGTAAGGAATAACAGTGTTGAAGGAAAATTGTAATCCAGTATAGAAAAGAAGTGTCAACACATGTCAAATGTTGCAAAATATCCCAGTGTTGAAGAAATAAAGTAATTCCCAGTATTAACCAGCGAACCGCCGTTGTGTTGCCAGACTGAGGAAGATTTCTTTTTAGAATAGGAAATGTGTGATGTTTTAAGTAAATAACAATTTTGTTTCACTTTCTTTATTAAACATCTTAAAAATTAATCTTTAATACACTAAACATTTCTGAATGGCTTGAAAAGCCAAGACTGCTACAACCATTTTTCAAATTACACCCTGTGACTAGCCTGTCTGCTCAAAAATATCATGTAAAACTATTGTTCTCTGTTAGCAGTTCCGAATGGCAGACTGACACATCAAAAACGTTTTAGAAACTTAGCTAAAATCAGCTGGACTCCAGTGAATTTGCTGAACTGAGCAGTTTTAGAAAACTGTTGCATGGAGAATAAGATCATGAGTCATCATTATAAGCAAAAGGAAAATGTTCCCATTTAAGAAACTACCTCAAAGCTAAACATAAAGGTGATATGTAAGCAAATATTAAATAATTATTTAAGTAAAAGTCAGACCAAACAAAGTGTTCACGTTTGAAGTAAAAATCCAATGCAACGGCAAGAAACAAGGTTATTGTAAACTGTGGACTTGGTCAGTGAAAAAAAACCCTTCAGAAATTGCCCTAATTGAAATATTTCTATGTCTACATTCTCACAGTTTTAAAAATTGGCAAAATTTTGAAAAAAATAATTTAAATTCAACCAGAAATTATATATTTATTGTTGTTATTTTGCAGTTATTGATATTTTGGGACTGCCAGAGAAACAAACCAAAAAGCCTCCTCATTTGTTTGTGCAGCTCTATAATCTCTTTAAATTAATATGCTGTATTACTCATTTTTCCCCCAACTTGATCCTAAAATGATTGCTTAGCTGCACTTGGCTTAGTCTCTCTTGCCAGTGAATTAAATACGAAATGGTTTGTTCCCCTGTCCTCCAGCAGCTCTTCCCCCATCTTCACATGCTCATTTAGTCAGTCTGAACTTACAGATAAGCTGATGATGAGACACTAGAAGGCAAAACCAGACAATTACCTAGGCAAATGTTTGAAGGATTTGGGCCCTGCGGCAAAAATGCTGTTTACTGAAGACTGAAAGCACCATTTCTACTTAGTACAAGCCAGTGTGTCTGAACTCAGCAGTTCTGGATAGTGGCCACCGGTGGACTCAGAGCAAGGTTTATGGGGCAAGATAACATCACGCTCCTGTCTGCATTTCATCACCGCAGGGCCTTTTTCTGTATTCTTAAACAAAGGCATGCAAGTACCAACAGAAGTATATTTTATCCTCTGTCTTTATATTCACTCATTACTTAGTTAATCATTTATTTTGTGCTAAAGACCACCCTGACAAGGTGTAAGGGCAGACCTCAGTTAGCCCAGTCAGTAGGGCAAAGCCAACTTACATTGACTGAAGAATTGCCTTTTGGTCTAACTGTGCACCTTTCAAAACTCATTGGATATGAGCAGGGTTGCGGTCCTTCACAGCCTCCTTTTTTCCTTCTGACTGTCCCCCTCAGAAGGTATTTTGGGGAAAGGAACAGAGACTGCAATAAGAGTCAGGACGAGGAGGAATGAGAACATAACTCTGTGTTGCACCCTGCCCTCCATCCACCCAGTCCCGTCTGCACAGCCCTGGCGATGTAACTAGTGATGGCACTGGCAAAACTGGAGGAGACCAGGCTAGAAAGTGTAGAAGAACATGGGAAAGCCACTGGATGGCACAACCAATCCTTCACCTGGACAGGTGGACGTAGTCTCTATGAGCACCACAGCAGTTCTGCCGACTCAGGAGGCTGAGTTAGCCTTTGCTGATACACGGCAAACAGGTATGCAAGGAGAATCTGGGAGACCACTCTCCATCTTCAGGCTATTTCAGTAGTAGGGAGTGAAGTCCCTCTCCAAGAAAATGCTCAGTCACATGCCTCCTGTCTGAGTTTTGAAAAATTGCTATAAACATAGGAAATGGAAAAAAACCCTGCATGAGAGAGGTCTGCAGCCCCTGCGTCTCTCTGCCACCCACTCTCAGTGGGAAGAACAATGCAACAGAAAGGGCAGTAAAAGGCTCTAAAACATTACAGTTTCCAAAAGATGCACATCTAAGACACCTGTGCAACAGAACTGGAGGAGGAAGGATGGACGAAGGGAGACCACAAGGACAAAGATGGATGGCCAAGACAAAGATCAGACTCCTGCCTTCGAGTTGGGAGTGAATGGTGACTGGAGCCAAGCTGATCCTCCACCCAGGCTGAGCTGCTTCAGTGTCAGGAAGCAAAGGATTTCAGCCACCCTGGCATCTGAGCCCAGCACCTTTCACCTCAGAGATCTCAAGAAATGGCTCCAAAATGCTAGATGAATGGCACAGGTGCTAGGCACACTGATAAGAAGTTTTTAATAGCGCTAACCCAGCCAGATGCAAACTTTCCAGTAAGAGTGCGACAAAGTATGTACCTATCTCCCATGTTTAATGCACCAGGCATGGTCGTACAGAGTAAGTCTCTTAACACCAAGCCTTAGCCACGTTTAACTGCCAGTATTAAGCTATACTTTCTGTAAGTACTCCACTGGCTTTGTTTTGTAAATATATTTTCCCATAAAGAAAAGAGGAGCATCTTGCATCCAAGCATGGGGTATGTGTCTCGTAAGGAGACAGCATTTCCTCACTGCTCCCTTTATTTTTTTTTCCTTCTCCTTCAAATGTGAAAAATAAGTTGTATGACAGCCTTTGGTGGAGATGTGTGCAACAAGGCCTTCATTGTCTCAGACAGGTGTGAGATTGGAATTGATTCAGCGCCAACGACTCCAGTATCAGAGCCAGCTCTGCGAGCTGAAAACATACACCAACCATCCAGTACTACCACTGCAGCCAGCCAGAGACTCAACAATTTAAGGCTTAACACACACACACAACATAAATCAGATGAGGATGTACCAGCCAACCGTCAGCTTCTTGGGCAGATGCCTGCAGACCGTCTGTACAGATCAGACCGTGCCTGTTTTGGTTATTGGAAACAATTTTTTTTCTTTTTTTTTTTTTTTTTTTTTTTAATATATATAAAGATGAGAAGCTGGGGCGGAGCATCTAGCTCAGACACATTTACATTTGCCCTATCTTGCCCCAACAGCCCTCTTTTGCTTGCTGTTTGGAGGCTGTCCTTGTTAAGTTACTTTATTCCAAGTGCAGGAGGGAAGGAATTACATCTTAGGGAAATGTTTAATGTACAAATACAAAAATCACATGGACATGCACTCAGTATGCACCACCCTCATGAAACAAAACCGTTCCCTTCCATGGGAGTTTAGGAGGCTCTGAACATGATCAAACAAGCACAAGAATTAGCACAGCTGTTTTTCTTTCTTTCTTTCATTCATTTTTTTCCCTATGGATATGTTTCCTTCACTTTTCCAGGAAAACCTCTTTTCACGTTCTCTCCTCTCTGCCTTTAACTCTATTACCTGCTTCAGCTTGGTCCCTGCTCTACATCTGGCCATGTTAGTCACTCCTGTGAGGGCAAGAAAGGGCAGTGCTGGTGGCTTGCTGCTCCTCCCCAAGGCTCCAGCACGTGAATGGAGAGATCCCATGTGGCGCCGTGCCACCTCAGTCTTATGGGTGACCCACAGATGCGCTGATGACAGCCAGACCCTCCACCATGCCCAAGGAATCTGGCAAGTCTTGCTCTGCCTGGTTTACCCCTCTGCCCTGGAAGTTCAGTTTTAGCTGCTCTTGATCACAGCTGCAAGCCCTTCGTCCTTCTCCAGCTTCTCTGCCCTCAGGGAGCACATGTGGCTCTTGCATTTCGTAACGCAGACGGACAGCACTCACAGTATTTTGCTGAGTGAAAGTGGGACTGACAAGAGGCTTCCCTGGGCCAGGGCTGACTCCTGCAAGTCTCAGGCTGGTTCCCTGATGCATCCACATGCAGTGATTATCTGTTGGCCTGACCATGGGAGAGAGTTTGCAAAGGTGGAGGCTGGGAAGCGCCATCAGCACAACAACCTGTCACAAACACTCAGGTATGTGCTTAAAAGCTGAAGGAAGGCGAAACAGAGCTTTTCAAAAGGTATGTGCAGAGGAGGGGTAAAAATGACAATACTCTAGTGATCCATTTGTATCTAGGTGACTGTTAGTTGGCAAATCTTGGTTTACACTCACTGGAAATGTTTCCCTCCCTTTTGTGTGGTTCCATTTCAAGTTAACACAAACATTCACTTTTACAACGTGTGGCAGAGCAGCACTGTTTTCTAACGGATACCTTTCCCCATGAACTAAATTATACTGAGTTTGGATTTGCAAATGGTTTTGCATGTAAAATCGCTCATGTATATATAGGTCTCAAGGATATCAATTAGACTGTTCTTTTGAGCAGTTATTCACATGCTTTACTGCAGAATGAGGATCATTGTTAGGAATTTGAATTTTTAAAATTAAATATACTTCAGTAACCTTATGCAGTGAGAACTTAAATCATCATAAATGCTAGCTGTAAATCATCACTACACTAATAAAATGAAGAATCTCTTCTGACAAAACATTGTCTTTCCTACAAACCAAAGGACATAAGAGTTTATAGCAGCTTCTCTGGATGCTGGGAACTTATCAATGAATAAAGCAATGAATACATAATTTTTTACTATGCAAGGATTTTTGGTTTCATTGTTCTTTGTTGGTAATTATCACCTGAATTCAATCTATCAGAAGCTATGGGAACCTTAACTGGCCAAATCATATCTAAAATCTCTGATAGTTGTATTTATTTAAAAATGCAGAGGATGCAAACCACAATGGTTTATATTCTAAAGTGTGCTTAGTGATCCAGCTCCATTTTTAGGTACCTAATAAAGACACTCAAAACATCTATTTTTGCAGAAATCCGGGCTCCCTGAAAATGTCTGGAGCTGTTCATAAAATTCTGGAAGCTCTCAGAATCAGTGATCTTGAACAGAGTATCTTGCCCAACACAGATAAACCAGATAAGCCTCTGAAACAAACCTAAGCATTTATTGTTGGAAATCAAGCCGACTCTGACAGCAAACTCACAATTTTTTAATGTATCTATTTCACATGCTTTTGCTTTTCAATGCTTTTAAGAGAAGAATTGTATAAATAGAATGAAAATGGTCAGACGGAGACGATCGTCTGTTTGACTATATAATGTGCACTTCCCCAAGTAATTGATTGTTTTACCGAGCACATCGAAGCCCATTGTTCTTTGCATGTGAACAATCTCCATTTATAGGGGTCATAATATACTGAATACACAGAGAAAACTTATAAATAAGTTTGCTAAGGGTGTACTGTGTACTCAGTCAGGTAAAAGGAACCCTGTGAACCCTCTTACCATGTGGGATCATTAGAGAGGATCTGCTTGACGCAGTATCTTGTTAAAAGCATGGCAGCAGAAGAGATGAGGGCATGCCTGCACTTGATGCTTTGAAAGGAGCCCCCTGCCTCATGGATAAATCCCGCTGGTGAAGAAAGCAGAAGCTGTGCCTGTCATCCTGAATGGAAAGCCTTTTGGATGCTATAAGCGCCAGTAGCTACTGCAGCTTCCTGTGGAGCTAGAGGGCTTGATTTCACTCTACCCAAATCTAGCTGTTTGCACCAACCCAGACCATGCGGGCTTTGCATACTGAGGTGAGGTTTTCACCTCAGAAACAAACATACGAATGCTAACTTGTGTGCTGGTCTCATCGTTTCCTCCTTCTTTGTTTTCTAAATAGCAAACAGTAAGGCTGTCTGTGGTCACTCCACTCTAACCCTTCAGCAATTCAAGTTTGGAAAGGCTCAGTTCAGTACTGGAGGGAAAAGAATACACTCAATTACAAAATCGAAGTGGTATCTTCTGGCTCATGGGCAGCATCAGCTGAATGATTAGCTGGTTTCAGTGGGTGTTTGTTTTTAGGGTAAGGAGCTCTTATTTATTTTTTGTTTATTTTATTTACCATGGAAGGTAATTTGAGCTCTCGTATCAAAACATGTCATGTTCTGCCAAGAGGGGATTAAAGAGGAGAACACTATGGAAAGAAATTGCGTTTGTCAGTAAAGAACTGAGAGATATTTTATTTACTGGAGTTTTGCAATCAGCGCTTTTAATCTTCCTCTCAATTGGGACATTCAAAGGCCAAGAATATGCTTCCAGGGCCAGTGAGGAATAACACAAAACCCAAAGAGTAGCTGTCTTAAATGCTGAAATGCTACCAAGCACACAGTCACGTGTTACTGTCTAAAGTTCAGGACAGTGGGAGTACCTGCCTCTGAGGCAGGCAGAGATACTTGCTTGAGACATCTCCAGCACACCAGTGCCAGAGGTGAGATTTAGTGCCGGGCAAGAGAAGCGGTCAGCCAGAATAACATGTTTCCATGGAAAAGTAAGAGAGCCCAGTGACCCAGTTAATCTCAACAGCAGATGGAAATGTCCCCTGGGGTACAGTGCATTTAAGCTGCCATCCTGAAAGATGCTAAACCTTCTCGATTGCCCCAGAAATGAGGAGGAGAGAAGAGCAGGCAGAAGCTCCACCTCAGAGGAGTGACTCCAGCACTAGTGTACCACGAGAGAGGTAAAGGAGCAAGAAGCGAGACAGACTACTTCACTCTTTGTCGATCACAGTAACTGCTGAGAGCACTAACACTAGGCTAATAGCATCAATGCAAGCACAAGATTCCTGCAATTGGTCAGAGAGCAGCTCCACTTTTACAAAGACATAATGGAGAAGGGACTTTGACACACTGAGTTGAAGATGACAAAACAAAACAAATCGCAATTTAAAAGATGCAAGTTAAAAACTGGAGATACTTGTCCCTGCCTGCAAGATCTGTTTCTCAGTATCCATCAGCTCAGTGTTGTTCTCATGTGGTAAAAGACAAGGACTGATTAATGAAAAACAAAATTGTGGCTGGGCACAAGCTGCCAGATTTTATTGGTGTCTAAAGATTCAACTAGACAGCTTGAGAAATTTCCAAAGGCATCTCCATAGCTGTCACTGTCTTCTTTGGGGCTTATGTGTTTGGGCTCTGTCAAAAATCTTGCTAAAGTGTCTTTCTGGTGTTCTGAGTTTTCCTAAATACTTTGTGAAAAATCAAGTTCTGAATAGTTTACCAAAAGATATGCAGAATGACTTCGACAAAACTTAGAACAAAACACCGATCTCTAAATTCCTTGGATTCTGCTTTAAAACCAAGATTTCTTTTCCCTTAGTTAAAGCCATCCTTTAGGATGCTCTGTCTGGAGGGCAAGAGCTAAAAAAAACCCCAAACTGAGGAAAACTTGTGCAAGTGAAGATGATGCTCTGGGACTGGGAACATATTTCTTGCCTTATCTACTGCTTTTTTAATCTCATGAAGTGCCAGGCAATTGGAATATGAAGATTGATATCTTTTAAATATATCGACACTTGGAAATCTTCTGGATTAAACACTATTGCATAACTCTTTCCATTAGTGTCTTAAGTTGATGAAGAAGCTAAACAATTTCCAGCCCCTCTTTTTTTTTTTTTTTTCTAGAGTTAAATGTGAGGAGGAATGGGAGGCTCTTGAGCAAGGCTTATGCCCCAGAACTGGGCATTCTGCCCGCAACGCGGGCAGGTGTTGAGGAACTGGCTTCCTCAACTTGCTCTGCCCTGAGTGGGAAAAGACAGAGAAGGAACAAATGTGTGGCTGAAAGGGATGAATCCTTGAGGTGCAGCGAGTGGGCAGCAGGACTGATTCCTGCCACCCTCCAACGGGAAAAGCCTTCCCCTTAGCAAGTGACGTGCAAGGTCTCCAGTGCCATTACTGGAGAGCTGGCTGAGGCTGCATCCCAGATGGGATTTGTTCAGAGAACTGCTGAAGACCTGGTAGTCCAAGTGGGAGTAAGGAGTGCACTGGGAGTTTGCAGGCAGAAGTAATATCTTTTCACAGAGATCCAACAGAGCAAAGAGTTGAGAAGATCCTTTAGCCGCCTCCTGCCTATCCTGGAGAATGAAAGATCCCTTGATTTGCCTTGGTGAAGCCACAGGAGCAGAGAATTGATCGGATTGAAGAAATTATGGGCCCAGAGAGCATCTCCTGGTCGCCACAACCCAGCCACATCTCGTGTTCTGCACTTACATAACATAGCTAGATTCATCTTAAATTACATCTTTGTTCCTCTAATAGTCCCTGGAATTCTGCCAAGGTTGCTCTGATACCTAGGAACCATCTTCTAACTTCCATCCCAAATTCATTGACTTTCAGTATACAGAATAACCACTCGTTCTTGAGTCAACACTGTCCTTCGGTGCAAGGTAAGTACCTTCTTTGCCTCAGTCTTCAATAGTCTGACCAGTTATCCCCAGGTTATTCATCCCCCTGAGCTGGAAGGCAAGGGCAGAGAGCAGTATAAACCCCTAATAATCCATGAGGAAGCAATCAATGACCTGATACGCCACCTGGATACTCACAAGTCTGAGGCCAGACAGAATCCACCTGAGAGTACTGAGGGAACTGGCAGAGGTGCTTGCCAAGACACCCTCCATCATTTATCAGCAGTCCTGGTTAACAGGGGAGGTCCCAAATGATTGGAGGCTTGCCAACGTGACCCTGACCCTCACGTAAAAGAAGGGTCAGAAGGAGGACCTTGGGAACTACAGACCTGTCAGCCTGACCTCAGTACTGAGGAAGATTATGGAGTGGTTGATCTTGACTGTGCTCACCAGGCATGTGGAGGACAACCAGGATCAGGCCTAGCCAGGATGGGTTCATGAAAGGCAGGTCCTGCTTAACCATCCTGATCTCCTCTTATAACTAGGTGGTGACCTGCCTAGTGGATCAGGGAAAGGCTGTGGATGTTATCTACCTGGATTTTAGCAAAGCCTTTGATATTGTCTCCCACAGCATTCTCCTAGAGAAGCTGGCAGCTCAAGCCTGAGACAGGTGTGCTCTTTGCTAAGAAACGAAAACTGGCTGAAGGGCCAAGCCCAGAGAGTTGTGGTGAAAGGAGCTAAATCCAGTTGGTGGCCAGTTACAAGAGGTATTCCCTAGGTCTCAGTTTTGGGGTCAGACTTTAATATCTCTGTCAGTGATCTGCAGGAGAGGGTTGAGTGCTCCCTCGGTAACTTTGTAGATGACACCAAACTGGGCAGGAATGTGGATCTACTTGAGGAAGGGAACGCTCTGCAGAGGGATACGGACAGGGTGGATTGATGGGTCAAGGTCAGTTGTATGAGGTTTAACAAGGCCAAGTGTCAGGTCCCAGTCCTGCACTTTGGTCACAGTAACACCATGCAGTGTTACAGGCCTGGGGAAGCGTGTTTGGAAAGCTGCTTGGCAAAAAAGGACCTAAGGGTGTTGGTTGACAGCCAGCTGAACATGAGCCAGCAGTGTGCCCAGGTGACCAAGAGGGCTGACAGGATCCCGGCCTGTATCAGAATTAGTACAGGTAGCAGGAGTATGGAAGTGATTGACCCCCTGTACTCAGCGCTGGTGAGGCCGCACCTCGAATACTGTGTTCAGTTTTGGACCCCTCAGTACAAGAAGGACACTGAGGTGCTGGAGTATGTCTGAAGAAGGATAACAAAGCTGGTGAAAGATCTGCAGCACGCCGGCGTTCTTTAGTCTGGAGAAGAGGAGGCTGAGGGGACACACTGCTTTCTACAACAGCAGGGCTGGCTGTGCTGTGACATGAGAGGGTGGTGATACCCATCAGTAGCCCAAGAACAAAAGTGGTCCTAAGGAATTCCCTCCGTCCAGACATTAGATATCTCCTTTCTTCCCTTCTTTCCCACGTTGGATGTGGTGAGATGGGTGTTGGCCTCTTCTTCCAGGCGACTAGTGATAGGACAGGGCAAAATGGCCTAAAGTTGCATCAGAGGCGGTACTGAAAGAGTGGTTAAACATTGAAACAAGCTGCCCAGGGAAATGGTGGAGTCACCATCCCTGGAGGTGCTCAAAAAAACATGGCACTTTGTGACATGGCTTAACACACATGGCGGTGTTGGGCTGATGATTGGACTTGATGATCTTCAAGGTCTTTTCCAGTCTTAATGATTCTATGATTAAGTGGTTCTCCTCCCTCTCCAGTATTGAACCTCTCTTCTGTGTTTATTGATTGTAATTACCTTTCCTCTCAGATGCTGTTTCGGCATGCTGAGTAACTCCATCTATCCTAATCTCTTCTTTAAAGCCAGGCGTTTACACCTCTTGTCATACAAACACCTCCCCTTTGTAGCCACGGCTACTTGAATTAATTTTTCTTGAACACAAGGTAGTCATCACCTCATCCGGACCACAGAAGAGATTTTTCTAAAACTTTCAATACTGTTATTAATACAGTATCCCACCTATGGTATCTCAAAATGGCAAAAGTGGTGGCCCACTCCTGGCAGGGAAGGAAGGAAGGAAGGAAGAGAGGAGATATCTAGCACCTCGATGGAGGGAATTCCTCAGGACTGCTGTTGTTCCTGGGCTACTTCTGGGCCTTAAGACATGCTCCAATTTGGTCGATACAAGTACTCACAGACAAAAATGGGAGCATGTGTGCCTGCAGAGCTACAGGATGGATTCAGACACTCTTGAACACGAGGTTTATATATATTTGTTAGCAGAGGGTGTGGAAAAGGAGGAATTTTTCCCAGAGTGGATTTTATTAGATTGAATGCAAGAAGAATTGTTTTGCTTATTCTAATCCAGTTCACATGCTTGTGTGCTCATCTCTTTGGATGTAAGCTGGCTTATGACATGATAAACAGACAGCAGGGTGAGTCTGCTGCTAATGACACTGTATCCCCTAAAAAGAAAAGCTGCTGGGGTTACTCATGGCATTATATACAAGTATTATGTGCTGAGCAATAACGTGAATCAAAGAAACATACTTTCAGTAAAGAGGTATTTTGTCTCTATAAAATTTCCTTTTTGAACAAGCCGGTTGGAAACTGTATAGCTAAATAGATTTGTTTGAAAAATATTTTGGGAAAACATCACTATTTCAACAAACTTTCTGTGACCTCCCCATGGCTGTGGTACTCAGGTTCTGGGTGCGTACCACCACAGGGGCTTCACTTCCTGCCTCTTCTGCACGCAGGAGATATTTGGTGGCTACTGACACTAAAAGGAGCGGAAAGGAAAAAGAGAATCTGTCCCTCTCACTCACAGGGGCTCTCAGCACACATTTGCCAAGCTCGCTGCCCACCCCAGGAGATGGGCAATGGAGGGGAGCTCCATCAAAAGGATGTCCCCTAGCTGCTATGAAAATGTATACACCTTGCTCACAGTGGGAAAACTGTACTCCATGCCTGGGCAGGAGGGTTCCTGCACGTCCAGAAGAAGCACTGGAGCCAGGTAGCTTGGCAGCCTTGGCTGTGCTGACTGGAAACGATGTACCTGCTGCCAGCTTCCATGGTGCCCGTGCTGCCTGCTGGCATGCTGGAGCGAATCACTCCCTGCTACTCCGCTGGCCAGAGGTAGGCAGAAGTGGCACACTCACTCAACACGCTGGGGAGTGTATTTTGGGATGGAGAGGTCAGATGGTTAAGCGACTGGAAATGGGATAGCATGCCATTAAACTGCCATGTAGTCACTCCTCAAGTGCACCAGGTTAAGGAAAGACAGGAAGATGCAGACGTTTCCAAAGTGAACATAAAAATATTGGCATTTAGTGTATTGCACAATGGAAAGAGTTGGTGAGCCTTTAATCTCGAGAGCCTGTTTATCTATTTTGGCAGGGAGCTACAAACGTATCAATCCAGATTCTCAAAAGTGCCTGAAAACTGCATTTTGAAGCAGCAAGATGTGGAGAAAAGAGTGACAACCCCACTGAAGCTCGCTCTGAGACGCTGCTCTGTGAACACTTCTAACTCTATTAACCTACGGCCTGTTAAGCTGATTTAAAAGTGGAAATATTAAAAATCAGGGCAGGATACAGCCATAGTAGGAACAAAGCCATTTTAATTCCCTGGGCTTAAGCATTGCCCTTGACTCCGCTCCTGTGTTCCACCAGTTCATGGGAACCCTGATAAACTTGGGCTGGTTTTGGTGGAACAAGATTACGATAGGAAGGACCTTGAAATGTCTCTTAAACAAAGCATATTGCACCTGGAAGAAGACAAAAGTCTGGCTTGTAACAAAATAATCTCTCAGTCGTTATGTTTCACGCTAATTCAGAAAGCTGATTTTTAAATGATCTCTCTTGCTTTTCTATCGGTGCAAATTAAGCTGCTTCGCTTAAAGATCTGTCAGGAATTGCATTACAGCCTCTTTATTCCAGGGATTTTAGACTTGGTCATAAAAGCATGGTCCTAGCTGAAATTTAACATATAAGGTTACAAATTTATTTTTTTTTAAAAAAAAGAAAATAAAAAAGGAGGCAAGCAAACTCAGATAATTTAAGTCTATAAAAGTGTAAAAAGAACCAGAGGCACGTAGCTTAAAGTGATTACAACGATTATTTGTTTTCCCTAAATTGATGAAATAGCTTTGGTTTACATATTTTATAACCTATGGGTAATTAATAAATCACCAGCTGAAAACATTATTTGGGCTAATTTTGAAAAAAAAAAAAAAAGAAAGAAAGAAAAAAAGTTGTTTAACTGCACAGTTTCAGATGATATTCCTAACTCCACTAGTCAGGAATTTATTTATGCAATTTATTAACTCAACGGTAGTGCCTCTAAAAGAATACTTTCCTGGCCTGATGACTTACACATTTAAAGTATTTCTTTTGGACCTGAAAAAATGATACTGTAAAGGAGCTATATAATTCGTATTGATGTAAAACTCTTGAATTACATACCTACCTAGTCTGGTTAACATTAACCGCTGTAAAATGAGTAATTATGTATTAAATATCTGGTTCAGGCTGGTGTTAGAAGAAACTCAACCATAACGTATAGATAGATATAGTTATTATATATATAAATTTTAATGTTCCTCAGGAGTCTTACTAAACTTTTTAACCAGCACCCCAGCACAGCCACATGTCTCTGGTTTATTTTCTTTTCCCCTTTGTACAAGGGGAGGGGTGAGTTAAGGTTGAAGTGTTGGCTGAGTTTGCAGCTTTAACTGAATTTCCTTACTCTGTGTGTGTAGGTCAAATCCTTTGACATTATATAGTTGTTACTGGCACAAAGTAATCTTTCAACTTAAACCATGTGTGATGTCGTGGAAGCTTTTTCTCCCTTTCTGTTCCCCTTTGGTCTGTGAATCGGCTATGGTTAAAACTTTTAACTGAACAGGTGTACTTACTCCCTCCTTGTGATATGAAAGAAGCATAAAACTCGATTATTCCAATTTATGGTCTCTTAACTTGTTTAAACTTGTATCCATTGCACAAGCAGCTTTATGCTCAAATTCAAGACTTCATAAAATAGGAAGTTAAAATTAACCTCAATCCTTTTATAGATGAAAACCTCAACAAATAAACAGTGGTTCAGTGGCATAGCAACCTGCCCCTTTAAATCCAAGGACTAGTCTGAGATGTCTATTTTGAGTTTGTTTTGTTTTTTAAAAAAAGATACTTGGACTTGGATGAATCGAGGAGCAGCCTGTGATTCATACTGGTGTGAGTTAAAGCAAAGTTTAATGCTGCTACTTGGAAGTTAGCAGTGTATGGAATTTTTATGCCTTATTTTACGCCTATGTAAAAAGTGGTGTGTGCTCTCTTTGAGTGGAAGAATTTCAATAGAAGTATTTCAGGATGCAAAGATGTGCAGATAGGTATCACAGATAGATGTGAAGCAGGTCAGAAGGGTTTCATTTGTAGGGGCCTGCATTCGGAAACATAGCACTGTTTATTAAAAATAACTTAAAAAAGGAAACATCCTGACTCCCTAGACGGCACATAGAAGATCAGCCTGAAAACAAATTACCCTTTGTATACAAGAAACCCAGTCTAGCCCTTTTCCCCTGTTGTGATAGCGTGACCCTGAGCAGACAAGCCCTAGAAATTAAAAGGCGTCTGTAGCAGAGACAGTCCCAAATGAGGGAGGCTTCAGTTTGGGACTTATTTTACTGATAGTGACTGCAAGCCTCAACAAATTGCTCAATGGATAACACACACATTTTGGAGGCAGAGGAAAAGGGGAACTGGGAGAAAGAAGTCAAAGGGGTGAAGAGAGGGGTATCAGTGAGGAAGCATTAGCAGTTTGATTGCCTTCGTTTTCTGAGCTATGTCTACATGTGAAACATATTAAAATCTTGTTTGCAAAGAGCAAAGCAAAGCAACCTACTAAAACCATTTCTGCAGAGAGCAGCTGAATCCCTGGCTGAGTGTGAAAAGCCTATTGCTCTGAAGGCATATAAGAAAGGGACTTTCACACGGAACAAGGGAAGAGGGATACTCAATGTTAAACCTGATACTCTAAGCATATAGTGTTCCCAAGAAGCTGAAGAATGCAAGTCTACGACCGATACCTCCACCCACGTAGCCTCTGGCTGCTGAGTAGCCATAATAATATGTGTGTTTTCTTTTATAGGAATGGAGCTGTGTGCAGGAGAAACCCAACGTGGTTTGCTCTGCAAATCAAAAAACTAAGTGAGGGTATTGCCACGGGCTAGGAAAGGTGTAGGACTGGATCCTTTGCCTGAGCTGACTTGGCATGGCTCCAAGGAGGGAAGGAGCTAGGTGGTCCTTTCAACTGTCTTTATCCCCTCTTCTTCCTACAGGACAATGTGTTGATTTATTTCCCTTTCTTAAAAATGCTTGCTTCTGCTCACAGCAAAACCAACAGCAAATTTGCAGTAGATTTCACTAAGCCAAAGACCTTCCTAGCCCTGGGAATAAAAGGATCTAACAAGCATTTGCCTTAGGTAAGCAATAACCTTTTCTGCATGTAACAAAGAGTACTCTAAAAAAAAGTGCCAAAAGAAGAACTTATTCCAATTCACAATAACTACTTCTCCCCCAAGCCCCAGCACAGAATCTGGATTAAAGCCATTTCATTCTGACTTGAAGAAGAGAGAAAAACTCCACTAGGAGCAACGCTTCCTAAAAACGCTTCCCGCACCCTCCCTTTAGGTGCGTCTCACTATGAATCTTCATTCTGATATGAATTTTGCAGAACCTGTAACAGCTGGCAGTTTAGTGCCCTGATTCACTAGAGTTTGCCACTCTGGTGGTGGCAGATAAGATTTCAAGCTAGATGACTCGATTTCACTGGCATTATCCAAGCCTGAGACTCAGTGGAAATCAGACTCCTGAGTCACTGTTTTGCGTGTTTGTATTCAAATAAAACCCACTGTATAATTACCAGCCACAGACATATGCTCAAACCAGCCTACCCATATTAATGGCTTAGCACTAAGAGGTTGTCTTCAGGGGACAAGACACTGCAAAGCTTTCTTGGCTGCTTCCTTCCTGGGAAAGGTCAAAGCAAGGTGCTGATGGTATTTCTCATTCAAGCACACAATGTAATTGATAAATATCCATCAGAAGATACAACTACACATAGAAAAAGGCCTGGCATAATGCATCTTTGCAAGGAAACATCAGCTTTCAAGATGTTACAGTTCTACCATAGGTAAGGTTATTGAACACCATGAGCTGTTCTAACACTGGGAAGACAAGACAGTATGGACCCCTTAGAACTTGTCAGGTCTTTAGAAATAAAGACATATGTTAGGAAGCCCCTCCTTTTTTTTGTTAAACGCTGTCACTCATTAAAGGTGGCCAAGGAAAGTCCAAAAGAGATGGAGGGACAGGGAGGCAGTGCCTGTGAGCCCCTGTGCTCCGCAGGCTGGTGGGGTGGAGGTGGGCGAGCAAGGAGGGGAGAATTTCAGGTACTTACCCTGAATCTGACTCTGAGGCTGAGGGTTAAAAGCAGTGGTGTGGTTCAAGGAGGCTCGTGGGTTGGGTGTGGGGGCTGGGTGGTGTGGGCTGACCCTCATGGCCGTACGACGCAACTGCTCCAGTTCACTCAGGCGCTCTGAAAAGGACAAGCTCCCCGGCTTTGTCTGCTCATCTATTTTCTGACGATGTCCTAATGTGGGAGGGGGGGGAAAAAGATCAGAAAATCTCACTGATATATGAGGTCTGTTGACTTTTTTGCTGTTTAAATTATTTTTTCTTTTTTTTTTTTTTTAACCCCTCATTCCCCTCATTCACTGGCTAAGTACCTAACCAGCTAGCAGCTGTCTGAAATTCAACCAAAACCACCTCTCTGCAAGTACAGGAGACACAAGCCAATCATGCATTGTAACCATATGATGGGGCAGTCTGAGACATGGCCTATTCCAAAAAAACAGATCCACTGAAAATTACAGTACCTTCTTACACCTCTTTATGAGAAAGGAAGCGTTTTTAAAAGAAGGATGGTCAGTGAGGATAAATTACAGGAGGAAACTTCTAGTGGCCCCTCTGCTAAACCTTCACTGAAGTAACTCACCGAAAATTCAGTCCCAGCTTGTTAGAAAGTACCATCATCAGACAAGGGGCTATAAAACAGCAAACCCAAACAGATCCCATATTTTGATCCTTTAGCAAAGAATGTACAGACAGAAATAGGAAAGATATACCAGAAGCTGGTAAAATTGAAATAGCAGGATAATGAAGTCTCTCTTTGCGGCATCAGGAGCTTCCAAAACATGAGGTCTCACCACACATCTGACTATAAGCGAGTATATCCCGACATTACAGGATGGGCCAGCACACAGCGGACTTGGCCACGTGGGAGTTCGGGGGTACAGCATTGCCCAGGGCAGCCCTTGGAGCATGGTCCCCGTGAAGCTCCGGTTCTGCAGGCCTGTGGGGCTCGGAGGGGACATGAGAAACACTGGAAAGGCCGAACTCCAGCATAGCATCAGAATACATCCAGATCCGGCTGGAAGGGCAGAGACGTATCTCAGCACAGGCAGGACTGGTTTAAGATAAGCCTTAGCTATCAGGAGCAAGCGGTGCCCAAGGACTAAGATAATGCACTTCTAACCATTGCTTGTGAGTGCTCTGTGCTCTGGGATCATCTGCGTGTCAACCTGTAACCACAAAGGCTGCACATAGAGCACACAAGAGGGACATCTCATGGGCTAGAGCACTTGCTCTCTGGCTGGCATAATGAAAGCAAAAATTTTAAATTCTTTCCACACTTTTAAGAGTTGATCTATTGCCACAACTTTGCAAACCACTTTTATGTCCATTAGTTTCCAGCCTTATGAGATATCCTTCAAAAATGAGGTATTTTATCCTGGAAGGCTGCTGACACTGCATTTTGGGGCTCCCTAGCAGACTTGTGTTTAAATGGGATAGCTCAGCCCTGTTTCTAGCCAGGTGGAATCAAAACTTTCAACTTCCCCTTGTAATTTCCCCCCATCCCCATAAGGGATTTTCCCACTTAAAACAACCCTACAGCAGAAAGCTTAAAACCAGACTGTCTCTGGCACACAACTTGTCCTTTCAAAGATGCCTTCTCTAAATAGAAGGCAAGATGCTGACTGCAGAGAAAACATTCTGACCCCACCTGTATTTAGCTAATGGAGTAGGATCTCCAGCTCCAAAAATACAATTTTCACACCTTCTACTTGGGATTTTCTTGTGGAGCAGTGGATGTCATTGTCCCTCCTTTTTAGATAAAATTCCATTTCTATAAAGTCCCATTTCTGCACTTTGTATTTGTCTCAGAAAATCAGCCGACTCATGAATCTTTGTGGCTTATCCCTTTCCCTTCTTCCCTTAGGACACTGTTACTCTGATGGGAATGCATGTCAAATCTCTAGCCTGGAGGACAAACATCTTTTTTCCTTCTTGTTTCCTTGAAGAAGGTGGCATTATCCTTGGTTTCTGCTGAGTACCATAGTTTGCTGTCTATCTGCTCCCAATTTTCATTTTCTTGTTGTGAAATGTTGCCTTCTGCAGCTTTCTTTGAACATTCATCCTCCCTGCAAGAAGGTGGCTTGTGCTGTTCTGATGGTAAGTCCTCTTTCAACTCACAGCTACTGCGGTGAAACAGACTGGCACAAAACTCCTGAAAATAATCCATCGTGCCCTGTTCCACACATCCCTGCAGTATTTAATACATAAACATCCATAAACATCCAGCTTCAGTATCAGTGAATAAGCAGCAGCAGGTCTCTGAAGAGCTTTGTATGCCACTTACTCTACAGAGAACTCTTTCAAGCTACTCTAACAGCTCAATCAAGACACAGGCTTATTTTATGCACTAAAAGGAAAATGTGCATTTAGAAGAAGTTCCCAGTAGCTGCATTTCTAAAATTAAATTTTATAACTTTTATTATGATTCCAAATTGCAGTGGCTCGACATTTGTTCCTGTTGCCAGGCCCTTTGGCACAGCTTGAACTGTCTCAGATTCCACACTGTGCTGTAAATTATCCCAAGAGGGAAGAAAAAAAATTAAAGTATAAAAAGACATATTATATAGTAGAAGTTTCATCATTAAAGAGAACCCATTAGAGCTTCCAAGGGAGCGAAGACAGATGGAGAAGTCTTTTGTCTGATACTTTGGTTGGTCAAGAGCAAACACTTCATTTGTCAGCAGTGCAAAGCTGGACACTGCCTCAAGCCTTGGGCTCCTTACACTGGACTTCAGTGTAAACATGTAGAGTCATACAAGATGTGTAAAATACCTCATACATTTGGATTACTTTAAGCTTCAGCTGAACCCAGGGCTTGCAGAGCCAAGAGTCAGATCCTTCCAAATCCACTCCCCTGAATGTAATTTGTTCCTAATTTCAAGTTCCACTCAGACATCACCTGCTTTTAAGTGAGTGCACCTATGCCAAATTTGACCTCCTGCTACCCTACTTTCTTCTCCTACCTCCCTGGTGCTGTCCTTCTAGCTTCTGGAATTTTGCCTGCCTGGCATAACACCAAACATCCCAGCAGTGTGAGCTGGTGTGCTAGTAGCCTCGCAAGGACATGAGTGGTTCCTCTGAAGCCAACAGGAAGAGGGCCGCATTAAGGTTGGTGAGGTAAGTTTTAACTTTCCCCTCTGAATCTAACTCAGGTGCTGAATTAGTGTTGAGCTGGCACATTGCCTGGCAGAGCAGACAAACCTGAGCTTGCTCTGAACAATCCACCTTGCAGGCAGTGAGCAGGGTAAATTAACCCGGGCACAGCATCCTTCTGAGGTCACTGCAGGGCACCCCGTTCCCAGGCCAGCTCCCCTGAGCTGGTGGGAGTATCTTGGCTTGTCTCTGCACTGTGTATCCACCGAGTAAAACTCTTGGACCCCTCCTCCCTGCATCTCTGTGCTGCCCCAGATCATCCTGTTGAATCCGAGATCTGCCCCATCCCTAGGGCTTGTGGAAATCCCACTCATGTTAGTGCATTTGAGGAAGAAAGACCAGTGTCAACAGGTTCCTTCTCAGGGGAACTCTGCTGGTTTTGTCCATATGTTACAATTTTTGATGGGAACTACCTAGAATCAATATCAGGCAATTGTCCTCTCAAGATATACCTCCAAAAGTGGCTCTTTTTTTTCCACTCCAATCAGAAGGGCTGTTTAACCTTTTCTCCCTTGCTGACTGCTGCAGGCAGCAGCACAGAACCTGCTTTTTGTGAAGGTCTGCAGCAGGAAAGTAAAGAACTGTGTTAGAAAAATGTAACGAATATAAAAGTTTTTTTCCCAAGCCACTAAAATGCACAGGCAGGGCTTTGCTAGGGTGATTGTATTTCCGTGTTTGTTCTCTTTACTTTGAAGTTACCCTCTAAACCCTTAAAAAGCAGGCAATTTATCCTCGGTTCACCCCTGTAAAATCCAGGACTATTATTATCCCCCTTTTACAGGTGGAAAACTGGATGACAGAGAAATGAGGTGACTTGCCTGTGGTCAGGCAGTGACCCTGTGGCAGACACTCGCCTCCCAGCTCAATGCAATGACCACAAGAGCAGGCTTCCCCTTCCCAGGAAAACAGCATGATACAAGAAAAAGAGCATCAGGAAGGTGCTTGGAAACTGGTGTGGCTCTGCTGAGCGGAAGGCTTGTCCACAAGGATCTGCCACTTTCACAAATCAGACAGGTCTCTATAGAAGGCAGTCAAACATCCAGCTCTTGAATGAAGACAGCGTTGGCCTGGAGCCACACAAGAGAACTGGCTGGCCACAAGACAACACCACTCTCCTCTTTCCCTCCCTATGTCCCCATACTTTTTGTCAAGCATGAGTTTGCCAGTACTAGCAGAGAAAAGAAAAAGGCAGCACTTTTGCGTTGGGTTGCAAGGTCAGTGTTTGACATGCTGGAATAAATAGGATATCCAGCCTGCTTGGCTAAAACACAGGGTCTGGGGGCTTTGGGGCTTCTTTTTTGCCTTATCCCTTTCACATACTGCCTCAGTGAGGCCAGGCACTTTTTTTTTTTTACGCAGAATATTAAACAAGGAGTGCAGAGAAAACATTAGCTTTTCCGATATTTTTACAGCAACACAAGATGAAAGTGCTTTCCCTCTTAATTGGAGGGAAATGTAGTTTTATAGACTTTAAGAGACTGTGGAGCACTCAGCTTGGCCCATGGCCATCTGGTTGGGGCTCTGGATATGGAAACAACAATAACAAAGTGCCTTGGCAGTCCCCTTTTTTGCTGCACATCAGGCATCACTGGGAATGGTTTCTTAGTCTGGATTTCACACCATGGTCAGTCCCATGGAGACAACAGCAACACTCTGGGCTGCCTCCAGGTGCAAAAAAAGAAAGAAGTCTCCCATTACCTTCCTTTTATCTTAGTTTTTAAAAGTGTCACTAGATGCCTTTAGGGTTCAGAGGGGGAGGAGCCGGCAAAATAGAGGTTAAGGAAAGGCATCGCTACTCGCATTCTGCCAGCTGAATCTACCAAAATTCCTGAGGATGCCCAGGTCCATTTTACAAGTAAACACTGCTGGAATGGATTAATGGACATTTTTCTTCTCTTTAAATAAGGTCACAGGATGAGCACACTCTTCTGTCACTTGCTCTCATTCACTCACAAATCTGACTATCTGAAGCTGGTGCGCTGGGAGGTACTAGTGCCCGTAAAAGGTTTGGGGTTGGGGGACCAAGCGTCTGATGGAGACTCACTGTCTCACAGCTGCTAAGCATCCCAACCAGAGGCAGACTCGAGTAGAAATGCCAAGGGTTTTTTGCCTAAAATTGGCAGATTGTACTTTCGTGTGGATAGTGTAAGGGGATTTCTATTAAGCAGCACCCTTTCTTTCCAAGGGGAGCAGAATACCTCCCCCTCTCTCCTCTGCCCGTTTTTTTCCCAGGTGGAAATAGAAACTTTTCACACCCAAAAAAGTGGATTATACAAAGCAAAATACAGCATTTGGTCAGACTTTGCTGAAGTAGGGGGTGACTGATGAGACCAGACACTTTGGTTTAATGAAAGCTGTCTGCTTTGGAATTGCATGGATCCAAACATCTCCTCTTTTCAAGGCTGTTTGTGTTCAGGGTTTTGGGTTGACTCCAGCTCTAGCAGGGTAGAAAATAAGCCATGTTTCATTGTGTCTGGTTAATAAAGTGGTAAACATTGTTTTGTGCCATGGAGCTAAAATAAATCCAATTATGTTGTACATAGTGAAGGATGAGAAGAAAAGATCCTCTTTCACATTATTCTAGAAAGTGAGCAAAATATCTTTAGTGCAAAACCTTATATACTCTTGTAAAAAGTGAATTAAAATATAGCACATCTCTAGTACTACTCAGCTGAGAAATGCAAATGCCTGAAAGTCAGCTACCCTGCTCACAAATACCAGATATAAAATACTTTGCACAATCCTTTCCCGATTTCCTACCTGCACAGAATGAGCAAATAGTATAACTTTTCTAGGACGCGGTTTGCTGTGTTTTCAAACAGATCAGACCTGATCCTGTATGCACATGCTTAGTGTAAGGCACTAAACTTTGCGACACAGCAGCCCACAGAATTTCTAGGAAATCATGCTTGAAAATAAAACCAGTCTGTAGAGTGGTTTCCTCTCTAGTCTCTATCACTTGGAAAAGACTTATATTGCGCTCCGGCATTAGAAGGATCAGTATGGGACAGCATCAGAGCTTACCAGCCTCTTGTACAATGTTAAAAACATAACGTGAAAAGTTCCTGAAAAAGGAATAAGAGACATTGTAGAAAATTTTCTCTTTCCTCGGTTAAAAATATTACTGCTCTGGTGAGGAAAAATAGTGATGGTAGTCAGAGCTTCAAGTAGACTCATCAACAATTATATTTTTTTGGCTGTTTTTCTTAAGCACTGTACAACACAAGCCTTCTTTCCAGACAGAAGGAACATACTAGTAGACAGGATATTATGCTCAACGTTTTCATGCTGTGTCTGTAATTACCAGCAGAATCAGTGTTGGTCATCAGACCGGACCTGACTGTAGGCACGAGGTGCTGGGAAACGTGTGAGTGAGGCTGGATATTATGTGACTCGATGACTAGGCTGACATCCAGCTGCCCTTCTGAAGCAGAATGCCGAGCAATGCCAAGCATAGACAGGCTGACACTGGAAAGCTCTTCCAGATGTGCTTCTCCTATCATCTCCCTGGCAGGCCTCATCCTTTCTGTGTCTCTATGGAAAAATCTGCTTGTTACTCCCTGTAACTGAAGACAGATTAGACATTTCAGGTACGATCTTTTGCTGAGCCCTTAATTTTCCACCAGGTGATCCAATTTGGCTATACGTTAAACAAGTGTCCAGTGATAAAACGAGGTGAACAAAACTTATATGGCAGGTTCCCTGCTTTCTGGCAACTCCCCACTTTGCCTGGGGGAAATCCCAGCTAGCTTCTTGCGCCTCTGTTGGAGGGCAAGTTGCCCCACAGAGTTCCTCACATGCACTCTGGGTAACTGTTGCATTTTTTTCTTGTGTGTTTTAACAGTAAATAAACAATATTTTGACAATATTTTTTTCTTACCTCTTCTTGTTTGAATAATTTTTTTTTAAAGAAACCCCCACAAACAGACGTTATAGATACAGCAAAATTTGCAATGAGGGGGAGTCCTACCCTGGAACAAGCAAGAGGAGGTGGAAGAGTCCAGATCAAGCCCCTCTCGCCTGGTCTATACTAGAAAATAAACTTTGGTTTCCTGTTTTCCAGGTGAATGCCCTAATTGCAGCCTGAGAGCCCTTTTCATCACTGATTCACTATCCAGCTTCATCAGGAGAGCTCCAGCAGGGAATATCCCCAGGACAAGGGGCAAGTAGAGGCTTCCGGTCTCCCTCATTCCAGCCAGCATGCTGACTGCGAGACTGGGCTCCTCCGGGCTGGGTTCCTTCAGCTCTCTCCCTGCATCCTAATGAACATATGAAAAGCCTCACATCTACCCTGAGGTACCACAGCCAGAAAAAGCAATCTTGATGATTTTTGCAAGGCAAGAAATATGCTTCCTCTCCCCTCAGCTCTGCTGGAGAGGCCTGAGTTGTAGTAACAAACAGCAATGTACAAACGCATTTTCACTTAAAACACTATTTTGCTTGTCATGGATCCACCAAAACTTCTAATGAGTCTGACATATACGTGTCCTCTGTTTTTGTCATGGAAGTGCAATTATTCTGTGGGTTGACCCCAGGAATTAGGTCACTGTAGTGAAGTAAAAGTAAGGGAATTGAGCCATAGGATTTTGGAGGGAAGAAGTTGTTCATGAAAGATAAATTATTCTGCGAACTTATATCCTTTGTTTTCTTTTCCCTTTCCCCCATGTCAATGCACACACTTTAAAAATAGTGACTCCTTGACCAAGTTTAAATGACTCCCAACTTAAGCATTGCATTGCCAAAAGCCTCTTTTGTTTCTTTATAGTTTGCATCTTCCCACACGTACAAACCACCTTAAGAATACCCTCCGGCCATGGGCTGAGACATCACAGTTGAAGATATGTATTGAAAGAGTACGTGCAGAATGAGACACAACCAGCCAACCAACAGCTCAGAAATCAACCAAGAAAAATATAGGCACAAAAAGACACAAGGCTTGGACTGCAAAGTTTAAGATGCCATTTGAGCAGCCCTTTGCAGAAGGTTGTTTCTGCTGAATACAGGGGACCAGGCTCCTGATTCAGGCACCTTAATCAAATGTGTAAGCTTAGGTGGGATAAATCTGGACCCCCTCCCTCAGCTGGAATCGGAAAAGCAAGGGATGATAGCATTTGCCACCTTTGCAGTGCCTCCAAGATGACAAACAAACCAGAAAGTGAGTTGTACAAACATGATGGTATTGGAGGTCAGGGAAATATCTTAGGCACGAACCCATTTCATCAGCCTACTGAAATATCTCTAGACAGTAAAAGGTTTCCATCATTCAGCGTCAAAGAGAGTTGAACAAGGGACCTGCATCTTAAAGGTCAAGTCCTGCTGCTCACTGTTTATGTAAAACAGGGGAATCTGGCAACACAAAAGTAAATTTACTCCCTATGGATACTGACCATTCAGACTTTGATGACTCGTAAAAAACTTTACTCTGGTCCAAAAAAAGTGTATAGCCAGACTAAATGCTTCTTTTGAACTAAAGACCTTTGCTTTTACCAAGTTTCCACACAATATCTGAAAATACTTGTTTTTCCAAAGAAATTGTTTTGGATGTTTTAATCTGTAGGTTACCAAGCAGTCCCTCCTCTGTACTAATGTTCCATTGTGCCCACACAGGACTGCAGTTCACCAAACACTCATAAATTTCATGTGCTTCTGCCTAGTCTTTATTTTAGGTTCTTGAATCATTTTTTGCTTTCCTCATTTTCTTTGCAGCTGCAGAGAGATATAGTAAGCTACTGTATAGCATTTTGAAAGCAGGGCCTCTGAGAAGTTTCCAAACTGCATACAAGCAGGTTATTCTTTGGCTTGTTTTCTTTGGCTTGGTGTTAGCAGTACAGAATGAGTCAAACAGTATTAACTTTCAAGAGGGAAGTGGTGTGGTCAACCAAAACTGTTTGCGGCTAGATTGCGAAGATAGGTAGAGCAGGTAATGAAGAACAGCCCATAATGCAGGGTGTAGGTAGGAGAGGCAGACAGACTCAGACAAACAGAATCCTTAATGATTAAATCAACACTGTCGCATAAATTTTTCTGCAGCCTTATGTGTTCAGGTTATGACACAGGCTGGCTTTTCTGGACTGGTCAGCCTTGAGAACATGGCCTGATGTATGTTGTGCTTAATGGACTCAAACTACAACACTCTGTGAAGGAAGAGTAAAGGTCAGGTGCTGTTAGAAAAACGTATCAACTTTTTCATTTATGGCTGGTTAAATTCTTTCTCATGTCTCCTCCCATTTTTACAGGTTGTACATTATCTGTTCCATGATTAAAGAAGGCAAGGAAGATGTTTCCATTCTTCCCTCTCTAGGATGTTTCAGGTATTAACAAGCACATTGTGCCCTTATACAACAGACAACTCTTTATCTTATGATTCAGAAGCAGAGTCAAGACGGCCTCTCCCTCATGCTTTGTACAAACCTGTACAGCACTGACCCAGGAACAGTCTGACCAAGGTTCATCATTAACACTAATAGAAGATGCATTTACTCATAACAATTCCCAATGGCAGCGGATGATCAAAGGGTAAGGACACAAATGGAGATGTAGAACAAAAATCCTTTCTTCATTCTTCACAACAGGTGACAAGGGACAAAGCAAAAGCCTGCAGTATGGGCCTGCGAGGAGGAAACGGCTGCACTTTCTGGGCAGGACTGCAGCGCAGATGGATTTTCACCCCTTTCAGTTACATTCCAAGAAGAAAATAAGACTGTTCACTGCAAGTGCTGCACTACTGCATCTAGCCTTTCTCTTAGATCCAGTTTTTTTTTGGTAAATCCGTAAGTAAGGCAACTCCTCAAAAAGAGAGGCTTCAGAAAAGATCCTGCACTGCCAAAACCTTGTTTGGCTAATGGGAGTGTCTGGCCACTCCAGACAGGGTGAAAGTCTCCTCCCCCTTCTCCAAGTTCCCTTAGAAGCCTAAGGAAGAGAAAGTACCCTCTCTCCCACCTCCTGGCAAGAGCAGGGTGATGAAAGTGGGTTGGAGAGGTTGTGCACTATCAGATCCTGCTGCCCTCCCACCCATCCCTGCAGGAAACCTTCTCATCCATCAGCATTGCAGCAGACATTTGGTGGTGAAGCCTGGAGGGGACAGCAGGATTGCTGATGGATGCTCTAACAGCCCAGCTTTGCTAGCTAACCTCTTTCTAGGAAGGGCAGAGGCTATACAACACCCTTAAAACCACAGCAGGCGGGTGCACCTTGGGATTTGAACTACAAATCCATCCTTCCCCAGCTCATGCAAAGTCCCAGCAGCCACTTCAAACCCTTCATTTAATGACTGCCATTTGGAAGTCCATCCTTGCTGAAGAAACATGGTGGAAGAAGGACCAGACTCGGAAATCATTGATTCAGAGCACCACCAACTAACTTCACAGGACAGATAGGTGGCACAGCAGTAAACTAGGGTCTTCAGTGGAGAGTAGTGTATAGTCACATCCCCTATCGCCAGCCTACTTGTGAGGGTGCTGCACATTAATGCTGTTTTTTACATACACACGTGCACAAAATAGGTATGGCATCTAGGCAGTCTTTTTTTCATATTTCTATGGAAAATTCTCTCCCCCCTCCAAAGACGTGTTCGCTGATCTTTAAAATCTCAAATTCTTTGCAGGTAAAGTGCAGTTGACAGGAAAAAGTCAGACATACTGACTGCTTAGGAAGCATTTTCAGAATATACTTTTATCTATTCTGCTCTTGTCACAGTTACAGAGTACTTGCCCACTGATTTCAGCAGATCTAGACCAGGGCTCAACAACCCTTGAAAATCCCACCGTGCGAATATAGGTAAGCACTTTGTAGCCATTCAACCACTACACAATAAAATACTGCAAATTAAGTGCAAAAATAAAACATTGACAAAGATGAAAAAAGTGAAATAAATGATAAATAACTACTACCTATTCTTAATTAAAATTCACACTAATTCAAGGGCAGGGGGTGAGCTGTGTGGGATTAAGTGACTCAGAAAAGGAATTGAAATAATTTCTATAGGACTGGGCCAGTATTACTGCCGTTCCTAACCCACACCACAGCAACTCTGGTTTCCTGTTTACCTGCTCTAGTGAGGAAGGAACTTCTCCTGTTAACACTTCTGTGTATCTTTAGAAACACAGCCAAATAACTAGGTAAGCAAACATGTATGTGCTACAGCACTCCCAAAAAAAGCAGTTTTGACACTAGGTTTTCTATTGTACATATTTGACAATTTTATTGAAACAAAATGACAAAGTCCCTACCTCACATCACCCAATATCAACCCTTCTAGGTGACTAAGCAGTGAGGCTGATAAATCTGGAGAAAATAATCCTGTTCCATCTTTTTCGTATGGAAAACAAGTGACCGCACCATGAAACCTCAAGGGTGCTGGTATTAAAAATCTATTAAGGGCCTACGTATTGAGTAGGACAAAAAGGATAGTGAGTGATATTTTTATGTTTGGGAGTGCTACGCATTCATACAAATTATCCATAATCCTTTGCACATCTAATGCAGAACAACCAGCACCGGGTTTAAGAGCTGTGGGTTGCCACCAGTCAGTTCAGTTCTATACAAGGCAGGTCTTGCTTGCACCTTGCCTACACTGAGAGATTTTTGCACTGGGGTAGTTACAGCAGCTACTGGTCTTTGTTTTCACTCATTTTTTCAGCTCATGGGCAGTGTGCCTGCTGGTAGGTCTACACGGTTTCTAGTCGGAAACCTACTGCTTAGGGGCATGGGCTTTACTACAGGTTCCCGCTGCCAGTGAATGCCCCCCATGGTGTCCAGGTGAGGGGACTCTGAGATCTCAGACAGCAGGCTGGTGTGTGTCAGCCCTGCCAGCTGCTGTGAGGGGGACAACCCCAAAGCAGAGCTCCTCCTGCCCCACTGGGAGCTGCTCCACTATCCCCTCACAGAGGAGGGGCTTTCCCAAGCAGTTGCAGTGTGTGGCACAGAGGAGTCTTTCTGGGACATTGGAGACTTGAGAGCTAGAGGTGCCTACGGATGCTCTGCAGAGCTAGCTGCATCCAAACATGGACCTCTGGTCCATTTCTGCAGCCAGACTTTTAACACCCACTGCCAGGTCCTGTGCAATGTGATGCTCCTGTGCTAGGTTGTTCTGTGTTAAACCAGAAGGCCCAGTGCTGGAGTATTGCTCCAGATCGCTAGTCTATTTCAGGGTGGTTGTGTGAAAATGCATGCATAACGGAAACAGGCCAATTCCCCCCATACTCGTCAATTTTCTCCAGAAAACACAAGTCATGAAAAGCACAAACTGCTTTCTGCTTTTTTGCTTTTTGTGTACTTTCATTATGAAAAATGGGCTGGTGGCATGTACGGCTTCCATAGTGGGGGGAGACATGTCCAACCACAGGACATAAGTTTTAGGCTGTTGTTACCTTGCTGCTCTGGGGGACTGTAGAGCTGGCCTGGCTGCTGTAGGAGGGCGGGTGGTAGGTCTGTCCTGCCCGTTCAGAAACAGCTCCTTCAGTCTGCAAGCATGTCCTTGCACTAATGCTTTATTTTATTTAAATGGGTTCAATTGCTCTTCTTTGTCTGTCCTTTGATGAGATACACACACACACACAGAAAGGAAACCAACAGTGATCCCCTACCTACCCACACCCATTTAGAGACAGGAATTCATCAAGTCACACTGCGTGAATTTGAGCTAGTGATGTTTTGTAAATTTTCCCAGCCACTGCATGCTTGCACATAACCATTGCACAAGGCAACTACGAATGTCCCCAGAGTGCACCCATAATTTAAGCACTAGTCCGCCCACGTCAGTGTCACCCAGACAATAGGACGCAGGGGCACAAACACACAGGCACAGACGAGGCAGTGTACAACTGTTGGTTTTTCTTGCAGCCCATCCCTTTCTTTTGTCTGCACATGGTCTATTTAGATTGGAAGCTCTCAGAGGCAAGTACCTTAGCCAAGATTTTTTAAAAAGCCATTAGCAAAGTTGGGTTGTGATATTGAGAGGGTGGTGTGTTGCCCAGCACGCAGCTCACGCTAGCAAAGGAGGAAAGAGTCCCAGCTGCATTTCTGTTATAGGGATGATCAACTTCTAAGCACCACATTTTCCTCTACACACTTTCTGCTAAGTAACCTTTAGGCACTGTAAGTCTCAAGGTGAATGGAAGGATCTTATAAGCCATCACTGAAATTAATACGGTCGGTCTCTTCCAAAAACACGATGATTCATTTTTTCACAGTTTCTAAAGTGTTTGTTGGTATTTTAGTCCCAGTTTCCAACAGATGGAGGTACTTTCAGCAGAAAGCATGCAAGAAATGAAGGCATTTAGTACTACCTCAACTTACTGAGATGAAAAAAATTTTGTAGAAAGGTTTGGCTTTCCCTTGCCTAAAAAGCCGAAGTGATGTGAAACCCTCACAGGAATCATTCCTCCCCAGCCTGACACGTGCAGGGTATTCCTCACTTCTGCCATGGGACTGGGGATGCTGGCCCCTTGTGGGCTCTGCCGGTTCTCCTCCCAGAAGCTACTCTGGGAGTCCAAGTCTGTGGGCAAAGTTTGGATGGGCAAGGGGAAAGACAGCAGATCAAGTGCACTTAACAAAACCACCCTTGCAGATTCCCTAAAAAAGATCTCAGGTTGAGCAAAGGGTCATTTGAAGATTTCCTTCAGAGCACCTACAGGCCGTAGATTTTCCTTGAACCTTACAAGTGAGATGCGATTGCTTCAGATCAGGGTCTGAGGGTGTCCTTAACTGTGGCTGACCAAAGGTGTACCTACCCCGCCCTCTGGCTAGCTTTGCCAGGAGGTAAAAGGAAATTTCCATTCCCTAAAAAGGCACTTCTCAGGCCAGCATCTCCTTCTCAAATCCTGCTTAGCAATGTTCTCCTCTCCTCTCCTCTCCTCTCCTCTCCTCTCCTCTCCTCTCCTCTCCTCTCCTCTCCTCTCCTCTCCTCTCCTCTCCTCTCCTCTCCTCTCCTCTCCTCTCCTCTCCTCTCCTCTCCTCTCCTCTCCTCTCCTCTCCTCTCCTCTCCTCTCCTCTCCTCTCCTCTCCTCTCCTCTCCTCTGTCCTCTCCATCCTGCCCTTTGATATAAGGATGCCAAAAAAGTATTTGGGAAAACCACATATCTGATATGGGATAATCATATTTAATGCCTAGCTTAACCTTGGACATTTCAGGCCCACTTGGGCTTAATCCATGTAGCCTTTTCATTTTGGGCCATTTTCAGGCACCTGGCCCATTAGTGAATTTTTCAGAGCTATGTAGGCTAAAACAATTCAATGAGAAAAATAGAAAGAAGCAGTCAAAAGAAGAAAAACCTAATATTTCAGCAGACATACACAGTAGGTCAAATGGCCTAAGGGAAATATTTAATTTAAGAGTCATACGATTTCTACCAAGTTTCCTAACCAAAAGTATTTTCATCAGGAGCACTACTCTTGATCTGGTTACTGCTAATGATTTTCCCCATGGACTTAGCTCATAAAAACATAAATTGCTTTATGAATCATAGAATCATAGAAGTTGGAGAAGAAAATGATGGGTTAGGTCATTTTGCCCTTCTCCTTGATGGTGCAGTATTTTTTCTTTTTATAAAAAAATTTGAAAATAAGCACTTATTCAGAACTAGAAGACGAAAAATGTTAAGTTCAAAAAGAGATTTTAAAAATATATAATGAAAACAGAGGAGGAAGAGCCAGATTCTTAAGTACCTTGGCTCTGTCTACAAGCCATGATGATTTGATCAGAAATATTGTCTGAATAGGCCCAGCCAGAAATTCAACAGCCAAAAAAAGGACAATGGTTTAAGTTCTATGCATGAGTAATTATCATGGTTGTAAATGCAAATTCGGTAGTTACAGAGGCAAACATGATGCTAGGCAAAGACCTGGCCATCAGAATAACCATGACCAAATGTACAATGGAACGTGTGAGAACCTAAAGTCTTCGTGCAGAGTGAAAGTGGCAAGTGTGATAATACACACTGTGTTAACGTCAGCTATTGTGACATCTCCACAGATCCCACTGAGCCAAGAAGTCTGTGCTTTGTATATTTTCTTTTGGAGCTTTTGGTTCTAGTATTCTCCAGTTTTCCGAAAATGGCTTCAAATCCTGCTTTGTGTTACTTTTTGAAATTTCCCCCTCGAGCATGCCTAGTTAAGGAGGCTGTCGTTTTCCATGAAAACCCCCACTTTTTCATCTAATTCTGTCTCAGAAACTGCACTTGATTGGACATTCTCTGAAAACAAAAGAAAATATTTCTGTTAAACAATCTTAAAGCTTTTTTTATAAAGGTAGTTCTGTGTCCTGCAAAGCTGACTAAAAATTGTCCTGTTGTGAAGTTGACTTTTGTTTCAGATGGCCTCCATCCTCAGAAATTGCCCCTTACCTTCCAGCATTTTTCACAGAGAATGCAGGAACTCACTAGAACTCAGATTGTCCGAGAACTGTTATAAACATAAATGAATCAAAAAGTGTTCCTGGAGTTGGTTTTGGACATCAACATCCTTTTCTCTAAACGTCTGTAACACAGCACTATCTAATTTTGTCCCCATTTCTGTCTTCCACAGATTTCTTTTGAGTTGGGACTTCTCAGAAAATATATCTCAGCATTTCTTTAATTCCTTTAGCTCAAGCGAGCGAGTCATGGATCTGTAAGACTGAACATCCCAAATATCAATTACTGAAACTAAAACCACTCTAATCTATCAGGTTTTATTTTGATTCTAATCTCAATATAAGAAGGCTGATATAATTTTAAATCCCCTCAGTACACAGTGTGCATGTTTTTATAACATCTAACTGCAAACCTTGTATGTGAGTTCACACAGGCAATGGCTCTGCAATCTGTTTTCATGCAGGCTTCACATGTAACTGATGTAATTGAACCAATGCAAACCAGGATACACTCACTGAGTGAGAGTGTAAAAACCCAAATGCATCGCCCAAACCCATAGGAACTCTCTCAGGATGGAGAATGCACTGGGTACAACTTCCTTTTCCTTCACAGCCCACGGTGTCTCTCTTCTAGCCAATCTAAAGAGGAGAGGAGATAACAGACTGATGGCAACAGCCACTGCGATTCAGAAACACTTGGTGAGAAGTCAAACCAAAGGACTTTGCAGCCTTCTTACAAATGAAAGGAGGATAATTTCTCTTCTACACTGCATCATGAATGACTTAGCAATAAAAGGAGCTGTGCATTCCTGCTGAGGGGGGAGTCTGATTTCTCCTCCTGACATGCATTAAGCCTCCTTCACTAGGGAGCTGATTTGCCTATGACGATGTGAAATTATTTACAAGGAAGCTTTTACATACATTTGAGTCGGGAAGATTCGTATGTTGCTTCAGTATCTATCATATATCTACTTCCTTTATAAAACGTAGAACCTTATTAAATATTAACTATTATGCCAACTGAAGAATTGATTTGAAACAGTAGGTATGCCTGCAGGATGATTTTGTTCCTTACCATTCTAGCAGACTCATATTCAAAAAACTAATGCTGATTTGCTGTCTGCAAACTATGAACATGCCCAGGTAATTGGATACGCAAATACAGAACTTGCATATTCAAATACCATTTTATGTACACAGCTGCCTCGTTCACTGGGGATATTTTTCAGGGACAATTCAATCACAATTAAAAAACCCAAAACCATACTAAATAAGAAGCCTTACCCCAACAGCAGTATTTTTATGTTTTAAAATCTGGCCCCCAAAAAATAAAAGTCAGAATTTTCCACTAAATGCATGCAGCATCATGATGCAACTTAGACAAATGAAAGCTCAAGAAGAAAATGCACAGGCAAGACATGAGTTTTCTAAGCTGATTTAGTTAAAGTTTCAAATCTTTCTTCCTCTCCCCAGTTAAGCAATCCCAAGATGCGAGTCTCATTCTCTAGTGGGTGTTTGAATCTTGCTGCTTACTTCTCCCACGACAATTCCACTTAAGCAACAGCCAGAACTTCTGCCAATTGTGCGGGAGGAGTACAAGAAACTAACCACAAACCTCAATTTACATCAGGGCATTTTGATAAAAATATGAAAATGTCCCATTCGGGCTAGTGACTGAGGTTAACGATTGCCTCTGGTAACAGGCGGTGCATGTGCTGCAGAAGCACCCATACCTGCAAATCTGCTCCACCCTCACTTCACTTTACCCTGCAGACAAAACAGCCTGCCCTTGCCACCTGAATAAAACAACCACCTGTGCGAAAGGTGTGGCTATTCCCCTAGAGACAGCAAACCATTCCTCTCCCCCTTGGACTTAATTCTTAAAAAAACATGGAAGGGAAAAAAAAAAGGAGAGAAGTTGGCTGGCTGTGAAAACGGGTGCTCCTAAGCTATATGACAGCATGAGGTACAATGAACTCCACAAGGCAGCAACCAGGTGTCCTCTCTCAGGCATTTATATTGCAGGGTGGCCGGGCTTGAAAAGTTAGATCAATGACATATTGGTTTCCAATGCTTTAAAATCCTCTTAACATCTGAAAGGCAGGACTAGCCAGAAACGATGCATAAGTTATATGTTGCCCACTTTTTACCAGCATCCCTTCTGTCAGCTTTTGGCTATGATCCAAGTCATTCCTGGGTATATACTTTAGAAATGCAATGCAAGTCACACTGTAGATCAGCTGAACACCCATGAAAAATAAGGCTTCAAAAGTCGTAATTAAAATCATTTGTAGGATAGTGTTGGTTTAAAACAAATCCACTACTGCACAAGCATTGGATATTGGTGGGTTTCATGAGGCTGGTGATAAACCCCTATACCACACCATTAACTTGGCCTGAAAATGCTGTTGTTCGCTCACTTACTTCTAGGTTCACGAGGTCCATCCACTGTTATCTTGATGGCTCTGTGGTATGTGGCTACTTGTGGCGGATTTGTAAAGACTGTGATAGTCAGCGTGAAGCTTTTCCCTGCAATAAGAAAAAAAATGTTATTGAGTATATGGGTTGAGAAAAGGCATACTCCTCATTTCAGACAGCACTCGAACACACCGAATAGCACTAAAACACTTCAGTTGTCTGAATCTGAAGATGGATATATGCCCAGAGAGCGAGGTGCACAACCTCACAACTGCCTGGTGCTGGATGTGTTCCCTCTGTGGCGACTGCTCAAAGCTTTTGGAAAAAAAAATTAATTTATATTTAAATGATCTACACTTTGCTTGTAAAAAAAGGAGGTTACCCCTAACAGCTAGAGTTTATCTGATCTACATGACTGCCGGTATGTTATCTGTACTTTCTAAAGGGTGTTAGTTCAGAGAGGCTTAGAAATTGTGGCTCACTTTTCCAAACTGCCACAAGAATCTGATCAACAGCGCTTGTTAAAATTGAGGGGAACTGGGTGCTCAGATCCCCTAGGAAGATTGTAAAATCCCATGCTTTATGGTTGAAGCTAACATTAGATCAATTCTATACAGTGAACCCTTTAAAAATTATCTGCTACTGCAATGCCAAGAAACGCGAATGGAAAAAATAAAAAAAAAAATCCCTACCGCTTGCCTACAGAGAATTAAAACATTTTCTGAAGCCATAGCAGAGCATTATGCTTGGTTTCTCTAGTATTCATCAATAAAACTGTGAAGGCCTTTTGAAAATTATTATGTCCATGCCACGGCTCTAAGTTGGGAAAAGTACCTGTTTTGATGGTTGGTTGGGAGAGCTTCAAATCCCCTTGGGACTCAGATCCTGCTGCTCTGGAGTTGCTTTTGGCCAGTGCTGGCATTTACTTTATGCATTTTTTAAATAACAAAAGTAACATTCTGCATCTTTGATAAGACCTCATATATGCAATCATTATAGCTTTGGCCTGGACAACAACAAAACCATTGCCTGTCAGCAGGTTTACAGTTATCTCAGCATCACGGAGGACTCAGATACTGACAGAAATCTTTGTTATCAGTAACAGACATCAAGGGACATCACCCCAAGTTAGATAACCAGGAATTGTTGTAAGAAAATTGAGGCTCTCCTCCTTTGGGCAGATGCTGTGCAAGCTTTCCCATACAGAACTGCCCGCTTCATTTTACCAGTTGGCTCCAGCCCTCCTGAGCACTGAGTTTCTTCCCTTCTCCCCATTTTTATTGTTCGCTTCATTTATCTATATAAATAAATATAAATTCTTGTCTCTAGCAGCAATATTCCCCCCTCCCTATGCACATTCACTTGCAATTCAATACTTCTCTTAATGCAGTTCCTACTTTGGTGCTAATGGTCTGCATCAACATCACAGCAAACACACACACATAGCTGTTACTGGAAACTGTCCTCATCACATCACAGAGAATTAGGGAGGTATTCTCTCCACTCTACAGATGAGGAACTGTGGGGAGATAAAGTGTCTTGGCCACGATCTCACAGGAAGCCTGTGGCCAGCGATGCTAACCACTTTGACTGCTGCAACTAAACCCGACTGTAATCCCGAATCACAGCCCTGACAAAAGAGAAGCTGAAACACAAGCATTGCAAATCCCAGTCCAGTGTCTCCTTCACATCCTTGCTAGAAAGCAGTCCTTGACGTTGCAGGAACTGCAGGAAAAGCAAAAGTCATTTCAGATCCCTTTCTTCGGGCCTTTGGCCCTCAGCTCTTGGGTCTTACATTTACCCTGACCAAGGATGGCTGTGTTCCTGATGTCTATTAAATATCAAATTACATTATAAAGCTTTGCAGCTTTGCTGCTTTTTCTCCACCAGCACAACAGATCTTTCTGTGAGGCAACAGTAATAAAGTTCAATAAACTTCCTTTCAAAACCCATTTACACCTATAGCATTAGACTTAATAAATACAAGAGGCATCTCTAGATCTTCCTTCTTTCCAAAACCAGTTTCCCCGTGTCATTATATAGAGCAGCTAGATCACTAAGACTGAAAGAGACTTTGAAAATATACTTTATTCTCTTTACTAATCTGCAGCATTTCCACCTTGCTTCCTGGTTTTTGGTTTTTTTGTTGGGTATTTTTGATAACTGCTGATGGATTAGGTAAGGTACTGCTTTCTGTTCTGCTAGAATACGTAGTCACTTTACTTCTTTAGAAGGCTCTTGTGGATTTTCCAGACAGAAAAGTAACACAGAAAATCAAACCCAAATGTATTAATAGTGAAATGTAGTAAAATATGGCAACATTAGCAGTCTACAAGACCAGGATAAAGAAGAGGGAGGTGAAGTTACTTTCATGATTTTCTTACGGGACAGGCTACATCTCAGAGACTGTGTAAGGTTGTGCCACAAGTTGGCAAAAGCAGGAAGACACTTAGCTTACTTCTTGATGACAGAAGGCTATCCTTTAACCACACACTGGTTAACCACAAGACTATATAACCATAAACCTACATGTCACTTATTGCTGCTTACCAACGTGTTTTTTCTCTGATTATTCTTTCTTATTTACATTTAGCTTTATTAAGTGGTTTTATCACCTTTATTTGTAGTTTCTACATTATTCATCGTTTATGATGCCTCATTTATGTGCCTCGTTGACAGAGGTGGATTTAGATTGGAGGTATTGTTAGTGAAATCTGTGTTTTATGGATCTACCAGTTTTGGAACGACAGCAGGACTACAATAATTTCCTCCTTGCTTTTACGCATTATGATACAGCCATGTTTCTGTGTTTCGTTTTTAGCATAAACTTGCATAACACACACACAAGAATGTGCACGTGCACACAGACACACGCATATGCAACAAGCAGCAGATTACACTGGTGGAAACCGTAGCAGATTAGTCAGTGAAGGCAGTATTCAGACTCCTTAGCACTGGAAACTATAACAACATCAAGAAGGCATTCTGAAACACTGGTCTGGTTTGGGTGCCTCCCAATAGTCATGATGACAATTTGGTGACATCCTAGCAGTCATAGCACATCAGTATGCGGTTCTCCATTAGCATCAAAATCTGAGACTCTTTGGATTAAATGGTCCCATAAATCTAGAAAAAAACATACCCAATTAGTTTGGGTCTATGATGCATGCCTCAGTACATCGAAGCATAGAGACTCTTACTCGCTCTATAACTATAACTGGCAGTTCCTAATAGTAGGCACATAGCACCTCATGAGCACAAAGATTAAATTCTCCAGATGTGGGACAGAGTTTCACCTTTGGAAACTCTTTCCACGGAGCTCACATCAAGCATACCCTCATATATATAACGGCAGAGCACAAGACTCACTGCTTCCATCAAATCTTCCCTCAGAACTAGGGTAGGAAAAATTGCTTGGTAATGTTTATTTTTGCAAGAGCATTAGGGTCAAAACCCTTCTAGAAAAAATAATGGAAACAGTAGCATTTCTGGCCAAAATACAATACTGACTTTTGCAATGTTACCTAGAGACTCCATTGATGGGTTTGCTAGAGACTATTAAAAGTGTCCTCAAGAGTCACTGCCAATGTGACAGCTGAAGTCTGATGGATTAAACCAGTTGTCCTCAGCTCACAACTTTACAGGATTGCCCATGAGAACCCCTGATGGTGTGCAAAGCTGCAAAACCTTAAGACGAAGCACAAAGTGTAATATTATCCACCAGTCCCTGCTTAGCAATATTGTTCCTGGACCAGCAAAAGCTGAAGATCAGACTCCAAGACCCAAGCATCCGAAGCAGTTGTGCCCATGCTCCGCACTGCAACACAGGAACTTGACGTCTGCATTCAGTCTGCATCCCATCTGACAGAGACTGGAAGCAAAACAATCAGTAAGCTCACATCTAACCTGATGAGAGATTATTTAAGTGATCCCCCAGAACAGCGCTGAAGGGCTCTAGAGGGAGCAATAGGCTTGTAAGCTACGGCCCCTGGGAATGTTTCAGAGGAACCAAGGGGGAAAAAATGAATCCCAAGTGACAACATGGTCACATGAAGCTCCTGTGTGCTGCGTTAGTCATCTCTGCACAGTATCATGACCAGATGGGTCTGGGAGTGAAAAGGCACACTTAAAATATTTTAAGTGGCTGCATGGGCAGACGCAAAGGGGGATGAGACACTTTAGGAAAGAAAGGCCACGTCTTGAACCAATCACTTAATTTTAATCTACCTCTTTCTCAGGCAAAATGAGCTGTTGAATCACTTGATGAAAGTTCATCCAAATGAGGACAGGAAAAATGGAGTTATCGCTTCAGAAGTTTGCCCAGGGTGGGGTGGGGGGCAGGTGCAAAGGAAAGGGAGGCCAAGGGATGATGTGATTACAAATACTATCTTCTGCTTTTGGAATTTATTCTGACATTCACAGATGTGTCATTAGAGGTTGGGTTTTGTTTTTTTTTTAAAAATTGTTACAGTAAATTATTAGATAAAAAGAAGAAGAAAAAAGGGAAAGGAGCCAAGAATGCTTGTGCTGACAAGGACAAAAAGTATAGATGGAAAAATACAAAATGTAATGCAGAAATGCAATACAAATTATATTACAGACATTTCTATTATATTAGTGACAGACTTCCAGGTTCTAGTAAGAAATATTATGATACCTTTTTTTATCCAGGTTCTACTTTTTAGTGCTTATGTTCTTACTTTTATTAAATCATGCTAATGATCAGTTTTATGGATCTTTACAATTTCTCACAACATCTTCCTGGGTATCTGGCAAAGTGAAGATTTCTACTACATTTTAATAAAATATCTGACTATATCTCTGAGCAGGATGTAATACAAGCACACTCATATTCATTCTCAAATGTTGGCTACTATATACTATATACTGTATACACATACTATATACAAATTTTGCCATTCTTTTCACTTAAGCTGCTGAATACTTCAAATATAATTAAGAGGACAAGAAGGGCAAACATAATTTGACCCATGTCAAATGCTGCTTATCATAGAAGTGAAGTATTTTTGTAGGTGTTCAAGTTGCATATACAATTGCAAAGACCTAAACAAGTCCAAATTCTATGCTCAGATGGTGACTCCTGCTCTCAGTGGCAGTCAGAATATAACTTTGCTGGTTATGTTTCAGTAGAAAAAAGCTGCAGCTGAAGCAAGCAGCATCAAAAATAACATAATTTGTTTACCATCAGTACCACAGATACCACTGCATTTAAATATGAGAAAAAACGGTTATTCACCTCGTCTGCTGCCACACTGGAAATGGTTTACAAATTCTAGCTGCCACAGACCAATGGTCCAAATAGATAAACGTGGACATGGGGACAAGCCAGTAAATTGGGTTGATCGCCCAAAGAAATGCAAGGACTGCCCATGCAAATCAGTTGCACAGGCAACAGATCTGTTTGTGTATCTATATGGATGTTTTGTGGTGTAAGCATGTGTCAAGTTGGAGATTTGCCTCCTGGCAAAAAAGCCTGGGTAGCATTAAGGTATACTTTTGAACATTTCTGTCAAGTGTCTCACTCCAGGAAGTTCTTGTATCTGTGTTTACACAGCATCTACTTACCCAGAATGAAATCTCCATCACATTAGATCAATAGGTGTTCTGTTCTGGATTTATATGGGGCCAAGCTGTCATGCAAATGGACAAAAATACCCCACTGCAAACTTGGACCCTGCTATGAACTACTGAATTTGCTTTGCAATAAGTTGTGGAAAAGCAACTAGCTGCTGTGGGAGTGTGGCTGGAACTGGCTTCTCCATTTCCCTTTCTTTTCCAGCTCTCTGCAGCACTAGTCAGTGCTTAAACAAGACATGCACTTCACTTTCTTTTCCTCTCTGCCCATTCTCCAAGTTTTTTTTCCAGCTAAGAAGTCAAACGTTGTAGTGGAGAGTAGCAGAGATGCCTGTCTCTCCTGCTGTGGCTCTGGGGATTCCTGGAGCTAGAAGGCTGGAATAAAGTTGTGTCTAGGGTGGAATCATTTCGAGGTGTTATTTTGGTGGAGTGTGTGTACATTTAACCTAAGGTAACACAGGAACTATATTAAGCAACCAAAATTACATAATTGAAATCAAGTAACATTAACAGAGACACTGTTAATCTAAGCAGGCACTAAAATTGAATATCACCTTAAGCCCATTATCTGGATGATAAGGATAGTCCCTGGCACTCTTGTGGAAATTGTCCCTAACAATCTTCTTATTTCAGAAGTCAAAAATATAACCTTAAGTCTGCAAGCTGCAGATGTGAAATATTTAAGCAAACAGACACAGAAGCTGGTTCTATACTTGCTGTAACTCGCAGTTGTTAAAATATAGCTGACTTGGGCCCTCAGCAGCTATTCCAGCAAACACATATCGGTGATGCACAACAATGTTTTGTGCATGCCCCTTGTCATCAGGTGTATCAGGCAGGCTACAAGACCTGTCCCTTCCACGACGTGTTTCCTTTTGCACTGGAAAATGTCCATACAGGGAGCAGGTCTTAAAGTTGTTTTTCTCCCTCTTTGCTGTTCTACAGTGCTACCAATATTCAAATCCCTTTCCTCAGATAAAACAAGGAGAACCTCTTGCTGGAATAAATAAAAAATGCCAGCACCCAGCATCCCAGAAATACCTCACCATTTATTAAAAAAATTACATATTTACTTTTTATCCTTTACCGTAGCAACTAATACTTCAGTATTTGATCTGAAGCCCTCAGAAGAGTGATTCTTCCTTGCATAAACAGAGATCACTCACATTCTCAAGAACTGCAAGGGCGGGACTCAGTTCAACTGAAACAGCCACAATTTTTCTCTCCTCTTTTTAAGGTCAGATGTTTACATTTGAATTTGACAAGAGCTTGTGTGCAGCCAGTTTCACTTCTGCACTGATGAGCGGTTTCACTTCCCAGTCCCGTGTGCTTTCATGATGATACTGTCCACCGCCCTGCAGCGGCCTCTGTGTTAATCCTTTCCCTGACAGGCTAACAATGTGTGTAAAAGTGCAACCGCTGCTGCTGCTCCACTGTTTGCCTGTGAAGCACCTGATGGTATTTCTCTGTTTAGAAACTTAGATTTGAAATACATTTATGTTCAGGGAAAAACTGGCAGCTGAGCAGCAGGAGATATCAGAAAATGGCCCCAGCCTTTTAGTAGGAATAGAGCTGCAGCAGAAGACAGGTAGGGGAATTTGTGTACGGGAACTGACATTAACGAAGAGGTATAGGGTCAAAAGATTTGGGACTGGTGTGGCAACAAGGAGGTCTCTGAAGACAGGGTGCCCTACAACAGCCTTCTTAGGGTAACACCCAGAAGTCGGCTTAGACATTAGTCGTTTTTGTATGCCACCACCACCAACCCACAAACACACAAAACCACCAGGGATCTCCCTATACTGTGATGTTGTCTAATTTCAGAAGAGACACTGTTTCAAGCTGTGGTAGGAATACTATTTATACTTTAGCATCTTTAGGTTTGTCTTACAGATACGAGCTTTTAGGCTTTGCAATGGACGTGATATGTGAGCGTGCACCACACTAACAAGAATGTTTGACAATATGTTTTCCATCCTGTTCTGAAAGATGACCCCAGTGACCTGTTTTAACTGAATTTTTGGGGTGGCATGCCTTCTTAGACAGAAATCCCGCATATCCAGTTTGTAAAATAGATTAAAGCATTAAAAGACTGGGATGGAGGGGAAGACCTTTTAATGGAAAAGCCAAGCAGCCTCTAACTATAAGTGGGGTTGCTGCAGTAACTACTATAAAATTCTTAAGAACTTGGGTGGAGGCAATAATTACAACACAGGAGGAATGAGATGCTATGGGGTGCCCAGCCTCTGCAGCAGAGTGGCAGCACAAGGAGATTACAGTTTGAGTCTTAAAATGTAACGCTTATTGTTAAAATATTTTTAAGACTTGAATTGTATATACACAATATACACAAACGTACGTCACTAACGTTTGAACACAGATTTTGAGAAAGTAGGATTATTTTTCCCTGAAGATGACTCTAATAGAAATCTCTGATGCTCCTACAAGCAGCCTACTCCAAAATCTGAAGCTCTGCTTTCAAGCTGTGTCCTACTATATATCAGGGAATTTTGATTTTTCTTCAGTAAAATATAACTTTAGTTTAAAATGAAATGGTTCTCTGTACCAGAGCTTGGGCTGTTTCTGAATATGTGTTCAGAAATGGCTTAGCCTCCACAAAGTGCATCTGGCTGTAGGGTGGAACAAAGAAGCGATCATTCAGCAGATTGCTGTGTCACTGCCGAATGTTTCAAGGAAAGGGAAAACCAGCAACAGGAACACCAGTTGGAAAGGACAGTTCAAAATAAAATTATTTAATGCAAAGCTACCACCTTCTCACAGAAAATCCTTTGCAATCCTTAAGTTTAATAATAGTCCTTAACCAAGCTATAATTTCAGACCATTAATAAACTTTTCGAGGTACAAATTATCACCCATACTTTATAGTCAATGAGAGACACACAAGAAGGTTAAGGCCCACATTCACATGAGGATTTAGCTGCCTGAAGTGAGATTCAGGTTTGATTTAAATGCTTAAGTCCAAAATTACACCCCTCACCTCTCCCAGCGCCCCCCATCCAGGTGATGCCTAGCAGCAGATGCTGTGGATATCTGGGGGGGGCCTCACCCACTGAACAACCTTGTGCCTTCAAGAGCACAAGCTCAACTCTGGAAGAAATATCTCAGCGTGGTCAGTCTGGCCTTGACCTACAGTCCAGTCCCTCCTTCTGCCCCTGTCCTGAGGCAGTTTGGTCCGAGAGCTGCTGCTTGGGGCTCAGCGGCTGACACGGTCTCTCATGGTGGACACTTCTGTTTTAAGAGTTAGGCCATTTCTCCAGGGAAATTCTCTGCCCCGTAGGATGTGCCTCAGATGTACACTTTGCACCTCCCTGAAGTGCACCCTGGCAGAATGGCTGCAGTGAGGTGGCAGCGTCCTCAACTCTGGCAGTTTCCTGGCAGGATGACCTTTGGATGGAGAGGTCCTTCAGGCAGACGGGTGGTGCATGCTGAGGTCTCAGTGCTGGTGGCTGTGGCATTTGGGCCATTGGGAGTGCCGCATTTCAGTCTCTTCACCAAGGACTGGTTTTGTGTTTGAACCCATGATTTCTTCACCCCTTGAAGCCCTGTTCTCAGCCTTTGCCTAATCCTCAGACAGGAAAAACCTCCATGTAATAGGTGCTGTGGTTTTTGGCAGATCCTAAGCTGAGGCATCTTCATTCATGGTGCATTGTCCTGTGAATCTAGACTAAGCCCTGTGAGACACGGATTTTGTCTGAGTCCCTCTCCCTTTTTTTCCAGTACTGGCTTTCATTTGGGACTAGCCCAGCCTGGCCACCTGTTCAGACAGATGCTGGCATACCTTAGAGTTGTGGCAGGGAGCTGAAGCTGAAGAACAAGTGTGTTCCTTGCCCTATGGAGCGAAGAAAAGATGACCTCTCAGCATGGCTGTAGGAAGAAGTACGAGGTACGAGGAACAAGGAAGGTGTAGGTTGACTGGAAGTGCAATGTATTGCTCTGAATATGAAAGGCAAGGATCACGTTTGTGATCATTAGGGCCATTTTAGCAAGTGAGGGACTTGCACTTGCAGTGGCCTGAAGCAGGTGAATGCCAGAAGACAATCTGGCAAGTCACTTCTCCAGTAGCTAGCTGAGCATGGGAGTGTGCACTGAGACTGTTTACTTTGAATTTATTTTCTTAGAGGAAGGACTCCTCCATGCTGTCATTACACTAATGCAATGCGCATTGATTTCAGAGCTCAGAAGAGGTCTGGGTCACTCAATGGATATCCATGCGGTCAGTGATGGGGGAGATAACACTCTCATTATAAACTTAGAATCTGCCGAGTTCCACCAGAGACAACCTTCAAACATAGAGCAGATTTGGATGCCGCTTTGTTAGAGTTGTGGTGCTTAAAGTCTAGCCTGTGGAAATGTTGCGGCCTTGCCAAAGTTCCTTCAGTTCCTCCCTAAACTTCAGGGAACTGATGTGCATACACACTGCTCCAAGCACCGCCCTGCTGAAGAGCTCTTATGGCATCAAGCCTTCAAAGCAGCTGCTTCCCTCCTCCTCGCCTCTTGCCTTGGCCTCCAAAACTTCCTCCCTGTTCCCCATGAACTACCTGTTCCTCCCCACAGTGGCATGGCAGGTAGTTCCCTGTCCTTGGAGGGAATGGTAGGAAAGAGTGGAAAGAATTAAAGGTAGCTCCTAGCAACATATTTTGAGGCCAAAACCTGCTTCTGTGATAAAGGCTCATGCAGGAATACCAACCTGTGCTGAGAGACAGCAGCTTTCAAGGCAGACCGGCAGCAAGAGCATCAATAGAGGTAGGAGAGCAAGAGACAGAGATTGATGCAGGACAGAGATGAAGGGAATAGGGTCAATTTGGAGTGGCTGAGAGACTGCCATTGAAATAATGGGAAGAAATAGGATGGGAGCAGAAGAGGTGGAGAGTCACACAGCATCAAGGTAATAGAAAAAAATGTCTATTTCTTTCCTGCCCCAAAAGGATTTTTAGAAGGGAACAGAGACTGGTTCAGACTGATGAGGTTTTATGCACATGACTGTGCTGGAAAAGACTCTCCTGACAGCAACTGTAAGCCACCAGGACTCTGATTTGCAGTATCCTCACTTCTGATAATCTTGAGTGAGCTGACAAGAACTGTATCCCATAGCATAGTCATTTGAAGTTCACTATCCAGCCCCGAAGCCAGGGTCCTAATTTATCTCTCAGAATGATTTTATTTTGCTTACAAAATACCAGTTGTTATTTGAGTTGTAACACAGGTATGTATGTATATATGTGCACACAAAAATAAATATTTCTTTACCAGACCTCAAACAGCCCCTGAAGTAGGGCACACTAAATAAAAAGCAAAATAAAGTTAAAAAAAAGAAGCTGAAGGGCAAATAGATCTCTTGAAACTATGTAACCTCTTCATTTACAGAGGTACTTTATTTTCCCTAAGCTGTAAGTCCAATTCCTTTTATCATGGCAGAAATTAAAAAAAAAAAAGAAGAAGATAGCTTCTGCCTCATCCTCATCGCTAGCCTTAGTTTCAAAAATGTACAAGCAGAGCTCTGCAGAACCAAAAAATAGATTTATTGTTATTGGACTGAGGGCAGTGGTTCAGCACTTGGCATGGCCACTGTTTACAGCAGTAATGCTCCCGGAGACAGGAAGTTCTCCAAATCACTCTCCCATTATTTTTCTCCTGTTGACGCTTTCTGATCGAGAGTTTTTTCGCCCAGATGAAATTTTAAGTAACCCAGCAGAGAGTGTTTGGGATCTGGCAAAGCCAGCTGCAGTCATGCTCAGCCTCACGGACCACATGATGTTTTTCGAGTCAAACCCCCGTGCAGAGCTGCATCATACGTAGACTTTCTTACACAATCAGCAATTCATGCAAACCTAGTTGCACGTAGCAAATGTGTGTCGAAGATGACTCGGGCAGCACTGGCGTAATGAGAAAGTCTTCCCCTTCCCCTCCTCCTGCCACTATGTCCCTGCCAAAGACCAGCACCAAGGCAGTCATCGTCCTGAAAGGGTTGAGTTTGCTGATCAATCTAATGTTGAGCCAGGCTTGCAATAGGCATCAGCTCCTCTGTGCCAGTGCAGGGAGTCTGGACGCTGAAATCTTCTGCAGCTACTCAGTTTATACATAAATCTTGATTAAAATCAATGACACAACTAAGCAACCCTAAATCACTTAACAATAAAATTACTGCTTCTGGCCTCTGTCTTTTAGAGAAAAATTCGCCATTCAGACCAGACTGGAGCTAGAAGAGCCCTGTGTTAAATATCAATCATATGACACACATGCAGGGTGAGGACCAGCAGCTTCACCCATTCCTTTGGCCACTGCCTGTGAGTGGCTCTGAGCAAGCAGTGTTGCCTGCTACCCCAACAGCCACGGCGGCCTTGGCCACCTTAGCACAACGGCAGGGCTGCAGCACGGCTCAAAGGAGCTGCCTATTTCTTTATGGCCCAACTGCCCTCCCATTGGCCATAGCATCCTGCTAGTGGTATACTTCTTCATCGACGTATAAATAAGCAGTTGTTTTTAGACTCCATCAATGGACTATTTTTTTCAGTTTTGATTGCTGTTGTATTTTTTCTATTTTTGTCCCGTCTGGCAAGCATGGTTCACTGTTACTCCAGTATCTGATACTGCGTCTCCTGAAGCATTCCAATGGCTTGGACCAGGACCCAGCCGGCTGCCTAACACTGATTTTATGATCCTGTTGAATAGCATCCTCCTCTGTTTTGCACATACTTTTACAATTTTGTGTTGAAGTAAAAAATAAAACAAAATTTAACGAAGTGCTCAAATAATGTAAGTTGAAGCTACACTGAAGGAGTAAAATTCTGACTTTGGAAGAGGAATAAAAAAAACTGAACACAGAATCCAGGTCAGTAATTTTTGGGGTTTAAGTATTTTTGAGATTCTAGCTTAAACTGATTATTCCTCCCCAAAATTATATCCAGAAGGAAGAGTCCTAATGGCAGAATCTTCTGTTTATGCTTGGATATGTTTCTCTCTCATGTTCTCCCACTAGATACACCTGTGAAAAAGGAGTACTTTTTTGGCTCTGTGGAAACTGAAAACTATTCCAAAACTTATTAATTCCCAATAGCTAGTAGGAAATATGTGCACAGGCTTAATTTTCAGTACTTTCCAAGATGCAGATTTTATAAAGGCCTTGCTGGAAAGCTATTGTGAAGCTCCAGCTCTCAATTTGAGATTGAGAACTTCTGCAGCAAGCCAAGGCTCTTCCCTATTAGCTACTGTTATGATAACCTATTATTTTCATCTGGAAAACATGTTTATTTGTTTTGGTTTGGTTTTTTTAATGTTACATTCTACAAAGAAGATAGTTACTGGCATTAATGATTCCATGAGGAAAATATGTAATGCTTACCGAGCCATGAAGTTTTCCCTCTCCAAAATAACTATTTATTTATAATTTTATCCAATGAACTTCTATGGTGTCAGGCTTTTTTGCATCAGATGTATTTCATCATAGTAACCTAAACCTGTTCATTATACATTAAGAAAACAGGGTACTTTGCAGTAGTATCATTTTGAAGTTTGAATTGTTTATGAACGGAGAGAGAAAAATAAAGATCAATTTTTTTTTAACCAGGTAATCAGGCAAGGGGGGGCTGGCATTGGCTGAAGTTTTAAACTACATTTTTCTTTCAGAAATTACTTACTTGGGCTTGCAAGCCAGACAGGCAGGTTTTCCCAGTAGCATTCTCAAACTAGGGTGAGGAATAGTAACTCTGGAGCCCAGCCAATTCCAATGTAAATCTGTTTTATTCGGCTAAGCAAGCCAAACTGCTTTAATACAATGTCTTGATGTTTCGGGTGACCTGATATATTCTCCCTTCCCATTCTGGGTGTCAAGAAAATAAAGTGCCTTTTTTTTAGTAATCCTGAATAACTGGCACAGGTAGAGCAACACGGGGCAACTGCTTGCTGTTAGCTTCGTAACAAATGCTGAAATGCAGTTCAGTTCTTTAAGCTTTGGCCAATATTTTGTTGGTGCATCTGCTCTGATTGACAGGCAGGACCAGACCCCCAAATGAAGGGAATCACTGTAACTTTCTCACAGTTAGCGCAGAGCTGCTTATTCAGTAAGAGAACGTGGACAACAGCCACGAGATGGTCTTTCTAGATTTTATTTAAAATCCACAGAAGAAAATTTTGCCTATTTATTAAAAATGTCAAAAATGGCAATTATGTCCTCTCTTAAAAGGGAGAGAGTGGTGGTTTGCCATCGCTTCGGCAAGGTTTTTAATGGGGATAGTTACACTTGGGTGATAGCCAATGCACAAGGAACTGTCATCCGTCAAAGCCGTTCCTTCTTCTCCGGTGGGGATTTTAAGTCACGCGAGGTACACAAAGAGAGTCCACTCTGACCATAACTGACATGAACTTTCAATTACTGTTCACATAATACTCCTGGCATCACATTATCACTGGTGGCAACTGAACTTATTCAAACTCAAATATTACACAGCAAACAAAGTTTCGGTTAATTTTCCTCCAGCAAAGTATCAAAGGAAGCAATACCCTTTGAAGCAGCTACCTTCTGCATTAAGCTTTATACAAATTCAACAGAACAGCACCTCAGAAATCCCGTGCCAAATGCAAACAATCTCCACCTTTGGAAAACAACCCCCTGTTCAAGGAGTAAACAAAAGCATATATTAGTCACTCGCTCCAGAGATGGGCAGCCAGAGGAGGTGATGGGATTTCACCTGGAAGACTGACTAATAGCATGCAGTATTCCCAAATCACTCCATCGCTTAAAGTATCCCAAGCACCTGAATGTCATACAACGTACAAGGTGTACATCTGTACCCAAGTGACTGACTACTAGCAACTGCTTACGGTAAGGGGTACAGCGATGCTCCCTGCCAAGCTTTTCTGTATGAATAGGGGCTGTTCTCTCTCAGCTGCTGGATTTTGACCTTGAAACTCATACAGTACACTGTTACAATTTCTAGCTTTGCTTCCATGGCCAGGAACAGAACTACAGGTTTGTTTTTATTAGCTTCTCTGCCACTTTGCCAACTATTCATTTGAATCGTCTAAACAGTCATCTCTGAATCATAATGCAAATTCCATTTACTGAAAAGGTGGAACCTTTAATATAACAAATGAACATGTTTAATGACTGATACTTTTAGACATTACAGCATCTCTCATGTTTTCAGTAAATGGATATAATTTTCTCTGCATTACCCTATTATTATTCTTTGGTAGCATTATGAAGCTACATTCTCAGCTGCGGGTGTTTTCCACCAAGTGCATTTTTAAGACAGCCCAAACAACATGATTTAAAAGACATTTCCCTCTATATCCTCAGCTAAAAATGCTGCAGGATACAGAGGGTTCAGATTGGTATTTTAGTCTTAAAATGTATTTACTGCTTGCACTTATGTTTCAAGAGGGCCACGCTCTTCCAAAATTGCTGACTGTATTTATAATGGAAGAATATCTACAGATGCATTTCACTTCAAAGGCAAATAAAAGCTATTGTGTATAATCGGGATAACTTCCTCCTTCTGAAGCCTGATCCATCTCCCATTTGGAATAAAACATTTTGAGAGTGAGAGAGCAGAAGTCGGTCATTTTTGTAACTTCCCTGAAGCACGCTCAATATTCTGTGTTCATAAGAGCCATGCATGCAACCACACATCAGGAGATGGCTCGGATGCTCAAGTGAGGAGAGGGAAAGGGAAATAGCAAGAAGGGGTCAATGAGTCCTGAGTACTCAGTGTGGTTCAGAGACACCATCACAAAATTTGCACAAAAAGATAGCATACCGAAACCTACTTAAGTGCAGTAGATATTATCGTTTGATTTGTGAATGTTATAGCACTGAACTGTTCCTAAAAAACAACAGTTTGTTTGGAACTAGGAATGAAACAAGAAAAATACGTAAGTAAATACCATGTGAAGTCACAGGGAATATGCAACAGATTTTCATTCTTGACCCAAAACCAGAGAGGCTGATCTTTTCTTTGAGCTTCTTAGCAACTGTCCACCAGCTTCACTTCTATGCGGTTTTGGCTGAATCCCCTCGACCCATGCAAAGGTATTTCACTCCCAGCAACAAGCGCAGTAATGCAAGAGGAGTGTTCAAAATAATCTTGTAATAGAAAGGTAAACGTGATTGCTTAGAATTTATGGGGTTTAAGACTATGGACTGGAGCCAAAGAGTGAAGTTGTGAAGGGTCCTTATGTTGGTTTTATAGGCTTTTGGATCAAGCTTTGTGCACCTGCCCACTCCTATGCAATGTGAGCCGCACGTGTCAGATAGCATTTGCGGCTTCCTAACGACATTTTTATATAGTTCTAGTCTCAGTTAGCTTTGAATGTTATTTGTTATTTATGCTCATAAAGCCTTTTTTATTTACATACTAGTAATTACTGGTTATCACAGAGATACAGCCAGTCAGATATTAAGCTCATCTATTTTATGGTTTATCCTATCCACCTTGCAAGAGCACATTAAATAACAGGACTACTGAATATTGTTCTTCAGTTATTTCAGTGAAAGAAAGGTCAGAAAAAGTACCTTCTGCCTTCATCAAGTCGTGATGCACCCAGAAAATGTTTATATCTGTGCCAGAATTACTTATAATTTTAGGTTGACTCACTCTGTTTCATACACCAGCTTTTGCAGAGTGCCTGGGAGCCCCAAGATGTTAATCAGTCTTTATACAATCTGAAAATTCTAATTTGAAATTGAAAATATGCTATTTAAACATAAACATGGGTAATATTGTTCTGTTCTAAATTTGATGGGGCAGCTTCCAGAAATGTGACTTGCTGTCTACGTGATTTTTTTTTTCACATGAGATTTTACTGCTTTGAAAACTAAGGTAACATGGAAGACAGGTTAGGATAATACAAGGAAAAACATATAGCTAAGTCTGTGCTAATTAGAATGGCAAGTTTAAAATCTACCTACTGCAGATCTTGCAGCATTCCTTGCTGCAGAAAACTGAATAAATGCTGTCTTCAAATTCCCTGCATGTAACCAGAACTTGACATAACTGGTGAACATGACCAAAGTGTAGTTGAGAAAAACCACATACCTCTTCCACTTCTACCCACGAATCGGAGGTCGTTAAACCTTGCTACTTGGTTTTTCATAGCAGCTGTGGCATTTCGGAGTTCTGCAGAGTAGTTTTCATCATTTCCAGCCATCACTGTTACCAGCGTCCCATCGGGCACATCTCCCAAAGCCACCACCTATGAAATCAAGGAGCAGAAGTCTCACCTTCCTTATGCAACACTTAATTTGAGGCACAGAAGATCAATAATAACATGATAAAATAGGAGAACGCAGCAAGAGCAAAATTCCTCATAGATGAAGAAGCTGTTTGGGGAAAACAGGAATCACTTCCATTCCTAGTTTGCAGAGCTATGCAGAAGTTTTTACATTGGTGTACCTCTGAAATACACAGCATAATGTGTATGGCAACGTGAAGAATGCACGAAATAAGCATTCCAAAATATACTTCTGTAATTGTAAGTAAATAAATTCAAGTAGCGGGAGCCAATTCTGCTCTGATATACATCAGTAGCTTTACTTTTAAGCTACAGCATAGTCAACACAATGGTGGAAATCTAAAATTCAAGAGAAAACAAAACCAAGTCGATCACCTTACGGACACAGTCTCAGATTCCCTGCAACTACACCTGTTCCCTGTGTTTTCCTCTCACTGCTCTGTTCAGTAAGGCCATGGAAAAGCAGGCCTCAATCAAGTGTTTAATTATAAATTACTAAACAATTTATTTTTTTCCTTTAGAAGTGTGAAGGGATTGTTTGCCTTAAGACCTCACCTGCAACCTAATGGATGGAAATCATGATCTGAACTAATGAAATCTGCAGTCACTCAGATAAAGGCTTTCACCTCGTCCAAACTGTGTGTGTGTGTGCTGTAGCTCCTTGATCTAGCAAACAGATACTTAGGAACACAGGATTTGCTGCATTTCTGATGCAATGTACTGAGAGATATATCGATTTCTACCCTTAAATTTTCTGACTTGTATCTACAATGTTCACACTTGCTAAATGATGAAAAAATTCATTTTATCTTATATTCTTGAGTGGGACTGAATTCTCAAAACAATCAAATGGATGTCTGGTGTGTCTCTTGATTTACTTTGGCTAAAGTAAGACCTTGAATTAGGTCCCCTATCGTATCTTTTTTAGACCTCATTGCTATTCCACCATTAAGTGTATAGTATTGACCTCAGGACTACCACCCCCCCCCCCCAAAAAAAAGAAAAAATCTAGCCATTTTTTATTTCCTCTTTTACACATTTTAAGAGGAAGTAGCCCTGCATGATGGCCTCTCAGTTGCAGCTCAATATTTTTCCTTCCTCTTAGTGTTTTCTAGCTTATGTCCATGCAGTTATAATTGATTGAAAGTTCTCACAGCCCAGTCTTATTTCTATTAGTTTCTAATTATACTTCTTCTTTCCAAATAGGATTCGCTGCTCCTTTACTTGGTCTGTATCTGACGCTTATTGCCCAGCTATAGCTACCTCCCATAATATGAGAGAGGTCTCCAGTCTCAGGTATTACATAGCCTTTCCTTCTATAGGAGGCTGTGTTTCTCACTTCAGTGCTCTTCCATTTGTTACTGGTAACCCTTATTTTCACTTCCACATGCAAAGTTAAAATCACTGGGTCAAAATTCCCTCTTTACGTACCAACTTCAGCTTCCTCTTTCCCATTCCTCTGCAGCCCACGCTTTTGGTTTTTTGTTCTTCTCTGTGTGCCATAATGCGTTTCTGTGACCTGTGCTATGCTCAGCGTTGCGCTTTTCGAATTTCCCTGATCTTGGCATAAATAAGTCCCTGCTTGAAATGTTGAAGCCAGTGTTTTCTCCTTGCGCAGCATTGTGTCATGAGGCACATTGGCTCAGAAGACTAGAAATTGTGAACCCAGTAGGCTCACCCAGTTCTTAAAAAGTTACCGTAAAACCTTAATGCATGCACATATATTAATGGCATACGAAAGGGAAAGAGAAAAATCAGGGCATTACCCTCAGCTCCCTGTGATGTAGATGTTTTTTGCATTTTTGTTTAGGGAAGTACATGCTAGCATTCTAAGAGATTAAAAACATTTTTGAATCCAGGGTTAGTTGTCTCTTACAGGACAAATATTTTAAATGACTGTTTTCAAATTACACTGAAGGCAACCTCAGTGATAAGACATGTGAAGAAAATATTAGAAACAAGTGTAAAAAATACAGAGCCCAGAAAATAAACTAGAGTTAAAAGTCAGAGACAACAGAAACAGAAAAACAAATATTTACATCAGAAAAAAAGTCTAAACAGATAAGTTTGGACTTGCTGACTGGAGTTATTTAGTACTTTGCTATACTCTTCAGCTCTTAAAAATATGTATTTCCAGAGAAGCGAGAAGAGTATCAGAGCTGCAGCACTGTTGGGTATCTAAATTACCTACTTCTGCCGCATCAAACAAAATTAGCCTTTAAAATTAAGATTCAGGTTCTTTTTGAACAGCATTTGGACAACGAATCTGTATGGTATCTTACAAGAGTTATTGTACATTATTTTCTAAGTTTCTTAGAATCATTCTTTACTTTAGAAAAAAATAACGCATAGAAATTATAATTTTGGTTTGAAATAATATCCTGATCCTAAACTCAAGAATGAATTTTTATAAGTAAACCTGAAGGGAAACCTCTCACTTTCTTTCTTTTTATTGATGCAGTTGTCATTAGTAAATACTTGATAAAACTCAGTGCTTTTTTGTCAGATGCAAATAAGATATCGGAAGCATAGGAATGTTATGAACTAAATTTTCTAGTTCCCGTTCCAAGATCTTAAAAATTACGACTTTTAAAAATGCCTTTTTCAAGTATTCGATATTTAGTATAAAAGCAATGAGATTGTTTCATATGTGGCCAGCTATTTCAGGACTCATTTCTCAGCGGTGCACGGCGAGAGCCTTTTGCAAGGGCACCAGGAGCAGCCTGGCTCTCCAGCAAACAGGTGCCCCCCAGAACAGGATTTCAGGAGCTCTTAAGGAAATCCTCTCTTGGTTGGCTTTTTTTTTTTTTTTTTTTTTTTTTTTTCCTCTGGCTTGCGTATTTCTAGGTTGAACCACCTCAGTGTTACAAACGCTTGCTTTCCTCTGTTTGGAGAACCTGACCCTTTACTCTGTTTGCAGAAGTTGGGAGCGGGCTTGCTAGTTAAAACAGAGCTGCAGGGAGGGGCGGGGAGGGGGGACACACACGACGAGAAATGAGAGCGGCGTTGGATATCTCTCGACACCAGCCCCCAGGGTTTATTTTCACGTAGCCAGAAGCCCCCTCTGCCTGCCCGGGAAGGCGATGGGGAGCGGGGCCCCCGCGTCTCCCGGTCACAGGGGTCCCCCAGGAGAAACACCGGCCACGTTTGGGGGCTTCGGTTTTTCACGCCTGTTCCACACTGTAACTCTGCCTTCCAGGACGGGAGCTTCCCGAAGTAATTAGCAGCAGCTGCCTAGTGCGTGGGTGGCAGTATAATAATTAATCTAAATGTGTGAATTTAGGAACTGACCCTGCTGATCAGTTCCTCCCTTTCCCCAGACTCACATATGTGCGTAAAACAAGAACGCTCTCAGACTTAATAAAACTTTTCCCTCAAGTCGCCTAACCCAGCAGGATTTCCCAAAGCTCTGGGAGCCGAACTGGTTCCCTTCTCCCCCATCTCTCCTCCCTCAAAAAGCCATCGGAAAAGACTCGGCGCTGGTCGCCTTCAAAAGAAGTTGTGCTGAGGCTGTCGGTGAGACCGAAAAAAAAAAAAAAAAGAAAAAAAAAAAAAGAGCGTGAACCTCACAAATCCCGATCCTAAATCCAACCCCGGGGCTCCCAGGGAGCTGCATGTCTGCGGCTCCCGTCTCGAAGAAAAGGATAACGAGAACAATTCCCTTTCCCTACTTGGATGCGTATCTACATCAGGCGCAAGACAAACAGCGCAGTCGAGAAGTCAGCGATAGACCCACGTCAAAAGAGAGGGTGACCAAGGAGGGGATGATTTTCACTTGGACCTGGGTAACGGGACATCAGGCCGGGTGAGGGAAGGGAACGCAGCTTTCTGCAGGGCTCTGGGAACGGGAGAAGTCCAAGCGGCCGCAGGGGCTGCCCAGGGTAGGCCCTGACATTTACTGTCATAAAAAGCAGCCCACAAAAAAAGGAAAGATGCGGGGGTTTTTTGAAGGGTCCCTAGTAGCCTGGCCAGGGGAAGCCCGACACCTCCGGAGACCAGGACGCCTGCATCTGTCTGCCAGGGCTGCGCCGACATCTGGTCCCCAGGGCAGCCGAACTCTTCGGGTTTGGCCTCTTTTTTTACCTTTTTTCTTTTATTTTCTTTTTTTTTTTTTAATTTTCTTTTTTGTTTGTTTGTTTTTCTTTATTCACCCATACCGCGCCCTCCCCAATTTGAGCAGAGCTGCCCCTCACTACCACAGTTATGAAGGGACCGAAGAGTGAGGCAGCGGCTGGAGGGAGCCTGTCCACCCAGTGCACCGCCTGCCCCAGCCGCCGCCGCCTGCTCCTGCCCGGAGCCCAGGCGCGAACCCCGCCGCGCCCGCTCGCCCCACGCCTTCCCACGCTGTCGTGAGTGGCAGCGACCGCGGAGAAAAGGATGGAGGGAAGGAAGGATGGAGGGAAGGAAGGATGGAGGGAAGGAAGGATGGAGGGAGGGAAGGATGGAGGGAGGGAAGGAAGGAGGGAGGGAAGGAAGGATGGAGGGAAGGAAGGATGGAGGCACGAGGTTGGCTGAACCCCAAGGTTGGCCCCGACGTGTCCTCCCCGCCGGGGAAAGCCGCCCCTCCTGACCGTCCAGGTGCGGATCCGAGCCCGGGGGTCCCAGCCTGCCCTCCCCTTCCTCCCCCCCGACCCACTCCGCCGCCCTTGCCCCCCTCCCCCAGAAGCGTGACTTTGAATCCCCGCCAACCGTACCTTGAAGGCGATGGGCAGCGTTTTGTTGCAGCGCCAGTGGGTGGGCAGCACGGAGCAGAGGAAGTTGGGGCTGTCGGTGCGCACCAGCTCCCCGGGGTGATCGGCCAGGACCTCCACCATGCTGCGGTCGGCGCTGCGCAGCTTCCCCGGCAGCGCGCCGCTGTGCTCGGCGCCCGGCAGCGGCAACGGCTCGCTCATCTTCCCCGGGCTCAGCGTGGTGGAGGGCGGCGTGAAGCGGCGGCTGGTGCTGGTATCTACGGGGATACGCATCACAACAAGCCTTTTGAGTGAGAGACCTCCGCAGAGTTTTTACAAAACAGCGAAATGAGCGTAACTCTTCGGCGATCTGCTCCCTGGGGACCCGCATAAACGGATACAGGCTGGGGACCCGCGGGAAACTCGTTTCTACGCCAGTCCCCAAAGTTAATTTTTTGCTGAAGGCGGCTGAGATAGCGAGCACGCCGAGATTTAACTCTTGGCTTCCCGGCGCTGCGGAACAGATCACGTTAATCCGATAAGCGAAAGGGTCGTCCGTGCGGGGCTCTACCGCGACGCCTGTGCATCTAGTTTGCTGCCGTGACCCAAAAAGTTATCTGGGGGTGGGGGAAAGCTCCTTCCAAACTCCCAAGCACCGTGGAAAAAAAAATTAGACAAGTCAAATACAAGACGCGGTCAGAAATACATGCAAAGCCTGGGGCTTCCCAGAGAGTCAGTTGCCTATCGGTTTCTTCCAGGTGATTTGTCTACAGTCCCAAGAGAAAGCAAAATACATCGGCGTCTTCCGTAGGCAAAAGTCGCTCTTTAAGAGAGGGAAATTCGGGGTCAGTCTTCAGAGAACGCAAGCTAGACTTTCTGATCAAAGGTCAGCTGGCTACAACTGTATATATATATTCACGTACACACACGCACGCACACGCACATATACTGTACTTCATAAAATATTTACAATACAATCTGTAGAGAATTTAAACACAACAGGAATCCATTAATGTTCTCGGCAAGATTTTTTTAAGCAGCCTTGAAAATCAGCTTCAGTAGTTTGGTTCGCTTTTCTCTAAGACTATTCACGTCATGACCTTTCAGTCATTCTTCCGAAAAAAAAAAAAAAAAAAGAAAAAAGGAAGCTCAGTGCATATCATTCAGGCTTTAAAGCTCTATCTCTGTACTTGTCTTTGGTATAGAATCTTCCATCAGCTTAAAGAAAGGTTGCAGCCGATCCCAAGCTCTGAGGCTAAAAGGTCCACAGCTGAAAACTTGGGTTTGGGGATGTTGGTTAAATTGTGGGTTCTCTCTGTGGTTTTGTGTGTGCAACAGCGCTCTCTCTCTCTCACTCACGTCCTTCTCAGCAGTCAAACCAACAGTCTGCAACAACTTCGGCAGTCATTGCCAATTCTTTTTTTTTTTTTTCGGTATCTGAGGCAGTCTTCCTCTAATTCGGCCACAGGAACCGGCTGCTTAACAATATTTTAACCGCAGCAGGTGGAAGCCTACTTTCAGAAACATGGCTTTTCCCTCAGCCGCCTCCAGCCCAGCGGGATGGATGCTGCCCCTCTGCGCGGAGAGCCCCCACGCACACACTGAAACCCAAAAGCAACCAACAGCAACAATTTTTTAAAAAACCGTGCTTAAAAAAAAAATAATAACAAGCCACTACTTTTTGAACGAGTGAAAGCTTTCCTTCCGCAATAAGAGGAGGTGGCGGCGGTCGGGGAGGGAGTGGAGGAGCCCCACGGAGAGAGACGGGAAGAAGCGGGGAAGATAAAATCTCCCCTAAAAAGTTGCCAGAAGTGACAGTGTCCAGCTCAGAGAAAGCGCATTTCCACAGCGGAGAGCTCTCGGGTCTTCACGTGAGCCGAGGGAACGCGAGCTTCCTGCCTGCAGGCTTGGCTGTCCAGGACACCGCTCCGCCGCTCCGGGCTGGGGTCCGCGCCGCCCGCCCGGCGCCCGCCGCCGCCGCCGGCGGGATGAATGGAGGTGGCCGGGAGCGAGTCGGCTGCGGCGGGCGGAGTGCGGAGGAATGTCATTCCCCCGGCTGCTTTGCATACGGGGAGGGCGCCGGCCAATCACAGCCCTTTCCGGGAGCAGCCGGGGCGCGGCCGCGGGCCAAAGGGGCTCCTGGAATTGGCGCGCCCGCCGCCGCCGCTACTGTGGGGAGCGGGGGGTGAGCGCCGGGTCGGTGGGGACACCGCAACCCGCGGGAGTGCCGCCAGCTGCCGCTCCCTGAGCCCACCGCAAAGTGCTGGCGGGCCCCGAGCCTGCGGTTTGCTGGGGTGGGGATGCTACGGCGGGGACACCACGGCGGCCAGAGCGGCGCGACCCCCAGCTCTGCCTGGCACCTCCGCGAGTCCCGCTTGCTCTTCCCTTTCGGGGCCTTTGCAAGGTGCCCGCAGCTCCGCGGATGCCGCCCCGGGGGGAGATCCCAGCGGGGTTTGCTCCCCGAATGGGGTCACAGCCGCCCGTTCCGCTGCTTCCCCTCCCCGTGGTCCCCCGAGGGGGTCCCCATCGCCCCCGGCAGCCGGGGAACAACTCCAGCCCCGCCCAGCGCAGCCGGCAGCCGGTGGAGCCGGTAGCGAGGGTGCCGGGTGGAGGCGTGGCTGTCCTTCCGGGCTGAGTTGGAGCTACTTTCTTCTGGTTTTAGTGGTTTTATTTCTTATTTCTTTTACTTTTTGTTTTGTTTTGGGTTTTTTTTGGTGCCGCGGGCTCGCGCCTGGGACCGGGAGCGATTCCGACGCACGGGAGCCCCCGTCCCGTCCCCGCCCCGCGGTCTTGGGGTTCCCTCCATGAAATTTCACACCCCTCGCTCTCCTGTATCTCCTCTACCCGCCGGCACAGCCGCCCCTCCCCATGGCCACCCGCGGGATGCCGCTGCCTCCTCCGCCGCCGCCAGCAAAGCAGCCGCGGCGGCAGCCCCGGGGCCGGGCGGGCTTTGAAGGCGAGCGACAGCAGCTGTGGCGGGGGTGGGAGTGCGTGCGTGGGGTGGGCGCGGCCGCGGAGGGGACACCACCGGGAAGCCTGGATGGGAAAGGGACAGCGGGGAGCGGGACGGGGCTTGCGCAAGGCAGCCCGTGGTGCAGTTCCGCGGCCCGGCCGGCAGAGGGTGCCCGCCGCCCGCAGTGGACACCAGGCTGGGGGCGGTGTCGGGGAAACCCCCAGGGGGGAGCGGTCCCTAAGTCCTCGGCTGGGCGCGGACAGCCACCGCGCGTCCCGTGTCCCAGACAACGGGGGGCTGCGGTCTCGCGGGGGACGCGACCTGCAGAATGCCCTGGGAGGGAGCCGCCTCGCCAGGAGAGCCCCAGCACCTTCCCCCCGCCGCCGGCGGCTTTCCACCACCCACGGGAGGGGCGAGGACAGGGCAGAGGGGACCCTCGGTTTTTCCGCTTTGGAAACGCTGCGAAGCTGGGAAAGCGACTGTGGGTGCTGTTCTGGCACCCCCGCGGTCTGCGGGGACAGACGCAGAGCGAGCTCCTGCCATTTACGTTCCCTGGTTTACACGCAATTAAACTGAAATCAAGCTGAGTGCGCTGGGTGAGAGCAACCGGCGCTTGCCTCCCCGGAGCCTGCTGCCGGGGCGCGAGAAGGGTAGGGATGAGCGGGATGAGCCCCGCGAGTGCAGGGACACCCGCATCGCAACGCAACGTAACGCACTATCGGGAAGCGGCGCAGCCGCCTTCCACCGAATTCGCGGTGCAGGCGCCAGGTGCAGCACGCATCCAGTGCGGGTCAGGAGCTCTTCCCGCTCTCCAGGGGCGTGCAAAGCGCCGGCTGCCTCCCTCCACCCCGCCGTCCCTTTGCCGGGGCTGCCCACCCGCGCCTGGGGGACTGCAGCTTCATCTTCGCCCCACCTGCCGCCTTCCTGTCCTTCCCCTCCGCCAAAGGGCGCGAGGCCGGTTTTCTCCGCTCTTTCCAAAGCGCTGCGCTTTCCCGCTGCACTTGCCGCAAGTCCCTGTTTTCTGCAGGGCAGTTTGGTGCGGAAAGCTCTCTGTTTGACATCAAGTGTCAATGGTTTGTGTGTGTCTCTTTTTCTAATTTTTTTTTTTTTAATTCTTTCTTTTACACGGTTACTTCTTTCTTATATGAAATTGTCCCAAATTAAAATTATTAGTGAGGGTTTTCTTTATGTTTTAAGGAAAAAAACCCAGTTCTACAGTCAAACGGGTGTTATGAACTACAGCTTAAAAAAAATCTGGGGTGTATTAGTTGCTGATAAATTTTTACGGGCATTGTAGAGATAAGAAGTTATTTTACTGATGTGCATGCATCTACATACATCTCTTAAAATGTTAACATATGCACGTAGTGTTTGTTTGCTTCTGTTTCCCTTTCCTTTTTAGCCAAGAGGTAAGGATTATTTTGTATTTAAATCAATGAATATATTAAGCTGAATTTCACTCGCTGCTCTGCATCCCGTCTTAATCTGAACTCCTCATTCTAAATACAAAATAAACCCAATCTGTTACACACGTGGACAGCCAGAAAGATCCAAACCGCCACGATTTAACACAAGACGCGGAAAACACTGCATGCTTACAACTTTCCATAACTTAGCAATATAATCAATGCTGAGATGAAGGGCGTTAATGTAGGCAAAAAGTGACAGTATTTTTTAACTGCGCCGAAGCCAAGCTTTTAAATTACAGAGTTAAGTAAGAGAGGGAAGACAGGAAAACACCGTGGATCGGAGATTTTGATGCAGATCGAGCTAAGTATTTTACACGGCCATTAACACTAACTACACGTACTACACGTGGGTTCTTTGTAGATTGGTTTGTTGGGGTTTTTTTTGTGGTGTTTTTAATGGGTTTTTTATTATTTTTTTTAGTTTGCTTAGCTATTATCGTCTTCCTTCTAACTTTATATTTGCATGACAAAGAGAGGAACTCTCATAGTAATTTACTGTCCCCTTACTGTATCTTGTGCAAGTACTCTGGAGGAACAGGAATTAGAGAGTCAAGAATCTTGTGGGAATATCAGTGATAAGGCAAAGTAAGCAAACGATGCAGGGTATTTAAAGCTGATTTTTCTTCTCACATGGTAAGACTTCTTAGCACCCCTAATGCTAAGACTTGCACTGGGAGAGTCAGTCTCTTCTGCAGGAGTCTTTTTGAATCAGAGATCACAACTGGTGTTATAACTTTACCAATTCACATTCAGCACAGCTTTTACTTGTATTTTGACATCAATTTATTACAGCCGTAAACAAACCACAAGTGAATCTATCTACCATGCCTTGCCTCTGTCGTGCAGGATTACTTGACAACAAAGCAGCGAGCTTTTTACATAAGCTTTTTCTGAAGCAAAAGGTTCGGAAATATGAGAGAGGAAGCAACAATTTGGGGATCAATTTTAAGCAGCCTAAATTGCAAAAGGGAAATTAGAGGCTGAATGCAATACAAGTTCCCACTGCACAGGTAAATATTCCCTGGCCAGGCAGACAGCAATGGTCACTTGTTTGCAATGGACTGAATTTGTGTGGGATGGGAGAAAACTTGCACAAAGCAGGCAAAAACTGTCTCATTAGAGGAGAAAAAAAAAATACAGACCTTAACAGAGATGGCATACATATCATATGAGCACAAACTGAGATAACAGGCTACAGACCCTGATCTTGCCAACACTTAGAAACATGCCTAACCTCATTGTTGAATGCAATAGAAATCTCTTTGGGGAATGCAATTACACATATTAACTTTTGGCCACATTTGGGCTTAAAGTGGCATTATCCAGTGGGTCAGCTCCTACCTCTTGCACCTGAATTCTTTTAATGTATGTGTTAAAGCCATTTTAAAGGTGTTTATAGTGGTGTGTGTCTTGCTTCTGCCAGTGATGAATCAGTGGGTTAATGTCTGTGAATGAAATTTGTAGGATCAGCCTTCTGAATTGTCTATGCAAGTATTACTTGCATAGATGTAACCATTATGGGTAATTCCACTGACTGACCTGAAAAAAATTGCTATGGTTATTCAGTTATTTTGGGGCTACTGGGATAATGAAACATTGCACAGAGAAAAGCAGCAACCAGTAACTAAAAAGACAAGGTGCTCCTTATTTCCTGCAGCAATCTCTCACCGCTATGAAATACGTATATTTCATGGCCAGCATGATACAGGGGAAATGTGGCCAGGACTACACAGGTGTATGGTGTTTAACTTTCCTCTGTTTCTGGGAGGGAGAAGTGCCTAAACCCCTCCAGCAATCTCACGTTTGATCTCTTTTAACTGATACAAGGTTATTCACTCTGAAAGAGAGGAAACTGGCTGCAGCTCAGTTTATGCAAAGCAGAGGGGTTGTGAGGAAAGATGAAATAATATATGTTTATTCAATATCTTTAATACGGCTATCTCATTACTTGTGACCTGAGTTTACCACTGGATAAGTTGCCAGGGGCTCTCCATTCTCTTTAGGACCTCCAGGTGATAGTGGTGGTCAAAATTCTCTCTTTCCTCCAGGGCAGAAGCTGTGAGCCTTCTTTTCAAACAGGGCAGACCAACCCACGCTCTTGTCACTCAAAATATTTTAGAAGGTAAACATGACTCCTGTTTTGAGGGGGAATGATTTGCCTGAGTAGTCAGCGTGTTGTTAGAGACATGGATGGCAGGAATACACTCCTGCATATGAGGGGAGATACCTTTACAATTTCATCTCCCTCATCATTCAGAAACCACAACAGAGAGAGATACACTTTGCTTGACTCAAATTATCAACTGGTGGGAGCAATGGGCAGGGAGCAGTGTATACCTGGGACAATTATCAGGAGAGGCTAAACTGTGAATTTGTATCCAGCGTTAGCCCTGGCTTTGCAGGCCTATGGGTGGCTGCAGGTTCACCCAGGGATTTTGCCGGGTGAAGGCAAGAATCAAAACAACAGCCAAAGGAGACCAGGCAGAGCCCCAACAGGATGGGTACTGAAGCACAATTCGGCCTAGTCTTCCTACCAGCATGGATGCAATCTCAGTGCTCAGCAAACCAGTGCGTCCAGCTGTGTGACCAATGCAGCATCTCACCCCTGGAGACATTTCTTCATAGCACCATTCCTCCCTATTCCTTCAAGGGGCAAATGTGACAATCATGAAACTGCAGCAGCAGTGTGTGTTGATGCCTCCTCTTCCTTACCTGCTTAGTCAGGCTGGCTCAGCTTTCTCAGGTTTGTTAAAGGTCAAAGCCAAGGCTGGGCTCATTCTTGTGCTCACCTGCTGTGGGTGTGTTGTCAATGTGCAGGTGTGTGGCGTGTGCTTGCTGCTAGCACCCAGAGCTGGGGGCCACAGAGCAGGACAGAGGGTGCGTATCTCCTCCTCCACTTCACAAGAAGCATCCCAATCTGACTTTAAAAATACTTGCTAGATTATCACCAATGAGACAGTTTTCTCCTTGGTCTTACATGGCTGACAACAAACGTGTGAGTAGGAGGGGAGTCCAGGTTAAAGTTTCCACTGCAAAAGTACCTTTTGGTGGTTTGTCTTGTGTACACTCCTCATACCTGTGGACCAGACATGTGAAATGCATCGCTGTGCAGTTAGGATGCAATGCATTTTGTCTTCCTCAAAGTGAAATTTGGGTACCTGGTGCACAATAAGCATAGAGAGGCTATCTGGAGGCACAGAAATGGAGGGGTCATGTCTAGAGCCAAGGGAGCATCCAATCTTATTTTTCCAGTGCTCAAATCTCAAGGAGAGCAACGGGCTTAGTCCTGGCCACTGTGTTACTGACTGTGTATCAGTGAATGAGAGAGATTACAGGAGAAGGGCAACCACAGTGATTAAAGGTCTGGAAGAAACTACCTACAAGGAAAGATTAAAGGAATTAAATACATACATATAATTTGGGGCAAAAGGGAAGCCAAGGGGACAGCATGATTGTGGTTTACAGGTACATGAAAGACAGCTATAAAGAGGAAGGGGAGGAACTGTTTTCATTAGTGAAAAAAGATAAGACAAGAAATAACAGATGCCAACTGAAGTAAAATGAGTTCAGTTTTAAAAGCAAGGGCAACGTTGATCCTGAGATCAAATAGGAGGGAGAATACGCTCCCAGGGAAGCTGCGCATTCAACATCACTTGAACTTTTCAAGTCGGAGCTTGACAAGCACCTTGGAGGGGAAACTTTAAGAAACGGTGGAAGGGAAGCCAAAAGTGCTGGGATGTACCGCATGACCTAGAAGCCCAGATGATTTTGAGGCCATTCTAGAGGGCTGTGAAAAGCAAACACACACAAAACCTGGATCATTTCCTGCTCTGCACAGTTGAAAATTAAAAGGAAGGGGGGCAGGGGAAGGCTAAGTGAGGAAAATAAGATGTTTTATATGATTCTACTGTGGCTAATCCCTAGAGGAGAAGCCAATTACTTGAAATGCTTAGGAATATGGGGTGGAGAAGGGAATGGAAATTGTTGAAAAGCTGCCATCTGGTATAAGTACTTGCTGGTTTGGAGACGTAAAAAATATACATCGTGTGCCATTATACTATGCTCATTACATGCCTAGATAAATGCAGATAACATCACCCACACCTAGTATTTTCTGTGGCATTTTATGTACTCAGGTTCACATCATAACAACCTCCAGCACTAATTGTAACATTTGGGCTTTTGATCTTCTGCTCTGGTAGGAACACTACAGGTGCCTAGTACTAGCACATGTTGGGGGGGGATAAAAAAAAAAGACCAAAGTCCATCTCCTTTGGTTTCAGAACATTTAAAAGAAGTAGTAAAACTGTCCCACTTGGACAGCAGGGAACAACTCTGGCTTAAGGAGGATTCTGCAGATGGCACAGAATTAATGTAACTATAATTCCTTCCTCCAACCCCTCTGAGGGCAAGGGCATGCTGGCAGGGCAGAAACTGCAGGTCGGCTGTCAAACAGCCCTGAGTGCTCTGGACAGCCCAAATTGCATCAGAGAATGATGATATTTTGATTTATGTTAGGAGGTGCACAGGCAGATTTCCCTCCTGTGTCCTAAACTTTGCTTCTGCAGTTAGTGGTGAGTGACCTGCCAGAAAATGAGGCTGATGAAAGTACTCGGTCTAGCAAAAATAATTCACTATAGCCATGGTGCTAACAGGCAAAATGTAATGGCAGCATTCATGCTGCATCTAATCCAAATTACTTGGTATGGGTTTGTCTTTCACAGGGTCAGTTTGCTTGGGTTTCTGTCAAAATTAAGTATGAACTGCAAATGATAGGCAAAGTTCCTATAGGGTCACAAGCAGAAGTATTCTTGGTACAAACTCCCTTCCCTAGGCATCCCCTCTACACTTTACTGCTGACCTGGAAGGTCTTAGACGTTGTCCATAGCCTCTTTACTGAGAGGGTCTGCCAGTAAAGAAGTCAATTAAAGGGGAGTTTTATGACATAAACATTGTTTTTCAGCAAATAAGTAAGCGTTATCAAAACTTTGTACAGAAGCCTAAACAACTACTAATTTTGGCACAAATTTAAGACAGTGAAATTAAGACAGAAAGACTTTTATGTCCAAAATGTCCTTCCATTATCCCTCTAAATAAGGAATTTGTTGTTCGGGTCAACAAGATGCAGTGATGTTTTGATCCTAAGGAAAAGGATCTCCTGACAGTAGTTTAACAGAAAGAAAGAAAGAAAGGCAGTTTCCAGAGGAGGTTTCCTTGCTCCTAGGCTTGCCAGAAGGAAAGTTGTGGTATTTGGGCTGGAGTTAACAGCTGGGAGAAATAAAGATGTTAACTGCATCCTTATTCCTACATTACTTTCACCATTTAGAAACTATGACAGACTAGAATGATAAAATAAGTGTTCAGAAGAAAGTGATGACTATATTCTCGGTATAACACTGTGATGCTCACATCAGCAGGTGATACTGTAAGTAAAGGCACTCTGTGAAGGAATGGCTTCTCTGCTCCTCCTGTCCCTTCCTGCCCTCCATCTCCTGATTTAAAGAGTTAGGATGGGTTTTATTTCTCTTTCCATTTTCTATTGTTCCAAGACCCATTCAAGGATGATGGGGTAAATGCTGGTAGCTCATTCATTGCTCACACGGGAATGCTCCGTGCAGTGAGTTTGCAGAGCATTTCCAGCAGCTGCCCAACAAATCGGCAGCAAGGAAATGATTGGGATCTCTTTCCCAGGGAGACTGTAGAGGGAACACAGCAAGAGGCTGTTGCAGCTCAAGCTTCAGATTTAATTTGACTGGATGAGACAGAAACTGGCTTTCAGTCTCAGGTCCACTTTACTACTTGAAATACAGTGTGTGGTGTGAAACAGAATAAGTTTCCTTTGGTATTTTTGCAGCCTTCTAGGGAAGGCAGGCAGTACCCTTGCTGTGTCAGCCTCATGAAGAGCTACCATGGTTGGAGAGGGATTGTCTGTGGGACAGACACTGCTGTCCTGACATGGAGAGCCCCCTTACCCACAGCTAAGATCAAACATCTATCGCTTGGTGTGAATCTTAGTGTGATTAGGAGTAGTAAATCCCACATAGGTTATTTCTGTAGAAGGCACTGGGAAAGATTTGGCTATAAGCTGTTCCTTTCTCTAAACTAGGCTTCTCCCAGCATCTGTCTCAGATGATGGCTCTGGTCTCAGCTGCACAAGGCCCTGCGAGCACCTTCAGCTGGCAACTGAGCCTGTTCCATATCTGCATGCACTCCACTGACAAACACACTTTATACTTAACTCTCCTCAACACAACAATGATATCATGCATGCAGCGATGACTTCACGCAGAAAAGGTTTTTGCTTCTGAGCTGTTAGAGGTATCATGCTTGGGACTTCTACTGCAACATCACTTGATCAAGCTGGGGATGGGGAAGAAAAGCCTGACTGAGATGCAAAGGCACTATTAACCACACTCAGCACCACTAATGTATTCTCACAGCCACAGATGAAGCCACAAGTTAATCTCCTAAATTGCTTCTACTCCACTTAACATCCCACCTGGGCCTGCCTCTGCCTGTGCTTAGCAGGTCTGAGCTTGGGTATGCTGGTGCCACCCTATACCAGCTGCTCTGTAACCCAGCAGGGAGCAGCCTCCCTGTGCAGGCCAGCTCATCCATTGTGGGATGCATGGGCTAGCAATCAGAAAAGTTTCAGGGAACACATGTTCTCAGACTCTGTAGTTATAGACCTTAATGACAGTGATAAGAAAAGAAAATATCTGTATAATATTGAATGTGATTAACAATAAAAACTCCATCTAACAAGCCTAGTAAGATGGCCCCAACATTTGCCACTTAGACACATGTATGCTCCTGCTGAACTTCAGCCAGTAAGATGCATTTGCAGTTTTAGGCTGTGCATGTGTTTACAGGACAAGGCCTAGGTAAAAGCAGGATTTAGGAGGACTAGACTTATCTGTGTGTAAGGTTATAAACCTTCTTTTGATTTGGTAATGTGCTAGAAAAATCTAGTACAAGTGTGTGTATGTGACACACTTTACACAGGATACACACAACCAGTGTTGCAAGGTCTCTCTGTGTTGATGATGCCTCAGTATCAGCTGCTCATGAACTGCCTTTAGTGATCGTGTAGCTAAAGGACTGATACTCAGCTGGTCTTATTGCCAAAACCATGCCTGTGAGGACCAACTGATGGTGATGGCTCTGTATAACACATGAAATTCTGTCTCGGAATCTTTCAGAGAGTATCTTTCCTGGGTTGCCCTGGGGTTTGTAAGTGACAAGTGCAGCTAGATATCACTAAAATCTTGCATGACTAATAATTCCAGATTAGCACAAATACGGGAAGTGGGAGGTCTGCAGGCCAGGCTCTGCACTCTCTTCAAAATGTGCCCTTCCCAGAGCCAAAAGGTTCCAAAATCACTCAGCAAATTTATTCTTTGTGGTACTCTCCGTGGCATGTCACTATCCTCTGAGTTTTATTTTTGTTAATCTAAGGACAAGTGTATTTTCCAAACAATTTCATCTTCTTATATCTGTTTTTCAGTGTTACTTTCTTTTGGTACTACAATTACATTCAAATACATAAAACTGTTTTAATGTTTTGATTATTTTAGGAGACTTCCACAATTTGATTATTTTAGGGGACTCCTAGTCTGACGCAAATGTTTGCATGAACTGTATATGTCAATTGGTTAAATGAGGGCTTTGAAGGACGTTCATGTTTGTGACAGGCTGTTCTGAGCTCTTACATTTTGCCTACTTACACGCCAACTTGAGGATCTTCTGATGGTGTTGGCCCTATCCTCAAAGACCCAAGGGTAGCTCAAAACAAGTCCGGGTACCCTAGCACAGCAGTTCTAGAGATGGGGTCATTTTTAGGATAGTCAGCTAATTCTTTAGTCTCAGTTCTTGGTGCACTCTTGGTCTTCATGCCACTGTCACTGAGACCGAAGAATTATCTGTTTCCACCACTGTCTCTGTTTAAGCTGTGGCAGTTCATTCAGCTCTTGGTAGCCTAAATCCTCATTTAACTCCAGCATAAATTTCTGCTTTAAAAACTAGCTTCCAGGGAGGGAGGCAGGAGCAGTATGCCTCTACTCAGTGGGTAGGCACATGCCAATTCACACTAGGTAAACCCAGGCCATGTCCAGTCTTGGTCGGTATTATACCAAGACTTCACTCTGTGTTGCTACCTTTTGTGGGACTCAGGAGGTTTACAGGGTTTAGGGAGATGGGGCAAAATGACTGCTTAACTTGTAAGGGAGAAAAAATCATATCTCCACTGGTAATCGCTGGGGAGGTGAGGAGAGGACATTTGGAGAAGTCATGGGGTTCCCTCCCTGGAAGTCCTAGGATGTGGCTGGATTGATCTCATGCATGGCTGGTGTAGGGTATTTGGGCTCTGCTGGGCACAGAGGAATGGCCTCTGTTTGTTAATCATGATGGGAGGTCTGTGGGGTTCTTCTGTAGGACAAACAACCTGTGTGACCCAGGAATCAGATCTGCCGGGAGCATTAGGATGGGCAAAGCTGGATCCCCTGGGGCTGCCTTGCTGCGGGATTTGAGGGTGGTCCTTGAGCAGACTGCTGCTTCCAGGGAAGCAGGAGGTAGCATTTCAGGGGCTGTCCCTCTGGCATGCCTCACCATCAGTAGTTGGATTTAAAAGACGTGTAAATAATTCCTACAAAAGTGTTACTTTGTTTTAGTGGAAATCATAGCTATTCCTCTTGGGTGGGTGTTTTTTTTAACGTGTTTTTAATTTACCTGATATGTAATCTGCTACCTTTGATCTCAACCTCAGATCAGCCCTAGGTCATAATAAGGTGCAACTTAGTACCAAAACCTCTGCTCTCATTTGTCCAAGATGAGATCTATGCCAGTGAGGGAACAGAGTGTTGTCCAAGGAGAGGGAGGGAGCAGCTGAGATGAGTCAGGTCCTCCTGTGTGTTCCGACTGGGGGTACAGAGGCAGCCTGCCATCCATTGCCTTTTCCTCCTCTTCGATGCCTCCTTCTCCCCAGACAGTGATGGCTGGGCTTGGACCACCTTAGGGCTGTCCTCCCATAGCCTGGAACTGCCATGCAGTATGACGACGATGTAGCAGAACTTAACAAAACCTGATACCTCCCATCTACAAAGTCCTCCATGAGCCTGATTTTCTGCATATCCAAATCTATCTGAGCCACTGATTTGTATTAGGATGAGTGAGAAAAAAGGTCTAATTCCAGACCTTTAACTTCAGTCTTGCTACAAATCTGCCCCGAAATATACCCTAAACCTTATAGAATATTCAAAACCATGAAATACTCTTGGCAGCAAATCATAATAAATGGCTCCCTGAGTACCAGCTACAATACACAACTCTTTGAAAAGGAAATTTGCTATAGAGTGAACAAAGCTTATCAAGAGTAGTCTAAGATCATATTCATCTGCTGCTTTCCAGTTACAGATGTTACACATGATATCTAGTGGCACAATGTGCCATCTATAAATTGGGAAGTTCATTTTAAAAGACAACCAGATATTTTAATCTGGTTTTCATCTAGCTCATTTGCACAATTATGAAATTAGGGACCGTAAATGCCCTAGTTTTAGGTTTGTTAGGCAATAGACGTATGTAGAAATATGTTTTAGCCTTTCTTGGCCAACATAAACCATTCTTGCATGACTTTCATCTGCGAATTATCACCATTAAATCAAACCTACACAGGACTATATCAAACAAAGCCAGTTGCTCATTTGGTTTATGCACTACTCAAACCATCTCTTGTGTCATCCACTTAACATTCCATTTGTCTACACTATCTTTGATGTCTCGCAGAGCAAGAATTATGTCCACCTGTTAAAAACAGAATCTAAAATATAACAAGTGTCTCTAAGTTGACACTCACATTTGTCCTGGGCAACTGGTTCTAGGTGGCCCTTCTTGAGCATAAGGGTTGGATCAGCTCTTCTGGGATTCTGTGATCCTTCTGTAAATTGCTTCTTATTCCATGCTCTTAAGAGAGCATGAAATTAAGAGGTGAATTTCTCAGATGCTATGAAAAAGATAACCACTGAGAATCCTCATACCTTACAAAGCAGAAAGTATCCAACAAACACCAAGATTAATTCTAGACATAGGTCATAATACCCTGGACAGTTCAGGAAAACTATGTCTCACTATTTTGTCTGCTTTTGGAAAGCCTAATAAATCACCTAGTCGTGCAGCAGGCTTTTTCAGCGTATGCACTGTATATGAAGCTCTGCAGAAGAAAACCAGGGGAAAACCAAGCTTGTCCCAGGGGGATAGCACATGCTTGCTCCTCTGGCAGTCACAGCCTACACATCACCTCTTAGTGCTAGGATGGTAAGCCCGCAGTGTCAGGCTTTATCTAGTACTTAGGTATCCTGAAAAATGATTCAATGTCATCTTCCCAAGAGCTCTGCAGCAGAAACAAACGATCCTTGTAATTCAGCACTGTTTTAGGATGAGAGGAATTCAGAGTTCAGGGAATTCATGAACTAAAAATTGGAAGAAAATTTGTCCCCTCATCCAACTGAAAATGGAAACTTTGCTGCAGGAAATGTTAACAGCAGCCCCCTGAGGAAGGTGGCATGTAGACTTGATAAAACACAGTATGGGAGAGGAAAAGTGAAGGAATCTTCGGGTGGGAATGAGAAAAAAATAGATCTTTCTTTCTTCACTCTCAACTTCCTTTCTTTCATCTTCATTGGATCTTTTAAAATCAAATCCATAAAAATATTTAAAACTTTGCTCTAAACCCCTTTGACACACATATATGAATTGGTTTAGTTAAGCAAATATTTAACAGCAAAAGAGTCACTAAGAACAAAGCTAGCCCCAGGATTATAGAAAAGAAAAGAAAGAAATTTTGCAGTAAGCCAAATATTAAAAAAGATGTATGATGTCTTTCAGTCTGGCATACTTTTTGTACAAGAGGTACCAGTGAATATTTGCATACAGCAAAATGGACTATGGCAGGATCTATACAATTTGTCAATGTTTCGTTAAAATTCCTATTATTTATCTGAAATATCCTTGTTAAAAGAAGCTATCTTTAATGCTCTGATGGCAAAATTTTTACACTATTGTCATTTTTGAGGGATTAAAAACTGATCAAGCCTTTAGTTTGTATAAAAGAGCATCACAAGTGATCATAATCCTGGAACCCAAATCAACTGACAAGGTCCACTTGCAGTAGCTGGTAATCTGTGATTGCTTTGCTCTTGCAAAGTTGCAAACCATCAAACATTAAGTGCCATCACCTTCCGCCTCCACACTCAGCAGCTCAATTCCCTCCAGCTTCAGTGGCACCAATATCCCAAGCATTTGAAATAAAAACTATTTTGAAGTACTTCCTCTGAAGAAACTGATTCAGTTAAAAAGGCTTGCAACATACTCAACAGACTAGTGAAAGCCCCCATAGGTATTTAACTGTCTCGTGGAAGTTAATGCACATGTACACAGTGAGGGATTTCCTCATTTTGCTCCAACAATAGTTATATTACTTTAAAGAGTTTTTTCATCAAATGCTTTATATTACTTTCCAATCAAGATTTCTATTTCATTACAATGCAAAGAGAAACTTATTGAAAGGAAAATAAAGAAGTCTTTACCAAAAAATGTAGAAGCTGCTCTGTTTTTCCTCATCAGGTACATGGTCCAGCATAGAGGAGAAGACATACCAAACTGCCCGTGGTTCATGTTTAAGTTTATATGACAGCCAGGCAGTGGCTAGACACTGCGAAAGACCAGCAGAAACTAAACAAGATGAGGGGAGAGCTCTTCCTTTTCACTCCACTCTTTCTCTACCCTAGAGATCATTATTTAACATGAGCAAATTGAAAAATGACATACAGCCATACTTAGTACGTGTTTTTTTTCTTCCACTAACCAAACTCACAAGAGACTTCCCATCTTTCTCTCTCTCTTCTCCCACTCTCTTTCTCTTTCTCTCTCTTTTTTTTTTGGTTTTGCCTCAGGCATTCATAGGCTAGTAATTTTCATTTAGCTTCTCCAATGATTTTTCTCTGCCCAATGAGTGGAAGTGGATGAAGATTTAAGTTTAGACTTTTGCTGTTAGAAATGAGGTTGAGACTGTTCCTGTTGTTTCAGCTGATGCACTGTTTCAAAGGTGTAAGGGTCTATTACCAGTAAATAGTGTAATGATACTGATAACGATTCTTTCTACAGACTTCCCCTGCTTAGAGTATTTTATAGCCACTAACACCAGACAGTGGTATCATATGAAAGCCCCTGACTATGAAAAGGAGAATTTTTTTCCCAGTAGATACATAGGACAGGTTAAGCCCAGCCTCTTTCTCCTTGTGCATGGGAATAGCTCCAGTGATATCCCTGGGATGGGAATTTGTGTGAGAAATGGTAACACAAGTCAGCCACTGTGCTCTGATAAATCAGTAAATATGTGTCAGTATCTGTAAAGCCTAAAATTTCTTTTGTAGGTTAAGTGATATATATCCCAGTTCTCCAGAATTCTTCCTAGAACTGTACAAGTGTAAAAATTGCCATATTCTCTGTAACAGCCTGTTACGTTTGTCCCGAAGTGTGAAATTCAGCGGTTTGATAGAGTACTCAAGAGAAGATGAATAGATATATGGATGAATGGATGGATATAAAGGTAAAGATACTTTAAAAAATGTTAACTGGGACTCCAAAGTGTAGTCCAGCTGTTTTGCAAAGCATACCAAAATGCTGCAGTCACTGAAAGAACGCAAAAGGCAGTTGGAAGACAAGCGGTTCCTAGGTTGCGATGGAGATTTACGCAGCAGCTCTTGTACTACAACACTGTAAAACCCCTGCACACTTAGTGGCCCATACAGCGATCTTCTTCCTCTCTTTTTTTTTTAATTTAAGGAGATGAGTGTTGTTCAGAATACCAGATGTATTCCCTGCACCTTTTCCCCTCACCTTCTATAAACCATTTCTTCTCCTAGAAATGGAAATAGTCATAGACAGTGATAAGTAAGAACAAAATCAAGTAGGAGCAGTTGCATCCAAGTGGGCAAAAAGAAATGTTGCCAAGTGCATAGCTGCTTATCGGGTTTTTTTTGTTTGTTTTTTATTGCTTTGTGTTTTCCAGATTCCAGGGTGGGATGTTTCTAATGAAATCAGGGAATGCATGTGGAAACAAAAGGCCGTGATATTTACTAGGGATTTGCTGCTGGCCAAATTTAATATTTCAAGTGGAGACCACTGTTAGTGTTTTAAATACATTCTATAAAAACGTTAAAATCTCACTTGTCAGCATATGGTCATAAACCTATCGCCCCCACGAACACTTAAACACATGCAATGTTGCCTATGAGGAAAATTCTGTGTGTGCCTAAGCTAGTCCAGGAGTGACTGAAGCTGTCAGTCTAGGAAAACGAGTTCCAGTTCCCGTGGAATCACAGGAACTCTTGCACCATAACTGGTATGAAAGAGACAATGAAATAAAATGTACTTCTGGGAAAGGCTAATCCAGAAACTGTTTGGGGCTGTTTGACTGTTGTTCTTATACTGAACAGGAAAACAATAAGTGGTACATCGTTTTCCTTTGTTTTGAACTTTGTCTTGGCGATGCTTGGGTAAAGGAGGGACCTGCAAAGGAAACATAGTCCTTTTCCCAAGGAAAAGAATGGAAAGGGGGAAAAAAAAAGAAAACCCAACAGAAAGCCCAGTGACATGAAATGAAACAGCACAATCTCTACCACTCCAGCAGCTCTTACACAATCCTGGGTTATGACATTATTTAACTGCCACAGGAGGACTGTGAGAGACCTCAGGCAAATGTTTCATCAACTGCACAGCAAGATGTTTCCTGGTCTTTGCCGACAGTGGTTCAGCAGAGATGCAATAACCTCTCTGCTACAGGGTAGATAAAGCACCCCCCACTAGCTGCTATCTTCAGATGCTCACTCTACAGAAAAGGTTCCTCCTTTCCATCCCTCCATATAGTGTTAGGTTTGAGCTTTTGAACAGTACAGACCTCTAATCCTTGGTGTTCTCATGTATCTTTTTTTTATTATCAGTTTTCACCTTCCTTTTCCTACTGCTTGTTGCTGATGTATCAGAGTGTGAGCACCTTGTGGACGTTTACATAAAGATAAGGAATGATGGTGCTGTGCGAGATACATTTCTGTTGACATCAGAGAGAATGGATCTCCAAGAGAAAGCTAAACTACACACCCAGGATGGATTTGGGTTTACACTTTTCTTCCATAATGTAATACCTTAGTTGACAGAGAACTGAAAAGAGTGTAAAAAACTCCTTTGCCACGTATTTTAGTTTGGTTATTTTGGGATTCTAGGAAAAAGCTATCAGTCCTTTCAGATGAATATCTTTTTACTCACACTACATGTTTTCAAAAGCGAAAGATGGTGAAATGAACGTGCAAGAGAAACCCCGGCTAAGTTTTTGTTGCATCAACTTCACTCACTGTCCAACTGGCCACTTTTCAGCCGTATGCTACAGTGTTAGTCTGGAGGGGGCGGAGAGGTTATGAGAGTTGAGGAAAGAGTTGCTTTTAATTTGTGCATATATACTGCAAGTGTTGCTCCAGCAGTAAGTTCTGACCCGATACTTATTTAAGGAAGACATACATTTTGGCAAAGCACAGGCTTAAAAAATGGAAATCTGTTTTTCTGGAGGTTTTAAACACCTGCAACTTTCATGGATTTTCAGTGAAGCTACTGGTGTTCAGATCATCTGGAAGTCAGAACTGTGATAACTTTTTATTCTCAGTACCCTGGAACATTGCACAAATATTAAGATTAATCCTTGGGGGGCTTTATAAACTTTTTTGTAAAGCATAAGTAAACATCAGTCTGAAATAAAATGGAAGTAGCTGGTAACACTGTGCCATTTGAGGGTGTCTCATTAGTAGGTAATATGAAAACTGAAAGCAGATTAATGGCTTCTGTTTCCAGACTGAAGGGACATTAGCCATACAGGTTTCCAGAACTGTAAAAGCAGGCCTGTTAACAAAAGTAGGTTTTCTTGCGGTGATGCAGCATTTTGTGTTTTATAGTGCTCTTAACATCCCCACACATAATGCAAGACTCCTGTCCAAACCAACTCTGTGTTAACAATAAGACCTTTACTTCACTGAATATGCAAGACAGGAACACTCTGAAATGACTGGGTTCCAGCACACATTCCTTTATGTGCTTTACAGGACTTTCATAAACTTATATTTCTCAAACACAGGGGACTAGGCTTCTCACAGAAATTATGGGCTTCCATGGCCTGTGCTGTACAACAAAAAACACAAGGAAAGGAACGTAATCTGATGTTCCTTTCCTGTCTTAACATCCAGCCTGTCAATGTTTTTTTTAAAAAAAAAAAAAACTGTGCAGAGATTACCCAATAACTCACAGAGAAATTCGCTTTATGAACAGAAGTATTTTTAGGGTTCTTTGAATTGAGCTAAATGAGTGACATATTTTTAAAAATCATACGCAGACCAAAAAAAAAAAGCAAAGAGGCAAGTAAGAATGAAACAGGATGGAGCACACGTCCTGTTTTTGACATGCAACACCATCTTTAACTAGCTTTGAAGAACTACATCCTCTTTGCAGAGCATTTAGCAACACCCTTCTGAAGCAGGTTGTTTTTCTAGAAGCAGGATGTCACAGGTATTTGCCTGCATCTCTGAGGTGATTGCCAAACTTGTGGACAAGGGTGGATTTCACTGAAAAATACTCATGGCTACTGGGAAATTTCAAGTGCCAGGGCTTTTTTGGATAGAGATAATATTTATGTGCACTTTCACCATGTTGAAGCTGGATGTGTTCTCCAGTGAAACCAAATTCTGTGAGACATTTGGTACAACAGCTAAAATTTCATTTGTTTTGGAGCTGCCTACTAGACATTTGAGAGTGATCAAAAGCATATTTATCCCCCCCCCTTTTTTTGATACCAGCTTTACTTTTAGAAAAAGACAAAGCCTTGCAAGATGGGAATACATTTACTGACTTGTTTCTCTGGGGGCACAACTGTTGGGCAGCTGCTTCCCCTTGCTAGCATCTACTGCTGCATCACTCGACAACAGTCTCAGAGGCGGTAGCAGCAAACACTCTACACAGCACTTGTGTTTTTTTATGCGTGGGCATCCCCATGCTGAGCTCTGCTGGAGGTTTGCAAAGGGAAACACAAGGTCTCAGGTCGGTGCTGGCCAGGAGAGGGAGCTTTGCAATGACCAGCCAACAATGCCAGCAGCTAGCCAGTGCCATAGCCAAATACCAATTCTGTTTAACCTGAGTGCCAACATCTCTGCCCTACTACACCTGCAGCAGCTGTATCTGCACTGATGAGCAGTTTTAATTTCTCTCTTCTCTACTGAAAGCTACCCCAGGCTGTAATTGCATTGCTACCGGGAAGAGGTGAGAGTGCCCATAATCTCTCCCCCTTCAAACCACCCACCCACATCTTTTAGACAAAACTGAAGTTAATTACGAGAGACTTTCTCAGTGAGACTTAGCCAGAACCACTGCAGAACCAACACAGCTGTCAGCTCGGCTTCCCTCTTCTCACTGGCTTTGCATCAGCACAGAAGCCAGCCCATGGAGACAGACTGGTGTAGATTAACCTAGTTTGAAATGCAGGTCTGGAAACAACATTGGGCACATGTGACACAGAACAGCTAAAATGCTAAGATGCCGTATGAAACCACATCTAGAAGCCTGGCACAGATGTTCCCATGAAGATTTCAACAAGCCACCAAAATGTCTGTCACCATCTTGAAGACCTTGCACTCCTTTGTTGCTTGAGATTTGTCAAGAGACTTGATGAAGGGCTAACTGGGAGCTCATGTCCTGTCTAAGCATGATACTTCAGAAAGTTTTCATCCTGTGTAGAGCTTCAAAGCTTCAAACCTCCCCAGTGGGTAGGCAGCTTGCATAGGTGGCCACGACGAACCACATCTAGGAGGTGAAGACTGCATAATGCCAGCCACTCAGTGGCTGGCTCTCACAGCTTCAGTTAGAGCAAGTCCTGTCTGCAGGAACAGCTGAGTACGACTGGTCCAGGGATAGAACTGCGGCTTCCCACATCGAGGCAGGGCTGCACAGAGTCTCTAGTGTGGCCCACTATTCCACCCCAGAAGCTGAAGGATGTTTTCCGGTCAAAACTAGTATGTATGTTTTTGTGAAAACCTTTAGTTTTGATGAACCGACATTTTAAGTCCAAAAAAAAAAAGAAGCATATGTGTGCAAAATTACCTACAATTTCTCATCCTAGCTAGAAGGACAGATGTGGTCTGGAGCATCAAAGAAACACCATCAGGGAGGGCCTTGACAAGTATAAGTCTTGAATTTGAGTAATTTAATAGATCTCTCCAATGCCAGGCACATGCCTGGAAAGCACCAAACCCAGGACCTCTGTATCTGAGCCCTATAAAGCCAGAATTCCTACACACCATGCAGGCAAGGAAAAACAGGCACCACAGATGCACCATGACTCATTAGCTTTTGGAGCAAAATCTTTCCCAGATCTCCATTTAGTAATCTGTCAAGCCTCAAGTGCTTTTGGAGATTTGCTGAGTAGTTTAAAGGTAGGACTGAAACCCCCAGGAAACAAATCACAGTGTCTGTGGTGTAGCCACTACTGTGATGACATGGAGCCTGAACCATGTGCTGAGCAGTGGTAGCACCCCAGCACTACAGACACATTGCTACAACCCCCCTGCCATGCAACAGGAGCTCCCTGGCTATGGTGAATGAGAGGACCAATGCCAGAAAACTGAGGCTGAGCATGGAGTTGATCTTTGCCCCCACTCAAATCCTTCCCACAGCTCCTGGCAGAAGGAAAAGAGAGAAAAGGGTGGGTGTGAGAAGACTGAGGGCCACCTTTCACAGACTCAGATGGGACACTTTTGCTTGTGGCCAACCTGAATCAAGAACATCGTGCTTTTTCTGGATGTGAAAGGAAATGCCACAACAAATGCTGTCAGCTTTCCATTACCACAGGCCATGGTTCCACTCTGCAGAGCAGGTATCACGACACAGACTCCCCAACCTCACTGGTGGTGGCAGGCAGATGGGATGACCTTCCAGGTGCACTCACTCTAACAAGACCTACTTGAACTCTCCAGACCCTGCTCCGTGAAGCTTTCCCACCACAGGAAGAGAGAAAATCATCTCAAGCCATATCCCACCTCACAGTCACCTCTCCACCTTCACTGACTTATTCCCCCATGTAGCATTTCCAACAGACCAAGGCATGAAGAAAGCAAAAAGCTTCATGACAACAATGTCCCACTAAGGCTATGTTTCCCTTCAGCATGCTAGGGGAGAGTCCAAGGCAGAAATCCATAGCAGACAGTGACTGGAAGTGCACGAAGTCTGACCAGGTCCCTTGGTAAAGCTATACAAGGATACAGAAGGTCCCTTCTGCCCTTCTCACGCTGGTCTGTTTCTGGTCTCTCACAACCATGCCTGTCATTATTCCCTTTTGGAGATTTTTGTACCTCTCAAGAAAAGATTTATCATTCGGGCTTCTTAACGGCTGCACCTGTTACAGATTGCTGGTGCCTTTGCTTTGGGAGGCACCATCCTTCCAGTTTTGTACCCTTTACCACCCTTTTGATTCCTATTGCCTGCCCAATAATGTTGATTAGGCTTCAGGGCAGAAGCAGCATTTTGCACTTTCTTCTAAGACAGGATTTCAATTGCGGAGAAAACTCAACCTTGCTTTCTTTAATAATTCACATGGCAGTATTGTGTGGATACTCTTAACTGCTACTTAAAAGTAATTAATTGATTTTCTGACATATCAGTTAACAATGTATTGCACTGACATGAAGTTGTGATTCTGCTGGTGACTGGGCTGGATGACTGGATGCATCATACTCGGTTCAAGGGCTGAGCTTAAGAGACTCTAAATATATTCTGCTATAAAAGGAAAGACATTTTACATGTAGTGTTGTCTAAAACTTGAATCCATATGCTGCCTCCAGAGCTGTCAGAGTAAAGTATTTCATTGTTATTTACAGTAGACTGATAGTATTTAAATTTAGAACATCCTATAGGTATGAAAACACAGTTTCTGTCGGCTGGAGACACCAGCACGTGTAGAACTGCAGAAAGAAGGCAGCCTGCAGGAGGGCTTTGTGTACATATAGCTGAAATGGGAGAGGTCGCTGGAGCATCTCTTTTCTCCACACCAAGTTGCCTACCCTATTTGAAACCCGGGAGTGCTACGGATGTATAGATGGATGGGTCTGAAGCAGGAAAACAAAAAGACAGAACTTGTTTCTGGAGATCAACGGTGGTTTATACAGCTTTTTATCTTCACAGTAAATCACCAGTTCTCATAAACTCCAGGGCTGGGTGGCAACAGACCGATTACTGTGGTCAAAATGTTCAAAGCAGCCATATTCTGGTAGATAACTAGATAAAAGAAGACCAGCTTTTCCTGGCTTTAATGAAATTATCTGTGGAACTTAACGAGCATTTATTACACTCCACAATCACATTTTCAGAAATATACTGTTTAATTATAATACTTCGGCTTGAAAATTCTGAAACAGATAGACAGTGCACAGGGACAATACTGAAAATATTTTCATTCATTATAGAGGATATAAGCTTATTTGCTTGTGATGTCTGCTTTGATATAGATAATCTCATCATGATCAAATCCCTAACTTTCATGTGTTCCAGAATACTTCATGTCAAACACTGGTTTGCTTCTGTTTTCAAAGAGTCTTTTTTCTCCTTCCTTTCCTTGCTACAAAATACCACAGAAACATAGGTTAAGGTACAGACCAATTCTTGTTTAAAAATGTTCTTTCAATATTTTATGGATATTTTATGTTCAAGTACTTGTGCAGAGAAGTAAGTATTATTTTATCAGCTGTAAACCCAAGGAAAAACCCAAGAAACTTTCTGGTGTGCAAGCTGTCCTTTAGCTATTTATATCCATATTTATCTCAAGAAAGCCTCCCATTTTTATTTTTTATGTGTTAATAATATGAGAACCCCTCTCACACATACTCAGCCTTGTCACAAAGTCTAGAAGATGCTACAGGAAATTAACTTCACCAAGACCATCCTGTTTATGTAATTACAGTATTAGCTGACTTGACTCTACACACACGACACAGAAGAGAGCCCCACACAGCAAAACAATCTCCACCCTCAGAATTATTTATCACCAATCCTCTTCTGAGATTTGGCCATTAAAAATATCTGCAACCCTGTTATGACTTATTTTAACTTCAGAAGATGAGTGATGGAAGAAAGGCAGTAGATTCAGTGATTCTGTGGGGTGTTTAGCTTCAGAATAAATGAGTTTTTAAAAAGAAAAGACTTCATGAATTATTAATGGTCCTCTCTGTAGATGGGAGAAAGTGTCAAGATTTTGCTGAAGTCATGGATTGATTTTCTGACACAATTGAAAAGACATGAAAGCAGCCACTTGGATGGTAGTGTCAGATATACGATCCATTGGTAAATGGGATTCCTCCTCTCCCTTATGAGCAATGCTCATGCGCCATTGATTATGCCATATTACATAGCCCACAGTAATACTTATGGGGAAGAAAGAGTGGGAAAGTAGGCAAAAAATTGTAGGGTGGATGGATGAGTAAAAGAAAACACACTAAAGAAATCCTGCTTTATAGAGCTGGATAAAGTGTTATGTCCAAAATGTGGTTTTGCCCACCGAAATAATGCGAATTTATGGCATTTCATGAATTTATGTCTGTTTTGTTACTTATTTGACTCCCGAAGGAGTGAAAAATATAAAAATGAAATACATTGCAACTGTTTTCAGAGTGAAATTTTAAATCAAATATTTTTTCTGGAAGTAATACTTTGTACTTAATTTTATTTTGATATTGTTCTAAAATTCTTGGCAGCTGAAGCCATTACTCTTAGGGGTTTTTCTTGGTTCTAGATTAATTTTTAAAGCAATTTGCCAAAATTCTTAGTGATTTTCTTTCAGTTAACTCAAAATAGAGTATTTTCTGAGGTTTCCTAAAATTATTTTCTTTCACACAGCTAACACTGACAGAACAGCTACAGTCATTCTATTGAGAAACAGTTCACCTCTCTGAAATACATGATTTTGTATGTCTCTCTGACTGCTCCTGTCAGCCAGAACAAGGATGCTGGACACCACTGGTCTCATCCTTTCTAAGTGCCACTTTCTTCTCTCTTCCTTATAAAGCGTAGATGTGGAAGAAACAGCACAAACTGAAAGGTTTCCTCACAAGCCCAACCAAAAGCCAGAATGAAACCCAAGCATCTTTCAAGCCTTTACCTCAATTTAGTATTTCAAACTCGAAACTCACAGGACACGCAGAAGTGTTATTAATCCAGTCCGGAGTAGATAGCAAATGCCTGGGTACTTTTCTATTAGATCACTTTCTTATTGCGGAAAAAAGGACATATTTCTTTCTAGAAGTGATTGTAGGCTTGTGAGAAGAGCAAGCTACCTTTAGACTTATGTGACTGCTGCCCTATCCCTACTCACAAATCAGTTGCTAGAAGTGGGAAAATTAAATACATTTTCTGCTGGAGAGCTGGGGTGATAAGCCCCTGCATCAGCCTTTGGAACCTGGAACAGCAAGAAGAAAAGTAGAAGTCAATGATTCACAGAATTTTGAACAAATTACACTGTAAAGAAGAAGGTGAAAAGATTATGGAAGCACTGGAAATTTGCTGAACCATGTCATAGAAAAGGTAACATTCTGGAGTTGACCTGTTTGTATTTGAATTACTCCGGCTTTATATGTGGCTTATTTTTTTTTAAAAAAATGTATTATTTGGCATCTTCTTGGTTATCTTTCATTTTATGATTCATTAACAGTCTGCAGTTACTACCTTTTAGTAGATACAGTGAGAATGTTGGTCCATACTGGAGTCAGATGTCAATTTTTCAATGCAATTTTTTTTTCACAAGCTGATTTATTCAGTTTGATCTCTTCATGACAAAAAGGACCTGCTTCAGATGATTTTCCTTGAAAATATTTTGAAAATGGTCTGAAATTTTAACAATTGTAATTTTTTCCTTCTTTCCTAAGAGAAAAGAACATTTTTTGGTTCAAAATATTTTAAAATTAAGTTTGTGATGGTATTTTCTCTGGTTTAAGATTAAACACACCATGTAAGTATGAGTGGAATTTTATATTTATTTTTGTTTTATGAAATATTTCATGGGCAATTTTGTTTTGGTGGAAACTGTGTGTCTGTGCAGGTGTGCAGGAAGGAAGATCTTTTCATCCACCTGCACTCTAAATATCTTGACTGCCTGCAATGTAATGTTAAAATGGCTCCTGGCGTTAGGTGGTGCAAACCACAGTCATAATTTGCCCTGAATTAGATTAGGTGAGAGCAGCAAGGAATAGCATCCCTTTGCTTGTGCTGCCATTTCCCTTGAGGACTGATTATTGCTTTCCTTCCATCCAAAGAGAGTGAAGCAGAAAATTATGCAAGGACTTACACATGCTATACTACTAGCATTTCAACATGGCAGGTTTGGTGAAGAAGAATCCACAAATTCAGTGAGTTTCTTTGCCAGGAATAGTGAAAAGAAAACCAGGAGGTGAGGTGGCAGCATGCTGTGGCTGGTGATGTGAAGATGAGGCACTGGCTGCTGCAGCCAAGACCCTGCCCACACCAGTGCCAGGGAGGGGGCCCTGGGAAAACATATCTAAGGCCAGCCAAGTGCCAGGACTCGCTTCTACAAAGCTTCAAGCAAGGACAGTGCTGGTCTCTTTGTGTAAAAAGGAATTTGTAGAGCCAGGCACTGGGACAGAGGCTTAAAACAATGGTGAGCTTATCTGCGATAGTAAAGCCAACAACTGTAGAATGTAGCATTGTTCTGATGGCAGATAAAAGCAAAACCGAGCCTGGCAATAAAAGGGGATGTGTAAAGATGGCCCAGAAAAATCTGGGATACATTAGAAGGGTTGATTGATGCCAATTTTACAAAGAAATCCACTGTATAAGAGCAAGGCAATGACAGATACCTTAGCAGTGAGCAAAAGATGGGAAACTTGGAGCAGAATTGTTCAAATTGTGTTGCTGAATTCCAGCAACAATTTCACATTGTGGGAAAGGCAGCCTGCTTTATGTCTTTGTATGTTGCTGATGAGTTGCCTGTAGAAGAGTGTATTTGGTGGTCTTTATTCAGTTCTTAGTGGTTTGTATCCCACCACATATCTGGCTCTTTTCCAGTGGAGCCTGAGTACTGAAAAAAAATAATTTAACAATTAGCATGGAGAGAATAACGTTTCTGTCTCTAATTGGGTGGTCTATTTTAGAGCCAAACCAAAATTACATCCGGGAAGTGACAGGTATTTCTGAGGCTAAAGCTTGATAGCACTGAACAGAAAATTCAAAACGGCGTGTCACACAGTTCCCAGGAAGGTGGAGGCTGGAAGTTTGCAAACACATGCAAAGTAATGAAGGGAGGAGCACAGAAGGATGTTGTAGCTCTGGAGAAAACATAGAGTGTTGATGTGTATTTCCATAGCTTTTCTGCTCTTTTTCATTTCCCCCATACCAAGTATAACCTGGACATAAATACGTATTGCACACATAAAAAAGGATACAGGGAAAACCTAATCCCTGCATGAGAAAGATATATATTTCAACTTGTTTAACTACCACCTTAACCATGAAACATACCATTCGCCCAGAATTGGACTGGTATCTCTTTTGGAGTAAGAGAATTAGGTGGTATAGAGGCTATCCTGCTGCCTGATATGAGGACAGTCTCACACAAGCACATAGGAGGATGCATTCTGATGCCAGGTATGCCATGGACCTGAATTCTGTGTCCAGACGTTATTGCTGTTTGGTATCTGCTGCACAGGTATAACAACTCAAGGCAAGGAAGTGTTACAAAAACTATATATGCATCACAAGAAAATATTTCCCCACCTCTAGCCTCTCTCCTTTCTCTGCTACACTAGACACAGACAGCGCAGCCCCTGTTCAGAAGCTGGTGCACATTTTGATTGTAATTCTTCATTAGGCAGCTGACACTATGTGATACAGGTGATGCTCCGTGCAGAACAACAATTCAAATTGCTAGATGTTTAAAGAGTGCCTGCTCAGGAAGACTGAATATGACTCCCCTTTACCCTGAAATTGTGGAGTCTTTTAGCAAAGTCTAAGTGAAATCTGAAGGCCATAGAGCTGAAGGTAGATGGTTAAAGCTGCTAAATCCCTTAAGAACCATTGAAATATATATATGTATATTTTTAAAAAAAGTGTAGATTACAAGTGCACAAAGCACATCATCCTTTTGTGTCAAAGGTATTAAAAAAACCATGATCACCAAGAGAATGAACTAGTGGCAGCAGTGTACAGAGTTTCACAGGCCCTAGAAATGTACCTCATGGGCTGTAGCCTCCCGAAACTGTCCCGAATGACTAAAAGGCCCCATTCTGGGGCATGGTTCCTCTATCTGCATGGGCTTCCTGCCGGGAGCTACGAGCACGGGCATCAGTGCGACTCCTGTGCCTGAGTCAGCACTGCCCCCAAACCACCTGTCAGGGAGGCCTCTGGCATGACTAGGTCCCACCATGAGTCATGGGAGGGACTCAAAGTGTTAGCCACCATTTTGATGAGCTTAATCCTGTCTCTTTTGTCACAAGCAAATTTAGTCTTCCTTTTGTTTTTTTCTTTTTTCTTTCCCCCCCTCCCCCCCCACCAGTCATCATGAACTCACTGGGAATGTTTGTGCAAAATCTAGCACGAGTGGGAAGACTGTTCCAAGACCCAGCACAACCCCACCCACTTTTTGTATGCTGCCTTTTGGTGTTGCTGTGGCTCCTGTAAGGATTTTGCTTTCTCCAGCAAACAAGGGCAGACTGTGCCCAGCAGGCTCAGTGCCCAAGAGGTGTGCCTTTCTTTGCTAGTCCATGCAAATGCCACACAAATTTTCTGAGCTCCTTCCTTGCTAGGAAGTGGTGGAGTGTCCTGTGGAACAGCAGCAACAGGTAACAGCCAATGCACTGCCATGCAAATCTTGCAGAGGGCTTGTTTGTTTTCCTTTATGGGGAAGCACCCCATGCTAGGTGTGAGGTACAGCAGTCCAGAAATCTGTGGCTGCAAAACCAGGTATTCAGATACAACCACCCCACTGATATGCATGGGACGGCAGCAGGAGGAAGCACGCTGGCTGAGCACAGCTCCTCAAGGTTTTCAGGTTACACATAGCCATGAGCTTCCCACAGTTTTTCATATGAATATTCCCTGTTTATATTTTGCTGGAGGTTGGTATGAAAAGTATTTGAAGATTCATAATGCGAGCACTTGAGCTTCTGCTTCTTGAACTTAGCACTGTGTGGTCTGACCAACAAGGCAGCAGATCAGTCAAAGGGAGTGCAAGGAGGAAGAACTGGCGTATTGATGGAGGTGAAGTACAGGGATTCACCTATCATTTGCCAAAAGTGGTTGCTGTCCATTTCATCATCGTAGAGATGATGGGGGCATTGAATTGTATCCATTCATAGAGGGAAAATGAAAACATATAAAACATGCAGGAGTCAGCTTAAGATACAGATGCTGAATGTTTGGAAAAGCTGGTAACCTGTTTTAAGCACACTCACTAAAGATTGCATCCTCAGCAGCTTCTTGTAAATGGACTTATCTTCTGATGTGATAAAAGTTGAGGGGTAGATAAATAAGACTGCCAGTGTTCTTGGCAATATTTTATGAATTTGTCCTTGTGGTAAACAAGTCTGTTTTGGCTGAAATCCTGATGCCACTTGAATGAAGAGCAAAACTCCTGCCTCCCTTAGGTGATCATCTGGCATCAGAGGTGTGCTGTATAAGCTCAGGAACACTATCTGCTCAGACTAGTGACTCCCACCCTGTTAGCCCTGTTCTGTACCCAGCAGCTACTGGGATGTAGCCTAGGGCACACACAAAGCATGCGGGTGGCTACAAGGCAGAAGCAAACCCTCGCTACATCAGAGATCAGCGGTGCAATCTCCTGTACAAGGTGTCTACACAGGCTAGTTATAAAAACACTCCTCAGCAATAATTTAGATTAAGTTGAGTTTACTAAGGGCAAAGAATGGATGGAGTGACTTCTGGAGGTCCCTTCCAGCCCTGCTCTTCTAAGATACTAGAAAATTTTCTTACAAATCCCATTGGCTGGGTGGTAATACTACTTCCCTCCCCCATTCTGGTTTGAGCTCATGGAAAAAAGGACAAGTTGCTGACAGCAGCATATAAACCTCTGTGCGTATGTGCGTGTGCATCAATGTGTGTGTGTGAGCGTACTAGCATACACATGTGCATGTGTAGTAGGCTACTTGATCTCCATTTATAACAGCCTTTGCCCATAGGATGAAAGATGGAGTGGTGAACAGAAACATGATGTAAAGGACACTGTGCTTGCTTATTTTATACATTTGTAATCTCTACCCAGAATGCTTTTTTTAACAACACTGTCGTTTCCATAAAATGTTTCAGATTAGAGAAGATCTTGGCTAAATTTAGCTTTTATGGATGAAAGAATAAAAGATAATTAACTGTTTAAAGAACAAAACACAAACCACATGAAGCAATGAAACTTGTTGGCGAGAAATCTAACAGTAGTGCTTGGTAGCAAACCCATCTCCTGTGGAACAGATGTTTGGGATTTTACACAAAAATAGAAACTACAGTAATGTCAAATGCTCTAGCACCTGAAAAACTGACAAACACTGAGCATTGCTCTCTGCGCACCACAAATTTTCCAGATTGTACAGAGATGCCACAGAAAATGGAATGAAATTAAAGCAAAACACTGGAAAAGAAGTATTGATATATTTTTTTTGCAACTCCCCAAACTAGTGATGTGTCTCAGCCTTCAGGCAGCTTTTAGTGCAGTCTGAATGGCTAATTATTGCCGGCAGTGGTGGAAAAGCTGATTTGCAGGCACTTGATTACCCTTGAAGCACTGGTCTCTGCTTTCAGCAGAGCCATACACAACATTCTATACATACTGTTTAAATAGGTTTGTTAGTGGTCCTGCACTCTTCACTTATTTTATAAACAACTTTTGGGACTGTTAATATGGAGAAAGTATAAAAAAATCAACAATAAACCCTTTGGGTGGTTGCTTCATTTCACATCAGGAGAAGAAAGAATTAGTGGTCTGATTTCTAGGGGTGACTCAAACAGGGACCTGTAAGAGGGTACTGCCTCTGCCAATCATGCATATTACATCTTTTAGGGTACATAGCAGACTGGGAAGCTACATGAGCTGGGGCACCATCCTTCCATGTCTGTTGTAATATTTGTTCAGAGCCTGGATGAATGTGTTAGGAAGGGCTGATCATAAAGAAACTTCAGTAAGATCCCAGTTTGGGACCACTGGTTCACGAGATGTCACTGATGCAGAGCTTTCCTAGACACTGCATTGACTGTGAAAAAGAGTTTTTTGTGCATGTGCCCCATGGGTTAAACCCACCAGAATAGAAAGAGATGAAAAGATGGTATACCCAAGCAGACTCTGCATGAATATTCTAAGTGGGTGTTCATGGTTTATATCACCATATGATACTGCGCAGCTTCGTACAAAGAAAGACATCAGTCCCTGCCACACACGCACGCACACACACGGACATGGACACACTCCCCAAAGCTAAACAGATGTCACACCAAGCCCACATCTCACCAAAATTTTCCAATAGTCAAAATAAAAAACATCAGGCCGAACTTAGCCTCCTCCAATGCATGCACACACACCACTTTCACTTTGATTCAATCTTCTTGACATATGGTTTCCTCTCTCCTCCCTCTTCTCCTCCCCTTCATATTTCAAACTTGAAAAGATATAATAAATTGAATTTAAATATTATGTCTGCAGTGGACACCAAGGGAAGGCAGGAAACCAAAAAGCAGAGCTGAAGTTTTGAAGGGCAGACCAAGAAGCAGTTCCCACCACTGAGTGGAGCAGGAGGCTCCTAGGGATGTGAGGCAGCATGAGAGCAGATGTGTATACTGAGCCTTGTGTTGCACCAGGCTCTGATGCTGGACCCAGACGAGGGAGATGAGCCTCAGATTCACAACCCTCTCCTGAGTGGCTCCTGCCTGCTCCTGCCTGCAGGGGCTGTCCCTTCACTTCTCTTTGTCAGCCTTGCACAATGTGCTGCACTCCCGAAGTCCAAACTGAAGTCAAGTTTCCTTTCCTTCCTATTCTTTTGTTTGGGATGATCTTTTAAAGCTGTTTGGCTAAACGGTTGCAAAGCAACCCAGCACCCCCTACACCTGAAAGTCGAAGACACTTTTCTTGAATAGAATTTAAGTGGAGGATTAATGGTTTACTCATTGAAACGACCAGGGTGCTTTCACTGATATCTTTTTCTTTGTTTACCTGGACACCTGGAACAGCAGAGAGCCACAGACATGATGCCAGTTACTCCAGAAATGCCCGAGACCTTCGAGCAGGGAAAACATTGCATACTCCTTCCAGGAGACGTTCAGCATTTTATTATGCTTTGTAGGATTAGAGTGTAGGAAATGAAGAAAAAGCTGAGGTGCTTTTGAAAACAAATGAAGAGGGGAGAAATTGTTTGTATTGTAAAGATGAAACTCTCCTAGGGTTGTTTTGGGGTTAGAAGATTTTTAAAAAACTTATACTATTCTCAGTCCTATTTAAGCCTAGAGAAGAACAAGACAGAAAATGGGTATTTGCTTCTCACTAACTTAGTGCTACTTTTCAGATTCGCTTGGCACCAGCTTTTAATTTTATGGTGTGGGGGGAAAAAGTGCAGCCAAACCCAGCTCTTTCAGCAAGAAGGTAGAATTAATCAAGGCAAGTTTGTACACACCAAGTCTGAATTTGGTTCAGGCTCTGTCTACTATCTAAGCAATTAGATTATATTATTAAATTATTTAGGATTAAATTTCTGTTTGGAAATTTTTTCTTTTTTAGCTGTATAAGTGAAAGAAAAAAAACCACCTGGATCTAATAATCTGTTTTGCACTTTTATTCCACTTTGGATCCAGCAGATTTTTGTTGAATGGAGAATAAAAGAAAGTGATTTCTTCATAGTCTGAGCTCTCATTTCCTCAGCCTGGAATGAAGCTATGCATGTCCATCTTCTTTCCCAAATTAATGAATAAATTAAAAAAAGCTGACAGCACTGAAGTGTACTTCTCTGGAACTGCATCTTATAATAATATTGGCTCCAAAACACTGTTGTAAATTCTTGCATATTTTGTTCAGCTTTGCTTCTTCCCATATGCAAATCTTATATTGGTATGTAAGTTTGTTATTGCTTTATGTCCTATGATCATGGAAAAAGAAAAAACTTAGGCTGATATAACTGGGATTTTCAATACCTTGTTATTTGCCTTTGCAAATGTAAAGATCCTTTGCCTTCTGTTTTATCAGCATGTACAATACTAGCTGTCCTTAACGTAGCTCTTTTCATGCCGAAGAATCTTGTCAAATGTTTCTGATCACAGAGGATTTGGGAGCACCAAATAGATGCAACCACATCAGAGGTAGAATGTGGGAGCTTTTTAACCCAGAGAAGAATAAACTACCTGGCAGCCTGCAGAGAAGAGTCAAGGGCAGGGGCCCTACAAGCCCAGGGCCACGTCCTGTTGCAGTTTTACGGTTTCTTCAAGATCCATGTTGAAGCACTAGCAAAACCTTATGCCCAGCTTCTAACCTGGAAGATGCTTCCAGACATTGCCTGGTTTATGTGAATGGATGAAATCTCCGCTGCAGGTAACAAAATCATCCACCTGCTATGGTGTGCGTATGCTAATTTTCAGTTGCGTTCACACGTGCAAACATTTTTGCAGTGTCCCCCTAGCTTGAGGCAATGGGCAGCAGAGCATTCCAACCCAGGGAGTCTTCCCCCAGCCACCTCCTCTTGGTTTTCCCTGCTGTTCTCCCTACACAAAATAGTTGAGCATGCCCAGGGTAGCTTGAGGGCCTGAAAAGAATGTCTAAGAAACTCGATGAATTGAGAGTGCTGAATGGACTTTAATGATCTGGGATACAATTAATAATAGTAGGATCCACTCTATCTTAGGGTCCAAGTCCTTCAGATGAAAGGAAAAAATAACATGTGGTCTGCCATGTGCTAAGTATTTGTCTGTCCTTGAATGTCCTTGTTAAATGTGTTCTGAATTAGACATATCCAAACATCACAAACAACTGTATTTTATTGTATATATCCATTAGGAACTAAAAATAATCAGAAGCACCAAATAATAAAGTTAGAAATAAAAAGGCAGCCCAGTGGAAGATTATTTGCACTAAGTTCAGAGGCACCAACACACCCTGCCTGGGGCTTTCAGGCAGGGGTCTGTGAGCTTTGCTCCAGACCTTTGGTATGGGGGCAGCACTCCTTCCCATTCCTTGGCATCCTCTCTGTCAGCCACGTGGCCCCTTTGGTCTTCCTGGGTGCCAAATGAAGGTGATTACAAAAGGGATGAGCCACTGCCACAGCAGCTGTGTGGCTTTTTAAAAATGTCATTTTTTTCTGGTGGTGCAAGACGCTATCCAAGTTTGTCATCTGAGCCTTTTGGAGGTTGCTGCTGGCTTCTCAGTGAGGGTGACAAGAGCTGATGCACAGGCTCAGTCTTACTGTTGCACAGTCCTTTGCCCATTTGCTGTTGGATGAATGCCCACCCTGCAGCATCTCTAGCCAGAAGTAGCTCCTGTTTATATTTTATACATTTCATTCGGGAAAATCCTCAGAGCTTGTTTCTTGCAAGTAACTTGTAAAGGAATTATTTTTATTCATGGAGCCACCTCAAAGTTGATGTGCCTCTACCTATATGCTCTTCACAAATAATTTTTTGCCAGTATGCTTTTATTCAGTGACTTCCCTGCCTTAGGATGATCCTATATGTTTTCCTCTACAGTCTGGCCATTTTCTTAAATGTTTCCTACATCTTTCCCCCGAGCAACGGATCTTTTTATCTCTTAGACTTACTTTTAAAATCATTGCTTCTGCATATGTGATGTTACGTTGATTACAGTAAAACTAGAGAATTCTCTTAAATGTCGGGCTGTCTGCTCTGCTGCAAATGCCTCACTGCTTTGTTCACCCCAAATCTTTTTGAAGGTCACTTTACTAAAACCAAATAAGAGTAAGATTAATGTAGGGATTCTCATTTTGTAATGATCTAGAAAGCTAATGATAATTTTATTGTTTGATGTTTTGTTATAGACAATCATTTTTGGTGGTTTTTTATGAAGATCAGGGATTAGGTCCTTTAATGAAAAACATATGCTGTAACTCAAGCTTAGTAAGCTAAGACTGTCCCTGTGTCCTACAAAACTATGCTAAATCCTTTGATTTATGTTTAGTATTTTGAACCACACAATACAATTATCTTATCCATTCTAGAGAGAGTAGAAAGAAAGAAAGAGAAAAGCTTTAGAGTTCATACATCAAACGGACTCAGATATTTTCCTTGCAAGTACGACCAAGCACTATCTTTAGGGAGATTTGCAAACTTTCCTTCTAAGAGTGAGAAAAATGTGGACTAATTACCACAGTCACCACACTGCATTCACTTGTCCATAGTGATTTTATCATAAATGAAGCAATTTTACCTTCAACATCTCATTCACTTGCTCTCTGTTTTAGTGAGGAATTCCTCAGTACTGAAGAACTATGGTCTGAGCAAAGCAAGCAGAGGTTGAAAGCAGGGGCTTAGGGCTACGTAGGGAGTGAAAGCTTAGTAATCAGAATTGTTATTACATACAAAGTGCAGTAGTATTAGCTTACGTATTTCAAATGAGTTTATTAACCTGAATCAGATGAGATTTATATGTATTGATGCATTTTTTTGTCACATAAAATTTTGGTATAATCATTTAGAATGCTGTGCATGTGGCATGCTTAGTGCATATACATTTTTCTGATAAGGCCTAAAGTGTCTGGCTGGATTCCACAGTTCAGTTTAATCTGTAAGATGTTGGATTTTTTTTTCCTGGTGTAAAAAATATCAAACAGATTTTTATTGCATAAACTTTCTGAATGGAAATACTTCCTCTTTTTGTTTTTATCAAAATATATCTCAATGTTAAACTTGGTGGTCTTTACCAAAAATTACAGGTTGCAGAAAATCTGGGCAGAAGAAAAAAGAACAGAATAAATAACTGAAGTAAAATTATGTGAAAAAATGTTTGAGGAAATAACAGTAAATATTATTCTGTAATTGTTCATTGTAAATAAATCCTACTCAAGTCTTCAAAAATTGCAAATGCACCTAAAATCAGAGCAGAATAAACATGCTGACTGCAGCAGAAAATGCACGAAACCACAGTAGCCAAATTACTGCAAGTTCAAACTTAAACTTCATTGGCAAAAGCCTCAGCCTCTAGTACCCTAGTCAGGAGAGTTTGCAGTTTGTCACTTGTGGTACATTCTTTCTTATTTTTATTCTTGATCCAAAGCCTATTAACATCAATCAAAATTTTCGTGTTTACATCCATGGGTTTCTTTAGGACATATTTAACATACTGAAGCATGAGACCATGTATTAAGAAATGACATCAAAAGGGCAAAACATTAGCACTTTGTGCTCCCTGTGTTTATGTATAATTTGCTAAACCTTAAGCAATAAGGACTCTTTACTGCCTCTGTTTACAAAGTCAATTTTCCTAACTATCTGCACCCAGGAATAATAATAATAGTCTAATAAATCCTGTCTTATGTAGAGTGGTTCGTAAAGTCGTGGTTCATATATCAAGATTTGCAGAGAAACTGGTGGGGACTCTGGCTGAAACTTAGCAAAGCACTTAAATATAAAGATTAATAATGTGCTAAGGTTTTGCAGAGGTGTTACAGCTTAAGAACATGCTTAAAATCTGATAGGCTTTGAAATGTTCTGCTGGAAGGTGCTGTCCTGTGAAGGGGAGCCCGGGGGTAAAAGTATATGCATGACACTACCCTGGCTTCCTCCAGTTTCTAGTAAGTCCTCTGTCATTTCAGCAGTGCGTGCATGCTGGTGAAAGCCTGGGAACCCAGCACAGGGGGTTTGGGAAGAACAGCTCACTGCTGGTGACCTTTCCTTTCAGGACACCTCACTGTGTGGGGGCCTTGACAGTGGCATTTCTTTCTGCCTGACAGTGCAGCTGTATTTCTACTTCATTTCCCAAAGCGCCGTGCCAGTCCGTCGCTGGGAAGTCACGGGACTACGTGATACATGAACCCGTGCCATGCTCAGACCCTGCCCACAAGTCCTCCCTCTTTGATGTCTTTTCTTTTTTATTCTTCTTTCTTTAAGTTCTGTTTTAGAAGGTGGGAAGTTTCTAATATTTGAAAAGCAATTGTCACACTGCCACGCACGTGAGAGGAAACAGCGCAGACCACCCGAGTACAATCCTTTATGTGGACATTTAATCTCTTCCACCAACATCAAAGCCCTTGCTCTCACATCCAATTGCATTGCCTCGTGAGTTTTCCAGTTCATTTTCTCTCCCCTTCCCCTCCTCTCTTGCTCTCCTCACTTGCTTTACTTAATAATGCTATACGAAGGGATAGCTTTTTTTCCTTCTTCTTCCTCCAAAAGAGCAATCCCCCTCCTAGATGTGTAGATACATAGTGGTGTAGTTTGAGCTGGGGTGAGCACCCAGCCTCCCCCAGTCTGGTGTCCATGCAGGGCCTGGAGGTGCGAGGGGGGCTACAGAGCAGATGGGGAGACACGAGTGGTGATGAAGGGCCGGGGGAAGCTGACACTTGGGACCAGCAGTATGTCAGTCTCCCTTGCCCAGGTCTCTTTGGGGCATCAGTGTGAGCAATGTGGGCAGCCAGAGGAGGTGTGCTCCCCGTGGTTTGTGTTTGGAGATACCCCCACATGCCCACCGGTTGAAAGACAGAGATTAAAGCAACCCAAATTGGAATGAGCTAGGCTTGAAAGAGGTAAGCGGGCGGACAAGGCAGACGCAGCACTTCAAAAGCATTGCACTGTGGGCTGTTTGGGGTGGAGAGATGTCTCCCAGCACAGCCATCGCCCGCAGCCAGGAACCAGAAGGATGTAACAGAGCTGAACGGCACTGGGAAAAAGAGCTTCAGAAAAAGAGAGACTGTTTCTTGAGAAGAATACGTCATAAAAAAACCCCAAACCCCACCAACAACCAAAAAACACATGCATTTTTTTGTTCACAAAAGGAATAAGTGTCCACCTTACAGCCAGCCTTATATTCCAGTGCTTCTAATGCACTGTCATTGTGCTGTTGGAACAGGAATATCTAGGCAACAGATCTGGAAAGTAAGCATCTCTCCTCACATTTGCTGACATGACACATTTCATATTTGCAATGGAAATGGCTTAGAAAGTACTTAAGATATAGAAATGTGGAATTCAGACTCCTAGGGTATGATTTCCTCTTACAAGATATAAGAACCCTTGTGGCAATTGTGTTTCGTGATTTCATATGAAAAATGTATTGCATTGCACACAGATGGTTTTGTGTATGCACAAGCACACATTATATGTTTACACACAAACACATATATGGATGTGCACACACCCAGAAAGACAGGAGAAAAAGAAACTGAAGCCTATGATAACACTGTTGAACTTCTGAAAAGATTAAGAGGAAAAAGTATTTCACAAGCCTAAACTCCCCATTGGTTTCATATGAAGCGTGGTACTCAGTGATGAATGCAAGATAAGGGTTTGATATCATAAAACCTATGCATGGGACAAAACCCAGAAAAATTGCTTATGCAAGTAAATTAATTGCAGGCCCAGGGACTATATGGATAAAATTCTGACACGTTGCTACCAATGCAAGATCTGCTTCTGGAGTATCACATGCGAAGGCAGATATCCAGTTTCAGCAGGCCACACAGCTCAGTGCATTTTGTAGCCAGAACTGCGATTACAAACATCGCTTTTCTAAAGAAATGAGGTCTGTGTTAATTTGTTTGCAAACTGCTAAAAACACACAGGTTGCTACAGGTTGCAAGCATTACTCTTGTATACGTGTGTGTAAAGGCTGGATCCCAAAAATTTAGACAGCAAATATGGGATCTTTTTTTTCCTTTTGATCTATGCTTAGAGTTAGAAGAGATGAAGAATTTTCCCCCTCAATAAATCAAGTAGGAGAATGAATAACACATCAAGGAAAGCACTTCCGGATTCTGTTTTCCCCCAACTATGGTAATACAGATGCTCAAATTCCTTTTGAAGTAAAATTAGAAAGCAATGCCCGTGTGTGGTAAGGTAACGGGTGCGTGCACTGGGCCACATGAGAGGCTGCGGCTCGGGGTTGAGCGGTTACAACAGTGGGGATTTTCCTTCTGTTTCAACAGAGAGGAGTTTGCCTTTCCATGTGTAATGGTTGCACGAGCCTCCCCATGCTCATTAACACCAGCAGAAGGCAATAGCGCTGCTCCCGATTCCTTGTGTCATGCTGGATCTGAACCCAATTTGTAATAATTCGGTCACTGATAAGAGAGAAGCAGGAGAAGGAAAAGCGCGGGCAGAGAAGTCAGCTGCAGCACCACTGTCTGCTGATGGATGCTGGCTTCCTGCATGCAGCTGCACGCTAACCACCTTACAAACTAGGTTAGCAAGTGTATCGCTAATAATTTGTGAATTCTTGATTCACATCTCTCTAAAAGGCACAAAGTAATCCTGACATTGAAGACCTCCCGATTCCTAGCAAAAGCTAAATGGTATCGTGTACAATGGCTTGGCCAGGAAAAGCTCTACTTCAAAAGTATCTTAAGGGGATATGACTCAAGCCCTCAATACCTGAGAGAGATGGCAAAGGGAAAAAAACTGGTTTTCTCAGTGTTGATGTGCAGTAGGATGCAGAAATGCAGGAAATACCCCCATTCTGAAATCAAAATGGAAAAGTTCTGAGCAGAGCTGAAAACATTATTTTCCTGTGAAAGTTGATATTTCATGGTGTTGAACTACAGTTCACTAATTTGAATAAAATTTGAATACAGATTCTGTCCAGAAAAATGGGGAAATTGTTTTGAAGCAGTTAATTTCATTTTGAGACTTTCTAAATGAGATTTTGTTTAAATTCCACTAAGGTATTTTTAAAATTAATATTTTGAGTCTTCATTTTGGTAATTGTTCTTTGCTTATTTGTTTGAAGACTGGTTTACATAAAAAAAAAAGAAATAAAAAATTACATAACAATGTTAAATCAACCCAAATTCAAACATTTACATTCAGGTTGAAAAACATATTTTGCACCAATTTAAATTGATATTTCTTAGGTTTTAATTTTTCTACAAAATTTTTGTCTTGTTTTGGGGGATTTTTTTAGATGATTTTTTCAGGGGTTAGAGTTGGTTTCTTTGTGTTGTTGGGGTTTTTTTAATATATAGAAATTAATTCCCAAATTCATCAGTCATCCAGCTACTTTGTATGAATTGCTTCAGTCAGGATAGAGTTCAGCAAGGTGGAGAGTTTACAACAGATCTGGCTATTTCCTCTTCCATTGTGTGACCTGGAGCTTGAGAGAAGATGAGGAAAAACCTGCATTTAATTCTGTCCCATCCTTTTGATACATCCACGCATGGTGTATCACTCTACTCAGGAACTAGCCTCATAAAAGGAAGCATTATTATTTATACCATAAATGAGTTAAAAGGCATCAGTGTAAAGCTGAGGAGTGACAATGTGGCAGACAATATTTATGTACAACAGAACACTATGAGTTCACATGTATAATTTTGAACACATGGTCAAGACATCTCCTTCATTTACCCAGAGATAATGTATTTATAAACATGACTGAAGTTAGACTGATGAATGAGGGAAATTATTCCATCTTTTATGGAAACAAAAATACTGCTGTCTTTCAGACCATAGGGAGCACAGAAATATGTACAGCCCCTTCTGGCTATGGACACCTGTTTTTTTGTGTGCATGGTTTGGTAGGCACATGGACTTTGGCTCTTCATGGCAGAGATGACCCTCACCCTGGGGCTGCTAGTACCTAACTCTTGTGCTGGGTTGGGCTGCACATGCCATGACCAAAGGAAAAATGGGGAATATTTTTGCTGTGGCCCACTGCCATACACTGCCTCTGTAGCTCTTTAATATGGGAGTCGTACACTCTGGCTATGTCCGTGGTACACGTGGAGATGAGCAACAGAGGTAGGTCTGCAGAGAGAAGCTGTTGGTGCTGTAGACCTGACAGCCACAACGTTTGTGTCTGAAATGTGTGCTTGAGGCTAGCCTGGGCCCTTAAGTGGTGAGGACATGTATCTGAGCCCCCTGGACCCTGCCTTTCAGTTTTGTTTCAGTGGAAAGAGAGCCAGCTCATGCCCACTGAAATCCCCCCATGATATGCACCACAGCATGGTGGAGAAATGGCTGGGAGATGCCCTTCAGAGGTGCATTCCTGATCACATGAAAGTACGAATGAGGGACCACTCTTGCCCACTAGCAGATGTCACGGGGGATGAAAAGCTGCATTTTTGGGATGGAGTCAGTTTTGCCCTCAGAACTGTTGGAAGACAGGTAAGTCCAATTCAGTCAAGTCAGAAATCAATTAGTATCGCCCCAGTGAGGACTGTCTCATTGACCACTTGCTGCAACACTAGTAACAGAAAAGACAAATTCCTCTTTCTCTTGATAGCATATATATTTGTACAAGCATTGCCACCTATAAGGTCTTGCAGCTCATTGATGGTGATTTCTGATAGGGAACCATCCCACTTATACATCAGCTCTTTAACTAAAAATGCTGCCAAGTTCGTAGGCTGTCTCAAAATAACAAGATATGACTTAAATGGAGGATTGATGTGAAACATTATGATGTGCTGCATATTCAGTAATGAAAAACATCCTGGAAACTGATGAAAGAAAAGGTCATTCACATACTGCTGAAATCCCTTAAGAATCTTAAGGCTTTGCTGGCTGCATTGATGGATATGTGCTAATGACCATGCAAAGATGTGGTCTAAGGCTGACCACCAGCCCTCAGCCCTCACTGCAAAATTATTGACAGCTATATTGCTTATTCTTGTAGTGGTTAGGAAATGAAATGCCTTTCTCTAATCAAGTAATTGCATTAAGCAACTACTGGGAACATTTTGCTGCTCTTGTTTAATAGCCTAGAAGTCAAGTGTATTTCGTATTTGTTAACTGTCAGGAGTAGTTTTGTTCACATTTATTTTTGAACTGAAACAACACTGTTACTACTTCTGCCCTTTCAAGTAATTTTTTTTAAGTCAACTAGTAAACACATGCAAGTGAAAAGTTTGGGCAATCTTCAGCCAATATGCAAGAAGGAACCAAATAAAGGAAGTTCTAGGTAGAATTAAATATTGAACCAGTGAATCTGGAATATTAATAAAAAGATACGAAACCAAACCAAACACCACAAACCAGTAATAATTGAAGCTATGCAATTCCTGGCTAAGACTTTTTATTGCCTCTCTCTGTCTCTTCCTGTGACTGCTGGTGCAGTGGTTGCAGCCCAGCCAACTCCTGCTGAGTGGAAGGAGCCATGGTGGTGCTGCCTTTCTGGTTCACCACCCAGGGATTTTTCATTTCAGTGAAGACCAGGAGAGACTGATCTTGGATGATCTCTGTCCATGTGACAGAGGGAGAAGTCACTGTCCTGTGACAGCCCATAGTGTCCTCAAAGGCTCCCTTGAGCCACAAATCCCCATGCTGCATCCATGGAGAGAAAAACCAAACAGCTGGTGCTCAGGCACAGATGGGTTTGGGCATCCCCCAAAAAAAGCCAGGGAGCTGTGCTGCAAAGAGAGCGAGGCTTGTCTTGGGGAAAGCAGCCCACAAAAGGCTTGCTTTAAAAGGCTCGCTCTGGTGTATAGCGTTGGCCTTGGTGCTTGAGTATCACCAGGGTTGCCTGTTGGGTCTGGCTGGAGCTCACCAGAGATGTTCCTTGCCTGTAAGCGTGTGCTACATTTAGTACAGGTCTGTTTGTTTTGGCAATACACTGCTCTTCTTGCCCATAACATTACAGCTGTTTTAGCTTGAAGCAGTTCTCTCCAAACTAAGGAGAGATGAATAATAGCGCAATAACCCCAAATGACAAAATACAGGATAATTATCAAAGATAAAGGCATGGGAATTCGCAAAAGTAGCACTAGTGTCTTTTGCTACCCTCACAAATCCAATAACTTCTCATAGAGGCCTACCTGAAAATGTTCAGTTTGTAACATTACTAAAAAGACACACTACAACATGGGCATTTATTATCAGGATACACACAGCTCATTTCCTGGATTGTACCGTACTTCACAGAATCGTAGAATCATATAATCCTAAGGTTGGAAGAGACCTCTGAGATCATTGAGTCCAACTGTACCTGTCTCCCTGCTAAACCATGTCCCTAAGGAACTCATCTGCCCATCTTTCAAACACCTCCAGGGCCTTTTAGAACCGCCTCCCAGTGGACTTCATCAAGCACCTTCTGAAGAGTTCAAAGTCTGCCCTTCGGAAGTCCAGGGTGGCAGTTCTGCAGAACTCCCTCCTTACTGCCCCAAGGAGCGAGAATTGTATCATAGCTGTGCCTCAGGCGTTCTCCAGCCGTCACCTCTCCCACGAGGCCTGCTCTGTTCACAAGTAGCAAGTCCAGCTGGGCACCCTCTCTAGTCGGTTCTGTTACCAGTTGTGTTAGGAAGTTGTGTTCAGATGGCATGTGAATTAATTAATGACAATAAAAGTAGTAATGGAAATGACTAAGGTGTAAAATGGGGGCCAATAAAGACACATAATGTATACGACATCTGACTGTCCTGTCCATGTTCAATGGTGTGCAAGGCTGAGTTTTGACAGTGGGTCAACACAGCTGCCTGTCATGCTGACACAAGAGGAAAACTGACACTGTAAGCTGGCCCCCGGCTCAGATGTTCAAACCTGCAAAAGGTTTAAGTCATCACACGAAATGGACTAGGAGCCAAGCCCTCTTCTGTCTGCCAAAAGCAAAAATAACCCAGAAGCCCCGCTGACATCCCTTGCTTGTGTTCTTATGGCCTCAATGTATGAATTTGTTTAATCTTCTCCAAATGGGAAATGCAGGAAAAAAATGTTTTGGGAACAAGAAAAAAATTCTTGGAGCCCCTTACATTATTATTCTGCCCACCTATTTAACAATTGCAAAACTTGATAGTCTTCCTAAGTTTCATTTTCATCACATATCCTGAGGGTCCCTTACAGCCTTTTAATAATGTTTTCCTGCTCACACATTCTGCCCTTGCTGTCTCTGATGTTTTCATCCATGAAATTGCCCAGCTGCTTGAATGTCCCCTCTACAGACCAAAATGCAATATTTAAGGCTGAACTTGGAATGCACAGTGAAAATGCAGCACAACTGATCTTTGCTGAAAATATCCTGTTTGAATTCACATTGCTTAGTACGTGTTTTCTAAAGAGTTTTCCTTTGATTTTGTGCTTGGTTTTTTTTTATCAGCTGGGTTTCTGTCCTGGACAAGGAGTTATTTAGAAGTTCTTAACCAGCAAGACAATTTGGTTTTGTAAGGACTTCAGCTGGACAATTGCTCCCATAAGTATACCAGCCAAGATGCAGTTTTGAGAGCAGGTACAGCTATACAAACAAACACTCTCTGTTGTGTACCTCACTGGCTAGAAAGAAACAGCTTTTGGAGTATTTTTCCTGTTCGTAGCTGTGGAGCTTCTGTGTTTGTGGTCAATGCTTGAGGAGAAAAATACATATTGTTGTTCAATAAACATGAAATCTGTTTTCAGCCTTGAGAAGAACTCCCAGGCCTCCCAGATGGGAGATGTGGAGGAAAGTCAGGTCAAAGAACGTGATCAAAGTGTTCTTACTCAGTCACCCTGGCCAACAGCTGCCCCCTCCTGCAGCCCTCTCCAATGTGATATCAAAGTTCTTCTGCAGCAATTGTGCCAGGGTGATGGATCTGCAGCAATGACCACCCAGTAGATGAAGCTGCAGGCACAGCCCTCACATGCTGGCTACCTGTTTGCTGTACAGGTGGGAAGGGCAGCAATTCAGCTGCTTCAGAAGCTCAAGGAGTTTTTGTGAACTGTGTAGGCTGATTTTTCAGAATTCAGATTTCATATTTTTGATAGAATTTAGGCAAAATCATAGAGGGAAAGTATGGCCAATCTAATTACATGGGTGACTATAAGGTATCTAATTCCATTCATTAAACCAGGCATGAAATGTTCCTGCCGTGCTATGCCTAACAGAGAACAGAAGTGCTCCATTATTGCTTAAAAAAATCACTCAACTGAGTGCTCAGCTCTCAGCTTCTAATATTATGGAAATGCTCAGCTTGCAAAGAAAGTTGGGCATACAAACCTCTGCCTTTGTTAAAAATAGCATGAAAGAGATTCCTAGATGAAAAAGAGATTCCTAGATTGTTTACCTTGCATTCAGTAATTCAGCTTCTGTAAAGACAGAGATATTTCTGAGAAAACATTCTTAACAAGGCCAGGAGAGCAAGCAAATCCACTGGCAGGGCAGCCAAGAGAACAGCATACACTGAAGGATGATAGACAGAAAGAGGTTTTGGGAAGAAGATGAAATTCCATAAGCTAAGCTTAACTGCAAACTCTTTTGCTAACAGCTGATTCCAGCTTCTCGGACCAACCAAGAAAGGGAGAAAGAAAAGATGAAAAGAGGAAATATAGGAAAAGGAAATGAAAAGAGCTTTATTAGTAAGGTTCTTCTCCTGCCTGACCCAATTATCAGATTTTGCATTTAAGTTTAAGACAGTAGATCAAACAACAAGAGCCACTTTGTACTTCTGCCAGGAGACCATATGATATCTCTCAGTGACTCTCCTGCATGCCAGGAATAAGAAACTGTGCCTCTGCGTTAGTTTGTCTTACATATGGCGCAATGTGCAAAAAATAGCAAAATTAATAAATGACTGCACTCATGGATGATGTCCAGGATTTATGACACTTTATCAGCTGGGCTGAGGGGAGAAGGAGGAAAAGAAAAATCTAATTATAAGTTTCCACAAATAAGCTAAAAAGGAATGAGAATTGAAAGAAAGTCCAAAGGTTGGTGTCATGTTAAGTTAGCAAAAGCAATCCATTACAGTTATTTTGAATGAGCAGTTTACAATGTTCAGATCCAAATCTGCTCTAGATATTTGGGTATTTTTTCAAGGATGAACAATCTGTTATAAAAATTAATCTGAGAACACCTAAGATGAACTACAGCAGCTACAGAACTCTGGTACTTTATAAATGCTGGGGTCTACATCCTCACCTCCTTGAGAGTTTTCTCTAGGCTGCAGCTTTTCAGATAAAAGGTGTTTTAAGGCTGGGGTGGGATATGAGCACTGAATGAGATGGGAGATGCCTTGAAAGGTGGTTGTTCTTCCCTTCATCTTTTTTCATCAGTACTTTTGGTAGCATTGGTAAGCACAGTAACCCCTTCCACCGCACCATAGGGGTGAAGCTCATTTCTCTGCCGTCATGTCTAGCAGTTCATAAAATAACATATGTTGCTTTCACTTGTGCAAACAAAAGCAAAGAACTATACGTTAACGGTGCTTAAGCATATCCCTTTAAACAAAACCAGAGACAAATGTTTCTGAGATTTTATATTAGGCTCTTCTGAAAATGAGGTTACTCTCTTACCTCCCAGTAGAAATACTCTTGATTTTAATGCCTGTACTTATTTTTCGCCAGCTGATTGTGGCACTTTGGCACATTTTTTTCTAAGATATTTTTAGTTTTGGTGCATTTCATCAACACCTGTGTTTCTGAGTGCAGTACCAGCTTTGTTTTCAGGAGACAACTGTAATCTTGCATTTATTATCCCCTTTGGGCTGGAAGCCACTTATGGACTTAATTATTATCCGCCACAATCCTCAGTAGGAAACATCTAGTCCAAACTTGGCTGTCTTGGTCCTAAACTTGTTTCATGGCTAGCCTTTTTGGAAACAGAGGCCAGGACATTTTGTCCTTCCGTTTTGCCTACCTAGTCTCACTTGAGTTTAAATATATTGTTTCTTTGCTCTGTCTTCATTAACCAACAAAGATAACTGAGCCTTCTTATTTTTATGATTTTCTTCTACACAGATATCTACACAAATAGTTAAGGACAATCATCTTGCTTTAACTGGATGGCATGTAGCCACTTGTAGTCCACGTTTTTGCATTCCATTTTCTCCTCCTCTTGGTAACCAGAAAAGACTCTGCGTCTGTTTATGTTGGTAGAAGAAGTATGAAAGAAGTCTATATAACCATAAATAGAGTGAAGAAAGTGAAGGCAAAAATTATTCACTATTTCTCACCTCACATGAAGAAAAAGTTATCAGGTAGCATTTTTTGTAATGATCTAAAGAAGGACTTTTTCCCAGGGCTTTTAATTAAATCAGGGAACTTATGTCATAGGATGCTGTAGAGGCCAAATTAGAAATTAATTAAAAGGAGATTAAATACATTTCATGAACCCATGGAAGTAAAAGTCTGTTACTGCCTACTAAGCACAGCAGTCCATGTGCAATTTCCAGCCCAAGAAATCCCTGCACTGCTGACTGCTTGAAGATGCAAAGGGCCATGAGTGCCAAGTCCTACCTATCTTCTGTAACCATGTGCTACCAACCACCCTTTGGTGTCATCCCCAGATACCTATTTTTACAACTTTGAGCAGTGAATAAGTGACAAGATAGACATTATTTATGGGATGAGACAACATCTCATATGCATCAGTAAAGATATAAAGAGTAGTTTGAATCTTTAGTTTAGAGACTGAGGTTGCCCAGTGAGGGCAAACCTTTCTTTTGCTTTTCAGTAAACAAAAAGTCTGCCTTTGTCCATTAAGTTTTGCTTGAACTTTTTCAGTTTTACCCTTGCTGGGACAAAGATGATTATCACATACTGGTTGGGAAATTTTCCCCTTAGTTCACATCAGCTGAACTAATGGGGAAAAGTTTTGTCTCACAATGACCAGTCTTGAAGGAGTTTCTGGAGAGGTCTTCACACCACTTGACAGATGGGCTGGCATCAGCCTTGAGGGGAAATAGCATGTGAACTTTGGTGGCTGTGATAATCCCTGTGAACAGAGGTGATGTTCACAGCCATAACTCCCCTTCCCACCACAGCTTTCCTGATCTGGAAGCAAAGCAGATGTCTGGGGGAAGGTGTGTGCATGTGTGGGTGAAAGTATTGCTAATCAGCAACAGACCACAGCTGTAGAGCTATGCTTGGATTCAGGAGCTGTTGTTTGTGGATGGAGATTCCCTGAAATGACCAGGAAAGCTGTTCCTCTCCATTCATCCTGTAGGTACCACCATGCCAGGCTCTTACTTTGCTGTCAGCATGACTGACTGAAAACTAACAGTGTCTGATTCTTTACAAGTCAATATGGATTACTGTCTTTGCTCTTAATCCAGTCCCAACTTGCTCTGTTTTCTTTCCACCTCATCCATAGTGGCATCAACACTGACGTGGGTCTGGGAAGGAAATAATTTTTCTTGGAAAGATTTTGGCTGGTCCATGACAGCTTCTTGTGTTGCAGAGTTTTGTGTTTCTTGGTTAAAAGCATGCTCATAGTTTGCTTTTTTTCCCCTTCTTTTTTTCATAAGCCACTTTTGAATAAGGAAACGCAAATATATAAAAAACAGCTGTCGAAATGTAAGTAAAGAATAGACGGGGCCTTCTGCCAGGTCTTCTGAGAGAAATGAAAGCTTGCTCATTACTGGAACCCTGCTCTGCACCATGCCCAAGCACTAGGATGCCTTGCTACTGAAAGCAATCTCTGCTTGCCTAGTGGGAATAGACAAAAGCAGATACACAGCGTGTGTTAGTGGAGCTCCTGTCATGTGACTGGCTTCAGTTTGATCGAAGAAGTAAATTACATTTTCATTTATATTAAACAACAAGGTTGTTTTCTTCCAAAGCAAATATTTAGGGATCAGTTGTATAAAGGAAGTTTTACAGTGCCCTCTCTACATTGTTTGATATTTCACAGTGACTCCAGAGCTGCAGAGAGCAAAGCTGTTCTGAAACTACATGAAATCTCCCATGATATCTGGAGAATTAAGGATAGCTGGTATTTTCGTATGACACAAGCCCTGCTCTCAGGTGATGTACCACAGAAATGTTCCTTTGCTGGAGGATAGCTCTTTTTTTGAATCTCATATCTCTAGGAAGTCATTGGCTGAGAGCAGATAATTGCATTGGACTGCTAGGAGTGGATTCAGATACCCCTACCAGGTACCTTTGAGATGCTGTAAGGAGTCTAGGATGTCCGCCTGGTGAGTGCAGCCACCCTACGTGACCCATGGGAGACGTACATCATGAGGGGTCCATACCAAGCAGTAACTGGAGGCCACCAGGAAAATCCCAGGGCATCTCAAATGGAACCAGATGTCTGTGTGTGGGTGTTGTGCTGGTGGAATTAGGAAGTATTTATTTAAGGACACCTATCTCCAAGAACAATTTGTCACCCTGTCAGTCCTTGTAAGAAGAATGCAGGCTTCAGCATTTATTCAATCAGAGAGCACATAGTTACTGATTGCTACACATCACTGTCTGTTTATCAGAACAGAAACTTTTGCCTACAGCTCAGTGATCAAGGAAAGTAAGGTTAGTCTTGAGAAAGATCAGAACATAATTTGCAGAATCATTGAAAAGAACTCTGAATGAACTAGCACATGCCTAAACTACATTTTACAGATATAGGAGCAGAGTTCAGAAGATGTAGGGAGAAGGTAGGCTCATCCAAACCATGAAAGTGTCAGGGAACTTAAATGAAACTTTTCTACACATCTCACAAGTTATCTGCAAAACAACTTTCCGCAAGAATCCCCAGTTCTCTCTTTGTCAAAGAGAAACAACTGAGAGGGAAAACCAGTGTTGCAACATTTCATGACGGCTTTGTGTTTATAGCAGCATAACACAAAGTTTTATGTCCTCTATAACACACACATGTATATTTATCTATTGACAGATGCTGTACATTTCTCCCATCTGCTGCATATTCAAAAGTCTTGGCTACTATAGTGAATACACTAAACTTGAAAAGGCCAAGACAATTTAAGAAACAAGGTGTTTTCTGGAAACAATAATCCCTCCAAAGAAACAGGGCTGAAATTCAAAATGAAGCAATCTGGAATTTCATTTCTGTTTAATGTTGTCTTCCAAGCTTACCTCTAATATTCCAGAGGGAACAGTTTTTCTCATGACTGATGGAAACTTAAGTCTCCTCATAGGAAGGGTTTCCCTTCCAGAAATTTAAAACTTAAAAAAAAAAAGAGTATCAGACAACATAACATTGTGCCAAAGAACAGAATTTTCCAAAGATTTGGATTGAATAATCACTTTGTTTTACATGGCAGAAAAAAATCTCCACTGAAAAGAAAACACCAAGATGTGGAAAATGCAGAAGATGGACTTACAGGTTTAAAAGTCAACCAATGTTACATCTGCAGGGCTGGAAAAACAGAATAATCCATATTCTAATAACTGAAGACTCAAAAATGGAGGGTGAAACATGAATACATAAGAAACTGCAGAATTAAATGTAGCCAGAATTTTAAACAATACAATGTAGGTGCCATTACAAAGGTGTAAAAGTGAATTTTGCTGGTAAATGTTAACTGCCTGCTCATGAGAGACAATGTAATCTTTCCAAAATAATTTTAAAAATATACTTCATAGGTAGCTTTTCCTTTTACTTAAAATCTTTACATTTAAATGTAAAGTGTTAGATCCTTAGCCAGGACAAATCAATGTGTTTCCATTCTAGCTGCTGGCAGATGGCAGAATGTCATCCTTCCTCATTCAGGTGAAGGTAGGAAATACCTTCAACCACCTCTGAGTCATCAGGAAATTCAGATTTTATGTGCAGAGACCTGCCTCCAGGAGTGGCAGAAACGTTATCCCTTACAGTTTTTACTCTTATAGGAAAAGTTGTGTCACAATCATGAAAGTTTCTCTTGTATACCACCCCTAATTTTGGGTGTTAGGCACTTGGCAAGCCTTACCATGTAAGCACTTAGGGAGAACGAGAACCTATTCTCCTAAGGCTGTGACTTTTGCACTAAAAGATATGTTTCAAAACTTCTCTCTAGTCTTCATATAAAGATTGTTTTCCTACAGCTGAGAGCCAGCAACTGCATAAAACAACAAAAAAAAGATACCTTCCCAGCCCTGATTCTGCTTTCACCAGTGTGAGAATGTGTTAATATTGATTTACTCAGAGCCATGTACAAATCCTTTCTCTTATGGAGTGAATTCTTTGTAAATCTTTAAGTGTTCTGCAAACAAGGCAAGTATCATTATCTCTACTATACACGTGGGAAATTGAGTTATAAGAAGGGGGATCTTATTTGCTTGAAGTCATCTGCTGATTGATTAAAACCAGACTATCTGCGAATATGTGCTATTCAACAGTAGCAGAACTTGACCCTTTGGAGTGTGTTTTCAGGAATGTGACTTACACAGGAAAGAGAAGAAAATCATTATGGGCTCACTCTTGTGAGTTGTTGAGCTCTGTGACTCCAGTTCTCAACGGTGCTTAAGAACAAGCCTGACTTTAAGAAAGTGAGTTGTCCCATTGACTTCTCTGAGACACAGTAACATGTTGAAAGTTAAACATGTGCTTAAACATGTGCTTTTACAGGACTGAGCCCTTTATGAGTCACTGATGCACTGCTACATGTTCTACAGATTGAGATAAACCCACTTCAAGCCATGGCAAGCTCATTGATAGATGCACGGGCTGGAGGGATTCTTGCAACAACTGAAAGAATAAATAAATCCAAAATGACAGGTTATTCAGCTGCACACAGCAGAGTTCAACTCAGAGACTACTCCAGCACAGAAAATAACAATCATTTGGAAAAGCAATTGCTGCCCCTCTTGTCAAATGCAGTGAGACCTGAAACCAAAAGGAAGAGCAAGAATTAAGAAGGTATTAAGAAAGCAAGAGAAGTCTACTCTTTCTGAGGGCCTGTAGCTCCCATTTGTTTGTGCCAGACGGGGCTTAAATTAGGTTTCTTCCGGCACAGATGTGCTAGGAGGGGGAGAAGGGGTCAGGAAACTCAGCCTTTTCAGCATATTTATTTAGACCAGACATCATCTACTCTCTGGACATGATTTGGAGAGCTAGGTGAGGAGAAAGAGCAACACCATCAGAGTTAATGCTCACAGATGTTGCACACCCCAGAGCCTCCTGGACCCAGCCCTTGCAGGCAGCCCTGCTGCTCAGCTGCAACAGGGAGGACCCTGTTGGTGACCACCAGCTTGGCACCAGCCTCTAGGGGGGATGCCTTGAGAGGAGCTGACGTCCCCTCTGTCACTGTGGCCGCGTGCTCTGCAAACCCCCAGCCAGCTCGACACACTCCCTTCCCAAAGATGGCACAAATCCCAGAGCATGTCCAACTGGAATTGTATGGGATCTGCTACCTGTTGACTCCAACAGCAAAATGTCTCCCTCCCGCTGTTTGCGGTCCCTTCTTCCCCTAGCCTGGAGGAGGGTGGCAAGAGGAGGTGGATTCTGCAGTGCAGCCCCAGATCAGCACATCTGGGCCCCAGCAAATGCACTGCCAGCAGCACCAGCCGGGACCCCTGGCTGGGACAGGATTATGCTCTAATTGAGCACAGACAACGCTTTCGCACATTAATAGTGCTCCAGCAGCAAGTGCTGACACCATAATTCTCCCCAGTGTGGTTGTTGCTCTTCATTTAGTTTTATTTTCTCTCATGACTGACTGACTGCTTAAATGCTCTTAATGAGGCTCACATGTGACACAGCCTGGGTGGGAAGGATTCAGGATTCAGCTTGGTTACTCATCTTGATGTTGTGGAGTGGCATGACAGTTAAACATGGGGTAGTTTGTATCTTAGATTTTTTATATACCACAGCACAACGCTACGGTACATGCACAAAATAGAACTACTCTGAAGAACAGGGAAAGAAATAACTACTTCTACAACACTGATTAGTCTTTTTTACTGAGAGCATATGTGTTGCAGCTATGTTGGCTACCAGCAGTGAGTGCTGAGCCTCAGGTTTCAAGTAGAAAAGGCCTAGCTGCGGAGGACCCTTTTGGCTAGGTTGCTGCAGGGCAGCCACAATGCATTCATAGAAGAGAGGAGGAAAAAAATGCAGGAAGAGGAAAAAAATGCAGGAAGAGGAAAAAAATGCAGGAAGAGGAGAAAAAGCTTAAAGAGAGCAAAAATTTACAGGCATAGCCTTGTACCAACAGAGTTTATTTGCTCTGCTACCTTGTATGTACAAGCAAGCTCTGTGCAGAAGTCCGCTGCAGCCCATGGAAAGAACCCTTCAGGGTATCACATCAAGAGGGAGAGATCAGAAAGCCAGCCTAGGCTTATCATAGCCTGCACCAGAGAGATGGGAAAACCACGACTGGCATGAATACCTCAGTGCCATTATCACAGGCATGTGAACTCCTTTTTCCTCCTGCCCCCAGAACTGTCCTTGGCATGCAAAGGAGAAGGACCTTGCAACTGATAGCAAATAATATGTGTGAAGTCCCTTGCACCCCATACCCTGTTTGTGCCCAGGAGCACAGGAGGTGAGGTGAGCACTCCCGGGTGGGAAAAATGCCATTTTCCTGGCAGGAGGAGTGAGAGAAATGTCAAGGTGTCTTCCAGGTGCAGCTGATATTGCATTGTCCCCTATCAGGGACAGTGCAGGGAGATACACCAGGTGTGGGGAGATACGCTGCAACCAGTCACTCCACAAGAAGGGGCTGCAGCTGCTAAGTAAATCCCACAAGCTGTCAGAAATCACTGGCATTTCAGAAAAATAAAATAAAAACTAATCTAAAAGCCAGTAAAATCCTGGGTTACTTTTACGATAGTCACAGGTAAAGCAGACTGAAAGCAGTGAAAACAAGTGGGTTGAGGCAATGGTAGATGATGAGTAATATCTTTGTGCTGAGAATAATCTGCAGTAATCTGCAATCTATTTGCCACATTTTTAGCTGGTCAAGTTGTTTAGGAGGGAGGCTGTTATTCCTGCAGCGTTAACATTTTCTAATGTGCAGCATCTACAAAATATAAACCAGGCTCAACGGCAGAGGTTCCATGACATTGGCACTACCACCTCACTACAGCATACGGACACCGCCCACTGCTCCTGGCCTCTGTGGGGCTGTGAACTTCAGCCAGTGCCAGACTGACAAATTTTGTTTAGTCCAGGCTAGCTGTATCACAGTCTTCCCACCGACAGAGGGCCAGGCCAGGCCCAATCAGGTCTTTGTTTGTTGAACTGCTGCCTAAAGATTGAATTAAGTCCCATTTAGTCTGCTCTGCAGCTGCAGCTCATGTCCCTACCAGTTCAGATGGCATCCACGTATGGGGCAGGTAGGGCTAGTGTGCCTGATGGCAGCACCTGCAACCTGCTGGCCAACTTAGCTGTCCCCAAGGTTGCCCTGCTATGAGCTCCCAGAAGAAAGAGCAAGGACAGTAAAATCTCCCCCAAAATCCAAACAGCAACACTGAAACCCACCCTTACCTACAACTTCTCTTAAACCTCTGGAATGTGGGAGCTGTAGAGAGAGTAGAGTGAGAAAAAGCTGGAAGCTGAAGATACTGTGGTTTAGTTGATGGGTTTTGAGGTTATCCTCTGAGAAAATGAGCAGACCAAGCACCTCTACTCTCACTGGTCCCTCTGCCACCCCTTCAGGCTTTGCCTTGTGATGCTGCTCAAAAGATACCACCGCGCCACAATCCCTCCCCATGTTTTACTGGGGAGTTCTGAATGCTGCGTTTTGTCAGGCTGATGAGCTGGAAGATGCTGATTTGATGTTGTAGGAATGTGCTTTGGATACTGATCAGTATAAATGTTTATTTCTGGATGTAGGAGCTCAGGTTAGGAACTGACTCCTTCCAAAATAATACTGAGTTCTGACTTCCAGCCTGGTGGGTACCTCGCCAGCTGATGACTGAGGGGTGGGGGATTGCCTTCAGAAACTCCCACACTGGAGAAGGGAATCCCCACTCCTTTTCTTTGAAAGAAGTGAATCTAAAGAAGATTTAGGGACTCAGTTCAGCTGAGAATGTGTTGCTTTAGTAGCAAGCTGAGTATTTCTGTTGAATCCTGTCCTTGAAACAAATCAAAACCAAATCAAAGCAAGGAGTACTTGCCCTCTAACACATGCTGCAAGCACTTTTCACATTTGCTTATAAACCCAAGACTTTCTGCTAGAATTTTGCTCTTGATTTAGTCCTTCCACTCCACTTTGGATTTTTGCTTTCCAGCTTGTTAGGGTCTTACTGATCTCAAATCTGTATCTGAGCCCATGGAAGAACCTCTTGCATGAGCCCTAGCTGAAGATCTTCTTTCTGCGTCACTTTTTGCTGCCTTTAAAGCTGACACTGGCTGCCACGGTTGAATGCTACTTGACATAGATTACACTGCATTTTCCATGCTGGCTAAAAGAACAAACCTAGAACTACAGTCTTTAGGAGACTTTTCTACTGTTGGTTACCTAGAGAATGAGTAGTTAGCTCTCTAGTTAGGCATTTAATTTCAGAAAGCGATATTTTGTGTGGACTTTCAGCGAGATCCATGCTCAGTACCTGCTCAAACCATGAGCTCAGTGTCAGGCTTGTAAAGAGTATTATTAAAGATAATGTCAGGGAATAACTGAAATGTGACTTACGTCTGATTTCTGAACAGATGCCATGAACTGCAGCAGATGCCACCTTCGGACATGTGAGGGGGTACTATCCTTCAGAGACCACTGGGGCAGCTTTCTGGTGCTGAACTAAGACCAGATTTCAGTCTGACTAGCACGCAATCTTATGAGAAAGCAATAGAGAAGAGGGAAGAAATAACCACTTTACAGAAGTTTAGGGCTTGTTTGCTTAATATAATAATTCAACAATAATAAACTGTGGCTCTGTATCAGCACAGCCATTCAGTTTTTGTTCTCCAAACCTAAGTCAGCCTGTGAGTGCTTGTGGAAAGCAAAGCTTTTTGGACAACAACTGACTGCCTCACAAGGAACAGAGTGTGCAGTACATGTGCAGGCACTCAAACAAAAATGCAAATACAACTCTACAGTCTCCAGCTATTCCGGCCTGAAATAATTGCCAGCAAATAACTCCATTCAGTGAAAACAAAAAAGGCGCTGCTGCTCAAGAAATTCTCTTAACAAGTTGTTTGCAAAATCACTTGTTTTTTCACATAACTGAGGAGAACATCTACATGACCTATAAGTAGACAGACCCTGATCCTCTGACCCTGCCTGGGGCAGCCGGCACGTGAATCCGCTCCAGCCCAGAAGGAACTGAGAGGCAGGCTCAGCCCCTTGGTAATGCATATAGCCCCATAGCTGACTTCAGCCAGCTGAGATCATGAAAAGTCAACGTGGGGATGTGCAGTGACAGGTCTGAGCAGGGCACTGCAACCCTGTAAGTCCAGAGTTTTGTTCCCTGAAGAGCTTGGGAGAAATCTTCATCTGGGACAAACATGAACATGGCAGTCAAATCCTTCAGGGCTGAAATAAGAGCAGCCCAAAGCCAACAGAGGAGGGACTATAAGAGACGGAGTGATAGCATGGTGCTGGCAAAAATAACCCACAAGATCTTTCAGCATTGGTTGGGCTGAAACAGGCTTGGAACCACCATCAGAGAAACCAGCATCTGTTTGATTCTTGGTGTGTTCAGGAAAACAAGTCTTTGCATAGTGTTTGTAAACAAACAGGATTACAGCAAATAAATATCTGGCTCCAATATCAGCATCTCCTCCCAGCAAAATCCCCCTCAAGGACACCAACTGCAGTCCTTCCCACTCGATTCAGAAAGAAGGAAAGGCGTTGCATATTTGCATAGCAATGTCAGCTCAAATGCACTCAGCAAGGGCAATCCTCAGCAGGTGAAGCACCATGAGGATCAAGAAAGGCCCTTGTCAAAAGAGAAACTGCAGAGCTGCCTACACATCACCCTTCTTTATCCACACTAAAACCTCCCAGAGAATCTTCCCCCAATCTGCAAAGCTGTTTTAAAATGCCGAGCAGAGATGTCCAGAAGAGAGCCTGTTTCCCGACAAGAAACTCAACACCTCGTCCCATACATAACACTGCCCCTACACACTTCTCTGCTCATGGCAAGACTGGCCAAGTAGGCAGGCTCACTTACATATCAGGATGTCCAGCAGCTGTCAGACACAGTATTTCTTCACCAAAAGCCCTCTTCTGCGAACATTTAATTCAGGAAGCAGTCAGTCTAAGCGTTTCACATCTCTCTAGCTGCTAGGATAACATGTAAGGACAGAGGTAGCAGCTCAGGAAGAGAGTCTTAACTGGTAAAGGCGCAGCAAAACCCTTCAGACAAAACTTCAGACAAAATCTTGTTCTGATGTATCAGGGTAAAAGCTCAATAAATTCTACTAATTTCCTATAACAAACGATGGTGCATCTGAAAGCCTTTTAATAATTTTCGAAAGAGTTAAGCAAGCTTTAACTACTCTCATTAAAGGCTAAAGAATATTTTTATTTTTATAAATACAAAGAAAATTAAAATCACCTGGATTCTAAAATAATTTTGCATTTGAAATACATAAGCTTTACAAAATTCATCCTGTACTACTCACTGAGATGAACTCGTCAAGGAAATCCAGATGACTCAGACTTCTTCCTTTCCTTCAAAAGAAATGGCTGGCCACAAAAAGTCTGCTGTTTTCTGTGGACCGTCCCAATTGGTTGGCCAGTCTCCCTGGTAGCCAGAAGGCTACTAATATATACACTGTAGTCACCCTGCTAATGAGCTTGCCCTAATGGAAATGTATTTTGGGTCTGGATTATGAGATCATATCGCAAAGTCCAAGGGTAAACTGGAAAGCACCAAAAAATTGTTCATAACTCTGTAATTAACTTTATAAACCTTCATCATTGGCTTGCTTTAAACGTGTCTCATTTTGTATAAGAACTTCAATGTAATCAAGAATGTGAACTCACAGTGCCCAAGTTATTTCAGACTAATTTCTTCTTGTCAGTACTCTCAGTGGACATCAGGGCAAGGTAGTTTGCTTCAGTTTCAAAATGTAAATTCATTCCTTAGTTACTCCTCTGGTACTTCCTCTGCAAACAGGATCTGGCATGGGAAGAGAGGGGCTAAAGCTATTTACAGGATAAAAGAATGGATAAAACAGCTAGGCAGTTTCAGGGTCAGCCCTCCTCATACCTACCTTACTAGAGAAAATACAGTAATTTCAGACTGTACTTTCTAATAAATGCCTGACCCCTCAAATAGCTACCACAATCATCTCAACACACACATAAAAATAAATCTGAGTTTATGCTATATCTCTTCCTATTTCAATGACAAAGTTAAAGAACAGCCACTAGCCAACTAAGGAAATCATTTAAAAAATTTACGGAAAAAATACATAGTTTCCAGAGTGGTATGGTTAATTTCTTCAGCCCACCACACTTAATTATATAGATCTGGCTAATTGACTAAGCATTTTTACAGTGAGCTGATTAATTGATGGAAAATTAATTCCTTTTTTTTTCCCCTACGTTTTCCTAAAACTGTTGTCTTAAAAATGAGAATGCCTGTTCATTAGAATTCAGACAATACTACTTTTTAAATGGTTGTACGTGTATTTCATTGTTAGAAATGCTGACATCTTATAGTTCTAAACTTCTTTGATCTAAAAAATCCTATTACTCCCACCATGCAGTAAAAGTTTTCGTTTGTTCTGTAACATTTTAAAACCAGAAAGTATAGAGACGAGGGCTTCTAAATGTATGAACGAGCCTATCGCTCTAAGCTGATTTACAAGTTGATTTTCCTGTTTGCACAACTCTGAATGGAGAGCTCTGGCCAGGGTTTAAGGTGGAGATGCCAAATCCTTCAAAACTTCTTATGGCAGGTCCAGCCCTCCCGATATGGGAAGAGCTGGGGAGGTCATGAGCAATCCTAGTCTTGTGATGGCTCCAGTTCAGCTCTGGAAGCCCAAGATTTATGTTCATTTCAGATAAGCATTTTGGTAAACATGGACGACAACATGTTGACAGCTCACTTGTCATCTACCAGAGATGCTCTTATTGATGGCAGCTGCTCTATGAAAATAGGGGAAAACTGTGTCCAAACAAGATGCTCTCTTGGACTGTTGGCACTGAATGGGACACATTTCCAATGTCATTTTTTGTTTGTGAAACAATCTATCTGAAACATAACCAAAGTTGCATGCTGACAGCAGTTCTGCAAATCAGAAGGGCATGCACCCAAAAGATAGCAGTGAGTAACGAGGGGACAAAAGTCAGAAAGCCAAGCAACTGACAGAGATAGGTTTCCTGGAAGCACACTTACAGAAACTGGCAAGTTTTCACTGCCCGGCTATACTCCATGGGGTTCAGCACTCCAACTCTATCTCCTTGCTATGGCTTCTCTCTGTAGTAGTGGAAGTGAGGCAATTATGAAGTGATTGAGATAATTAAGTACTTTCCTAGAACTAAGGAGGAACTCTCAGCTGTGGAATCCCATGCATTTTGCCTGCAGGGCAGAAGAGGTAGATAAGATTAGAGAGAAAGAAGGTGGACTGATCTTCAAGGGGTTTGCAGCCCTGCCAAAGTTTCCTTTTTTTAAAAGCCAGGGGAAAGCACTGGTAAAAATCCTTATGATCATCCTATTCAAATCCGGTTTTCCCACATCTCATAGCTTTACCAGATGAAAGAACTATTACACATGTAACTTATCAAGAAAGACCATGGGCTCAATTCAATTTTAGTAACGACTCCTGTGACCTCCTTGTGGGGTTATGCGCTCTCTCTGAGGGAGCAAGATGGTAGCCCAAGGTTGACAGAACATGGAAAATAAATGGTCAGCAACCCTAACCTACTGGTCTCAGATTCCCCAGTCATGCTGTTGTACAGCAATTTGTCTGGGTGCGAAGCCTAGGGTGGGATACGTCTCACCTAATTTTAGCTTTGTCTTGTCTAAGCCAGTCTAAACTATGCTCCCTTTATAGTCACTGGAGGTTAGAAAGGCACTGCCAGAGGGTGATTCAACCTACTTATCTTAGAGACTTATCTTCTGATGGGAACAAACCCTATATGGAGGTGCCTCTCTCCCTCTCTCTCCCTCCATTAAATAGAGAAGAGAGAACAGACTAACTTGAGATAGATAATTAGGTGAGATGAGCCTCATCCCATACATCTTGTTACTTTACAACCCTTCTAAGTCTCACCTTTTGCTGTGCATTTTTTGGAACTTGCAGTCTTCTGGCATGCAGATCCAGAGCATGACTTCCAGATATTCAGGACTGACATAAATCTGAAATAGTTATTATCTGTCATACGTGAGAAGTCTTTTTCAGCAGCTGTGCAAACTAATCTAACAGCTACAAGACATTTGTTTTCTGACCTTTTTCTACGACTTAACTTCATTATGGTGATTATGACTACCAGTAAAATAATAATGTAACCTCTCAACCAGTAATAAATAATGTAATAAATTCCCCTAAAATTTCCAAAGCAATTGCACAAGGCTTTTGATATGAACCCTCCATTAGAGTCAATGGCTAATGCTCCACACACTTCTTTGGAAATATGTGTCCTAACTACTTTTCCAGTCTGCAAAAGCAGTTACTGCACCCAAGTTTAATATTAAAAAAGAGTGAAATGTCAATGGGCTGAGGTGTGTTCTAAGTTATGCACACAATGCCAAAATGGCAGAGAGCTAGATATCTAATTCAGGGAATATATACATACACCCCGTTTTAGACCTTTTGGTGCAGTGAGACAGCTGGTAGTGAAATCATTGGTACACATGCAAGTGAGTCAGAGAGGAGAAAGGGTAATGGGAGACTCCCACAAGTGGGAAACTCAGTGGATCTAGACATAACTATGCCAAACCAATTTACAATTGCACATAGTTAAGCCATGATTTGCACTTTGATGATGAGTGAACAAGAAGGGAAAGAGCTGTCCGTAAGACATGACTCATCCATTTCTTTTTCTTGAAAAAATAGAGAACACCCCCCTCCTCCCGCCTTCTGAAAGAGTGCTGCTGCATGACATCACCAGTGGTAGGAATATATATGAAAACTTTTCTTATGAGTTCAAGGGCCACGGATTTACTGTTAGCTGCAGCCAAAGCATCCAGGCCAGCTCTGAAGGGGAACTGGCAGATGCTGAACTCCAAGCACATCCTATTTATGGGCCATAAGTAGACATGGAAATAACAGAGGGCCTGACTTGGTATGTTAACATACCTGAAAAGAAATCCAACTTCTTTTTTGTTGACATGTGTGGAAAGAATGTCCTAAAGTGTTCAGGAAATCCATCCCATCTTTGCTTTGGGCAATGTTTCGGTCCTAAATAGTCTGAAAGCCTTGGAAAAGTGACTGTAAAGGGAAAAGCACACCTTCCTCCTGAAAGCACAGCAGTGTTTCAGAGGGTAACTGCAAAGCCAGAAGAGATGTCCTGCACTGAAACAGAGGAACTGACAAGTTCATCTTGAAATACAGTAACTGGCTGCACTTAGTTAAACAAGCATTTAGGGACATACTCATAAACATAACAGGTTTTTAAAAAATCTTTGGGACAACTTCCTAAATGCCTTTGCAAACTCAGGCATTAGGGGCTAGCTAGTTCAGCTGAGACTTTGTGCACTACTGCCTCTCCTTGCTTCGGGGCTTTCTGAACTGGGGTTTTCCTCCAGGTCTGGTTGCTGGATGCGGGCACACGTGCTATGGCCAGTTACATACCAGACAGTCACTATGGGTGCCTGGGGAAATGTTCGCTTCTAGGCAAGAGTTGGTGGCCTGCTGTGGAGCATCTCATCCCTTGCATAGTGGTTGCCTCTCCCCATCCCAGGTTGCCCGTGCCCTTTCCGGGTGCTGCACACCAGAGGGCAGGAGGTGATCACGTAGGGTCCCAAGGGCTGGAAGGTGCTGACAGCCTGGCCCCACCAGTGTTCAGCACGGATTAGAAAGGGAGTCAGGCTGCATCTCCTGGGGTTCTTTAACTTAGAGAAAAGTAGGCTGAAGGGACACCTCATCACTGTCTACAACTACCTCAAAGGAGGTTGTAATGAGGTGGGTGCCGGTCTCTTCTCACAAGTGACAAGCGATAGGACAAGGGGAAATGGCCACAAGTTGCACCAGGGCAGGTTTAGACTGAATATTAGGAAAAATTTCTTCAATGAAAGGGTGGTCAGGGATTGGAACAGGCTGCCCAGGGAGGTGCTGGAGTCGCCATACCTGGAGGTGTTTAACAGACAGGTTGATGAACTTCTTAGGGACATGGTTTAGTAGTGGACAGGTACGGTTGGACTTGATGATCTCAAAGGTCTTTTCCAACCAGATGCTTCTATGATTCTCCCTGCACCTTTACCTCGTTCATCCTTGATCTGGTTTGTAAAAACCAGACTCATAGCTGATTAAGACTGTAGGGGTGACTCAGGTCATTGGCTCTGTCCTCCTTTACAGCAGTGAGCATAGAGTTTCCAGGGAATTAATTATTCTCTGTCTTTTTCCTCCAAATGTTCTCATCTTGAGTGAAAGCTTCCAGAGAACTGCTCACATGCTCCTGGGTTGAACTAGGTACACCACACTGGGCAAGGCCAGGCATACGCTTATTCCAGGTGCCCCAAACCTATATGGACAATGCCAGCAATGTGTTTTTGTGATAGCTCTCCATACTCTAGGCCATACAATAGCTGAGATTTGGGTGAAAATAGAGCAGACATAGGTTCTGGCTTATCTGCAATCATTTTCCATCCCCCAGTCTCACAGTGGTGGCTTTATTTTTCTTCTACAGGGCTCTATGCTGTCAGACCACATGGCAATAAGATCTTTTTAGCAGAGGTAATTTCAACTGGAAACTAAAATGAATTTTATGACAGGTCCACATCCATGTGTATTGTCTACTCTTCTTAAATGTGTTCTCCCTTGCCAAAGAGCGGTGTACAGTATTCAAGAAAGTAAAATGAAACCCCTTACAGTACGGTTGGGATTTCTGTTTCCAGGCACAAAACCAAGGCAAGACACACTCGAGACTTGATACTCTGACGTGGTAAGTACTCTGAGAGATGCATTTATAATCAGACCAGACCTGCTGGATAATCACTGTGGACTAAAGGAGAGGAGGGTATGCAGTGGTGGTGATAGGGTAAGAGGAAGGTCAGAAAGGTCCATGGGCCAGATGCTCAGAAAGATACACCATGGTGTAACAGGCATCACAGGACTGAGAAGGTCTTGAGTTTGGTCCTTGTTTGGGAGCCATCCGCAAAACTTAAAGACCCCCTGGTACACGCACCAGAGCATGAGGCAGCACAAAGGACAATATTCCAGGTGCTGCTTTGGAGCATCCTCTATAGTTTAAATTTTTAATATAGTTTTGAGGAGAATGCGTGAGACATACTTGAAATCAGAATGGGCTGGTAGGTTGTGTGTGAAAGTGTCTTTCTTCTCAGCATCCTTTTGGAGTTTAACTGCGGTGACCAACAATGGATTATAGCAAAGAGTAAAGACCAAACCTGCTTCAGAAAGGATTGATAAGTCAGAAGTGTAAGAAAGACAGTTGCTCTAATGTTGGTTTGGTTTTCTTTTTTTTTTTTTTTTTTTTAATAAAGATGGAGCCTCTGGGTTCAGTTTGGCAATTTTTTCTTCTTATCTTAAATATTTTCCATCAGCTGGCAGCTCCCATATTAGTATGAATGTTTGCAGTGTTGGCAAATATTGCAGTAAGAAATCATCAACAATGGCACAAAAGCATTAATATAAAGCAGCATTTTTGTGGCTGTGTGAATTTATTGCTTGTGAAGGCTGACTCACCGATAGCTGTGGAGACTAAGATCCTCAGTAAATCCATGAAAGAGAAAAAGCTAAGAGTTCTCCCACTCACTGTTCTCTACAATGCATCTCCTTTCACAAGGACCAGCTTCAGAGGTAAGAGAAGACACTGCAGAACACTTAGGCAGCCCAGTCTTCACTGGGACTGCCAGCAAACAAATTCTCAATTAGGATATGAAGCAGCCCACACTTTCCACAAAGGAGCTGCCTGATCTACCAGATGGTTCATAGAACTCGGTCATTCCTATAACGTTTGCTGCTGGATTGGGCCATTTACACCGGAGCTGTGACAGCTTTTCCTCCTTGGCCAGTGTGGGCTCTCTGTTTGTTTGGGAATGGCTGCTGGACAGACAGGCAGCAATCACATTCTGTCTGTTGAAAAGCCTCCAGGAGAGTGAGCTGGTTTAATGTACAGAGAAGTTTTGCTTGCTTGTATTACCATGTGCACAAGCAAATGTGCGAGGGCTTACGTGTTTGCCGTGGCACCTAGTTCAACCCGCCTCTCAGGGAATAACAACTTTATTGTTAAGTGTGCTGCAGGCTTAAGGTAAAGTACTCTGCTGTTGGGCTTCCCCAGATGCAAACCTGCTATTATTATCATGTAGCTCCTGTTTATGCACATTGCCAGAGCTTTCCCTTCACCTGCATCATGTAAAGACACAGCCCCACAGGGGCAGGATCTGTACCTTTGAAGTGACTCTCACAGGACGTTACAAATCTCCCTGGAAATCTGCCACAAGCTCTAGTTTATTTTTAAAGGTTTTACTTTTTGTCTTAAGAGCAACAGCTTGTCTGCAGTCCTGGAAACGCCATTAGGGGTCTGTGTGACTCAATTTATGACTCAGGAAACTGCTTATTCTGTCTTTCAAAGCACCACATCTTTAGTTCCAGACTTCAGCCAAACTGAAGTCAGATCAAACTGAATTTTTCCCCTCTCTGAGTAATTTAATTAGTCTGTACATCTGAAAAAAAAAAAAAAGGAATAAAATAAAATAAAATAATTCCTCACATTTTAAAATAAATACCTACTGGATTACTTAGTGGACATTGTGATAACATGGTCAATTATCCCACGTCTCAGTTCTAAAAGGTAGTTCCTCTTCACACTGCTTGTCTGGTACTTGTGGGAATTTTAAGGGTGCATGTGTCTACAAATATGCTGTGCAGCTGTGTCCTGACATCATGCTCAGAAGTCCTGCTTTGACACTGGCAACACCTCCTGAAACAAAGCTACTGCACAACCTCAGCTCTTCTAGCTATGTAAATCCTTCCCTAGACCAGCCTGGACAACACACTGAGCTCACTTTAGTACAAGAAACATGTCATTCCACAACCCCTAGTCGTAAAGCAGCTCTAAAAACCTTGGTTTGTTTTAGCTTGTTAATCTCCCTCCCTTCACCCCACGTTCTCCCTTCAACACAGCTGAACTAGCTGAGGTAGTCGAACCCAACTTTTCAGCTTTCATCTTTCTGTTTCTACCTAAGTTAATTTCTACAAAGTTAAGCTTTTGAAACAGAATACTCCCCTCAAGCTGAAGGTGACCAAAGCTATAATCCTGATTCTACTGCCTGTTCCAGCTTGGGGTTTGCACTGAGATTTTCTCTGGCTACCAGGATGACCTCTTTTCTCCTGTGGGCACAAGGGCAGAATGGTTTCTCATGCTCTGTGCCCTCCTTGGTCCACTTCCATGCTCTTCGGAAAAAAACAAGGCAGAAAAACAAAAGCCCATTTGATCACCTAGTTATTTAAGATAATTCCAGAAAACGTCCATCAGTTCTAGGATTTAAAGTCCTCAGCTCTCCTCCACATCCCTCTGCAAGAGGCTGCTGCCTCCATGCCAGGGCTGGGAAGATTTGCAGGCACAAGAAGCCACAGCCTGGCTTCTACGACAGTCAGAGCTGGCATGAGGTGAGGTGGGCAGCCGGGGGCGGTTATGCTGTAGCATAACGCTGTAGGCAGCCAGCAGTGCATTTACCCAAACCACAGGCACATGAGCACGCACTCTGAATGATGGACCTTGCTCTTAGGTCAAAGCAGGAGAGCTCAGCAAAGAGCTGGTGATGAGAGACTCACTGTTTGGCACGCTTTCCTCTGCATGGCTCTTTGCAAAGACCTACATGATGTCTTTACACCAGTCCTTTGGAGCAGACCCTTGGCACCAGCTGCCTCTCAGCCATGTGCAAGCTCGGGGCTGTGTGATTTGGCTGCAACTGTGTATCTACGCAGTCCCCTCCCTTCCTACTCTGGGGCCACTGGGCTTTGTCTGTCACCAGCACTGGAACAGCAGGCCTGAGAGTTAAATTTAAGATGGGGGTTGGGAGGTGTAGCTTCTTTACTTCCTATGTAATAGCTATATGCAAATACAATAAATATATGCACAAATTCAAATGTATTACATATGAAATTAGATTGACTGCTGAGTGTTGAAAAACTTGCATTACTCGTGAGTGGCAAAGCCACTGGTTGGAGTAACACAACACATTCACATCACACCGAAAAGCTTTCCGCACATAACACACAATTTGCAGAAAACCCACATTAAAAGTACTGTTTTTAGAACTACCTCTAAGCAAGATTCGGCCCGCCCCCCGCCTTTCTATTCAGATAGTTTCTTTCTTTTTTTTTTTTTTAACCAGAAATCCACCAAGTATGGAAATGAAGGAAACCCCTTTCCTTTACCCTACCCTTGGCTAAAATGCTTTAGAAACTGTGTAGAACTGACCTAGGCTAACTTTTTCATGTTAGTATAGCAGATTGTGGAATTTAGGGAAGGGAGAAGGTGATGTGCTTGGGAGGACAGAGGACACAGTGAGGCTGTGACTGAAATGGTGAGGAATGAGAAACATCCTCATGATAGGGAGACGATTAAAAACAGAAGGTCAGTGCACACCACAGGTCTGAAGTTGTTTCCTTTTGCCTGACTAAAGGAAAAGAAGCTGTTGGAAGGAGACAAAATAAGACCGTGGTAGGGAAAGCCTTCGCTTTGCTCTATATTATTTTCTTATGAAGATGTTGGAGAGGGTAGCAGAGGGGTTTGGCTTTTGCTGGCTCTTCAACACTCGGTCACAGCCTTCAGTAGCCAGGACCTGTCATCGCGCCCAAGTAATGCACCTGTGTTACGAAAAGCAGTCACAATTTCCATCACCGAGGGGTGCCGACACAAGTCCTGCCAGCACTTCTGGCTGCTTCCCCCTGCTCCAGCAACATTGCCTGTGTCTGGAATAGGCATTAAAGGATGAAACTGAGGGGAAAGAAATTAAGCTGAATAGGAGGAAAATTTGCTACCATATAGTCTTTCAGACTGCAAACTTGTCTTCCAAGGGAAGTGGTAGAAAGTGCCATAGCTTGAGTCATTTAAAACTACACAGGACAAAATGATCAAGAAGGCAGAGTAGGAAACTATCCTGCACTGGCAGCAGGGGAGCTTGGATCATTGCAGGTAATGTTAGTGCTGAGTTTCCAAGCGGCTATGAAAACATGACAAGGCCAAGAGGAAAACATCCACTCTGGGCTTTTAAAAACAGAGCAACTGAAGGCTCCTGATAATTCCCAATGATTAATTTTTTTTCTGGCTAACCTTGCATATGCAAACTCCTGCCTACACCTCAGCTGCTCATTGGAAAATCAAACACAAACAAAAATGTGAAATATTGAGCTGTAAACTTAATCCCTGACAGGGCAGGAGTCATCCAGCCATTGAGTCAGGCTTTACAAAAAGTATTTTCTGGGTCCTGTGCATGAGTCTCCAGCCCTGGCTTCCAGGGGACAGACCTCATACCACCCCCTGCTCTGTCTCTCTGTCAACAGCACCTGGGTCCTAGCAACATTTCGTGTCACTGAAAGTATGAAGGAAGGTTTGGTATCCAGTTAAAAGTTTAATTAAAGGCCAAGCATTTTTTTCTTCTACTTTGATGGAAATAAATAAATATGATACTAACCTGTGTATAAAATACAATTATTTTTGCTACAATTAAAAAGAATGAAAAAGAAGAGTTGGAGTTGACTTTAACTCTCAGCTTCACATGAACTTCCTGTATGACTTTTCACAAGACTGTTATCCCCTCTGTCTCACTTCCCCTTCAGCAAAATAAGAAGTGGTGGCTACCCACTCGCTACTCTTGGTGTGTTTAGGGTTAACAGCACTGTGAGATAAGGCCTGCCTTATAACCCTTTTAAACATTTTCAAATTGCTCAGCGGACAGTCTCTTGAGCTCATCAGTCCTCATCTCCAAAGCAGTCAGAGAAGGAGTGAATCTCCTTGCACAGAAATAAGTGGATTGTTGGCGGTTTCTTGCCTCAGTCTTTCCAGTCTGTATACTCCTGGACTCCACCTTTCCCTGAGCATCCCCTTGGAGACCTAGCACGGACTTGCTCTATCTATCCCAGTACCAGTTCTCGACAAAGTAATGACATAATTAGTGTATACACTAAAGAGCAAGTAAGCACATGTTGTTAAACCAAATGAACAGGCTCTTGTGATTATAGTGTGATAATTAATGGTTTTGAACAGGACAGGCTTAGAGGGCAAGATGAAATTTCACTGTCTTAGGACATCAAACAGACACATAAAAAGAGCCACTAGTCCAAAAAAATATAAACCTCATGATGGTAATGGAGAGGCAGATGCATGGCTCTCAGAAGGAAAGTTAGTCGTGTGTGCATTGAATAACAGGCAATTATTGGCAGGTTTACTGTTTGCCCTAAAGAAAGCAGAAAGGCATCAAATGGAAACTTGATATACCGGCGAGAAAACATTATGGCATCTTTAATTCTACACCAGTTTGGCAGGATCAAGGTCCGATTTGTTTCCACACTTAAGTTTGTTGTGAAGAGTCAAAGAAAGTTTTGCTAGTTCACCTTTATGTGTGTGCAGATCCATTTTGACCAGTCAGAAACTCAAGAGAGAAACACCAGGACTGAGGGACCAGTGAGAAGTCCCTGCTCCTAAAACTGGACTTGTTCCCATGCTAGAGAGCAACGTGTGTTGGCCTAGACAGGAGAAAGCACAGGAGCGTTTTGCAGACAGATCTTTCCACTTCTTCTGGCGAGTCTCACACCAACACAGCATTGTTACCTGGCAGCCTGTGCAAAAAACCCCCATCCTTTGGCCTCAAGCCATGAGATGTGAAGTTATTCACCATACCTGGCAGCTGTGCTCTCTACCCTAGAGGAAGACCAAGCAATGAAACCCACAGTTATTCATGTTTAAGCATTGGCCTGTGAAATAAATGTAAAGTGTGTTTACCATGAAGTGTTACAACAAATAAAATATTTAAAAGAAATGTATTTCTCAGCCAAGTGATTTTGTTGCTCCCTTTGGTATTTAATGTACTAACTTTTGAAGTTCAAATTAATATTTATATTCAAGCTATTAGCACAAATAGAAATCAATCCATCTTTTCCTAAATTTTCTACAGAATTTTCTACGCTAACCCTATCCCTGGCCAGTTTAAAGTTACCAGGTACTCAGCAATGGAAATTATAGACTGAAATAGTGTCTCTACTAAATACTCCAAGGAGAACACATACTGGGCTTCATTTGCTTCTAACCTCAGGCAAATCATTTCATTGGGATATTTTAGTAATCTTTCCTGGAAACTTCCCCCCCTTCTCTTTAGTGCAATCAGTAGATTAGACTTAATTTTTCTTAAAAAAACCCATAGCCCAAGTGGTTTAAATTGGGTGTATTATTTCACTGAAGGACATACTGATTTTTGGAGGATTACTAGGTAGAGAAATGTTTCACAAAACATCTGAAGTATTTTGAAACGGAACATCTGGGCACTCTCAACACTGTGTTTAAAAACAATTTCTGTCTTAAAGTTTTACTTACCCCTTGTCATTTTTCCCCTCTCTCTTTAGTGCAATATATTGAATGAGTTGTTAATTCTTTTCTCCCTTTTGTCTTTTTTTTTTTTCTTTTACTATTCTGTCAGTTTGCTAAACATCTTTGGTTTTGAAGAGTTACAGATTGATTAAAGCAAACAAGTTTCTCTGTCTCTGTGACTGTATCTTATCTTCTTCAGGAGAAAAAGAAAAGCTGTCACACTGCAGTTGTTTAATTCAGTGTGCGTGCGAGGAAGGAATTAAGTGGAAGAGAAATAGTTATTTAGGGTTCCGCAGAAAATTAAAAGGACACCTCTCCGAGTCTAATGAATTGTCATTTCTCTTTTAAATGTACACTTCAATAAAGACATATAATGAAAAAATTGAATGGATATATTCAGTATATTTTTACCATTATTTTTTCACAGAATCACCTCCATGTTTATTTGAAGCTAGAGAGTTTTTAGGATTCTTAAAACTCTATTTCTTATGCAGCTACCATTTCTAGGCAGCTTTTCTACTAAACAAATGGATTACTTTTTTCATTGCCTTACATAAAATGCCATTATACAGTCATATCTCAAAAGAGGATACATCCATCCAAGCTCTCTTCAGCTTATTTGAGGAACAGAACCATAAGTACCTTAAGAAAAGGATAGAGGACTGATAGAACTGAAGAATCCTACAAGCTATTTCATGTACTCAGGTAAATCCTGAGCAGCACCTCTCACAGGGGGCGGTGTGTGTGTGTGTGTGTCTATATTTTTCACACAATGTATAATTTAAGTTACAGTCAGCTGAGGATGTCAAAAGTTTTGAAAGCAACTATGCATGTTTACGGCAGAAAAAGCCCCTATCCAAGTCAGGGAAAGCATATCAAGCTTGCTGTGTTTCTTACATGTTTTCTTTAACCTGCTATGGTGCCTTTCTCAGGGAGAAGGTGTGGGTCCAGATGTGTTTTTGGCTGGGCTTGTTGTGGTTCTGCTTCCACATAATAAAGCTCTTGCTGTTTTAATCAGAGGCTGTACAATACACTTCCAACTCTATTGTATCTGCAACTGGGGCTAAAATCTGAAACAGTCAAAGTCACGCTTGTTTCAAGCTGGGAACTGAAAAGAAGAATAAGAGATTTTTCTCATAAAACCATCTTCTCCTCTTCTTCCACAACACTTCCACTGGTATTGGGTGGGTCACTCCCCTGTGAGCAGATGGCAGCGCAGGGTCCTTCTGAAGCTGAGACCTCTTCCCAACCTTGGGTTCACAAAAGATGTGGGGTAAGCTTGGCACTTAAGCCTGATTAAAAGTAAGTGGAAGATGAACTCCTGATTCCCTTGGGAGCCTCCAGAATTGTGAAGTTTTCCTCTAAGTCGACTAAATATTGTGCATCACTTCAGAGTTGCACCATAACCTCTTACCACAGCCAGCTGTAGCCTGTTTCCTATGGAAGGATGAATTGTACATAGAGAATAAATTCTGCCTAACATTTAAAACCTCACGATAACACGAGCAATCAAGACGCATAAAATCCAAATGTAGACACTCTTCTCAGCTTATTTATAAACTAGCTCTTCTTCAGCACTTGAACAGTTTCTGCCTCCCCATCCTAACTTTTAAATAAACTCTGTTGAAAGCCACAAAAGTGATCTGGATCCTTTTTCCTCCAGAGATCTAATGATTGCAGAGAGCAGCTGGACTGTAATGTGAGTCCTGCACCCCGCTCTCTCTTTTGTATGTACCCTCCCAGCTAAAGAGTAGGTTATTGGATGTCCTTCGGCAGGTGCTAATGGATTAAGGGGGCCACGCGCAAACTCTTAATTGGGGCTTTTTTGCCCTACTTTAAGTAAACATCATCAGCTGTGCAATCCTCCTTATGTCTTAGCAGGGATTTGAGATCTTGCAGCAGTAAGGGTAGGGTTTTTTGTACCGATTTCATTAAAATTTATATAACAGTTTTGTTTTCTGGAATATAATTGAGAAATAACATGCTGTCATTCTGAATACATTCTATGAGATTATGCTGTCGGTTCACCACTATATGCTAAGGGAAAACAGCCCCAAACTTGCACCAGCACAACAATCACTTTTGGCAGGAGTCATCCCAACCCACGTTGAAAAGGGTGCTAAAGCGAGAGCAAGGACAGTCAGTTTTATTTCTGTTGCCCTGTGCCTCAGGAAATGGACTCGGAGCTGTATCTACTCTTTTTCTCTAATATAGGACGCTGGTTTTTTGTACTGACTAGGAAGCTCTGGGATCAGACTGGTTAAATAATAGGAACTAATTTCCTGTCAGTATAAACATACAGACCCTATAACTGGGGTCTTGGGTTTTAAAGCTCACCAGGAATTGCCAATTCACAGAATAGAGCAGGCTTTCTGTGAGGCAGCAGAGCTGCAATAGGAGCTCTTCACTGTCTGGGAGCACATGAAGCTGCTTCGCACTTCAAAGAAGCAAAAGCCTAGAGGGGGATTTTTGTGTTTGAGATACCATGGGGAAAGATGTGCTCTGACTCTCTGCCTATCCCAGAGGGTCCTTCTTCAGCAGCTTCACCTTTCCTTTCCTCCCCACCTTTTCCATTTCTATTTTCCCGCTTTTGCTGATATCCTCTTTCCCCTAAAAATACGTTCCTTTTTCATCCTACTCCCCCATGATACCTCCTGGCCTTTACAAATCCATCTGATTCTCTTTGTTCTTTGCCTTCCCCGTGACTATCTCTGCCACATCTGCCCCAAATGGGAACTCATCCAAAGGAGAATCTTTACCCAAGGCACCTCGTCCAGTCACTACTGCTTGCTTTTTATAGCTTTGGTGTCATAGCTTGCTTTTTTCTGCTCTAAATGCAGAATCTTGAGACCTGAATTAGACGACTTGACCTGAAGAGGCAGGGGCAAATTCAGAAGTAGAGGAGTCATGTCAGTATTGCTGATCCTCCAGAAATTTCTACAGTGTGAGCTTCACAGGTATTTGTTGTTCTTGCAAGCATATTGTTTGCATTAGGGAAGGGATTATTTAGTACCATTAAGAAAAGATATCAAATTCAGTGTAGTGGGACACCTGTTTCATAGAAGTCAGAGATTTTTTTGTTTTCTTTAGACTAGGAATAATAGCATTTGGTTCTACAGCTACCTGTCTTTACATCTTCTATACCTTCTTTCCATCTACAAACATGTGACACTCCTCTGCGTCAGTTGCTCCATTTCGCTTTGGAGTAAGGGCACATGAAAAGGAGAGCTCACAACAGCATCTCCTGTACAAAGCTAATGCACCTGTCCTCGAGGCAAATGGGGCTGCTCCCTGGCAGCTTCCTCTTACAGAAGAGAAGAAACTTTCATCTACGTGAACAATGCCATCATATCAACATACCAACGCCTCCTCACTCCCTTCTCCTAACCCTCCATAAGGCATATTCGGACAGCAGTAGGGATTGCTTTGAAATCCCCTTGGCAGAGCCACCCGTGGTGCCCACATTAGTCACCTGCAGCCTATTACAAAGCACACATGGAGACTGTGTAACACCATGCATTTCCTGATTTACTTGGTAGCAAGCTTGCCAGAGGCTGATTCCTGGTAATTCATAGAATTCAGGCACTTGCATTTCAGGGACTTCTTTAAATATATGCTCTAGCACTGCATAAAAAGCTCCCAGCTACCCAGAGGCATTTATCAAGCACACAATAAGCAGCATTTGCCCTGCAGTTTCTAGGAAGCTGTGCATCCAGGCCACCAGCCTCAACCACATAATGCATCTAGAGTAAGCGACATAGCTCAGCAGACCAGATAACAACAGCGTGAGCAGCACTCTCTATACCCTCCTGCCGCCCTCAGAGCTGACTAGGGTGTGAACCAGGTTTGATCCTTTAGTTCATGCCTTGGTTTACCATGGGTTTGCTATTCCTACTGAGCAGCTTAGCTCAAGGCTCATCCAGCAACTGTCTCCTCTCAAGCAGGATATTTCCTGGCTCCTCTCTCACCAACAGCTTGCTCCTAAAATGACAAGGAACAGGTAAGTGATTTGCCCTCTCTCCTTTAAAGATGTCAGGTATTAGCCAGGCTCTCTGAGGAGGGATATATGCTTGGTACACCAAGGGTTTAGTCTTCCAGTTTTGCCAACACTGGTACAGTCCTTGTGGCTTCCCAAGCAATGCAATGAACGTCAATAATCTCAAGAAAAGAAAGGGACACATTCATTTGAGCCCTGGCCTTTACAAAAAGAGATGATTTTGAAGAGCTGACCGTAGCATTTGCCAAATATCCTTCATCTTAAAACACTGCCTTTTAGGGATGCCTCTGCACTTAGAAAACCAGGGATGTCCACAAATAGTCTAGGAGGGATTTATCTTCATTTAAAGGGATGGCCTGAGACTGCCATAAAGGCTTTGTGTCAGATTCTCCAGAAAAGGTGATACCTCTCAGGTTTTAATTAAATCCCTGTAGAGTGGCTCTGTCAGACTGGTCATTAATATAAGCCATTTTCTGTATGGCTTTCTGTTAAGTAAATAAAATTTTCTGAGATGGCAACATATTATAGAGGTGTTTAATAGTGGCACTTATCTGTTAGCTAGTCCTGTAAGGGAAATGGACCTATTTTTGACAGCAGCTTGAGTTAACAGCTAGCTTTTGAGGTCATCTGAGTGAAAAAACCTTATCAGGAGAAAGCCATTTGTATTGCAAATTAGATAGTAGGGAATAGACAATGAACTACCATACAGTCTGTTTTAAAACCTACTGATAAAAGTTCACATTTCCCACTTATGCAACTCTACTGTTGAGGGTCATAAATATAAAAGGCAAGCTGTTAGTTTTCCCTTACTGCTTAAACTAGAAGCTGTGATCTGAGCTTGTCAATTTGAAATCCTGAAGCTGAATCTAACCATTAAAGCATGAGAGTTTGTGCTGAATCAGGAGAGACAAAGTTTCGCAGTGGTCTCTGAGGGAGGAAGCTGGAGGCAGAGGCCCCTCAGGAGACTGCAAATACACAGTGAAATCTGATAATCCTTTTAGGATGATATTTTTATAGGAAACAAAATTGCAGTTTGAACTACACACCTGGTCAAAACAGAGGATGGTGACCTCATGCCTACAGCAGGCTTTGGTTGAACTTTTTAAGATTTTGTCACGCTTCTTTCCAATCCTAGCTCTGTTACTGCATTTTAGTAAAGAAATTTTTTTTAGGGAGAAGACTAAGAAAATTAAATAAAAAACCTATAAGTGCTCCACCCAGGGAAGGCTCTTCCACAAGTGGAGATGCAAACTTTTTCCCACGTACAATCAACTCTTTAGTCCAGCCTCCGGCACCATGCTCCCAGCACAGCTGATAGTTTTGGGAGATGAGTGTTGGCACCACTGCACTTCTCTTTTATTCTGTCAAATACAAAAAAGACATCTTGAGAAAGTAGAAAAGTAAACGTGAAATGCTGTTGGCAAAAATGAGGTCAGCTAGCCCTATCTGTGGCCCAGCAGAGTACCCCATTCATCTCCAGTCTGCCTATCACCAACAACCAAGGAATGATTGTGGTGGAATTAGTGGTGTACGTGGCTTTCGCCTTCCCACAAGAGAAAACCTAATACTTCTTGCATCTTCACTTTCTATGAAACTCACTGGGGCGAGCAGCATCACATTCACACTTCTGGTAACTAAAAGATGAAATCAAAGCCAATCACGGCACCATAAAGTCAAAGCTGCTGACTACAGTTGTCTTCTAAGGAACAGCTTCTTCCACTGATAAAAGAGAAATGGTGAATGAAAGCAAAGTGAACTGATGTTGGCAACAGATAAAGATGCCAGTAGGCTCCTATGGAGACCGGTACAGAGAGGTAACAAGTGGTAACTTGTGGTAGCCAGGAAGGACCACTCTGCACTGCAACTGTTGGGAAGAGCCAGTGACTTTAAACACCTGCTTGGGAGAACTGCAATTCACAGGCACACCTGTCAGGTTCATCACCAAAGGCACAGACTAAGATTACCCCCAGTGGCATCGAGGGAACAGGGAGAGAAACACTCACTGCCTGTTAGCTCTGCAGCATCCAGTGTGCTGCACTCCTCATGTGATGCCCACATAGGCATGGAAGCAAGCAGCACACTGCTTCATTGTGGTGTTTCTGTGATATAATCAAGACAGGCTGGCAGCCTGCCCCACCCTGCTTATCACCTGCCTTTTAGGATCAAAGGGCTGAATGCGCTCTTCAGCCCGTTGTATCTGCCCCATGTTTTTACCCAGCCACTCAGGAGATTTTTTGAACAAAACCCTCTCCCCTTCACCCTTTGCTGTTCTCATTTTGTGGCACACCTGTCCCACTATCCCCCTCCAATTCCTTCTTTGCTGTGGTACCTATAAAAACTTGGTACAAGCTGCTGCTGTGTTAGAGCACTGGCTAACCTGCCAGCTTGTCTCACTGCCTGCAAATCTATTTGTTGTGTCTGGCTTTGCCTTTTTTCAAAGCTGAAAAACTGAGACTGGGATGCTTTCACCCTCCCGCAGAACATCTGCTCTTAGGCAGCACCCGGCTCAGCAATGAGAGCTATTCTCAGTTCAGAACAAAGCAACGATTACCTACTCTAATTATGGGAGGGTAGCTGTGAATTGAAAGGAGGGAGTGAAAGGAAGAGGAGTATAAAACAGAGTATTTTGGGCTTTATTTGGGCTGGACAATGATGCTTCTTCACAGAGGTTAGCCCCTTGTGAGTGGTCTGTGCTCCATATCAGCTCTTTCCCTCTCACACCCTGTCCCTGCTTCCTCCTCATCCTCACACACACTCTCTCTCAGTGCTGCAGTGGGCGCTCTGGACATCTTGCTCTATTCTTGTCCACCTAGCAGATCCACAGGCAGGAGAAAGTGCCTGAAGCAGAGGGGTCAAAACACCTCAGAGGATGCTCTGAGTCAGCCCTAGGAGAAAAGCATCTCCGCCAGTGCAGGTCCCATTCGGGGCTTTATAAGGAAGGCTGCTTAAAGGCTTTGTCAGAGGCTGAATTGGACCAGACTTCAGGGTCCAAGTGATCGTGTAATATGTCAGCATAGAGGCTCCTGGCTCACATAGCTCTCATTGTTGGGCTATAAAATGAGCCACTTTCTCTCCCTGGCTCCCCCCCACTGCTGTGCACTGCAAAACCACTGTCCCGAACACCTCCGAGTGCTCTCCCCACACATGGCACAGTGCGGCACTGTCGCATGCACTGGCAAGAGATCGTCCAAGAGATCTGAGTGGGCTTCAGCTGCAGCTGCCTTCCTGCTTGGCCAGGGGACGGGCTGTAGGGCTGCTGTTCTTGCTGCAGTCCCTCAGTGCAAAGCAAGCAGGTGATTTGAGGATTGTGTAGCTATCAGGCTAGAGGAACAGGTTTATGAGGACAGCTTAGAGAGCTTGTTCTTGGACAAGTAATGAGTACGTGGCATGGTCAGCACATCCTGCAAACACTTAGAGAGTGGAAAACATAGAAGTAGTGTACCTTGTGCCACAAAGTAAATAAAATACAAAGTGCATACACAGAGTGTACGGGCGTACCTATACGTACACACATGTGTATATATAACTTTGTACTGTATATTGCAAACACATATTCACTAACTATAATAGTTTACAGTAACTAGGCGACTTAGATGAAAAGAAGAGAAACTTGCTGAATGCTAAGGAAAAATCCCTAACCATAAATTCTCCCAGCGAATGACCTAAGGGAAGGGATGGAAAGAATTCTTATTACTGCAGAATTGAAAACCCATCAAAGCAAGCACCCTGCAACCCTTAAACTCTGCCTTGTAAAAGTTTTGTCTGAATAATATAGAAGTTTCTCCACTCTTTATCTTTGAGAGGGCACAAAAGGCTGCAGAAAAGCAAGCCGTGCACAGAAGGCTATCTTTTCAGGCCAGCAAAATAAAAAAGCCACCACAAATTATAAAGAAACAACATCTATTAAGCAAGGGCAGCAGTGCTGTAGCCCTAGTTGCTGACTGGCTGGAGAATCTGGGATGGGACCCTGGTCCCTGGAGGTTCCTTCATCAACTTTAGGGTGCTCAGCTTTGGGGTGTATATGGTGGGAAGGGGGATGAGAGTGGTAAGCTGCCAGCTGGTTTTTCACCTCTTGGCTCTCCATTCAGAGACAAGGAAAACAAGCCCTGGAGAACCTCCATGCTGGCTAGAAAAGCTAGTTGTAGAAACTTCTGTTAATTGGCTCCAAGAGCTAAAGACGCATCTTACTTTTTGCCCAGTTCTCCAGGTATGCTCTGTGGCAAGGGAAGGAAACTCGGAAAAAGGCAAGAAGCTTTCATTCCCTAAAACAATCTCTTTTAAAGATAAATCAATGCAGATGGATTACTAAATAACAGAAGGTCACGTATGTTTCCCTTACTTACCAATAAATGACACAGGAAAACACACTTTCGTCATTATTTGTCACTTAAAAAAAACGCCTGAAGCACTAAATAAATAAGCTGAAGTGGGTAAGTTTGATCCAGCAGCAGTCTCTCATAAATCCAAATTCCATTTTCTCACCACAACTTGCTGCACTGAGAGACACTACAGGAAGCCCAAAGACTTTGACTGAGGGGGTGGGATCTGCAAGTTACTCTGAAGCCTATCGGTGGTGGCTTGTCTAGATTCCTTTGAAGATCCCAGTCTAAATGTCAGATAGCATGTGAATATCAATGCCCTTCCAATATCTGAGCTCTGCAGAAAGGTTTCTTGGAGGGTTTCCCACATGCAAAGTAAAGAAAAATCACAAGCACTCCCGTGGTCCGGGCAGACGGGAGGATAGGGGGTATGTAGTCCAAGAAAACATGTTACCAGATGGAAGGAGAGGGGAAGAGATCAAAGGGCATCACTGGCTTTGATGTCTATGGTGAGATAATGGAGTGGATGATGGGGCAGGAGGTGGCCTCGTAGGGGAACATGTTGTGACGGCCCCACTGAGAGTGGGACTCTTGGAAATAGCCAGAAGCAGGAAAGGTCTTGCACTGGGAAGGAGCAGAAGGGAGAGGAATATGCTCATGCCTGGGGAGGGAGCCCACACAGCACAGAGCCCCAGAAGGAACTGAGGGATCCTAGTATTTGGATTGAAACAAGACAGGCTGCAACAGAGACAAAAATGAAAAAAAAAAAAAGTGCAGTTTTGTTGCAGCTAGGAGAGAAGTAAAAGCATGGGCAGAGAGTAATTTTTGGAAGCTGAGGTGACTTCAGACAGCTTTGCCTTACAAGAGACTCTCTAACTTCCTCCACACCCTTGTGCGACTGACGTTAGCTCTTGCCAAAACCATTTTTATCTTTTCGTTTCATTTCACGCTTTTCACAAACCTAGTTTCAACAGTACTGGTCTGGTAAACCCATACCCTTCTTCTATCTTTGGGTTTGTTCCTCCATTGTAAATCCTTCAGGGTGCTTTCCCATATGCTTTTGCAGCTCTTAGCACAGCAGTGGACTGCATTGGTAAATGGAAAGAAGGCAAAGTCACAAGGCAAACTCTGAAACTCAAAAGTTAGTGATTTGGCAGCATTTGAAATTAAAATGCTGATCACTTTTGTTGTTGTTGTTATTATTTTATAAGAATATTTTACTGAGGAAATTTTTCAATGCATTTTTTCCTGAAAAACTCTATTCCTTATTAGAAGCTCATCTTTTAGCAGAGTAAAAAAAATTACCAGGACTATATAACTGATACTGATAAGAACGCTGGTCAAGCTGTTCTAAACAAACGTGTCCTGAGATATCTTTCCCAAGAAAGAGCTCTCTGATGATATTGATAAATTTTATACAAAGGTAAAGAAAAATAACACTATTGTTTGAAGATAGAAAACATCTTCTCCTTTTGCCCCAGCGTTCTGATCAGAGAGAAAGAATGGGAAGTCATTTACGTTAACAAATGGTTGAACCTTAGAGACCTTGAAGTGTTTACCAAGTAAACCTAAGTCATAGGAAGCCCCCAGTGAATGTTCCAGCTTCCCACAGAGGGAGATACATGTGTCCAACACCTTTTTAGCCTGTGCATCTGTGAGCTTGAGCTTTCTAAGCCTTACACATGTGCTTAGATCTGAAGAGGTAAGTAGCACCATTTACATAGTTGTACACAAAGTCAAGGCTCATGCTGCAACCAGAAACCACGTGCATTCACTTCATCACAGCAAAAGGGTTCCCATCAGACTCAAGGGAGCTAGCAATTGCCATGGCAATAAAGTCATGCACAGTTGCAGAATGGGGGTCTAGGTCTGCGCTGCAGTGAGATCTGAATACAGATCTGTTTGCCTAACCGCAGGCCTCTGGGCAGAAAAGTGCTTTTCCTTTTGCATTAGCAGTTCTGGTCTCCTCCAAAACTGCTCTGAATGTGGAGTTAAATGAAGCCTCATAAAGTGCTCTGAGATCTCAGGCTGAGAAGTGCAGCCAAGGAGGCAGGCATGAGTGCAAGTTTATGAAACCCGAAGCCACAACAGGTACACTTGCAAGAACACCTATTTGTATCTGCCTTCTTGAAAAACGGGCCGTATATTGCCACGGTACCCCCTTGTATGGAGCAGGTGCCCGCCTGTCCCTCACACGCTGTGTACAGCAGGGGAGGACTCTTTTCAGAAACCAGTGAGTAACTGAAAAAATGCAGCAGAACTCAACAGCAAGAAACGGCAGCGGGAAAAAGTGCGAAACAGGAAAGCACCAGCGAGGCTCACGCTATCCCCCCCGCCAGCACTCAGCGGGGACGGAACTGCTGCAAAAGCAGCACAGGGCTGTTATCAGCCCCGCGCAGGGGCTGCGGTTTGCTCGCTCTTGCAACCCTTCTTCAACTGTCACTTGTTTTTCAACAAACAGGATGCCTACACTAAGGCTGACAACTTCCCCGTAACTTCAGGGTGAGGGGTGGCACAGGTCTTTCTCGCCATCCCAGGGCTGCTCCTCTCTCTTCCCCGAGGAAGCGTGGCTTCAGATGCACCCTGGGCACGGTGCTGTGGAGGGGATAGGCCTATCTCCTTCCTGCAGCCCTCTGCTGATGTGCAAACCAAGAAGAGCGTGGTACAGGCTTGGCCACGTCAGAGAGGAAAGGCTGAGCTTCCATCTTGCTTGCTTTTTTATTATTCCACCTAAACCCAGTTATTAAGGAAGTGGTTGTGCTACATTCAGGCACCAAGAGCACATTCAAGCTGCTCACCTCCTTTCTGGTCTGTGCAGCAGCCACTGATATCCTGCACAATAGCCACAGGGATGTGGATAGCGTAGCTTCTTTGCTACACAGTCTCCTTGCACAGGCTGGAGTGAAGCCACAGGACAGGGCTGGTTGAATGGAAATGTGACTAGAAGAGACAGACTGCAGTACCAGACCCTGTGGCAGAGCCAGGGCTCCTAATGCTGCTGCTGGGCAGCTCCTACTGCCCTTTTTTGCCAGAGTTAGAAAAAAAACCCTGCACCAAGATTTGTTGCTCAGGCTCTTCAAGAAGCACATTCTGGTTTTCAAGGTCACTTGGGCTATCATACAGAGAAGCCTGCTGTGTCTGCAAGCAAGCCAGGTACCAGCCTGGATTTCTACTCAGTAGTTAGATATAGGAAAAACAAGACAGTCTTATCCCTGGTCTGATAATTGCCTGGCAAAATGTTAGCCTCTGTCAGCAGAGGTGGAGCCCGTGCCAATGGTATTGCAGGTTTTGCAGCAGAGATATCTAACCTGCAAGCTTTTCTGGCGCTGCCCAGTGCTGTGGCAGATCAACACTAGACAAATTAAAAAAAAAAAAGTACAACTCTACAATGAAATTTTCAGGAAATGGAGCTTTCCTTTTGAATTATTTTCTGCAAAAGAAAAGAAGAAACACTTCTAAGTGGATGCATATTTTCTTCTCACATCTCCCTGTCCCATAACACCAGCCTTCATCTTTGCTGGACCTGGGCAGGTTTTTAGGGAGTCTCCAAGCAGTGATGTTTCCACCTACGCTGGTGGGACTGAATTGTACCCTACTCCGGCTCTCCCTGCCCATGGCCGTCCCCTGCGCTTTACTGGTGCAGTGAGGTGCAAAGCATCACCTACTGCCCAGATGGTGCTAAGCCAGGATGGGGAAAAGCCTAGTACACCACTCCTCATGGCTCTGAGATCCTAGGGATTTGAACAAGTCTTGTGGGACAAATCGTTTGTCAGCTAGTCGTATTTCTTTTCCTGTTCCTATATTGTCCTCAAACAGCACATAATATTTCAAGTTTACCTCCTGCTCAGAAGCAATTGGAAAACATTTTTTCCTGGATTTTCTTTATGGTTTGCTATTTGAACTGGCTTGCCCAGTTGCAGCTGGAGATGTAACATATCTGGGCCCTGAAATAATGACTGTAATGCTAAGGTGACTTTCTGATTAACACCTATTGATCTGATCTGAAATTCAAAGTAAACAAGAGATCATTTTCTAGTTAGTTGGGCTCTTAACTGTAAGTCAAAAAAACCTGAGGTTCTGTTTCCACTTCTCTCTCCCCTGGACTACTGATATGATCACTCTTCCCTTGTTCTTCATCCGTGAAGATGAGGAACAAGCCATTCCCAGAGTAGTTTAAGCAGGTTCTAAATGTATTTGACCATCTTTGTGAACCACTTTGGCCCAGTGCACGACAAACTGAACTGCTAATCTCCTTTATCAGCCTGTTTTCTGTGTGCTATGCTTATGTGATGGCTCCCATTCTCTCTGTGCTTCCCCTAGTTTTTCTGGTTTGTGGGCCAACTTTAACTAAATTTGATAGAGCAGAAGTGGTGTTAAGTTCCTGCAGCATGAAACATGGCAGTAGCAGAGAGGCTCTGTCGGTCCTCCCAGCTGAAAGGCGCCCAAGAGAGATTTTAGAGGTTCCTCAAGAAGAGAAAAATCTTTCATCAGATTAAAGCCTTATCAAATGTTAGAGAATGCAGCCACAAGACTCGTGTCTGTAGGAAATCAGCCTTCACTAGTTCTGCCAAGGACAACATGTCTTGGCTTTTTAGAGGCATCAAACTAGACTTGCGCTGAATTCAGAAAACAGGCTGCATCCATCTGAAATGTCGTCATAAATCAAACATTTCCACGGAGAAAATTTTTAGTGGTTTTGCACACTTTCAATCAAACAACGCAAATTAACTTTTCAAAATTTCCCAATGAAGCCGGGCTAACCCAGAAAAGAAGATGACAAAAATCTCATGAAAAATTTCCCACAGCCTCAGTAGCATGAGAGCAATGATTGTGGGGAAGGCCCACATTAACAACACGGGGACGGCATTTGGATTTGATAGAGTTAACATACACAGCATAATTTCCCATAGTGTTTGAGGCAAATTTCAATCCATCCCTATCCGAAGTCCTTCCCTAAAAATTCCTTAATACACAAGACAAGAACATTCATGATGTCACTGATGACATCATTAGCATCCACTGTGGATGTTTAGGTCTTGGTATGTTCCATCTATCTCTCAAATAACAACACTATAAAAGCCTCATGTTAGCATCATAAAGTTATATGGGGCTCAGGCATAGTAACACAGATGTCTAACACTAAGTTTCACAAACAAAGTAACTACCAGTGCTGAAAAGGCCTCTTCTAGTTTTACAGAGGGCACACCTTACACTGTGCTGATATCCCTTCCTCCACGGAGGCCACCATGATTTGTATCATTTATTTATTGTAAGGCATGCTGAAAGGTAATGTTACAGTAGGATTAAAAAAGAAGAAAAAATCCTACGGGTATAACTTTTAGTACTTGAACCCATTCTTTAGCTTAATATCCTCAACACTTTTTATCTACTACACCATAACTTGCATCAGAACTCTGACACAAACTGCCTACTAAGTTTCACGTCTATTAGTGAATGCTAAACCTGAAAATGTAAGAAGCTAAGAAAGTAGACTAGAAATACTTCTCTTTTTCCCAACTCTGTTCTCCCTCCCACACCCAACACGTACCACCTTTGAGCTTCGCATTGATTTTATTGCATTACCAAAATTAAACTAATGGATAAGTCTTCTGCTGAGGCCTTCTTGGCTGGAAAAGAAAAGCAAGAACCCACAGAAACGCACACCTGTTGATTCCATGGTACCTCATGCACAGAGTACTAAACTTGAGATTCTGGAAAAAAATAGAATCATAGAATAATAGAATCTCTAGGTTGGAAGAGACCTCTGAGATCACCGAGTCCAACCATGTCTGTCTCCTTACTAAACCATGTCCCTAAGAAACTCACCCACCCGGTTTTTAAACACCTCCAGAGATGGTGACTCCACCACCTCCCTGGGCAGCCTCTTCCAATCCCTGACAACCCTTTCAGTGAAGAAATTCTTCCTAAAGTCCAGTCTAAACCTGCCCTGGCACAACTTGTGGCCATTTCCTCTTGTCCTATCGCTTGTCACTTGTGAGAATAGACCAGCACCCTCCCCATCACAACCTCCTTTCAGGCAGTTGTAGACAGTGAAACCTCAGAGATGTATTCACCACTTACATAGAAAGGGCCAAATTCACAATGTGTTGTCTCAGAACTATCTGCAAGCTCATAAATTAAAGGGTAGGATTGCATACCAGCACCACAAGAAGTCAGTTCTTCCATATCTTTCTGGCTTTCTGTATCAACGGGAAAGGGATGAGGCTGCTCATAATGATCAAAGGGAGCTAGTACCAGGTGCTAGGCACAGAAGCATAGTTTCTTTTGGCCACCTGTATCCATCTAATCCTAACCAAAGTGAGAAGATACCAGTGAAGAAAAACCTCATAATTTAATAAGCTGGTAGGATTATGCTATGAACAACAGGGGACTCAGTTCAAACACTGAGCTTCTAAGAAAACCTGGAAGAATGCCAGCGGATTATTCTCAGAGCATAACCTGTGAGAACTGCCTATATTGCATTACTCTGGCTCTGGCTAGCTGGCTGGAAAAGCAACTCCAAGCACCTGTGTCTCAAATTTCGGCAGCTGTGACTGGTGTCTCTGTCACCTACCAAGCCCCAAAAATCATGTCAGTTACATTTGCTTGGGACTATGCCCTATTCAAGCTGGAAAATGCAGTAACCAGTGGAAATAGTACTATGTCTCAGTGGTTTGCTGAGGAAAAGTACTTTTGTTAATACAGGGGCTAAATCATGCACACGCTTCTGCCACAGCATAAAACACTACTTCCCCTTCTTGCTCTCTTCCTGACTTTGTAACTCTCCCTTCTGCACTGTGTTCTGGAAAGACATGCTTGATACGGGTTTTTTTTCAGGCATACTCCTTAGCAGACACATATATGATCCACATGAAGGCATTTTGGTCTCCAGATACAGAAATGAAAACTAGCAGCAAAATTAGCAATGTAAGTCATACACTAGAAATGTTTGGGTTAATTTGTTTGTGGCAAATGTTGCAAACAGCAGCATTTTATAAAAACCTGAATGGCAAGGTAGTTTGTTTTCTCACCAAGGAAAAATAAATGAGAGAAACTCTGTTACAGCTAATTATCTACTAAAATAGGACAGCTGATGTTTTTATAGGAGTTATTTTTCTAGTTCTGATTTCAATCTCTCTTTGAACTGCAGTTTCAAATAAGGGATGCCTTAATGTTGCTTGCATTTCCTGCAGGAAAACAAAAATCCAACAAGACTTTGCAAGAAAAGGGGTTGAGATGGTGACAAGTGAGAGACTTCAGACAGAAAAGAATTTTGGGAACAGAGAAAAGATTTTCCTTGAAAATAAGTTGGAATCTGACAACAAATTTCTGTTAAATCATGTTTTGGATGGTTTTTTTACCAAGACAGCCATGTGAACAAGTTGTATTAGCCTAAGCCTTCAGAGGAGGCTACAGATTTAGGCAGGAATGCTCAATTACTGGTTTAAGTCATGTACATGGGAGAAAACTTACTGAGCTGGCACTTCATGTTGCCTTGGCTGACTATGTGTGCTGCCCGGTTGGCAGTTGCACGACTCATGCAGAGAAGTTGTTCCTGTGGGGACTGTGGGGTATACCAGTATTTGCTCAAGAGCAAGCTGGAGACTGAGCAGTATTTGCTGAAAAAAATTAGCAAATAATAAATGAGAGTATGCTTGACGGGAAAAGAATAATTCATAAGCTGAAGATGAAAGTTGTGTTGAAAAACTGTGGCCCAGGACTGGGAAGAGAAACCCAGTTGCCGTTGTGAAGGAGCTCCTATTTACCCAGAAGTAATGTGGAGCAAAATATGAAATCTTACTCTTACTCCTGACCAGAGCTGAGGATGGGTGGAGATGCCTGGTGGGGAAGCCGTCTCCCAGCCATACAGCGGGACACCCAGACCCCGGGTGGGGAGCAGGGACAGCCCTGGCTCCCCAGTGCCCTTGGCAGAACTTCACAAAAGCAGCAGGCAGACCAAAGGCTCTCTCTTTGTCCAGCCACTGCCCTGAGCTTGTACCACACCGTCTAATCCCCTTAGACACTGTGGGGGTCTATTGCATTTCCTAATCCCTTTGACTAGCAGAGGCATTTCTGAAGACTGAAAGGGGAGATGAGATGGCCTGAAAAACCTCCAACTGCTTCTGTTTAAATAGTGCTTTTGATCTCCAACTGGTGCGGTTTAGTCAAAGCAGCAACACACCGAAACCTTGAGGATGCAGGCCTACAGAGCTGCTTTGCTCCTGTCTCCACGTGGGCTGGGAATGTGCTTTAAGCATGGAGCTGTTAGAGGGCAGGGAAGGAGGGGGAGGGGGCTGCCCTAATGGGCCTGTGAGAAGGAGCTGTCCCATCGGCGAGGGGCTAGAAGTGTGCTTTCTAACTTGCACAGTGCCATCTTTTTATTCAGCATCTCTTGCCAGCATGCCAAAAAGAGCAGAAAACACTGGGGTACCAGGGCAAAGAAAAGGCAGGCTGTGGCACAGAAGAGGAGCCAGCCTCACCCCTCCACATTTCACGTGTGCGAGAGTTTAAGGACAGCTCTATGAAAAGGGACTGCTGACCTGAGCCATCGGCCATGTGACTGTAGTTTGCTCACACCTTTATCTGGAGGAGAAACAGCCATCACAGGTCTCATCCAGTGTCCAAGGATGTCATCCAGGTCTTTCCACTGGTTTTGTTGGCTCTTGGATCAGTTACCATGTGCACAAAATACTGAGCTGCTCTAATTGCACCAGTAAAATGTGAACCTAAATCATCGTTCTGTGTATAGACATCTGTCTAATGACAGAATTTCACCCCACAGGGGAGCTGTAAATCCCTCGTCATGTTGGTACATGTCTAGTTTCAGCAGAGCACTCTTCCAAATGTGAATGGTCTTGCAGAGGTATGAAAGTGTTCATACTGATAAAGATTATTCCTACGTAGTAAAGGAAAGAAACTGTTTGGGGCTAATGTAGCTTTTCTGCTGCTTAGTGTAAAATAGATGCACCTAAAAACATGAAAGTAATATCAGTACTCAAATGTAGTACTCCAAGTTGTTTGGACTGTGTACAAAACTGTAAAAAAATTTGCTATCTGCATTGCAATCTGTATTATGAGGAAAAAAAAACAACACAAAAGTTCTGATTATTACACTAAAATTTGAGTGGTTCTCCAGTTTTGAACTCAAGAAGTTCATCCTATTGCTTTTTTTCTTTACCTAGGCAAGTCATTTACATTCTTTATTTTCCATAATAGCCCAACATACTGTACTTGAAATATCTTAGAAAAGCAAATCATTCTCTCCAATGCAGTGAGGTACAGTCAGAATAAGTTCCTGTTCATATATGAGACCTGAATCTTTGTTTCAATATGGAAGTTATTTTATGCTTAGTGTAAATAATGTGTGTTTAGCACCATATATTATCACTTTTCACAGGCTTGATGCAGAAGTTCAATAGAGAATTGGTGCAGAGACTAAGGTATATTTTTTCCTTTCAGAGGTGGCCATGTCTCCAGGCTGTGTTAGCGGGGGTCCTTAGAAAGCACATGTGGGGTAAACCTCATGGCAGCTTTTTGTGCTGTCATTTCTATAGAGTGAGGGTGACCTACCTGATGAGTTACCTACCTGGCTCACCCCGTTTCTCTAGTTGAAGGCATGAGCAGAACATTCTCCCCATTCCACCTGCACCCCAAGCTTGGTATGAAATGGTGACAACAAAAAAGGAATCCATTTGGTGTAGAAGGGTGCTCAGTGATGTGGTGGATGTAGATATGCTTAGGACCCTGCATGAAGTAACCTCTGTAACATCCTGTCCCAGAGTCCACAGAGATGCACAGAACAAAATGGTACTGTATGTCTTTGTGAAGCGTTTGGATATTTACTTAGACACTCTATATTGCAATAATTGATTTGCTGAAGTCTTCCAGATACCAATTCTGCTACACCCAAAATATGCAAAACCCCGAACTCATTTACATATAGGTCCTGAAAAACAGAAGCATTTTACAGAAGTCTGATATTATCTGGTAACTGTACTGTAAAATAAATCACACTTCCTATGCACTGGGTGTAGCATGTAGTCTCATATCAGTATCTGGCTCAGGATGATGTGCAACAGGGACAGATGGCCAGCAGCCATGGCAGCCTTGCCATGTGGAAACTGACCACATAGGTCAGGCTTCCTCCTTATTGCCTCTAACTTGGAAAATACTCTCGGGGTTGCTTTCCAGAGTCTCTCCTCACTGCTCACTGCATCTCACTTGTTCATTGGCCGAGGCGTCCACCCTTAATGTACAAGCTAAGTATGAACTAACAGCTGGAAACCAGAGAAAAAAATCTCAGCCAACTCAAATCTCCCTCTACAACCATATATAATCATTCCACACCAGTATTTCCGAAGTGGAAGAGACAAGAAAAATTCACTCTTAAGCCATAGCTCTGCTACTCAGAATCACGTATGCTACACTTCCACCTTGATGCTGCTTTTCTTTCAGCCCCTGTGTCAATACTGGCATTCAGAGTTCACCTCCTGCCTGTTCACTTTTTGTCCATGTTAATATTTGTGGGGGTTTTTGCAGGTTTCTTTGTTCTTATAGGACAGACCTTCTCATCTGTTCTCATTGGATGGACACATCCCCACTGCAGGTGATGGCCATTCTATCTCTGCCTGGGTGGAGCCAGGATATTATCCTAAGAATTGGCTCTGGGGCATGCTTTCTGTTCCTGGTCATATCTGTAGAGAAAAAGGGAAGCACGCCTGCGGGCACGTGGGAGTAAAGCAGTTCTAGCTTAAATCTACCCAGCCTGTATAATAACAGTAGTGAAAACTCAAAGGTTTGTCTCCCGCCCCCGCTCACCAACGCTGTGTGTACCGAGGTCTCCCAGGGGTTGGCTGGTGGTGACTTACACCCATGCAAATGCATCTGCCGGCTTTATCCTTGCTAGACAGATGAAAGCCTTCATTTTGCTGTGCCAGCTTGCCTTCCACTACGCTTTGATACTGCAGCAAGTATAAATAGATACTTGAACACTGACAGGCAAGGAGGCTGGCTGCAGAGGCTGTGACACCCCACTCAGCCCCTCCTCGGCACGCTGGCAGTGCTTGTCTTTGCTAAAGCAGACAGCTGCAAGGTGTTTTAGCAATGCTTACAGAGCTTGGCATCCTTTTGTGCTTGGTTCAAGGATTCTTTAAATGCTCTTATACCTTTAAGACAAGTGCCTAGCCATCACGGTACAGGCGTATGCCATAAAACTGGCTAGAAAATGGATTTATGAAAGATACAGGTAGTACTGGGGCTGAGAAGGTGCAAGACATTTATAGTATCACAGAATTGTAGAATGGGCCAAGTTGGAAGGGATCTACAAGGATCATTGAGTCCAAATCCAATCCCTGCATAGGACAACACCAACATTTACACCATGTGTTTAAGAGGGCTGTCCAAATGCTTCTGGAATATAGTCAGGACTGATGCCATGACTGTTTCCCTGGGGACCCTGTTCCAGTGCTACACTACCATCTGGGTGAAGAACCTTTTCCTAATACCCAGCCAGATCTCCCCTGGCACATCTTCTTGCCATTCTCTGGGGTCCTATTACTGGTTACCAGATCAGCATTGGCTCCTCCTCCTCCCCTTGTGAGGAAGCAGTAAGCTGCAAGGAGGTCTCCTCTCAGTCTCCTCTTCTCCAGGCTGAACAGGCCAAGTAAATTCAGTCCTTCCTCATACAACTTTCCCTCTAGACCCTTCACCAACTTTGTGGTCCTCCTCTGGACACTCTCCAGCAGTTTTATATCCTTTTTATATTGTGGTTCCCAAAATTGTACACTGTGCTTGAGGTGGGGCTGCACCAGTGTGCAGTAGAGTGGGACAGTCACCTCCCTCGACTGGTTGGCAATGCTGTGCTTGATGCACCCCAGGACACGGTTGGCCCTCTTGGCTGCAAGGGCACACTGTCGGCTCATGTTCAACTTGCCATTGACCAGAACCCCCAGATCCCTCTCTGCAGGGCTGCTCTCCAGCCTCTCACTCCCCAGTCTGTAGGTACATCCAGGGTTGCTATGCCCCAGATGCATAACCTGGTACTTGCCAAAGTACCAAAGTACCAAAACCTGGTACTTGCCCTTGTTAAACTTCATGTGGTTGGTGATGGCCCAGCTCTCCCATTTGTCTAGATGCCTCTGCAGCGCCTCTGCCCTCAAGAGTGTCAACAGCTCCCCCCAGTTTCATGTCGACAGCATATTTGGTTAGTAAACCTTCAAGTCCTGCATCCAGATCATTTATGAAGATATTAAAGAGTACTGGAACCTTGCTGGTGACTGGTTGCCAGTCCAATGTAACCTCATTCACCGTGACCTTTAGAGCCCAACCCATTGTTGTTCATCCATTGCATTATGCCTTTATCCAGCTCTATGCGGGATATTCTGTTTAAGATGATGCTGTGAGAGACTGCATCAAAGCCTTACTGACATTCAGAAAGATTACATCAGCTGGTTGCCCTTGGTCAACTAGATGGATAATCTCATCATAGAAAGAAATTAAGTTTGTCAGGCAGGTCCTTCCCCTTATAAACCTGTGCTGGTTGGGACCAATGACTGCATTGTCTTTTAGGTCTTTTTTAATAGCTCCCAGAATAATCTTCTCCATAATCTTACCAGGCACTGAAGTGAGGCCCATAGTTGCTGGGGCCATCCCTGCTGCCTGGATTGGGACAACATTTTGTCAGCTTCTAGTTAACTGGTACATTAGTCATAAAGCAAACAGATGCTTGGTCCTGTGCTGCATTGCTTTGCCCTGAATATGCAAGGTATTTTGCAAATGGTCATCTTTCTCTTTTAAACACCACAAAAAGGCACTTGGGTCAATGCCTTCTGAGGTTCCTGATTTGACAAGGATGGCAGGGCTTTCTCTCAGTACATCTGAGTGAAATGTTTATAGCAAATCGCATAAAACTTGACAGGTTTCAAGTTTCCTCACACAACATTCATGGAAAGATTTGTAAGAGAGGTAAACCTTTCAACTTACAGTCAAAAGCCTACCTAAGGACAGCTTCTGAGCACATCTCAAAATCACAGCTTTAGCATGAAACCAGACAACAGAAAGCACACTGCAAGACAAAATACTCAGAAGACAAAAGAAAAAAGACCAAGCCCCTGACTTGGACTGCTTTTCGTTCACTGAAATCAGAAACTCAAAACAAAAAGTTTTTTTCAGCTGAAAAATACCCCAGAGAGATCAAAGCCAGGGAAAATGTTCTCACAGACCTTCGTGAAGTGAAACTACCCCATTTCACAGTTTCACTTGCAAGCAGAAGTAGTGAGCCCTGCTGACACAATTAAGGATGAATTGGAAACTCTAGCAGGTAGCAGCTATCATCACTCTCTACTTCCCTGCTTTCACAGTCAGTTCTTCTATGCCCTGTTTTCCCGCTATTTCAAATGTCTGAATACACCTTCACAGAGCATTTGATGCTTTGGACTAAAATATATCTTGGTCATAAGCCCAGGCAAGGATCCTTTGAAAGGATCTAAGTGGAAGAAAAGGTATTTCTTTTGCAAATTGATTACCCTGGGAATCTGTATATATAATTTCTAGTCTCTTTTCCACTGACGGCAAGAATGACATGTCTTGCATTCAGTATCACTGTGGTTATGAGGGTGCATGCAAGGAGTTCACCATGACATACTGTAGGACTTTTTAGATACTATAATGCTCCAAACACCACCACTGTTGTCACCTTGTGCAGTTCATTAATACACTTCAGAGAAGAGATACTCATATACTATTAGGGAAGCTGACTCAAATCTATACAAATATTATCCATTCGCTTAAGATGACAGAAAAGGTAATGAGGTAGTCTAATGTTTTCTTGTCCTTCTCTCAGACCAGTGATTCACCTAGCCAGCAGCCTGTCTCTTTCTGTGGCCAGTACCAGATGTCATAGAGGAAGCCACAATTCATTTTGCAGATGACAGACCTGCTTACATGGGAAGCTTTCTTTCCAAGCTTCAACAGAGGTTGGTTTGTGCTCTGAAATATGGCAGTGAGAGATGAATGGAGAACTTAACCCTTCCAAGGCCTTTTTTTCTTTAGCTGGCTGGTACATATTAAGAAACATTTATATAGAGAGACCCAGCTGTTTTAAGGATCCTGCTAAACTCTTGGTGTCAATGGTATTTCATGGTAATGAGTTCTAGGCTGTAATCACTCACTCTTAAAAAAAATTCTACTATACCTTGCCCCATTGGCTAGGCACAAAGAAAGGAAGAGAAGTGAGTGAGTGAGCTGACTATTAAAGTTGTTTTGGGAAAAAAAATAAACAAAGAGAAAACACAAGTAAATAAATAAGCATTGAAAAAAATCTAAGCAACACATCTTCACACACTGGAACCTGCAGGAACACCAAAAATCCATCAGGCTCATGTCCCTGCAGTAAAAGTGCTGCGTGGCCTGTCCTGAGCTCCCCCACTGCACACTGAAGTGCTTCATCTCTGTGCTCAGTCTGATGCTCGCGGCAGCCGCCCCACCCCAAAACAATGCAGACCCCAATTTAAACTCACACCCTGCGTCCGGGAAGCCTGTGCTGGCACAGGGAAGACAGAGATGCCAGGCAGGATTTGGATTCAAAGAGCAGGTGGTCCCTCTCCAGCCAGCTTCAATCCCTTCTTTTACTCAGAGCCAGAGCTATTTCTTCCTTGCCCTCCTTCTGGGGCTGCTGGACCCGTACTGCCGCCTTCGCCCAGCAGCCCATCAGGCACCCACACATTTCGGCACAAGCTGCTCAAGTCTCTGACAGAGGTTGTTATAGGTGTGTGGTGCAGCCTTCCTCCTCCACTAAGCTAACAGAGCCAGCCAGGCACTTTGTGGCAGCCTCCTACGTGCAAATCCTTGCCCCATGCGTGCAAGAGGAAGGCAGGTTTCCCTGTCTTGTCACAGGGGTGAGTAACCTCAAGTTATCACTTACTGAGGCACTGCAGCTGGTGGTTTCTGCAGAGCACTAGCCCACCCTGACATTTTCCTGCAGGTGGCATTCTCCCTTAGCACTTGATCCTGCTCTGCATTTCACTTTTGTTCTGTGTAACAGTACTAGAGGACCTTAGGCTAAGAACCCCGTCCAGCCCTCTGGACACCACTTCAGAGGTGCAGCAGAGACTGCTGGGACCTAGCTTGTCTCCTTCACATGAGGCAGGGTGTCAAAGTCGAATGAGCTTCTCTTGTTGGTGGAACAACCTCATAGTTTTACAAAGAAATGCCTTCTCTGTTTTCTTAAGGGTTGCTTCTGCTTAGCTTTTAAAAGCAAGTATGTCTATTTTTAAATACAAGAACGGCAATTTCTTTGCTACTCCTGTTTTAGGTACAGACTCTCTCCTCTCAAATAGTAGGATGATGCAGATGCTCATTCTGTGCTCTGAAGTAGAATTCTTCAGGAGCTCATGAATTACTTTCATAGACTCGCCAGTATCACTGTCCTTCGTATGTATTTAAAGAGGACTGTTCTTTTGGCGTTACAACTTAGCAGTCAAACTAAACCAAGATTATCTTCTAGTCATGACAAAAAATACAGTTTTCTTCTATTTGCATTATGTACACTGGTGGTGCTAAGACTGCCATCACAACATATCACTATGCTGAGAGTGAATTGTTAACCACTCAGTCTAATATTCTGGCTAGGATAAAATCTCTTGATCTTACCAAAGCAGTGTATTCATCTCTGTCAGACACATTAGCCCTTACTTCACAGGAATTCCTGTATTCGGGTCTTGCAGTGTTTCTTAAGGCTTTTAAATGAAAAAAGGCTCAAACGGAGAGAAGGCTGTGTAAATCAGACATTGTGCAAGTTTTTTCTTTTAGTAAGCCAAGGTTTTTATGAGTTTTAGTTCAATTTCCTATTCACAAAATGCTGACACAAATTAACTCTTTGTTACAGTTCAGGCAGTCTGCAAAAGTGCAGGAGAACTTTGTCTCTCCCCTATGCAGTGACAACGTACTTTATGTGATAATGAATAGATAGGTTTCTTCTGCTGGGTGGGGAGAGTGAATTAAAGTATGTGGCAGTGCTGGGTACTGTGCATCTCCCACAGAAACATGCCTTTAGCAGAGTTACATTTAGTGTATGACCACTTCGGTTAATGCCACCAATTGAAAGGTTGAAATAACTACCAACTTGCTACCCCACTCTTCCCACAGCTCCCTGTGCAGATGAATTTTCACTCCTAGGTAGGTGTCATATGCTGAGAGCGTAAGACTGCAAATGCCGACTTGGACAACAAGGAGCCTCTCATCACTTCACCCCTCCAGTCACATAGAGCACCAGGGACTTTAGGAGTCTACCGGCATAAATCCCATCTCAAGGTGAATCACAGCCACTAAATTTCAATGAAAAGCAGGATGCTTAGATATAGGCGTCCATGGGTTAAGACAGGGAATCCCTTCAGAGCAGGGAGAACTTCTTGCTATAGTTTTACTTAGCATTTGTAAAGGAAGAAACCCACAATGGCTGGAGACTACTTGGTAAATTAGAAATAAGAAGAAAGCATGTACAGTGTATCTTTCCACATTCTAAAATTGCTCTGCTGGAGTTCATTTCATTTGATATGAAACCAAAAAAATGTTGCACCACAACTCTTCATTGTCTTGATTAATTAATGAAAAATACAACAAAGGCAAAACCAGGAATAACCTTTTTGCATATTGAAATAATTAGACCTTGCAGCAAAAGGAAAAATGAAGAAAAAGTACCCTCCTGGAAAATATTACGCTTCATGCTATTTAGAACCCCATAAAACCCCTGCAATAAGATTAGTTATTCTGTCTTCCTTTGCAGGCAAAATTGTTAGGAAATATTACAGGACTGTTTAATGCACTTAAAAGAAGTTATGGGGTGGGGCATTATTATGTAATTGTCTAGGAACTGCTTAAAAAGTGGTAGTGCCCTCTTTAATACAAGACTCTTCAAGCTATCTTGGGTTTGTCCCCCTGCCCAAAAGATATCACTGTGTTGACCCAACCTATACACACTAACGCATGTTGAACCCTCAATAAAACCAGCAAATTCATCCTTATACTATGAATCTTGCCAGATTAAAAGTTTAAACTACAGCCTTGCTGATGCAGTCCTAGATTTGAGAGAGAGATGGAGTGATGTTTTCCTGTGGGTTGCACGGCAGCAAGACACTTAGAAAGGCTTCTACCCTGTACTCCTTACACCAAACGCAGACCATAAAGTGAAAGGGGCCATTAGGAAAATGAGGCTGTCATTAAAGCAGGGCTGGTAAACATTTGAATGTGTTCAGCATACGGAGCATGCCACTGGAGGTTTCAGTATAGTCCTCATTTCTTTACCTAGTGGCAGAAGTGAGGACCTGGTGTGGTGTGATAGAAAAAGGGCCATATCCTTTGTGGTGTACCACATTCAATTCATATGTCAGCCTTTCTGTGTCTGTCACTCCTTGCAGGGGCTGGAACAATGGGTCTACTTCCCCACTCCCCTCTTTTTTCCCCAATTTTCACATAGTATCAGGTGAAAAAAGAGTTATGGATTTCCTTCTCAGAGAACTGCATGGACTGATAAAGTGAAATCCATAGCAGAAAACAACTTGTTATTTTTCCCTTTACCTCATGATTTCAGTTAAGAGAGAAAGTGCAATAAATTTTGGCGGGAAAAAAAGAAAGGAGACAGTTTTGGACATTTCAAACGATCAGTCTATGTAAACACTATTGAGACATACAAATGAGAACAACTGACCCTAGGGATGATTATTTTTCTTGCTCTGAGGCCCAAGCACTAATTTTGCTGTGTTGAGGATTTTGAAATTGTGCGAAGTTCATTTGAGTAAAGAAAGGAACAAAAAGGGAACTGCTGTAAAAACCATCACAGCCTTCCATGTTCAAACACAATATTCTTTCACAATGATGAAACATTTACTTTTTAACTCAACAGAAGCGTTGTAGCCCAAGCTTTTTTAGCACTGTACGGCAGGAGGATGATCTTGCTTATGCTGGGAATATGCTGTACCTGGATGGCCAAAACTTGATGAATATTTTAAGGTACTAGAACAAGGCTTCTAGTCTAGCCCACAAAGAAACACAAAATACTTGTACTAGAGTTACATTAACAACAACAATAAGAACAGTAATAAGGAGGATAGTAAAACCCATTTTGAATTGTTGAGTTAAATCACTTGCTGGATTAACCAGCTTTAAGGAAATAACTCCTTTTCTAGACAAATTGGTCCATGATCTTGAACCAACTCCTCTCAGGCTCTCTGGGCTCCTGCCTGCAATACAGCCCCTACCATCCCCATCCCATCCCATGGGCTGGCTGTGCTCTGCCACTCATTGCAAGCACTGCCCCATGAGGTTCACTCTGTTTGTTATTTTATCAGAAGCACAAAATTTCCTCAATAAGTCTTCCTGTGCTACAGATTAAACAGTAAACAGCTGGGTGAGCTAAAAGAAAAAAAAAAAAAGTAAAACAAAAAAAAAATGCGCTGACGAAATGCAGGAAGATCCTTCTTGTTATTCTAGTAGTATTGCTTCCTTTGCTTGCTAGGGGTGCTGAGGAAATGCTAGCACTGCGAGCGCCACAGAGCAGTTAGCCACTTCTTGCTCACCCTTCAGCATCTCCTCTGCCCAGCCTAGAAGGTACTGTGAGCCCGAGTGACTCACGCAAGCTTGCTGCGATTCAGCTCTGCTCCGGTACCAGGAAATACAGATGTAGAAAAACGTTTGACACTGGTGGGGGAAAAAACAACAACTGAAGCAAGGCGGGAGAGCATGCTAGCATTTGAGGTTGCTGCCCTCCACCTGCATCCCAGTCAAAGGAGCACTGATCCACAGGAGCTGCAGGGGTGCCGGCAGAGCCGCTGCTTGTTGTGACACAGCAGTTGGAAGGAGCCTTCCGCATTCCCCAGCACACTTATTAATACGAATAACTCATGACTCACACTGACACCGCCAGTGAGGCCGGGAAACTGTAGTCTGTAACTATAAAGAGTTATGAAGTGCTACTCTCCGGCAGCACCTTGGCCAAGCTCAATGAGCGGTCTGAGACGGTCTTTGTGTGCCTTGTCAACTGAATACGGGCAGCCCTCCTGCAAAAAGGGCTTGAGCGGTCAGAGGGCTTACATGGAAAGGGGAAAAGTTCAGCTGTAGCATGAGCTATTTAGGAAGGCAGTTACAAGGAAGCAGACAAGTCTCTCGTGCCAGTCCCTGGCTTACTTGTATGAATAACCCATGACTAAATCATTAGCTCCACAGGGGTTTTTGAGAACATTAGAAGGAACCTCTGAAAGTGCCTGGTCCCTAATGAAAAAGGACTGCTGGGTGAAGCCCTTCAATCCCCTCCCTCAGCCTTTACAGGACTACTTCATTTCTCTAAGGACACAGCTGCTAATTCGCAGTCATCCGAGACCTGCATGGCATCAACAGAAACCCTGAGTTTATCCCCATCACTTCTTTTCCTGAGCCACGTGAGTTGCAGCTAACTGTAAGCAGGTTTCTAAGCTTTTTCTGACTTCTCTCCGGTGAACATGCTTTTACCCAGGCTGATGGTCTAGCAAAAGTGAGACAGCATCACGCTCTGCTGACTGTACACACACCAACTTGCTGCTCACTCTGTTTTTCAGCCTGTGATATGTGTCGTGCGTTGCTGGCTGTCATTTTTCATGGCAGTGGCTCAAAAAGTCATACTTGTGCCAGAAAGAGTCAGCTACTGCTTTTGTATCTACAGTAATTCAGGTAAGTTGTTTTAGCCCACTTTGATTTATGAAGAGAAAATTCACAAGCATGCAATGGCTGTTTGAACAGCTTAAATGAGTCCTTGTTATAATCTCTTTAATGGACTGATAAGTAATGAGATAGTATTCCTGCAAGCCCAGATATTAGCTTCGATGAGAGCACCTCAAAGAAAATTGAAGTGGGAAAAAGCATGTACTACAAGAATGTCCCCAGATACTCTCCAAACATGCATTTTCATAAGTATGGGAAAGCAAAAAGTATATTTAGAAAGTCTGAATGGCACTTACCTCTCAAGAAGTGCTGGTAAGAAGGAAGTGACTCAAATATGCTGTTTGAAGCCATTGTTTCCTCTTTAAAAGTCACTCTCTCTTTACACTGAAGGAATATGTGATTTCTTCTACCTTGGGGAGTGAAAAATGAAGAATGGTCATTGCTACCACCCTCTTCCCAGCCATTATGCTCTGTTTTATCCTGGTGCCTCAGGAGCAGCACAAAGTGGATTATAGGGTTCTTTAGGTTCTTTTGCTAAAAGAACTCTGAAATTGTTTCTTAAAAAGAAAAAAAAAATAGCGGATCGGTTGTGGTTGATGATGCTTACCACTATATGAAACTCTGTGGTTTGCAGTCAAAACGATTCGCCCTGCCTGCTGACCAATATCCCGGACCCGCTCTTGTGTGACTGCCTCTGTACCCAACTTGTGGTTCTGTGGTTGTTTATGAGGCCCGAAGAAGTGTTTCACACAACCAAAATTACAAATTTAACTGTTCCCCTTTCCAGAACCTGTCTCCATTGGTCCCTTTGCATCACATGACTCGAGTGATGTCGACTTACTTTTTTTTTTTAACTTTCTGAAGTCATGCCCTACCCACTCCACCTGCCCTCCCTGGGGCTGCGTGAGGCAGCAATGGAGTCTGCTGAGGGAGGGAAAAGAAAAATGACTCACCGATCCTGATGCTACAAATGGTCTTGCTGAGTTAGTTCAACTCCGCTTGTTTTGTTGTTCGTGGTTTTTGGAACTACTGATTATTTTGATAGACATTTCATTGCTGCTTATTCAATAGTAATTCAAACCTGGGTATTAGTCTGCTGTTAAGGCAGGATGTGTAACTTGTCCTGTAAAACATTAGGAGTCAGCTGTAGGAAAGTCCACTAGCTAGAGAAAGGACACTGTAAAGAGTGGGGGTTTTTTCCTAAAAAGAAAATAAAAAAGAAAAAAAAAAGAAAAATAAACTGTCAGGGGAGACAAAAAAAAGACCAAACATTATTTTGAACATGTATGACAGCACCCTCTAAGGAATGCTTAAAGATTACTAGTCTCTGAGCCCACAGGAAAGGTTTGAAAGTTACTTCCATAGGGTCAAAACCAGCAGTCCTTGTTTAGCACAATTCCTGTTCCCATCAGAAAGATCCCTACGCAAGAGGAAAACTGAGTAAAACCTCAATATTCAGCTCAGCATCCTTTCAGATGGTAACAAGTCTGTCCTGTTTAAGATTCTTCCTTTTCCTTCTCCTTCCCCCAAAGAATTAAAAACAAATAAAAATGAAAGGTCCTAAACCTAATAATCAACAGGTATTTCTGGCTCTAGATTTGACAACACAAAAGGGAGGGGAAAGTCACTTATTACAGCACAGAGAAGTGGCTGCTGTGCGACCTTTTCTCTCCTTTTCCTTCATTCTGCACAGTGAGCAGCAGCCCTTTCTCACCTCGCTGCAAACCACAGGACACCTCACACCTGTACAGCCTGGGGTTCAGCACGCTGAAACCCATGAAACTTTTGCCAAGAAACCCAGCAATACCACAGCGAAAGAGCCCCCATGGAAGAAAGGCAAGAAACCTTTGGAGTATTCTCAAAAATACTGGTAGGTGGAGCACAAATATGTAACAACACACAGTTCCTCCAGCAAGGAACTCAAAATCAACCCCCCTAGCACACAGATACCGCTTGCGCAGACTGGTGCCTGGCTTCTGTGGGGCTCTGCAGAAGCACCTCCCACACTGAGAAGTAGGAACCCCCAGACAAGATTAGGCACTTAATGGATTTTTTTCTGCTTATTGCGGCCATGGAAGTAGAGTACCTTTTCCCGACACTGCATTTCTAGCATAAATGCGATCCATCCCAGCATCCTGGCTTCCTTTTAGGGTTAGCAGGGAGCTGCATGTGTGTGTGCAGTCTGTTTTCCTCAGAAAAAGTCACTCTGCTGCAACAGAAGCTTCTCATGATGCAAAAGGATGTGGCAGTTCTAGCGGCACATCTCTCCTAGGAAACTGGGAAATTTTACCAAATGGATTTCCATTAAAAACAAAGCAATTTTGAGCAGCAAGAGTAGGAGGGTTGGGACACCACTACCATGCATACAGCCCGGCTCACACCCATGCTGTGCTTGAATCAGGCCGGTAACTCAAAGCTTGGCTTTGGTTTTGCTTACCAGCTCTTCCAGAGCCTACCACAACCAAACCAGCTTCTTGGCTGGTCCCGTATAAACCTCTCCCCACTCCCAGAGCTGGACACCTTCCACTCCCATGTAAATAGTTCGGCAAGCCCCGCCAAAGACGAAACCTGACAGCTCCCCCGACTCCCTGAGGGTGCTTGCCTGGGAGGACGGGTGCTCCCGGGGGGAGCGCGGTGCAGTCGCCCTGCCCGGCTCCCGGCAGAGGGAGCTGGGGCCGGCGGGAGGAGCCCGCAGCCCGGGGAGAGCCGTTCCCTCAGGCAGGGAGAGAGCCCTAAGCCAGGTCAAGTTTGGAGTCTTAAGTGACCCGGTGGCCGAGCTGGCAGAGGACGTTGGCTCCAATCGTCCCGCGACTGCCCAGGCAGTTGGGTTGTACCATATGGTCTGATGGGGCTGGAAGTAAAGCAACCTGCAGTGCATAGGTTTATTTCAGCCTCACTTTCCCAGGTTAACTGCCCCAGAAACCTAATTATACAAGTTTAACTCAGCTGGTCAGAGAGCAGAGTTTGGACCTTATTCACCTGAGTGTGAGCCAGGCCCCCAGATTTCAGACAGATCTGTCTTCACATAAAAACCCAGAGATTTTTAAATTGGGGACACTGGAGAGAGAGATAATGTGCTGAGTTACCTGTGACTATGTATCTGCTCTCTCCCAAAAGGCAGAATGTGTTATGAAGATCTCAAATGACATCAGAGGTTTGAGATGAGGTCAACAGGAGTGTATTTCAGTGTGCCTGAGGAACCAGGCTGCTGTAGGGTTGTGTTTGGGCAAGCTCACTGCTGTGGCAAGAAAAATCAAACCCCTTTAATTCTGATCGTTTGTCTTGGCATCTGGGAAAAAGACCCTTCTTGCAGATGCTCTAGTGCCTGGCTACTTCAGAAGGCAGCAGCGATCACAGGCTTAAATCACTATTTCTGCTGCGTTTTACTTCTCTTTTTCTAGTGCTCAGCAGGCTGGGACAGGAGAGCTGCCAGGGCTGGGATAGACGCTCAGACAGCCAGAGCATGTGTCGTGGGCATCCGCAGCTCTCTGGGCAGTGCCTGACTGCCCAGCATGCCAGTGCAGAGTGAATGTCAGCTATGCTAATACCTTCACCTCAGTCATCTGCCATGAAGGCTGTGGCATAGCTATGCTAAGTGACAAGCAACAGTTGGGCTGATTTTGACATCTCATAGTCAGGGCAGATGATGCAAGGGAAAAGCCTGAGTGTTTTGACATGTAGATTGCCACTCTGGTCTCTGCTCTGCCAATAGTCAGCTGCAAACAGTGCACAGGCATATGCTTTATTAAGGTCTAACTGTCTTGAATTTTCACAGAAAGGATGGTCCTTTGCAAGTCTGCGCTACATTCAAGCAGGAGGATGGACAACTCTTGTCCCATGCCACTGCTACTCCCACCAGATAATTCATGAATTCTAAAAAAGTGGGCAAGGGTTGCCGTCAGTCGTCAATGTGCCACAGTACCATTTTATGCTGAGTGCACATCAGCTGTTCATACAGCCCTACAATAAATCTATGTTGAAATGTACTGTTAGCATAGCTGGCATTACTCAGAGGAAAGGAATAAACTGCATCATTTCACAATTCATGCCTAAAGGAGGGCATCCAAATGTTGCTATTTGAGCTGTGCCATCATTAAGACCAGTCTCAATGGTTTTTTAAAGCTATTCTGTAATTACTTGAAGCAGCGGCCCTTGCAAAACTCATGTCACTGGTACTTAGATATCCTTTGCATTCTAATTAATGAGATGTAAGATAACAGTTAACCTTAAGGAAGTAATATCAGTCTTAGAACTAGAAGCTCACACATTGTGAAACAAATTAACAAGCAACCACATGACAATGGAAAGATCAAATTTTTGTGCCAGTAGTCATTTGCATGGGGTAAGACTCAAACATTTAGGGGTACTGAAGAATCTGTTTCCTGCGTCAGTACTGCAGAGCATGGCCCTATTGGCTGGGGTTGTTGACTGGAGCATCATCTCCAGAAAACAAGCCCTGACACCAGGCATGTATGTGTTCTGAATGAAGTCTTGGCATACAGAACCTATTTGGTATCTCATAAAGTGGCTAAAATTTTGAAAAAAATACCACCGGGCCCTCCCCAAACCCTCCACAGAAGTCCATTTTTTTGAGAGCAAATACTTAAGGTCTCACTGATAGAAATGATAAATTAACACAGGGAAAGCTCTGAGCACCTAAGTTTATCAGCCTTTACATCAAAACTGTCTTTTTCCTCTCAAAGAGCACAGTAATCGTCCAGCCCCACCACATAATGCCTCAGAGGCTGCAAAATCCCACAAGCTGCTGAGAGGCCCAAACCAGAATGATTTAGGAATTATTTTGGGCACTCTCAGGAGGTGTTAGGATGTCAGGTTTACAGTTTGAGGTTTGACGTAACAATGTAGGGAGACACATAGTCTCTCCATCTGCCCTACAAGTGACCGGCTGTATGTAAACAAAGGTTTCCTTCCCTCTACTGATAGGAGCCTCTCAATTTTCATCCTCCTTTCAATTTAGATCGGCTTTAATCCCTTGAGATCTTCCAGACAGACACCCTATGTCTCAGTGCAGGAGATGTCTTCGACCCTGGGGCATAACCTGAGTGTTAGATGCACTCTGCTACTCTGCCCCACCACAAGCAAAGCCTGCACTTCACAGAGTGTTCCCCACCAGCCTCGAACAAAGCTGATTGGGTTCAGACATGAGCAGGTATGAACAAGTGCTAAATGACTGAGGTGAGCCGGAGCAGGTAAATACCATGGGAATGCCATTCCTTTACATCTACTTGTCCCATCCATGGGACACAAAAGTAAATGCTCATGTTAGGAAGACCAAAAATTTCCTTGGGGCCAGAGGGCAAGGACAAACATCAAATCTTGCACACTACCACCTGGGTAAAGGTCCTAGTTGGCCAAGAAACACCATGCTGCTCTTTACGGCACCAACCCTCAAAATACCCGAGAGACACACAACTCAGTTTCTCCCTGTAACAACTTGGCATGCTAAGGCTTTTGGCAGAGATCTCGCAAAGAGGAAGGTGAGAGGAGGTTAGAAACTGCCTGTGTATATTTCTTCATATATAATTTGTGTTTTCCTTCAACACTCTCCCTTGCTTCCTACTTTTCTGGAAGCCAAAGGGAAAGCTTCAGGCTTCCAACACCTGCATAATTCTTCCTCTGTCCAGCAGTGTCAGAAGGAGTCCGCAAGTGTTCAGCGTTTCTAAAGGAAAAAACTTCCAGCTGTCAACTTACACCCTTGCTGTGTGTCAAAAGTAAATGCTATTGAATGACAACAGCTAGAAACCTTGAGTCTGAACCTCTTATTGAGTTAGCGCAGAGAGGCTGGTAATGTCATGGGCCAGGCAGTTCTGCGAAATCATTATGGGATAACAAAGCATGAACTACAGAACTGGCATTATAGTAAGCTGGAGCTGCGAACACTCATTTGGCTTTGGCAAGGAGCTCTGGTCTACAGTGACCTCTCATAATCTTGTGAATGAGGTGTAAGAGTTATGAAAATAATAATTAAAACGAATTGCAGAGGAGAAAATTCACCAAGAGATGACATTGCAGAGGAACTGGATCTGCCTGTGAATTGAGGCTGTCAGTCAACATAACAGAGGAGAACAAGAAACACTTTAAAACAATAATTCACTCTGAACATTTCACTCTGGAAATTTCAGAATAAAGTACTTTAGGTTTTTATTTCAAAATTGACTCAGATTCAATTACTAAGCTAAAAAAAGGACTGACCTAAATGAATTATATTCTTCTGGTCTTTCTGTCTTGCAACCAAACCAACACTGCTACATCAGTGTTGCTGCAGATTTCTCTGGTATAGGAACATGACCAGTATCACTCCACCACTTTTGGTACTTTTCCTTCTGGATACAAGTACTGGTTTATTTCCAATAGCTTATTTTCAGACATAGAGTTTGGAGGGGTTTTCATCAGCCTTTTGTTGGTGGACTGAAATGAGTCAAATGCTCAGGAAATGCTGAGGAAAAAGGCAGAAAAATGGGAAAAAAAAAAGGAATAACAAGAAACTCTTTGGGAAGGATAGGAAAAAGAAAGGTCTTCAAAATCCAGATAAGCATCTAAAGATGTTTGCTCATAGTGCCTCACATAACACTTCTGAGCATTTTTAATTTCCCGGCAAATATTGCAAGCCTCCATTCAGATCTGTCCTGCACATTACTAAACTCCCTGTGAAAATCAGTGAGTGCCAGGGATGTACTGCTGCCTGGGGGCAGACACAGTTGTGTCTAATTAGAGATGATGGCAAACACAAGCAAATTCCCACCCTATTGACTTTTTTCTTTTTTTCTCGCATACAGGGGAGCAAATGCCAACCAGAGTCCCTGCCCACCCTTTAAACTGACAAGTGCCACCACTTTACAATGACTCAATATCTGCACCAGAAAACCCTAATTTGGATGAAAATAAAACAGAGGAACAGCTTAAGGCAGCTAAATAATATCCTGACACTAACCAGTGGCAAGAATTGTACTTGGATTAAATGTGTAAAGACTGAATTTGACCTTTTGTCAGTAAAGTCACAAAGGAAACACAGTGAAACAGGTCACACATGCTTGCGTTACTTCATGTGAGTTGTATTATTGGAATCAATAGCATTACTCATGAGTGAGGCAAAACTTTGTAGGGTTTGCCATGTCTTTTTCTTCATATTTTTAAGAACACTGGTAAGACTGTCTAAATATCATAATGATCTATTTTTCCACTGTTTGTTTTTTAGATGTGTTTAGTGATATTTTTCAAAGGTACTAATAGTTTTCCTATAGCTATAGAAAATGAGAAATGAAATATCTACTTAATAAGTAGTTACTTAAGAAAATAAAGTAATTTAGTGATAAAACTTCAAATTACTTATCTGCTGTGTCTCTATGGGCTAAGAGCATAATGCTCGGCTTCACAGGGGCTTTTCGCAAAACTACCTTATTCTGTTTAATTGCTTAGAAAAGTCTTTAACATTTATGACTGGTCTTTCTCACTATAAGAACATAAGCTTGTTGCGAGCGACGGATACATTAAGCCTGAAGTTGATAACAGGTTCTCAGGAAAGGCTACTGCTTTATGGCTATGCCAAACTCTTCCCAGTATGGTGGCAAGAAATAAGTTGGCTCTGGGTGAACTACGTGGTGGCCTGGGACTTGCACCTGGTTACTGCTTTCTTCCAAAGCAGCCTGTGACTGCCTTTGCACCAAGATCTGATCTGATCCAGTATGAAAGATGGATGAATGCCACCCGGTGCAGCCCCTATAAACAACAAAGAGATACCTGGGGAAGATTTTTCAAATGATGTACAAAGGATTCTGGTACTGAAAAAATGCCCATGAGATTTATTTATATGTGTCTAATAAAAGTCATTCCTAAGAAGTTTTAACTGTTCGCCTTGACCGGTCTGATCATGTTTATTTAGTACACTAATTTTGCTTAGTCATGATTAGGGGCAGGGAGGATGCCTAACAAGCAGGATCTGGGACAACCTTTTGGGTGTAAGAGGCAGCACAGAGGAAAGATGGCTGTGATACAAAAGGGTGAACAAGAGATTGAGAAGCATTCATTTTCAACAGCAGTTTCAAAACATGAGAAAAGTCAAGAGGAGAAGGAAAGAGACACAGAGAGAGACAGAAGCTAGAAGAGAATGGAAAGTCAGAGATAAATTCAAAGAAGGAAGAAGCTGGTCAGGGAAATGGACAAGTATTGCAGGAATTGCAATGGAGGCAGGTGGACTCAGAAAACTGAGCCAGATGTTCATGAAAAAGGGGTGTAGCATCATATAAATGGGCCTCTACCACTAAATAAAGCAGAGGAGTGCTGTTGTCCACCCAGGATTCAAGGAAAGAAGTGACAATTTGCCCTGAACAAGGGCATAAAAAGCCATAGACTTTTTGAAGGAAAGGTTTAACGCTATGGCTGCATCCTGAGAAACATCTTAGCAAAACGAAAGTGTGGTCAAATACGTAGTTTACCTCATTTTTCCATGCTGGATTTACTTGCTTTTTCTTCCATATGCACTCCTCATGGGCTTTTCTTCCCCTTTTCTCAATGTGAAGTGCTTGAATGTCTTAATTGCTGGCTTGGAGTTGTGCTAAATTGAAGTGGAGGGTAGCCGTGAATTGGGCACATTCTGCAACGGTTGAATTTCTCTTGTTGTCAGACACAGTACATCTCCACCATTACCACAGCTACAAACATCCTAATGGACCCTCTCAAGGCAATGGCTGGGGATAAACATCCCAGACCTACACCCTCTCTTATGACCTTCGTCTGGCCCCTATGCATATGTGACAGTTTAGGACAGACATGACTGGAGGTTCTGATCTAGCACCCACTGAAAATAACTAAAGACTTTCCTAAAGAGCCAGTGGATGCTGCATTGAGCACGTTTTTTGTCATGAGTAAAATCTCTTGAGAAGGCAAAGTATGCATTTGGTTTTCCCAGAGACTATAGTCTTCCAGACCGAAAAACACCCGCAGCTTTACTCACACAACAGATAAAAGGGCTGAGAGCAAGATGCAGTGGAGTCGGGTGCTCCATAAAGAAGAGCTTCAGTCTTGTCTTTCATGTAGTTTTTTCTATATTGGGCCACTATTACACCCAATATCAGTATATCTGACAATGCAGATGTGCTGGTGGTGTCATAACCAACATAATATTTCTCTTAACCTTTAAAAAAATTGGCTAAATGTATACATATTTGTCAGTGGGATGAAATACCTTGTAGAAAGTCAATGAAAGTTAACTGTAATGTGACTTTAATTTAAGGTTTGCTGCTAAAGGAAAGAAGTGCTAGTGAATCATAGAACAAGAGTGTGATTTGATGAGAGGTCCAGTCATTAGTAACAGAGTGCTGTTTACATCACTTAATAAGCTTGTCATATGTTGGCAGACCTACAAAGCTGCAATGAGAGCTGTATAAGGTTCTCTGTAGCCTCAAGGTAGAGCACAGCAATAAAAAGGCAGACATCAGAATGGGAGGGAAACTTGCAAATGAAAAGTCTTCATTCTGTTTTTACAAGCACTGAATCACATTCAACACTCTCTGTTAAATTTTTCTCTTTGTTCAGTAGCTAAATACAGAGAAATACCACAATCTCAGTGCAATTGCATTGTTATAACCTTAGAGTTACTGAGAACAGAAATTCACCTTTATATCTACAACTATTTATGTAGTAGCCTTTGAAATTATGAGGAAAACTTTCCTTGAAATACCATACCAGAATGTGCTTATCCCAGACTGCAAGCACACACGTAAAGTATACACAACACAGAAAGTAACAATATGCAAAACTGCATTCTGTGTTGACAGAGGTTTAACGCTGTGCAGTTAGGACACCTGTAGGAAAAACAAGCAACTCCTTTCATTTTGAGAGGGTAGATGATTTTATTGAATTAATCCTTCAGTTAGATCTCTTGTAGACTTGATGGTGAAAATTGTTCATAGCAGTTAAGGATTTTCCATACTGCCCCCATCAGTCTATGGAAAAATTTGGCAATAGGAAGTCCTTTCTGAAAATTAAGTCCCCTTAATTTAGTTTAAATAAGCTATCAGAAAACAGAGGCACTTTTCACCACTAACTGATTCTAAACTCTTAGTCATAGTGTATACTCACCTATCAAACTTCTTTTAAGTCTCTCTTCCCGAATCTCAGTGTCCAATAGCATCAAAATATAAATATTGGTAACATTGTATGCTTTCCCAATAACTACTGCAAATATTTCTATTGAATAAGTGGCTCCTCTTGGTTTAGTTTGAGTGAATATTAGAGGCAATCTGGGAAAATTTGTGCTGGTTTCCATTTTGCTGAAGGGATTATTATGTCTCCAAGCCATAACAAAAAAAATAACATGGAGCAAAGGCCTGGAATGAAAGGTGGGATTCTTGGGCAAGAAATCTTGTCAAATTCTGCTACAATCAGTAGCTTCACCAATGGAAACTTCTGGATACCCTGGAGTTTCTTTTATTTTACTCCATGTTACTCACCATCAACAGTAGCAAAGCCCTTAAAGAAGCTGGCGTTGTTATCTTTCTGGCCCAACGTGCCAGTAGATCAATGAAAAAAATAGATTTCACTGTCAATTCATATTATAGGAGTTTCTTACCCTGCAGTGTAACTGAACAGCCCTTAACTGGAGGGGTGTGTGTGTCTGAGAATCTGCAGTGAATGTGGCAGGGATATCTTTCCCAGACTAAACCTCCGAATGCAGCTTGCTGCCTGTTCATCTCGGAAAACGTAAAACCGAACAATGTTCAAAGGTGCTTCTTCGTTGGCAAAGCCTCATGCCAAGTGCCCTCAAGGGAAAGCATTTGGGGAATCCTTGGATCTCCTCTGATTGCAGCAGCACGGCACATCAAGCTTCCGAAGAGACCACACAGAAGGATAAAATGCCAGCAGAAGGAAACTCACGAAAAGAGACTGCTTACTGAGATATCGACAGAAATCACCATTTGTAACATCTGAAGGCCTGCACTAATGCCCACTGAACTCAATGGAAAGAATGTCACTGGAAGGGAGCCTCTGGTTTTTGAACTGTAGTCTTAAAATAAGCACATTTTATTTAGGTTTATTTATTTTGTCTCTGAGAGCTGGCAATGGCTTATTTGCTTAAAGCTAGCTATGTAGAGTTTGTGAGATTGTACACAGCTTCAGGCATGCTGGGGCTGCAACTTCATCTCCTCACAGAGCTGTCCTGTTAGGAGAGTACAGTACATGTCCTTTATTCTGCTCTCTCCCTTTAAAAAACAGAACTATCTCTTTATCTGTACTTGTATCTGACTTTGAAGTCTTATGACTGTGAACATTACTAAGAAGAAAAGAAGTGTTAATGTTCGTGTTCAAGGGGAGGGAACATTTTCTGCCTTACAGTGAATCCTAGGACTTCCACTGAGAGTGGCTGCAATTTGTTTTGATTACTTTAAAATCTGAAGAGTGGCTGTCACTTGCTTTGATTTCATTTCTTTCTATGTGGAGGCTTAAAAGGGGTAACATGTCAGCTAATCAGAAGCACATTAGCATTTACGTATTATTTCTTTTTGTGTCCCTTTAGGACAGTTAATGAAAAACCACTGAGAAGTTACATGTCACTGACCTCTCTCACTGGAGGTACGAGACATCTTCAGTTTATCCAGGCAGGCCAGGGAGAGAGCACTCTCTGGGTGTGGCAGGCTTGGTAGTATTGTATCTAAGCTTCCCTTCTGAGTTCTCTGAAAGGTCTTCCTTGTCCCCATCAAAACACTTTGCCTACAAAATCCTTCCTACTGCCTTAGCCATGGTGTAGAGGTTGGCTTTTGATATCCACAAAAATTACATAGTTATAAAGTTATATAATTCGTATATATTCTTGTCCAGTAAATATATAACTCACTGTGGAAACGCATCGCTGTTCAGGAGTCTCACAATAGAAGCTGCTCTGGAGGTGGTACCTGCCCTCAGTGGGGGATCTCTCTTGTTCCCAGCATTTTTTAGGCTCCTGGAACCATTCAGAAGCTCCAGATGCATATGAAGATGCATTGTGAGATGGAAACTGTATATATTCAGGCCAAAAGCTGCACTGTTTTTAGAAGGAGAGGATGACAGAGTGGTTACTGTTGTCTTCTGATCTGCATGTGATAGAGTGCAGAAAAGTTTCAAAACATACTCATGTACCTGCAAGAGGTGACAGGACAGTGACAACAGAGACACAGAGGTCAAGGAATGCACCTCACAGCCAGAGCAGATAAGGGAATAAAAAAGAGGGAACATTAGTGAAATGGCAGTGACGCATTTCTGTAGCTGTTCTTAGAAACCGCATTGCCAGCCTCTGGGGGTTGTGCACTCTCCGACTGTTCAGCAAGTTTTGCTACTAATCTGAACAGCCTACATTTTAAAAGGTATATAAAAACATCCCTTCAGGCCTGGACAATGACACAGCGAGTGGCAGTAATTTGCTGAAGAAGTCTGCAAGAGGGCAGGAAAATCAACATCAAAGCGGCTATCAGCTCTTTCCTAGCTGATTTACAAATAAACCAGCTTTCTAGAACTTGACTCTTTATGGCTGAACAGGCCAAATATAGGCCTGGTCTTCCTTGAAGTTTGCTTTCTCTGCCTGTTCTTCATAAATGTCAGAGTTTGTTTTCTTTTCTATTTAGACCTTTTGAAACTTTCATAATGTTGAACTAAACAGTACTTTAATTATGTCATCTTCCAAAAGGTGATACAAGATGAGCTGATGCACATCTTTGAAGATCAGACATAAAGCACCCTGAAAATCTGGCCTCAGTTCCCAGGCAGCCAGCAGAGCGAAGAACTACTACAAATAGTAGTTCCCCCAAAATGCAAATTGATCTGTGGTGCTACAAAGTAGGAGACAATTATTGAAAAGACTGGAATTTTATCTATTCATTTACTTTTTTTTTTGCTTGTACAAAGTATGTTGCTTCTTTATTCCCTTTTGTTCCCTTTCAAGCCAGAGAATAAATTTGCTGCGACGTTGAACATACAAGTCTTTAAAAAAACCCCTCGTACTTAACAAAAGACAAATGTACCTTACACATGCATGCAAAATAGAAGATATTTGATCGCTTTAGCTTCATTGTTCTTTTGTTCAGACTTTTCTACGACATTCAGTAGAAAGACAGCTGCTGTATGGGAGGCACAGTAAATGCTAATTAAATAGAATATTAAAACAATTGCATCAAAGTTGAATAGAAGTGATCAACGATAGATTTCCTTCTGTATTACTCAGGAACTTTTTGCATTTCTGTATAATTTAGTAATAGTGCATAATGCACGTACTTTATGCATTATTGAAATATAATGCCATGGACAATGACATAATATCTTAAGAAAAACCTCAAATAGCATTTCCAGAGGGTAGCAGTTAGCCAGTTATGTCTTGATATCAGGGCCTGGATAGGAGCCCTGAAATTGTCTAAGTCGAAGAATATGTGAGAATACCCATTTTGGTCATATCCTAAATAAAAGTCAATATTAATTTATATATTTTTAAACGGTTATGGTCTGCTTTAAGTTACCTGCTCAGTCTACTTACTTCACCACTGTTTTATATTGGTCACCAGATGAGAATGACTTTCCTGGGAATGGAGGTATGGTTTTAGCAAGTCTGTGCTCACTTCTACATCAGTGCGTGAAAGATATTTCTGTCCTTTCTGAATACTTCCAACAACATGTGCAAATGATGACTCTTTCAGATACGTTCATGCTCCCTGTATTTAAAGATGGAAAGAGGAAAGAAGGGATTTTTCACAGGGATAAACCATACCTTAATCACAGCCAGATGCCTAGCTTTGGTGGGTGTTTCAGATGAGTGGTACCCTGGGAGTGTTCTCACAGTCCCATAGAGATTGTATGCACGTGCTTGTGTGTATTGAACAAGCAGTCATCTAACACTCACTTTCCTATGAAAGGAGTAAGTCTGCCGTTCCCTAGGGAGGGAAACCTGACAGCAGATCCCAAGGAAATCACAGAGTGTATTACATCTTCCATGTAAGTCTTCATGGAAATGATCAGCTACGAGGCTTACATGGCTTACACCGTCCTGTTGTTGACAGAGAGGCAAGCGTTCAAGCTTATATAGAAAAGAATCACAAGAAGTAGCAGTGCCAGGGAACAGCTGGTGCCGAGGACTTTACATCATATGTGCATCAGGGAGGTTTACCTCAAATTAATGCTAGTCTGGCCCATACACTGGATGGGAACAGAGTGAGCTTTGCATTTTGTTTTCGTCTGAAAGTCACCCTGTTCGTGTGTCCTGTGAGTGCTTCGTGGCACCAGAGCTCTGCTGTGGAAACAGACAGAGGTTTTCTTCAGAAGCACACTCACCCTTGGGCATTTTGACATGGAATACACTGAACGAAATCGAACCCTAGGATAGTTTGGCAATTGGTTGAAACTATCCCAGGGCTGTTAGCAACTACCCTTGAGAACCTGAGGTAATGCATAAATTCCCAGAGGACTGGAAAAGAGGGAAGCCAGCTCCGGGATCTCTGGTGCTTTCCTGGTCCATTTGCCTATGAGCAGGCAGAAGGCAAGATGGCACAGAGTAGCAGCTGACAAGGACAAAGAAAACAAGTATCAGGTGTGATCCCTCTGTGTTAGCTCTTTGGACAAGGACACACTACTCTTACTGATGCTACCGGAACGGTGGAAATCACAAACACTTTGGAAGACAAGACTAAAATCCTAAAAGATCTTGACCTAATGAGCAAGAGTGTGAATAATAAGGGTGAAATCCAGTCAAAGCAAGTTCAAGGTTGTATATTTAGCAATAAAAAGATACACAAATACTGTCTGAAGAAACACTGGCTTGGTAGAAATTCTGAAGAAGGTATGGGGCTTGTATTCCACATGGTGTGTGGCTACAGGAAAAAACAAGTTCTGAGTGTCACGGGCAAGCCACACATCGTAGTCTTTCTATTTGAGTCAGTATTGACAAGACTCGGGTCACAGTGCCGTGACCTCCACAGTTCACCGTAGCTAAAGAATGTGGGCAAACTGGAGAGATCAATGCAGAAGTCCTTGAAAAATGTGTTCTGCTGTACAGATTCAGATGGGGATGTTTCCCAGTCTCTCAAGTGAGAGCTGATATTTGTCTCCACACCTGTCACAGGCTAACAAGCAGGAAAGAGTAAGCTGTACTCCGTATTCACTGCAGGTAGACAGAAGTGAGGGTAGGGAGATTTAGGGTAGGGAGTCTCAGGGTAAACATAAGGAAAATCTTTCTACAGTTTAGCATAATCAAGCATTAGAGTGAACTATCCAGGGAGACTGCAAACCCTCCCCACTGGAAGTTTTGAAGAGCAGGAATGCTTGAAATATTGGTACGGCCCATTGATATAGCTGATCCTCCTTATATTTTAGAAATGGAAGTGATGACCTTGTAGATCTCTTCCAACTCTCTAGCTCTATGTTTCTATCAGGAGACACAGCCTAGCCAGCCCTTCCCTCCACTTAGCCAGTCTGTATTGTGAGATAGCCTACACCCAGGGCACCGTTACTGTTACTGGCTGTCCTGGCTTCAAGGAAAATAGGATAATTCTCCACTTTGGAAGACGGGATTTTACTCTGCAGCCCATGTCAGACTGCAATTCTTGCTGTGGTGTTGGTAGCACCTCTGAAATCTTCAGCTATCACAAGACAGCTGCCAAAAGCCACAACACAGGCTTTGAAGCATGCCTGGTGAGAAAATATTTTAAAGCCATCCTCCATCATGATGAAAGAAAAATAAATCATTGACCATTCTTTGAAAAAATAATAATCTTCTCTTCTTCATAATGTGGTGATTCTGGGAGAATATGAAAGATTGAACATTGCTACTTTTAGAACAGGGGTCACAAAACCTGAAATGCTGTGTCAGCTACATAGCACTGAAAAAAAAAAAGAAATAAATGTGTAAATTATAAGCTATACCTCAGAAAGAGCAACTCAACTGTGTGCAGAGTAGTGGTTGTGCTTGCATCTCTCAGCTGTTGCAGGATATTCCTGCCTAGGTGTAAAGACTTAGAAGGAATCTTTGATAATCTAAACTCTCTCCTTCTCTGCCCACCAGAGTCCTGTAAGTGCACCCTATGGTGCAACTTAATTGCTTCTTCAGCAGCATCCACCTCCACAAGCACCTGGCATGACATAATTTTATCCATTTTATCCATTTGATTTTTACGTGTCTCCACTCAATACTCACAAGACCTTCAGAGGGAAAATAACTTGATATGAATGATTTGTACAAACTGGAGCTCAGGTAATAATTTGAAAAGAGGCTAACAGTGTTCTTGTGTTCATGGGTCCAAGGCAGATGCAAACCATAACGTATCAGCAGATCTGATGTGTGAAAAATACGGGTCAAAAGCACTTAGTGGGTAGATCCTAGCAGCAGCTTTTCATGACATTTTTGCGTATTTATTTTCTTCATACAGAAGAGGGTCTGGCCTTTTAAAGATTGCTTCAAAGGCGTGACATTCTTGTATTGAGTTGTATTTAGTCTGACACGACAAGCAGTTCATTCCTCAAAACACTCCCTGTAGTAAAAAGTGAATGAGTATATAAGGAAAGGCCATTGCCAAATAGTCAGAAAAACTTACTGATAAGCATCTGCACACAGAGTTTATGTGATAAGCTGGATTCTCCCGTAAGTTGAGGGCAGCACGCAGGCTGTCATACAGCTGCTAGCAATGACTGCTCTTCCTTGTTACCTGGCAATGCCGAAGCTGTCGGATCTGGTTGGAGCCAAGTCAGGTTCTTCCCAGGGACTGAACAAGTTGCAGCAGACTATGCCTGCAAGTTATTTTCCTCCTCCCCACCTCCTCACCTTCCCTCTTTCCTTCACTTCCTCCCAGGTGCAGTGTTTCTGCTGTGGTCCTTGGGCACAGGCTGCACTTCTGCCTCCTGACACCTTGCATCACTTACCTCTCCTTGAACACTAACCTTTATAATGTGGTGGGAGGGAAAGGGCAGAGCTATGCGTCCCTTCGTGGCACTGCCAGCTCCGCAGCTGTGCCAGAGACCGTGTTAGGATGAAAGCAGCAACTGGCTTTTCTGACATGACATGCAGCTATGCTGGCTGCAGCTGCACGAGGCTGAGAAGGGTGCAGCTATCCCTCTTTTCATTAAACTTATTTATAAACATACAGTACAACAAACATTTTTCCTTTCTTCACAATGATGGATGATTATATGTCTATGAAATGTTTTCATTTATTTGGCGCCAGAGTAATCAAAATCAGTTGAAATTGTGGCGATGAAGGGAAGGAAAACAAGAAGGCGTGGGATTGACTGTGCCTCACACTCCCTGGGCCGTCCAAGGGTAGTAGCTGGCAAAAGTGCACCCCTTGCAGATGAACATCTTATTCATCTGGTAATTGTTCCCAGTCGTGCTCATGGCCCCTGTCCATTAAGGATGTAGTCCTGCATAACTTTAAAAGCAATTGACTCTGCTCTGGAAATGCTGTGGGAGCGTCTGAGCCAACATGTGCGTGACTCTCCTTAGGCAGAAGAGAACTGGTCCCAGAAAACCTTTGTGAATGAAATTTTCATGCTTTCGTGTCTGCCCCAGTGCAGATTCCGGGTCAGTCCTTCTGATCTCAAACATCCGGTTGAAACGGGTGTTTTCCACCACATAGAGAGAAAAATATTTCAATTTTAAGCATTTAACAGCTCTGCATAGACAAGCAAGGGGGATGAGGTAGGATAAGGGAGTTTAGTAGACTGTGTTGGAGACACCAATGTAAACAGAAAAAAAAAACAACTCAGAGGCCCCTTACCCCGAGGTATTGCTTTTATTTGCATTTCTTCCCTCCTCCTTCCCTACATTTTCCCAGTCAGCAGGCACTGGAGCTGGCTGCATGGCTGCAGAGGTGGCCCATGCTTCTCCTCCCACCAGAGCTTCCTGAGACATTCCCTGCTTCCTCCAGAAAAAGGCGCCATCCAAATACTCCACCGCTGACATTACACACGAGCTGGTCACTGGCCTCATTTGTAAATAACATGCCTGCAAATCACAGGCTTGATTCAACACCGAAGAGGCTCTGTCTGCTTCAGCTGATGTCCGAGGCACACATAAAATGCATAGAGCAACCAGCAGGACACGGCAGCTGATTGGAATATGATGGGTGGTTAAGGCAGCTGCAGGTACCGCTTGCCTCTTCTCCCATCAGAGATGTACGGCTTATCACTGTTGAAAAGTGCCCAGTCTCCGGTGGTCAAAAGTGAAAGCTGAACAGAGGCTTCACAGACAACATCAGGATTTCTTGAACCACATGGGATAAGCATGGAAGAACTGGAAATTCATAGTTCTCCTCCATTAAGAAGAAAACAAAACAAAACTAGCAATTCCACCACTGAGGTAAAACAGATTTGAGGAAAGTACCTATTGTCTTGCTCCCACTCAGCTTTTTTTCCACTAGGCCCTGCAGAACAGATTAAAAACAAGTCCAAAATCCCCCCTTCAAAACAGAGTAATTCGTATCCTCATTATTATTATTTTTTTACATATGTATATATATTTAAACCAAAGTCCCAAACCCCTCTAACTGGCTCTTGTCTACCCTGCTCACATCTCACTCTGCATTAGTAGGCATCACTGAGGATTTCTATATTTTTTTATGAATGGAACAAAACCACATCCCTGAAAAGCAGCAAGAGCTCGATATTCACAGCCATTACTACCAGTGCAACGAAAATAATCCTTCTGGATCCTTCTGGTCCTAAGGCCTTTCCCTGGACGACATCAGCTGCTTTTGCAGCAGGCAGATCTCTGAGCAAATCTCGGAGGTGGTGAGGTGAACCTGCTGCAGGAGTGTGGCTCGGCAAGCTGGCTGGGGACCGCGTTTCCCCAGGGTGGCTCTTCAGGTCAGAAGTCAGCAGGCTGCAGAATGTGCTATATGTGAACATACCTGCTTGTGAAACACTCCAAAAATAATCATCTTTTTTGAAAGAGGGAGAGAGGGAAGAGGGAGAAAAAGGTATTTTGAGACCAGTTGTCTTCTCATTTCAGGAGAATGTAGTAAACAAGCTTAATTTCTGGGTAGAACTTGCTTTCCTAGATCATGTCATGTCATCTCATCTCACTGCGGCCTGTTTAAGTCTGGTAATGTGGATGCTACTACTGCTCAGGAAAACTTGTTAAAACAGCCAGCAAACATCCCACTGTTTTACTTCGCAGTCTAAGAGATGGCTAGGTAATATGGGATAATTTATACGGAGTGACTTTCTCAGTACCTGATATTATTTGCTACTAGGATGGATGATCACTTGCTGAGAATTGATTAAACTTCCTAGTCAGGGATGTATTAGACAGCATATGCACTCCAGAGGCTACAGTTTTTCCTTTTGAAAGACTGCCTCTTGGCAGACAAACAGAAGCATTGGCTTCTGGGGACTCCAGCCACTGTCCTCACGGCTTTCAAAAACTATTCAGGGTGACAGAGCTGTAGGACACTCAAGCAGTATCCTTATTGACTCCACTTATGACTATATTGTCAGCCTGCAAAGTTGAGCTATTTGCAGATGTCGGAAGAAAACTAATGTTACCCATCTGGTAGTCTACAAGTAAATCTGTCAATCCATCTGTCTATCTGTGTAACAGTAACTGGTTAACTTACAGTGCTCAAGATCTAAAAGAAGTTTCAGATTGTCTACCGTACAGCCAAATACAGCGTCTGCCTGGTTTGGCTGGTTTTTAAATGTGAATGAGTCTTTATGCGTGTGTGTATGTATGAGACAGAGAAAGAGAGAAAGTAAGAGTGGATAACAGGCAGGTTCCTAAATCTGTCAAAATACAGTATAATCATGTCAACACATTTAACAGACCACTTGACAGTGGACTGCCAAGTTTGTTCATAGTTTACAGACATACATTCATTTACGTTCCTCTAAATCCCTTCTCTCACTAAATATAGATAGAATAAAGAAGACCACAACAGTAAAAACTTAGACACAGGAAAGAGGACTCCTCTGGAGAGTCTGGTATTCAAACCAGCAAGATTTCAGTCTTCACCAGTACGTATTAAAGCACAGAAACATCTGTTTTATTCTCCCCATGCTGGAGCTGGAGCAATTGCTTTGAAGAAGTCCCACACACAGCTAAGGGCAGAGCCCAGCTCTTCCAGTACATGTGGCAAACCCTTCTCTTCTCTCCTGAAAATTGCCTAGGCTTAGTCATCTGCTTGGTGTTTGAGACTACCGAGGTAAGAGGCATTTATTCCTAGGCACTCAGGGAAGAGGAAGCTGAAAAATAGTCTATGTAACTTCACTGCAAAGTTCAAAAAGACTCAAGGACTAGACTGCAGGCAGAAAACTGCCACAAAAGCTGCAAGCGACTTGTTTGAATATCACTAAAAACTTGCACTCTCCGTTTCTGCTTTTTTGATCTGCTCTACATTTCCTTACATAGCCTGTGAACAGGCCGGCTCCCCACTGGCTTCCATCCCCTGGAGCCCTCAGTAAACTTTGTGGTAGACCCAAAGTCTGTGCACAAGGCAATGGTTAAAATTCTGGAGGTTGTGTCTCATCTGCATTTTTTACCAGACAGAAAGAAAACAGCGCCTGCCTTACTGACTTACAAGTCTTTTAACAGTTCTGCCTTGGTTCCTCTGCAACTTAGATAAGGAGAGAAAAATCCTCCTGCCTTCTACAGGAAATGCATTCATATTCACCTGGAAAGTGCTGCATGTATCAAGCATTACCTGTCAAGTAATTAATTTTAGACGTTATATGCGTAATGTTTACAGCAGAGGTAAATCCTATGGGGGCAGAGTTAACTACAAAGAGTTCTATTGGCAGTATAACAAATTATTTCAACTACAGAGCTGTGTGGGTATGTTTCTTCTGTGGTGCACTAGAGATCTGTAAAGTCAGGTTAAAAGCACACTGATTATCCTTGATAGTTTAAGCATTTAATTAAAACCTGCATTTCTAAACATCTAATTAAAACTGCACCTTCAATATATTCCCTCAGTATTATGGTCATTAATTACTTTTCTCAAAGCAACCTACCTCTTTCTTACTCTCTCTCTCATGTAGGGGTATGTAGATAACTGTCAGAGACAAGAACATCTACTGTGGATGATATGGAGCATTTTGACATTTACAGCAATTTTTGTGCGCATCAGAAGATAAATGGCTCCCAGCCTGATGGTCTGCATATGTGTTCAATGCAAATATGGTCAGCTTAACTTTCAGGACACTGAGTGGTGGGATAAGGATAAAATCTGAGTCAGGACTTTGAAGTTGCCTTGTCTTGTAGATCTAGTAATATATTCAACATTATTTGGACATAACTGCTGCGACTAAACTTCTTTCTTATGTGACCGTCTCCTGTGGCACTACCTGCTCTCAGAAAGGGTCGTGTCCAAAGGTGACCACAGAAAACACATAACAATCCTAATGCCCAGTGGTTGCACATGAGTTCGAATGGTTTACAAAATGATTAAGTAACCCTCTCTGCATCTTTGTGAGATGTATAAAAATCATCTCACCTGGAGAAAAAGATTAGCTAAGGCCAGAGTAAGGCTCATGTTTGAACTCTTTAAGCGATTACTGGAATTAAGACCACCTTGTAAGTGCCAAAATTTTCTTTTAGATGCCTTGAGCTCCTGGGAAGCCATGCATTTCTCTCAAAGTGAATCTTTATGAGAGCTGTCACTAGCGTGGAGTACTCTAAGGCAGCTGTCATATTATGTTTAAGCTGCAGACGAGAAATATTGGTGTAAGCCACTCCTATTCCACTTCGATTGTAAGCTGCAAAGACTCTACTTACACTTCTGTAACCTGGAAAAGTCCTAGCTGAATCACTGTTCCAGCCTTATGAATTTATTTCAACATCAGAGCAGAGGAGACACTACTGATTAGCGTGTCCCTTCATGACTGACTTTACACGGGCGTATCTGCTTGGTTATTTTTTAATACCAACAAAACAGTGGAAAGTCAAAATCTTTTAGGCTTTCCGGACAGAATTAGTTTTAAAAAGTGCATTATCTTTCTCCAGCACTTGGCTTTCCCACTTATTAACGATCTCACGCATCAGTCCTGAGTTATCTCTGTCTCTCTCGGTGGTGGAGGCCAGGGCCATCATTGCACAGCTGTCACCTGTGAACCCTCCTCATTGCTAACAAAAGCTATGCACTGTCAGCTACCTAAAGCAAGGGCTTGGTTGTTGTAGCCCTAGGGTTGGCTTGTTTTTAAATGACTGTGAATTTAGTTACTGCTTGCTGTACTTTTCCATAGATAGGGTCATTCATTCCAGTGCTCTCTTTCCCTTTAAGCCTCTTACTAGGCTTAAAAGTCTGAGCAGTGCCAAATGTTTCTCCCCAGAACCTGAAGGTCTTGAAAAATTAAAATACTTTTGTTGAGTTTTGTAAAAGAGGAAGGTGTTTAAGGGAGGGAGAGAAGGTGTCAAGTTAAGGAAATTGCCTCACTGATCCCATGGATCTGCCACACATTTTAGGGCATGAATTGTCCTCAGGTGGAAGATACATCTGCACTGCTGTGAACAGCACCTCTCCAGCTAACCCAGAGTTCGGAGCTTGTGCTCGTTACTGCCTTACAATAGAGCTGCCTCTGAGAACAGGTGTAGTTCCAGACCTTCAGTCTTGGTCCAAAGACACTCCTTGTTTGACTCCGCAAGGCAAACTCTTCCCATTAAGCCCAGCTGTGTGCCTCCTTTCTCTTATTGATCTGAAAATAAGAAGTGAATAGCTATTTGTTATGGTTTTGCACTCTGCGAGGCCTCTTGCTGAAGGCATCTTTCCTCTAGCTGTCATGTCTGGTTTCCCATAATTTCTTCAGCACTGCTCCTGGATCTCCCCAGCTCTCCATCTTCCCCTTCTTGTCCATCACTAGCTTTATGTCCTCTAAGCATCCTCACCTTCACACCACTTTGTCTCCTGTCCCCAGACTCAGGAGCTCTCAGCTCCTTCCCGTGTGCCATATTCGTTCTCTCATGGCCCATGCCAGGGGCTGCACAGCACACAGCTAGCGGTTGTGGCGACACCACAGCCCGTGGTTCCTGGGCTCACCTCTGTCCCCTGGGACAGACAGGGCTGGGTTGTACTTGTCCTTCCTGGTAACCTCTGGTGCTTTTACACGCCATCAAAATTTTGGTTGAAAATTATTGTTTCTCCAAAATTTTTTACAGGAGAAAAATAAGAGATCATGTGGCTGGACACGTATTTTTTCCTTGGAAAACAACCTGCAATTGGAGAGTATTCATCTTGGTTGCCTGTTTCTTTCTTTATTCACTGCAGCATTGATAAACAAGGATGAAAACACACAACACAATTTAACAGAGAAGAGAAATATATTTTTTTTGCTTTGCAGCAAAAAATATCCCAGTCAAGAAGACTGAAGTTCATTCACTTAAACAAGCTCTATCATTTGTGGTGCTCTATCAAACCTGCTTGGCTTCCAGCCACTTCTCCAGAGAAACCCCCACAAATATCAATTACAGCAGAATCAAGCCGCAGGGATGAATATGCCCTCTGCTCCCCAGGTGCTGCAAGAGGAGGACACCCTCTAGCTGGTCTCCAGGGCTGAAGTTCATTGCACCCTTCTCCCAGCCTGAAAGATAAAAAATACCAGCATCTGGATACCATCACCAGTGTTCATTTGATGTCATATTTTTGCATTCAGTATCATCTTCTGGTAAAGTAATCTTTATATTCAGTGCTTTTTAGACCTTGTTTGTATTTCTTCTCTCACCCTGTTCTCCTTCTTACTTTCAGACTCTTTCCCTATGCAGTGCCCTCAAATACATTCATTTGACTGAGAACTGCTAAAAGACTACAGTATAGGCAACTTCTTACTTTCCTGAGGCTCTGGTTCATATTATCCATAAACTCCAGACAACCTCACTGTACTGTGTGTTGCCTTTGAAAGACCTGTTCTGCTACTAGAAAGTTATTCACATGAAAAGTTAAGTTTTTCTTATACAAAGAAAACACTTATATACCATCACATACTGCAGGCACTAGACAGGGGCCAGAAACCACGTATCTGAAATCTCTTCATCAGAGGAGTATTCCCTCTTCTGTGCCTGCTCCAGGGATGAACTCTCGCTTATGGAATTTTCTTCCTCCAAGAGTCTGCCAGAGCTAGGCTTCAGAGGTCTGGAGGGTACTGTGTTAAGAAGCTTGGCTTTGGCAAGCCCCTAGGCTCTGCTTAGCGCATTGTTATGGGGAGACACAAAATCAAGAAAAGAAAGAAGGCTGTTGGGCCAAAGTGGAAGTGGCTGGTTGTTATTCACTTGAATTGCCAGAACATAGTTTTAAATGTGGAGAAGTGCCCAGAAACGTTCTGTTCAGTGCGGCATAACGGTCCTACCATGAATATATATGTGTATGCACAAATATATATATATATGTATATCCTCTCCTCCTCTCTGCTCACCTCCTCAAAAAATGACTAAAAGTGCATAAGAAGGAGAAAACATTTTCTTCTGGTGCCAGTCAATCCGTATTAATCAATAAAAATCTCTAAGATCAGACCTTTCATATGAAGAAATGTGCTCTGTCCTCTGAGTCACCTCTTGGTTCTCGGGACCTTTTTAATGCCTTATGAGCTGATGTTGTCTCTCTTCAAACGTCTATGTTTTTCAGGCCATACCCTTCCTCATTTCCATGCCCTCCAAGTTCCTGGAAGTCTCTTTCCTCCATCTGACAAACATTTCTGGCTTCTGCCTGGGCCACATCCTTTATTTTGCATTGCTGGAATGCTACTTATGGCTAACTGTACTTCACAGGGTCCTATTTCTCCAATCTCTGCCTTTATTGTTGGCACCACTTCTTTATCTCTAGGCTGAGAGGAACATATTTGACATTAATTCAGTCAAAAGAACTGGAGCTAGTTGTAGCACTAATTAATATCTGTCCGTTCTATTTCCAGGTTCATGTTCAGGAGCCATGTCCACCTTCTTTGCTTCAAGATTTTCTTCCATCCCTTTTGCCTGTACAACAGTAAGAGCCAGTATCCTCAGGAGCAATCTGGGATCCAGTATCTACAGGACAAGAAACAAAGCTGAACCTGTACTGTCATCACACAAAACCAGTGACAGGGGAGAAAAAAGGAAGCATTCACTCCAGTTTTATGGAGGTAATTGAGGCAAAAAGAGAAGAAATTATGTTTCCAAGCCTGAATGGGAAGCAGCCTGACAGGACTTTTCACAAGCTAGCAGTGAAGCAGGCTGCCACCCATCTTGCTATGCTTCTTGTTTCTACCTAAACTTTGACAGACTCCCCAGGTTACCACGTCGTGCCTCTACTCCATCCAACGCCCAGTTTTGGACTGAAAAGCTTCCCGTCAGGTTTGTTCTTACCCTAGCTGTCTGTTGTTGATGCTGCTACTGTGCTTTGTGTATGAATAGAGTTCTGCAGCCTGTTTGTTTCTGTGTCCCTGCTGAATGAGTTAAGATGCAAACACAAATACAATAAAGGTCGGAATTTCACAACCAAACTCCACCAAAGAAGAAAGTATTGTTAGAAAGCAGGATGTTTACGCACATATTTGCATGGTTATGATGCAAATGACCTTGAACATTTTGCTTAAAGGAATTGCAAATTCCTAGTATGGATTTAAAGCAACACAGCATTCAGGGAGAAAAAAAAAGAAAGAAAAATGGATAAATACAATTATTTTTAAATACATCCAGTCTCACAGGGAGTCATTTCTACAAAGATGTTGTGAACATTTGCAGCCAAATCCATTCTGACGGGTGAGGCAGTGCTCTCCTGAATCACTTCTGAGAAGGTAAAGGGCCACCCTGGCTCACATCTGAACAACATCTTGAGCAGAGCAAAGATTCTGCTCAGCATGAGCTACTGTGACAATAATCTGTTTTTAATCCGCTCTCCATCCCACTAATTGCATGTGTGGGAATCTATTAGAGCTCCCCAGAGGAGGGCCTGTGAAGACCTCTGCTCCCTCCTCCTGCAGCCCCCTTCCCTCTTGTGGCAGTGTCCAGCTCCAGCTCAAAACTTTTGATTGAGTCCTCTGTCTGCAATAGGCCAAAACTCAACCTTTTCCCTAGCTACAGTTTGATTCAGTACTATTTCTAAATTTCGAGAACTTCTTGCCTCAAAGAAATTTAGGAGACTCTAGAGTAGTTTAAAGGTAGCAGTGAAATAAAACAGCTGTTTATGGCAGCCCATGGGGAATATAATTGATCTCTGCAGTATTGTGCCTTATTCCTCAGCACACCTGAGACATACAGACTGGATACTCTGCACCTGAGAGTGGAGGTGCTTCAGCACTTGCCCTTTGAGGTGACTCAGCCTGGAAATTAGCCAAGACTTCTCCACCAAACACACTGTAGTTATGAGGCAAATCCTCAACAGAAACAGGATGGAAATAAACAGGAGGCAATTTTACGAGATGGACTGAAACTGTGAAGATGAGAGAAGGAGTGAAAGGAAAGACCAAAATCTTTGTGGCTTCCACTTCCATAGAGTTTGTGGTTTAGACAATTTTTTTTTTGCTACACTTCTAGAGTTATCCAACACAACAGGTTTGACTTTTTCATTTGGCAGTTTTCTTAGACAAACTCTTACAAACCTCCATGGCTAGGGGAAAAGGATGGGAGAATTCCCTGTACTGGCTCCCATTCCTCTGATTCATCTGGACGTAGCTAGTGCTGATGGTAAAACGTGAGGATCACCTCTGACCCCAGAGCCTTCCAGGAACCAGTGCAGGGAGGACTGGGACATGACCGAAGGGTGCCACTTGGGGTGCAACCTGAGAAGGAAGAGTATAAAGTATCGGGAGGGTTGTGTTTGGCTAGACAGTGGGGATGGCTATATGGGAGGTATCCTCTGCTCAGGACATTTATGCCTGGATGAGGCAGTGAATGGTGAGTTCTTGTGGCCTTGATATGTTCAGTCACCAGCAGGACTTCAGGTCGATACCACCATAAAACCTACCCTAGCTGGATGAATGAAGTCTATATCTCTCCATTTGCCTTTGCATGTCCTGGCTGCTCCTCCTGTCTCTTCCTCCTAATCCTCATTTCTTTCAAGCTGACTACAGTCCATAGAGATTTCCTCCTTGCCTGGCAAGTGAGGGACAGCTCCATTTCATTTCCTTCCCCCAGTATGCTCCGTCCTCCAGAGCTAACCCCCAGTCACTGGGAAGTTAACTGAAGGTGCAGCTGAATGGCCTTTTGAAGTGAAAGGAAGCTATGCCTTGCCTGCATATTGTACCAGATGATGACAGTTAGATATACTAGGGTGGCATTGAGCCCAACTTAATATGTCCTGCCTCTGAGCCCAGTTTAGTGGGCTACACTAATCATAACTGTGTGGTTTCTGGTGCACAGTTGGCTCATGCAAACATAGCTCAGCACAAGGGAAAACCAAATTGTGTCTGTCTGCAAAAGACTTAACACAAGAAGAGAAGAAAAATGTACTAAAATCTCACCCATGATTGTACCAAAGGGTCCTTCTATCTTTATTACACATCTTAGTTCTTTGCTGGATGTTCAGATTATAGTACTGAGGTATCATTTAGATGGCAACCCTGCTGGAGCGAGGGCTGCATCTCCAACTTCTAGGTGATGTTGAATACATTTCTCCTCACATAAGAAACAAGGACGACTGGAGGCTGGAGACTGGCATATTGGGATGGTGTTTAGATGTGATATTCACTCAGAGAGGGACAGGACAGGGAATTCATGAAAATCCTGCCTGTGCCTTCACCAAAGAGGTTACAAGTGACATATGGTGTGTCTGTGCCTTGGCAGCTGCACCACTCAAGCGGCAGCTAGATTTGGGCCTTAATGCATCTCGTATGTGTTCCGCACCTTCCCTCTCTCAGACTTGACAAAAAAAAGATAAAATCCCCTGTTCTCACTATAAAGCACAGAGGATGAAGGGAAAGTTAGATGCAAGCTCTCCCAGAGACAGCGCAGATGAAAAGGTACAGGTGGCAGGATGTACCTTCGTCAGGCAGGGAATTTAAAAATCCACATTCATGAAACAAGGAGTTAGAGATACTACTGAGTGTCAGGAGGCTCCCTCACATGCTGGGATCATTCTGGGGAGCAATCAGCTCAAAGCTGGTGAAGATTTTCTCCTTCCATGAGCCTCAGAAAAACTGGTAACCTGCCAGTCAGAAAAATCAAGGGAAGCTTTTTTAACTGAGCTCATTCCCTCAAGTGTTTGTCAATGCATGTTGCCACAGGTGTGTTCTCCTTACATAAGGTAAATCCCAGGGCATCCATTTCCCAGAAAATGAGGTACTAATTAAAAATAGATTCAGGAAGGCTAAGCCTCTAACCTGCTCCCAGCAGCAGCTTTTACATCTCAAGAGGAGAACTTCAGCTGTTTGGCAAAATTCTGGGGGCATCAATTCTGCCTTAACCTTGAACCTCCTCTCTCACCTGCCACAGGATGTTCTCCTACGAAACTCAGTGTTAAGCTCATCGTTGTCATCTGGCAGCTTCTCCAGGTCCTTGAGAAGAATCTGCACTGGGGAGCAAAGCTCACGGCTGGAAAACGTCTCCGTCATCACTGCCCATGTCAGGAACATGTATGACCCCCACTATAAGTGGAGCCCTTGTTAACCGTCTGCATGTTTGCCATTGCCCTGGAACATTCCCAGCAGTGCAACCGCCCCACGTGAAAAATCTCTGACAGTTTTCTCTGCTGTTCACTGTCACCTGCCAGATCATCATTCTTACTGAACACAATGAGTTACAGTAAATAAAAACCAGATGCAATTTTATTTAGAATGACTTCTGATGAAAGAGGATCATGGCTAATAAACAGCAGATTGTCGAATGCCAGCGTTGGCTGGTATGCTTTACTAAATGGAAGACAGTTTAACACTTCAAAAAAAGATCTGTATTATTGTGAAATGTTGTAATAAAGTATGACCCATTTTTTACTCCATTATTTATTTTGTTACCATGGATGTCTTTAATTTCCCCTGAGGACAGCACCCTAATCATTTAAAGTAGGCATCTTCTTTTTCAGACATATGAAAAGGTTTTGTACAGAATGCATTAAAACAGAAAGTGCAGCTGTAAAGAAGAGCCTCTGTCTTAACCTTTTCAACTGCTGGATCTGTGTGTTTGTGTTTTATAGGCAAGCCTAATAACTGGGTTGTCCACTAAACTGTAAGCTTGATTCTGACCGCAGATTTATTTTTGCTCACCAAGGACATTGCTGCCCTTCTTCAGTAGACCTTCTCTGAAACTCCAGTGTTTTGTGTTGGGCTGAGCTTGTGACTTGCATCCTCTCAGTTGAGCTATGCAGTCGTCATCCATCTTCTGATAAAATATGAGAAATATGGCAATCTTTTCATCTGTTTTGCACAGAGAGAGTAAAAACAATCTACTCCAGCACTCACCATGAGATGTAAATGCAATAGTGGTAGTAGAAGATGAATTTTTTTCCTAAATTTAAAAAAATGGCTCCTTCTGAGTTGTTTTAAATCTGTTCCTACCCTAGACATGCCTTCTGCATCCAGCATACTCAGCTCTTACAAATTTGTCACAAGGCTCTCTCCTTGAAAAAAACCCCAACACTCCCCACCCCCGCCCCAAAAAACCCACCCCAACCGGAGTAAATATTCTGGACAGAACTGGTATTCTGTTACTATTCTGTGTGACTCCCCATATGGGTGGTACCCCAGAATGAAAATACCCATATTCAAGAATAGTATTTCCATTTTGTGAAGACAAATGTTATTAAGAAGTAAAAAGATTTTTCATTCCAGAATAGAATCCACAAAAAAACTACACTGGCATAGCTTTTAGGGTAAAACTTCCCTTGCAGGCTAGCCCTATACAGTGAATTTACACCATCTGTTAACGTATAAATACCAAAGATCTATTCTTCTGCTATTTCATCTGTAATGAATCAAGGTTGGAGTGTATATAAACATCCTATTGATATTCTCTCTCTTGGACTCCAGACACACATTACTGCTTATGCATTGCATGCCTCTTACGCAGACTGTGACTTTCTGAAAGTACATAGCAAGAGCTACAACAACCATAGTCGCTACGCTGAAATAAAACAGTGGGCTTACACTACTCCTAGTTAGAAACTGGCAATACCTGCTGAAAGCCATGTGTGAAACCCTTAGTGAAGGGTACTCCCAGAACCACTGCAGCCACATCTAACTTCTTAGTAAGTCAGTTTTGACCCTCTGCTTCCTGCTAGAACCTTACAGGATTTGTGTCACACAGGGATATGTTTGCAGTGGGTCTAAATCAACAGAATTCCCCTGCTTATCTCCCCAGTGGCGGGGATAGCAAGATGGTACCAAAATGCCTGGAAATGCAGAATGGCAGCAGGATTCACAATGCTGAGTGACTTCATTCACCCTTAGGTACTTGGTCTAATCCTCAGCTCTGGCAGAGCTCTCCTTACCAAAGCGGGTCTGCATTAAGCAATAGCGACATACGTGGAAATTTTTGGAGGGATCCTCACCCTTTCTTTAACGTCCACCATATCTCCTCGTAAAAAAATTCCTGAGCCAGAGAAGTTCCAAACGAGAGATGTCTATCCTGAGCTAGTACTTGCAACAGTAAAACCACAATTTCATACCACAGTTTCTGAAACCCCAATTATTCTGAGGCATCCCAGTGAGAAGGTGGTTTGGTGAAGATTCCCCTCTCTCTGCCACAAATCCCAGATTTATGAATGTTTTAGAATTTAAAAATAATTATCAGCCTATTGAAGAATTCCTCCCTCTACAGACAATTGCAATGAGGTTGTCCAGGCTTTCCACATCTGCTGCATGGCTCCTGTAATTCAGGTTTTCCTGAGAGCAAGCTGTCATCACACTCTGGTAACTACAAGTAAATCCCCAGTTCGCACTGACTTCATGAGTGGGCCAGGAGTGTTCAGTGCTTCTGACAACCTTGTTCCTGTAAAACTTGCAGATGAATGTGGATTTCCAACAACAGAATACACCATGCCTCTTCTGAGTAATATAATACATAATTTCCTAACTGCTGGAAATAAATAGTTTCATAGTGTCATTTATTATAAGGATATTGTAAGTTGCAAATCTCAGCTGTAAAAAAAAAAACAAAAACACCTTAGGAAAAGACAACAGGTGATTTTTAGTTTTAGACTGAATCTGTGAAAACTATTGAAAGCACTCATCTGTAATACATTTCTGTTTTCCAAATCCCTCTGACATGGAATTCCAAATTTAGCTCTCTGCAGTTTATTGGAGGGTAGGGATAGAGGTGTACTTGACTGCAAGTAAAATACTGTGTGGCATCAAGCTGCTTACTCAGTTGCTGAATCTAAGTATTACAAGATGCATATTAGTGTAAAGCAAAACAATCCCTGCAAAGCAGTCTGCTCTGAGAGCTGCATGAGAGGTTTTACGATGTTACTTGTGCAGTGATGGTCACAGACAGCTGCCCACATCGAAGTGATTTCTCTTTTACGTGCGCCTTGTTTACTCTGTCTTTACAAAACAGCTTGAAATGTCTTGCAGAGTTGATTTGTACACTGAAGGTTGTGATTTTTTAATTCTCCCTCCACCTTCATTAGACAGTGTTTAACCTCCATGAGGAGGAAGCTGGGACAGGAATAATAGCTCTGAGACAGAGGGTAATTAACTGAGTGTCTCGGAGGCTGCTGTGGGTCTGGGTTCCCAGCACTCAACAGGAGCTGAACTGAGCGTAGAGCACCTAGGAAGTCCTTAAAATTTTTCTACTATCCTCCACAATTACATGACTGAATCTACTAATGAACATTAAAGCAGAGAGGTAATCCACTGCTGCACAGGGCTGTCTGCCAAAAAGTTCAAGTTGTTAGAAAAAATGAAGTGGTGTTGCACTCTGCACTGTTTAATGTGCCAAAACAACAACAAAAATACTTTCTCATGGTCCAGAATATTAAACAGACACAAATAACTTTCATTAAAAAGCCACATTTTCTGTACAGAGTTTTCCCTGGAGAATGCAACATTTTGTTTCCTAAGTAGGATGAATTTTGCACTTCATTAAATGCCTTGATCTTTTCATCACATTAGCCTTTAATGGGACAACGTAATCTTTATTTTGTCTGGATTAATGATTAAAACAAATGTGTGCACTTGTATGCGCATGTGTGTGTCTGCGGGTGTGTGTAAAATCCTTCACTAATTTTAAAAACATGGAAGGTGATGGAACCACCCAATGTTCTTACTTAAAGTATTGGTATAAAATAGATACGTATGCACATTTTCAGTTGCAGGGTTAAAAGGCTAACGTTTTAAAGCCCTTTAGATTTCTCCTGTGATGATCTCCACGGGGAAGGATGGTTACCTGGCTAGGTGCTGCTGTTGCCTTCCTCCCTTTGATACCCAACTGCTTTAGAAGGATGGTTGGTGGACTCACAAGAAGGGCTGAATGCTGTTGCTGGGCCTTGTACAACCCTGCAATGAGACCGTTACAGCTCTGGTAGCTGGTGCTGATGACTGATGGGTGAGAGGGAGGTCTGAGCCGGAGACATCTGCCAGAGCTGCCGTCCACAGCTTTTCCTTGCTCTGGCCACGTGGATGCTGAGGAGTTTCAGGAACCAGATCCTGCTATCAGGAAAAGCAAATTTGGGGAGAATTTGTCTGAACTCATCTTGTTGCAAATTGTGGTGTTGCTGTTGCTGACTGACTGGGAGAACTGCTGTCCCTCTGTGGGGCAGGAGGTATAGCTGTATGTGGCAGCTCTGTGATAGTGAAAAAAGGATGCCAAAAAAAGGTGGTGGAGCTGTGCGGACCAAATATATAGGTCCTATGCGCCTTCATAGGTGTCTTTTTGACTAAAGATGGAACAAATAGTTTCTCCAATATACATGGGGAGAGACACAATATTATGCCAAGAATATTATCTTGAGAGATTTTGGTGTGGACAAATAAAACTCTATTTCAGATGGTGAACTCTCTCACTTGAACCAGAAGCAGAAAACTCTTTTGTAGCTAAAGCCCTTAAAACCCCTCATTTTAATGGTTTTTTTTAATGATAATGGAAGAAAGAAATAAGGAGGCCATCTCCAAAAAAATGCATCAGTCATGTATCTTTTAAATAAATTTTTGATATAAGCAATGTGGCAATACTGATATAAACACCCTGGAAGATTTTTTTATTGAAAAATATGAATCATTTTCGATAAAAAAATTCAGATTAATTTCTTCACTCCTTTATGCCACAGATATACCCACAGGTATGGGCAGCTGCAGGCATGGACAGCTGCACTGCCTTTTGTTACTGTGTTCAAACCCACCTACAAAACTCTTAAACATCTCCCCACTTTTTTTGTGATGGCTGATGATGCAGGCAAAAATCTGACTAAAGCTGTTTCTTCTTCTTTTTTATTTTTTTTTTTTATCTTTTTCTGGTGTTTTCAAAACAAAGCTCTGGATGACATATGGAATTGAATACCCATCTGCTTCAGAGACAGCATCAAACGACCAAAGCCAAAACTTAATGCAGAAGCTGCTGTCTCGTCTAGCAAACACGGGAATACCAAATTTCAGAAACTCACAGAACGGATCTGACACTAACGCATGCCCCAAACAATCCCTGCAATGTGTTTCCAATGTGGATATTACAGTGGAATAAAGATACCGTAGAAGGTGAAGTCTCCTGATGCTGGAACTACTTAGGACATCTCAGTCTCAGAATTCACAAAGGAAAGGTTTAATTTCATCCAACTTCAGCTGAATGAAGCAGGACTTGCACTCCCAGCTAATTACCTCAGCTCCCTGGATGGTACAGGGAGGGAAGCCTGTACCTCTGGAATAAAGCTGCAGAAGAGCTGCCAAAGCTGTAAGGGATAACCGCACGCCTCCCTGTTAGTGGGCAAAATTAGGCAAGAGGAGCTTTATCACAGCTGCTACAGTGAAGAGAAGCTCCTGCACAATTACAGCATTCAGCTGGGTGTCTATATTAGGCTGGCTCACACAGCTCCCTGGGACTCAGAAATACATTTTAGAAGTGTCAGGTATCCTCGAGCCTCACGCTGTTGTGCTGAAATCGCTCCAGAGTACAAGCTCACTGCTTTAAAACTCATTTGAACCTCTGTAGGCGGCTCTGGCTGCTTGAGACCAGCAGGTAACCACAATGAAGCCAGACTCGCTGAGACATGGAGCTATTTCCACTGACTTAAAGGAGCACAGGCGGATAAATAGAATCATATGGATGTCTTGAAAAATGGCATTACTGTGGGTGGAAATCTGGATTCTCAAAATATTTCTGTTCCCCATTTCCTAGCTCTGCCTGCTGCTTGCAGCAAAGAGCAGAGCCACAGCAATGGTTTTCAAGGTAGTGGAAATAAAAAAAACCAAAATAATTCTGATGAGATATAGAAGACCACTGAATTCCTGATGCATACAAACTTCCGAGTAGCACTCTTTTTCCTGAAAACACATCACTTGAAATGATCTTGGAAAGCAATGCATGGTTGGGTTTTTTATAATTTGTGATTGAGGAGTTTAGAAAGAGCATTTGAGATTTTCATTGACATTTTTGCACAAATAGATCAGGAAAGCGATTTCTGCGGACCTGCATTATTGTATCTTTATGACTTAAAACATCTGAAGAAAGCTGAACCATGGAACATGAATATGTGGAAATGTATCACTCCTTCCAAAAGGACAAGATCTCTGTTTTTTCACCCACATGACGTAAGGCAGAAAGGGTTCCCTAGTACAGATCGGCACTAGGGCCTACATTTTTAATTTTAGTAAATGATTCTCTAGTCCTGCTCTGCTACATAAACTTCACAGTAGAGAAGATCAGTTCTTCCTAATATTTAATACCAGCAAAGGCTCCTACTGTAGATGTGATGGGTTTTGTAGTATAGCTCATCTCGCATAGCAACCTGGTATAAAAATGCACATCAGAGTTCACACCTCCAAACTACGTTGCTACACTGGCGCTTGTTTATGGTACACGCTCTGATCCAAGACCATAACACAAAATCAGGGAATCTGGGAAGCAGGGTGCTGGCTCTTAGAGTCGTTTGCTAGCCATACAGCTCCTGATAACTGCTGGGTATTTAAACTCCCACTTGCAGCATGAAAAGAGCTGTTTGATGTCCTCTGCTGAATGAGAGCCATTTTGGAGCGTTTCTCACCATCTAAACTCAGCTCTAAATAGCACTGAGTTAAACTGGCTGCAGATCAGACCTTACAACATTCTCCCGTGCTAGCAAAACTGGTACGTATTTCCCCAGCAGTACTAGGCACTCAGTGAGTGCATTAGACAACTAGGCTAATTTATAACACTTCAGGGTGTGTGTTTGTACAGGTACGTCTGCTGGCAACCGCTGTGAGTCATCTAGACCGGCCTCGTTTACAGTATACAAACTCGTGATGCAAACTACTCTCTGAATGAAAACTCTCCTTTTAGGAAATGTGACTGTTTTTTCCTCTTTTCTCAACAGAAGTGAAAAGTACTGTTGATGGAGGGGTTCATACTCCAAATCAATGGGAAGTCATACACCAAATACTGTTAAGGAAGTGGCAGGAGGGATTGTAAGAGGAAGGACATCTGCCAATTGAACAAACAGAAACTAAATTAATGTCACTGCTGGTCAGAGGCTGGAGCTGGCCATGCCCCCTTGGCAGGGAACTTCTGGGGTGACAGCAGACCTTGCAGTCAGGTCAGAGAATGGAAAGGCCCTGAATGAAACTCCAACCCCAATCACGCAGGGATGCCTGAGAGAAATAGTAAAGTAAATTGATGCGCAGTGTTAGCTGTGCTCGTCTCCTTTGCCTCTGCTCTCCCCAAGCCTCCCACTTACTCTTTCTCCGTTTCAGAGAGGACTGTGAACCCACTTGCCTGAGTGGGGTCCTTTGGGCCACCAGATAAGCCACCAGTCTGCAACCGTATGGTGCATGTTATAGACATGGAGGGGAGCATGGCAAGTTTATGGATAGGAGTAACTGCGCAAAACCATTCTTGTCACTGCACTGTGAACTGCCTAAAATTACCCATTGCACAGCATTCACAGCAAAACCAGAGCACAGGGAGGGGTTTAAAGACATATTCTCATCTAAAACTGACTTCTCCTGTGCCGTTACGCCTGTAATTTTTAATACCATTTAAAACAAAAGCACCTATTTTAATAAACTGGATACCTTGAAAGTAATACTCACATACAACTTCAGTGTGTGGCGTGGCTGACAAATAAGCAGCAAACTTTTACAGTTTGGTAGGATTTTCTCCCACACATGGGAGATTTTTAACTCCAAAATGTGACAGAGAAAAAAACCCCTGTCAGTAGGAATAATTTCTGGCAGTTTTCAAAAGACTTTAATATGGGAGTGATTATTCGGTAAGAAATTAAACCTTTTTAATATGTACAAGCTAACTGTTCCAGCTGAATGAGATGGTTGTAATATCCTCTAAAATACAGAGTGGTTTTTTGGTTGTTTTTTTTTTTTTTTACTAGCAAGTTAGAAGAAGTATGAGTCATTGAGAACAGCTTTTCCTCACCTGCCACTTCTTGTCACAATCGCATGATTTCTCGTTCAGGTGCTCCACCAAGTAGAAGGAGCAAACCCCAGCACAACAGACCCTTGGTTTATTTTGCTTTTTACTAACTCCTCATTCATTGTGTGCATTTAGGGCACAGGCTGGGATCATCATTTCCTTCACCTTGTTTTCTTCAATTTCTTGACTTTGAGTTTATCTTGAAGCCTTTTGTTTGAGCTCATAATTCAGCAGTGAGTCAGTAACCCACAAGTACCCTGAGTGGAGCCAGCCATGATCCACCCGCTTCACTGACCACCTGCTTCAAGCTGTTTCCTGTGTGGGCGGCCAAGTTCAGAGACACTTAAAATATGAGTTACAGTAAATTTTTTTTTAACCTTGCATACGCTCTGCAGGCACTTGGGGTGGTTAAAACTGGATGACACTGAACTCGATTTCTCAGCCCTGCTTGGCTTTGCTGTAAAGTAAGCTAAACTTTGCTGACTTTAGGAAAGAAGAACAAGAATCTGGCCCTAAATATTTAGCTCAGCCACATTTCATCATCGTTTGTTGCACATGCCATTACTTGCTCTCTCAATCCATTGCTCCCATCCTCCTGCGGTTGCCCACAACCAGTCCATCGGCTTTCCCTCCCCCCTCGTGACCAAGTGATGCTTCTATAGCCATTGCCCATCTGCCCTGGGAAAAGCTGGGATGCTTTTGTTCTCCTTTCAAGATTTTCTGCAGTGACTGTAAGTTAACACCCCTTGGAGCTTCAGTGCTCCAGTCAAGAAAAAAGAGATTAAAATAGCCAACCAAACTTGGCTAAGAAAACTGAACTTGAAGATGAGGGGAAAGGGGCAGACATGATATCTTCAGCCAGAAATGCTGCCTAGGCTTTAATAAATTTGCACAGATCCAGACAGTAGCACTTGTACACACATCTCTTCCCTTTCTGTCTCTCCCTCAAACTTGACTCATTGCACAGCTGTATTTTGGGGTTTGTTGTTGTGCCTCCTGTATCACACCAGGTTTTCCACTAATAAGCACATCCTTTGCTATGCCACTCCGTCCTCCTGCTCCAGCTCTCACATCACATCCACTGTGCTGGTTTTTTTTCCCCTCCAAGATATTTCCTGCTGCAGACTCTGATTTGGACTGTTCTGACTCCTGCTTTTTCCAAGCACCTTCCCACCTCAGGGCATGGTGCGCCCCTGGGCACAGAGTGACCCCTTTTCCTGCCAACAGCCACGCTGCTACAGGCTGATGTCTGGTCTCGTGGGGGGCAGAAACATGCATGCCTGGCATGGCTCCCCATCCTGCTCACTCTTCTTTAGGAGCAGAGGTGAGCACAGCAAGGTAAAGTTTCAAAAGAAGGTTTACTTGTTTGTTTTGAAGTGAAAATTTCTGTTGGTTTCCTCCTGTTCCAAGGAAAATATTTGCGCTGGGTTTGGAAGTCCTGATCTTTAAGTTGTGTGTTCATCTCTGTTAGTCTCTATTTATCCTTCATTATAATAGTTGGAAGCAATTTCTCGATCACACACATAACTTTGGGAAGAAAAGATGATATCACATATTTATCTCCGAAGTCAATGATAGAGTAAGAAATACTTTTGCAGTTGATTATTTTGATGCATCTTCTCCATTTCCCTTAGCAAAAAGGACTCAAATTTCTTCACACACTGAACTTTGTCCTTCTATTGAGGAATCTCTGATATTTTGCTTTAAAAACCTCCTAGTCTTGATCTTTACTCCATCCATCACCACGTACACATTTTGTGAGCTATAACTTTGGCCTATTTTTACTCATAAGTGCCCTAAATTGCTTTCAGTTTTTCTACACCTTCATTCCATGATGCCTCTTTGAGTAGGCTGAGAATTTTTTAAATGTGTAGTTCTGACGTAACTATTAGTGATTTATTGTAGAAGGGAAAACTGTCACTTGCAATGAAAAACATATTATTCTTTTCCCTCTTCCTGGATAGATAGGTAACAGAATGATTTCGGAATTTGAAATATGGTTACTTTTAAAATATAAATCTTAAAAATTCACGTGAAAGAGAAAGAAGTGAAAAATATTTCAAAAACATTTACACAATTGTACCGTTTTTTCAACATGGTCTAATGAGCTTGAGAATTCTAAAGTGACTTTTTTCTCTGTGCATACATTTTCAAAGCAGAAAAAATGGTGTGCTGTGGATAATTTACTTTGCTTACAGGCAAAAATCTGGGATGTCATCAACTGCTTTTTATTAATTGATTTTCTTCCACAGGTCTCAAATAGTCATTGGTGAGGTTTCTTTTAAATTCTGGCTTTGGAAATAGTATACTTTGCAATTGATGTTAGGCAATAGAAGGAATTAATTATAATACTAAGAATGCGTTACTACCAGCCCATTTCTAAAGACATTTACAAGCATCTTGATGGTGAACACTATTGAACCCCAAGATGTAAGAGCTCATTCATACTTTGCAGAAGGAAATTAAGCTGAAGATGAGAATGGCAAATGAATTTCAACATTGTAAAATGATGTCACCCTGGGAAAAAAAAATCCAACCTTAACTTTAAATATGCAGTGCTGGGCTCTGAGTCACCTGTGAGCATCCAGGAATGGAGTCCTGGGGCAAGAGTGCTACGGAAATATCAGCTCCGTGCCCCGGGAAAGGAAGAACCAAACCAAACCACTCTCACTACTACCTGGTATAAAACCCTGATGTGTCTTGAATTGTCTCAAATACCGTTTGCAGTCCTGCTCCTCCTGTCAAAAAAGACCATACTATAATAAGAAAGGACACACAGAAGGGTAGCAAGGATCAAGCATGTGCAAACACCTTTCGTTCCAAGAAGGAGAGATTAGTTTAGGACCCTTTAGCATAGCAGAGACCAATGATGCTGAGCATGGTAGAGCTGATGGATGGTGATTAAATTCCAATACGGAAGCTAGGAGTCATCAGGTGGGTTTGGCAGGAGACAGGTGCAAAGTAGAAGGTGATGAGTCCTTACACAATGCTGGGGAATACCCTGCTGCAGGGCTTGATGGGAATGGAGAGAGGAGAAAGTCACAGAAGCGTGAATGCCTGTAACATGTCTACTACAGGCAGGAGCACTGACTCTAGCTGACCATCTGCAGGGTCTAATTGACTAGAAGTAGTCTTGGATGACTATTTCTAGTACTTAGATGTTTCTTCCCTGCAACTTAATATGCAAAAATGGGACCCCAATCCAAAAATGACTTATTTGTGCAGATGAGTCAGTGCAAACTCTGTTGACAATGTGGAAACTGTAAACCTAGTAAGGAAAGTTTTCTCAGTCTGAGAAAGTATGTGATAAACTTGAGACTGAAAATAAAGAAATGTATTTTGTTTTTCCAAGGAGTCTAGGCATCCTTTTTTCTTGTAGCCAGTTAAGCATTTTCCATCACTTCCATTTTGTGATTTAGGGCTAATTCATTCATTGGTTAAATTAAGAAAAATGAGCATGCTGAAGCGTTGAGATGATAAATAGGTCACGTAGTCAAATAGCAGTGGCACTGCAAATCATCAGCATAATGCTTGAAGAATGATGTAGAGAGCAATCCAGGAAGGAATGGGGGCACTAGATGCAGGGAGTTATTGCAAAGTCAGGATTTAACTCTGATCTTTGCATTTCAGCTTTTCCATTATCATAAAGCTGAGTGGAATAAAACAAGGGGGAGGAAAGTTTTCGATGTGTGGGCCTGGGACTAAAGCTTGTTTCCTTCTCTATTATTGTTACATATTTATTATTACAATCTATCCATTAGTGTCTTTACTTAATTTGGTGTAGAATTGTAATTTCACATTGTTCTCATACGCATTTCAACTAATGTGCATCTAGCTTATACCAGTGAAGTTACAGTATCACAGTATCACAGTATCATAAGGTTGGAAAAGACCTCTGAGATCGAGTCCAACCTATGACCCAACACCTACATCTACTCCTACTCGTCAACTACACCATGTCACTAAGTGCCTCATCCAATCTTTCCTTAAACACCTCCAGGGATGGTGACTCCACCACCTCCCCGGGCAGCGCATTCCAATGGTCAATCACCCTCTCAGTAAGGAACTTCTTCCTAAGAAGTTAATAAAGGACAGGAAAGTTTGACTTTTAAATCTGGTTTTGGAGTAAAATGGAAAACATAGTGATAATGTGTCTAAATGTACAAGCCTAAAAAACGTTTTCCTATATGTACTTTGTGAATGCTCATTTTGGCAGATTTGATGTCCTGCATCCCACTAGTAACCGAAATCCAGAGCATCTCTGTGGAAGGTGCTAGGCAGGAGTCTCCATTACCGCTCAATGGGAGCAGCTGACAATCCCAAGAACTACAAGGTGTAAACTTTAACTAATTGATAACGCTATCTTAGCCAGGATTAGCAGCTGCAAATTTACTTTGATTTCCTTCTTTTGAGGACCTGGCCTTTCAGAATTAACCTGGGTACACTGGGACTTGGAAAACCACCACATCACGTGAGTTGCAGGTGTAGCGTAACTCTACTGGTAGAGTACCAGTTGGACAGGGTGCAATTCAGAGAGCGAGAGTCCACTGTTATGCTGGTTATTAACCCTCCCCCCACCAAGGGGAGGGAAGCACAAAGAGTTTATCCCTTGTGGACTGAAGGAAAACAAATCAGAATGTTTTTTTTCTTTCCCCACCCCCAAGGAATTTGTGCATCATGAAGAAAACCATTGCAGTAGCAGAAATAGAAGAGATTTTCACAGGTCCAAACCACACAGATGTGTACAATATACAGAGCTTGCCCTGGACAATCTGATCTTCAAGCAAGCAGAATTCATCAGCTTGGAGTGGGGGGAACAGCAAAACCACAACGCAAGGTACACAGGGCACTTCTATCAGTAATTGGTAAGTGAATGGAATGGACCCCAGACAGTCAGCCCGCAACCCAGTCACTAGTGTGACAGATTGCTACTGAACATGAAGACAAGCCTTTCTCAAGGGCACTGGGTGTAGCAAATTGATACCAGCAAGAGGTTTCTTTCTTGGAACTTAAATTAATTTTTTCTATAAAATTACATTCACAAGCTGACAAATTCTGTAAATCTTAAAACTGGGTCAAAGCCCCCTGCTTGTGTATACACAAGACTGGAAGGAGAGGAGTGGGGTGCAGCTGGTAGGTGCATCTCTGTGCCTACAGGACTGTGTGTGGGCAAGGATGGATCGCTTGCTCAACGGGTATGCAGATGGGTTTTTGTTTGCCAAGCAGGGCTGACTCTCCAGAAAGCTCTTGCATCAGGGATACTTCTTTTTTTTACAAAAGTAGAGAAGATCTGCAAAGAGGGTGAGGGAGAAAGTGTCCCCATAGCTCTGTCCCTGTGGTTAGGACACTTGTTTGGATAGGACAGAGGTCCCTTCATGTCCTTCCTTGTTGCTCATTGTGCCTTTGCACTGGGCCAAGAGCGTGTACACAGTCAGGAACTGTGGTTCAGCTGCCACCGATACAGCAGGAAGCCAACTGCTATCCATCAAGAGGACATGTGAAGCTCCCAAGGCACTGCTGAGGCAGTATTCGTGGTGAAAGCATCCTGCTTTCCAGAGTTTCTTCTCACAAAAGCTAACCAGAGTATGTGGCAGTAAGCAGACACTGACTGAAATGCCTTAATGAGGAAGAAGCTGCCGGCTTCTCGTGTCTGCTGTAGCAGGGCTGACTGTCAGCCTGGGAACATGAACTTCAGGAGCTCACTGCAGTGAGGATGTCAGGAAGCAGGGGTAGGGACAAAGTTCAGGTCAAAAGTATTTCCAGACTGGTATTTTCCCCCTGTACAGGTAGGTTTGGGTAGATACTGGCTATGTACTTAGGCAATGGTTTGGGGCTGAGTTGGAGGTTGCATTGACAAGGGCCATGGGTCTCTGACCCTGGGATAGGAAATGCCAGGGCAGTGTCAGCTTTCCACAAGCTCTCTTTCATCCTGCTGTCACCCTGCAGGATTTCACAAACATTTTTCTCTCTCTTCAAGCACTGAAAATGAAGGGGAGGATGGGGGAAAGAAAAGATGAATTAAGTTGATACGGTCTATATGAGTCACGCTGATCTCCGAAGAGTTGCATGAGGCAAACACCCCAGGAGAGGGGGTGGGTTTTAAGGAAGGTCCTGTTTTATGTTTTACCATGATGAGGCATTTTTCACATATTAGAAGTCCACCCTGGGAGAAAGAAATATCAAACTCCATTATTCAACTGCAGTAAAAATAAGCTTGCATTCCTATTGCGGATAATGCAGTCCCAGGACTCTGCCTGCTGACGAATCTATTTGATTCCTTGCTTCAGAAAGGACCAAAAAAAGATATTTTCTCACCTATAATGTAGCAGTGCCTGCCACCCCATAGGGGAGTATTTTCTGTGATGTAATCCCACAATAATCTTCAAAAAATTACTGTCATTCTAAGCAACAACTTGCTGAAATAACGTGCACACATTAGAGCAGCAGTGCATAGTTTTCTTCCTTTACTATACAAGTCAGGATTGTATTACCTGCACAGCTGGCTGCTGCCCAGGGTGACAGGAGATGCTCAGATGAGGCAGCAAGAGTAACCATATGAGGGTGGGATTTTAGAGAGAAACATGTGTTGGCCTGTCTCTTGTAGCTTCGAAGTCAGAGGAAGGCCTTGTTGGGAGAGGGGAGGTAGGCAAACAGTCAAGATTTTGGAAAATTTGACCCTAAAAGGACACACAAAGGCTATGAGTTACTAAGGCTATTAGTGCAAGATTTACTGGTGTTGAATGTTGGCTCAAAAATGTACCTGCATGAATCCTTCAAGGCGAAGGGCTTAGAGCTAGCAGATATTTAGGTTTGGGTATTCTTGCAGTAGAAGGACATTTTGAATGGTTGAAAACAGGTATTGGCACTGTTGAATAGATTATACATGTAAATATACTTACCTGTATGTATAGATAAACATTCATACACATGACAGCTGACGGGACACTGAAAGTAGATAGATGATAATTTGGAAATAACTGATTTTGCAGCTCACTGCACTTACATCACATTTCACACCTGCCTTATCGTTGGTGTCTCTTTGAAGTACCCTTGTGGCCTCAGTTCATCTACTGCACCCCTTTTTGCTTGAACTGCACAGTTTTCTAAACAAATCCTACCCCTAACTCTTCTAATGGAAAATGTTTTGATTACCTGTGTATTTTCATAAGACTTGCCAGCGTTCCTCAACCTTTCATTTATTTTAACTGGGATATATGCTCTTATTCACTTTTTCATGAAGCAGGGCCTTGGAATGCTGATAGATGAGGCTGTGGAATGGCTCCGTGATAAATCCCACAGTTGCAAATTTTTTGAGTTCTCTGTTTATAAAAAGCACTTAAACACATGGTCTCACTTGCTCTGTCAAATAAAAACCAGTGAAAAATACAGGCTTGGGCAGCCTCAGACGTCACAAAACTGAACCAAATTCAGTGCTCAGTTTTAGGTGAGGTAAAAAAAAAAAGCAAGAGATATTTTCAGAGCATCAAAATGCATTGTTTCAGCACTTCTGAAATGAAATTCCAAAGTTCCCATCTCAATTACTTGTTCATTTAAAAAGATTAATTTGTTGGTGTTAAAACTGTTTGGTTTCCCTTTGTTTCTTACTACAAAGTGTAGGTAACCTGAAACAAAACATCCCCTTGACTCCAAATGTTTAGTTTTAGCTCCAGAGAATCTTTTGAGAGTGATCCACAATAAAACATGATTCTCTTTGAATTGCCAAGAATCGAAACTTTTCTACTGTGGGCCAACTTTTCATCTTATATCCTTGTTGTTCCCACTTTTCAGTTCAGTCACCAAAGACAAAAATCCATTACTCAGACAGCACTAGATTTCATATCCAGGCAGGTGTGAATTGCTGCACAAGTGGGGAATGAGGTTGCTTGCAAGAGCTATACCCTCTGGTACTGAACTTGAACAGGTTTTATAGTAATATATAGCACAATAAAAGTATTAAAATAAACATATCTGCCATGGGGTTTGGTCTTCTTCCAAAAATGGGAGTATGGCTTGATCTGCAGAGCTCATGTTTTTCCTCCTTTTCATTCAGGTTCGGACATGAAGTTGCATACTTTTTTTCTTGCTTGGTTTTGCTTCTTTTTTTCTTAGTAAAAATGGGACCACACAGTCTCCTGTCAACAGAGCACTTACTGTCACCCTTCAACATCTTGAATCCTTTGTGTTCAGTTCACACATTAAGGCACTTTGTAAAATTGATGTCCAAGAAGAAACAAGTACATACACTTAATAAATTGAGATTCCCAGCAGTAGCTTTCCCTTACAGGAAAAAAAAAAACCAGCTCTGTAGGATTAGATCATACTCTGACACTAGCTGCTTCAAACATGGTAAAACCCATGCATTGCCCACGTGCCGTCTTCTGTTCTGTGACTTACAGACTTCTATGGCTTAAAAACATGAATGTACCTGTATATACATTTGTACTTACAAGAACACCCCCCATGCATAATAAAAGGACGTGAAGTTGAACACAAATAAATGAAAAATTATTTCAAATAGAGCACTGCCTTGGTGCTCTACGTTTTTGGCTTACCACACCTATCTATTTAACATAGAACATAACTAGAGAAAATACTGAGCTCAATAATTTACTTCCAGCCCTGCTAACTAATGATGAGATTTTGTGTCTGCCCTCATTCTTTTACAAGGTTCAGACTGTGACTGACTAGCAGCCAGTTACCCTGGAAAACCTCACTGACAAACAAACACAGCCTTGAAAGACCAAAATGCTGAAGAGAGACTCTGCAGTCAGGCTGACTTCTGAATACAAGTGGGTGGTATAAACATAAAAGGGATGGCATTAGATTAGAGCTCTTACTTTGATCTCCATACAATAACAATAAAATAGTCATAAAGGACTTTCACTTGGTGGATCTCAAAGTACTAGACAAAACGTTAATAAGCCTCACAACTCCCCTGTGAGGCAGATACTATCGCCTTCATTTTAACAAACAGTAAACTGAGCCCAAAGGTCTGAGATGGTTTGCCTGAGGCATGCAGGCAGCCCATCCTCATCCCTCCCAATGGGCACATGGCCCTGCCAGACACTCAAAAAGGGTGAACTGTGGAACTGTGGTAATAACTTTTTGTCCCCTTGCTTGACCATTGTGCCTGGTAGCCGCATCCTTGCTTGCTCATCGACAGCACAATTTCACCACTCTGTGCACATTTGCTCTACTTTGGGGAGGGTAGCAAGGTTTCTCACTTTTGTTTGTCAGGGTTTGGAGCATTTGAATCTCCTCTGGACTTTATTTTGTTTAATTTTCCTCTGTCTTTCATATGCATGTCCTCACGGTGTTCTTGGTGGGCCTCTGAGATGCCGTGTTTGGAGCCTGTGGATCTGATGCCCATGTAGTGTTGGAGCTAGTGCATTACCAAAACCGAGAGGGAAGTGCTCTGATGGGAGCGCTGAGAATGCCACCTTTGGTCCTTCAGGTTACGTACCCCAGCGAGGCACCCCTGCCACCAGCACTGCCTTTCCATACGTACCCTCCAGAACCCCTAACGCCTGCCCTTATGGTCACTGCCAGCCATAGGCCATGAGTCAGGGTGAAGAATATTTTGTAATTAACATCCATCTGGTATAAGATGTGAATCTGACCAGACAGATTAGGACTAGTCTCATTCTCCTCTTGCTGTGTTCACACTTGCTGTTGCCCATGGATATTGGGCTCCCCATCCACATCCAACCCTCTAGAAAATCGGCTCCCATCCTAAAAGTCTGGTTGCTTGCTGCAGAATTACCATAAGGCTCCTTTTTCCCAGACATGTCCACTCTTTCTTCCCTTAAGGCTCAATCCAGATGGGGTTTGAGCTGCAGCTTCTGTCTGGAGTTTGGAAATCTCTGCCAGGAGCCCAGGCGGCTCAACGGGGAAGCTAGAAGGCAGGTTTGGCCAGCCAAGGCAGCCCTGGGGCTGCCAGCAGCCCACGGCTAACAGGACCGGGCCAAACCCTGCACATACCAGGGGTCTCAAGGGTCTCTGGCAAGACCCTGGGACAGAGAAAGGGACCAGAAGGAAAGAAGTTCTCCAGTGGAAGGGGCTGTGGGCTGGAGGCCAAGAGTAAGCATTACATCAAGGAGCAGGAGCATGAATTAGCGCCTGCATTTGTTTCCATTAGCACAGAGAGAATAGGATTAATTATATTAATTTTAATAATCTGCAACATTTGAGGCCTGGTGAGAAATGAGAGAGAATTCAGGGATGGAGAGAGCTTGGAGCTGGGGAGGTAGGTTCCTGTCCTGGGGCCAGGAGTTTGGAGCGGAGTGGTTGTGCTAGTGGGAAGGGAGGCTTGGGCAGGTCTGAAGCTACAAAGGGCTGGAGGATCTGTTGAGAAGGGCCAGGGCCTTTCTGTGTGTGAGATCTGGAGTAAGAACAAGGGATGTGGAAGGATGTTTGGTAAGCCTCAGGACCCCCAAGGCAGGTATGGGGCTGGAGGACCTTTGGGAAGAGAGGGCTGGGGGAACAAATGCAGGATGGCAGAGCCTGCCAGTCCTTAGGGCAGCCACACTGGGGCTGGAGTCACTGTTTTGATGCCTCTGCTACCCATCCTACACCCCTTCTTTTCTCTCCCACTCCACTGGAAATGTGGTAGTCCCACTTTAACACAGGAGCACTTTGCGATACTGTTACAATTGTAATTAAATAATAATATTAGAAGAAGCCACCAACAAAGGGGAAATGGCCTTTCTGCCATTTTCTTAAGAAATTGCTGTTTGAAGGATGGAGTAAATTGTCTGTTGTACACCACTATAGTAAGAATTTTTTATTCCAGGGAATCAGCTCATAGAACCCATGTGACCCATTATCCTGCAGCCTGGTTTGTCTGCCACCCTTATGCTCCAGCACACATCTGATCTTCCTGAAGCATCCACCAACAGTATTGTTTACCTCCTTCGTGTTCACCACCCCAAAAAAACATGTTGAGGCATAAAGTCAGGGTTGTCTTTTTGTGCGGTGATTTCTAGTAGAGCTGGGTAGGATTTTTTTTTCCTGTCCCATGGGAAATTTTCAAGATTTTGAATATTTTATTATCTTGAATTAATAAAAAAAAAATCCATTGACGTCAGGACAAATAGTTAAAATATTATGTATCTTTTCAAAAAAATAAAATAAAACCAAAACGACAGAACAAACCCAAACAGGTTTCATTTAATTACTTTCAAGTATTTTTTCATTTTTTATTTCAGCTTCTTAAAATGCTGCTTATTTTTATTACAAAATAAAAAGTGTTTTTAAGGAGAACCTCCTCCCCCCAATTTTCCTTTGAAAGTACAAAGGGAGACATTTAGACAACTCCTATTTTTTTTCAATACTGTGTTCAAGGAGTAAAATTAGTCAAGGAGAAGTCTTTCTTGAGAAGTTCTTATTCAGCAGCTCTAAGAAAATACTTTTCATTGAAACATTACCAAGCAACTCTTCTCTAGCTGCCGGTCAGTGAGAGGCTCTGCTTACTAGCAAAAAAAAAAGCAACTCCACATTCAGCAGCGAAAAACCCACTGTAGTTAAACATGGCATATAGAGCTAAATGTTGTCTTGCCTATGACTTCCAAAAAGACTGAACAAGAGCTGCATCAGCTATGGAGGGCTTTTTGTGTTTAAAGGTGTG